>JAUMIR010000001.1:46692500-49092500 GCA_030847615.1 Gambelia wislizenii | reverse complement strand
AAAATTCAAACAGAAAAAGCACATCCAGTCTGATAGTGTCAGTGGACAGGTGATAAGGCAACTAGGAGTTGTCTACACTATCACAAAACCCGAACCACCCTGTGACTGCCCCCAAATCTGCAGCAATCAGGTCACACGTGGCAATGGCATGGCCTTTTCCCCAAATCTGGGGCAATCCAGCCACATGTCGCATGGCCCAGATTCACAATATTTTTGAGTATTTTACCTAGATGCAGAGCAGAGTATGTGGGATTCAGGGTTTTCTCCACATTTTTGTCCGCTGCCACTGTCGACACCACAACCAATTTTAAAGCTCAGGAGACAGTTCCGAGCCGACAGGGAGGTTTCCTCCCTTCTTCTGCCTCGGCAGTGCTGCCTTCACCCACTTTCCACTCACCCGTTGCTTCCTTCAAGCGCTTCTTCAAGTGCCTCTTCCTGTGATGAGTGAGCAGGAGAGTGGACAGTGACAGTGTTGCCGAGCAAGAGGAAGGGAGAAAACCTCTCCCTTTGGCTGGGAACTGCCTCCAGACCTTTAAATTATGGTCAAGGTGGCAGCAGCAGAGGACAAAACTCTGCAGGGAGTGAAGACCAGGTATGCCACCTCCCTGCAAATAATAATAATGCACAGAGCTTCGAGGGAAATGGGGGCATGTGGGCAGAGTTTTTGCCTCACATGTAGACAAGCCCTAGGATGGAGCTTTTTAAACAGATTGGATGACCATCTGGCCAGGAAGCTTTAGGTATAAACAGCAGCATTGGCAAGAGCTGGACTACATGACAGTTAAAAATCAGTTCCAGTGCTATAGTTCTGTAATTCTAGGAAGCAGCAGTAGCATTCTCAGCCTAGAACCCTCTTGGGTATTTATGTTCATGTAACTCCCAGTTATGTCAGCACAAGCACTCTTTTGTCATGGTGTAAGGAAGTATTCCCTACCTCCTTGCACAATTCCTTTCCCCTCGCTACATAATGGCAGTCAAGGGCACATGGCAACTCAGTGGCTGGCAGGGTGGATCTACATTGAGCACCCTTTAGGTGCTACGGCAAAGCTAAGGAACGGAGCAGTTAGGGCCTCCCAGCATAATGTATGCTCTACCAGCAGCTCTATTTGATCTTTGCCAACGTCAGGCAGAGCTTGAAAGAGTTGCCTCTTTTAGAACACCCAGTCACAGTGTTACAGTCCAAAAAGAAACTTTCCGTCAAAGCTTGGTAGTAAGGTAAATGGAGCAGCTGGGGCAATGAGGCATAACAACATTAGTGGTGTTTTTAGTGGGTATGGCATAATTCTCTCCATTTATAGTGGTCAGGTTCTTAATGCCTTTTGCTGATGCAGTCATTCCTGACAGGGAGGTAGCAGCTGGAGGCAGGGGAGCACCACAGGTTTCAGAAGTAGGAAATCTCTTTAAGGATAAAATAAAAAGTTAAAGGAAAGACCCCCAAACATAACCCCATGTTGACTGAAGGGGCCATGGAATACTGTGTGCGTACCAAGGATTGGGGTTGGGAAAATGAAATGAGGGGGTGGAGAATAGAATTGTTGGAAATTTGAACAGGTTACCTCCATGTGAAAAGCATGATCCTAGGAATAGAGACTGGAAAAGTTACTTTCTTTGACAATGACTCCTAGCGTCTAACTCCAAAAGCAACTTTTCCAAGTTCTGTACAGAAACTATGGAATCAGACTGTAGATTTTGGATTCTCTCTTCTACCAAAGATTTTTGTTCCTAATTTTGGGTTTACTAAGCCAGTAATACTGCCAATCCTCTTCAATATGTTACATCGAATCATCAAGTTACTTGTTCCTGGCTCCTTCCTGTCCATTTGCTTGTGTGTTCCAAAAATAAGGAATTGTGTAGCAGAAGAGAAGTGTAATATGGCACTGGGAATTCCTCTTAGAACTAGCTGAAACCTACACAAACATTCTCAGTCCCCTATGTAGGTCATATTATTTGAGGATTCTGGTGGCCATCCAGCTAGTTGGGAGGAAACTTCCTAAAGTTTCTAGAAATGTCACCACTCCCCTCAGTTATAAAAATTGAGCACATCCCCCATCCCCTGCTTCAAATATTACAGGAGGATATGACTGGAAAACACATCATTTTAATGAATTACAACTGGAAGCACACTTTATTCTTCCACCTGAAATGATATTACTTTCAGAAGGTGTAAGAACAAGAATTGCCTACCTTCCGAGCCATCTACCTTTGGTGGTAATGTATGAAACACTCCCCTGGGTGTGCCCCCTTCCCCAGTGTTAGAAAATGTTACTTGACTAGATAGGAAACTTCCTTGTACCAGGCCCAGGCTACTTTTCCATCTAGCCAATATTGTCTGCTTTGACTGACCGTACTTTTTCCATGTTCTCTGACAAGGTCCTTTAACTGGAGACACTGAGTATTGATCCCGGGACCATCTGCATAAACAGTGTGTGCTAAATCTCCTAACTGAGAGGAGCAAAACTTGGGACAGGCCCAGAGGAGCGAACCAGCAAAATCAAATATGTGGGTGGATGCTATGGAACCACCAGTGTCTTTTATCATTCACAGTGTGATCTCATACCTGGTCTGATCACAGTGTACCTGCCCCAAACAGTTATAGCAGTTCGATAACATTGTAGCTGTCACATCTGCATCCTATGAAATCCTGGGATTTCTAGTTCAGTGAGGTACACAGAATTCTCTGCTACAGAGCTCTAGAGATATAGTTCAGGGGATGCACTAGAACTCACTAGCAGAGAATCCAAAACACCTCATCAACCTATGGATCCTAGGATTCCATAGGTACAACCATGGCAGTTAAAGTGGTTCCAAACTGCTATTATTGTGTAGTATAAAAACACTCTCTGACATCAGCCCTCATTCTGAATTGCACCTTCACTTAACTTGTCAGTTTATTGCCTGACAGGCCAGACCCCTGTAGCACAAAGTTTAGTGAATTAGATTATGATGGCCATATCTTACAAGTATTATGAAGCTATGATACCAACATGGAAATATCTTGGTCTTATAAGCCTTATAAATCCTGTCAAGATGTAAAGCACCTCAGAATTTGGATGAAAAGCTCTGGAACAAGGTTCTAGAACCCTTATTATTTGTGCCACTGGAGCAGCTCCCAGGCCTGATCACTGATGAGCTACGGTGCCACCAATAAAACATCCAGAGAGGTTACTCTGCCTTATTAGCTCAGGTGATAAGAAGGGCCTGGTTGGCTTTTTGCAATTACTACTCCAGAACTGATTCCTAAGTCTGAGCACACACCATAGAAACAAAGGAGACTACCTTATACCAAGTCAGACCACTGGACCATCTATCCTACGCTTTCAACACTGACTGGCAGTGGCTGCCCAAGTAAAATATTGTCTTGCCTTACCTGGACATGCTGGGGACTGAACTTGCAACTTGTAAAACATGTAAAGCAGGGATGGAAATTAATTGTCCTCAAGATGTTGTTGGACTGTAGTTCACAGTAGGTTGAACCAGTATAGCCAATCATGAGACATGCTGGGAGTCACAGTCCAACAACATATGAAGGTTTTCCTTGGTTTTTTTCTCGGCTATGAGACCGTGATCTGGAATAGTTCCAGAACTATTCCAGAACACAGACTCACAGCCCGGAAAAAAACCAATGAAAATCTATGGATGCCGGCCATGAAAGCCTTCGATTTCACAAACATATGAAGGACCATGTGATTCTCACTGCTGATGTAAAATATGTGTTTTGCCACTTCAGTTAACACTCCTACCATCCTAGGTACCAAGGGTAACTGCTGAACAGATTTGCCTTGCTGAACCCTAGATCCTGAGCACAAGCTCATCTTACATCCTTTGAGTCCTCATCCCCTTGCCCCAAAACCTGACCACCAGCCTGCTCTTGAACATATTGGTTACCTCTGCCCTTCTGAAATGGACACAGAATCAACCACCAGAAGCTCTCTGTAGAACTGAGTTCTACTTCGTTTTGCTAGAACACTGTATTACATCTTTGAACAAACATCTGCACATAGTACATTGTAATTATACATTATAATTGTCCATGTCAAAGGACTTGTAACTACAAGTGTTGTTACACAGCCAAGACATGCTTTGAACACCCCTCTTTCCTACATCACCCTTGGAAAGCCAAACCCTGAGGCCCTAATAAGAGGGTTGATAGTTAGTCTTCTCACTGCATGACATGTAAGGCAGTATTGAAGCATGCTGTGCTGAAGGAAAGATAAATTGAAAACATTTTGAATTATTTAGAAAACTAAATAAACTTTCCCTAAATCCAATTTTCTCCAGCAGTGTCACAAGAACCACAAAGCCGTCATCCATGACAAACTTAGTAGTGTTGAAATCTAGAAAATGGCAGTAAAAAGACATTCTCAAGTTATTTGACAATTCAGCTTGGTATTTTTATTCTGTTGTATTTATGTGTCTCCGCCTTAGCACAGGGGAATCCAAACCAATTCTGGTTCTTCCAACCTTGTCCTTGTGCTTGTTTTTGTAAAATAAAAATTTTAAAAAGATAATAACACTTTAACTGTGTCTTAATTATCTACAAGGAGTTCCTGATAATTGAAAATGAATGTGTGTGAGATTGGTAGATAACAAAACCATAGCATGTGCAGCATAGGTGATAGATAGATAAACAGATAGATAGATAGATAGATAGATAGATAGACAGACAGACTGATAGACAGGCAGACAGACAGATATATGGAGTGGGCCCTCAGTATCCACAAGGGTTTGGTTCCAGGAGCCCCCCCCCCAAACAAAATCTTTGGATACTCAAGTCCCATTATGTACAACAGCATAGTAAAATAGTGTCCCTTATATAAAACAGCAAACAGCTAAGTTTGCTTTTGGGATTTTTTTAACTGATATTTTCGAGTTGTGGTTGGTTGAATCCATGGATGCAGAATCCATGGATACAGAAGGCCAACTCTACACCCGACTGAAACATGCTTTGAAGACTCTCTCAGATACCAGTACACTAAATCAAGTATTTTTATTTTTAAAAAAAATCAAGGCTTGTAGGCAGGAAGAAGGGAGATAGGGGCAGGTGGCTTTAGTTACAGAATGATAATTGGACTGGATTCTTCTTATCAGTCCACAATGCAAGACTAACTGTAATCCTGTCCTGTCGATATACTACAACACTGTATTGGACAGGACTCTAACAGAGCAGAAGGAAACAAGCTTAGCCAGCATGCCATTTAGCCAAGCACTTTTAATTCTCAATTCACTGTCTCTCTCCCATGGGCATTTTTTTTTTTTTTTGCTTCCTTCCCCATAATCCAGCTAGTATGTTCATAATAATCAGGAACAATTCCACATATTGTGGCTTCTTGGAGTGA
Source organism: Gambelia wislizenii (assembly GCA_030847615.1). Classification (NCBI taxonomy): domain Eukaryota; kingdom Metazoa; phylum Chordata; class Lepidosauria; order Squamata; family Crotaphytidae; genus Gambelia; species Gambelia wislizenii. The sequence continues at coordinate 49,087,164 of JAUMIR010000001.1, read as the reverse complement.
ATTTCTTTCTTCATGTCTGTCTCTCTCTCTCTCTCTCTCCGTGTTTTGACCTATTTGATACAAATCTGGCTGTACCTAACTTGGGATAGAGAACCTGTGGCCCTCTAGATCTTGTTGAACTGCAGCTCCCATAACACCTAATGATTCTGGCTGGGGAAGATAGGAGACTGGATCCAGTAATTTCCACAGGGCTACCAGTTCCTGCTCTTGACATAAGCAATACACTGACCCTAAAACCAAGGGTAGCAGCCAAGATGACTGACATCAACTCATTAACAGCATGAGTGTGATCTTGGAACCTTACACAATTTAACTAGTTTGATTAAATATTGAGAGAAAGCAAAGAGGCCTAACATTTATCTCAAATCTATTTAGAAGGCTAAGTTGAAAGTTTTCAAAATGGCAGCTAGTCCACAATTATTGTGAACAACAGTGCAAAACCTGTACATAATCTGCTGTGGAACCAAATGCTTTAGTCCCAGGCATCAAAACAGAAAATTGGGCATATACACCAACCTTTTGTGTCACTGTGATAAAAAGGAAATGTAAAAATCCAAAATACCTGATCTCAGTTAAAATGGAACGTATGCACTATTTTTAAAATTAAAATAATTTAGCTTACAAATACATAAATATCTTACAGATATACAGAAATACAGAAAACAGAAATAGCATGTAATATTACTTTAGAGAAATGTTTGATGACTTACACTTCTTTCTATATCTACTTTGATATTAGTATCAAGTATTAGTATGTAAAATATTAATATATAGTTGTAGTAGTAGTAGTAGTATTACTACTGACATATATACAATACAATACAATACAATACAATATAATAGTACCAAAAACAAAAGAATCTCATGATAATTTTACAGAGGACAAACAGCTGTTTATTTTCCTAAAGGTGTGCTAGAATCAGAAAACTTTATTATATTATGATCAGAAGCTTTGTGTGTTACCTCCCAGTGCAACTATTGTTGAGAACTCAGAATTCTTTATTAGCATTACCTGCAATGACAGAGAATTCTTCCCCATGGGAGTGTGTAGCTAGAGCTTTTAGAAGTGAAGCTGTATTTAAAATTTCCCATTTAGGATCAGTCCTGACCCTGAGGTTTCTGGACCAAAACCTGAGACCTAGGGATGGCACCTATGATGTCACTAAGCATTATACATTAAGTGCCAACTACAGTTGCTCACAGCTTGTCATTCAGATGCACACACAGAGAACATGTCTGGAAATTAAGAAAGAAATCTTACCTGAGGGGGCTGTTCCCAGAGCAAGGTTAAGTGAGATTATTCCTTGGCACTTAAGCAGAGAGAAGAGATAAGGAACACTGATTCTAGCCTACTTGCTTCTGCTCAGAAGGTGGATGCAGAGCAGAGTAGAGCAGAACAGGGTGATCCCTGGTGCCACAATGATTGGGAGGGATGGAAGAATTTAACTAAGGTCTTGTTTATATGGTCAAAATAATACAAACAGGATGAGAACGTATGGCGATCTGTTCATAGGGACATGTGCATAAATATGTGTCATCCAGCCAAATCCATCGCAATGTCCGGGTGCGTCGTGTCTGGGGCTTCATCCAGATTTTTAAAAAAGCTCCGTACAACATGCAAATGTGTAATCATTTGAACACTCAAATACATTCATACATTTGAACACTCAAATGCACTATACATTCATATAGATATAAACAGGCAGTGTAATCTGATTGCCTAGACAAGCACTGGGGCGGGGCTAGCAAACAGGGAAAGCATCTGCGACCACGAGGTTAAATTTTTAGCTGAGTGAAGGTCCGGTAAGTCCATCAAATGGCGATCTTATACTCTTTTTTTCCCTTTTCTTTTGTAAATACAAACTATCACTTGTGCGCACTGTGGGGAACTGTTGTTGTTTTTTTTTTAAATTGGCAGCAGCAGATTTAAAATCGTGAGTAAATCACTCACAGCCGCCATCTCGGCTATGGAGTCATGTGGCATTTAGGGGGACTCTTTTGACCATGAAAACAGGTCGCATTGTTGTGAATCCCTGCTTTTTCAGACATGTTCATATCGGCCCCCCCCCCCGGTATAGACAAGACCTATGTAAATACATAGACACACACACCCCTGGAGAATCTTTGCAAGTTGCAACAACAAATCAATGAGGCCTTGCAAATCACAACAAGCTTCTGCTCTATTAAGTGAACTGGAGACTTATACACAGCCCTTGCCTAAAGCTGAGCCCACCAAAACTGAAGAATTTGCATCCTCATCCCCTGCCTGGAGATAGCCCATAAAAACTGGAGACTCAGGGCCAGGCACTGAGATCTGGCAACCCAAGTTTATTACTCTTACAAACCATTTTTTATCTGTTATTTTTTAATTTATACTAACTAATCAAATCTAAATAGCTATCCTAATCCACAACTACAGAACAGTAACAATTTCCAGCTACATCATACTTGTCGTAGCTTGCCTATATGAGGTGGGGAGGAAATGTGGACTGATACACACTAATGCCAATTTGAAGTAGCTTCGATTTGTCTTTAACAGCTTTTGGCAACATTGCAGGCATGCGAAGCTATCCACTTTTGTTGTCCCAATGGGCACGCCTGCAAATCAAGATGGTGAGCGTGAGTGAATTACGTGTATTTCTATTGTCTCCAGTTGCCACTGCCAAACAGTTTTTTTTTAAGTGTATCTAAGGTGTGAAAGTGCAATATTTTGCCTAAATAAATTTTTAAAAAGAAAAGAAAAAGGCTGTTTTGTTGCTTCAGCATATGATCGCTAAGGCTAAAATCCAAGATGGTGGTTCTGGGCGCTTTCCTTGCTGGGAAGCTCCGCTCCCTGCCCACCCTTTCTACTTCCGCTCTTATGGGAATACGAATGAATGGGAACTGGTTGTCTCAACGAGCTGGAATATGCATTCCCCATGGAGCTTTTTAAAAACTTCAGGAAAAGCCACAAAGGCTTTTCCTTCGGAGTTTTTTGGTGGATTTAGCCCCCTCCTTCCGAATATTGCAGATTGATGTGGGATGCCATTTTAAAAAATCATATTCTCCTCGAGTTCTATGAGGAATATTTTTGCCATTTAGGCAAGCTCTTAGTGTTTCAATGAAAGATTCTTATTCTAGTACACTCAAGTGGGTGGCTGAATTCCAGTGCTTCTCTGAACTATGAGCAATGTAAACACAAGATTTAATTAACCTTAACAATTTTATCTACACTTTCTTCTGTTGTGGCATTAGTTAGAGGCAAAGAGGCCTATGATAAGTACTCCTGAAGAAGATATGCTTTCCATTGGTGGTTTTGATGTTCTTGTGTTTGGAACAGAAGACAGGTTCAGCTAACCACAGTTGTCTATCTCTGGTGATATACAATATGTGGGACTAACTTCAAAAAGCCCTCTGAGGATGTTCAGTGTACAAAACAGTGACGAGGCATAGTACACATATCTAGCTGTTGGTAGAAAAGCTCTGCTGGCTCCTTATCAGAGCTTGGAAAATTTACTTTTTTGGACTGCAATTCCCACAAATCCCCCAGTCATCACAACCACTGGCATGTTGGCTGTGGGTTCTGAGAGCTGTTGCTTAAAAAGTCAAACGTTTGCTCCTAAACTATTTCCAAGTACAAATCAAAGTGCTAGTGCTTACTTTTAAACCATTACTGGGAATCTAGACCAGAGTGAGCAACTTCCAGTGGTGGTGTTGGGGGTATATAGGACCCTTCCCATGATCCACCCAAGATGATGCCATCAATGCAACTGAAAAAAAAATTCTTACTCTATTCTACTCTTCTTTTGGCCACCACCAAAAGAACAATACAAATTTGGCAGTAATTGCACCTGCCCTCTGTGATGTAAGAATACACCTGCTCAGAATGTTCTCCTACACCACAGAGCTGTGTGGACCAGCAGGGTAGAATACCTCTTTCCAACAGGGGAGAGAAGAAAGGGGAACTGCTTGTGGCATTGCCCAATTTCAGTGGTCTGCTTTTAGTGGCAGCCCCACCGCCAGCAGCAGGAGCCTTGTTAGAGGTAATAACCTTTAGCATGCTTATACTTAGTAGTCGCCAGTTTACACTGTCTCTAGGAGTTTAGGCACAGCATACATTCATGTCATTTCTTGTTTGTTAGTCTTAGCTACATCCTCCCTCTTCCTATATCAGTTAGCCTGGAGTTACTCTGACTTTGTTCATTCTCTGTTTTGTAGTCTCTGTCACCTCTTGTTCAAAGAGCACATGTTACTGAGTCCTCATCATGAAATTTTATATAAGCTTTAGTATCTATAAGGTCCCTCCCTCTTGAATACTGAGTCACTTCCCTTCTTAATTAATCCCTTATAATAATCCCCCCCCATTATTTGGCTTTCACATTATTATTTCAAGAAATCCTACCCCCCAGCAGATTCAACAAATGACAGTCTTGAAAAAAGCCAACTGCCTTCTCTTGTCCCAGGATAACTTGCAACTTGCCACAATTCTCTCTCTCTCTCTCTCTCTCTCTCTCTCTCTCTCCTGGGAAACAGTAGTTTTAATAGGAAAAACCCCCAAGGATTTCTAGCCTTCTCTCCAGAATGCAAAGATGATTAAACACAGTGCACAATTCCTGACATTAATAAGACTGTCACAAATGAAAGCTGTTTACAGAATCATTTCCAGAATGGTGGTTCTAATTACTAAGCAAATGAGTGGAAACGGATTAAACATTTCCAACAATTGTTAGTAACACATTGTTTCAGAATTGTGGTAATTTTCTTCTGCAATGTCAAAGAGACCTTTTCTGAACTAACTTCAGCTGAACTCTAGTTTCCTTCAATATGACCATTTACTGAGCACTGTTTGAAACTATTATCTGTTAGGACACAATATACACAGGTGATTTTGCAAAGCCATCCTCATTTTTCCTGAAGCTATATACTTTATGAATTGCCAGGGATTCATCTCATTTGTTGGACCTGTTCTTGAATGCGAGGAATCAGAGCTTGGAAAAGTTACTTTTTTGTACTATATCTTCCCTAAGCAGTGTGAGGATTTGTGAAGTATAGTAAAAAAACAAAACAAAACACCTCCAACTCTGTTTTCAGTGATGACTCAATGCCTAATCTTCTCGCTTTTAACTATGGGAAGTCTTGTTGCTAGATGTATAGGGGTGGCGGGAAGGATATACATTACATGATCAGTTGTATTCTGTCCTAGGTGGGATTTTTGTTAATTCTTATTTATTGATGTATTTTGTTCTGGTTACTTTATTATCACTAGGGCACTGTTCCTAAAGGCACACCATTCAAATAAATAAATAAATAAAACGTGCAAATTACTCACAACATGGCCTTCCTCCTTCCATCCATCCTGAGGAGACAAGGCAACTCCAATTACAAATAACAGTTCACTTTTTTATATACATAACAGCAGCCAGGACACATATAGAAAATTCCAGTTCCTAGATGTCCCTGGTGCAGGTGTGTGTGTGTGTATACACACACACACACACACACACACACATTTTGCTATGAAATGCACCTTCCCAAAGGCAGTTTTTACCACACCTTTTTGAATGGTGTGACACTGGAGAGGGGTGGTGGTCATGGAAGCAAAGACTGCATCCCCAGTTGCCACAGGAATTAGGCTGAATTCTCCACCCCACTCTAATCCTGAATATCTGATTCATCAAGAGGGATGGCAATGGGGATATGCATCTAAAAATCTAAACACACTGACATGTGTGATAGCTCTTTTGATAAGAAGTACATGGAAAGCTTTCATAACTGAACTCCAATGTATTCATGCTCAGTATATGATCCCTGGTTGGCTGATTTCTTATAGTGAAGGAACCATTTCATATAAAACAGGGGTATGCAACTACATGGGGCATGGGGGCAGGTGCCAATCTTAACCACTGTGGTCACCTAGCAGACCCACACTGGTGCTCAAAATTGGCAATTTCCCCCCATTTTTGGGTGGTGGGGATTCATGTGGAGTGGGGGCAAATAAAGCCCAGCCACACCCAAGGTTCCCTCTCACAAATCCAAAGAAATAGACCAAAGTAAAACTAAAGGGAAACAGTAATTGCTTCCTGCATTTCTTGTTTCATGCTGTAAGTCTAAAAATTAAGCACACCATTTGTATTTGCAATCAATTCCTGCTCCTACCCTTGCTGCATTTCACATTCAAACTCACTTTTTAAATAGTTGTGACATTGACCAATTATTGTGATGATTTTAAGGGGTTTGTTTAATATGATTTTAACTCTTTTATTATCTAATTTGTTTTTAATGATATTTGTTTGTCCCCTCAAGTGCTTTTTTATAGTGCAGAATTGGAAATCATGCAGCCCTCCAGATGTTGTTGGGCTGCAGTTTCCAGCAGCCCTAACCAACACAGCCAATGGTGAGAGATGCTGGGAATCACAGCCCAACATCATCTGGAAGACAGCATGATTCCCACTCCTGTTCTAGTGGAAAGTTGGGGTGAAAATGTAACGGAATAAAATAGAAATCAATCAATTTCTATTAGAATGCTCCCTTGACATGAGGGATTGTCAGCTTGAGTCTGTGAATGGAGACTCAGTGTAGCATAACCAAAGAAAACAACACTGTGCCAATTTACCAGAAGTACCACAGACTTCTAGGGACAGATCCAATCTTTCTGTTCTCTCCCCCCATCCCCACATCCCATCTGTACCTCTCTCTTTTCCCCATTTCCAGCTAATGAGAAACCTGGTAAATATTACACTTGCAAGGAAACAGGTTTGGAATGCAAAGCATCCAGGCAGATTCTCTTCTTGGCATCCAACTGCACAGACATGGTTGCTTGGTGCCAGACTGTATTTCAACCAGCTGCATACAGTTCAGATAAAGACATTGACCCTTTGGCTGCAAAAGCAGTCCCTGTATTTACCAAAGAAAAAGAGGTCACATCCCAAAGAAAACAAGGAAGTATCTTTCCATGGTTATCTTAGACTGTGTACAAACTCTTCTAGGCAAAAACGATTTCAGTTTTTGTCTAAGAGATTAAAAAAAAGAGAGAGAACAAATATTCATTTGCTTGACAAAGATCAGTTTGGGGCCATGTCACTCGAATGATTGTTTCTTCCTATATGTATCTACATGGGCCCTGAAAACTTTGTTGGGAGGGTCTTCTTTAGGTGCCCCTTTGAGGTGAAGTGTAACACTTGGCTACAAATTAAAGGGCCTTTTTGGTAATGGCAACCCATTTGGGGAACACCCTCCCCCTGGGAGACTTGCCTGGTATCTACGCTTGTCTTTTTGGTGGAACAGGCACTGTCCCTTTTATTTCTCACGTTTTCATAACGTGCTGCAAGGTTTTTTTAATGCATATGATATGCACTTAATATTTTATTTTTGTTGGTAGTCTCTTTTTTAAACAAAAATAGTGCTACCACAATAATTCTTTGTTATAGAGCACCATAAATTTGTATTGCAAATGAAGAGTTACCAAGCCAAGGACAGTGAGATGACACATAGCAGTCTCCCTATACCAAATGGAAAAGCCTCTGACAGTTTGCATTATGGCAAAGCCCTTGTAAAAAAGCAATAAAATGCAGTTTTCATGGTTTCTATTCCCCCATTACCATTATTGGACAAAGAGTGCCAGCAGAAGGAGTGAGCCATGGTGGGATCCAAAAGGTCAAAATTAGCTAACACACATTGGAAGCTGCTTACTGCAGTGTAGATGTGTAAACTGCTATTGCTTAAAAACAGTTTGTAGGCCACTCTGATGGCCTTGTGGCTGAAGAGCGGGGTATAAATAACTAAATAAATACTACCCCCTCCACCAGATTAGTCTGCTTTTGAGGAGATCTCTCTTATTCCATGTCTGTCACCTATTGACTCATTGTGGTATTGCAGGTGACACCCAGTTTTTCATTCACTAAATTGTATTAAACTGTTTTCAGACACACACAAATAATCCCAAGATTCACAGCCACAGGGTACTCTTTGTTGGCACACAAAGTTTTAGATGTCTGGGCTTTGTGATCTTGTAGTATGATAAAAATTGGTGTGTGTGTGTGTGTGTGTGTGTGCGCCTTCCAGTCACCTGTCAACTTATGGTGACCCCATGAATTTCACAGGGTTTTCTTAGGCAAGGAATACTCAGAGGTATTTTTGTTAGTTCCTGCCTTTGAAATACAGTGTAGCCTACAGCAGCTGGTATTCATCTGCAGTTTCCAATCCAAGTACTAACCAGGCCTGAACCTGCTTAGCTTTCAAAATCAGACAGGATCCAGCACCTTTAGGGTGTTTAGGCCCCCATTATACTATTATATTATACTACTATTATACAGTACATTAATTCAGCCTGATGAAATGAGTCTCTCTCCCAAAATGCACATGATTTTCTTTTTATGCAGTATTTATAGTAGGATTGAACTTCATAGCTGGCTAGTTTTCTTTTTTTAAATGGTTGTTGCTCATAATTTGTGGATTAGTAGTCAAAAATGTGAATTTGTGCAAATCATAGAATCATAGAGTTGGAAGAGACCTCAAGGGCCATCCAGTCAAACCCCCTGCCATGCAGGAATACACAATCAAATCATTCCCAACAGATGGCCATCCAGCCTCTCTTTAAAAACCTCCAAAGAAGGAGACTCCACCACACTCCGAAACAGTGCATTCCACTTCCGAACAGCTCTCACTCTCAGGAAGTTCTTCCTAATGTTTAGGTGGAATCCCTTTTCCTGTAGTTTGAGTCCATTGCTCTGTGTCCTAGTCTCTGGAGCAGCAAAAAACAAGCCTGTTCCATCCTCAGTATGACATCCCTTCAAATATTTAAACATGGCTATCATGTCCCCTATTAACCTTCTCTTCTCCAGACTAAACATGCCCAGCTCCCTAAGCCGCTCCTCATAGGGCATGACCAGACTACCCACCATCCTGGTCACCCTTCTCTGGACACATTCCAACTTCTCAATATCCTTCCTGAATTGTGGTGCCCAGAACTGGACACAGTACTCCAGGTGAGGTCTGACCAAAGCAGAATAGAGTGGCACTATTACTTCCCTTGATCTAGACACTATGCTCCTATTAATGCAGCCTAGAATTGCTTTGACTTTTTTAGCTGCTGTACCACACTGCTGACTCATGTTCACCTTGTGGTCCACTAAGACTCCTAGATCCTTTTCACATGTACTGTCATTAAGCCAGGTGTCACCCATCCTATATCTGTGCATTTCATGTTTACTGCCCAAGTGTAGTATCCTATATTTCTCCCTGTTGAAAGTAATTTTGTTAGCATTGGCCCAGCTTTCTAATCTGTTGAGGTAATTTTGGATTCTGATCCTGTCCTCTGGGATATTAGCTACCCCTCCTAATTTGGTGTCATCTGCAAACTTGATAAGCATGCCTTCTATTCCTTCATCCAAGTCATTGATAAAGATGTATTCTTATTTGCAGCCCCCCATCAGTTAGAAAGTGACACTAGTTGCTGAACCTCTGCAATGAAAATATTTCCCCAAAACCAGAATCCCAGTTGTTTGCAGTTGTGTTCACATGTTTATTTGTTTATTTTATTTTGCATTATTTCCATTCTGCCTTTCTCCCAATATCAAAAGCAAGGTGGGTAGTAATATTGGTTTTGTACACTGCTTCTTGAGCTTCAAAAAAATAACACCAACAACCCTTTGTGTCAATAAGCATACTAATTATTTAAGGTATTTCTGCATTACCTTCCAGCCAACAAGAGCTCCCGGGGTGATGAACAAATAAAAGCAATTAAAACAATACAAAGCAAAATAAAAATAAAAATAAATAAATAAATACAAAATTTTAAAAAAATTAAACACATTAAAATACTCTTTTAAAACTCCTAAAAACAATCTTAAAAACAATCCTAACATCCAATTTTAAAAACAAAGCATTTTCAAACATTAAATATCATCAGAAAAGCACTGTTTTGGCTGACTGCCAGAAGTGTAAAAGAGATGGAGCCTAGAGCCAGCATAATTTCTTTGGGTATGGAGTTACACAGTTGGGGTGCTGCTACAGAGAAAACTCTGTTATGTGTACTCACCATGAGCCTTACCACACTCCAAGGAAAAGCTGGAAAGCAGCAGGAACATTCTGTCTTTCCTACTGCCTTCCCGCATGGTGTCGGCATCCTTCCAACATCCTTTTTTTCCAGTCCCATGGGGGACTGAGCTAAAACCACACCTTTTTGCAAATGGTTTTTTCTGGTTACCAAAGGGCACAGTTTTATCTTGATCCCTTACGGGACTGGAATGAAAAAACAACACTATGCGGGAAGGCAGCAGGAAATACAGACTACTTTTGCTGCTTTTCCTTGGAATACGATAAGGCTCCAACCTAACTTCACAAGCTGTTGGGACATGCAACAGGGCCTCCTCTGAAGACCTCAAATTTCTGGCAGGCTCACATGCGAGGAGGTGGTCTTTCAGATATCCTGGTTCCAAGCCATTTAAGGCTTTGTAGCTCAACACCAGCACCTTGAATTCAGCTCAGAAGCAAAATGGAAGCCTGTGTAGTTCTTGTAAGACCTATGTTAACATGGTCTCCAAAATGCACACCTGATGCCAGTCTGGCTGCTGCATTTTGCACTAGCTCCACCTTCTGAACACTTTTCAAAGGCAGCGCCAACATAGAGCATATTATAATAGTCCAGTGGGAGGTAACTAAGGCATGAACTACTGTGGCCATATCTGCCTTCCCTAGGAAAGGGTGCAGCTGGTGCACCAGGCGAAGCTGGGCAAAGATGCCCCTGGCCACTGCATCAACCTGGTTTTCCAGGAGCAGCAGTGAGTTCAAGAACAACCCCAAGCCATGAACCTGGTCTAGGATTGCGATTCAATGGAGGGTGAGGTATAGTACCTAATATCTATCCAGCCTTTATCCCAATATAGGAAGCAAGGTGGCTAGTAATACCACTCACCATATGAATTTTGCTCCACCCAATAAAATTTGCAAACTGCACCCCAGCTACAAACCTGCTAGAATTGAGATTCTATGGAAGGGAACATATAGCACACAAAGCAACAATGAATTGAATTTTAAAATAAATAAAATTCAAATAAGATAGAGAAAGAGGGTGGGGAAAAGAGAGAGCATGCATGTGTGTGTGTGTGTGTGTGTGTAAGAAACGGTATAACTGTCACAATCAAATGACATCAAAATAATAATCAGCATATTGCTATCACACAGTGACATTGTTGGCTCGAGGATTTAAGGTACTGTAGTCCTCCAAATAATATTTCCAAGTTTTGGCTGTAAGCCTGAAATTCTTACCTTCTCCCAGCACCTTTTCCAATGGTGAGAAATGATGGATATGGTTGTTCATCAATATCTGGAGGACTGGGAGCATCCCTGATATAGCACTCAGATGTTTAAAGAAATTGACCAAAGCTCAGCAGCAAAGTTGATACTCCGAATGAAGGAACTTTACATGAAGAAAGCTACAGACTCCCCAAGTACAATACATGGGCAGAGATGGCTGGTGATTCCCATGTCAATAGGGTGCTCTAGCTTTTAGTCTGAATTTTAAACGGTACTCTCCAAGGTGCTGAAGAGTACCAACAAAATAAGTTCAGCACCTTGGATAGCTTTTTTTTAAAAAAAAGCTTGAACTACAATTCAGAGCAGATTTGCCACCCCACTGATACAGACTCCACCAGCTGCCACTAGACTCAGGTTGACCCTCAGGTAGTCAGTTAAAAAGATCTTAAGTTACACTGGGAAAAGGCCTTGCCAATCAGAAAAAACAAGACATGAAAGTGTCCATTTAATGTTCATATTCCAACATCGTGCTTTTCAAAAGTATTAAAGAACAGACTAGTACAAAAGTTACAATGGCCCATCATATTTTCATTGAAATTTTAGCATGTGATTAGCTTGTTTTGACTATGGTTTATATCTATGCTTTGCTAGAAAGATTTTTCTTTGGGGTGGCCTGATTTACATTTCCTTACAAAATGTAAGAGAGGGGTAAATTTTCCAAAACTTTTCAAATGGGCAATGGGTAAGTTTAAAACAAGAGCAACAATTTATGAAATACAAATTTCTAAATTTACCATTGCAATTGTTTTGCTCCTACAAAAACCTGGCTAGACATTTTAAAAAGTGTACTATTTTCCTGACCCATTTGGCTTTCACATATTGTTCTGAAACCCAGACAGTCTTGTGAGTCCTAAAACTGACCTATTTAAAATACTGTAAACCTGGAGAGGTGCCCTGGCTGGGATTAACCCACATGCATATTGAAAAAAGATTTAAGAATCTGATCCACCCTAAAGTCTTTTTTTTAAAAAAAAACAAAACTCTGTCAAGTAGTTAAAATCAAGCAAGACAAAGGACAAATGGATGCTTTCAAATCAAGGGATTTTTCTATAGCCTCTGTCTGGAAATTATGTAACCTTCCAGATTGCACAATCACCTTTGGGGGGTTCTTTTACAAATGTGACAGCAGTGAAAGAAACTGAGCTAGATGACAGTTGTAAATGCATGCTATAAAATGACCCCCCCTCCTTTCTTAAGGCAGGAAGGAGTTAGGGAGCTGAATCAAAGCAGGGAGCTGGATCCCTCGCCTCCCAAAGCCTTCTGCAGGCTAGAAGTCATCAGGGGTATGGCTATGCTCTCTGACAACATCAGGGTCCCACCTGAAGTGCTATAACGAGATTTTCCACCCAGCTCCTGGAATCATCAGTTGGGAGATAGCTGGTTTCACTCCCCCTTCCCCATCCCTGCAGGGGAAGGGTGAAATATTCTCAACTGCTCATGCCAGGATTGTATCTGCATCAAACAATTATACAATTTAATACTTTATTTGCCCAAGTTCCATTCTCTGGATTCCTGTCATTTGTAGTTTGATGAGGAACTAAGTAGGGTTTTGTTTTGTTTTTTTGCTGTAGTTCAGGAGGAAACATAGAATCATAGAGTTGGAAAGGACCACAAAAGCCATCTAGACCAACCCCTCCCTGCCCCACAGAAGAATCGATAGCCAAAGCATGCCCCAACAGATGTCCATCCAACCTCTACTTAAAGATCTCTAAAGAAGGACACTTACCACCCTCTGAGGCATTCCACTGATTAGCATCTCTTACTATCAGAAAATTCTTGCTAAAATTTAAGTCAAAACCTTTTTCTTATAATTGGAAACAAATTATACTGGTTCATGTCCTAGTCTCTGAAGCAGCAGACAACAAGTTTCCTCCATCTTCTACATGAAATTCCTTCAAATATTTAAATACAGTCAGCCCTCCTTATCCACAGATTCAACCATCCATGGCTTGAAAATATTCCAAAATTCCAATTCAACAAAGCTTGATTTTGCTATTTTATATATGGGATACCATTTTACTATGCCACTGTATATAATGGAACCAAACACTAGCGGACACCAAGGACCCACTGTATGACTATCATGTCCAACCTCAGTCCTCTCTTCTCCAAGCTAAACATACTCATCTCATCAAAAGACTTAGTTTCCAAATCTTTTACCATCTTGATCACCCTTCTTAGGAAATATTCCAGCTTGTCAGTATCCTTCTTGATATATGTTACCCAGAACTGAACACAGTACTCCAGATGATATCTGAACAAATCTGATTAGTTCATAGAGCTTGCCAGCAGAGAATTCTAAGTACTGTGCCTCATCAGTCTATATGCCAGAATTCTATAGGTTGGAGCCTCAGCAGTTACAATGTATCAAACTGCTATAACTGTGCAGTGTGGATAACACCACAAGAATCTAAACCATGATACCAGCTGAGGATTGGTTTATTATTTACTATCTATAATATCGACTAAAGCTGCAACCATCTCTTAAGAGTTGCTTGCATTCCTCTCTTTGATCCTCCTCTCATTTATAAGGTCTGGAGATCTCTGTTTATATGCAGCAGTTACTAAGACCTAGTGTGTAAGTTTGCTTTTATTCCTAATCATTCTCAAATATTTTTAGTTTTGTATTATGGCCAAGATTGTAAGATTCAGAGCACATACTATCTATTAATTTTCTTAACCCACATTGGGAATCTTTTTCACTAAAAAATCATGAAACAAACAACCTAACTAACCAAAACACAAATAAAAATGGTCTCCTCAACAGAACAGACTGGCTGCCTTCCCTTCCCTTCCCAATGCTGCAACCTAGGTATAAGCACCAGTCACCACAACACTAGTAGAATATAGGACTTTTTCAGATGGTACTTACTGTGCTAGGAGGTCTCGCTATGGGCACAGTGCTGTCGTGGGGCGGGGTCTGTTTCGGACGCTGCCGTCACTCTTCTGAAATCATCTGTTTTACTTCCGTGAAGGATTGGAAGCGGCTGCGCCATATTTCGCCAGATTTTATTCATGGAAGTTGCCTGTGATTAAAATATGGTGCGTCCGCTTCCAATCCTTCACGGAAGTGAAACAGATTATTTCAGAAGAGGGACGGCGGCGTCCGAAACGGACCCCCTGCCGCATGACAGCGCCGTGCCTCTAGCGAGACCTCCTAGCCTAGTAAGTACCATCTGAAAAAGTCCATAGTACAGTATTGCTGAAAGGGCTCTTATGCCTCTTAGAATAAAAAGGAAAATAGAGGTGTAGTTCAGGAGACACAGAATCATAGGAAACACAGAATCATAGAGTTGGAAGGGCTGATGAAACCTAGCAACATTTTTTAGATCAACTAGTCAATTTCAGCATGAACTTTCATGGATATCACGGTAAATCAATTCTTCATATGTACTGATGAAGTAAAATATTACAGTTGTCCCTCCGTATCCACGGATTTGGTTTGCCATTACATATAATGAGACTTGAGTATTCACGGATTTTGGTATCCACTGTGGTCCTGGAATCAAACCCCAGCAAAAATGAAGGGACAACTGTACAGCCTATGTATTTAAGCACACATAATTGTGAGAGTGGGATCACAAGATAATAGGATACAAAAAGATGTAAACTGTGACTCTCTTTTCAAAAATTAGTATAAGATAATACAGGTCTTTCAGGTAGCTGGTCTGTAGTACAGAGGTGTAAAAGCAATAAATCTACTCCCCAAAAGACAGTTTCCCTGGAGTAGGAAATCCACTGAGGAGAATTCTCTAGTCAAATAGTAATTGTGAAAACCTGTATGTTAATATATGCAGTTTGCCAAGAAACTGTTATCTTTCTTCATATCTCTGCTAATGGCCTGGTATTTGTGAATACTGATGTTTCTTTTTCCACTCTTCCTTTGATTACTCCCTCCGCCCCTCCCCAAACTGCTACTTCTAAATCAGAGACTATATGTTTAGGAATGTTGAAATGTTGTCTTTGGAAATTTGTACCTTTTAGAGTTACAAAGAAGTGAGACTTTTAAAGGGCTTAAATGTATCCCATTGATTATTTTTAAATGCCCTAGTTCCCTGAATAGAGTTGTTCCTCAAAGAAACACAACCCTGGCTGGGCAGCACCTTTGGGGACCTCAATTAACTTATGGCTTTCTTCTTCTTCTTTTTTTAAGCCTTTATAAAGTTTGTAGTACTTGCAACATTTGTAGCAGGCCATAGCTAAAGCAAGACAGATCTCCCTTCGTCCTCCCTCCGTTCTGCTTCCATTTTTCTTCCAATATTTTCTGCTATTTTTTACTAACGAAGAACTTTCATTAGTAAAAAATATCAGAAGGAAAATGGAAGCAGCATGGAGGGAGGACAAAGGGAGATCGGGAAAAGGAAGGGGGTGTGCGAAACAGAACGCTGGCAGTGGAACAGCCCCGTTTCTCTCCCGATCTCTGCGGGGGTTATTTCCCCCATGTGAAAATCTCCTAAGTCTTAAGTGTGTGTGGCGGGGGAGGACAAGGACCTAGTAGCTCCCATCTATCTGATCAAATAGATTGGAAGCTCCTTCCAAAAAGCCAGAAGGGAACATAGATCCAATTTTCAGCTCTCTCCCCTGTCCACTCCAGCAATGTGAAGAATGTTTTAGAACATCTATAAATCTTCCATAGTTTCAGTTCAGTGCAATTGTATCTTCTCCTTCCCCGCTCACTGCCACAGACCCTAACAAACCCTCCCTCCCCCTTTCCCCCAAGGTCAGTGTTCTAACAGTGAAAGTCCATTGCAAAATCTCCAGCAAGGCCCGGGGGAGAAGACAGATATCAGATCTCCCCCTCTGAGTGTGAAACTACACATGGAAAAAAAAACTCTGTACTCCAGTGCTGGCAGTCCTCACAGAGGTATGGCTACTTCTGGGAGATGGTGTGGTTTTTAGCCCTTACCCTGGCTTTGCTCCAGGCTAAGCAAAGCCAAAGGAAAAACCCAAGGTTTCCCGGAAACTCCAGAGTGACGTCAGGTTATTTTGGAATGTGGACAGCTGGATCAGGTCCAATTCAGCCTGTTGTCCACATGCTAAAAGTTGTGCCATCCCCCTTCCCCCTGCTGAGCAGCACAAGGAAAGGGGATAGGCTGCCTTTGGAGCTGCCAACACCTCCCTCTCCTTACGAACAGGAGCTTCATGTAAAGCTTGCTCACCACCCTGGCACTTCTGCTGAGTTCAGCAAACTAAGAGAGGAGGACACAGATGGCTGGATGCTTCCTGGAGATGTCCAGCCTTGCAATCTAAGAGAGGGGGCAAGATTGCTCTACCCGCTCCTTGTAGATCACATGTCTGGGCACCCTTTTCCACCCCCAGCAGATGCAACAGTTTGCCAGCAGGCTCTCCACAGAGCTCTGAGGCCAGCGAGGAAGTGATGGTGGTGATGGCTCCAAGAACACAGGATGGAGCACTGGGTGCCATGTGGATACCGACGTGCATAATGCTCTGGACTGGCCCGAGATTAAGTGGCCAGTATAGACAAGCCCTCTATCAAGATGATATGTACCTTTCTATAACTTCTGGGGCAGATTCTGTTAACTACAGAAATGCAAAATACAACCAAATCCACAAAGCAGCAATACCAGAGAAGAAAAGTGACAATGTTAGAGTCACATATCTACATTTTGTATCAGATAAACTGTTTCTGTTGCAGTGAAGTACTTTTGTAGTTAGTCAGACAACTTAACCAACTTTACTACAACAGAAACATCTGATACAAAATGCAGGCCTATGACATCTTGAGGGTGCTTTTTTTCTGGCAACAGGCTAAATCCAACATTACTCCTGCTTAGAGTGACCCAATGAAATGATTGGAACTTGTTAGTTACACTGAGTCTACTCTAGGTAGGAGTGATGTTGGATATAGCCCAAAGATGGGCAATACAGTCCTCCAGATGTTATTGGATTGCATCTCCTAGCATTCCTCACCACTGGATTTCTTAGCTCAAGCTCATGGGAGTTGTAGCCCAACAATATCTGGAGGGGAATATTTTGTCCATTCCTGATTTAGCCCAATGTGAGGTACTCAGTCCTATTTCTACTGTGCCCTGTACCAGTGTGTCCTCACACAAAACCATTTTCTTATTTAATATGGCAATTCATTTTCCATCAACCAAAATAAAAAGAAAAGAATGTCTAAAAAAAAAATACAAGTTTTTTTAAAAAAAACTTTCCAGATTCTTTCTTACAACAATGGTGAAGTTGGTACCCAGTTCCTGTCAGCTCTTTATTTTGCACAAAAGTTCAATGCAGAACTCAGTCAATTGAATAAAGACCTATATTTATATTCTTTTGCACCCCAAACTAAGCATTAGGCTACCTCATGCCATATATCTCCATTAGTAGCGGACTGTTCCCTTCAAGATAAATAGCATGTCTCTCTAATCCACACTTGTGTTCTTGCAAAATGCACACTAATCTGTGATGACACCAGATGCTGATTGCAAATACAGAACTGTGGTCTGACACACCTACCCTCCACTCAAATAACACTCCTTCTGTCCTGGTCCTTTGAGGGTGCTTTTGTAGGCCCAACCATGACTTTTTGCACCCAGGGTAGGAGGAGGTTCTTTTGAAACCCCCAGGAGCTTTTGAGACACACATGGGTTAATTTTCCATCTGGCTTCCTTGTCTTGGTTCCTCCTGTACTCCTGGGCAGTCCCTGCTGGTGACAACATGGATGGGGATGTACCTTTTCCTAACTTCCCTCTGTATGAAGGAAACCCCCTCCCATATCACATGTCCATCAAAACATCTTCTAGTAACGTTGTTGAAAGTAATACAGTTGAAAGTAATCTTGTCATGTGAGCTGGTGATTAAATGTTATGCAAGGCATCAACATTCTCTGAAGAACAGCTTGTGACGCTGGAACTGCCTAAGGACATATATGGGGTGGGGGAACGTGGAGCATCTTCCAATCTGTTAGGCTGTGAAGCATGTAATTACACCAGAGGTGAGAAAAGCAAGCTATGCTCTTTTTTAAATAAAGCCCCAGATTTTAGTGATCTGAACATCATGAATATTTGCAATCAAGTATGTTTCAGAGGTTCCTTGACTTTGAGTTAGTTCCTTCCCACACCATTCCCAAGTAGCAGATAGAAGTGTATTTCTTTTATGTTCTGGATGGAAAAATGCTGGCTAATTCAGCTACATCTGGAGAGAATTAATCTGAAACATTGGCATTCAGTAGGCCACAGAAACCCAGAAGGCCCAAAGAAGCAGAAAGAAGACCTGCTACACTGATGTCCGTGACAAAATGGTTACTGACATGGAAAGGCAGAAAAATTTGGCTCAAAGGGCCAAAAGGAGATATCAAATTAAAACCAAAAACAAATGGACAGATAAGACCACAAATTGATTTGGTATCTATGATCCACAACAGGGATGTAGATCTTCACTAATTTTGTTATTGAGAAAAGCAATGAGTAAATTTTAGCAATTTTCATCCCACAGTGAGAAAGTCCTCAAAAACTGTGCAGTTTTTGAAGGCTCTTCACAGTTTACAGCTGTTACAGCCTATGAAAACAAGGCTGTCGGTGACCTCCCAGAGGGCCTTCTCTGCTGCCGCTCCCAGATTATGGAATGGCCTGCTGGACGAGATCCGTCTTATTACCACCTTAGACAGCTTTAAAAAAGCTGTCAAGACGGATCTTTTCCGGCAGGCTTTTCCTGAATAACTATCCCAGCCCAAGACTCGGCTGTCCTTTCTAAGCGGCAACTAGATTTTTTAACCATTGAATGTTTTCATTTTTGTCTTTCTAATTTATATATTTTTAATTATTGTATGTTTTTAATCTTCTATAATTTAATATTATTTTAGGGGGTGGGTGGGCTAGGGTACTGGGACTATGGAGTTTTTATATTGTAAGCCATCCCAATTGCATTGCAGAGGGGTGGGATAGAAATAAATTATTATAATTATTATTATTATTATTAAGATGTTTCTCCTCTCCATTGACGCCCCCTTGTCGTGGGAGAGAGGCTTGCATACCCTAATGATGTTTTGAGCTATGCTGGCGGTGGCATAATAGCCACTGGTAGGGTCTCCCATGCCAGACAGGTCAAAACTGAAGGGTCTGACAAAGAGCGTCAAAGGGCAGGATGGGCTCTCTAGCCTTGTGGCAACCGTCCTAGGAGAAGGAAAACTCTAATCCCAAACCCGGGCAGATGGTGCTCGTCCAACCCTGTAAGGTCAACCATCTAAGAGAAGGAAACTCTAATCAAACCTACGGCCCGAGGACCTCGCTGCCACGTCCATGCTTGCAAGGCCACGGCAGATGAA
Source organism: Gambelia wislizenii (assembly GCA_030847615.1). Lineage (NCBI taxonomy): Eukaryota > Metazoa > Chordata > Lepidosauria > Squamata > Crotaphytidae > Gambelia > Gambelia wislizenii. The sequence goes on along the minus strand of JAUMIR010000001.1, from coordinate 49,067,588 downwards.
CCTCTGGTTGAAAGGGTGAGGCCAGTTCTGTGCACGCTGCGCTCCACCAGAAAAATCCATTGCACAGGCTCGAATTAAGATGTTTCTACAAAAAAGAACCCACTTTTTGTGCAGAAAACAGATTTATTTATTTATTTTTTGGTACAAGAATCTTGTTTTCTATACAGAAAACATGTTTTTTTTCTGAACAGAAAACAAGATTTCTGTGCAAAAAAAGCATTTTTACACAAAAAACACATTAGCTTTCTTGCACAGGAAAGTCCTGCACTGTGAAGATTGTCAACATGGGGGAATTCTCCTTGTTTGAGTTTCCCAATGCTCAATAAAGGGTTTTTGTTTCAACTGTTGAGCCAATATTTTCAAAATATTATTTCCATTGCTAATCCATAGCTTCATCAATAGAGCACAGGGATGGGTAAGAATTTCATCAAAAATCATAAGTTTCTTCATACTCAGGATCAATGGTACACTAGAGCCAGGATTATAAGGACACTGCACCAAAACATTTTGATTAACAGGAGCAGTGACATCATTTGCTACCCTCCTCAGGCTTCCCTTTTCTTCCTGACCTTACATCCAAAGGGCTACGACAGAGCTTGAAGAAGACGACAGCATCTATATATGTTACCGTACTGATGGTAGCTTGTTTAACTTAAGCCGTCTGAGGGCTCGCACTAAGACTCTAAACTATCTAGTTTGCGAGCTGTGCTTTGCTGATGATGCTGCCCTTGTTACCCACACAGAAGCAGCTCTGCAGCGCCTAACATTCTGCTTCGCAACAGCTGCAGAGCTGTTTGGGCTGGAAGTCAACCTGAAGAAAATGAACGTTCTTTACCAGCCTGCACCACAGGACAAACACCACCATCCCCACATTGCTGTCGGCAAATCTGTGCTCAAGTCCATTCAGCAGTTCACCTACCTGGGAAGCATCATCTCCTCAGATGCCAAGATTGACAAAGAGATCAATCACAGATTAGCAAAGGCATATAGCACATTTGGAAGACTTTGCAAAAGAGTCTGGAGTAATAAACACCTGAGGCAAAGCACAAAAATCAGTGTGAATAGAGCCATTGTACTGTCTATTCTCCTCTATGGATCTGAAACATGGGTCACCTATTGCCACCACTTACGACTCCTCGAATGCTTTCATCAGCGCTGTATACACACAATCCTAAATATACACTGGACTGACTATGTGACGAATGTTGCTGTCCTTGAGCAAGCAGGGATCACCAGCATTGAAGCCATGATATTGAGAACACAGCTGCGCTGGGCAGGGCACGTTTCTAGGATGGAGGACCATCGCCTCCCAAAAATAGTCTCTCTCTCTCTCTGGCTTTTCTTCTGGCTTTTCTTTCTGCAAGCGCGCTGATGACTAAAAAGGCCAATCCGAGATAAACAAGTCCGGTTGCAAAGAGCACAGCAGAAGGTCTCCTTGGGTGATGTTTCTGGGTTGTGATTCTTTCTGCGTTGTCGTTTCTCTTCAAGACTTGTTCGTCGTGAGTTCTCAAATAAGGCTGCAGCATTGTAGATACTGCGTCTCCATGCCTCCCGATGTGAAGCCAGGGCGGACCACTGTTGGTGATCAATTTGGCCAAGCCTGAGATGTTGTTTCAGGGAGTCTTTGTATCGCTTTTTTGGAGCGCCCCTCTTACGCTGACCCGTGGTGAGTTCACCGTAGAGTAGTATTTTTCTACTCTACGGTGTAAATAATAGTACTCTACAGTGAACAAAATAGTACTCTACAGTGAACTCACCATGGGTCAGCATAAGAGGGGTGCTCCAAAAAAGTGATACAAGGACTCCCTGAAACAACACCTCAGGCACGGCCAAATCGATCACCAACAATGGTCTGCCCTGGCCTCACATTGGGAGGCATGGAGACGCACTATCTACAATACTTCAGCCTTATTTGAGAACTCACGCCGAACAAGTCTTGAAGAGAAGCGACAACACAGAAAGAATCACAACCCAGAAACATCACCCAAGGAGACCTCCTGCTGTGCTTTCTGCAACCAGACTTGTTTATCTCAGATTGGCCTTTTTAGTCATCAGTGCACTTGCAGAAAGTGCAGGATGAGTCCTTCCTGAATCTTTGTTTGCGAAGAAAAGCCAGCGAGAGAGACATGCAAAGTTCTCACCATAATAGGAGGAACTCGGAGGCCTCACATTACACTTTGCCTGCCCCAGTGAACCAAACCACTGAATAAAGGGAGAAATTCTGCCCTTCTAAGTTTTATCTCAATTATTTTCATTATTTTTATTTATTGTCCATCTTTTAACTTCCCAAATTAAAACAGATACATGTAAAATATCTTTGTCATATTATCAGTATGACTGTGTGTGTGTGTGTGTGTGCGTGTGCGCGCGCACATGCACCATCAAGTGGCCTACCAACTTATGGGGACCCCATGAATTTCATAGCGTTTTCTTAGGTGAAGAATACTCAATGGTGGTTTTGCCAGTTCCTTCCTCTGAAATATAGCCTACAGCACCTGGTATTCATTGGCAATCTCCTTTCAAAGTACTAACCAGGCCTGACCCTACTTAATGTCCAAGATCAGACAGGATCTGATTATATATGAATAGAAATTCTATCCTCTAGTGATAATATGATGATTAGATACACCCTCTAAAACTTGCAGAAGCCCATTCAGTAAAGAATAAATAAATCCTCAATGGGCTCTTTTCATGATTTATCTATAAATCTTCAAGACCACCTCAAGTTGCATTTAGACTTTTCAAACCAATCAATTCAATGCTCATTTTGTCAAAGCTGCCCAAATACCTCCTTTCTGCATGTTCCTCAGCACTAAAAGAATTATGAACAGAACTCTGCTGATTTGACAAGACGAACTATGTGTCCTTTGTAAAGAAAGATGGTGACCACAGCAGTGGAGGCAGAAAAAGAAAACATTATACAACAAGTGAAAGTGGGGGAAGGCAAAGCGTAACAGGCCCCAAGGAAGGCCAAAGAAATACGTTCACAAAAAGGAGCACACACACCCCGCCCTTCCCTCAAGTGGATGAAAAGTTAATATTTCAGGCACAGGCTCCAGGGATCTTGGTTAGCTCAAGGTCAGGCGTGATAGTCTGTGCAACTACTGGGTCAGCAGCTGGAAACTTAAACAGCTGCTGAATTCATTCAGTATGCAACTATCAAAACAGCACCATTTATTGCTTCTATCAGAGTAGATCTATCCTTTGGATAGGCCACCCCTCCCCCATCCACCCAACACATGTGTGCACGCACGTGCGCGCGCGCACACACACACACAAGATCTGCTTCAAAAATGGAATTTCCATCCTAAAGAAATTTCTGGTGTGCCAAAAAGTTTTCTTCATCTTTAATGGGGACAGAATGTCAGAACATTTTCATTAAAAAATAAAAATAAACAGTCATGGGCCAAGCACATAAGAAACAAAGAGGTAGAGTTTCTCTTCCCACACTGTGTGACTGAAAGCATTCTGAAGAGATCTGACTGCTTCTTCTGATCTAGTATGCTAATAAAAACACCCTACATAGGATAAACAACTGCAAATGAATTTCCTTATGTTCCCTTATCCAATTTCTTCTTTGATATTTGACTGTCGTTCTGTGATCCACAGGTTAGAGTATACCTCATCAGATAGTGAAACAGAAGTTCTTTAGCTTCAGTAAGCATGAACTCTCCTATGCTGAGGCATTACACAACAACATTTTATCATAGGGCTGGCCCTACCATTTGGCAAAGCGAAGCAGCTGCAAATGCCAGGAAGCAGAAGTGATGTCCTGGAGGCTAGAGTCGTATATATTACCTGGCTTACACTAAGCCCACTAAACTATCCTGCCAACTTCAGGTAAAATGGAGGATGCTATCCCAATACCAGTGGTGGTTCAACTGTCATTTCTCATGGAATGAGATGATGCCCTGTCTTGTACTCAGCCCTATGAGCCAAAATGTCATGACCTGGTGCTATTTAATAATCAAGAAGAGTGATTTTAATTTTAATTTATTTTCCTTATTGATGGATGGCACCAGAGTTAGTCTGGTCATATCCATTTTATCATGTCTTTCATTTTAAAAATCTCTTGGTGCATAACTGAGGTTAGGTGGCCACTTACACATCATTCTTCCACCCCCAAAAAGAGGCATTACATCATTAAGAAAAGGTCATCAGGAGAGACATCTTTGTTTGAATTTGTATATGATAGAGAATGTATATGTATAGCAGCAGATTTAGGTTGGAATCCTATTGGGGCTTTCTGCTTGCTTAACCAGCAAGTAGTGCAAGAGATTGGACATTTTACCAATTAGAGTAAAGAGGTATCTGAAAAGTTCTTTCAGATAGCACAACAGTCCATGATGCTGCCTAATGGCACGAAAGCACAGCTGTTCCATCTCCCCACCTATCTAGCTGCCTAAGTTCTTTCTACAATCTTTCAGTGACACCAGTGGAGGATTACACTATGTCAGATCTCAATAAGATCTCAGCCTTAGTACTAATAACACTGTATTCCAATCATAGCCTTTAAGTATAACCAACTTCACATAGTTCTTGGCTGGGATAAAAATGGGGGTGGCTGGGGAAAAATGATGTACAATACTTTTAACAACAGGTGATAAAGAGAACAAAATGAATTACAAAAGATTTATTGGAGGGACATTTCCATCATAAAGGAATCCATGCATTCTTGAGTGGTCTCGGGAACATCTCGGAGAGACCATATAACTCCAGTATTAAAATCTCTCCACTGGCTGCCTATCAGTTTCTGGGCCCAGTATAAGGTGTTGGTTATTACCTTTAAAGCCCTAAATGGCTTGGGTCTAACTTATCTTCGGAACCGCCTTCTCCCATACAATCCTCCCCACGCACTCCGGTCCTCTGGGAGGAATTTGCTTCAGCCACAAAAATCTAGCTGTCTGCAACCTCCCAGAGGGCCTTTTCAGTAATCAACCCCAAATTATGGAATGGCCTGCCAAACGAGATCCATCAGATTATGAGCTTAAGTAGCTTTTAAAAAGCACTGAAGACGGATCTCTTTCAGCAGGCCTTTCCTGATTAGATCCCGGCCTCAGGAGCTGCGTCTCCTGGCCTCTTTTAGTCCTTTACCCTGACTCAGTGGCTATTGATTTTTGTATTTGTTTATTTATGTGATTTTAAGTTTAGGTGGATTTTAATTTGAGGGGTGGGTGGGGCTTAGGGATTTTAGTCTGTACTGTTGTATTTTAACTGTTGTAAGCCACCCTGATTGTTTTTAACAGAGGGGCAGGGTAAAAATAATAATAATTATTATTATCATCATCATTTAAGAATGTATCTCTTGGGCTACAGTGCTGTATACATTTTCCTAGGATTATGTCCCACTGAATTCACTGGGGTTTACTTCTGAATAGATATGGATATGAATGTATTGTTACTATAAAGGATGCATTGCTCTGAAGAAAAAGAAGCTCTCTTAAAGTGTACACATATAGAGAGGAACAGTAAATCAAAAGGAAGGGGTGAAGAAAACCAGCAAAACTAAGTCTTAAAGTATAAGGGTTATGCATATCTCAAAAACAGACAGATGGAATGAAAGGGAGGAGAACAAATATTTCTAAATCAGGGATGCTTCTCTGTGATGTTGGTTTCATTTTATGGAAGTTAGAGATGAAGAGTGAATCTAAAATCCATTAATGGGGGAAATCTCTGTCTCTGAGAGACAGAGATTGAGAGACAGCCTGATGCACCATTCTGTGGGTTGTTGTGATGCAAAGGGGAACTCTGAAAGGAAATCCCTTTAGTAAATTGCTGTGTTTATTCTTGTTGCTTACCAAAAGAAGCAATTGAGTAATACAGGCACATTCCCAGGCTCCAATACCTAGTGCATGTTTTCCTTTACATCTTGCACTGGCAAAAGTCTACCTTCTTCTTTCTGTTCCTCTGTTTCTGGGGGTAGGCGGGACTGAATTGAGGAGAAAAAACCCTTAATTGTCAACTGCAAACTGATTGAAATTCAGACTTCTTTAGCCTGAAGCTGCATCAGATGTATCGATGTGTACACCTGTGAATAGATGCATTACTTAAATCCTGGAAGCCAGGTTGACAGCATCTGGGTAAAAATCAAGGGGGAGAGAAAAACAGCAGGGATGTCGTTGTGGGGGGTCTACTACAGACGTCCAAGCCAAGCCAAGGACTTGGATGATTCCTTCCTAGAGCAGATGACTGCACATTCAGAAAGGAGAGATGTAGTAGTCATGGGAGATTTCAACTATCCTGATATTTGTTGGAAGTCCAACTCTGCCAAGAATTTAAGGTCCAACAAATTCCACACTTGCCTTGCAGACAATTTCATTGTCCAGAAGGTAGAAGTGGCAACAAGGAGATCAGCTATTTTAGATCTGATCCTAACCAATGGAGATGGCCTGGTTAATGGTGTGGAAGTGGTGGGATCCTTAGTGGGGAGTGACCATGTTATCCTGGAGTTTGTTATACAGAGGAAAGGGGAAGCCAAGCATAGTCAGACATGTATTCTAGACTTTAAGAACGCTGATTTCAGAAAACTTAGGGAATTACTGGGGATGATCCTATGATCAGAAATACTAAAAGAGAAGGGAGTTCATGAGTGATGGGAGATTCTTAAAAGTGCCCAGTACACTCACTCACTCAGACCTTAAAACAAGTGGGCTCTGCCTTCCCAGCATGCAGCTGCTTGTCCTGTGGGCAGAATGAGCAGCTGCGCCCAGGACACTTGGTCACTCTGACTTCAGAAGGAGCAGCCACTCACCAGGATAGCAAAGCCAACAGCAAGATTACCAAGGTATGGGGGGGGGGAATGGCAGTGCCTGTCAAGCAGCAATTGTCCTGCCTCCCCACCCTACCCCTGAATCCAGTGTGAATCCTTTGTTCACAGAAATCTGCAGCAAACTCCAGAGAAAACTGGCAGCCCATCTACACAACGGGGGGGGGGATCCAAAGTAACTCATAGTATTGGCATCTCGCAGCAGCAGTTATATGTCTAAATGGTTTTTCTGGCCTCAGAAGCCCCCATAAGCCTCGCATTCCTGATGGTGGCTGCAAGTGATTTACTCATGTTAGTTCTTCACTGCTGCCATTTTTGTTTTGTTTTAAAAGTCGTCCCAAGGTGCACTACTGAGATAGAGCGATTTTCCAATTTTATAGAACAGCAAAACAGAAAACATTCATTCTGCTTTATCACCTTAGCAAGCAATTGCTAAGGAGAAAATCCAACATGGCGGCAGCGGGTGCTTGCCCTGGTAGCAAGCCCCACTCCCACTCTCGTCCGGCCAATCAGCTTTGTGCTTCCCTTCAAAATGTTTATTGTTCAGTAGTCCAAATGAGCAGGAATGTGCACTGCCTTGCAGTTTTTGAAAAAGCACAGGAAAATCTGCAAAGGTTTTTACCCTGTTGCTTTTGCCATTTTGGGCCCGCCCTCCTTCCAAATAGTGTGGATTAGGTCTGGATGGCTTTTAAACAGGTAGGATTCCCAGTGAATTCCATGACGGGCATTTTCACATTTTAGACAGGCCCTGTGAGTTTTCTAAAACCCAGATTTAGGTGGTATACCCCAAGTCTGGTGCAGATTCGGCTGTATATCATGTGGCGTTATCACACCATATTCAGGCATAAGGCCACACATCATGTGGCATTATTGGACCAGATTTGAGTGGGATTCTGGGTTTTTCACTAGTGTAGACAAGGCTACAAACTGAAATGTCAGGAATGCAAAGAGGGTGGGCATGGGTTTCCCAGCCAATCCGTGACTGTTGAGGCTATGGGACCAGTATGGCCCCGCTAGGAGAATTTTGTTCTGCTGGAGAAATGATCACAAGTAGAATAGACTCACTAGCTTCTTACTTGTTTGGAGATTCAGTTGATCATCCACATTTCAGCTTACATGACCCCAGAGTTCCTCATCAATCAAAGGGGAACACAAGTCTCAGTGAGGACTCGTACATATCAAGCAGGGGCTACTTGTTTAGACTACAGATTCCAGAATGCCCCAGAAGATTCTGGGAGATATGGTTTAAAAAACCCAACTTTCTCAAGCTCTGATTCCAAGATACTTTTTAACCTTGTCAGAGATTTTGGACTTTTTCGGGTGAAGAAAAATAACGCAAGCAGCCTCTCCAGTTTGCGAGGCTGCTGCGCTGCAAAGCGCCCCTTTCGTATGACGCTCGCCCCTGCTGGTACTGTTGCGGTACCGCAGGGAGAGCTGAGCGTCATATTTCCTTGATTTTTTACTCACGAAAGTAAAAATCAAGGAAATATGACGCTCAGCTCTCCCTGCGGTACTGCAACAGTACCAGCAGGGGCGAGCATCATACGAAAGGGGCGCTTTGCAACACAGTAGCCTCGCGAGCTGGAGAGGCTGCTTGCGTTATTTTTCTTCATCCAAAAAAGTCCATAGACTCTACCTTGAGGAAGGCAGAAGGGATACATTCAGTACTGTCTACTCAGCAGCTTCCCAGGGTCTCAAGCTTATTCCCATCACCTGAGGTTACTAGATGTTTTAATAGTAAATGCCTGGGATTGAATTTGGGATAGTCTGTGTGCAAAACATGTAGCTTTCCCTCAGATGGAGTAAGAAACTGTATCTTTAAAAAATTGATTGCTCAATCATACATAATGCACATTTGGTAACTTTGATTTATACCCTTCCTCATCAAAGGTTTTTTAAAGGTAGCTTGCAATTTAAAAAATAAATAAGAAACACTATTTGCACCAAATACTTATAAGCACTATGTGTGTCTATGTGCCATCAAATCGCCTGTTGACTTATGGTGACCCCATGAATTTCATAGGGTTTTCTAAGGCAAGCAATAAACAGAGGTGGTTTTGCCAGTTCCTTCCTCTGAAATATAGGAGATTATCACACCAGGCTTCTAACATGCAGCAATCACATTAGTGAAGCAAATTGCAACATACTGGTATTGAAGCAATCCTTATCACACCTCTGCTTCAATACCAGCATGTTTCTATTTGCTTCACTAATGTGATTGCTACTCAATACCGGCAGGAGGGTGGGGGGAAGAAAAGAGACAGACATGGCAGGAGGGGGAATATTCAGATAGAGCAGGCAGGTGGGGGGGCAGAAGACTGGGCAGCAGAAAAGTGGGGAAGAAAAACAGATCAGGTGGGAGGGAGAATAGTCAGATCAGACAGGCAGGGGGAGGAAACAACCAGGCGGCAGAAGTGGGGGGGAGAAAAGAGACAGATTGGACAGGAAGGAAAATGGTTAGATCGGGCAGGCAGAAGGGTGGACAAACAAGGGGAAAGGGAGAGGGAGAAGAGGACAAACACACCCACTCATCCCAGGTGACTGCTGGTATGGGAACTGAAGCAGAAGAGGACTTGTCACACAGAAGCAGTAATAGAAATACAGTGCTACTGAGGGCCTATTGATGGGCTTCCCCCATCAATGAAAAGGTGCCCTCCAGCAATGGTTTGAAGGCAGATTAGAAATAACGTTGTACGATAAGGAATGGCAGCATAAACTATTATCCTGCTCCGGTAGCACTGGTAAAGCCTCATGTGATAATCTCCATAACCTACAGCACTTGCTAGTTGTTGGTGATCTCCCATCCAAGTACTAACCAGGGCTGATACTGCTTAGCTCGCAAGATCAAATGATATCTGGTGCTTTTAGGGTAACAGGCAGGAGCTATACACACTATAGTAGTAGACAAAACAATCCAATTAAACACTCAAAATCTAAACAACAGGATTGAAAAATAATGTTGACTTAAAATGCTTAGGGAAATTAATTATTTCCAGTAATGGAATTCCAAAAACAGGGTGCCACTACAGAAAAGGGCTGAAATCCTGTTGGCACATTACACCAGTTGTTATATTTACACACTTATGTAAGAAGTTATCCAGAATCCCTTTATATAAGTTGTTTTCCATTTGCCACCATGAAATGAGCCAGCTTAAAGGTTGGTCTGGCACGTGGACACAGTTCCCCATACATTACCCAGAATGGAATCATCATCAGTATAGCTCAGAATGGCCACTAGAATGTTGTTGCACTGTCAGTATGCCTGTATACTGTTACTGGCACTGAACAGGATCTCAAGCCATGTCTCCGCCTGTCAGGATTCAGTAGACCTTGGAAAAGTTACTTTTTGACTACAACTCCCAGAATATCCCAAAAGATTCAATCCAGAAGAATATCTCAGAAGATGACATCCAAAATAGCAATTTTTCTAAGCTCTTCCCAGAAGATTATATCCAGAAGACTATCCCCGAAGATGACATCAAAAATAGCAATTTTTCTAAGCTCTTAACAGGCGCTGGAGCCCAGGCAATGGCCCTCACCAGATGATCTCAAAACACAGACTGGCAGAGTTTGGAAATGTTACTTTTTTGAACTACAGTTCCCAAAGTCTCTCAGATAACATAGCCATAGCCATGCTGGCTGGGGGATCTGGAGAGTTATAAATAACATTTACAAGCATTTTGTGGCACAGGTTCATATGGGAACAGGTGATCCCTAAGATAACAAAGCTTAGTATGGTTTATGATCAGGCTAATATCAGCACCTTGAATTGCACTCAGAAATACACAGAAAGCCAATGTAGGCATTTTAAAACTCAATGTATATAATTTGCAAAACTCATGTTAGCTGACAGCAAAACTGAGTTTTGGACCCAACAAAGTCTACTAAGAAGTCTGCAACAGCAGCGCCACAAACAATGCATCGCAGTAATCAAGCTTGGACAACATGAGGACATAGATTACTATGGACAGGTGATCAGCACACTAACTTAAATGCATGCATCTGATGAAAAATAGTTCACAAAAAACTCATGGTATAAAACATATAGTGATAAAACATACAGTCCACAAAACCCCATACAAAACATTTGTTAAGCCTCTAAACTGGGACTCTACTGTTTTTGTGCCTCCCTTATGCAATGAAAATCAGTTCCCCAAAGACATGAAGGTGACTTCCAGTTCCCAGAACATCATCTCAAGAGGCTAGGGTAATGGTAAGGTGTAGCCTCCTGAGGGTTGGACAGAGCTGAAAATGGTTCTCTGATCGTTCAAGTGTGTCTACCCAGCTTTAGAGTGAAACATGAGGACATCAGGACAACTTTGCTGGATAAGGCCCAGGGGCCATCTTGTCCAGCATCCTATTCTTCCTCAGAGTTTAATCAGATGCCACACTCGGGACTTGTAAAGAGCAGTCCTCTTTTATGCCTACAGTTCAGGTCCTTCACAGAACTTCCCAACATGATCTGCTGATATTTTTCTCTCCAGAAAAAAAAAATCATTAAGAATTGAAGTTCCTGAAACCTCCAGAAAGGTGATTCTCCTTTTAAGTTGCAAGCCTTCTGAATCTCATCAGTATGCCACAATTACAGTGCTTATGCGATCTATTATGTGAAGTATAATTTAATACAAATCCTCTCCTCCACTATCTGTAGCACACTGTGGAAGAGCTGGGATGTGGGGTGGGCAGGCTGATTGTCATCTGAGTTTGACTGACTGAATTTTTCTCTTTTTAATCTCCCTTTGTTTTTTGGAATAGCCTAGCTTAATCTTCTATTCACCTTTCTTGTTAATTTGTCTCTTTATTGAGGCCATGTGTGATTTTGGTAGCAAAACATATTCTTCCCCTGCCCCAGTATCCTCATTACCTCTAGCTGCTCTTGTTACTTGGGTGTTAGATGGAAGGCAGGCAGTCTGAGTCACCACAGAAAAGAAGGAGCATTAGCTAGAACCACTGTGAAGTGGAAGAGGATCCTAGGACTGCTATCTTCCTTCTGTGTAGAAAGCAAGCGACCCAGAGGAAAACCAGCTTACAGCACAATAAGTTTGCTGTAACGCCTTGAGACAGAACACCAAGCAGTCTTGCTCAGGGCAAAGGCAGGAAAAAATCTGAGCAGCAGGGGCAAGAAGGTAAGAAAAAAGGGTGATAGTAGCAGGTCTCAGTGTCACTTCATCCCTAACAGAGTTAGGCAGAAATGGGGTGAGGCTTCCAATACCAGCCAAGAACACTAACTGCCAGGGAATTTGGTGGATTCATAAGGTGGATCTTACCATTAAAACATCTTCCCATCACACCCTTCTCCCCACTTCCTCATGCTGAGTCACTGAATCTCACACTTGTTTTGCTGGTGGAATAAAAGCTAAAGTGCAAACTCTTTAAATATGTGGTACAGTAATTTCATTATCATCACATTTTTCCCCCCTTAGGTGCTGACATACTGCAGAAATAATGCAATTTGACACCACTTTAACTGCCATGGCTCAATGCTATGGAATTCTGGGATTTGTAGTTTTGTGAGATATTTAGCCTTCTCTGCCACAACAAAGCCATGGAGCCATGATAGTTAAAGTGGTGTCAAACTGCGTTATTTCTGCAGTGTGTCACCAGCCTAAGTTAAACTTTAACAGACTTATTTGATTGATTCTCCAGGGAGACAATGCCAGGGTAAATTGCCAAGACTGTGTTTTGGAAAATCTTAAATTTGCAGTTGCCTAACACAAAACTCTCAGGAGCAACCTGTCTGAAATTGGACTGGTTTAATCCCCTCTTTAGGATCTACCATATCTCCAAATTTTATGTAGACACATGAAATACATTTTTTTAAAAAAGCCATTTTTCATTTCTCACAGCAAGTCAACAGGAAAAGTCTGGCAATTCAAATGTCTAAATCTCAGTTCATATCTGGGGTTCAGAACAGGATGGATGGGGTCCAGATTAATATAGAATAAATCCAAATTACCGCATTGGGCTCTGAACTGAATCAGCTACATTGGGCTCTGAACTGAACTGAATCAGCTGCATTGGGCTCTGAAATGGGAATTTAGCCCTAATTAAAATGTACTATCCATTAGAATTGTGTGCTGCATTTGAGAGCCCAGTTTATAATCCTGACATTAAATCAAAGTGGCTGAATTTAAGATGATTCAATCATGGTCAATGTAATAAATTCAACTTAAATTCTGCTATGTCGGCATAACTTTAGGATCAATTGGAAGACACAAGAACAGAGATTTCACACTCTACCTCCAGAAGGTACATCTTGGTTGGTTGGTTGGCTGATATCCTGCGTTTCTCCAGTACTAGGATCCAATGCAACTCACAATATGATTAAGTGGCAAACACCATTAAATGACAAATACCATTAAGACCCCAGTAAGCTGTAATATTAAAATATAATAAACAAATTATCACATGAAAACAATTGAATTAGAAGCCATAAAAACATACCAATGTCTACCAATGACACTACCTTTCTGTGGCAGTAGGATTGTGGGCTCTTGTGAGGCAAGATAATAATAATAATAATAATAATAATAATTATTATTATTATTATTATTTATACCCCGCCCCTCTGCTAAAAACAATCAGGGTGGCTTCCAACAATTAAAACATTATAATAATGTCTAAAAACACCACCCACCCCACCCTCCCCCATAAAAAACCATCCAACTAAAAACACATTAAAAACAAATATATACATGATTTTAAAAAAGCCAGGAAACGGAGCTCCTGATGCTGGGATCTAATCAGGAAAGGCCTGCCGAAAGAGATCTGTCTTTAGTGCTTTTCAAAAGCTACTCAAGCTCGTCAGCTGACGGATCCAGATGCTAATGCTGCTGGAAGCACCGCTGCTGGAAGGGTCTCCCATGTCAGGCAGGCTTTTGCTGAGGAGCCAGACTAAATGTGCCAGATAGCTACTGGGCAGCAGCAGCAGTAATGGACACTGGTGGAGGATCTCACAGAGACAATGGCACGGGCACCACAACTAACACTTGTTAGTACTGCACGGAGGGAGGCACAGTAAATCTTCTCTTGAAGATCATGAAAACCCTGTGATGAAACAATCTAACATAAAACAAGAGACAGTGCAAGAAGTTGAAACTCCCAGGTCAGATGACACTCAACAAACTACTGTAGTACAGCAGAGGACAACTATGAGTAGTGCTGTGGCTAAAGACACAACTGGATTCAAGCCAAAAGAATGTGCAGATGTTGATGTGCACAGAGGAGAAAGTAAAGTTCGAAGCTGCACAACACATAGTATAGGAACATGGAATGTAAGAAGCATGGATCAGGGGAAGCTAGACATAGTAAAACCAGAAATGGAATGTATAAACATTGTGATACTTGGGGTGAGGGAGCTAAAGTGAACCGGAATTGGATATTTTGAGTCAGATAATTACACAGGAAATGGAAATCTAAGAAGACATGGGGTGGCATTTATAGTGAGGAGAGAGACAGAAAAAGCAGTCAAAGGATATAATGCAAAGTCTGACCGAATCATGTCAATAAGAGTTAAGGGAAACCCATCAATACAACTTTAATCCAAGTTTATATTCCAACTACAGAGGCAGAAGAAGAAGAAACTGAAGGATTCTATCCTGGAGTCTAGGATGAAATTGATCACATACCAAAACATTACTTCTTGTTTATCATAGGCAATTGGAATGCAAAAGTAGGAAACAGAACAAAGACTTTTAGCATATATGGAGCAAGAAATGCCAGCTGTTCAAGCTGAGTTCAGGAAAGGAAGAGGCAGTAGGTATTATATTATAAACATACATTGGATAATGGAGTGCACCAAAGAATTTCAAAAGAAAATCAACCTGTGCTAAATAGATTATAGCGATTGTATAGATCATGAAACACTATGGATGTCTCTTAAAGAAATGGGTGTGCCACCACATATGATTGTCCTGATATGTAACCTGTACTCAGGACAAGAAGACAGAATATGTAGCAATGGAACACTCTCTAATTGGCAAGCAAAGCTGCATTTTATCACCCTGTTTAACCGGTATGCTGAACATACCATACACAAAGCAAGATTAGACTCAGAGGACTGGTGTGTGAAAATTGGAGGAAGAAACATAAACAATTTAAGATATACAGATGACACCATACTACTAGCAGAAAATAGCAAAGTCTTGGAACAATTACTTAGGAAAGCAAGGAAAAAAGTGCAAAGGCAGGTTTACAGCTGACTATTAAGAAAACCAAAATCATGACCACAAATTATTTACAAAACTTTAAGAAGACATTGAAATAGTTCAAGATTTTCCATATCTTGGCTCAGTCATTAATCAGAATGGAGACTGCAGTCAAGACATCAGAAGAAGACTAGGCCTTGGAAGGGCAGCTATGAAGGAACTAGACAAGATCCTGAAGGTGTAAAGATATACCATTGAGTACTAAAGTTAGGTTTGACCATGCCATTGTATTTCCCATTTCTATGTATGGTTGTGAAAGCTGGACATTGAAGAAAGCTGATAGCAAGAAAATCAATTCATTTGAAACAGAGAAGAGTTCTATGGATATCATGAACTGCTAAAAAGACCAGTAAACGGGTCTTGAGGAAATCAAGCCTGAACTCTCCCGAGAAGCCAAGATGGTTAAACTGAGGCTGTCATACTTTGGCTACATCCTGAGAAGACATGACTCATTAGAAAAGACCATAATACTTGGTAAGGTAAAAGGCAGTAGGAAAATAGGAAGACCACATTCCAGATGGATGGACTCAATCAAGGAAGCCATGGCCCTGAGTCTGCAAGACCTGAGCAGGGCTATTTATGGTAGGGTGACTTAGAGGTGTCTTGTTCATGGGGTCACCATAAGTCGAAGTTGGCATGATGGAAGTTAACAACAACAACAAAACACAACAGGAAGAAGAAGCTACAAGGTTCCAGCTATTAAGTAGCCCCTCTTTCAGCAGCCATCACTTGCCAAAAGCCAGCATGAATGAAAACATCTTTGCTTGCCAGCAGAAACACAGCAGGGAGGGCATCAACCTAACCTTCCTTGGAAAAGAGTTTCATATCCTGGAATCAGCCATTTAGAAAGCCTTTTCTTAGTGTTTTCACCAAACATGCCTAGATGGAGGATGGGAACAAGTTAACACCTCCCCATAAGATCCTAAGGCCTGGGCAGGCTCACGTGGGGTAAGAGGAGTCCTTCAGACCTTAGCCTCATTCCAAGTCAAGTGTGGATTGGATTTCAAAATCCCAGCTCTCCATGATACCAAATGGATCAAAGAGTCCCTTCTCAGTCTCATCTGTAAAATGGGAACAACCATAAATGCCCTATGATGACAATCCCTCTGATATCCCCCCAGAGATACCTGTCTATTGAATAGTAATCTCCAAGTTTGCCACACAAATGTCAGTATAGCATATTTCCATGTGTGGGGTGGTGGTGGTTTGAGACTGGTTATTGCTCAGCTTCTGTATGTTAATACTAATTACTATATGTATGAGATAAACCAGTATCTCTCACATTTCCCAGCATGTCTATTTGCAACTTAAATAAGAAATAATATGCATACGTTAAGACTCTCCCTTGCATGTAGCCTAGTGTAAGTGGGGTAGGAAGTTTATTATCCCAAATTGTGAAAACAAAATAGTTTTGTGAAAATAAAATTGTGAAAACAAAATAGTAGGGGTAACATTACTATCTGTAGTTACCTTAAAGAATATGCTAATTTTTTGTGGGTGGGAGGAAGCGAATCACACAAGGAAAAATCCAACAAGACAGACTCCTGTGCTTACAGAGAAGAGTTGCATGGCAACTGGTCCCATACTCTTTTTTAGTAAACCAAAAAATTAAAAGAACTAGCGACTGTTACCATTGCAGCAACAGGATCCGTAAAATGTAAGCTTTAACATAAACTGCACTGCTTGCAATACCGTTATGACAACTGGCACCATTGTAGGAAAAACTGATTCTGAATTTTGGGCCTTTTTTCTGTCTTGAAATGTACTTACTTGGGTTTTGTTTTTTATTTTTTTACATGGTTCCTTCAATCAGCCAGGTATTTTTAAAGAGTTAAAGTAACATGGTTTTAAAAGTGCATATACAATACCTTTACCCCTATTATTAGAGAGACATTTCAGGCCTAACTGTTTGAGAAGAGACAGTTCATGCAAGGTGATACTGACAGTACTTTAGCGACTTGGCATAGTATATTTTCCCTTAACCAGTCCTCAAAATCACACTTGGGATGGAGAAATTCACTCTTGTGCTGGAATCCTGCCCCTTGGCATAGGCTAACTTCACATTTTTACTCAATTACTATGAAAGAAAGAAAGAAAGAAAGAAAGAAAGAAAGAAAGAAAGAAAGAAAGAAAAGGAGGTTGATTTTCTTTGTCCATTTTTAAGAGAAAAACAAATGGATTCCAAAAAGCATCAAAGTGTAGCATCCTCATGGAGAAAGATTTGATAATGTGACTGCATTCTATGGCACAAATAAATTTTGTTCATCCAATTCCACCCCCCTTCCCAGTTGTCCACCCCAAAATCCTCTCTGCCAGGAAGAACTCCTGTTCTCTTTGGCACACTCCAGCAATGGCTGGCTTTGGAGATTTAGCCAGGGGTTCCAAAGAACAGAATTTCCAAACCATGTCCTGGCTGCTGAAGGAAATGAAAGTCAGTCATTTTCAAGAAAAGCAGGTCAGACTGTCCAAGGTTACAAGTCAGCTTCATGAAAACTAAATGGGCATTTTGCCTTTGAGGTCTATAGATGTAAGATTAGGTTCCAAGCCTTTTGCAATCAGAGGATTTGTAAAAAAAAAAAAAAAAAAAAATACAAACAGGTGAAGAAGAAATACATAAGAAAAAAATATATAGGAAAAATAAGGAAAACAAACATTAGGAGGAATTTAGACTCAGAACTAAAATCTCTATTTAAAAGGTTCTTAGGTTCTTCAAAAGAAACTTGGGTGATGACTAGCTAAATGTTGCTGGAATGCAAGACATAAAATTGCAAATATTTTAACAGCAGTAAAATCCTGATGTTTCTTCTTTCTTTCCAGAAGTCACTAAAGAAACAAATGTGTAGCATAAATAGCCTCTGATTTAACTCTTAAATGTGGAGGAAATTTTACTTGTAAATTTCACAGAAATTTTTCCAAATGGTTTTATTTATTTATTTATTTATTTATTACAGTATTTAGTTATTATTTATACCCCGCTCTTAAGCCACAAGGCTATCAGAGCGGCTTACAAATCGTTTTAAGCAATAGCTATTTACACATCTATACTGCATTAAACAGTTTCCAATGTGTGTTAGCTAATTGCCCCCATAACTTGGGTACTATAATGAACTGGATTATAGGCAGCTACTCACAGTTACCTTTCAAGATGGACTGTTATTACAGAGAATAAAGTTACCAGCCAGAGAAGTTTAGGCAAACACAAGTCTGTTTAATACTGTTTAGTCTGCAAGTAAAATAATTAGGTACTATATCACTCTTAAGTTTTAGGACATTTTCAGACTAGTCTTACCGCGCAAGAAGACTCCGGGAGAGGTTTGCCGCTATTGCGTGGCAGGGGGTCCATTTTGGACAATGCCGTCCCTCGTCCGTGTCACTTCCATGTTCCATTGAAGGCAACTGTGCCATTTTTTACTCATTAAAGTTGTCCGTGAATAAAAAATGGTGCAGTTACCCCCTGCCAAAACGGACCTCCTGCCACGCGATAGCGGTGTACCTCTCCCAGAGTCTTCTTGCATGGTAAGACTAGTCTGAAAATGTCCTTAGAGCAAGAGTGGGCAAACTGAGTACTCCAGAAGATCATAGAATCATAGAATTGCAGAGTTGGAAGAGACCACGAGGGCCATCCAGTCCAACCCCCCTGCCACGCAGGAATTCTTGATCAAAGCATCCCCGACAGATGGCAATCCAGCCTCTGTTTAAAGACCTCCAAGGAAGGAGACCCCACCACGCTCCGAGGGAGTGTGTTCCACTGCCAGACAGCTCTTACTGTCAAAAAGTTCCTCCTAATGTTGAGGTGGAATCTCTGTTCCTGGAGCTTGCATCCATTGCTCCGTGTTCCAGTCTCTGGAGCAGCAGAAAACAAGCCTGCTCCATCCTCAGCATGACATCCCTTCAAATACTTAAACAGGGCTATCATATCGCCTCTTAACCGTCTTTTTTCCAAGCTAAACATACCCAGCTCCCTAAGTCTCTCCTCATAAGGCATCGTTTCCAGACCTTTCACCATTTTAGTTGCCCTTCTCTGGACACGCTCCAATTTGTCAATATCCTTTTTTAATTGTGGTGCCCAGAACTGGACACAGTATTCTAAGTGAGGTCTGACCAAGGCAGAATAGAGTGGCACTATTACTTCCCTTGATCTAGATGTTGGACTACAAGTCCCACCAGTCTATAGCTAGCACTGCCATTACAATACAATAGGATATTGTATTAAATATTTATATCCTACCCTATATCAGGAGATCTCAGGGCAGCTAAAAATACAATACAGATAAAAACATACAAAAGTTTATTGTTAACATGTAATTGAACGACATGTAACATTAAAAACAGATTAAAACATCCTTTAAAAATAGATTTAAAAGCTAAAAGCAGTTAAGATGCAGTACAGAGAACTATTAAAAGACAGTTCCCCAAACCCTGCCAGAATTAAAATGCTTTTCCCTATTAACAAGAAGACAACATGGAAGGAGTCAGTCTAACCTCCTTAGTAAGGAATTTCTAGAACCCAGGATTCCATGTTACTCTCTCTCTCTCTCTCACACACACACACACACACCACACACACACCATTCCTTCCATTCTAGAACAGGGGAGTGATAGCTAGTTACTATCCACTTCAGAAATGGGAAACTTTGGCAAAGTGTTTTAAGCAAAGGATATTCTCTGTATTCATTAATCCATTAAACTCAATTTTGCCATTTAATATTCCACTGAAACAAGAATCTGTGTGATTACAGCAACTAACAGTTATTCCAAGTGAGCCATGTGGGAAGGCATATTTATATTTAAATTTCTTTGCTGCTGTGCCAAAACAGTGGCAATGGAAGTTTCTTATGTATAACCAGCATGCCTCTGTCTGCTTGTAATCAGGGCCGGTTTAAGGGCCCTGCAGCTCTTGCAGCCGCAGGAGGTCCCATCATTGTGTGTGGGGGGGGCATAGTCAGCCTCCTCCTGCAAAAACATTATTAGTAATAACCTGACTATCCTGTACTGTGGATAGGTTAGGTGCTAAGATAAACGTATGGGCCCCCCAAAATAAAGTGTTGCAGGGCCCCCCCAAATTCCTTAAACCAGTCCTGCTTGTAATGCCAAACTATGATGGCCTGTCAGACATATAAGACTGATCTTGGTGAGAAATGCTGGCAAGAATATTCAAAGATGCCTTCCATTAGAAGATATGCCACCACACAAAGCCTTTGGTGTATATTTGCCAAGCATGCATCAGTCATCTGGCAGGATAGCAACCATGCAATTGATGTCGACTATAATTCATATAGTGAACCAATTCCTTTCTTTACCTAACACAGGCCAACCCCCATATCCATGGTGGATATGTTCCAAGACCATCCACCACCACCCCCATGAATACCTGAAACTGTGGATAATAGGGAACCCTATTATTTTCAATGAGAAGAATGCTGGAGGTTGATCATAGAATCACACTGGAGGACCTAGAAATGCCTAGAGAGAATGTATATTTTTGGATGTGGATAAGTGAAACCATGGATAACTGAATCAGTGGATACGGGGGGTCAACCTGTACTAGAATGTTACATCAATGCATATCTCCATCCTTTTGTTGAATAATAACCATAATACCTGTTGCAACTATTTGAAACTGCTTAATTTTATTTGTGGAGTTCAAAAGGATCTGACAGATCATCTAGTCCAATTTTTTAGTTTAATGCAAGATCTGCAATGTGGGAGGTAGCTACAGTATCCTTAGGAGAGCCCTTGCCAGATCTTCAAAAGGTCTTTACATCTTTAAAAACTTTTAAGCAAGAGTTCCAATGGAGTGGGACCACCACTGAGAAAACCTTGTCGCTAACCTTCCAAGCCTCTGATCAGTGAACCAGTCAGTCAGGCATCTGAAGCTGATCTAACTTCTGGGCAGGCTTATAGATACCCATGGTATTTCAGACAACATGGTTCCAAACCATTTGGAACTTTACAATTCAACACCAGTTCCCTGTATTGTTAGTCTGGCTGCAAATTTAATAGACTGAATAGCATGATATGATCCAAGCATCGAGCTCCCACAAAAAATTTAGGCTAATTGCCACATTTTGTACCAGCTGTGGTTTCTAGTCCATTTTCCAAAGGCAGCCCTTAAAAGAGTTCATTATAGCACTCTAACCTGCTTTGGAGGTAAACTATCTGTTTACTTCCAAGGCAATTCCCCAGTCATACAGACCAGAAAAGGGAGTTAGGCTGCAGTTGTCATCACCCTCACCATTGGCTATGTTGGCTGAGATGGGTTGTACTTACAATCCAACAACATCCAGAGTACCCCACTCCTGTTAAAAACGAGGTCATGCAGCTAACATCATAATATGTTTGATCATATTTAAAGCCAAATACAGTATCCTGCTGTTGCATATGACTTGTTCCAAATGTGCTTTTCTTTTAAGGTTGTTGACAATGTTTGTTATTACCTGGCTGGTGGTCTCCCCCCCCCCCATCAAAAGATTATCCAACAAAAACTGATTGTGTGGAAAGCCTCTGCTGTTATTCCACCCTTCCTTTTCTTTCCAATTAATATTGCATATTTGTAGCTATCAGAAAGTTTAGTACTCAAGCTAGTCTGCACTGAAAGTATAAATTTGCATTTACCCTTGGAGAACCTTTCAGATACAAGGTCCATGCTGGCTCTTAAATGAGTAACAGCTTTGGGTAAAGGAATGCTGGAAAGACATTAAAACATGTTTATTTGGAAGGTCTTCATGGTCCGATCATCATTTATTATGGGAAGGGGTGTGCGTGTAGAATACCAGGAAGGTACAGTGCATAAATTCATGCTTATTTCCCTGAATTCTAAAACCACATGCTATGACCATCTTGCAGCCATATGCTGCTGCCAGATGACAACTGCTATCAAATGCTGCTACCAATAACGTGCCACACTATTTATTTTTTCCTCCTTTTTGGTGTTACACTTCATGTAGAACTCTAGCTCAGATGGCAATTCAAAGGCAAAGGACCACACGTCCAAAAAGAAGTGTTCCAAAATATTCTGCAACTGCAACTCTCTCTTGAAAGAAATGACCTGGCAGGAGCAAAATCAACCCCTCACTGTCTCTGTGTTGAATTTAAAACACAAACAGGCAAAAGCTCCCCACTACCCCATATGTAACAGACTGAGTTACATACCAAAGACTTACCTACCAAGTAAAGCAAAATCAGTGGGCTAAAGCCAATGGGATACTGGCACATTTCAAGAACTTCCTTCCTTCCTCCCCGCAGTCCTTGTAGTTACTTGCTTTGGCTTTGACTTATGGTGACCCTATGAATGAGACCTCTAAGAGACCCCGCTCTTAACAGCCCTGCTCAAGTCCTGCAAGCTCAGAGCTGTGGCTTCCTTTATTGAGTCTATCATCCACTTGTAATGTGGTCTTTCTCTTTTCTTACTGCCTTCCACTTTACCAAGCATCATTGTCTTTTCCAGTGAGACATATCATCTCATATGTCCAAAGTACAGTAGCCTCAGTTTAGTCAATCTAATGTAGCAGATTTGTTGAGTTTCAGGACACGCCCCGCCCCCATGGATACCAAAATCTGTGAATATTCAAGTCCCATTATATGCAATGGCAAAGCAAAATGGTGTTCCTTATATAAGATGGCAAAATCAAGGCTTGCTTTTGGATTTTTTTTAAAGAATATTTTCAAGCTGTGAATACTTAAATCCATGGATATACTGAATCTGTGGATACAGAGGGACAACTGTACATACATACATACCACATTCCTGAAACTCCCAGAAATCCATGGAAAGCTGAGAAACTGCTGAGGTCTTTATCATAGCATAGTTTACAAATACAGTATGCCATGGTCTTATGCGCTAACATGGTGCAATGGTTTGAGTGTTGTCAAACCTAGTCCGACTCTGGGAGACCAAGGTTTGAATCCCCACTCACCATGGAAACCCTTGGGCAAGTCATACTCAGGAATGGCAAGCCTCCTCTAAATAAATCTTGCTAAGAAAACCCTGTCACAGGGTCACCCTAAGTCAAAGTCAACTTAAAAGCACAGAACAAAAACAACAAATGGTCTCCAAGCCCCAGAGCTTTATGTAGGGGTAGTTAAGAAGTGCTGTGTGTCAAGGTTTGATGAAGGTATCATATCAAACACAAATAGCCAATGTTACCTAAATTAAACTGCACATGGACAAGAAGAATGTCCCTTGTTTTTTTTTTAAAAAAATAATACAATAATTATTAAATTTTAAAGGATAACATAAAACAAAAATAGCAATATTCCCTTCTCCCTCTCCCCATAGTAATTAGTCCCATTATCCCTCTCCCCATAGCAATTAGTTTTACAACAAAGGCCACATTTTTTTAAAAGAATGTGTAAAATTAGTTCTTGTCCAGACCTCCCACTACCATATAAATTATAACATTGTAATAATAGAGTCCATAATAAGGTAGAACAGTCCAAATTATCCAAATCAGTCATCCTCTTTCACACAGCACTTATTTTTGCCATTCTATCCTGTATTTATCTGAAACATTAGTATCTGTGTTTTCATCATTAACATATTGGATAAATGGGTACCAATTTAAATAAAATGCATCTGGTTTAACTTTTCCTTTACACAATAAGATATTGTGGGACAATTTTTCCATATAGCTATAAACCATATCTTTTTCTGTGAAGTCAAAAGCTTTCACGGCTGGCATCCATAGATTTTCCTTGGGTTTTTTTCTGGGCTGTGAGGCTGTGTTCTGGAATAGTTTCTTTCTGACGTTTAGCCTGCATCTGTGGCTGGCATCTTCAGAGAATGGTTGGGTAGGAGTGGTATGGGGTTTATATACTGTGAACCCCTGTTGGGGAGGATATGTAAATTTGTGTAATTGAATGGTTAGTTTCTGGGTATAGAAATGCAAGGCTCATTAGTGTCTGTTTGGCTGATGGTTGGTTGATGGGCCATTATCTGCTGGGAATCCCCCTGTCCTTGGGTGGAATTCCTTTGGAAGTGTTGAGTTTTAAGTGGACCAGGCCAACAACTATCATGTCAGAATGCACAGAGAAGCTATTGAAAATCCACAAACACCTGGACAACTTCAACAGGAAAGAAGAAACCTTAAAAGTAAACAAAATCTGGCTCCCAGTTTTGGAATACAACAGAATTAAAACTCAACACTTACAAAGGAATTCCACCCAGGGACAGGGGGATTCCCAGCAGATAATGGCCTATCAACCAACCCTTAGCCAAACAGACACTAACGAGCCTTGCATTTCTATACTCAGAAAATAACCATTCAATTACACAAATTTACATATCCTCCCCAACAGGTGTTCACAGCATATAAACTCCACACACACCCCTACTCAACCATTCTCTGAAGATGCCAGCCACAGATGCAGGTGAAACGTCAGAAAGAAACTATTCCATAACATGGCCTCACAGCCTGGAAAAAAACCAAGGAAAATCCATATATTTTTCTACCATACAGACAGTAAATAGTTGTGACCATCTTTCCATCTTCTCAGCAATTTGGCTAAGATCAAATGAAGACTGAACCTTTATAAAACATCTCTCCCTTATAAAGGTGTCTCTTTATAAAACACATTAACACAAAACAGTAAAACAGAATTGCAGTGAATTTTGGCTTATCAGTATTCTTTTTTTTTCCCTAGAGCAAAGCAAGGGAAATTGTGGCCCTCCAGCTGTTAGTGAATGTCAGTTCCCATCAGCCTAAGTCTGATGAGGGATGATGGGGGTTTAACTCCAGCAACACGTGGAGGGCCATGGATTTCCCACCCCTATTCTAAATATTGCTTTTGCTTGGCTCTTCCTGAAAGTAGAAATAGCTAACATTACTGGAAGTGTACAAGGATATAAAACCTTAGAGTAACATCGGAACAGGGACTTTGGCTTTATGTTTTACTATCAATCTTGGATCTGTAAACCAACTTCAGACTCTGGCTTCAACCGCTGGCTTGTTAGAGAAAAGACAAGCCAAGACTCCAGATTCAGCTAAATTTTTCCATCTAGTACAATTCATGAAGACAGCTGACAGGAAGAAAATCAACTCAATTGAAATGTGGTGCTGGAGGAGTGTTCTATGGATACACAGACCACCAAAAAGATAGACAAATGAGTGTTAGAGCAAATCAAGGCTGAACTCTTAGAATCATAGAATCATAGAATTGCAGAGTTGGAAGAGACCACAAGAAGCCAAAATCACTAAAACAAGGCTACCATACGTTAGGACACATAATGAGATGACATGGAACAGTGGAAAAGATTATAATGATTTGTAAAGCAGAAGGCAGTAAAAAGGAGAGGAAGACCACATTACAGATAGATTTAGTCCATCAAGAAAACCATGGTCCTGTGTTTGTAAGACCTAAGCAGCACTGTTGTTGATCTTTTGCAGGTCTCTCGTTAATAGGTTTGCCATAAGTTGAAGTCAATTTGACAGTAAATAACAGTGAACTGAAGCCATTTTGCTCCCTGAAGTGAAAAAAAAAGTTTTACCCCTCTCGTTCTGTGGATAAAAGCTGCCTGAATTGAACGTTTCCTCAATACAGGCAATGGGACAAAGCCCTTCATCAGACCTGGACAGCAAATGTATACAATGCAAGGGAATGCAGGGCAGGATACATAACAGATAGCGTGTTCCTCTAACACCTTGATGCCATCTCTTGATGTTTGCCAGCTAATGTGACTGCCCCACTTTGCTTAAAGGTGTGACTGGCCCTAGTAGTTGACTTAACTGTTCCTGCTTACAAAAGGAACAAGTAGTGGGCCACTGGAGACTATGCACCAGCACACTGCTTCCTACTGGTAAGCCAGAGTTCAAAGCAGTTGTGGCCCTGAATTAAAATTTTGTAAGGATGTAGTCACGGATGAAGCTGCCCCACAAAACCTTTTGCTACAGTACAGTTGCGCCTCCACATTCGCAGCTTTCACTTCCGTGGTTCTGATTATTCACGGTTTGCTCAGCAAGCACCCCATTTAAATCAGTTTCTCTCCCTCGCACACAAGGGAGGGGAGACGATTTACATGGAGCACTCCCCAAGCAAACCACACCCAACTTCCCGCTCTCCTGGGGCTTGGCTCCCTTTCAGTTGGAGACCAAGCCCCGGGAGAGTGGGGAGTTAGGGGCAAAGGCGCTTTTCAGCCGCCACCACCTGCCCTTCCCAAAGTGGGGATGGGACTTTTCAAGCCCCATCGCCACTTTGGGAAGCTGAGGGGTGGGGTGGCTGGCAAGCCTCCCCCCTGTCCAGCCAGCCACTCCTCCGCCCTTCCTGAAGCCGCGATGGGGCTCTCCAGCCCCATCGTGGCTTCAGGAAGTGCGAGGGTAGCTGGCAAGACTCCCCCCGCCCATCCAGCCGCAGCTTCAGGAAGTGCGGGGGGTGGCTGTCAAGCCTCCCCCTTGTCCAGCCAGCCCTATCACGCTTCAGGAAGGGCGGAGGAGTGGCTGGCCAAACGAGTGGGAGGCTTGCCAGCCACCCCCCACGCTTCCCAAAGCAGCAAATAGGGTTGAAAAGCCCAGTCACCACTTTGGAAGGGCAGGGGGTTGTGGGTGGGGGGAGGCATATTTTTATTTGTGGTTTTTTCCCCACATTCATGGGGGTCTTACGCCCCTAACCCCTGTGAATGTGGAGGTACCACTGTAATATATGTTTGTCTTTAAGGTGTCAAGAGACTGTATATTGTTTTTGCTACATCAGATTAACATAGCTATGACTCTAGAAACTATTTCTGATTTCACAGTGCTCTATGTGCGCACATGTGTGCATGCATTCGTGTTTATGTGTGCATTTTAAAATCAGGACTCAGAACTTCAGAGTTCAATCCTGTAAGCCAAGGGTGTGCAATTTCTAAAGGTCTAGGTGCTATTTTAGCCCTATCCCAAAACTTCAAAGTGTTCTGTTCATCCTGTCCTCTCCCAGAAAATTTCACCCCCAAATGGCAAATTGTACTGCCAGAAACCTTGGAACCACTATTGCAATTTATATGTTACTTCCTCATTCTGGGCTATTTTAGGCAAGAAAAGGCATTTTTAGAAAACTTTGTTCCAAAAACTATTTGGGAGGGGGAGTACCCTTTTTTTTTAGATGCTAAAATACCTTCTCTGGCCTAAAACAGGCTGGGGAGAGTAACATTTATATGGTAATGTGCACCCCTTCCAGGTTCAGGGGAGAGATTTGTCACTTGGGGCAATTCAAGGGAGTTGGAGGTTGGAGGGGAACTGCACTGGGGACCTAGGGAATTGCATGCAGCCCCCACTTTGCCCACCCATGCTGTAAGAGTACACAAACCTCAGGCTGGTGATCCAGTTACAACATGTGCACAAGTTCTGTTTGTAACCAGTCCCCAACCATTAATATGAACAAAAGAAAATGTCATGGGTTGCTTATTTTTGCACTTTATTTTGAAGACAGTGCAATGTTGCATAAGCAAATATTATATTTATATACAAGCAGCAGTGGTTAGTGGTACAGGTGTCAATGGAGTGATGAACCCACTCTGGAGTTTAGCCCCAACATTAAAGGAGCTATCCCAGGTGCTAAACCCAATCACAAGAGAGGCCCAGCACCTTGGATAGCTCATTTCAAGTTCAGACTAAAACCTAGGGTGGATTCACCACTCTACTGACCCAGGGGACACTAGTCTCCACTGTATGTAAGTAAAACATTGAAAATAGATGCTAGTCAGTAAATTAATTTTTGTAAAAGTCGCAGACACCCTCACAGTGGGACATGTTTGCAACATATTAAGTTAGAGCTACTTTTTTTGTTTCCACCTGAACAATATTGAAACACATGTATCAAATGATCTCTATCAAAAGGTTCCTACAGAGACTCAGTGTGTTCTAGTCATCTGAGTGCTGGACTCGGTTGTCAGCCTCGACTTCAGATGGTGTCTCTCCTCTCAATGATTGTCTTAAAGCAGTAATGGACTGGATGAGGAAAAACAAATTGAGACCGAATCCAGACAAAATGGAGATACTAACAGTTACGGGCCCGAAACCAGGTCTGGGAATACAACTTCCAGTCTTGGATGGAACTACACTCTCCTCCAAGGACTATGCCCGCAGTCTGGGGGTGCTCCTGGACCCATCACTCCTGATGTCTAATCAAGTAAATGCGACAGTCAGGAGTGCCTGTTATCAACTTTGGCTGATACGCCAGCTGCGCCCTTGCCTGGAAACTAGGGACCTCGAAACTGCAGTACATGCACTGGTAACCTCCCGTCTCGATTTCTGTAATGCACTCTACATGGGGCTACCCTTGTCCTTGACTCGGAAACTTCAACTAGTTCAGAACATGGCATCCAGGTTGATTTCTGGTGTTTCCAGAAGATAGCACATAACTGTCTTTAATAACATACATAGGAACATAGGAGCCCGTCTGAGGGCTCACCTGTGCTAAAAGCTCTCCACTGGCTGCCTATTACTTTCTGGGCACAGTACAAGGTTTTGGTTATGACCTTTAAAGACCTACAAGGCTTGAGTCCAACTTACCTCCAGGACCGGCTCCTCCCATATGACCCTTCCCGCGAACTTCGGTCCTCTGGGAGGAATCTGTTACAACCTATGAAAACAAGGCTGTTGGTGACCTCCCAGAGGGCCTTCTCTGCTGCCACTCCCAGATTACGGAATGGCCTGCTGGATGAGATCCGTCTTATTACAACCTTAGACAGCTTTAAAAAAGCTGTCAAGATGGATCCTTTCTGGCAGGCCTTTTCTGAATAACTATCCCGGCCCGAAGACTTGGCTGTCCTTTTCCTTTGAGCTGCCATTGGAATTTTTTCTAAAAAAAAATTGTATGTTTTTATTTTTTTCCCCTAATTTAATATATTTTTAATTATTGTATGTTTTTAATCTCTTCTAATTTAATATTATTTTAAGGGGTGGGTGGGCTAGGGTACTGCAATTATGGAGTTTTTATATTATAAGCCGCCCCGATTGCGCTGCAGAGGGGTGGGATAGAAATAAATATTATTATTATTATTATTATTATTATTAGGATTCCAAGAAAACAGAATCTGAATCCCTGCTCAGCCACAGAAACCCACTAGAAAACCTTGGGCAAGTCAGACTCTCTCTGCCTACAATGAAGGCAATGGCAAGCCACCTCTCAATAAATCTTGTCAAGAAAACCCTAGAATAGGGTAGCCATAAGTCAGAGCCAATTTTAGTGCACATATTAAAACAAAACAAAACACCCCCCCCATGTTTTCAAATTTTAAATTCAGGATTTTTATTTTTTTAAAAAAGCCATACTGCAGACTTCACCAACGTCTTACCCTACAACTCCCATTACCCAACCTGTACTGCCAACAGCTTTGACCGGAGTTGTAATCCAACACTTCTTGAGGATACCAGGTTGAGGAAAGCTGGCAGATTGTAAGTTTCAGTTACTCTGTCAATAAAGTATGTCACACTACACCGTGCTCAAGTAACATATGTTCTACACATTTTTTTAAAAAAAAAATCCTTATACTCTTTTCCATAATAAAGCTGATCTCTTTTACAATGCTTTTCCTCTTCTTTCTCGATTTGTATGCATGTCTTCCATTGTCTTCCATTTTGGCATTCCTTCTCCCCTTTTTGACAGCAGTGTTGTATCTTCGGTCTCATAATTGTTACTCTAAATCATTTACAAATTTTCTATATTGTTGCCTTTAATAACATACATAGGAACAAACTTCTCCACAGACAGCATTCACAATGTATTTTCTATGACAGTCTCTTCTACCATGCTTTTTATTTTCACTAAATCCTCAGTGGGCTGGGAAGTGAGAGATAAATATTTCAAATAAGTAAATGACTGTTTCTGGTTTTCTGTTCTGTGGGTTTCTTGTTAATTACTTAATAAATTGCTCTTCCTTTTGTGGAATGCAAGCACTGCAGCCAACAATTTTTTTTCTCAGCAGATTGTTGCCACTGCATGTGCATTTCTCCCATCTTAAAAAAAAATGCAATTATTTCATATTCTCCTATGTAAACTTCTTTCTTTCTGCTTTCTATGTATGGTTGTGAAAGCTGGCCAGTGAAGAAAGCCGATAGGAAGAAAATCAACTCATTTGAAATGTGGTGCTGGAGGAGGATTCTACCAATGCCATGCATGGAGTGCCAAAAAGACAAACATGAACTCTCCCTAGAAGCCAAGATGACTAAACTGAGACTGTCATACTTTAGACATGTATTTATTTTATTTTGTTTGTTTGTTTTATTATCAGAAGAAAACATGACTCACTGGAAAGAACAATAATGCTTGGCAAAGTAGAGGGCAGTGGGAAAAGAAGACTGCATTACAAGTGGATAGACTCAAAGATACCACAGCCCTGAGTCTGCAAGACCTGAGCTAGGCTGTTGATAACAAGGTGATTTGGAGGTCTCTCATTCATAGAGTTGCTATGAGTCGAAATCAACAACAACCACCTTCTTTCTGTTAATTCTCTTGGGCCTACATCCCAGTGTTAGTTCCAGCTGGAGTATGCCTAAGGAATCAATGGAACTTGCACAAATTTTGATTTACCAACTTTCCATTAACTCTTAGGTCTACTCTTCTTGGGACTCATTGGATTTAAGCCTAGAATTACTAATGACGGTATGACTATTTGCACTGTTGTCAGCAGTCGCAGATTACACATGCACACACACGCAGCATAACTATGTTTCAATGAACATTCAAATCTTGAATATATCTTTTTTTTGCATATGTACATGTTAATCTATTATATGCCACTCTGAAATCTTCAACATGACGTAATCTGCAAATTTGACAGCTAAGTTGATCTTACAATTCTTTTTTATTCAGATTCTAAACATTTTGTTATTGCCACTCCTAACTCAGGCGTCTTAAGTAGAGGATGCTTTCTTGTTTCTGTGTTCTTCAGATTAGGGAGCCAGTTTGGTGTAGTGGTGTGTGTGCTGGACTACAATTATCATACCAGGAGTCAAGTCCCCACTTCATCATCCAAACCCATTGGTTGAGTGGAAGCAACTCACACTCTCAGCCTTAGAGGAAGACAACAGCAAACCTTTTCTTAATATATCTTGTCAAGAGAACTCAATGATAAGGTTACCATACATTGGAATTCAGTTGATGGTACATAACAACGTAGCTTGTTTAACTTAAGCCGTTTGAGGGCTCACATTAAGACTCTAAACTATCTAGTCCATGAGCTGCTCTTCGCTGCTGCTGCTGCCCTTGTTGCCCACACAGAAGCAGCTCTGCAGTGCCTAACATCCTGCTTCACAACAGCTGCAGAGCTATTTGGGCTGGAAATCAACCTGAAGAAAACGGAAGTTCTTTACCAGCCTGTACCACAGGACGAACACCACCATCCCCCCATTGCCGTTGGCAAATTTGTGCTTAAGTCCGTTCAGCAGTTCAACTATCTGGGAAGCATACCGGTAATCTCCTCAGATGCCAAGATTGACAAAAAGATTGATCACAGATTAGCAAAGGCATATAGTGCATTTGGAAGACTTTACAAAAGAGTCTGGAGTAATAAACACCTGAGGCGAAGCACAAAAATCAGTGTGTATAGAGCCATTGTACTGTCTATTCTCCTTTATGGGTCTGAAGCATGGGTCACCTATCGCCACCACTTACGACTCCTCAAACACTTCCACCAGCTCTGTTTACACACAATCCTAAATATACACTGGACTGACTATGTGACAAATGTTGCTGTCCTTGAGCAAGCAGAGATCACCAGCACTGAGGCCATGATATTGAGAACACAGCTGTGCTAGGCAGGGCACGTTTCTAGGATGGAGGACCATCACCTCCCAAAAATAGTACTCTACGGTGAACTCGCCACGGGTCAGCGTAAGAAGGGCGCTCCAAAAAAGTGATACAAGGACTCCCTGAAACAACATCTCAGGCTTGGCCAAATTGATCACCAACAATGGTCCGCCCTGGCCTCACATCGGGAGGCATGGAGACGCACTTTCCACAATGCTGCAGTCTTATTTGAGAACTCACGCTGAACAAGTCTTGAAGAGAAACGACAATGCAGAAAGAATCACAACCCGGAAGTATCACCCAAGGAGACCTTCTGTTGTGCTTTCTGCAACCGGACTTGTTTATCTCAGATTGGCCTTTTTAGTCATCAGTGTGCTTGCAGAAAGCGCAGGATGAGTCCTTCCTGAATCTTTGTTTGCAAAGAAAAGCCAGAGAGAGACATAACAACGTTTTCCAATCCACCCCCTTAAATGGACATATTTCTGTCATTCTTACCTTTACCATTCTGTATACACTTTCTTTCTGACTGTTGCCCCCTCCCCACTATGATCTCTTGCCTGTCTTATAGAACTGCCAATCTCCCTTTAGTCTCAGAAATATATCCCTCCTTCAATCTGTAATTGTTCTCCTGCCTCGAAACCTTATATTGATTATGAACAGATTAACTGCATTTTTCAAATGTATACATCTGTTAAACTAGCTCTCAGTTTCCCAATAGATAATTTGCCCAAAGCTCTGACAAGACTTTCCTGCCATTATTTTTCTCCCTCTGCAGGTCCTCATGCTACCCCTTACTCTTGTTCCCAAGTCCCAGTGCCCTTGTCCTCAGCTTACCTTCCAATCTTATACCCATGTATGTACAGGTTGGCACTGTCCTTCAACCCTCTCTATGCTGCACAACAATTCCTCCCTGCCTTTGGCTCTCCTTTGGCTTTTTTTTTTTAAGCTATAGGTTCACCCATCTGACCAACTGGTGACCCACTCTGCCCTGGCTGATGGACTCTGGGGTTTGTAGTGCCTGGAAAGCAACTTTCCCAAACTCTGTCTGCTCCTAAATTCATTTACCACCCAGGGAATAGATATGCTTGATATCTACTCTACTAATAGAGGGAGTGTTGCATCACTCACTGTTCAAGTGTTGAAAGGCCCATAGTGTTTGGGGCCAGTTCATTTTCCATTCATCCTAAACAAACAATCCATTCTAATAATTGTAAAGTGAAATGCGATAAAATGCTGTGATGCCTACCTTCCAGTCAAGACACGGTGATGATATTTTTTAACCCACAAGTTTTAACTGAGTTGAGGAAGCCGCTGAATCCCAAAAGCTGAATGTAAGCAGAAAAACAAAACAAAAAACACATGATAGGAAAACAAAAGGATCCTCATGCAGTAAGGCTTCCTTTTAAAATTCAAAGCAGGGTTTAGAATGAGAGTCTGCCAGTGTAAACACTCTGAGACTGGTCAAACGAGGAAAATGTCATGCATTTCTATGAGAGAGAAAAAAGGAGTTGGAAAGAATGAGAGATTTACTGCTGCATTTTGCTGTGCGTACAATAATCACTGATAGACTCTCCCCAGGAAGTGTTGAAATCGCCATTGCTGACACAGATCCAACCACTAAAAATTAAATTATCTTTCCCAGAACATTCCAATTTGATCTTTGGCAACAGCAGATGGTGTAATGCTGTTAAATGGATATATAGATACTTTTAAAACATATATATGCCAATCATCTCTTCTAGGCAAGAACTTCCTCTTAGATTTTTTTTTGCAAGATTTTTTTTTTTAAATCAACAAGAGAGCCATATAGTAATACTGAAATTTAGCCTCTAGAAGTTGAAATAAAAGATTTCAAAGTGCAGATCACCCCGTGTATCTGTGGGGGACACATTCCTAGAGTTACTATGTAAAAGTGAAACCACAGATAATAGCAACCCCTATTAAAATAAAGCACTTCCTGTACAAACATATGATAGAGTTGTGTTGCAGGATCTAGCAATTCCTAGAGAAGACACCTGTGTAGGCATTTCCCACTGCAACTCTATGCTATGTATCCCCTATTTTATATCCCTTGGATAACTGAAACTGTGGATACTGGTTCCGTGGATACAGGGGGCAACCTGTATTGAATGGATCCTTACAAGAACTTGTCATCATGACTGTAGGCATGTAAGTATGTCAGGACAAATGCACTGTTTGTCAATATAGCATGGATGTGATAGTGAGGCAAAGAACCAAATAAATGTGACCAAGGTCAAATTCACAATATTCCCTCTCTTCTTGTTGTTGCATGCCTTCCAGTTGTTTCTGACTTATGGTGACCTTAAAGTGAACCTATCATTGGGTTTTCTTGGTTGAGAGGGCATTTGACATTACCTTCTTCTGAAGCTGAGACAGTGTGATTTGCCCAAGGTCACCCAGTGGGTTTCCATGGTTGAGCAGGGATTTGAAACGTTGTCTTCTAGAGGCCAACTCCAGCACTCAAACCACAACACCATGCTGGCTCTCATTCCCCTCCTCACCTTTTTGGACTTAGTATGTGGTCTTCCAGATGTTGTTGAACTACAACTCCCAGCATTTCTCACCATGGACTATACTGGTAAACACTGATGACATATGCAGTTCAGGAACCTCTGCACAGCTGTTCTTTGCCCACTGCTGACTTAGAATGAGGGGACAGCAGTTGTTGGAATGCAATGTGCAAGTCAGAATTTTCACTCTAGGACATTTTTTTAAAAAAATGTATTTTAAAACTATTGTAATCCCACAAATAGTAAAGGCTTGTAGCTTTGATGAAGAACAATTTTAAATACAAAGGAAGCCTTAAGTTGCTCTTCTGCAGCTGATCACAGGAACAATAGGCCAAGATAAAGAAAAGTTGAACATAGCCTTTGAATAGATACCACTGCCAGATCCAGCTCACCATTCTCAGCAGTTACAGAGTGGAATCTTCCCTTATGTCACACTGGCTGCAAATATTCAAGACTCTGTGCTTCCTCTTGCAACAGAGGTGGGGACCTTCAGACAGTGGTGGACTACAACATCCATCACCCCTAGCCACAGCACTAATGTTTGTTAATGATAGGAACTGCAGTCCGACAACATACGGAAAACCACCCGTCCCTCTTCGCTGCCCTACATAGAGGTATCTGTCACAGTTACCTGGAACTAGGGGGTTATCTAGACAAGAAGATATAATGTGGATTGCTGTGCATCAATGCACAATCACAGCAGCATTAATTTGTCCCCACAGTTTTGGGTGAAAATTGCTAGTATGCAAAGTTACTTGTGTTTGAAGTTCACATGGAGCATGCCTGCGAATAAAGATGGTGACCACAAGTGAATTACTCATGTTATTATTCTCCAAAAGCCGCTGCTGAAGCACAGGTTTTTTTCCCCACATTAAATCCAAGTTGCAGAAGCAATTTTCCACTTAAAGAAGCTCTTTTGTCACCCTGACACTTCAAAAATGTGCACACGATCACTACCATGAAACTAAAAAATGGAGGTTCTGGCCACGTTATTGCCGGCAAGCCTGCCCCCGCGCACAACTGACCAATCACCTTTCAACTTCCGAAATGCGCTCCACTGTGAATTGATTGTCCAAATGGAAGGGGATGTGCATTTCCATGTTATTTTTTTAAAAAAAACTCCAGGAAAAGCTGCGAATGCTTTTCTCACATAGTTTTTGCAGGTTTTGGCCCCCCTCCTTCCAAATACAGTGAATCACTGTGGGATCTCATTAGGACAAAAGGTATTCTTCTTGCATTCCATGAGGAGTTTTTTCACCATTCAGACAACACTTGTGTTCCCCGGTAATCTCTTAGCTATTTACAGCACATGAGCATTTTGAATTGCCAGAGGGTTGCTTATTACAGTGGTTGGTCTTGTAGATCCTTTTGACTAGAAGTCCACAATCCCAGAGCTTGGAAAAGTACAAGTGGCCATGCTGACTGGGGGATTCTGAGAGCCATAGTTTAAAGAAGTATCTTTTCTGAGTTGTCTGTCATTCCAAGGACTAGCATAATCCATGAAGACTGTCCTCTGCCTTCCCATAGGGCAAATGTACTCGGAGAACTCCAGAAATATTCTATTACAAGGGATGCTGCAGCTAAGAGCAGGGCTGAGAAATCTTTGTACCGTAAAGGGCTACAGAGCCATGATAAAATTCAGACAGTGGCAGGGCCCCTGGAACTGTTTCTAAGGTGAAGGGGGCTCAACATTGGCAGATAGGCTCTTATTAATTTTGCCTACTTGTAGGGGGAGGGCCAATTACTTTTGCTATCCATCATCACTGAAAAATTCATAGACTCATAGAATCATAGAATTGCAGAGTTGGAAGAGACCACGAGGGCCATCCAGTCCAACCCCCTGCCACGCAGGAAACCACGATCAAAGCATCCCCGACAGATGGCAGTCCAGCCTCTGTTTAAAGACCTCGAAGGAAGGAGACCCCACCACGCTCCGAGGGAGTGTGTTCCATTGCCGAACAGCTCTTACTGTCAAAAAGTTCCTCCTAACATTGAGGTGGAATCTCTGTTCCTGGAGCTTGCATCCATTGCTCCATGTTCCAGTCTCTGGAGCAGCAGAAAATAAGTCTGCTCCATCCTCAACGTGACACCCCTTCAAATACTTAAGCAGGGCTATCATATTGCCTCTTAACCATCTTTTTTCCAGGCTAAACATACCCAGCTCCCTAAGTCTCTCCTCATAATGCATCATTTCCAGACCTTTCACCATTTTAGTTGCCCTTCTCTGGACATGCTCCAATTTGTCAATATCCTTTTTGAATTGTGGTGCCCAGAACTGGACACATATTCTTAAATATGAAGACTCTTCCAAGCACACTGTGTGCACAGAAGTACCCTTCATGTGTTCGGTGTAGCTCACTCCCAAGTATCTGTACATAGGATAAATTATAGACAGTCTATATTATTCCTGGGAAGTCTCAAGGACAGTCCCTGCCATAATATTTTAGTGCTTGATTATTTACTATACTTTTCATTTATAGTTCCTGAGGAGACTCAACTATGTGAGAGCCATGGTGGTCCAATTTTGCAACATCATTCTGGGGTGGGGGGTTTCAGTTCCCCAGGCTAGTTTTAAGGAGGCTAAGCCCTGCTCACACTGTTCTGGGGTTCATGGAGCAGACCACAATCGCTGGTAGACCAGATCTCTCCCTGTCTCTGTCTCTCTGTCCTTCTGCCCCTCAAAACCTACACATAATTCAGTTATGTGGTGATCTGGAAGCTTTCCTCCACTATCTACGACTCAAAGAATATTTCAGAGACAGTGACACCAGCCAGGACAACAGCTCACAAGCATCATCTCAGTCTACACCACAAGTTCTGACTTCAGAGAGAGCAACTAGCACTGGGGCTCTGCTTTTGTTGGTGCATAATTGCCCTCTCTGAGGTCAGAACGACCAGCCCACCCTACCAGAACAGGCGTGTCACCTGTTCTGACTTCAGAGAGAGCAACTAGCACTGGGGCTCTGCTTTTTCAGTGCACAATCGCCCACTCTGAGGTCAGAATGATCAAGCAAACTCCAAAGAAAAGTGAGTTTTTTAAAACACAGATTCAGGTGGTATACCCTGAGTCTGGTGTGGATAGGGCTGTACATTGTGTGGCATTATCATACCAGAATGGGGGGGGGCAAATTCAGGGGGTTTCACTAGTGTAGATAAGCCCCTAGCCACCAGTCTCTGCCATTTTGTACTTACTCATAACTACTTCACTTTGGGGAAAAAATATGTCCCTCCAAGTCAGTGGCACTGTCACGGGCACCTGCACGGCATCACACTATGCAAACCTCTTCATGGCTGACCTGGAACAACACTTCTTCGACACATGCACCTAAAAACCTCCCCTCTACCTACAATTTCTTGATGACAACTTTGTAATTTGGCCACATGGAAAGCAATCACATGAGAAGTTCAACCAGGATTGTACAACTTCCATCCTACCATCAACCTGAGCCTGGAACAATCCACGCAACAAATTCACTTTCTTGACACCACTGTGCAATTGCATAATAGACGTCTAAGCACCATGCTCTATAGAAAACCCACTGATTGCTACACATACAAACATGCCTCCAGTTTCCATCCAGAACACACTATCAAATCTGTTGTTTACAGCCAAGCCCTCCAATACTATCACATCTGCTCAGTCCCACAGGACAGAGACTCAAAACTCATGGATTTACAACAGGCATTTCTCAAACTACAATACCCCACCTAAGAAAGTGAAGAAACAGATTGACAAGGCAAGATTAATACCCAGGAACCATTTGCAGTTGGTCTTCCACATTTGCACATTTAGCTTTCATGGGTTTAATTATTTGCCGCCACCTGCGGGGCAGCTCTACACCATCTTTAACAGGAATTGATATGCCTCGCCTTGTGCTACCAGTCTCTCACAAGACTGAGAGAGACTGGGAACATGAACTGAGGCTTATAGGTCCCTATTAAAATGGCATTGGACCTCTTCCATGTGTGTACACTGCTTTTAAAGCAATAAGGGGGGGGGAGGTGCCAAGCTCAGATCAGGCTGCGGGGGGGGGGGGAATCAAGGGAGGGGATCATTGAAAAGCAAGGAAGCCAACTCAACCCAATTTGAGCCATGCAGAGGCCAGTCCTTTCTCCCTTGGGGAGAAATAAGAAGGAAGAAGACACTGCTTGACAAGGTTTGACAGCCGCTTCTGCGTGGCTCAAGATGGTAGGAGTCTCCTGGCTTGCTTTTTTATGATCCATTTCCTTGCTGCCCCCTCCCCCCTCAGCAGTCTGATCTCAGACAATCACTCTGGTTTTCCAGGGAAAGGGAGCGATG
This sequence comes from Gambelia wislizenii, assembly GCA_030847615.1. Lineage (NCBI taxonomy): Eukaryota > Metazoa > Chordata > Lepidosauria > Squamata > Crotaphytidae > Gambelia > Gambelia wislizenii. Next base: position 49,029,065 of record JAUMIR010000001.1, on the reverse strand, counting down.
GTGGGAAAGGGAGCGAGGGAGTGTATGATCCAAATCAACCCAGCAAACTCTTCCTGGCTTCAGTCACCCACAGGCCAGCCTGCCCGGCTCCGGGGAGAAGGAAGGAACAAGAGGCTGCTTGAAAATGTCCTACCATCACTTCTGCATGTCTCAAGCCAGCAGGAGTTTCCTGGTTTGCTTTTTGATAATCTGCTCCTTTCCCTGGTGGCCCGATCTTTGGTGGTTGTTCTAGATGGTTTTCCAGTGAAAACTACTATGCTACTGGGAGGACAGTGAGGGAGCGCACCATCCAAAGCAACCCAGCCAACTCCTCTCAGCTCAAGCCATGCAGGCTGTAGGGCCTTTTCAAGCAGCATCTTCCTCCTTCCTTCTTCCCGAGCCAAACTGGTTGGCCTCTGCATGCCTCAAGCTGGGAGGAGTTGGCTGGGTTGCTTTTCAACAATCTGTTACCTCAAACTACCACCCCCATGGCCCAACCTGGACTTGGCACCTTTTTTAATCCTCTCAGCTCGCTTTGCAAGGTGTTAGCATGTGCCAGTGGTTCAAAGTGAGCTTCCATAGACAAGAACTGACGAAAGCCCACTCTTTTGGTGCTTGTAGATTACAGCACAGTACTGTACTTCTTTGTACAAGTTAAATATGATTGGGGGAGCTTACGATATTCACAGTTTTTCCAATTTCACAGAGATCCTGTGCCCCTCGTGGTGGCTGATTGTACAGCAACATGGACCAAAGTCACAAAATGACATAATATCCCTAGTGGTCACCTACAGTCCCCAACTGAGACCACTCAAATGCATCATCAGTGAGCTACAACCAATTCTGGAGAATAACAGCCCTCTCATAAGCTCTGGGAGGAAGGCCTTTACTGGCCTACAGACAGCCTCCAAATCTTAAAATAACCATTCACTTATAGCAGGATTATATGGATGGTAATACAGGAACAAACCCTGCACAAACCCAGATGCCAACTTTGTCCTCACATCTAATCTGGGAGAAATATTACAATAACATCACTCAACATCAGAGGTACATTTCCTTGCTCTTCCTTTAATATGATATAGGCCATCCTATGCCAGCAATGCCCCTTTACATTCTACATTGGACAAACAGGACAGTCGCTATGCAAGAGGATTAATTGACATAAAACTGATATTAGAAATGGCAATACCCCAAAACCAGTTGCAGAACATATCAACCTTCCTGAACACAGAGTAGGCAAACTACAAGTTGTGGTCCTTGAACAAGGAAATTACATAGGAAGACTAGAAAGAGAAACTGCTGATTGAATTACATTCACAAATTCAAATCCATTAGCAGAGGTATGAACAAAGACAATGGCTACATGGTACACTACATATATTAATGCAAGAATACTTGATACTGCATACATAACAAAAGGAATCTTCTCAGAGAGTTTTGAACCCTGGGAAACTTACTTTGATAAATAGATTTATTGCTTTCACACATCAAAACTAACTGACCACTGTAAAGATCTGAAAGACCTGTATAACCTTAGTAGCCTCTTGAAAATTTTGGGCAAGGGTCATGAATTGCATTTTTCTGGATCCTATTTTCTTCTATCCCACTCCCATAGCTGTATAAATATGCTTTATGCATGAGCCTTAATACCACTTGGTACTGCATCTGAAGAAATGGGTTTATATCCATGAAAGCTCATGCAAAAATAAAGAACAGTCATAAAAGTGCTGCCATGTTTCTTTTTTCCCCTCCCCCTTCCTTCCTTCCTTCCTTCCTTCCTTCCTTCCTTCCTTCCTCTCTCTCTCATACACACACACACCAGAAATGTTAGTATGTGCTCTAGAAAGTAAGCCCACAGCATATAGAAAGATGGAAGATGCTGAAAGCACTCATCCATAGTTTCCTTCTCCTACCTGCAAAGAAACTCTGAAAGCACCAGAGTGTAAGAATGCATCAATACTACACTAACAGCTATCTTTCTGGGATGTGATCTAGAAGATTTTAAGAGTGTAGTGTGGTTCAAGTTTTAATTTAGGAAGAAAAAGCTGTGCTACAGATACCAGGTGTTTGGGAAATAATGGTTTAGGCCTGTTTGGCATGACATAGAAGAGGCTTGGGCTTACCTACTTCTTCCTTTTCATATGTGCTCAGAGTCCTTCCTCACACCCTCTTTTGCAGAATGTGGAATAGGTACTTTGGCGGCTGCAAATCCCAGGACATCCCAGTGGCCTGGCTGGCTGGGGGATTCTGGGAGTTTTGATACAAAAAAGTAACATTTTTCTAGACCTGCCATTCTGCAACAAACCATTCCATATGAACTGAACAGACCATACTTACGTCAAATAGTAGTAGCTATGTAAATAAGGTGGTTGGGAAACAGTCATATTTTCCAGTTATGTTTGGCACACATACACATTACATAGCCTTCCCTATCACAGTGCCCTCCATAAGAGTTTGACCACAATTCCCATCATCCCCCCAGCTGGCATGGCCATAGGGAGATAATGGGAGTCACAATCTAAATTACATAAAGAATGCCCAATGTTCAGAAAGCTAATCTAGAGTTTATGCCAATTCCTGGTTTGTTCATTTCAGACATAAACAGCACAAGGCCAACTCAAGAGATGTGGCGATCTGCAACATCAGATAATATGGCTCCCTGCCTCCACGGAGTCCAGCTGGACTGGCCATTATTTGTTACTTCAATAGTGATGAAAGAATATCCTCTATGCACTGGAAGGCAGCATGCTAGCTCAGTAGGAAGAGGCCACCTGGCACACAGAGTTGTGTCTTCCTTAACACTTCTCACCTCCAAGCCTGGAATATGCTATCTGAATCAGACATCTCCTAATTTGCCTAATAGTACTGCTGGCCCTGTAACAACAATTATGGTTTGCCACAAAATGGGGATGGTAAAGGGTATGAGAGACAGAGGGAAAAGGAGGGTGCAGAAAAGTCCAAGACTTGTTTCTGTAACAACCAAACCAAGATGGGATGCTACAACCTGAAGTGGCACACTGGCTTAGATACTGTCATACCCACTTCATAAACTGGACTTTTACACCTCTTTCCACATTACACACATTGTAGCCCTAGCACAGCTTGGAAAAGTTACCTTTGACACTACAATTCCCAGAATCCAACAGCCAGGATAACTTGCTGTCTTGAGGGATTCTGGAAGCTATCGTTCAGAAAAATAATTTTTCCAAGCTCTGGGACCCAGATAAATATGGCAATGCTGATTTTGTCAGAGGAAGGAAACAACACCGTGAAACTAGATCATTCTAGAAAGCAAAATGTTAAAAAATGTAGCATTGGACATCTAGTAATAGATAGCAATTTTTTTATTACAAAAATGAAGCTAACAAAAATTAAACCACTCTAAAAACACACTCTAAAACAGCCATCCTCAGCCTGATGCCTTGCAGATGGGTTGGACTACAGAAAATCCTAACCAGCATACTATTCTGGCTGGAGTCTTCTGGGATTTGTAATTCTTCATATCTGGAAGTTACCAGGTTGGGTAAGACCAATGTAAACAGATAAGTAAATTTTTTTTAAAGTTTAAACCAGCAGTGGCCAACTGGAAACATCCAGATGTTGGGCTGCAACATAATATATCGCAATTTGCTTTGTTAGCTAGGGCTAATAGGATCTGCAGTCCAACAACATCTGGAGGGCCATAACTGCCCACCAATAGTCTAAACAAAGTATTTGATGATGTACTCCTAACTTACTGAATTAAATTAGAATACCTGGGAAATACAGTGTTCCCAGGCTGAAAAAGTGCCTTTCTTTAAAAGCGCAGGGGAGGGGGGAGTACAGCATATGGTTTTGTAATGGGAATGGAAACATTTGTATATTCTCACTAATCACTTGTTTTGTCAAGATGCACTGGGAACCTCCACTGAAAGTGTAATGTACAAAGATCCCAAGATGAGAGACACTGTGCAGGCAGAGGAAACATGAGGCCAACTGGAAGAGGCTCCTTTTAGGATCACACTGTCACTGAAAGGGGAATGCTTTTTTCAAAATAAAAAAAAGGCCTGTATTTCATTTCCTATGCATTTTGACAATTAACAGCACATGTTAAGAGTGGCTGTTCCATAGCCACAAACTGCTCAGAATTTATTGGTATGTGTGTGACCATATGCTGGGTGGAGGCTAGGGTTGCCAGGTCAGAACAGTCCCATGCCCTGAGACTTCAGGGTCAAAACATGAGATCTATAGACAACCCCTTATGATGTCATAGGAAGCAGGCCATGGTGATGTTAAAAGGGCAGTGCTATAAAGGGCAGCCCCTGGTGATGTCATTCAGGATGATACATTAAGCAGAGTATGCAATTCAAATGAAAGAAACAGCAAGTCTAAGTAATCAGCGCTGTATACATACAATCCTAAATATACACTGGACTGACTATGTGACGAATGTCACTGTCCTTGAGCAAGCAGGGATCACCAGCATTGAGGCCATGATATTGAGAACACAGCTGCACTGAGCAGGGCACGTTTCTAGGATGGAGGACCATTGCCTCCCAAAAATAGTCTCTCTGGCTTTTCTTCGCAAATGAAGATTCAGGAAGGACTCATCCCGCGCTTTCTGTAAGCGTACTGATGACTAAAAAGGCCAATCCGAGATAAACAAGTCCGGTTGCAAAAATCACAGCAGAAGGTCTCCTTGGGTGATGTTTTTGGGTTGTGATTCTTTCTGCGTTGTCATTTCTCTTCAAGACTTGTTCGTCGTGAGTTCTCAAATAAGGCTGCAGCATTGTGGATAGTGCGTCTCCATGCCTCCTGATGTGAGGCCAGGGCGGACCATTGTTGGTGATCAATTTGGCCGAGCCTGAGCTCTACGGTGAACTCGCCACGGGTCAGCGTAAGAGGGGCGCTCCAAAAAAGCGATACAAGGACTCCCAAAAATAGTACTCTATGGTGAACTCGCCATGGGTCAGCGTAAGAGGGCCGCTCCAAAAAAGCGATACAAGGATTCTCTGAAACAACATCTCAGGCTTGGCCAAATCTATCCAAGTTCTGCACAAGAACATAATATTTAAAGCTAGCTGGACCATATACACCGTTCTCCTGGAATTGTTTATGGTGACTTGCTCTGCTGTCCTGCCACCACTACCGCCAGTTGACTGTCTGGGTCCTGTTGCTGTGGCAGCAGCAGCGGTGTCCCACTGCTGCCACCAGTTGACTGCCTGGGTCCTGTTGCAGTGGCAGGCCAGTTGACTGCCTGGGTCCTGTCACAGTGGTGTCCCACCACCGCTGCCAGTTGATTGCCTGGGTCCTGTCACAGTGGTGTCCCACTACCGCCACCAGTTAACTTCCTGGGTCCCATCACAGCCTGTGACTGGTGAGTAGCTGAGGGAGTGAGAACAGGGAGAGGCCCTTGTGAGGTTGGGGGTGTAGATGTCAATTGAGTGGCAAGAGTGGATTGTGAAATGGAGAGGGAATTTGCATGTGGGTAGTGACTGGTTGGGTGCGTTTCCTGAGCAGCCAATCAGCACACTGGGAGAGGAAACATACCCAGACCTATTGTACATACCCAGGCCTTATATATAGAGATATGTGTCCAGAGAAAGGGAAGCAAACTGTACCACTCTATTCTGCTTTCGTCAGTCCTCCTCTGTAATACTGTGTCCAGTTCTGACACCACAATTCAAGAATAATATTGGCAAGCTGGAACATGTCAAAAGAAGGGGGACCAAGATGGTAAAAGGTCTGAAAACCAAGCTCTATGAGAAATGGTTTAGGAGCTGGGAATGTTCAGCCTGGTGAAGAGAAGATAGAGAGGTGATATGATAGTCATCTTTAAATATCTTAAGTGATGCCATGTAGAAGACAGAGCTGCTCTAGGGACTAAGATATTAGTCAATGAATTCAAATTACAGGAGGACCCCCATATCCACTGATTCATTATCCACTGATTCAATTATTCATGGGACACAAAACAGCACACCTACCATAGAGTCTTCCTAGAAAATGTGTCCTCTCTAGCCATTTTCTAGGTCCTCCAAAGCAACTGTATGGTATTTTAAACCAGAAGTCCTATTATTTTCAATGGTGTTCACTATTATCCACAGTTTTCAGTATCCACAGGGCCCCCCAGAAGCAATCCCCAGTGGATAAGGGGGTCCTATTGTACAAGAAAAAAAGATTCCACCTAAAGATTAGGAAGAATTTCACACTTTAAGAGCTGTTCAACAATGAAACAGACTGCCACAGAGAACCTCTTTCTTTGACTGTTTTTATCCCAACAGTGGTGGGATAGCCATGTCTCAGGAATGGTTTAGATGTATGTTTCTGTATGATGGGGTTGAACTCAATGGCCCTAGCTGTGCCTTCCAACTAAACAGTGCAGAGGAAGATCAGCACAATCTCTCCAGGGCTTATCATACAGGTGTCTTGCTAATACCAAAGCATTACAAGTTTCACAAGGAGTGAGTGAGGAGCCATGGCTGCCGATCCAACCAGACTGAAGATGTTGCAGGAGCTTGCTGTTATCCCTTCTTACTTTCAGGATAGACACCAACCAAAAGCTTTATAGAGAACACTGTTGTCCAAAGGAAATGAACATATTGTCCGCTCATGGTTAAAGAATAACTGTGTGATCATCCATGAGACCCAGAGGTGGGACAGATGACAGGTACCTCCTATGTTCATCCTACTTTCCTCACATTTTCCAACCCTTAATGCAGTCTCCCCCAGTCAGGAACATGCTGAATGTGTTAGATAATAAACTCCATCATACTCCAACATAGAAGCTGGCGATAATAGGAGTTGTAGTCCATTACATATCAGTGGGGGTACTAGGGTAGAGAAGGCCACCTTAAAGTGACCAAGAAACAGAAACTGATTAGGAGTCAGAGGCAAGAGAAAGAACAGGAAGTATAGTTTGTCTTCACATGGGTCACAGTTAAACAACAGAATCTGCAACCTCAAGATGCAGTGATAGCTAGACAGGTTCAAGAGGAGATTATTGGAATAAGACTAACACTGGCTACTAGTCAATGGTGGCTGGTGGTTTCTGTGTCAGTGGGACAGGGAGCCCACTCTTTTTGTCCACACTTTAAAGGAGCTATCCAAGGTGCTACACCAAAGCCACAACACAGGTTCAGCACCTTAGACAGCACCTTGAAAATTTGGACTGAAAAACTGGATTGGATTCACTGCCTCACTGAAAGGAAGCCATCAGCTGTCGCTGCTACTAATCGTGATAACTTTATATTCCCTCTGGTTTCAGGGGTACTAGGCCTTCAGCAGGAAAGTGTCATTGAACTCCTGACATGCTTGTAGGTTTTCCATGGACATCCCCCTGACCACTAAGGGATCAAAACACTGGGTTAGTTCAGTCTTTGGTCTGATCCAGCACAATTCTTTACATTTTTAATCTCCGATAGGACTAGCAACTGACAATGACATAGTCAGACAGAGGCTGATAATTTTCTAAGTAACAATGAGCACTAGAGGAATGGTGAAGGTTTGTTTTGTTAATTTATTTAACTATTTATACCCATTGCCAGCATATCCAAAATTTCATAGTGAAATACAAGCAATAAAACAAATATTAACAATTTAAAATCCAGTTTTTAAAGCCACCTTAAATATTGGTTTTAAAATGGCTCTAAAAGAGTGTGCACTAAAACAGAAATTCACAACCCAACCAACCTATGAGCAGTAGGTTCAAAAAGCCAAGTGGTGAAGAACCTAGTTTGAGGCCAGTGCTGCTGTTCATTATTCAGTGCACAGCCATGTGCACACGCCACCACTGATTAATATCTGTGGGGGGTGGGCAAAACCCCATGGATGGGAAGAGCCCACAGTAGTCATCATACTAGTAATATTTCACACCTTCATGTAACATCTGGATACATGGAAGATACGAACGAGGGGATTAAGTCAAACTAAATTCAAATGAGCAACTCTGGGGGGTTTTGTGTTAGGAATCTGTGAAGTCTACTGATTTTTCAACAATAACAACACATGCATGCACACACATAAACACACACATTTTTTACAAGCTGTTTTCAGTTTCTCAATACTGGTAATTGATTACCCTCTCCTTTTTTTCTGGCACTGTCACCCAGAGCAAGAGTGGGGAAAGTGCAAACTTATGAGCCACATGCAGCCCTAAGGCTATTTTTGAGGGTCATGGCCCATCATGACCCCAGACTTATTTTTTAATAAAATATTTTTGCCCCCAAATACCTTCATACCACTGAGGGCCCCTAGTACTCCCTCAATTTTACCACATTGTGGCCACCTTGGGCTATTTAGGCTCAGGTGAGGCCTTGTTCCCCATCACTTCCTGTTGCAAAAAAAAAAAAAAAAAGGCCTCTCCTAAAACTAAAATGAACTGGAGGGGCAAATTTGTCCACCACCATCCTTTAATGGGCAGTTGGGGGGTGGGATTTCAGAGCAAAAATTATTTTAGATTTTCCTCAGGGGCAATTTTCCAAACTGAATATTCTTCACCCCTGTACTAGAGTGTGAGTCTTCTAAGTCTATTAAAGTTTAACTAAGATAGATTATAATGATAATAATGAGAACACACCCCAAGATTCCCTAGAATGTAGCCATGATGGTTAAAGTAGAACCATAATATTATAACTGTGTAGTGTGAAAAGGCTCTAGGACTGTGGTCTTAATTTTGCTCCTATCCACTCCTATCTGGCGGCACCATGTGGCCCTCAAAGAAGACCTAAAAACCTAACAGTGACAGCTACACTCTACTAATCAACCCAGTTCCTCTCAAGGCAAGAAACCCCCACCTATAAACGTGAGCAAATCAATTCCTTGTTGATAAAGTAGAACCATGCCATTGTGCATAGTTAGTTTATAATGTTTTCTTTCATTAGGTGAAATACTCAGGAAAGAAAAAACGTAAGTCCGTGTGAAGCAAATATTCATGCAATAGAGCTAATAGAAGGATAAATCACACCAGTGGCTCTCATAAAACTGAGGTGTAGACTAGAGATTCAATTTAAGGAGTAGAGGTGGGGGGGTGACCTGTTCTGCATTAAATTAGTTTAACTTTCATGTGGAACTGCTATGAAAAGTATAAACAGTTGCAGTTTTTCAGGACTCTGTAAATTTATATCCCAACCTCCAAACATCAAAGTGATAAGTTATTCTCTAAACTTAAGTCCAGTTCTTACTCAAGCAAAACTCTCATTACAGTGAACCAAGATTTTTTCTCAGCTGAGATGGAGGGAGGGAAAATAATTACTGGCTCTTTTATGCAGAATACAAACTATACTATCAAAACTCTGGAAAATGCCCTACAAATTAATCATCCTCAAAATAAAATAAAAATCTCACACAACTGTTATTATACTTTCATAATAATAATAATAATAAAATTTTATTTCTATCCCGCCCCTCTGCAACGCAATCGGGGCGGCTTACAATATAAAAACTCCATAGTCCCAGTACCCTAGTCCACCCCCCTTTAAAATAATATTAAACTATAAAAGATTAAAAACATACAGTAAATTAAAAATATATAAATTAGAAAAATATTAAAACATACAATAGTTTAAAAAAAAATGATTACAGCTCAGGGAGGACAACCGAGTCTTGGGCCGGGATAGTTATTCAGGAAAGGCCTGCCGGAAAAGATCCGTCTTGACAGCTTTTTTAAAGCCATCTAAGGTGTTAATAAGACGGATCTCGTCCGGCAGGCCATTCCATAATCTGGGAGCAGCAGCGGAGAAGGCCCTCTGGGACGTCACCGACAGCCTTGTTTTCATAGGCTGTAACAGATTCCTCCCAGAGGACCGAAGTGCGCGGGGAGGGTCGTATGGAAGGAGGCGGTCCCGGAGATAAGTTGGACCCAAACCATGCAGGGCTTTAAAGGTTATAACCAACACCTTGTACTGTGCCCGGAAACGAATAGGCAGCCAGTGGAGAGCTTTTAGCACAGGTGTTATATGCTCTCTTCTGGAAACACCAGAAATCAACCTGGCTGCCATGTTCTGAACTAGTTGAAGTTTCCGAGTTAAGCACAAGGGTAGCCCCATGTAGAGCGCATTACAGAAATCCAGACGGGAGGTTACCAGTGCATGTACCACAGTTTCGAGGTCCCTAGTTTCCAGGCAAGGGCGCAGCTGGCGTATCAGCCGAAGTTGATAACAGGCACTCCTGACCGTCGCATTTACCTGATTAGACATCTGGAGCGTCGGGTCCAGGAGCACCCCCAGATTGCGAACACAGTCTTTGGAGGAGAGTGTAGTTCCATCCAGGACTGGAAGTTGAATTCCCAGACCTGGTTTTGGGCCTGTAACTGTTAGTACCTCCGTTTTGTCTGGATTCAGTCTCAATTTGTTTTTCCTCATCCAGTCCATTACTGCTTTAAGACAATCATTGAGAGGAGAGATGCCATCTGAAGTCGAAGCTGATGACCGAGACATGGAGAAGTATATCTGGGTGTCATCAGCATACTGATGACAACACACTCCATGCCTCCGAATGATCTCTCCCAGCGGCTTCATATAGATGTTAAATAGCATCGGGGACAGGATGGCACCCTGAGGAATGCCACAGTTAAGCTCTATTCTGGTAGAGCAGCTGTCCCCGAGCCTCACCCTCTGGGATCTGCCCGAGAGGAAGGAACGGAACCACTGCAAAGCAGTGCCTCCAATTCCTAACCCCCTCAGGCGATCCAGGAGGATGGAATGATCTATTGTGTCAAAGGCCGCTGAGAGGTCCAAGAGCACCAACAGGGTCACACTACCCCTGTCGATACCCAAGCGGAGGTCATCAGCCAGAGCAACCATGGCAGTCTCCACTCCATATCCCGTCCTAAAGCCAGTTTGAAATAGATCTAGATAATCGGTTTCATCCAAGACAGCTTGGAGTTGGGAAGCGACCGCCCTCTCAATCACCTTGCTTAGCAAAGGCAGCAAGGAGACTGGTCTATAGTTGTTCCTGTCCAAGGGGTCCAGGGAAGGCTTTTTCAGGAGCGGCTTAACTGCCGCTTCCTTCAGACAGGGTGGAACGGACCCCTCCCTGAAGGACGCATTGATAATATCCCTAAGGAGTACTCTCGATGCGTCTCCCCCTTGGGTGGCCAGCCAAGATGGACAGGGATCGAGGGGACAGGTCGTCTTTCTCACTCTACCAAGGAGTTTGTCCACGTCATCGGTACTCACAGATTGAAGCTGATCCAATAAAATTTCATCAACGGAGTTGCTGGACACCTCGTCTATAGATTCTGTCATAACACTGGCATCTAAGTCGGCTCTTATCCGAGAGATTTTATCTGCAAAGTGGATGTTAAACGCATCACAGCAGGCCGTTGTCGGGTTGAGTAAGGGGTTCTGCGCAGGTAGAATCTGCGTCAGCTCCCCCACCACCCTAAACAGTTCTGCTGGATGGGACTCTGCAGACGCAATACGTGCAGAGGAGAAAGACTTCTGCGCTGCACGTATCGCCTCTCGATAAGAATCAAGGAAATTCCTATGACGAGTCTTGTCGGACAAGAGTCGAGTCTTCCACCAGGTGCGCTCTAGTCGTTGTCCAGCCTGCTTCATCTTCCTAAGCTCCTCTGAATACCAGGGCTTACGGTTAGGAGCAGGCTGGAAAGGACGTTTGGGAGCGATTGTGTCGATAGCCTTGGTGAGGTCGGTGTTCCAAATATTAACCAAAGCTTCAACAGAATCACCGGCGTTACCAACCATTAAACCCTCCAAGGCTTTCTGGAATCCAATTGGTTCCATTAGCCTTCGAGGGCGGACCATTCTAATAGGTCCACCACCCCCGGTGGGGCAGACAGTGGCTCTTAGCTCCATCTTGACCAGGAAATGATCCGTCCATGACAATGCAGAGGTTTTAATAACCTCCGCCCACGGATATTCCTGTTCCGTACTAAAGGCCGCATCGAGGGTATGACCTGCACAGTGAGTAGGCCCGACAACCAATTGGGATAGGCCCATGTTTGTCATGGATTCCATGAACTCCCGAGCTGCGCCAGGTAGATTTAGCAAGCTGGTCTCAAGTGGGATGTTGAAGTCGCCAAGAACTAAAAGTCTGGGCGACTCCAGCAGCAACTCTGAGACCAACTGTGTTAGCTCGGTTAGGGAGTCTGTTAGACAACGGGGTGGCCGGTATACTAACAGAATCCCTAAGCTATCCCTGGACCTCAGGCTTAGGTACATACACTCGATGTGGACTGTGTTCCGGATAGGCTTCCTGGTCAAGGTTAGATTGTTTTTATGAACCAGAGCCACTCTGCCCCCCCCCGCCCACTTTTCCTTACCTGCTCACTAACTGAGTACCCGGCCGGGAGTGCCTGCGCCCAAGTCGCAGCACTGGCCTCTCCCAGCCAGGTCTCCGTAAAGCATGCCAGGTCGGCAGCCTCATCCAATAAGAGGTCATGGATAATATGCGCCTTGTTTTTAACCGACCTGGCATTGCAAAGGAGCAGAGTAAGGGTCTGTGGAATGGTTGGTGCGCTCTCCAATTTATTCTGGGAAACAGAGTGAACTGAAGGCGGGATAGATATTAAACATCGATCCCGCCTTCTTTTCAGTGTTCTGTAGCAATACAAAAGCCGAGGATATAGATCTTAGCAGCAGTAAGGCTGAAATAAATAAAACTGGATGCAATTCACACCCATTAAAACAGAGGTGGGCAACTTCAGTGGGTCCAACAGGGAGTTCTCATCCAGGACCCTGATGCCATACCACTTAATTTTGTGACAAGCCATAAAGGGCCATTGTCACAAAATTCAGTGGTACAGATCATACATTTCATCATTTTACCTCAAATTCAATTTTTTCCATGGAGCCTATTTACATACTCAAGTATAAATGATCCAGTGTAAAGAAATGCATGTATTAATAGTGCCAGAATCACTACAGTTAAACATGATTTGTTACTTTTGATCTGATGTTAACAGTAGGTACAATCAACCCTATTGTAATGTGCATTAAACCTTTTAAAGTCAGCCCTTTAAAGAATAAGAAAAGGAATTATCACATCCAGGAGGGCATCTAGGTAAGAGACAACAGCACCAATCCAACTATTAGTTGCAATTAGAGCAGACAACTGAAACAACTGCTGAATGGTACATCATATCTGTGTAAATGCCATTGATTCAAATACGGGACTAGTAGTTGGATTTAGGCTACAATGTCCAAACATTCTGTCACTCATATCCTAAGCCTTTATATTTCAGAGCTAAAACCTAAGCCAGTCCCTGGTAATGCTGCAGAGGATGAACTCCAGTTATATTGTTAATTCTAATACAGTAATCATCAACTCATTACTCAGAGAATGTTATTCAATTTTTTTAAAAAAACATTAAGTTTAAAAAGCAAAACATCACTCTGGTTGCCTCCTAAGTTTACCAAGCTCTACCTACCTACTTTGAACAGAAAAGGCAAACTTTTCTCCACTTTGTTTTAAACCCTTTCCCAACTACTGCTTTAGCAACATATGGGTGTTGTAGTCCAACCAAATACAGTAAAATCTTCCAAGCTCTGCTTTGGACAGAAAAATCTTAAATTTTCCTAGCAACATTTTAAAACTTTTTCAAGCACTGATTTTAACACATGGGAGCTGTAGTCCAACCAAAGATGAATTTCTCAACAAAAATAAAGTTTTCCAGTCTCTGGCTTTCTTTCTTTTTACAGTCAAGTTGTGGAATCCTCCCTTGCCTCCTCCCAAATAATGATCACCGTCACAATAATACTTCCGATCACCCAATATTTCTGAAAAGGAGATTATATTGAGGGTAATGGTAATGATAATACAGGTCATTCCCTGTTTGTGTGGGACCGGCATCCATGGTTTCGCTTACTTGCGGTTGGGGGGGGGGGGTTAAGCTCTCTCTAGGCATTTGGAGAACCATGGAGTTGCACTGGAGGTGGTGTCTCTAGGCATCGGGAGGTCCTGGAAACTGGCCATAGAGTCACACCAAATGCCTAGAGAGGTGTCCTCTTTAGGCATTTTCTATGGTCTCCTGTGTGATTCTATGGTGGTTCGCTATTAGCAGCCATTTCGCATATCTACAGTAAGTCCGGGAACTTATCCCCCACAGAAATACGGGGGTGACCTATAACAACAACAAACTTACATCTTTAAAATGCTGATCATCTAACATATTCCAGTCATTATTTGAGGCTGTTGGGTGGGGAAGTTATAGGAGAAAAGGTTTTAGAGCCAGAAGGGAAGGTGAAACAAAAGAATGAGTGTACTTGGGAGTTGTGGTGGCAGAAGGAAAGAAAAAGAATGAGAGACAAAAAGAGGGATTGGGAAAGAAAGAGAAGGTACACACAGCCAGGATAAATGGTGAAAGGGAAGAGGGCCTAGGAAAGGAGGGCAAAGGGTGGAGAAAGAGAATGAGAAAAAGGAGAGAAGGGAAGGAGAAGACATATCGCCAAGAACTGCATTTAAGGGGGAACGGGAAAGGATGGTGGTGGAAAAAAGTTGAAGTTGTAGGAGGAGGAGAAAGAAGAGGGCAAGAAAGAACAAAAGCAAGGACTTGAGGAATGAAGGTGAAGATATAAGTGTCGGAAACCATTGTGAGTAGTGGAACAGGGGAAAAAGAAGATGAGAGGAAGAGAGGGGGGAAAGGGAAAGAGTAGACATTTACTCAGGAATGGAGGGGGAGGATATGAAAGAAAGAGGTGAAATCAAGGAGAGAATGGAATTAAATGCCTATGGAGAACTGAAAAATAAAGACACTTGTAGCAGGCCTTTTGCTAACAATGGTGCAACCCACAGGAACCTCAGACCAAGAAAGGAAATTGTACTGTGGCTTTAGGAGGGTATTAAAGCAACTGGGAAAGTTAACAATGAGATAGGAAAAACCACAAAGCAACAATCCTGTAGTATCCTATTCAGTGACTGCTAAGGCAGTAAACACTGTGGTGGGCTCAGTATTTTCCCATGCTGACTGAGCAGTGGTGCTGGCCATGGATCAGAAAACTTTGAGAGGGGAGGAGATGGCTACCCAGCCCCACCAGAAGAGTCTGTAGCAGCCACTCTGAAGCAGCCTGCTATAGTAGGAGCCAGTACCACACAGTTTTTATAAAGATGTAGCCTTGTTAGCCTCCTGCAGCATAAAAAAGGAGGAAGAGAGCAGGAGGG
Organism: Gambelia wislizenii; assembly: GCA_030847615.1. Classification (NCBI taxonomy): domain Eukaryota; kingdom Metazoa; phylum Chordata; class Lepidosauria; order Squamata; family Crotaphytidae; genus Gambelia; species Gambelia wislizenii. The sequence goes on along the minus strand of JAUMIR010000001.1, from coordinate 49,013,984 downwards.
GGGGAAAAGAAGGAATGTAGCAGCACCTTTAAGAATGGTTTTTATTTTAGCATGTGCTTTCATGGATATAAATCCACTTCTTCAAAAGGCAGTACAGAGTGACATCCAGACCTCAGGATGTAAAGCATATTTACACAGGAGAAGGGTGTGGGATGGAATGTAATAGTATCCAGAAAGATGCAAATCATGACCCTTGCCCTAAGGTGTTTTTTAAAAAACATTTTCTTTTCTTTTCAAGGTGCTTGACCTGAGATTTCTTTCTTTCCCTGAGGCTCTGGGGAGAAGGACCAAGCCCTGAGATCTGGCAACCCTAGTCTCATGGTATGTTATAATTTAAAGAAGTTTAGTTAAAACATTTCACAACATTTGAAAACATAATACAGAGATGTGGCAGGGCTGTAACTATGGGGGAGGCAGGTAAAATGAGTGCATTGCTCCTTCAAATAAGCATTCTGCCCTATCTCAAATGAAATTTTCCTTCAGTCCCAAAATTTCTAGCACTGCACTAACTTACAACTTCAGTTTAGCATTTAGAAATAGAGCTGAGAAATCTAAAGAAAAGGTACAGGCAAAGTTTCCAAGGGAATGTGAAGACACCAAATACAGTACAAGATTTCTGGCTGTGAAAAAGTTCCAATGTCTCACTCTCTGTAATGCTGGAAATGTGGTGACTGGAGGAAAATTTCATTTGGGGGCAGAATTCTTATTTGAAGGGGCAGTACTCTCATTTTGCCCCTGTCCTCCCTGCAGCTACACCACCCCGAGGTGTGGCCAATGCATGCATTCCTATGGCCTGCACCATGGGTATACACAGAAGACATATACTGTATTAGAGGTTGTAGTAGACCATATTAACCTCTGTTAACTGGTTCCTGCCAGAGTGAATAACAGACTACAGTGCAGTCCTATGTATATTTATTGGGAAGTAAATTTTACTGCATGCAAGAGGTCTGACTCCCTAGAGCAATGGTTCCCAAGCAATGTGTGCGTGTATGCACCAAATGTCAAAAGGACTTTCACTCCCAGAAGCCTCAGCCACCACAGCCACCAGTGAGGGATTCTGCATGCTAAAGTCCAACAATAACTGGAGGCTCTACAGTCGTGAACCACAGTCCTAGACAGTGTGATTCCTAGAGAGGTTTGCATCTGTACTATAAACGCATATCAGCCTTTAACACAATGTCAGAAGTAGTCTGTTAGCCCATGGAAAGTAATAAATGGCTCAGACAAGGAAACTTTACAAGAGCTGGTTCTTTTTGTGGTGGTGTGCCTTCAAGTCATTTCTGACACATACTGGTGTACAAACACACACACAAATTAAGAATAACAAGATTAAGTGAATGGTTTGGCTTTAGGCTTTGCCTTCCATGGATAGAAGGGCTCTACTTACAAAAGTAAGTTACCTTCACCTGAACTCTGAGGATTGGAGTTTAGTGTAAGAGCACTATGAACTCTTTAGCTGCTCTTTAGCTGCTCTCACAGAACTGCTTCTAGTGATCCTAGGAAATGGGAATGGCTATTAAGGTTTCGTGTACATGTATAGCACTGTAGTGGAAGACTGATATAGTCAAATTAATAACTGATTTTGCCACTGACTTTTATGTAATCCTAACTGGCCAAGAGCCAGCTGAGTCAACACTATGCCAAAGGAAGATGTGTGGAATCCAAACCATTCCCACCCAAGGGATGCTAGAAATTGCTTAGCACAGCCTTTTCCTTAGCCTAATGTTGTACCAGCATAGTGGATGTGGGTGGAAAACATTTGGAAGTGGCATAACTTGCACCTCCTTTGCTTTACTCATTCCCCTCCTGCCCTGCCCCATTTTGGCTGTTCTGCCAGCAGATCTTATTCAGCAGACCACTTCTATTGCCAGATTGCTATGTTGGCAGATCAGCCAGCAGAAATTAGTTCTGCTGGCAGAATAACAGTTATGGCCATAAAAGAGGTTAATGTCTGACCTTAACCCACTATTGTTAATTACCATCAAGTCAGCTTTGGCTAATGGCAACCCTATGAATGAGAAACCACCAAGTGCTCCAGTCATCATCAGCTCTGCTCAGGTCTTGCAAACTCAGGACTCTGGCATCCATGACTGAGTCAATTCACCTGTGTTGTGGTCTTTCTCTTCTGCTACTGCCTTCCACTTTACCTAACATTATTATCTTTTCCAATGAGTCATATCATCTTGTGATATGTCCAAGGTATGATAGCCTCAGTTTAGTCATTTTGGCTTCTAGTAAAGTTCAAGCATGAATTGCTCTCAGACCCATTTACTTGTCTTTTGGTATCCATAGAACTCTCCTAACCAGCTATAGCAGGTAAATATTTGAGTTAGGACTACATTATCCATGATATTTCTTTGTCTCTATTTTAGTTTGTTAGACCAATACATTCTTGATGAGAGCTTGGAAGACTTACCTTTTTGAGCTACCAGAATATTCCATGCTAAGTAGACAATTCTGGGAGTTGTAACCTAAAAAGTAACTCTTCCAAGCTCTGTTCTTGACACATGTGAATTGTTATGCCCACCCTCCAAGTCACTGTCTTTTAAAGCCCCCACCAGGCCCATCTAGCAATCTCACCTTTTTATCCCTTTGGTGCAAAGTATCAGCAAAACCTTAGCACAACTTCACTTTGAGCCTTAAACTAACAGCACGTGAAAAGATTAATACGAATAAATTCTGAGCTAATCAGGTCCCTTCTTTAAATGTTGACACAGTATTATTTATATCCCATAAATACCTTCTTGACTAAAATTCATCCCAGGAGATTGGCACAGTGCCAAGGCTATTCATATTTACGGTATTTATATAGCACAGTTGGCCAAGGATAATATTTAAGACAAAAATATGCCTTGAGATATATACAATATCTCTTTGCATTTTTTTTCCTTTCCCCTTTTTTAAAACTCTACATTGCTAAAAATATTTAGAATGAACTTTACAAAACGTCCCACAAAGACCTATCGGGGAATCTGTGCAATGATATATAGCGGACTGTGAGTATAATTAGAGCATATTTGTAATACTTGGGCTGTAGTCAGTTACCAAACGCTAATATCTCTGTGGTAAAAAAAGATGTTTTAAAAAAAGCCTTCTGAATGATGGCTCTTTCCCATGCCTTTCACTCAGTGACCTCAGTGGATTTGTAGAGTTCTCCTTTCCCCTCCCACACCACTGCCTCTTTGACTAATGCAGGAGCTGCAGAGTTAAAACTTTTTAACTGAAGTAAAGAGAATAGAGCTATCTAGCCCTGTATTTTCAATTCACTCAAGAGTGGGATCTCACTCACTCACTCATCATATATATATATATATATATATATATATATATACATACATATATATACTATTTTTTTCTTTGCTGCATTTTTTTTTGTTAGAATGGCTTAGAGAGTCAAATACACATAACTAGGCAGCAGTGGAAAAACAGTTAACCCACTTACAGATCTTCCCAATCAAACATTTGCACAGAGGGCTGGCTAAAAAGCTAGCAGAGTTCTCAACTCTTAAACTTCTGATGCTCTCTGTTGGTGGTTACCTGCAATCTACACTTCCACTGCTTCCCCACCCCTGCAATCTAGGCTTTAGACAGGATGATGATTATGACAACAATAACAACAGCAACAATAACAGCAAACATTTTAAAAAGTAAAATCCATTCCTGGAATAACACCTCTGTTCTACTCTGAGTTTGACAGAATGCATGTCTCTGGGATTCAGTCACTTGGGATCACAATGACTTCTTTATGTGGTTGGGGGCAAACTGGCAGCAGAAGTGGGGTCCAAAAAGATAAGGGGAGTTTGCCTCCTAAAAAAGAATGCCCTCAGTTAAGAGGTCACCATGTAGGTCAGCAAACCTTCCCCCCCCCTCTCTCTTTTACACACACACATACACACAGAGTATATATTCATTGGTTAACATTTTCAGAAGGGGGTAGCTTTCTTCCAGATGCCAACAAGATCAGAGCAGGGGTGGGTGAGTGGAGTGTTTTTCTTGGACTACAACTCCCAGAATCTCCAAAAAGGCACTTTCCCTCAGCTCTGGATCAGTGTGAGTGGGTGGGCATGTCAATGCAAATAAGCTTATGCCTATGTGTGTGCGTGCACACATTCATGTATGTGTGTGTGTTTTGAGTTCTCTGCACGTCTCTGCATTATTGCTACAAATTACCAGAGTCGGAGAGAATGAGTGCTGGCACATTGTAGGCTGGCTCCAGCACACTTTGTAAAGTCTTCCTTCCCTCAGGGCAAGATAGTGCCTTAATTACAATAATAAAAACCCTTTGCTTGCCAGGCTGTCCTCTTTCTGGGATTGTCATTTAACAATTAAAAAGAAGGAGAGAGGAGGCAGCTCTCCAACAACTAGGATTCTGAGATCTCCGGCTGGCATCCTGGGACTATTGCTAGCAAGCCCCAACAAGCCTTAAAGCTACACCTTTGTTGCATTCAAAATAAATAGAAGAGGCTACAATTAGTAAGTCTGGGATAAAGTTACCAAGATGGCTGCACTACCCATTATAGTAAGAAGTACAGTACTTGCTCCTGAGACATACCAATAAAAGTATGGAGGGGGGGGGGATGCTGGGAGAAAGAGAAGAATGGAAAACAAATCAGAACACTATAGCCTGAGCATACAGTAGTTATTTTTTGTATTTCTCCACCAGTAAGATTTCCCACAATGACCTACATTTGAATTTTGTTTTCTGTATATTCTCTCTGCCCCTCCCCCCCAACAAAACCAGCAGTGATCAGATTTCACTGAATTTGGTTGTGCAAGTTATACATATAATACTTGTTCACATACCCTTATGACAACACTCTGACTGCACCCATTTTACAGATGAAGAGACTAAGGCAGCAGTCCCTGGAAATGAGCCCCAGTGGACACAAAGCAGCTTACTTTGTAGGCAACATTGCTAGGATTAAACTATAAAACTACAACCTTGGGCACACAAACTTGGGGAGGGGGGGGAATCTCACTGGGCTCAACAGGGTTTATTTCTGAGACAACATTCACAGAATGTCCCCATACAACTAACTAGACAGTTCACTTAGCCAAAGCCCAGAAGAGCAAAGCCAAAGGTGAGCTGGGATTTTAATTCAGATCTTCCACCTCCAACAACAAAGCTCTGTCTCTTGACCACAGTGGCTCTCGACCAACATACAACGCCAGCTCCTTCAAGTTCTAACTTATTTTTCAGAAATGAGTGCATGTAATCAGCTCCAGATGAAACATTCACAGACTGTGTCCAGGAAACTGGACTTAAAAAAATAATAATAATAACGAAGGAGGGAATATCTTTTTATACCTGAAAATAAGGTCACCAGAGATGAGAATGCCTACAACATTGAGAACAGGAGCCAAATGGACACTTCCAGGACCTGTCCTTTTTTGGCTGTACCAATCTAAGCTGCAAACTTCAGAGGAAACACTGATTTTGGGGTGGAATCACTAATTAACTCATTTTTTTCTTTTCCTCCCAAGGTACAAAGAAATGAATTCCTGCATCACTGAGAGAACAGATCTGCTTTAGAGGCTACCAGTTGAACTGGGAGATAGGAAGGCGATAAGAGGGTTGGAGAGACTTGAGTGGTGGTAGAGATTGCTGAACAAAGTAAGCTAATCCTATTAAAGGGAGGTTTGTTGACCCAGGTGCTGGCAGAGTCCTAAAGGGGAAACTTACACTGATTGCTGGCTAGCGGCAGGGTGAACTGGGCGGAGAGCGTCCAGTGAGAACAGACTGAGAAGCCACCGTTCCCATCCAGAGGAAAACTTTGAAAAATAAACAAGAGAGAATTGGAGGATGAGAACAGATAAGGCGGCTTATTAATGCCTCTGGCATCTGAAGGCACCAGGCACTGCCAAAAGTGGGGGTGATCCACCAGCACTGCCAGATGTCCCATACTTGGGAGGCTGACCTCCTTCTCTTCTCCAAGCACACATACACACATACTCCAACCATACATGCACACATCTTGTATTTATATTCCAAAAAATGCCTCAAAGACAAAGATTTGGTCTGCCCCAGGGCCAAATTGATCTTGATCTTGGATTTCTCAAGACCAGTTCGGCAAGCTTCAGGAACAAAGGGAAATCACTCTGCAGATGCTCAGAAGCACTCCTTTCCATCTCAGCTTGGGAGATGGAAATCTGGGGTTAAACCTGGGCCAGGACACCTTCAATTCCAGATGGCTTTAGACCTTTTGCCAGGCCTCACAGGCCACTGGGTCCCTGTTTGCCATCCCACTTCTCCTAGGGAAGAGCCAGAAATTGGGAAAGGGGAGAGGGAGGAGAGCAAGATTTTTTAAAAAACATGTAAAGGAACACACCTGCCTTTCTATTTTTAGGAGCCTATGGTAGAGAAAAGGGGAGGAAGGGCTTGAAAATGATAGATCACACGCTTAGAAGCCAGCTCAACATTTCTACTAACCACGGATTACCACCTGGGGTCTCTATAGGGCAAGCAACCAGTCATTCCAGGGAGCTGACAAACGCCCCCCTTTGGACTACAACTCCCAGAATCCCCCAGCCAGCGTTGCTGGCTGGGGGATTCTGGGAGCTGTAGTCCAAAAAGTACTTTTGCTCAGCGCTGCCAATTCAAGGATCAGATCCAGGAGCCCCAAATTTCTTCCTCTCTCTCTCTCTCTCTCTCACACACACACACAAGACTCACTCGCATTCTGGTAGTTGGGCTTGGGATCGATCTTGTACACCTCTTTGGCGTAATATTCCTCCTCGCTCCTCTCCTTCTCACAAGTAGCCGCCCGATGGTTGGCTTTCTCCTGCAAGAGGTCCCTGGTACTGTTGTAGATGGCGATGACCTCCGGAGGGACCTCCTCAGGCTCCGGGTACTCTTCCGGAGGGCTGGTGAGTTTCAGTTTGCTAAGGATCTGCCCTCGGATGGCTTCGATCCTCTTGCGCATGAACTGATCCATATCGAGGGTGCTGCAGGTCGAGAGGGCGAAGGCCACCGTCGCCAGGTCCAGGGTGAGGAAGACGCTCCAGAGATAGCAGTGCATTTTCGGACTTTAAAAGAGGATTTATTTATTTATTTTAAAAATCACACTTTTTTGCAATCTCCTGCGTGGCAGGGGGTTGGACTGGATGGCCCTTGTGGTCTCTTCCAACTCTTATGATTCTATGAATCTTCTTTGCACACTTTTGCAACTGGAACCCGTTGGGAAGAGGGTGGGTGGGGTTGGATTGCTTTTAGGGTCTGCAATAGGTGTGTGCAGCTTCTCTAAAAAGAAAAGGGAAAGAAAAGACCCAACACGACACCCACCGATCGTTACTGCTGTTTCCCCACACACACACACCTCTCCAAAGTTGATCGGGTTGGAGTCTCGGCGAGTCCCAACCCGAGGGATCCAACCCGGCGAAATCCTTTTAAAAAATAAAATAAAATAAAACCAGCAACAGGTTGAGGATGGTGGGTTGTTGTTTTTTTTCGTGGCGGTGTGTGTGGATGTTGCGCAGGGAGGCGGGGATCAATGCAAAAACAGGTTGCAAGGATCGTTTCCAAAAAGAAAAGCAAAAGGCAGGTTGCTCAGCCTCCACGACAGACAGACAAAAAAAGCGAGCGAGCGAGCGAGACTGGCTTAATAATTCTCTCTTTTTTTTTCCCCAAACACCGATGGGGGGGGCAAAGAAGAAGGAAAAGAGGAGAGAATCACCACCACGTCGAAGTTTCTTCGAGAGCTGAAGGGGTGGCGTTGGAAAAGACACGCACACCCCACGGGGAGGGGAGGGGAGGCCACGGGCGGCCGCTTCCCCCGCGGGCTGGCTTCCGAGACTCGGCTGGCCGCTTCCCTCCAAGCTCCCACGCTCTTCAATGGCACCGGCTGGCGGTCGAAGGAGGCGGCGGCGAGTGTGGGTGGAAGCCGTCAGCCCAGGGGATGCGCCCCTTTCCTTGTCCCCACAGAGAGGACCGGCGCACACGTGTACGGCGGCGGCCGGCGCGTGTGAATGGGTCTTAAGGTCGGAGAGAGCGGCTCCAGAGCGCGCCAAGGACCGGCTGGCGACTTGGAAGGTGGTGGTGGTGGTGCCGCGTTTGCCCACCCGCGGAAAGCGCGCCTGCTCTCCTCCTCTCTCTCACTCTCTCCTCCCACTCGCGGCGTGGGTAAAGCGAGCCGGGCCGGACCGAAGTTTCCAAGCAGTCAAGGCGGCGGCTTCTCCTCAGCTCTTTGCCCCAACCAACCAGCTCGACCAACCTCTCCCTCCCTTCTCTCTCGCTCCGGCTACTTTTGGCTCCACCACTTTTTTTCCAGGAGCTCCCTCCTCCTCCTCCTCCTCCTCTTCTTCCTCCTCCTCCTCCACAGTTTTTTTTCCTTCAGGGGAAAGAGCGGGAGGGGGGAGCCGAGCCCAGTCAACAAGGCAGGACTGCCTCGGCTCCTCTTCTCGCCCCGCTCACAGCCCACGCGCCGAGTGGGTTTGGGTTGGGTTTTTCGCCCCCCTCAAAAGTGGGGGTCAGCGGCGGCTTGGCGGGCGCCCTCGCTCTCCCTTCTTCGCGCTTCTCGGCTCTGGCGCGCTCGTTCTTCCCTCAGGAGGTGGTTTGTGTGGGAATCGCTCCACCGCGGCTCCGTCGTCCCCTTGACGGCTCGAAAAAGCCGCCTCGAAGCCGCCGGGGTCTCTTTTCCTCGCCTCCGTCTCCTGCCCTGACTCAGGCTGGCCTTTCTCGCTCTCTCCGGGTTCCTCCTCTTCCCCAACCTCGGAGCCCCCTCGCTCGCCTCGCTCCGAAAAGAGCCGCTTTTCGCCAGCAGACAACATCACACGCTCCTCCAGCCCGGAGAGGGAGAATTTATACCGTGCGTCCCGCGCCCTGAGAGCGAGCGAGCGAGCGAGGGCTTTCCTTCCACATGACGTGGTGGGATGGCGGCGTCTGCCCCGTTAGGCGGACGGGGTCCCCTCGGCCATGCCCCCCTGACCCACTCGGGGGCCTCGCTCCAGACCCCGCTTGGCGATGCCGAGGGTCCCGATTCAGGCGCCGAAACACGGCTGCGCAGGGGAAAAGCAGAAGCAATTGCCCCTCTAACCAGGAAAGCAGAGGCAGTTGCCCCCCTCAGGGCCGGTTTAAGGAATTTGGGGGGTCCCTGCAACACTTTATTTGGGGGACCACATATGTTTACCTCACGTCAATGTCATCTAACCTATTCACAGTACAGGATATTCAGATTATTACTAATAATGTTTTTGAAGGAGGAGGGTTATGACGGGGTCACCTACAATGATGGCCCCTCCTGAACCTGCAGGTGCTGCAGGGCCCTTAAACCGGCCCTGCCCCCCCAACCGAGAAAGCCTAAGCAATTGCCCCTCTAACCAGGAAAGCCAAAGCAATTGCCCCTCTAACGAGGAAAGCCGAAGCAATTGCCCCTCTAACCAGGAAAGCCAAAGCAATTGCCCCTCTAACCAGGAAAGCCGAAGCAATTGCCCCTCTAACGAAGAAAGCAGAAACAATTGCCCCTTGAACCAGGAAAGCCAAAACAATTGCCCCTCTAACTGAGATAGTCAAAGGAATTGCCCCTCTAACCAAGAAAGCAGAGGCAATTGCCCCTCTAATCAGGAAAGCCAAAGCAATTGCCCCTCTAACAAAGAAAGCAGAAACAATTGCCCCTCTAACCAGGAAAGCCAAAGCAATTACCCCTCTAACTGAGATAGTCAAAGCAATTGCTCCTCTAACCAAGAAAGCAGAGGCAATTGCCCCTCTAATGCCCCTCTAACTAGAAAAGCCAAAGCAATTGCCCCTCTAACCACACTGTTGTTGTGTGGCTCACCCCCACCGCCACCAATACATACCCATGTAGATGCACATGTATATGCCTTCTCATGCAGACACCACAGTGTGATACTTCACACCAAACGCCGCCCTATAATAGGATGTGAAGTCACAACACAAAGTGGTTGAGGGCAAACCCCAAAGCACCAGCCCCACTTTACTTCAGGGTTCAGCCTGGCTGCCTCTTTACCCTCTGTTCCTTCTACCTCGATTCCTATGGTTCCTTTCATTCCTTCTTTCTGAACCACGGATATACCTTTTCCCTTAAATGTATGGTTTGTGTGTTATGGTAGTCTGTCTTTTCTTATCTATAGTTTGAAAGAAAGGACCAGAGTCTGTAGTTGAACAAACTACATAGATGAACTTCATTAAAGGGGAATAAAACATAAAGGTGGAAGGTGGAATCTTTTGTTTTAATAGTTTTGAAATCTCTATAATATTCTCCTTTATCCCTCAGACTCTTTCTCTCTTGGTCCAATCAATCTTCTCATACAAACTATTAACCTCTACACACAAAATATCTCATCCAAACCTCACTCATACACCACACACGCCTGGAGCCCTCAGCTCGTCATTGTCACTAACAGGACTCAGCTGAACAACTCCTCCCCCTCTGGCTGTCATGCAACCTTTAAACATACAGAAACCCCTCCCATTTTAGCCCTCTGCCCTGGGATTGGCTCCAGACACACACTCCTCCCATTCGTTCACCTTTCTGTCCATCACACACAGATATATTAGGTATAGCCTTGCTGTGGTCCTCAGTGTTCATACCAAGGCATGCCAAGGAGGGAGAATTAGGCATCACAGGGATGTAGGTATTGGGGAGGGTGATGAGGGCACTGACTCCCCAAGTAAGGATGCAACCCCCTCCAAATAAAATTCTCCTTCACTCTCCCACATTTCAAGCATTGCAGTAACATAAAACTTCAGAGGAGCATTTTGAAATCCAGCTTAGGCATCCAAAGAAAAGGAGCAGGCAATGCTCTCAAAGGAATGCAAAGACAGCAAATGGAGGAGTTCTAGGTATGGAAGATTTTCACCCTCTCACGCTTTCTTGGCAGCGCTAGAAATTTGGGAGCTGAAGGAAAATTCCATTTGGGAAGGCAGAATTCTTGGTTAGAGGGACAATGTCCCTGCCCCTGCTTCTATGGCTAAGGGGGTTGTGGGTCATAAAGGGGATGCCCCCATGTGGTTGTCTTTTTTAAATGAGAAGGAAAATGGTTGCATTTCAGAAGTTTGTTTTTCTGCTTTGTAAAAGGAAGGAGTGTTGTGAGATTTAAGGAGATCCTACAAAAACTGAACAGATATAAAAGTATATTTTGATGTAAGAAGTTGAGGTCAGGGTAGGGAGAAACCATGCCCTGGTTAAATGTTGTTCCCAAACTTTTTCACTGACTGAAGGACTTACCTAAGGGTATTTCATCTGGGACTTCGTTCAGAGTATCTTATTCTCCTGGGACTCAGGTCCAGGCTGTCTGGAGAAACTGCATTCTCACATACAATTCTCCCAGGTTCTGTGGACAGCTGGCAAGGAGGCCCTTCTCTCAGTGTGCCATCCTCAACAGCAGGTAAAGAGGGGAGAGAGGGGCTCCTCTGTGGCTGCTCCCAAGCTGTGGTGCTCCCTTCTTAGAGAGGTTAGGGGTTGAGCCCTTCCCTTTGCCAGGAGGCAAAGTTCTTTTTATTCATTCAGACTTTCAACATCTGACTGGTTGCTGACAAAGGGATTATCAATGGAGGTGCTGCTCTTATTGATGTGCTTTAAACTGTCTTTAATTTTATTGTGATTTAATGTAATAACATACTGTCTTTTTATTTCTATTTGTACATGTAATTATGTTACAAGTTGCCCCGACTCCAAGTTCTGATAGAAAGGCAGGATATTTAATAAATAATTAATCTCCCACACCCATTGTTTTGTACGATATTGCACAGACTGGGATGTCTGTAAAATTATGCTTCTGCACTTTTTTTATGTGTGTGTGTGTCTGTGTGTTTTAACTTAGAATCATAGAATCACAGAATTGCAGAGTTGGAAGAGACCACGAGGGCCATCCAGTCCAACCCCCTGCCGCGCAGGAAATCACGATCAAAGCATCCCGGACAGATGGCCATCCAGCCTCTGTTTAAAGACCTCCAAGGAAGGAGACCCCACCACGCTCCGAGGGAGTGTGTTCCACTGCCGAACAGCTCTTACTGTCAAAAAGTTCCTCCTAATGTTGAGGTGGAATCTCTGTTCCTGGAGCTTGCATCCATTGCTCTGTGTTCCAGTCTCTGGAGCAGCAGAAAACAAGCCTGCTCCATCCTCAATGTGACACCCCTTCAAATACTTAAACAAGGGCTATCATATCACCTCTTAACCGTCTTTTTTCCAGGCTAAACATACCCAGCTCCCTAAGTCTCTCCTCAACTTGCTACAAAGAAAATGGCAATGGGATGGATGCATCAGATGTTGAACTTATTCAGATGTCTTAATACTATGTTTCCAAATGGGATCTTGGGATCCAATGTTCATCTATCTTTTCTCTCTGTCCTACCACCTTTACAGGTATGTCTGGTGGAAACATAGGAGAAGGCCTTCTTGGTGAATGTTCACAGGCTCCCTTCTTAAAGAGGTTACATTGATAGCCTTGCTGCTATCCTTTCCTTGACAGGTGCAGATCTTGCTGTTTTGCCAGGCCTTTGATGGCTGAATGCTCAGGGGAAAGGGGGCCTTTCAGAATGTGCTGTAATGTGTTTTCTTTTTAATGGTCATGCTTTTAACTGTTTTCAATTCTGTTGTTTTTTAAAGTTGCATCTCTTTTAAATTTTGTAAGCTGCCTTGAGTCCTGGACTGGGAAAAAGGGAAGGAGAAAGACGAGGAGGAGGTTTGGTGGCAACGTCAGCGTCATCTATACCCTGATGATCACGTATATCTCATGAAACATATATTATATCAGAGAAGTGTATAATCCCTTGAACTGAACACTGGTAAGACTAAAAGGCCAGAGATTTAGGGAGATTTATGCAACAATAAACACTCCAACTGTACCTGAGCATTCCTATGAAGATAGGTTGGAGGCACGAGGTACGTTTAATTGGCAGAACAGAATACTGAGGGTGTTCAAGGACAGCACTCTTTAGCTACCTAAAGGATTGCCATGTAGAAGAAACCAAAGGCTAGTTTTCCATTGTTGGGAGACAAAATGGTGGACTAGATGGGCAACTGGTTTGATCGAACAGGGCTCTTGTGTTCTCTACAATCATGCAGTGATTTGCTCTTTAAGAGAACTGTTTCAGATGAACTGTCATAGGGCATATCCATATAATACAGTGATAGCATTTTGATACAACTAGCTGTTATGGCTGCATCCAATGGAATGGCATTTGTCATTTCATGAGGTACTTAGAATTCTCTGCCAGAGATCTTTGCTATTATAATTCTGAGGAGTTTGCTAGAAACAGGTAAGCACCTCAACCACACTACATATCCCAGGATTCCATATGATAAAGCCATGACATCTGAAGTGGTATCAAAGTGCTATAATTGTGTAGTGTGGATACACAATAAACAACATTTTATTATCATGCAAGCACTATTAAAAAGTAATCTACAACCACTCAGGAAGCGAGGAATGCACCTACAGTGCACTTCAGTCACATGTTGGCTGCAAGTAGAATAGGTGACAAGCTGAAGTGCCCGATCTCACACTGCAAATGAAACAACAAAGAGTGTCAGTTCTAGGAGACAGAGTTTTGTGATCAAGTTCATTCTTCTCCAGCTGTTGATCACATAACAAAAGAGAGTAGGTCATGATGACAGTAAACATAAACACTTTCAGCTTATTGAAAATACGTTGTTCAGCAATGGCTCCTCTTCGTCTTGGAAAGATGTGGGTTGTGGGATGCCACAAGGTTCTGTCCTGGGCCCAGTGCTATTCAACATCTTTATCAATGACTTGGATGACGGAATTACGGGCATGCTTATCAAATTTGCAGATGACACCAAATTAGGAGGAGTAGCTAATACCCTAGAGGACAAGATCAAAATTCAAAATGACCTGAATACACTAGAAATCTGGGCCAAAGCTAACAAAAAGAAATTCAATATGGAGAAATGTAAGGTACTGCACTTAGGGCAACCCCCCCCCCGAAATGCATAGATATAGGATGGGGGAGACCTTGCTGAACAAGACTATGTGCGAAAGGGATCTAGGAATCCTAGTAGACCACAATTTGAACATGAGTCAACAGTGTGATGCGGCAGCTAAAAAGGTCAATGCGATTTTGGGCTGCATCAATAGAAGTATAGTGTCTAGATCAAGGAAAGTGATAGTGCCGCTCTATTCTGCCTTGGTCAGACCTCACCTAGAATATTGTGTCCAGTTTTGGGCACCACAATTCAAAAAGGATATTGACAAATTGGAGCATGTCCAGAGAAGGGCAACTAAAATGGTGAAAGGTCTGGAAACCATGCCTTATGAGGATAGACTTAGGGAGCTGGGTATGTTTAGCCTGGAAAAAAGACGGTTAAGAGGCAATATGATAGCAGTGTTTAAGTACTTGAAAGGGGTTTCACATTGAGAATGGAGCAGGCTTCTTTTCTGCTGCTCCAGAGATTGGAACACGGAGCAATGGGTACAAGCTCCAGGAACAGAGATTCTACCTCAACATTAGGAGGAACTTTTTGACAGTAAGAGCTGTTCGGCAGTGGAACACACTCCCTCGGAGCGTGGTGGGGTCTTCTTCCTTTGGGGTCTTTAAACAGAGGCTGGATGGCCATCTGTTGGGGATGCTTTGATCATGATTTCCTGCATGGCAGGGGGTTGGACTGGATGGCCCTCATGGTCTCTTCCAACTCTGCAATTCTATGAATACCCACTTGCTATCTTGAAAAAATGCCTCAGAAAGTTGCATGTATGCCTGTATTTTCATTCAAGATCACAACCACCATGTTTAAAATGTTGCATCTGCTTTCATCATTCATTTCTTTTTCCTTAAAAATGCAAGGCACTCAACATTAGAGCAATTCTCCCTTCAACAAATCATTTATCTCAGCACCCATCAGTTCCACCTGAAGGCATTTGTATTAAATGTAGTTTAGTCCCCAGCCTGGTATCCCCGAGATGTTTGGGACTTCATTCTCATCAGCCCCAGCCAGCAATGATCAGTAATCCTGAAAGTGTAATCCAAAACCTCTCAAGGTCACCAAATTGGAGGAAAACTACTATATGTACAGTCTGTAAAGCCAAAGATGGGGAAGGTATAGCCCTCCAGATGCTGTTGCACTAAAACTCCAGTCATCCCTCACCACTGGTGATGTTGGACTACAATTGCCATCATTCCTAATGAGCAACACCTGGAGGGCCACAAGTTTCTTATCTTTGTTGTAAACCCAAAAGAGTCATTTTCAAATGTCAGTATTTAAGGTTACATTCTCAAATGCCATGCATTCACTTGAAGCCAACTTCCCAACAGCTGGGAAGAGTTCTGCCATAGACATATGTGGTGATGTGCTCTAACAGTGTCATCATATGTAATATGGGCACCAAGGCCAGAGGTCAAGAAAGGTGAGAAGAACTAAAATCATTTGCAGAGGAGGTTTTTGAATTTCATACTTAGTGATGTCATGCAGTTAGAGCCCTGCAAGACCCATATGTGTTGTACATGGGAGGTCATCAGAATTTATCACATTCTTTCCCTGGCTGATATGAAACCTTCACTGAAAACAGCTTAGGGCATCACACACACACACACACCACACACTTCCAATCTCAAACCTGGTTAGGTGGGATAACATCAGGGGAAATCAGGAGTCTCCAGGTAGGGCTAGGAAAGAATGCTGCTTGAAACCCCAGAGGACCACTGCCAGTCTTGAGTTGACCATACTCCACTAGATGAACCAGTGCTCTGACTTTGTATAAGGGACTTTCCCATGTTCCTGTGGATGAACATACATATCATACAGGATCACATGTACCTTAATGTGGCTGCTGCATATTCTCAACCTGGTGGTCAGAGGCTTAAACCCAGGGATAGGGAACAGGCGGCCCTCCAGATACTGTTGGACTGCAGTTCCCATTATCCTGAGCCAACCTTGTCCATGGCAATGAATGATGGGATGAGTAGTCAGTATGATGGGATGAGTAGTCAATGGGGAACACAACTCCCCCACTGCACATTTACACTTCTTTGAAGGTTAAAGAAGCATTTAGGCATATGTTATGTGTTACGACTTACAAGAATCAATTAACCCAGTGGTTCTACAGATGTTGGCAACTTCAACTCCCAGAATTCCTGAACTGTAGCCATATTGTCTGAGACCTCTGTGAATTGGAGTACAAAACATCTAAAGGATCAGAATTTGAGCAATAGCCTAGTTGGATCCATTAGTGGGCACAGTATTGCTTCTATACAGTATTGAGCCCAATGTAAATACCAATTAGCACTTGTGTTGCAATTGAAGGAAGAACTCCACATAATGTGGGGGAAACATGCTGCACAAGTCTCTGTATGTTTATTCAGAAGTGAGCCACCCTAAGTGTACTGGGTCATGCACCCAAGAAAGTGGGTATAGTCCTGCATGCAGCCATAAAGCTTCTAAGCTCTTTCTCCCTTGTAAAGCAAATGTGTGGGTCAGGATGATAAGATGCAAAAGAGTACAGAGCTCTTGTCCTGATAATAATTGTGTGGAGGAACTACAAACCAAGCTACAAACTGCTGAAGTCCTCTCTTCCATGGAATTATTAGGTGCAGGAACTGTATTTTTTTAAAATTTATTTACAGTTGTCCCTTCATATTCACTGGGTTTGGTTCCAGGACCCCCCCGTGGATACCAAAATCCATGAATACTCAAGTCCCATTATATGCAATGGCATAGCAAAATGGTGTCTCTTATATAAGATGGCAAAATCAAAGTTTGCTTTTTCGATTATTATTTTTTTAAAAATATTTTCAAGATGTAAATATTTGAATCCGTGGATACCAAATCCATGGATATGGAGGGACAACTGTAGTCTCCTCTGTCCAGGAGGGACTTACAGTAACTCTTCCCTGCCATGTGAAAGGCCTCTTCCACCCCACCCGGAGCATCTGTCACCCTTCTACAAAAATAACTTGAAAAAGTTAGGAAAATACAGACTGAATTTGCCACTGAGCCATGAAACTCACTGGCTGATCTTGGGGACTCTCTCTCAAGCTATCTGCTTCACAGGGTTGTTGTGGATAGGTAGAGAGCAACATAATTCACCTTGAGCTCTTTGGAGGAAAAACAGGATAGAAATGCATGTAAGGAGAAGAGGCTGAGGACACTTGTAGGAAAAATAATCGAGTACAGGTACAATATTAGTTGTACCCTTCCTCACAGTAATCATAGTCTGTCACACCCGTCCCTCCCTCCCTCCCTTCCTCCCTCCCTCTTCCCCTTCCACACTATCTACAGTAGGTAAACTTGGGATTGAATAAACAGGTTTCCTATGGTTCTCTCTCATGCAAAGCCAATTTGCTCACCTAATCATTAATACAAAGAAAGAACAAAACCTATATTTTCCAGGTTTCCAGTAAAATACAGTGGTGTCTTTTTCCACATAGATTAAAAAAAAATAATTTTACTGTTTATTACAAAAATGGAGACACCTGGAAAGTTACTTCATTGAGCATAAGCATCTTCTGTTTCCTGTTAAGTTGAAAATTATGTGATCAAGTTTTTTAAAAAAAAAAATGTGTGGTTTCTTTTTACATTGTTAAATGCAAATTCTCTGAGTAAACTATAAAGGTAATACACTAGATTTGCTGACAACCAAATTATTACATAAGAAGGCTGGCCATGTTTCATACACTAAAGACCATTGTTGGAGGAGAAATATGTTTTGGAATTTAAGAGGTAATTTTCGTAAGCTGCACAATGACGACAAGCATCAGAGAATTGCACAATTTCCCTTCTTTGAGGCAAGGTGGTTCCAGTATAAAATGGATTTTGCAATGCACAGTCTTATTCAACAACCTTTTCATGTGCTTTCTTTTTGGATAGAGTTGTTAGCTAGGGCTAAGATTGCATAGCCTCCAGCATTTCTCTGATGAAGGCTAGGATACATGTGGCCATGAAACATCAGCATGGGGTCAAGGTGGCACAAGTTATTAGTAAGGAAGAACAAAACAAACTAGGAGAGGCTCCAGCAGTTTGCTTTTGCCTCAGCCTACTGGGAAGGGCAAAGTTCCTCCACTTCCTGCCTCTCCTCTGAGTTAATGGAGTGTAAACTACCTTGGCATTTTGAACTCTGCAGTAATTGAAATAAGCAGAGGACAAAGGGGGAAAGTGGGAGGAAAGAGGAACGGGGACATTTTAAAAGCAGTTGAAAAAGTGGGACAGCAGATGATTAATCAGGGCTATCCCTGCCAAATCAGGACAGTTGGCTGGTTTGAGGTGTCCTTTGTAAATAGTTCAAAGAAGAATTCTACTGTAGTAAAACATTTTGAGATATACAAAATCAGTATTGTAATGGTCAAGCTGGCATTTTGAAAAAGCCTTCCTGGTGAGTGAACTGCTGTTAGAATGTTCATGAGGCAGAAGGGGAAAAAAAGTGGAAAATGAGGTTTTAAACAGCAGTGAAGTTCAGATGCTTTGCTCCCAATCTGGCCCACATGGTTATTCAAATTGGCCTGGAAATGGTTTGGTGGTTTCCTAGGTTTTCCTCCCATTCTTAAAAGGTTGAAATGCTCCTCCTAAGTCTTTGTTACTGGCAGAAGAGCTTTAAGTTAAATATGCTTGTATTGTCAGTACCACCTTTATATTTTTGATCCTGTCTAACACTAGAAAGGAGACCACTAAAAACTGGCTGAAATAAAATTTGGCCCTTGGATCTTTAAGTTTCCTCAGTCTTGAATGTAAAGCGGGGATGGGCAAAGTGTGGTCCCCCAGTTCAGTGCCAACACCCCTCATGCCAGAAAAATCATGGTGTAAATCCAAGATTGAGCCAACATGATGTAGTGGTTTGAGTATTGGACTAGGACTGTAGGAGACCAGAGCGCAGATCCCCACTTGGCCATGGAAAACCACTGGGTGACCTTGGGCCAGTCACATTCTCTTAACCTCAGAGGAAGGTAAAAGCAAACCCCCTCTGAACAAATCTTGCCAAGAAAACCCTGTTACAGGTTTGCCTTAAGTTCTCCATAAGTCAGAAATGCCTTGAAGGCACACAACAACAACAAAATCCCTCCCCCAGGGGGGACATATTTGACCATGTATGACTATTTTTCCTTCACAACCTGTTTTAAACTCAAAACAGCTTTTTTCTTTTAAAATACATGATAACCTGGTCATTTCTAGTTTTGAAAAATAAGCAGGGGAGGCCCACTGATGTTCAGGGCCCCAGACCCTCTGAATGAACCTGGCATAATTTATATGCACACCTTTATCAGGGCCTAACAGGCCGGCAGGATAAGCAGTGGCAGTGGGCTTTCTTTCCCTTCCCTTCCTAGTACCAGTTGTTGTGCCTTCTGGGAGGTAGGGCTGTCATCTAAGAGGGCCAGAGCAAAGACTGCTCCACATGCAATTCATTTTAAAAGCCATCATATAAAAGTCTTTTCACTTTCATCCGGCTGTTCCATTTATTCCCTTTAGAATTCATAGAGATTATTCTATAGCATTCCAAATTAATCCACCTTTAAAATAAAGTGAGTAAACAGCTGGGAGGGCCACCCAAGCTTAAGGTCTCTCAGCTGTCCATCATTCAAAAACTCACATTTGAGTTTTGTCTTCATGACATCGGCAGAGTGACTCAAATGCCTTGCAAGCCAGTTGCATGAGGAACACAAGAGAATGCAGACTAGCAGATGCAGTGTGACTCAGTTCTGTTCAAAGTGGAACAGGGCTTGAAATGTGGGGTTCTAGTAAACTGGAAGACACACTGCTGCCTGAAAGATAACTCACACAGCACCCTATCAATCTGTGGGTGTCAACAGTTTGAAAAGTATATTGAGATACCAGTGCCTGCAGAGGTCCTCCAGTACACACCTCCATGGTGTCATCTGAAGCAGAACACTTGAAATGTCTGGATTCAATCTTTGGAAGAGTTCCATAGAAAAGCCAACCAATATAATGAAATCCATAGACTTCATACAAACTCAGAGGCTGCTAAGGAGCAGGGAGGTTTCTTGGATCATCTAAGCAGAGAGCAGTGCCCGTCTAACAGTATAGTACAAAGTGCAACAATTCTGCACCTTGGCAAGTGCCTATAATTCTTCATAAGAGCCAGTAATTATATTGGCCCATGTCAGAAAGCCTCAGGGGAGGTGTAGCATTGGTATCCTTTTTCAGCCCTGGGCCATAATTTCATGGGAACATATAGTACCATTCTGTCCTGAATTCAAGCCAGCTTTCAGTGTTCGTACCTGTTGAGATCAGAACTTGGAAATCTCTAGTTACAAATAACTCGATTACTGCAATGGATTCCTTTCCCCAATAACAGTGGGCAATTCTACTTCTTTTGTGGAGTAACTTTTTAGTTATTTTAATAGCCAATTGGAAATGGCTTTACTGAACAACAGTTCAAGTGCCATGCATCATGTTCTGTTGTAGTATGGACATGCGGACAAGAGTAGGAGGGAAGGGTGTTTTGTATCACAAGTTAGTGGCTTGTAACATTCAAATATTGTTTTAACTTAAAATAACTACTATCATTATTTTTGAGGAATAGGAAAGTAAGGGGCTACTTTTAAAAATACTATATTAATAACTAACTACAGTACTTTTCCACCTTGGAACTACAGTATAGTGTCCCTAATTTCCTTTTAAAAGTAACATTCCAAGCTCTGCTTGAGTTCTTGAAGTAAGAATGCAGTTCTGTTGCTATACAGACCACTACAGGCCTAAGAGTCTCCTTTCCTGGCTGACAGTAATAATCTTGAGTCTGATATGAAGGCCCCCAAGTTGGTGGCCTTGGGGACTGGTGGGGCAGCTCAAGATTTCAGAGCCTCCATGCCAACAATGGACCTGTTTCAGTTGATATGTAAGCTGTTGCATATGGCAGACATCTCTCAGATTTGGTTTTATGCATTAAGCTAGGTAATAATGAATGTAGGTATGGGGGCAATAAACCTTCTGATAGTAGAATCATAGAGTTGGAAAAGACCACAAGGGCCATCCAGTCCAACCCCCTCCCTGCCTTGCAGGGATGCACAATCAAAGCACACCTGACAGATGGCCATCCAGCCTCTGTTTAAAAAACCTCCAAAGAGGGAGACTCCACCACACTCTGAGGCAGTGTATTCCACTGTCAAAGCCCCCCACTAATGTTTAGGTGGAATTTCTTTTCCTGTATTTTGAGTCCATTGCTCCATGTCCTAGTCTCTGGAGTAGCAGAAAACAAGCTTGCTCCCTCTTCAATGTGACATCCTTTCTGCACCTAACATTTTATGATACCTGATTATTATTATTATTATTATTATTTGCCTCCAAGCTTCCTATAATCTCTGAAGAGCTACTGGGCCAAATTTGACATGTAGCCCACGAGACTGATGAATCGGAGTGGCTGGGGTGTCTTGGGGATTTTCCTACAGGTTTCACCAGTTATTCTCCTCAGGTTGCCTCCTCTTCAGTTGGGGAATGACCTGTAATAACTATAGCTGAACACAGCTAAGAATCCATTTTTAGATCTCATTCGGTGATGATGGTGATAGTAAAGAGATCACCACCGCCACCACTGCATCCACTCATTATCATCTAATGGAATTCTTCCAGGAGGTGAAAGATTTTATTGTAGTAGACCTGGACATCTCTCAAAAACCCAATTTGTCAATTTGCTTATAAAATCATTTATATCCACCCTACATTAGAAAACAGTTTTCAGCAAAGTCTGGTATGGATGCAACCAGACTTTGGGGAAATCACCAAAGAAGAATTCAAACAGATAGTGAACATGTGTAGGAGTAAAGTCAGAAAAGCTAAAGTGCAGAATGAGCTCAGGCTAGCTAGAGAGGTTAAAAACAATAAAAAGGGCTTTTTGGGGTATGTCCGCAGCAAAAGGAGGAAGAAGGAAATGGTAGGTCCACTACGTGGAGAAGATGACAAAATGCTAACAGGGGACAGAGAAAAGGCATAATTACTCAACACCTTCTTTGCCTCAGTGTTTTTAGAAAAGGAAAAGGATGATCAACCTGAGGATAATGGAACAGAGGACACAATAGGGGAAATCCAGCACAGAATAAGCAAAGAGGTAGTACAGGAATACCTTCTAAATCTAAATGAATTTAAATCTCCAGGACCAGATGAACTGCATCCAAGGGTGTTAAAAGATCTGGCAAATGTAATCCCAGAGCCATTGGCAATAATCTTTGAGAACTCCTGGAGAACAGGGGAAGTCCCAGCAGACTGGAGGAAGGCAAACGTTGTCCCCATCTTCAAAAAGGGGGGAAAAAGAGGATCCCAACAATTACCATCCAGTTAGTCTGACATCAATACCAGGAAAGATTCTAGAGCAGATCATTAAACAGAGAGTCTGTGAACATGTAGAAGCTAATGCCATAATCATAAAAAGTCAACATAGGTTTCAGAGAAATAAGTCATGCCAGACTAATCTGATCTCTTTTTTTGATAAAGTTACCAGCATGATATATGAAGGGAACACTGTGGATATCACATACCTTGATTTCAATAAGGCCTTTGACAAGGTTCCCCATGGCATTCTTCCAAACAAGCTTGTAAAATGTGGGCTAGACAAGTTAACTGTTCAATGGATTTGTAATTGGTTGACCGGCCGAACCCAAAGGGTGCTCAGCAGTGGCTCCTCTTCCTCTTGGAAAGATGTGACCAGTGGGGTGCCATAGGGTTCTGTCCTGGGCCCAGTGCTATTCAACATCTTTATCAATGACTTGGATGACAGAATTACAGGCATGCTTATCAAATTTGCAGATGACACCAAATTAGGAGGAGTAGCTAATACCCTAGAGGACAAGATCAAAATTCAAAATGACCTGAATACACTAGAAATCTGGGCCAAAGCTAACAAAAAGAAATTCAATACGGAGAAATGTAAGGTACTGCACTTAGGGCAACCCCCCCCCCCCGAAATGCATAGATATAGGATGGGGGAGACCTTGCTGAACAAGACTATGTGCGAAAGGGATCTAGGAATCCTAGTAGACTACAATTTGAACATGAGTCAACAGTGTGATGCGGCAGCTAAAAAGGCCAATGCGATTTTGGGCTACATCCATAGAAGTATAGTGTCTAGATCAAGGGAAGTAATAGTGCCACTCTATTCTGCCTTGGTTAGACCTCACCTAGAATACTGTGTCCAGCTCTGGGTGCCACAATTCAAAAATAATATTGACAAATTGGAGTGTGTCCAGAGAAGGGCGACTAAAATGGTGAAAGGTCTGGAAACCATGCCTTATGAGGAAAGACCTAGGGAGCTGGGTATGTTTAGCCCTGTTTAAGTATTTGAAGGGGTGTCACATTGAGGATGGAGCAAGCTTGTTTTCTGCTGCTCCAGAGACTAGAACACGGAACAATGGATGCAAGCTCCAGGAACAGAGATTCCACCTCAACATTAGGAGGAACTTTTTGACAGTAATTGCTGTTCAGCAGTGGAACACACTCCCTTGGAGCGTGGTGGGGTCTCCTTCCTTGGAGGTCTTTAAACAGAGGCTGGATGGCCATCTGTCAAGGATGCTTTTATTGTGTATTCCTGCATGGCAGAGGGTTGGACTGGATGGTCCTCGTGGTCTCTTCCAACACTACAATTCTATGATTCTATGATTCTAATCATTCTATTATAGATTTATTTCAGTTTGCTTGGCCTGAGAACGTGAATATACTTCTTGGAGGACTGAGGCCCATTACTTTTTCTCCATGCCCATTCTGGGTTGTGAAATTTGGCTGGATATTTAGAGCCACTGTGGTTTAGTGGTTTGAGCATTGGACTAAGAGTGGAGAACAAGATTTGAATCCCCGCTCAGCCATGAAAACCCACTGGGTGACCTTGGGCATTCTCTCAGCCTCAGAGGAAGGCAAAGGCAAACCTTCCCTGAACAATTCTTGCCAAGAAAACCTGTAATAGGTTGGTCTTAGGGTCACCATGAGTCAGAAATGACTTGAAAGCACACAACAACAGCAACAGATTACCAAGTTTTGTTTTTTTAAATAAATTCTGATAGGTTTAAATGCTGGAATTGTAACACACATCAAACAGATTTTTTTCCTCATCTATAGCTGGGGATTGTGCTGCTTTCAGACTATTTATTGGAGGTAACCTCCCAAATAATGGGCTAAGCAATTGGTTGCATTGCTGAATGATTTAGATAAACAGTTTGTGGTGCTTTTGTTAAATCTTTTATTGGATGTCTTAAATGCTATTAAGACGGCACTGAAAATCAGCAGGAAATCCAACCAACTAGGAGTGGTTGATCAAATTATTAGAAGCTGAAGAAACAGACAGCAGATACAGTTCATGGAAGAAGAAGACATACTCTCGATCAATGGACTCCATTTAATAGTCAAACTGCCATTGTGGTTATATCATATGGAAAAGAAATAGTTTCCATCCTGTCTTAAGTTTAAGCAAAACCAACAAAGAATTATAATTGTACCTAATAGGTTTTGCCCTATATATCCCCACTCCTGCTCCCCGTTATGGTCCAACCAGCCCTCTCTGCTGACTTTTCCCCCTACCCTGTTTTCAAAATGTACTTTGGTGAAGAGCCATGGGGGTGGGATGGTGGCAGGTCCAGGAGGCATCTCTCTGGCTCCCCCCCCCTTTTTTTTAAAGCTACTGTTTGAAAACAATGAAAGAGCCTCCCCAGCTGCCATCGATGTGGCTTCTAGAGGGGGATGGAACAGGCAAGCACAGCTCCATTAGGCCCTCCCTCCACCCTAACTGCTACTGCTATGGCCTCAGAGGGAGAGAAGAACAGGCAGTATCTGCCAGATCTAATCGCCTCCCACACTGCCATTCCCTTGTTTTTATGTTTTGTGCATTAGATTATGAGCCTGAGGGCAGGGAACTGTCAAATTAATGATTTGTAAGCCACCCTGGGGACCTTTTTGGCTGAAGTGTGGGGTATAAATACTTTTAACTAACTAGGTTTTATTTTTGTTTAATTTTTGCTAGAAGTGGGTTGCACCTTGTTTTAGTACAGGGGTGAACAACTATGGAAGGTTAGGGGGTCACATTAGCCTTGAAGGGCCAGCCCCACTCACCCACCCCACCCACTCCTGAAAAGAAATCTTTTTTTGCCCCTGCATGCCCCCAAACACGTTCTAGGGGAGATGGGGGGGCATTCTCATCATATTTGTGGGGCCTCTTAAGCATCTAGAGGGTATTTTCAGTCATTTCCAGGGATTTTTGTAGTATGTGGGGAAATAATCATTGTAATGTAAAAGCAATCTTGTGTACCTCATTCACATCCTAAGATAAGTCTAGGTTTTTTCCCTGCATGCTTTCTGTTATCCCAAATTCCCTTTCGCTTATTTCACTGGGCACTTCCAGCCAACTGGAGTGCTGGGTCATTCAATACATGCCCTAATTTAAATGTTATTGCTCTGTGTAAGTTCTCTTTTAAGTTAGAGTCTCCATGAGGCTGTAGCCATCTTAAGCCATCTTAAGCCATATTATCTTTGTTTAGCCATCTTTCCTGCAACCATGCCATGATGTTCACCATGCAGCCTCTTACCGCTGTAGGCTGGGTGAGTTTTCCTACCCTAAATTCTCTTAGTGAGTTAGGAACCTCTTTTTAAAGTTTGTTTTAGTATGTAGATTGAGATTGATATACCTTCAGTAAACTTTGATTTGCATTTTAAACTGACTCCTTTGTTTTTGTAATGAGTCTAATTTAACTGGGTGATCTCAGATCTCTGAACACACCTTTTAAATGTTAATTGAGCTTGTCTTAGCATTCCTAAGTTGCACTCTGCATGAAGTTAAAAGTAAATGAATGATTTTTAACTCTCTTTTTAAAAGAAGATAATTCTTGTTGCTTTTTAAAAGGACTAGATCCTGGAATTTTTAATACAATTTTATTTTTAGGCTCATTACTCCTACATTTTTAAAAAAAAAATGTAAAAAAAACACAGTGATTCCTGGAAGGTCCAGCAGGGATCCAGACATGGTGCAAATGCCCTTCACTCCCCCTAGAGATAACTTTGGACCCAGTTTTGAATCCCATGGGGGCCCTGGAGGCTGCATGCAGCCTGTGAGCTGCTCTTTGCCCACCTTTGTTTTAGAGAACAGCGCTGCATGACCACGGGCTAGGGCTGTGAGAGTTAGGAGTCCAGCAAAGCTGCAAGTTCCCCACCGCTGTTTTCAATGTTATAGTTTTTTTCCTTGCGGAATAAAAAATGCAGCCGACAGGTACCCATTGGGTTGCAGCCAACTGTGGTCCTTTGGGACCAAGAGGAGCAGTGGTTTATTAGCCATGCACGTTAAAGAGGCTAAGAAAACAAAAGTCTGTTTTCAATCTTCTGGGCTAAGAGAAAACTTGTGTTATGCTCCTTGGCTTCACTCTTTAGTCTTAGTGTATGCACTGTGATCTAAAAATGTTGCTGAAGCTAAGCAGGCCTGGATCATCTATCTCTTGGGGTGTTTTAACAGGAGATTCCTGCTCTGATGGCAGGGGGGTTGATTAGATAGCCCTTGGGATATATTTTAGTTTTGTGGCTTTCTCATTCTATGATTCTATGATTTATAAAGGAAGGAAGGAAGGAAGGAAGGAAGGAAGGAAGGGAGGGAGGGAGGAAGGAAGAAAGATAAATGCATGCCTCCATGCCTGTGGTGGGTTGATCTGATATGTCCTTTTGCTCAGGGGATAGGAATATGTGGCCCTCCAAATATTTTTGGAGCACAACTCCCATCACTGAGGCCAGCATAGCCAAAGTGAGGGATCATGGGAGTTCCAGTCCAGCAGCATCCCTGTCTCAGTCTTTACTTCAGATATAGAAGGTAGCTAAAAGAAAGTGTTTCAAGATATCTTTACTGGCAGAAACAAGCACACATGGTTGCTTGCCAAAATCATTTGATTAATGAAGGAAGTAGACTAATTTGGAAAAGGAAATAGATGCTTCAGCTGAAAGTTTTTAAAAATGCAATCTTAAGATCAGAACAAGCTTAACCAATCACATTTAATGCAATATACATAAAACACCTTTATGGCACCCTGAGTGCTTTTTAACTTCTCTCACAACCTGTTTGCAGGAGTGAACAAAGTACTTCTGCGTGATGCCTCTCAGCCATTTCCGAGGATTCAATCAAGGATAATGTGTGATCTGGCACATCCAGGCATATCACTTCAGGCTGCTGATGGTGTGTCCTGTGGCTGCAATGCTTTGTTAGACTCTGCTGGGATTGCAGGCATTGCCAGGGCACAACTTAAATCTTCGGCTTGATTGCAAGCATATGCAGAACTGATGACAATGCAAGTCACACTGGATGGAAGCACTCTTGACTGTGTGCCCTGGCACAGAGAACATGTTTCATCAATCACTTAAAATTAGTATAGTCAGCATTTATGTGAATGGTTCAGGGGACACATTTCTTCATCAAATTTTTCTTGCACAGTCAACACTCCAATTTTTTGACAGGGTTGGTTTGTTAGTTAAGTGTTACCCACCTTTCCTTCAATTACCTTAAGCCAATGTGTCCAAGGCTCAGTGGGGACAAGAACCTGGACCTCTTAAGGCCTAGCATTGTCCTCTAGTCTGGTGCTGGGAGTCATGTAGCCTTCAAGATGTAATTTTCAGCATACCTCACCATGACTATACTGGCCAGGGCTACTGGGAGCTACAACCCAGTGTCTGGAGGGGCATATGATTTCTACCCCTGCTCTGCACACTAGGGGCTTGTCTGCACAGGCTATTTACCCCAGCCTGCCCCTGCAGTCCAAATGACACAGGACTCTTGCCCTGTTTTGCCCCTGGGCAGTCTAGATGACACCTGGGGCAAAGCCAGGGAGAAGTCAGGATAAAGCCCTTTACAATGGTGGAATTAAACACCCAGGAAAGCCCATGTTACATGGGCCAACCGGATCAGGCTGTCGTGGGAATGTAAGGTCTGTCCCTGCATGTCGGCCTGTATCGCTGGATGTCGCCACCATTGAAGTCTCTGTGCAGCCAGGAAGGAGGCCCCCAGCACATGATCAAGGCCCCCTGCATGTGACCAGCCTTGATCACGTGCCAAGGAGCTCCTTCCTGACTTCAGAGGGAGCGACATGCTGCAGCAGAGCAGGACACCGGTATAGGCCACCGTGCCTGTGTGGACTTCTGCTTTGTGTAGTCAATGGGGGCAGAGGGACAGGCCAGATCCAGGGCAAGAATATGTCGGCAGTAAGCCTTTGTGTTCTGGTAGGTCTAGGCAAGCCCTAGATCATACTGAAAACACATTTGAAAGATGAGAAGTTGGTTCTGCACCAATTCCAATTTCCTAAAAATTCATTTTTTTTGTAAGAGCAGCCCTGTTGGATCAGTTCAAAGGCCTACCTAGGCCAGCATCCTGTTTCTCACAATGGTCAACCAGATGATTTCGGGAATCCCACAAGCAGGACATGAGATCAACAGCCCTTTCCCATTGTTGTTTTTCCCCAAAAGCCTGCATTCAGAAGATCCTGGAGATGACATATAGGATACTCATACCCTCTATGACTTTATCTAATCCCTTTCTAAAAAAACCCACCCACAGTGCCTTACTGAAGTATTCATCTCCCACTAGCCTTTCCTGCATTTTGTTTTGAAATTCTTTTCCATAGGCTAGGCTGTCCCCCTCTCTGTTCTCCTTTCACCACTAGGCAAAGACCTTGCTATCCAAACAGGCACCTAATGATTAATTGGTTGCAAGGAGTCATTTTCATGTAGGGTGTTATATTTTTAACTTTATTGTGGTTCTGTAAATGATTTTACACTTTTAAAAACTTAATGGGATTTTAGTATGATAACTTGTTTAATTGTGTTCTAACTTTTTTATTATCTGGTTTTTAGCTTTCTTTAGTTTTAGGATTTTTGTAAGCCACCTTGAGTCCCAAACTGGGAGAAAGATGGGACATAAATAAATATATAAAGGATTTAACAGTGCTGTGGGTGATGTTCATGTACACTCATCCACAAACCCAACCCTGATTGGTGCTTCTGCACAACTTCTTTCACAACTTGTTTTGAAAACTCCTTGGTCTTTGTAATGTCATATGTTTAGATGTGTTCTTCAAGAAATTCTGGAGCCTCCCAGAAATAGTTGTCTTTAATCCGTGATCACTGGAATTGCACCCAAAGGACTCCGTTCAATTACTTCTGTGACCTTTGGAGGCCATGCACCAGTGCTAATTTAGGTTTTTGACAGAAAAGGAAGTAAACATTTATGCAACCAGTAAGTGTCAATTTGTGTGTCCCCCCCCTTACTTAACTTTGGAGCCACAATAAAGATTCTGTACCTGCATAGTGTTGAGTATCTTTTGTACATATAGTGACAGCAATGCCAATGAAACCCATTTGAGTTCCAAGTTGTAACACAACAAAAGGTAGAAAAGTCAAAAGGGGGTCATGAATACTGATTTGGCAGGGACCGTCCCCACTTTTTTTCAGCTGCTTTTCTGTTTCTGTCTCCTCCTTCCACTTTGTCCATAGCTTACTTCAGTTGCTGCAAATTGAGTTCAAAGCACAAAACTAGTTTGCACTCAGTTAATTCAGCAGAAGGAAGACGTGGGGTGGACTCATGCATTTCCCAACAGTCTCTGTCAAAACCAGCCTCTCCTATCTAGCATGTGTGTTCTTCCTCTTTAATAACTTTGTCCATTTTGACCATGTTGTGATGTTCCTTGGCCACATGTCCTGGTTTTCATCTCTTGGGAGATGTTGGAAAATAAGCACAAGCCCCCACACATCTTTTAAAGAAAATGCTCAGCTGTGTTCACTGTACTCAAGCCCTGGCCCTAATAGTATTTATTTGGTTATCCTTCTATTCCCTTGCTCCCTGCTGTTGACATAACGTTCACATTTACTGTCACCAACTGCACACGGTATCTTGCTGGGAAATCTAACTACTTGAATAACATGTCTTGCAGGGAGAAAGAAATTAATCTAAATTATATATTGCCATTTGGAGAACTTTATTAGAATGATGAAAGCAGGTTAATTAGGAGGAGGAATGATCTGGAATTCCTATGATTGCATCACTTCTGCAACATTTTTTTTAAAGAAAAAATGGCTGAAGGTAGAAAATAAGATTTATTCACAGACTTTCAGAAACTTAAAGGCAATCCAAGGTGTCTATTATTACTTTAAAAAAAATGATCTTAAATTGGCTCTGCACAGAACATAAGAACACCCAGAACTAACTTCATGATGTAGCGATATGATAAATTTGAGATATAACAAAAATGTTTGCCTTTCTTTGGACAAGGAAGACCTGGGTCCAAGTTCTCAGCCAGCTATAGTCTTATGAAGCTTTCAAGGCTCTGTCAAACTCAGTTCCCTGTCTGTAAAATGGGAACATTTCAGATAGTTATTCTGAACCTTATGAAGCAGCAGAATTACTTCATATTGATCTTACCTCTGTTTTCAGAATCATATTCTAATATCGTGTGTGTGTGTGTGTGTGTGTGCCTTCAAATTGCCTGTCAACATATGGCAACCTCATGCATTTAATAGGGTTTTCTTAAGCAAGGAATAGAGATGGTTTCAAGGAATACTGAGATGGTTTTGCTAGGTCCTTCTTCTGAAAATATAGTCTACAGGACCTGGTATTCGTTGGTGGACTCCCATCTAAGTACTAACCAGGGCTGACCTTGCTTGGCTTCCAAGATCAGACAGCATCTGGTGCCTTTAGGTGCTTGCATACATATAAAGGTAAGAAGAAAAAACTCCAGACAAAAGAATCATACAAGCATACTTTAGTTAACAAAACCCCTGACAGCAAAGCTGCATGTAACACCCACCCCACCTCTGTCTAAGGGTTATTCCCCATTCTCTGTCTAACCTTGAAGGGTTTTTTTAGCAGTATCAGCATTGAGAGGATGGTGAAGGAGGGCTGAGGAAGTGTTGGTTGCAGCAACATGTCTGCAATAAGCAATGCAATAAACAAAGCTTGAGCTGGGAAGCTGTATGATTCTATTCTAGCTGATTCTACTGTAGCTATGTGTGCCTGTTTACATTAGGCAAGGTAAACAGCAGCTGCCGCCAGAGAAAATGGGAGAACTGATATGCCTGCTTCAGCAAATACTCAGTATGTCAAAAAGCTTAGATCTGTAAGTTTGGCCACTAGAATGGAAATCACTGAAGGGTGGAGGCTGGTCAAAAGAAAGGTAATCCGTGGATGCATTTGGAAGAAGCCTTCGTGCAATTTCTAGAAGGTTCAAAAAAATTTTTTTAATTTGTACAAGGATTGCCTGATCTGGCTGTTTCATTTCACATGTGCATATTGTTAGTTTTGCATAAAGGTTTGCTGAAACATCCTGAACTAATCACATTTTTTGTACTGTAGAAACCTACTGCTTATCTTGTCATGTTATTTCTGCCCCTGGTCCCAACTTTTCTGTTAAAATATGCCTGGGGACACATTTGCTTTGTTAACTTTGTTGTACTTAGATATGCTGAACAACTTAAAGCATGCCCCTCCAGATGTTCCTGGACTGCAAGGCCCATCAGCTTCAGCCAGCAGAACCAATGGTGAGAAGTGCCGGGAGCTGTATGCCTAACAACACCTGGAAGGCCCTGCTTTGCTCATCTGCGACTGATCAAACTAACGATTTAAAAAGAATTTGCTCAAGGACTCACTTCAGAACCACTAAATTGCCAGATAGAAAATTATGGAAAATAAGTTGAAGGCCTAAAAATAATAAATTTATCGAGCACTGTGTTGTCAATAGTATTGGTTCAGAAATAGTGAACATTCAAGTTCAAATCCTTGCTCAGGCATGAAGTTTAGCAGGCTTTCCTCTCAGACTTCTAATTTTCAGAGTGTGAGGATAAAAAGGACTAAGCTTTGTATCCTACCCTGAACTCCCTGAAGGAAGCAAGCTAATACAAATGTGTGAAGTAAATAATTAAAATAGAGACAAATCACATAGCTGCTAGGTTTGTCTCTTTTTTTAAAAAAAAGGTTTATAAAACCTGTCATAAACATTCCCCAAATGATTAACAAAATATGTTATGTGTCTGAAGCCAACTTTCAGCACATGGTTGAACATGTTTATGCATTTCAGGTGATGGAGTAGGCAACAGTTTTCAATGCTTTCTGTCAAGACAGCAAGTGGGCCACCACTCTTGTGAGGATGACTTGCCTGTCTTTCAAGCCTTAGAGATGTAGAGGCAGGTAGGGACTGCACCTAGCAGTCACAACAACAATCTCAATCCTTTCCTCACCTCTAAGGTTGAGAGGAGGGCTGGGGGCAGGGTTTGGTTGCAGCATGAATGGACTATGTCAAGCCAAACCAGGAAGCCTCACTACCATTTCCTGCCAAAGTCCACCTCTCCCCATCTAGCTTGAAGCTGCAGCAAAGAAGCAGCTGAGCTCCAAGATGGCTCAGCGTTCAGAGCACCCAACCAATGACCCTAAGCAAGACTCCCACCCCAGCCCACAATTTTTCTGTTCTGAGCTGGAAAAGGAAAGCAACATCCTGGCGCAGCTCTCCATTGGCCAAAATGGTGGTGTGCCTGGCCAGTGCAGAGCCAAAACAAGCTTCCAAATCCTCCCACCCTTAAATTTACAGCTCAGAATTGGAAGGAATGGGTAGAGCTTTGGCATTCCACAGGATGCCCCCATTCTCCTCAGCAGAAGGAGAGAAGGGGTCAGTCCTGTCAGCATTAAAGTCCAGGAACTCACATCTTGGGGCAGGAGCATGGACCTGCCAACCACAATGTTATAGTTGGCCTTCAAGACCAGCCCTAGCTCCATGGACTTGAATGCTGTTGTTGGTTCTAAGAATAATTTCTTAGGCATCTTTTCCAAGAAAGACTAAAGGTAACTTACAATAATATGGAAATAAATCACTTTAAAACTAAAAGAGTGATGCATATAATAAAACACAACCACCATACAGTAATTAAAACATCACTAACAATCAAAAGCCAGGTAATGTATTTTTAAAAGTTCATCATACACCATGACACATGTGTGTTTATAATCCCTTCAAGTCAACTACAAACTTAGAACTATCCCATGAATTTCACAGGGTTTTCTTAGCCAAAGAATATTCAGAGGTGGTTTACCATTACCTTCCTCTGGAAAGTCTATAGCACCTGGCATTCCTTGGTGGACCCCCTTCCAAGTACTAACCAGACCTGACCCTTCCAAGGTCTGATGGGATCTGGCATCTTCAGGGTATGATACATCTGGGTATAAAATAACATGTTGAAATGAAAATAACCAACATTTTGGAAATAGGAAAGTTAATCTACCAGATTATTCAATTAACAAAGGATTCGTTTAAAATGGGGGTGGGCAACTTTGTGGTCCTACACATCTTATTGGACTAAGAGTCCCATTCTTACTATGTTGGCAGGGGATGATGGGAGCTACAGTCCAATAACAACTGGAGGGCCACAAAATTGCCCAACACTACTTAAAACCTTCCAGCGGTCAGCCAACACGATGAAGGTTAAAAGTGATTTAGCAAAATGTCCAAGGCAACCACCCACAATGTAGAGCAGCAGGAAGATCTGAATTAGCACACATGATGGGAGTGCCCCTTACCAAAGGTTTTCTATGATACATTTGGGGAACATAGGAGATATTAATGTACCTCAAAATTCCTGCTTCCACTAGTCACTACAGCATTCTTAAGAAGATTAGAACAAAAACATGAGAATAAACTCTTTTTCAGTATACACACAATCCTAAATATACACTAGACTGACTATGTGACAAATGTTGCTGTCCTTGAGCAAGCAGGGATCACCAGCATTGAGGCCATGATATTGAGAACACAGCTGCGCTAGGCAGGGCACATTTCTAGGATGGAGGACCATCGCCTCCCAAAAATAGTATTCTGCGGTGAACTTGCCACGGGTCAGCATAAGAGGGGCGCTCCAAAAAAGTGATACAAGGACTCCCTGAAACAACATCTCAGGCTCGGCCAAATTGATCACCAACAGTGGTCCACCCTGGTCTCACATCGGGAGGCATGGAGACACACTATCCACAATGCTGCAGCCTTATTTGAGAACTCACGCCGAACAAGTCTTGAAGAGAAATGACAATGCAGAAAGAATCACAACCCGGAAACATCACCTGAGGAGACCTTCTGCTGTGCTTTCTGCAACCAGACTTGTTTATCTCGGATTGGCCTTTTTAGTCATCAGTGCGCTTGCAGAAAGCGCGGGATGAGTCCTTCCTGAATCTTCGTTTGCAAAGAAAAGCCAGAGAGTTGTGAGAAGACTGGTGGCTTCACAGAGAAGGAGAAAGGGAGTGCTGAGCTGAAACTTTGAAGAAACATTTTGATTTAAGAATTACTTGATGGAATTTTTTTTCCTGTTTTGAGAAAGGAATTAAAGTGCAACTTCCCATATCAGACCATTTTGATGTCTTGAAATGAAACAGCCCAATTTAATGTTTTGGTAGCTTTGGGGAGAGTTTGGAAGGGATGGAAAGTAACTTTTTGTTAGTCAAGCTTCTTGACCAAATGATACCTCCTGAATTTTGGTGCAAAACAGAGTGCATGTTCCACACGTTCACACATTTGAAAGTCTTGTGTTGCCCAAAACATGAGCACCAGTTTTGGGGGAAAGGTAAGGTATATATGAAGATAACAACATGTGTACATTTAAAAATTGTAACACGCACAATACACACCATTGAAAAAATATGCACAAATATAATTGAGTCCACAGGAAAAACATGTATAAATATAGTTATGAATTACCAGTCAGGAAGAAAAAAACAGAAGTTCCACAACCTGATACAAAGGATGGGATGAGATTCAGAGAAATGCAAAGAAATTTAATTTTTCAGATCCCTAGAAACTGGGTTTGACACTTTTGAAATTTCCCACCCATTTTCTAGCTATAAATTTAGTCACCACACCACAATTTATTTGGTCAACTTACAAGAAGTTCACATTTGTTCTGTACTACACCACACAAAAACCCATGGAATTCAAACAGCTCACTCCTTTAATAGATATGACATTGCAGTTTTAATTGAAAGAATCTTCACAAACGTTCTATTAGACATCAGATTTTATGCCTTTCAGTGCATGTGCAGACTGGCAGAATATATTCAGCAGTCCTTAAACCTACGTATTTTGGAACACTAATAATATTTAATGTTTGCTTTTTTCAAGATTGCTGAGAGTAGATGGGAAAAAAATCATTAAAGTAGTTAAAAACTACAGCTACTGTTTTGTTTTGTTTTGCAGTCAACATGAATGGCCAATCCATTCATGTGAAAGGATCTAAGGTATGATCACTTCCAGAGCTACTATACTGTCAGAATGCCAGATTTTATTTGGTGTGCATGTTAGAAATCAAATGAAACTCAAGACCTGAATACTGGGCTTTAAATCCAAGCACTTTTTTTCCCCATGTGTGTGCCTAGAAAATGCAGAAGCCAGTTAGGATGGATGCTGTGTCACAAGTGATTTGTTCCCCTTTTCTAGAACCAAATTGCTAACAGCGAGAGTCTTTTATATTGCAACTGGTCATAAGCACAGGAAAGAACTTTTAATATTAGTAGGCCCAAGTAAGCAAGCTTAGACATAAATTTTTCAAGCAGCAAAATGACGAGAATTTTTAAAGGGAGCTAGCTTTTGAGCTCTGCAGAACCTATCAACAGACAGGATGTTAGTCTCCTACAAAATCTGCATTTCCCACATTGTCCACAGCAAGAATGCTTACTGCCCTCATCTAACCAAAGTGGAACAATAAATCACCTGACCTAGGCATAACCTGGAAAGGAGCAGAAAGTGAGCAAAAGTCAGGTTATTGTTGACAAATGCTAAACTGTTGTATAGTGGCTAGATTTGGACTCCAGGAGAGCAGGGTTCAAATCTGGATAACCCTGGGCAAGTCACATTAGCCTTAGAAAATGACAATGGCAAACCTCTTCTGTATAAAAATCTTGCCAAGAAAACCCCATGATAGGGTTGCCATTAAGTTGGAGTTGACTGGAAAGCACGTAACAACAAAAATATGATGATGGTGAGCAATACAGTTGTCCCTCCACATTCACGGATTTGACATTCACGGATTTGAGTATTCACGGCTTGAAAATATTCTTAAAAAAATAATAATCCTAATAGCAAACCTTGATTTTGCCATCTTATATAAGGGACACCATTTTGCTATGCCATTGCATATAATGGGACTTGAGCATTTGCGGATTTGGGTATTCATGGGGGGTCCTGGAACCAAACCCCAGCGAATGTGAAGGGACAACTGTATTCTCCTTTCTACTTAGAATAACTGGACCTGTTTTCAAGGAAGAGAAGAAGCCAAGTATCAGCTTGCTCAGTGAAGACAGTTCTGTAAAGCAGTATGATAGACTGGTGGCCCTGTACAAGTCTAATTACGTAAAGCTCATTCTGACAGTATAGCAAGGAAAGAGAGAAAAAGTTAGCAGTAATCTTTTCCTGTATTTTAGGAATCCCTACTCAATTTTCACTGCTACAAATAATTACGTTAAAGAGTAAATATATACCATGAACTTTAATTTATTTCATCTGCATACATACCCTTCTGTACAGCTGGAAAGGCTCTCAGAATTGCTTACATAACAATAAGCAGAAGACAAGACAGTTGGGACCCCCAGGTTTACAAGGATCACAATAAAAAGGAAAGGGGAATGGTGAGGTAAAAGGAAAACTAGAGAACTCAGGCACTAAGCATGGAGTCTTGGCAAGTTTCATAGAACTAAATGCATTAGTATAAACTTGGGGGAGCATGATACAAATCCTGCTTGTGCACAGAAATTTAAGCGCACAATACATTACCCTTCTCATATTGATAGATACCCCAGTATATCAGGGTCAGGCAACCTAGTGCCCTCAAAATGTTCTTGACTATGAATCCCATCATCCTTAACCTCAATAACTGGCTGGAGCTTATGGAAATTATAGTCTGAACAACTAGAGAACACCAAATTCCCTTTCCCTGCTACAAACACACAAACTGGTAATGCAAGGTAACGATTTGCCTTACAGATGGCCATGTTGCTAAAAGCCCATTTTCTTGATCACAACTCCTCAGTGTTCACTTTTGACTATGCCATCCATGTGCTAAGCCCAAAGAGGTGAGACTAATGCAGCCCCTTCTTTTGAAAACTCCTAACAGAAGCATGGTGAAAATTGCTACAAGATATCATTTGGGTTGCCCTAGGGTGGTCAAGCTGAGGCTGGTATTCGGGATTCTGGTATTGACATTGTGTGAGGTTTCACTCTGATGTTTTATATTTCAGCTGTTTCTACTTAATCGTTTGCTTGTAAGAACTGTTGGAACCTGCCCTAAGCCCTTCATTAAATATATATGTGTGTATGACTCTCTTTGTGTATATGTATATGTATGTATGTATAAAGCAAATTTTAAAAAGAGCCTGCATCTGGTATAGGAGACACATGCTGGAATACCTGACAATTTCGCATGCCAGCCAGATGTTGAATGTAATTTTCCGTAGGTGCCCTTCTGGAGAGGGAGATTAACCCCACCTCTACAAATGTTAGGTACATCAAACAAGGATTTTAAGAGGTACGATTGGTGTCATTCCATAGAATTCAAAAAGCTTGTAGCTGTAGTTTAAACATCTAAAGGGCACCGTGTTGCTTACCACTGCCTGAAGCATTTCACTTGCTCAGTCCTCAGCATGGGCCAAAATACAGGTAGAGAGGGAAATGAAGCCCATGAAGCATATTCAGGAAAAGCATCTATTCCTGGTTACAACAGAGAATTGACCCTTTTGCATATTTACACTTGTCCACATGGTTATTTAGTTAGAGCAAGAAAGATGCAAAGGAAGGAGGGTCTCTAAATGAAAGAACTGTGCTGGTGGGTGGAAGGGCACATGGGAAGCCCCTGCAGGCAGGGCTAAGCCCCAGGGACACAAGTTACCTTTCCTTGTTATTGGAATTCCCAAGATATATGGGATTGTACCAACTGTGAGGAAAATCTTTGACCCTTCTGTTTATAACACCCCCACTCTAAACTGCGGGGAAGCTGTATAGATGAGGGTCCTACCAATCGCATAAGACATTGAACATTTCCCTACAAGTCCATTGAGACTGATGTGGTGGGAAAGGGGTCACAAAATCCATTTCTTCTTCCATCAACTTCCAGAACTGCCATAAACACAGTAGCACGCAGGGGCAAGGGTACATGTACATGCACAGAGTCTGTGTACAAGGGTGAGTGTAGTACACTGCTTCCTCCACTCAGACAAGAAAAAAAGAACTGTCACAGGTTTGGAGTTAGAGGGGGTGTGTGACTGCCTTGCATATTACTGTACTCACCCTTTAACCCTGAACCTATTACAGCAGCTAGGAAACACTGACTCAGCAAACTGGACAGAAAGCAGCAGTACATGCACCACACACAAGTGCATGCATTTTCTGTGCATGTACGTGCACACAAGGCATGTACAGACACAGAATAAGAGCTGTTTTCCAGAGCTGTGGTGCAAACACAGATTGATTCACCATGCTTGAACAAAATGGGGAAATAGTTTTTCTTATACTTCAGAATAATTCAAACAACCGTTTGAGTCCAAAATGACAGGCTTTATTTCATAGCACGCATATGCACACGCACAATTGTACACATTACCAAAAAACAAGAGGAGAAACACAGCTTGCTAGTTAAGTATGCCCAGCTGATGCACAGGGATGGAAAAAGTGCACGCCGTGGTCCACACATGGGCCCCAAGATCTTTTTGTGACCTGCCGCCCACCCAATGCTCTGGGGAGGGGGGGGAATTAGAGGGATGGGGCTTTCCATTCCCGGAGGCATATGCTCCAACTGTCCCAGTTTGGCAGAGATAGTCCCAATTAGTCCCATGTTATCTCACCTTTTTGCCTGCTTCTAAAATGTCCCAGGTTCTCTCTCTTCCTCCTCTCACTTTCTTCCTTTGCCATCAGCTATAAGCACTCAGTTTGCACTCAATTAATATAGCATTGAGGAGAGGAGAGAGCAGGGTAGAATGTTGCCCTTCCCACTAGGCTCAGGCAAAAGCAAACTTCTACACCCTCTCCTAGCTTGTGTGATCTTCCTCATTAATAACTTTTGCCATCTTGACCCACTCTGATATTGCATGGCTATTCATGTCCGTTTCCATTTGCCAAATGTTGGCATGCATGCAGAAGCCTCCAGGTTTGAGTTCCATGAGCTTGCCCCCCCCCAACACACAGAACACACAAATACACACATACAAAAAGTGAAAACAAACATGGCTTTCAGGTAACTCCTACTTGCCATTTCTTTTATTTGTTTATTTTTTCTTTTGTAGTCCCCCCCCCCGCCCAGTTTCAGTACATAGTAGGTGTAGGGAGGAAAGATTCGGCTCCATCGAAGTTGCCCACCTCTACCTAGCACATGAAAGAACAAGTTGCTTAACTGTAAGTGTGGTTCTCTGAGTGCTCATCTGTGAACTCACACAAATGGGTTATTTGTGCCTGCACAGTGCATCATTCAGAACCTTCTAGAGCTAGCATATAAGCATCCTGGCAGTAGTCCTCCTCTCATGGCACATGTGAGCAGCACTGTTCCTTAGTTCCTCAGTTCCCTGGCTGCTGAAGCAGCAGCCAAGAAGAGAAGGTGAGCAGGACACAATGAGGGGAGGAAGGATGGGACTGTGTGAGTTCACAGATGACCACTTGAAGAACCACAATTACAGGTAAGCGACCTGTTCTTCTTTGTGGTCTCTGTGACTCACACAAATGAAAGACTAGCAAGCTACTTATCAGAGGTGGAGGGTTGTCAAGTGATGCAGAGGAAAATAACCACCCTCCTAAATGTGGCCTCCACCTAGGACCTTGTAATGCATTATGAAGGTCAACGGCTGGGACAAGGTGCCTGCTCTGCGGATATCATGGAGCAGAATGATTCTCAGGTATGCGACCAGTGCAGTCATAGCTCTGGTGGAATGACTCTTCACTTGAGCAAGAGGCTCCCTCCCAGAGAGGGTGTAGGCAAGTTGAACAGTAGCAGCAACCCACTTGGAGAAATGCTGCACAGAGATCGGTAGGCCCTTCTTGTTCGTTGAATAGCAGAGAAAAAGTATTTGGGACTTATGGAAGGAGGCTGGATGGTCAACATAGAACATAGAACACTAGTGCTCACTGTGCATCTAAGCAGTGGTGGAAGCATTCAAAGTCCATAGTGGGGTTTTGCATCAAAATGAGGACCACAATATCCTGGTTGAAGTGGAAAAGCTGACAACACCTTAGGGAGGAAAGCTATAACAGGTTGGAGGACCACTATGCCTCTGTGGAACTGAAAATGGGGGGGGGTCAATTCTAAGGGTGGATAGTTTCAATGTTATGGCCACTAAGGCAGCAGTTTTCCAGGTAAGAGTCCTAGATCACATGAGATCAAACCACTGGTTCACAGGGCCTCTTTTGAACCTGGGAAAGCACCAATTCAAGGCTCCAGTGGGAAGCAGGGCCAACTAGAGGGGGAAGGTGATTTTTATATCCCCCGAGAAACCTCTTAACCAAGAGATGTGAAAAGCAGGAAGGTTTGCTGATGTTCTGCAAGGAGCATCTGCGGACAGGTAGCATCTGATTGATGAAAGGGAAAGTGCCTTGTCTGACAGGGAAATGAGAAACTCCAGAATGTGGTGAGGTCTAAAGCTGTGGCCATCTGAAGATTTTCTGGCCAGACAGATGGAGACTATGTGGGTGACACACCCCGGAACCCACCTCAAAGCACTGACTACCAAAAACAGATGGGAGACTCAGATGGAAATGGAGTGCACTTTAGATCTGCCAACGGTATCAAGGAAGCTTGGTTGTGAGATTGTGAACATGGAGGTGAGCGCCAATGGCTTGGAAGCAAGGTCTGAGAAGACTTTGAAGATGGAGAATGCACCTAGCTGGTAACCATAGTGTAGGACAGAGCTGGTGAAAGAGAGAGCCATCTATTAGGTACTGAGGCAGTCAATACCGATGTCAGTACCAGTGATGAGCAAGATGAGGGTGGTCAAAGTCACCATGGAATTGAGGATAATTGTAGCCATGGTAGCAGAAGTAGTCCAGAGACAGAGACCTTTCATAATAATAGTAGGGGAAGCCAACACAACCTGAGTTTTTCCACACCTGACCTGCTGTATGCAGCTCTCCTCTCACAATATCTATGTGCTTCCTTCACAGGATTGCAGTACCAATGTAGAGATGGAGACCGGTGTGCCCATGGGCTACAGTACCAAGAGCGGCAGGATCTGGTTCTGTTGGAGGCTGAATGTGATCTGTCAGAATAGCAACGGCAGCACAGTGAGTGCAGAACTGGGGCAGGAAGTTGGCCCCCATGTGGCCACAGAAGGCTACATCGGGTATGGTTCAGCAACATAGAGCAAACCAGGGGTCGTGGGAAGGAGTCAAGGAACTCTTCCAATGATACCATGCCCACTACAATCACTTGTAGAGACTGTCCTGCACCAAAAAGCCTGTACCGTCTTCCAGGTGGGTTGAGGAATGTCTGGATTCAGTGGAGATGGACACAGAGAGCTCCCTGTCCTGAGCAGCACCCTGAGGAAGGGGTTTTGGTTGGGCTGGAGGCTGAGGGGACGGCTCCAGATGATAAGCTCCAACACTTGGGGTGTGGGTGAGAAGGGTCGACCTCCCTGGCTCTCATGCCTCCTGTGAGAAGGCTGCTGGGAATCAGCAGAAAGGCTTGCTTTGGGTGAAAGGGGCTTGGAATTAAGCGGTTGGTTCAGACATCAGGCGTTCCATAGTCTCCTGAGTCCTCACAGGCCTGGATATCAATTCCTCTAGAAATCTCTTGAGGGCCACTCAAACAGATGAGCCTGAAGCAATCAGTAATGACACAGAACACAGAGCTGTGGAGGGACAAGAGAAGACCCCAACAGAAGCCAAATACTACAGTCTGTTGTCAGCCGGGTGATTTGCTGCTTTCAAGGCATTCTCCCACAGTAGAGCCTTATGTTGGGACAAGCAATTATGACATGCCCAAGGAGCAAACACCTGCCAATGTGCACAAACCCCTTCCCCTGTGCCCTTCTACCAGCACAACAGGCACTTTGAGTGGCTGTCCTTCTCTGGGATCTTACTCTCACAGGATGAGCATTTTTTGAAGGAGCCAGTGGAGGCCATAAACCCCTAAGGGCACATGCAGCCAAAATGACAAATTGAGAACTGAGAAAACCAAAAGCCAAGAAAAACTGAAGCCAAAACACAAACAACAAGAGAAGTCAGGTAAGTCTGTATTCAATAACCAAGAAAGAGAAAATGCTCAAAGAACAGCTCCTTTCAATGCTGCTGCTGTGGTGGATGAAAAGGAATTGAGTGGGAACCGTTCTGGTCATGTTGCCATGAGGGGAGGGGCTACTGCCAAAGTACTATACACTAGCTAATAAAATATTATATGCGAGCTCCAAATGATACACTGTGCAGGCACAGATAACTCATTTGTGTGAGTCACAGAGACTATAAAGGGTATATATTAATTCTAACCGTTCTAACAAGAAAGAGAGAAAAGATGTATATTGGGGAAGCTAGTATCTTCCAAAATAAGTAGTAGAAGCAGGCAACTGGAACCAGCAAAGTAGGGACTGATATATGGAGGGAAAGTTTGATCAAAATCCTAGTTCTTATCCTCACCTCAGTTTTTTCTGTAGTGCTAAGGTGAAGAAACCCCACAAAGGCATGGTGCTGCAAAAGAGTTAGTGAGTGGGATGGAAAACTTTGTGGGTGTTATTTGGTCTTTGCGTCAGATTCCTCATCTCTAGCTTAGGGCAAAAAGTACAAAGGAGTCAAAGACTCTGATGCTGTGTTAAGAAAGGGGCAGGACAAAGGGATCAACACTTTCATACAGAGGAATGAGATGGAACATCAGGGAATTATTGGGTACTTTGTATTTTTCAGTGAAATGCAACCAAGTACCCAACAACTTCTTTACCAAAGACAAGTGCATACCTAAAAGTACCATGAAGGGTGTCCTGGTAGTACCCCGACAAGGTGAATTTTAGGGTGGGGGGGAGCAGCATGGCATACTTTAAGACTGGGCCATTACCACCTAGGCTCTGGACTGGCCAATTTGTAGGTACCCTTATCAGTTAGCTACCTGACTG
The DNA here is from genome assembly GCA_030847615.1 of Gambelia wislizenii. Classification (NCBI taxonomy): domain Eukaryota; kingdom Metazoa; phylum Chordata; class Lepidosauria; order Squamata; family Crotaphytidae; genus Gambelia; species Gambelia wislizenii. The sequence continues at coordinate 48,971,027 of JAUMIR010000001.1, read as the reverse complement.
GTGGCTTGAGTAGTCAGGTAGGCATTGGCGCAACTCTTCATTTTATCTGCTCAATGGCACATTAAAGTAAACCATTAGATGAGAGGTAGGCTGCTCCCTCTACATCCCTGCACAGCAGTTGTTCAAATCTCTGGTCCAGCTGCATTTTTCAGAACAAAATGGATGCCTGAGACAAGGTGGCAAGGTACAATTAATACAGCAGGATAACTCCAACAGAGACACCCACAGCACAAGAGCTAGCCTTTATGAATTCTTCTGTAACAAACTCAAACCAAGAGAAGCTCCATCACTTATGTCTGGACCAAAAAGGGTAGGGAGCAATTCACTGCCACCACCACCCCTGTCTCCCATCTTAAAGCTACTGGAGAAACTTCAAAAGAGAAACTGAGAGCTTTCTGTTTATCTTTCTTTCCAGAGTCCCCTTGGTTACTATGTGAGAAGGAATGTCCTCTCCCATGTGTTTCATTTCCCAAGTCTCTTCTTGTTATAATTCCCACCCACCCCAAAATAAATGAGCTCATTTTGTTCCTCAAACAGATTTTGTCATGCTTAACTGAATGCACAAACAAATGGATACACTTAATTTTGATTTAAAATGAGCACTGTCATTCTATCTCATTCCACATAAAATTGCTTTTGAAACCACTCAGTTTCAAAAGAAGCATCATGGATAATGAAGTCCAATGTTCCCCTGGTTCATGGAATTACTTGTGTAGTTCTTTGGATCTCAGCCCTAATATATCTTTATATATAAAGATTCAAAGCCCTCCCCCTGCTTCTCTCTCACACCAACACTCAAGACTCAGTAGAGTTATGTAGCCTCACTTTTCTACTTTCTTTTTTAAAATTAAAGGCCAACATTATCACATATTACTTATAAAGCCTTTCTAAGCAAAAAAAAGGTTTGGTTCACATAGGAATGAATAATTTTAACACAGTAAAAAAGGTATTTCATTGTTTTATTTTGGGAATTGATAAATATTTAGCTAAGTTACAAGCAATGAAGTGGAAAGGAAAGCACAATGGTCCATCAATCTTATATCAATATTTAAATTCTTAGCACCCTTTGCAAAACCCTCCCTTTCCAATCAGGCTGATGTTACTGCTTTGACTTTTAAAAGTGTTTTAGAAAAACACAGAAAATTACAACCCACTTGAGGAGAAATACAGCAGATCTTGGGACTCTGTCAGATTCAATTTTCTTCCATGTTCAAAGAGATATTTGCTTTTGTATAAAAAGGAATCTTTCTTTGAACCTAAAATCATACTGATAGTCAACAAAAAATAACACAGAGATTTTTGAAGCACTTTGGATTTCATCGGTCTGAGTCACTTCCACTCTCCTGCTTAATGCCATCTTCTTGTCCAGCATCAGTCTCCCCATCACTCTCTTTATCCCAGTCTTTCATTGAAGCTCCCATCATGAAGTCATCACGTAATATACTCCATGTTGGCCCTTCTTCCAATTTAGATTCACCCTGAGAATTGGGAGGGGGAGGGAGTAAATAAGGCAAAAATAAATAAAACACATAGAAGCATTAGTTTTCCTTGATCTAAAACACCCTGTATTGAGTTATATGCTTCCCAATACTATAAATACTGGTACCTGATTCAGAGAGGCAGCAAAACAGTGTTGCTCGTAGAATTGTTTTCACCAGCAAAACTGGGGGTAGGGGGTAGGCAGAGAGGCAAATTCTTTCTGCAGCTTGCCCCTCACTCTTAAAAAACTGTTCTAGAGGGCTGATAAAAACCTCAGAGACAGTTTTGCAGTACCACAGAGGGATATATGGGAAGGGGAAGAAAGTTTCAGCATGCTACTTCAATTTGGACGTACAAGTAAAAGGGGGAAAAACTTCTTCCGACCCACCTCCCATATCTCTAAAACTGATACCTACCCCAAACAGAAAACTTTGGAAAACGTTGGGTTTTTAGTAAGCTTTGAGAGGAATGGACAACATGCAGTCTGACATTTAACACCACACACATTTCTGTGGCATAGCAATTAAACAATTGGCTCCATGTCCAGCTCACTTCCACTGACCCACCCACCCGGCTATTGCTGAGCACGCGTGGCAGGAACAGTTGCTTTGTCCAGTGAAACAAATATGAGAATTCCACACTGGAGGAGCAACAGAAAAGCTGAGATGCTAACTAAATTGAGAGCAATAAGAGCTGTGGAGGAACAGATTGAGAATCTGAAGCAATCTCAAATTTCAGGCCAGCATACAAAAGGGAAGCCCTGAGAGAAATCAATGATGGTAAGTTTCCAATCAGGACCAGTCCAAGTCATTTTGGTTCAGAGGCATAGAACCTGTATGGCATCCTGCCCTCTATTAATTCAACACTACCTACCAGCAGATCCTCTCAATATTGAAGGAGGTAAACATATGATGATAAAGGTAGCCCACTTCAAGTGACAGATTAGGGAAATTGTTAACAGCAATACATTATTCTTCTATGTAAAAAGAATATCACTTGCTATTGTGAAGTTACTCTTCATTGCATGAGTTAAGCTTGTAATTTCATGAGTTACAAGCACTTCCTACTCCACTCTAAGAGTTCTCAAAATCCACTGTCAATGGGAGCTGCCTCATGATAGGCTCCCTCGGCTTTTAGTCACACCTAGAGTCATTGTAGTGTGGTTTGAATGCTGGACTGGGCCTCAGGGAGACTAGAAAATAGAGAATATTTTTTTCATAAATGCAACTGAGGTAGAGGTACCATTTTAAAAGAGTTCTAGTTCTACCCAGTTGGCCCACTGCAGATGTCAATGTTGGTAGACTCTTAATATTCAGCTGAAAATGCACACCATGGCCAACTATCTTGAAAGTCATCAAAAGCATCCAGGAAAAAGGATGGCTTTCCCTTGTTCTTCTCTTGTCAAAGGTCCTCCACCAGGATAACCAAAGCAGCCTCTGTGCCAGAACCAGGCTTAAAGCCCAGCTGCTATGGATCTAAAAACTCAGTGTTATACAAGGATGCTTGGAAATGCCTGACAATCACATATTCAAGCTTTCCAAGGCAATTCTCATCTCTGCACCCTAAGAATCTTTAGCTGGAGATGCCTTTGGTCATTAGGCTTAATTATAGATTGCACTCTTTGGTTGCAGAGCACTTTTATATCAGGCATGTTGGGAGCTTGTTTTGACCTCTGTAAGGAACGCAGAGGTTTAGCTGTAACCTTACAGCCAGTTCCTATATGCACATACATCACTTAATCTTTCAGTACTTGATGATTTGCAGTGGAAAATGATAACTGGATCTATTGGAAAGCACTATGTGTTGTGTTAAGTTGTGGGATAGGGAAATCCTCTCTGCAATGATTAGTTTATGATCACTAAACCAAAGCAAAACTAGTTTTTGAGCATAAAATGGACCCTCCACCTGTTCATTACAAGGGCTACAGATACAGCATCTCTACGCAAACTGAAAGGTTAGCTTTGCTGCCTTTCTGTAAACAAAACACATACAGCTGGAGGCTTAATAAGAACACCAGATTTAAAGTAGCCAGAAATGATGATAGGATAATACACTTGTGACACAAATAATTTACAGTTATACCAAGGAATAGCTACTTTACGGCAACCCAAACTGCCTAATCACATCTTTTATTACTCTCAAGATACGGCTTTGTAAAGATGTTTCCTGGCACGTGGTATCCTACGAGGTTAGCATAGCCTAAGACTGGTTACTCAAACCCTCTTATGACAGTCCTTACCACTCTGGCAAGTCATGTAGTGCAGCTTCAGAAACACACACACACAATTACAACATTTCCCAGCTCAGAAGAAAACTTGGAAAAGTTTATTCCCAAATTTGTTTGTGTGCACAAACAGGCAGCTACTTATATTGTTTAGCTGGAAAGAAAGATAAAAGGGGTGACAAGGAGCTTGGTTTTAGCTCAACTTTTGCAGCTTGACTTGTTGCCAGTTCTTCAAGACTGAAGAAACAAGGAGCTCCTTTATACAGTGCAACAGCACCACTTAGTGGTCAACACTCAAGCAACATCACATAGTCTTGTGTTAATCTTGTTAACTGCCATCAACTTCAACTTATGGGGACCCTATGAATGAGAGACCTCCAAGTCACCCTATCCTCAACAGCCCTGCTCCAGGTCTTGCAAACTCAAGGATGTGGCTTCTTTGACTGAGTCTATCCATCTACTGCAGCAAAAATAAAATAGAAATCCTATGACAATTTAAAACTTAAAGTTATTTAGAGCAAAACATTTTTTACTTCTTAGAAATGCATCAGTTGTTATGTGGAGTTTTCAGCCTATCATTAAGGAAGACTCAACCCATGTTCAACTGAGGAGATTTTCACACTACACTGTTATAGTGTTCCTATTCCACTTTATTTGCTCTGGCTGCCTCCTGTGGAATCCTGGGATTTGCAGTTTAGGAAAGGTCATTTACAACTCTCAGCTAGGGAGCTCTTAGGCCTTCACTAAACTACAAACCCCAGAATTTCACAGGAGGAAGCCAGAGCAGTTAAAGTAGAATAGTAACACTGTAACAGTGTAGTGTGAAAATCTCCTGAGAGTATTGCAATCCTCTACATCTAAAGGGATGGGCCATAGCTTGAAGGTAGACAGATACCGAAGTTTCCAATTTCTGACATCTCCAAGCGTGGCTGGGAAAGATTCCTGTTTGAAGTCCTGGAGAGTTGCTGTCAGTCTTTACTGACAATACTGGGCTAGCTGGAACTATGATCAGACTTAGTATAAAGCAATTTCCTATGTCAACTTGGAAATACATCCCATTGAGTTCAATGGAGTAGTGGTATAGTGACCCATTTACAGCTTGCACCCATAGTATAACACTTTTAACATAAAACTTGATCAAAGGTGGAGAAAAAAAAATATTATTATTATGTTTTTAATCCTTTGTAATTTAATATTATTTTATGGGGTGGGTGGGCTAGGGTATTGTGACTATGGGGTTTTTATATTGTAAGCCGCCCCGATTGCGTTGCAGAGGGGCGGGATATAAATAAAATTTTATTTTTTTTATTATTATTATTATTATTATTATTATAAAAACGTAAATTCTGTGATTTTTTTCTGAGTGATATATCAAAGTCTCTCACGTATAGATGCAAAAATTTTGGAAATGTTCAAGCCATTAAAAAAATCCAGACATTTGGGGGAAATATGCATTTTTTAATATTTGCCTAAACATTTTTAATGCTTTAGCAACTTAAAATGCTTCATGTATAACTTTGTAAACATATAAAAATGTATTATGTACACATTTATGAAAATCATAAACACAAAAGAAGGAGAAACAGTGTCATTTTTCCTGCTCACATGATTTTGGACAGAGCCCACAGTTAATTATAAAATACTTGCATTTAGCTGCATTTTCAAATTGTCTTACTTCTCAAAAGGCTTCCTTAAATGAAAGCGTTTAATGGATACAAGTCCCAGAAACACTGAACTCTCAACGCTTAAGAAATATACTTCTTTTCCATTTCTATTAAACATATATTTTTCTTATACAGTAGTGTTTTTCCCCCTGCAAGAGTGCATTTGAAACAGGCCACTGCCCATAACTTGTATTCCCAAGTATGTAACTTAAGCTCTTTTCTATATTGGTGCCTAAATGACATTGTGTTTTTTCCTTGCGTTTTTATACTCTTCCAACTCTTGTCTCTCTGCTATTTATTTCTCCATGGATATCACTGACTTGGCATTTCTTGCCCAACCATGAAATTCACCCCATTCCAAAACCTGAATGTAACATAATGATACCACTAGAGCACTTCCTTCAACTAGCAGCCTGCTGTTACCCAGATCTCTAGAACAGGGGTTTGAGGTATACAGAAAAATCTTTGTGACATGGTTCTCTTGCATTAAAATTGATGGATTTCCCATAAAGGCTTCCAAGATACACGTACATCAGAGGCTACACAACCAATTTCTACCATGCTTTCATCGTTCAATCGTACAGCCTTATATATACAGGGAATGAAATCTCTTTTAAAGCCAACCTTTCAGTCCCCCACCCCCACCCTCAATGTGTAGCTCTTCTACACACACTGTCATGGAAAACATCGGCTCACTTGGTAAGGACACAAGAAAGAGCCTTCTCAGCGGCTGCTCCAACTTTCTGAAATGCCTTTCCTTGGGAGGCTAGGCTGGCCCCCTCCCTGCTTTCCTTTTACTGGTAGGCGAAGACATTTTTATACAAACAGGCTTTTAACATCTAAGCAGGGGAGCTTTTTTATAGGGATGTTTTATCTATCTTTTAAAACTTGTATTTGTTTGTTTTTTAAAAATAATGCTGTTTTATGTGTTCTTACGGTTATGAATTTTATTGTGAATATTTTGTTGGAATGATGGTCTCTGGAATGATGGTCTCCTTTCTGTCTCATTCTGAGAGAAAGGCAGAAGACAAATGCAATAAATAAAAAATAATATAATAATCAATGCAAAGAAACTGAAGACAACATAAAGGCAGGCCAAGAGATATCTTCTGTAAGACCTGAGAAATCAAAGGGAGATTTAAAACAAGGGTAAGGATGCTATGTGAACAACAGGGGAACACTTTATACACTGAGACCAAAATGAAAAGATTATGGAAACAATGCACTGAAGAATGTTGTATAAAAGGTATAATCCTTCAAGGACAGATTCTAGAAGAACAGATTCTTTCAAGGAAGAACCTTTTGATAATGCAAAAACAATTTTAGAAAATTAAGTGAAGAGTTTCTCAAAGCACTTGGAAGAAATAAATCACCAGCAACAGATGACATGTCAATAGAGCAGTTTCAAGCTATAGAAACATAATACAGTGAACTTTTAATAAAAATTTGTCAACTAATATGGAAAATGAAACAATGGCCAACAGAACGTATGTTCAAATTATTTTAACTGCCCCCTTTAATCACATATTCCAAATCTGTCAAGACTGCTTAATAGTAAACTCATCTTCTGAAAAGAGCCTGTAATTCATGAAGACTGAAAATCATATCCTAATTTTAATTCAGACACACTTATGCCAATCTTTTAAACTTTTAACAAAACAGATTGATCAGAAAAATTGACCACTTATATTGAAAGACCAACTCTAGGGTTATAATAAAAATGACTTTAACATTTAGTAAAAATAAAATTTGTTCCTCAGTTTTAAAAAACTAGTTAAGTAAAAACAATACAGGCTAAAAACAGTACAAAGTTCTCTCTGGCTTTTCTTCGCAAACGAAGATTCAGGAAGGACAAATCACATTATAAATATGAAATTTAAAAAGGAATTCAACAATTTACCAGTTAAAAACATTACAGTAAAAATTGAAATACCTTTTAAAAGACCCTTTAAAATTTTTAAAACCACATGACAGATCCTCACTAGCCCAGTCCTTGTTGGTTCATAAAAACCTGCTAGCATAAAAGCATCTTAACCTGCCGCCGGAAGGAGAGCAAAGATGGGGCCATCCTTGCCTCTCTGGAAGAGAGTTCCATAGTCTGGGAGCAGCCACCAAGAAAACCCTCTCCCTTGTTCCCACCAAACATGCTTAAGAAGGTGGTGGGACTGAGAGAAGGGCCTCTCCAGATGATCTTAAAGCTCTACTGGGCTCATACCAGTTGGTTGCTACTTGGATGGGAGACTACCAATGAATACCAGGTCCTGTAGGCTAGCTATATTTCAGAGGAAGGAACTGGCAAAACCACCTCTGAGTATTCCTTGGCTAAGAAAATCCTATGCAATTTATGAGGTCGCCATAAGTTGACAAGCAACTTGAAGGCACATATACACACAGAGACAACATATAGGACCGAACAAAAATAAATCCATCCATCCACAACCTTTATTAGGCATAATACAACATATACGTATAACAATAGAACAATAGGACTTCAAAGTTCATTTTTAGGCAGGTTAAGCCATATGTTTGCTGCCTCAACCAAAAAGTTAGCCATTAATCTGGTGATATGCGGATTTTGATCTTCCAATAAGAATTTCACTGATAATCTATCTGTACAGACATTCCTTTCCAATATCCTCCTTATCAACTTTCCCCTTGGAATTATATACAATGGGCAATTCAATACAATATGATAGAGAGTATCAGGGGCTTGAGCACAATGACATATACGATTCAAAAAAGGGGTCTGCAAATATCTACCCTTGGTCACATTAGAGGGATGTACATTCAACCTTGCAAGAAGAAAAGCCTTCCTTGCTGCCAGCAATGAAAGAGTTTGAAAATAATCTGGAATCCCACCCTGTACGGGTGGGATACCAAGCATTGCTGGAGAACAAACCCTAGGGGGTGTTGGATAAGACAGCTGATGCTCCCTCTCAACGAGGCAGTGCCTAATAGTTTTAAGACCTTCCTTTTCAGATAACAAAAGGAGAGAGTCAAGATTTATAAAAAAATAAATCTCATCTACTATATCTGTCCAATGTAAAAACAAAGCAAACCTAACTTTCAGATTGATTTAACTATTACCATTAAGTTCTAACTGTAAGCTTCCACCTAAATACAGTCGTCCCTTCACATTCGCGGGGGTTAGGTTCCACGGACCCCCGCGAATGTGAAAAATCCACGAATATTGATTGCCCCCCCTCCCCCGCCAAAGCGACCACGGGGCCTCCGGAGGCCCCACAGTCGCTTTCCCCAGACTCCACACTCCCTCCCAGTAACTTCACGGGGCCTCCGGAGACCCTCCCGAGGCCCTGTGGATGCCTTCACAGCCCTCCCCCCTCCCACCCAGGGCCTTCACAGGGCCTCCGGAGGGCCTCCAGAGGCCCCGTGTTGCGGTTCTGGGAGGGGGGGCCCTCCCAAAACCGCAAATAATCAAAACCGTGAGTGCCGAGTTTGCGAATGTGGAGGGGCAACTGTACTTCTTATTCTTTGTACTCCCACAGGCATACATGGAAGCTCGAGGAAAACTTCAGAAAGTCCTCTCCTCTACTTCTGTCATTCTATGGGACTAATGTGGGAATATTTAATGGAACACATGTACACTACCCTTCCCGTGGACCAATAAGACATACAATGCCTTATCCAATAGCTTGGATCACTTCAAGACAGCATATGGATCATGCTTCTTATAACTTGGCATTGGAAAATTTAAGATGCTCCAAGTTCATGAAACATACTATATGAAGGAATAAATCAGAGCCGTCTCCTGCCCTGTTTCTAAAAAACCCTGCAGTTATCTTATGCATAATGTTTCTGATGAGTACACACATGTATTCTGTTGTATATACATACAGTGAGAAGCCATGAGTTCCTGCACTATGTATACACAGCAAACATTACAGGATAAATACAGGGCATGTGTGACTTCCTATGTGAAAGTAAAAGCCATCTAGAAAATTTATCTTCTCTTGGACTGAAAATCAGTGAGGACAATTACATCCCACAAACTTTTATGTTCAAAAAAAGCCACCACATGCTTTTAATGCAATGATCTTGGTGCGGGCTTCATCATAACCCCATGCTTTCTGTGTAGGAAAAATGTCAACACATGAAATGGCCTAGCACTCTTTGAGAAAAGTAATTCACTGGGGGAAAAAACAAGGTCCTAAAAAAGCACGTAGCAGATTGTCTGTCTGCATGATTGGCAATTAGGTCACATTTGCCATCTCGTTGCAAAAATGTCTTATCTAATGCCAGATATTCTGACTTCCTGTAGATAAAAACAAACAAACTTATTGCTGGCACCTGCAATCTAAGGCAGCTTAAATTCTACCTGATTAACCCGGTCTGCATTCCTTGCTATAAAACACAGCACATTCCTGAGAAGCAAGAACAATCCATATCTCTGCACTGCAATACAGAAAGCCAAAGATCCACACAAAAAACATGTGTAAAGCAGTAAATAAATAAAATTTAAAAAATGGGTTGCAAACTTCAAATTTCAACAGTGGCCATACCACTGCATATTGGTTTTAGGGAATCAATGCTGCCCCAAAAGATGCCTGTTCTAAAATGTATTAAAACTTCTGAACTTTCACAGCCTTGCTTCTGAATTAGCAAACAGCTACAGTATTTCCTCCATGGTCTGAAGTTTCAATGCCCCTTCCCTCACTTTGGGTGGATAGGGATGAAAGGTAACAAGCCATGGTTTGCTGTTACTGTACATCTGAACCAAGCTAATGTGCATAGTCATCCCTTCATATTCACTGGGGTTTGGTTCCAGGACCCCCCGTGGATACCAAAACCCATGAATACTCAAGTCCCATTATATGCAATGGCATAGCAAAATGGTATCCCTTATATAAGATGGCAAAATCAAGGTTTGCTTTTTGGATTATTATTTTTTAAGAATATTTTCAAGCCATGAATACTTAAATCAATAGATACCAAATCTGCGGATACGGAGGGACAACTGTACAATGAAAATAATTCTCAGAATTGCTTAAGTTGTTCTACTAAAATCAAAATGAGACTTACAAGTAAACATGTTTTGGATTGGAGTGCTAAGGGCCTTTTGCTCATTGCTCTGAGGACTCATTTACCAAGGTAAAACAATTTCAGTTTACTAGAAACATATTTGGCACTCTGAGCTCAATTAAGAAAATAAAAGTAAAGCCAAAGCATCCCATTGCAGCCCAGCTGAGACACTACAGTTTTTACTGGGTGGTTAAATGTATGTCATGGGAATGGGTCCAAACCTTCACTCAATGTTAGGAAAGTCCCTGGTGATATGTCCGGTTTAGGAATGCAAAGTCTTTATACTGCCTTGTACGGATGGGACTTTAGGCAAATGTTGAAGTGAGAATTTACCTAGGAACTCTAGCGTTGTCACTGAGGTTTCCAAGCCATAGCACCAAGGAGCATCCACCCATTATTTCTCTTTAATTCCTTATCGCATGCACAGTGTGGATGTGTTAAAACTTCTTGCTTTTCCTGGGCAAAACAGCAACTGAGATTGGAGAGAATATGACACTGAATATGTGCATAAGGGTTACAACATCTTGCTCCTATGCATAAATCGTGCTGAGACTAAAAGTAGCATTGCTGTTTTCCACATAGCCTGACAGACCTAGCAGCCTGTTGTTCCAAACAGCAGAGGATAATTTAAAGGCAACTTATAATGTAGCTTCCTTCCAGTCTGCACCTGTCAATAGCAGATTTTTCACGTATCATGAATGAAAAACAGCCAACTGTGTTCTGTTGCAGTCTATGTCAATAGTACTTGGAGTGTTCTTTAATACCAGTGGGATTGGAACTTGCTTCACTAATACCATATTGGCTTTGGTGTATTACTAGAAAAAAGGATCATTTTATATTCCAGACTCTAAAACTGAGGGGAAATATGTAACTTATATGCTACATATTTGTGTCTGAAGCCCAGTGTATCTTGTTATATTCCTGTTACTTGGGGTTTGCTTTATTTAAGGTAACAGTAGCAGTAGCAGAATATACAGTAAATGGCTTTCACGTGGTAACTTTGGTCTAATAATTTGTAAGACGCCCTACAGAGGAAAAATCATTCCTACAAATGGTTTTAAAAAAAGCTACTGCAGTTTTGCTAATATGCAAATTTGCTTAAACTTAAACAAGGACAGACAGATTATTGATCCATTTAAAAATGCTTTCAATTAGCAGACAGCTAAAGATGAATCTCAAGACTTTCTGGAGACCTATAAATTACAAGAGGAAAATGCTACTGTTACCTTAAGCAAAGCAGGAGAATGACAAGATACGCTGGGCTTCAGGTACAAATATGAGACAGGATGTTTGCAAGTGATCATCTGCAGCTTCATTGTTAACTCTTAATCAAAAGGCTTTGTTGCAGCTGTGCATTTCCAGCCAGACAATATTACAAAGCACCGTTTACAGCACCTGGTCTCCATCCCATCCATCCTGGATAACTTCATTGTCAGTACACGTTAAGTGTTGGAATTCCATCATGGTGTGGTTAATTAAGACTGGACAAACACAGATTTTCATTTTGAGCCTTGCTGGGTGGACCACCCAAGGAAGGAACCCAATATTTTACAACCTCCTTTTGATATCGTTGCACTGGCAAATGGGTAAATGAACCCATACTTCAGTTTGACATTCCACAAAGGATTAAACTCATGTAAACTTAGGCTTACCCCAATTTCTTAATTTAAAGCATTATGACCTCCTCACCAAAGGCATTAAACGATACTTCATGCCTTGTCTGCATTCCTACAAACATCTAATTGGAAGTTCCACCAAACTACCCAGGTACACAACACCCCCGTTTCAAAATAGAGAAACTGGATACATTGTAGTTACCCATTCACAACCATTTTTATCCTTCTGTAACACTATCAGTGTGCACTCACAATTCAGCGGCAGCCTAAAACAATCTACAACATTTTTTTGCTTTTGTCTCTTTATTCATGCACCAGTCCAAAGTGTCAGTGGATCAGGTGAACCATTTAGTATACACTACCCACCCCATGAGTGAAAGTTTAATTCTTTTTAAGCTTCAGCAGGTGTTGCTGCTGAATCCTAAAGCAGTCAACCAAACTGGAAACATCCACAACTGCAGAGGTACTACAGTGCCTTAAGGACTGGAAGATTCCATTTCCCAAAGCAACCATCTTGGAGAATTATGAAGTGAATTACCATACAAAATACAGAATTGTAGCATGGGCAAGAACTGACATTGAACCTCTTGGGTATATCTGCTCAAGAAGAGCCATGCATATTTTTTTTTCATGCACTGGGTTCTCATCTCTCCCTCATCTATGCTCTACCTCTTACACACCCTAATGTCAGTCCCTACAGGCCTGCCTGTAGAATAAATCCACATGCCTAGAAAGAGACCAGGGGTCTGATCCCTGCTTGGCCACAGAAACCCACTGGTTGATCTTGGGCAAGTCATACTCTCTCAGTCTCAGAGGAAGGTGAAGGCAAAGGCAAACCCTCTCTGAATAAATTCTCTGAAAACCTCACAAGAGGGTAGCCTTAGGATCATCATAAGTCAGAAATGACTTGAAGCAAGTACCTATATATTCGGAGGCACCATATTGCCTGTAATAAAGGCCTGGAGAAAACATCATCATCATCATCATCATCACCATCACCATCACATCACCACCGCCACCACACACACACACCTTCCTATAAGAAGTGAAGCAGCTAACCTAACAATACAAGATGACCTCATCAGGCAAACAACCAAACTTAAGATCAAAGGCACTGGGGTGGCTATTGCTAGAGACAGAAGGTTAAAGTCATTCAGTAAGGCAATTTTCTTTTCTTTCACCTTCTTCATAATACACATAATGTTAATCTGTGTATTAACAAGTGAGGAAAGACAGAAAGAGGTGGTGTCCATCCAAAAATCATCCTCTGTTGTATATCTATTTCATATATCCAAGTCCTGATTTCAATAAGCAACCAACATTGGTGAGTGCTGGTTCTTCTTCCTTCTCAGGAGGATGAGGCTGGTCTTTGAATCTTCCCAGGCAACCCTGAACATCTAGGAAACCCAATGTGAGGTCAGAGATAATCCTCGACTCCCCTTGGCAGTTTCAGGCTCAGGAGGACTGTGGTTCTTTAGGTATACCAAACGAGGAGAGGAACATGCATCATACAAAGCAAAGAATAAAGGAATTAGGGCATAGGGATGTAAACCTAAGCCTGCACTTGGGTGCCACCACTCTGAAATTAATGGAACATTTCTATGTAAACTGGTCTATGACAAGACCATCAACATTTCTGTATATAAGAACGCATAAGCATTTTACAGCTCTAATTCAGGGGTGTGTGTGAATGAAGTCAGAACTCCACCTCAAAGGAACAAACATGTGCTTACTCATTTCCAAGTACATATGGTGAAAACTGAGTGCTGAGGTGGCAGCAACAGTAGGTGCCTCCGCCTCCATTCAATCCAGGATACTACTCATTTCAATGGGAAATTGCAGTTCATTGACGGAGTGTTCAAACAGCAAACTGCTACACACTGGTTTAGGATGAAGTACCGTACGTGTTAGGGTAGGGTCTTTTTAGAAAAAAAAAACTATTTGCTTCAACTGAATTCTGGCAATCTAATGCAGATAATGGTTCCTTGAAGCGTATGATGTGGGCATGTTCAGTGGTTACTCCTTTCTGGATGGATGCATTATAACATATTTCTCTGGCTTTTCTTCGCAAATGAAGATTCAGGAAGGACTCATCCCACGCTTCCTGCAAGCGCGCTGATGACTAAAAAGGCCAATCCAAGATAAACAAGTCTGGTTGCAGAAAGCACAGCAGAAGGTCTCCTTGGGTGATGATTCCAGGTTGTGATTCTTTCTGCATTGTTGTTGTCTCTTCAAGACTTGTTCAGCGTGAGTTCTCAAATAAGGCTGCAGCATTGTGGATAGTGCATCTCCATGCCTCCCAATGTGAGGCCAGGGCGGACCATTGTTGGTGATCAATTTGGCCAAGCCTGAGATGTTGTTTCAGGGAGTTCTTGTATCACTTTTTTGGAGCGCCCCTCTTATGCTGACCTGTGGCGAGTTCACCGTAGAGTACTATTTTTGGGAGGCGATGGTCCTCCATCATAGAAACATGCCCTGCCCAGCACAGCTGTGTTCTCAATATCATGGCCTCAATGCTGGTGATCCCTGCTTGCTCAAGGACAGCAACATTTGTCACATAGTCAGTCCAGTGTATTTTAGGATTGTGCGTAAACAGCGCTGATGAAAGCGTTTGAGGAGTCATAAGTGGTGGTGATAGGTGACCCATGTTTCAGACCCATAAAGGAGAATAGACAGTACAATGGCTCTATACACACTGATTTTTGTGCTTCGCCTCAGGTGTTTATTACTCCAGACTCTTCTGTAAAGTCTTCCAAATCTAACAAGGAGTACTTACAATCCTTAAAATTTGCTTCACACCACATCCCTCTCTCAGCCCACAAAGTCTGCTGATTGGTCTTGAAGCTGTATGAAAATGCCTGGGATGTTGACCTAAGGGTAAATATCAAGTTTGGTCAAAATCTAGTCATATTTTGCTTTAAATGAATGTAGGTCACCTTGAATCCTATGCTGGGAGAAAAATTGAATAATAAATAAATAAATAAATAAATACGGGTCCCAGAACCAAAAAATACAGAGATCCAAACTGTTCGTTTTAAAAGTGCCCAAAGCAGTGGATTGGCAAAGTCTGAAACGTTACTATAGCCTTCATTTTGGTCCCATTAGATAACACACTGAGTTTGGTGATTCTTTTATCAAGCATGTGAATTTGTACAGCATAGGAGTCAGAGAAAAAGTCATTTTAAATTATAACAGAGATCAGTACTAAGGGAGCAGGGCTTCATTGTTCCAAGGGAGGTGCTCATTATGTGTGCATCACTAAATTTAAGTGTTTTTTCAACAGATTTAAGATTCTGTACAGTACTCCTTTAAAAAAATTAGAATGTACTCCTGATGAGGGGAATGTTTGCAGAGCCAGGAGAGAGACTGGCAGTACTAGGTTCTAAATTCTCTGTTCATGAGCCAGGTAGGGTTAATGAAGCCATAATGCTTTGTTGAACATCTTAATCCTGACCTGGAAAGATCAGGCCGTCTATCGGAAAGAATCCATTTTTATGCTAGCTTAGCCCTTGGCCTCCCCTGGAGAAGCGCCTGCCAAATCCTGGCCGTTCTGTACTGCTTTCTAAATGAAGCAATTTGTGATATGGGCCATATACGAAGCTTGGAGAAACTGTGCTTTGCCAACAAATTCCAAGGCCTCTCTGATCTTTCCAGGTTGGGATTAAGTTATTAGCTCAACAAAGCATTTTTTAAAAGGAAAGAAAGAGATAAAAACTTTCCCAGTGTGCAGTGCCTATTGGTGGATCCTTTACTGGACTGCAAATATGGTACAAAGAAGCATCTGGGATCACACATTGCCTGGCTACTGCAAAGGACCTAAGATAATGGGTGTAATATGTCAGAAAGGCTGATAGATACAACTGGAGTCAAGAAGGAGGGGTGGAAAGAGGCAAATTCATCTTCAGAGGACTCACTCTACATCAGAGTGCAGAATCTTTTTAACTCTGATGGCTGTAGCAAGTGTTTTCTGCCACTACCCATCCCAACACACAATGTGGGCAGCCCAATATTTACAACTAAAGTGTGTGGTGACCATTTACAATCTTACTAATAGCCTTCCTGAACGGCTACCCCACCCCAAGAGGTGGTTTACAAATCCATCATCCTCATTGGATGGGAGCAGATCAGAGACAGCTGTGTTACAATATAAGCCTGATGTGAATATTTTTTTAAAAAATAATACCTTAAAATGTAGCATGTGTAACATATACTTCATAATTACAACTAAGAATATTTGCTGTGTTTAGTCAATAAATTGTATACATCTAAAAAGTTTCAGGAAGAAAGGAAGGGCATGAGATTCTCTGGGTGTGCCCAGCTGGAATCTCAGACTCTCCACAGATGGAGATGGGGAAAAGGAAACAGTAGCACACATACATTATGGTTTAGGTTTTTGTTGTTGTTGTTCAAGTAAATTCAAAGCTTAACTTGAAAATTATTATTTTTTTGGGGGGGGGATACTTGTAAATTTTTAAAAACTTGATGAAGATACTTCCCAGATATTATTCTTAAAATATAAAGAAAAAGGCAGGCACAGAGAGCTGTGAATATACTAGTGAAAGAACAGCGGAAGAGCTCTGTATGAGATATACAAATTGCTAGGCACAAACATTATTCAGTTCATCTCTACCGACAGAAGGATTAAACAAAACTATAGCCATCAAAAATGCTGAGATCAACTTTTCAATACCCCATTCATTCTTGAAAGAAGGAAGCTCAACAAACCTCAGGCTCCTAATACTCTGCCCTCCATTTCCCATTCCTGTTCCAGCATGGCCACAAAGAGAAGACTGGGAGTTTTCACATCCATTTTTAAATGAAAAACATTATTGAAAAAACATATTACAATATGAAGGAACAATGCTGCAGCACAAATGAAGACAAAGAACCACAAATACACAGATATTTCAGTCAATGTTATCATCCCATACATGCCTATGTGAGGGGGGAGACTGTTGCCTCTACTCTTCTGACTGATTCATGGAACAAATTCAAGAGGGACATGTTCCTATGAAGATTTCTATATCTTTATTCCTTCTAAATATTAAATTTTCAAGTTAATTTCTCCACCAAAGTAAGGCTTCATATTATTTTATATCATTGTCTGATATGAGTACTGCTTGCCATTGCTTGGTAATTTCTTGCCTTGTAGCCAGTAGTAAAAGTGTAATAAGATCTTTAGGTAGTAAGTTATCATGGGATCCAACAAATATTTAGCATGGCAAATTCAGGCTTCACATCCATTTTTTTAAAAAAATAACAACTCCAGTTTAACATTTTGTCCTCTTTCAAACTACTATCAGTCCAAGCCTGAAATTAACAAGAACCATAGTTAGTAAAAGATGGATTTGAAAACCTTACAAGTCCAGGGCTTAGTGAAGGGTTGTTGGGGTTTTTTTACACTTTAATTCCCAGAATCCCCTACTCTGAAAGTTGTTGTCCAATAAAGTAACTTCTCAGTGACAGCCACACTATAGAGAGAAAAACACACACAAGTTAAAGGCTCGCCTTTGTCTTCATAACATTAAATTATAGATTGTCACTGTTGCTACTAATTGAAAAATGAAAAACGAAAAGCTTTCAGTTGGATATGATTTGTTTCCTTATAGCAAAGGAAGCTGATGTTAAAACTCTGGAAAGAAAAAATGGCAATCACCTATTTATACAATGTCAACATTAGAAACCAATTTGACATCAGAAAAGTATAACTAGCCAAGCTTAGGAATTTTCCAGCTCATTTATACAGTATATGGTTTACAAAAGTGACATTAGTCCACAATGATTGGACTAAATGATGACCTGAATGGTTTCAGATTACTTGTCTTGTCATTTTCCCATCTTCAATGGGGAAAAAACACAACTTGGGCAAGAACTGAGCATACATGCTTGAGAAGTTTCAAGACAACCATGATCACAGGAATAATTAAAGCTGCTGGTTTAATGTCAAGTGAAAATTCCAGGTAGAATATTGCTATTCTTTTTCTACAGTTCAATAAAGCAGTCTTAATTGGATTAGATAGTTTGGATGTCTGTGCATAATGCACCTACAAGATCAAAAGATGTGTATCACAGGTTGTTCCACAGTACCCCTCCCTGTACCTCCCTGTACCTATTTAGATGTTGCTTTGTTAAGAACTAGCTTGGCAAGAATACTTGGGGGAAATTAAGGTAACAACCAGAGCTTCCCTTGAAAAATATTCCAAACTGAGTGTTGGTTGTTAATTTAGGTTTGTACATTATGTATGTATACAAGCACAAAAGCAAATTATCTGGGGACAAGACAATCAAGTATTTGATTCATAAGAATCTTAATTTAATGTTTTTACAGTTACAATTTCTACAGTGCAATCCTGCCTTCCAGACCGCTAAAGTAGTTTCAAGTACCAACATAGATCATATATTCAAAGAGCAGAGGGAGAATTCAGTACGCAAATAAGTACCTACACTACCCAGAGCAGAGGTGCAGATGCATGAGATAGTTACTTGAAGGCATGCATTTGCAGAATAATTGCTTGCACATCTCTGGTTCAGCCACACTCCCCAAAAGAAAACAAAGCATAGGGTACTCTTTGTCTTCATACACACCCTGACTAAACTGTAGCTGGGGGCTGCATTCCAGTGGTGGCTGAAGGCAACTGGACAGTCTTAGGAGAGCCAATTCAATCTTTTAGAACAGGAACCAAACCTGTGCTAGGAAATCAACAAAAAATTGGATGATTTCTAGAACAGATGACCGACCACACACAGAGTAAGGAGAGATGTAATAGTGATGGGTGACTCCAACTATCCTGATATTTGCTGGAAAACTAACTCAACCAAAACTTCAAGGTCTAGCAAATTCCTTACTTGCCTGGAAGACAATTTCATTGTACAAAAGGTGGAAGAGGCAACAAGGGAGTCAGCTATTTTAGATCTGATCCTAACCAAAAGGGATGACCTGGTTAATGGGGTGCAAGTGGTGGGGTCCTTAGGTGAGAGTGATCATGTTCTCCGGGAGTTTGTTATACAATGGAAAGGAGAAGCCAGGCATAGTCAGACACACATTCTTGACTTTAGAAGAGCTGATTTCAATAAACTCAAGGAAATACTGGGGGTGATCCCATGGTCAGGAATACTAAAAGATAAAGGAGTTTATGAAGGATGGGGCTTTCTCAAAAGGGAGATACTGAAGGCACAACTTCAAACAATACCAATGAGGAAGAAAAATGGGAGGTGTCTCAAGAAACCAGGATGGATAACTAAAGAACTTTCAACTGAGCTAAGTTTTAAACAGAACATGTACAGGAAATGGGAAAAGGGGGAAATCACCAAAGAAGAATTCAAACAGATAGTGAACATGTGTAGGAGTAAAGTCAGAAAAGCTAAAGCACAGAATAAGCTCAGGCTCGCTAGAGAGGTTAAGAACAATAAAAGGGGTTTTTGCGGGTTATGTCCGCAGCAAAAGGAGGAAGAAGGAAATGGTAGACAAAATGCTAACAGGGGACAGAGAAAAGGCAAAATTACTCAACACCTTCTTTGCCTCAGTATTTTCAGAAAATGAAAAGGGTGATCAACATGAGGATAATGAAACAGAGGACACAATAGGGGAGATCCAGCACAGAATAAGTAAAGAGGTAGTACAGGAATACCTTCTTAATGTAAATGAATTTAAATCTCCAGGACCAGATGAACTACATCCAAGGGTATTAAAAGAGCTGGCAAATGTAATCTCAGAGCCATTGGCAATAATCTTTGAAAACTCCTGGAGAACAGAAGTCCCAGCAGACTGGAGGAGGGCAAACGTTGTCCCCATCTTCAAAAAGGGGGGAAAAAGAGGATCCCAACAATGATCGTCTAGTTAGTCTGACATCAATACCAGGGAAAATTCTAGAGCAGATCATTAAACAGAGAGTCTGTGAACATTTAGAGGCTAATGCCATAATCAACAACAACAACAGCATACCTTTATTTCAGCCAACAGGCCATTAGGCTTCACAATATATATAAAACATATAAAACATGTTAAAATAACATTATAAACAAATATTCATGACATGCTCGTACAGCGTACATATGTACATACATATATGCATATACCAAGTCACTTACAAGTACATTAGGTGATACTAGTCCATATGAGACTGGGACAAGATGGAAATTTATGTAGGTATTTAAAGAGCGATAGACGGGGCTGTTTGTTTTACATGGGTCATAATCTTACGAGTTTTAACAGCAGAAAGGAGAAACTTAGCCACTGTTTCTGTTTTACTCTTCTCAGAATCGTTTAACAGATACACCAGGTACCAATTGATTGGCCTACCTGGAAACTTATGCAAAAGGGGTGAAATTAATCTTAACCTCTCATCCCTGTAAAAAGTACAGAAAAATAGGACATGCTCTAGGCACTCAACAGAACCTTCACCACAAGGACAAACCCGTTCATGGTAGGGAGTTCCCTTGAAGTGGCCTTCTAGCAAGGCAGAGGGGATAACATTGAATCTTGCTCTAGTAAACACAACTCGATATTTTGAGATGGTCAGATTTTGTAAATAATGTGCCATCCTCTCAAAGTTAAACTGCAATCCTAAACTGATGGGAGAACACGTGGTACAGGCAGAGGATAAAGAATATTGTATATCAATATCTTTTATACGGCGAACCAGAATCTGCTGTGCCCTAGGCAGATCATATGTAATAAGGAAGTTGTTTGAAAAGCCTACTCTTTGCAATTTTTCCTTGATATTTTTAGACCAAAGGGTGGTATAATTGTCTTTCATTACAAGATACAAATATCCTAGCTCAGGGCCAGCATAGAAAAGTTTAAGCCAATACTTTAGGGCCCACATCCAGGCAATACATTCAACTGAATGATAACCCACTTCAAGCCGTAAAACAGCTGATGGAACACAGTTGGGTACTCCAAATAATTTTCGAAGGTAGGTTGAAAGAATTCGTTCTAATGCTGAAGAAAAACCTAGGATCCAAATAGGTATGCCAAATAACAATTGTGGCAAGACCTTGGCCTGGAACACCCTGAGTGCTGCTGGTAGAAATTGCCCCCCTTTAATGTAAAAAAACCAAACTAATGCCTTAGCACTGTTATTTGCTGACTGAATAGCAGCGGACCAGTTGGATACCCAACCACACGATGACTGGAATATTACTCCTAAATACTTGAAGTGTTTAACTTGCTCTAACTTGTGTCCGTTTATGACCCAGTTGGACCAACTTTGATTCTTGGAGAAAACCATGATTTTAGATTTACTATAATTGATGGTTAAGCGGTTTTCTTCACAGTACCCCCCTAAAGCTCTCAGTGTTTGTTTCAGACCTATTTTGGTAAATGAGAGGAGAACTGCATCGTCTGCATGCAGCAATAAAGGAATACTAGCTGAGCCCAATTTGGGTGGGTGACGGGATTCTGAGGTGATAAGGGCTGAAAGATCATTAAGGTATAAATTGAATAGTAAAGGTGCCAATATACAACCTTGACGTACACCCTTGTTAGCAGGAATTGATTTTGTGAGATTACCCTGGGTACCACATCTCACTTGTATAGTCGTGTTTCTATACAGATTCATAATCAGCCATAATAATCTCCTGTCAATAGAGGAGGCAAGAAGCTTGATCCATAATCTCTCTCTTGGGATTAAATCAAAAGCTGATTTCAGATCAATGAATGCAGGATATAAACCCTTACTTTGGGAGTTAGAATATTTCTCAGCCAGGTGATTCAAGACCAGGCAGTGATCATAGGTTGACCTACCCTTTCTGAAGCCAATTTGTTCATCGCCGATAATGTTCTCATTCTCTATCCAATCAGAGAGACGGTTGTTGAGAAATCAGCCGTAGAGTTTACCCACAACAGAAAGTAAACTAATAGGACGATAGTTGGATGGATCATTCTTAACTCCCTACTTATAAATAGGGATTATAATTGCTTTTGACCAGCTAGGAGGTATCCTGGCTGTCTGATTAATGAGGGTAAAAATTGAGGCAAGTAGAGGTGCCCACCATGAGATGTTTGCTTTCAAAAGCTCAGGCAAGATTAAATCAGGCCCTGGGGCTTTTCCAGGCTTAAACTGAGTAATTAACATCTCTAACTCTTCTTGGGATACAGGGGGCCACTGAGGAGTAACCAAGCAATTTAGAGGGGATGAGTACGGCTCATTGGGGATAACCGAAACCTGATCCCCGCTGTCTCTATATAATGTGGAAAAGTAATCCTCCCATACATTTATGGGGATGTTACAAAGAGGAGAGCCACCAATGTTTCCTATCATCCCTGTAACTGTGGCCCAGAAGAGCTTGGTGTTTTTGTGTAGGGAAATGTTTATCGATGATGTCCATTGCCTCTGAACTGCCTCTTTCTTTTTCCTTGCCAAAAATGACTTGTAATGTCTTCTGGTGGTGTAATAGGATTGAGGCAATGTCTGGCAATTATCTCTCCTATATTGGATGTACTTATTCCTTAGATGACTTCTAGCTTCAGCACAGTCTTTATCAAACCAGGGGGCTGAAACTTTGTGCTTAAAATTTCTAGGCCTCCTCTCTGTGCACCTCAACAATGTTGCCAATGTCGTGAGGAGCTGAGAGTAATTCTCTAGGGCATCCTGCACATCTTGCGACTCAATGATCTGTTTTTTAAGCCCCAGACACAATGCTGAATTAAGGAGTACTGAAATCTCTCCACAGAGATTTTCTGTCCACCATAGCCTTTTCTGTCTAAGCACCATGGCTGAATTGGTAAAATGAGGTTGTGTCTAGGAATGAATATTAGTGGAGATCTCAAAGGAGAGAGAAAGAGGAAGATGATCACTATCAAGCCTAGTACCCACAGAGAATCTCTCTATAAAATTGACAAGGGCAACTGAAACTAAAGCGTAATCAATAGTACTGCTACCTTTTGCTGATATATATGTGTACTCGCCACATGGGTCAAATAAAGGATTCCCGTTGAGCATTCTTAAAACAAGGGGCTCAACCATCTGAACAAAGCATATGCCAGCATAATTGATCCCCCGATCTTTAGAGTGTCTATCAATATTCAAGATACATTCCTCCATCTCTTCTAAACACCAAGCATGGGAAGAAACAAGGGCCTCATTGTTTTGGCCGATTCGGGCATTAAAATCCCCCATCAGAACTAAAAGGGCAAAGGGGAATTGTCCCTCTAATTTAACAATATAATTTTCCAATGTTTCCCACATCTTATTGTTGCAGTCCCTACTGAGTTTTGGTGGAATATATACATTTATCATCAATAAACACAAAGCACCAAGATCAATTAAACAGGCCATAGCGATTGGTTCACAATGAGGCAGGCACTTGATAACAACTTTAAGTGCTGTAGAAATCAGGATAGCGAGTCCTGCACTAGGTCTTCCTTTGCCAGAAGGTGGAATAGCTGGTAAATCCAATACAGTGTATCCATTACAGTCTAGTTCAGATGTACACTATGCCTCTTGAAGGAAGATCACATCAAACTCGTTGATGTAATCTATCACATCGAGATCGTTGATCTTAGAATTCCACCCAGCTATGTTCCAGAAAATGCATTTAAATAAACATTTTGTTGGTGAAAGTGCTTTTACATTATCAAGGGCTAGGGCATCTGCATCAGAGCCACAAGATTGTACATTTTTGAATGTTGCACACTGATGCTTGTATTGTCAATCAGTTCTTTGTTGCTGTTTCCATTGGCCTGCTTCATTATCAGATGCAGCCCCTTTGATCAAAATACACTCCCTATCCTGAGTATCATCCCCAGATCTCTCAGGATCATTCGTTGGTACATCAGTGATGCTTGTGAGTGGCTGTATATCCATATCAAGGGCTATTTGAAGAGAGTTAGAGATAATTTTTGCCTCTGGGTTCTTCATCTCAAGCCAATCAGTGGTCCTGTGATTCTTGTCCTTAGCTGTTGTTCTGATTCTCAGGTTGGAAGAATTTGTCAGTCTCTGTTCGTTCTTCCTCTGAAGGCTAAGTAAAATCGCTCTCAAGGAAGTTAGCCTATCAATGATATCGGACTGGGCCACGGGGGGTAACATTTGAAATGTATTCATGAGAGACTCCTCCTCAGCAGTGATTGGGTCATTGAAAAGAAATGCCTGACTTTTTAATTTAGAGGATGTACGGACGGTTTGTTCCTCATGCCAGGAATGGTTTGAGCTGGGTACTGTATCTCCTAGATCAATAAGATTATCATTCATGTTATCATTTATGTTGCTATGAAGGATTAGTTTAGGAGCTGCGAGTTTGAATATAGGCATTGGGGGAGCTTTATTCTGGAAAAACCGAGAGATTAGAAGTCCTCTGTTTAGTAACTGGTTCCTTAGAAGAAATACTTTTCTAGCTAAGTGTTCATTTGAAAAGGTCACAACAGCCCTAGCATGTTTATAATTATAGAATAAGTATTCCACTTGAGCAATGTCATTGGGAGTGAGAGCCCCATGACCATCAAATCCTAGGGTATGTAAAAGGTGGTCCTTGCGCACTTTCTGAGGTACCATACCACTTCATTAACACTATGTTCCAATTATTATTAATATTGGAGATGTCCTGAGGTGTTAGAGGATCAATCGTTGTGGGAGGTTTCTTCTCAGGATGACTCACGCCTTTCTGCAGGACTTTGTCCCAGGGGTCCTGGGAATCTAGTTCTTCAATACCACAACGCAGAGGTTGTGTTGAAACCAAGAAATTTTCAGTAGGCAGTTGTTTGTAATCAGAGTGAATTATCACTTTATCATTCAGCTCCTGAAATTTAATAGATTTCTTAATTTTATTGTTTGTTAAGTTAGACAGTTTTGAGGGATTTCTTTTATTGTGCTTTGGTGTGGCTCTTTCTGATCTTAATTTCATGGCACTATTACTTTCCTTAGCTGTCTTTGGCTTCTTATGGCATAAAGATTGTTCTCTGGTGGGAGGTTCCTTTTTATTGGTGTGCAGAGAGTTCTTATCTGAGACTAACGGCTTAGCTTCAAGTTCGGAATCTAACTTTACCAAGGATTCTGCAATAATTGTTAGTAGAGCATTGCATTCAGAAAGGAAGGACTTAATTGATTGTAGATCCTTATTTATACTGCTGACCTGTTTAGTGAGGTTTGAAAGTTTCTCCTCTTGCCATTCCTCCTGGGGTAATCTACATTGCTGCAAGCTGCCCCCAGTTTTGTTTCCCTTTGAAATCTCTGAGGTAGTTCCTTTTCTCCATGTTCTTGAATGATGAGAATTCTCAGTCTTGTTGTCAAAAGCTGAGTCGACCACAAAACTTATGTGACCCACATCATGAGGGTCAAACAGGATTTGTCTGTGATTCAGGGACCAATCAACAACAGAGCAAGAAGACAGTTCTGGGTCTGTATTTTTTATCACTACAGTTGGCGAAACATAAGCATAGGTTTCCCTTTGTGATGTTTCATGTTGTTGTATTACTCTCAGCCTTCTCGGCAGTAGCAATTTCAGCTGCCAAGTTTATTCCACAATCATCTGGGGAAACACATAGAAGCTGTTTGTTGCTTAAAGTCCAATCAGCAGTCAAGTCCAACAGTGATATGTGGTCTAAATCTTTTATTTCTTTTGTTTTTATTTCTTTTGTTTGTATATTTGATTTAACCTCTGAAGTGAAGTAAGCAGTGATTTTGGCTTGTTTTCGTTTTTTACAGGAAAGAGTGTTTAACTTATTAGGATTTAAAGGTGTGAAACCAAGGTTTTTATATCCCTTTCTTGTCAAAACCACCATTATGACTTTTAAATTTAGACTTAAATTTGTCAAGGGAAATTCAAGGGGAGCAACTTCTTATGTTGGATTGATTCAGTCCCTTCCCTTTTCCCTGGCTGTAATTTTATTACCAGGAAGATCAAAAATCATACTATCCCTTTAACTGGTCTTGCTCAGCTATTCAGCTGTTCAGTTTCTTATAGCACTAGCAGCAGAATAATTAGTGGATTCCTTTTATAACAAATATATCTTATCTTACTTGTTGTTGTGATATATTCCTCTTCAATTTCTCAAAGGGCTGTATCACTGGATGTATCACAGGAAGGGGAAGTTAAAATATAAAATTTAAACAGGGTGCCTCACGAAGAGATATGCTAGAAACTCCTCTCAGCAGCAGGCAACTCCTAGTTCCAAGTTCCAGCTCTTTATACTTGAAAGAATGAAGTTAAAGCTGGAAAGTATCTTTAGTTTACGGAGCAGCAGCAAACACTCCTAAGCATGCCGCCGCCATCTTTCCACCAGAATTCAATGCCAACAGGAGAAGTCCCAGCAGACTGGAGGAGGGCAAACGTTGTCCCCATCTTCAAAAAGGGGGAAAAAAGAGGATCCCAACAATGATCGTCTAGTTAGTCTGACATCAATACCAGGAAAGATTCTAGAGCAGATCATTAAACAGAGAGTCTGTGAACATTTAGAAGCTAATGCCATAATCATAAAAAGTCAACATGGGTTTCAGAGAAACAAGTCATGCCAGACTAATCTGATCTCTCTCCCTCCCTCTCTCTCTCTCTCTCTCTCTCTTTTTTTTTTTTTGATAAAATGACCAGCTTGGTAGATGAAGGGAACGCTGTGGATATCGCATACCTTGATTTCAGTAAGGCCTTTGACAAGGTTCCCCATGACATTCTTGTAAACAACCTTGTAAAATGTGGGCTAGACAAGTTAACTGTTCAATGGATTTGTAATTGGTTGACCGGCCAAACCCAAAGGGTGCTCAGCAATGGCTCCTCTTCATCTTGGAAGCTTGTGATGTGGGGTGCCACAAGGTTCTGTCCTGGGCCCAGTGTTATTCAACATCTTTATCAATGACTTGGATGACAGAATTATGGGCATGCTTATCAAATTTGCAGATGACACCAAATTAGGAGGAGTAGCTAATTCCCTAGAGGACAGGATCAAAATTCAAAATGACCTGAGTAGACTAGAAATCTGGGCCAATGCTAACAAAAGGAAATTCAATACGGAGAAATGTAAGGTACTGCACTTCGGGCAAAAAACCCCCAAAATGCATAGATATAGGATGGGGGAGACCTTGCTGAACAAGACTATGTGCGAAAGGGATCTAGGAGTCCTAGTAGACCACAAGTTGAACATGAGTCAATAGTGTGATGCGGCAGCTAAAAAGGCCAATGCGATTTTGGGCTACATCCATAGAAGTCCCGAACAGATTCGGGAGCAAGAGGTTTTCCTGGACAGAACTGAACGAACACTCTTGGATGGGGACCGCACAGAGGAAGTGGCTGTGGAGGAGAGGGTCACTTCACGGACACAGGAAGTAGACAGCTGGAGGAATGTCACACACAGAACAAGAAAATCCAGGGATTCTTCCAGCAGCTTGCAGCTACAGAATCAATTCGAAGCCCTTTCCCTTATCAAGGACAATGAGGAAGAACAGCATGGACAGACTTCAGGGGTAGAGCAGGGGACCTTGAGAGGACCACCGCAAGGAACAGCAGCTGCGAAGCCTCAGCGGAGGCGTGTGGTGGTGGTCGGGGACTCCTTGCTGAGGGGTACAGAAGCAGTGGTATGTGGGCCTGACAAGATGACTCGGGAGGTGTGTTGTCTCCCTGGGGCAAAGATCTGTGATGTGACCGAGAGGCTGACAAGACTCATCAAGCCTACAGATCATTACCCCTTCCTTTTGGTCCATGTGGGAACCAATGATACTGCAAGGCACAGCTTTCCCAAGATCAGAAGAGATTATGAGGCCCTGGGGAGGAAGCTGAAAGAAATGAACGCACAGGTGGTCATCTCGTCTCTTCTGCCAGTTGAAGGGCATGGTCCAAGAAGGGAGAGGAAAATAGCCGACGTAAACAACTGGCTCCGTAGATGGTGTCGCCGAGAACAAATTGGATTCTTGGATCATGGACTGCGCTTCCATGCAGGGGGACTTCTGGCAAGAGATGGGATGCATCTTACAACAGTTGGAAGAAACATTTTTGCCAACAGTCTCAAGAATTTGATCAGGAGGGCTTTAAACTGAGTCAAATGGGGGAGGGAGACAGTATTCTGGAAGGCAAAAGGGCTGGAGAAAATAGTCAAACTGTCATAGAGGGAACAAGGCAAACAGCGCAAGGACCCAAGAGTGGGAGGCAAAAAAACTTGCACAGGGAGCAAGTAAAGGGAACACATGGTCTCAGATGTCTCTACACTAATGCACAGAGCATGGGAAATAAGCAAGATGAACTAGAACTCCTTGCACTACAAAACAAATATGATATAATAGGCGTTACTGAAACCTGGTGGGACGAGTCTCATGATTGGAATGTAGGAATAGAGGGGTATAACCTTTATAGGAGAAACAGGCCAAACAGGAAAGGAGGAGGAATAGCATTATATGTCAGGGATATTTACACCAGTGAAGTGATCCATGACATCAATACTGGAAGCCAGGTGGAGAGCATCTGGATAAAAATTAAAGGGGAGGGAAACAACAGGGATGTTATTGTGGGACTCTACTACAGACCCCCAAATCAGACGGAGGAATTGGATGTTGCCTTTCTAGAACAGATGAACATACATGCAGAAAGGAGAGATGTAGTAGTGATGGGTGACTTCAACTATCCTGATATTTGCTGGCAATCTAACTCAGCCAAAACTACAAGGTCTAGCAAATTCCTTACATGCCTGGAAGACAATTTCATGGTCCAAAAGGTGGAAGAGGCAACAAGGGGGTCAGCTATTTTAGATCTGATCCTAACCAACAGAGACGACCTTGTTAATGGGGTGCAAGTGGTGGGATCCTTAGGTGAGAGTGATCATGTTCTCCTGGAGTTTGTTATACAATGGAAAGGAGAAGCCAGGCATAGTCAGACACGCATTCTTGACTTTAGGAGAGCTGATTTCAATAAACTCAGGGAAATACTGGGGATGATCCCATGGTCAAGAATACTAAAAGAGAAGGGACCTCAAGACGGTTTTGACTTTCTCAAAAGGGAGATACTGAAGGCACAATTTCAAACAGTACCATTGAGGAAGAAAAATGGGAGGTGTCTCAAGAAACCAGGATGGATGACTAAAGAACTTTCAATGGAGCTAAGTTTTAAACGGAACATGTATAGGAAATGGAAAAGGGAGGAAATCACCAAAGAAGAATTCAAACAGATAGCGAACACGTGTAGGAGTAAAGTCAGAAAAGCTAAAGTGCAGAATGAGCTCAGGCTTGCTAGGGAGGTTAAGAACAATAAAAAGGGTTTTTTTGGGTATGTCCGCAGCAAAAGGAGGAAGCAGGAAATGATAGGGCCACTACGTGGAGAAGATGGCAAAATGCTAACAGGGGACAGAGAAAAGGCAGAATTACTCAACACCTTCTTTGCCTCAGTGTTTTCAGAAAAGGAAAAGGAGGACCAACCTGAGGAAAATGGAACAGAGGACACAATAGGGGAAATCCAGCTGAAAATAAGTAAAGAGGTGGTACAGGAATACCTTCTTAATCTAAATGAATTTAAATCTCCAGGACCAGATGAACTACATCCAAGAGTATTAAAAGAGCTGGCAAATATAATCTCAGAGCCATTGGCAATAATATTTGAGAACTCCTGGAGAACAGGAGAAGTCCCAGCAGACTGGAGGAGGGCAAACGTTGTTCCCATCTTCAAAAAGGGGAAAAAAGAGGATCCCAACAACTATCGTCCAGTTAGTCTGACATCAATACCAGGGAAGATTCTAGAACAGATCATTAAACAGAGAGTCTGTGAACATTTAGAAGGCAATGCCATAATCACAAAAAGTCAGCATGGGTTTCAGAGAAACAAGTCATGCCAGACTAATCTGATCTCTTTTTTTGATAAAGTTACCAGCTTGGTAGATGAAGGGAATGCTGTGGACATTGCATACCTTGATTTCAGTAAGGCCTTTGACAAGGTTCCCCATGACATTCTTGCAAACAAGCTTGTAGAATGTGGGCTAGACAAGTTAACTGTTCAATGGATTTGTAATTGGTTGACCGGCCGAACCCAAAGGGTGCTCAGCAGTGGCTCCTCTTCGTCTTGGAAAGATGTGACCAGTGGGGTGCCACAGGGTTCTGTCCTGGGCCCAGTGCTATTCAACATCTTTATCAATGACTTAGATGAGGGAATTAGGGGCATACTTATCAAATTTGCAGATGACACCAAATTGGGAGGAGTAGCTAATACCCTAGAGGACAGGATCAAAATTCAGAATGACCTGGATAGACTGGAGAGCTGGGCCAAAGCTAACAAAATGAAATTCAATACGGAGAAATGTAAAGTACTGCATTTAGGGCGGAAAAATGAAATGCATAAATATAGGATGGGAGAGACCTGGCTGAATGAGACTATGTGCGAAAGGGATCTAGGAGTCCTAGTAGACCACAAGTTGAACATGAGCCAACAGTGTGATGCGGCAGCTAAAAAGGCCAATGCAATTTTGGGCTGTATCAATAGAAGTATAGTGTCTAGATCAAGGGAAGTAATAGTGCCACTCTATTCTGCCTTGGTCAGACCTCACTTAGAATACTGTGTCCAGTTCTGGGCACCACAATTCAGAAAGGATATTGACAAATTGGAGCGTGTCCAGAGAAGGGCAACTAAAATGGTGAAAGGTCTGGAAACAATGCCTTATGAGGAGAGACTTAGGGAGCTGGGTATGTTTAGCCTGGAAAAAAGACGGTTTAGAGGCGATATGATAGCCCTGTTTAAGTATTTGAAGGGATGTCACGCTGAGGATGGAGCAGGCTTGTTTTCTGCTGCTCCAGAGACTGGAACACGGAGCAATGGGTGCAAGCTCCAGGAACAGAGATTCCACCTCAACATGAGGAGGAACTTTTTGACAGTCAGAGCTGTTTGGCAGTGGAACACACTCCCTCGGAGCGTGGTGGGGTCTCCTTCCTTGGAGGTCTTTAAACAGAGGCTGGATGGCCATCTGTCGGGGATGCTTTGATTGTGATTTCCTGCGTGGCAGGGGGTTGGACTGGATGGCCCTCGTGGTCTCTTCCAACTCTGCAATTCTATGATTCTATGATTCTAAGTATAGTGTCTAGATCAAGGGAAGTAATAGTCTATTCTGCCTTGGTTAGACCTCACCTAGAATACTGTGTCCAGCTCTGGGTGCCACAATTCAAAAATAATATTGACAAATTTGTGTCCAGAGAAGAGTGACTAAAATGATGAAAGGTCTGGAAACCATGTCTTATGAGGAAAGACTTAGGGAGCTGGGTATGTTTAGTCTGGAAAAAAGACGGTTAAGAGGCAATATGATAGCCCTGTTTAAGTATTTGAAGGGGTGTCACATTGTGGATGAGTTTGTTTTCTGCTGCTCCAAAGAGTAGAACACGGAACAATGGATGCAAGCTCCAGGAACAGAGATTCCACCTCAACATTAGGAGGAACTTTTTGACAGTAAGAGCTATTCGGCAGTGGAACACACTCCCTCGGAGTGTGGTGGGGTCACCTTCCTTGGAGGTCTTTAAACAGAGGCTGGATGTCCATTTGTCAGGGATGCTTTGACCATGATTTCCTGTGTGGCAGAATGGGGTTGGATTGGATGGACCTTGTGGTCTCTTCCAACTCTACAATTCTATGATTCTATGAATTACACAGTGAGGAAAGGGACATAATCACCTGGACAAGCCCAAAGCAACTGGATTTACCCACTGGGTCTGAGCTTCCCCACCCCTGAACTACACAGACATCTGTGGTATATGCAACACATTTGCAGAAGCAAGGATCCTTAAGAGTACATTAATAAATTAAAATGTCTCAGACAGTAAGGGGGGCTGTACTGCAGTGGGTAATTGTGGAAGATGTGGGGTTTCAGAGAAGGGGACTCTTGTGGTAGCTGACATCAACATGATCCTCTTTCTTGGCTCATGTTCAGCCTGCCCTATTCTTTCAACTTTGCCAAGTGCCTGAACGCTTTCCCCAGTCCCAAAGAATCTCCTGGCTCCCATCACCACTCTCCCAGGAGCTTATATCTTAGCACTCCATGAATCCAGGGAAGGGCTGGTATTTCTGGCAATCCACACCAGCCTTATGCTATTAAGACTAAAGATTTCATATTACACACACACACACACACACACACACACTATACACTAGATGACAGCACCTGAGAAGCATAACTGGGGAGAAAAGGTGAAGCATTACATTTCAATCTAACTCTGAAAGAAGCCATGCTCCAAATAACTGTGCCCAACATTCTCTCAGAATATGAATTTTCAAGTCTTCCATTGCTCATCATTACCCCACCCTAAATAACACTATTCAAATGATTTCAGCTTTCTCCTCCTAACAGGCTTTCCAGATAAGAGAGCTGGGAAGAGGGAGAGACCACAAGATCCTATGCAGAAACCAGCATGTTGTACCTCAGGGAGCAGGGAGGGTGGAAGATGTTACAGAAGTTGGCAGGTTCAGAAAGGATTAAGAAATACTTTGATGACCCATTAATGATATGAAAGGCAAAAACCATGGATTCAATTCAAAAGCATAATTACTCCCATCTGACCACATGAATGCAAGAGGGGCAATGTTTGTAAAGCAGAATAGACCAATATATATTGAACAGACTATGGTCCCACACTTCAGCAGTACAGGAAATCGAACAATGGGGAAATCCACTCAGCTGGTGACCATAAACCACCATGACAGAACCAGATCTATGAATACAACAGGAGTGCACTCCTTCAACTGTGTACATTGATGGCGAGAAAATAAGTTGGTCCTGCCTCCATTGATGGCAGCTGCATCCAACAATAGCTAAAGATCCACAACCTACCTACTCCTGCTACAGGACTACACTGCATTTACAGTAACTAGTATGGTCTATTTCAAAGCCTCATGACTGAATCACCTCATTCTGGTGCAAATGGCTTAGGCCCTGGCTTAGCATGGTCACTTTGGGACACTGTAGGTATGGCTGGACTACAGCTCCTAGCATTCTTCACCATTGGCTAGGTTGATTATGGCCTCTGGGAGGTGCAGTCCAACAAAATCTGGAGGGTCACAATTTATTCCTAAACAAATGCGGAACTTTGAAGAATTAGATGCACAGAAGAACTCAAGCTGCAACATGAAAGTATCATGTGATCATCCAAGAAACATTTGTGTGTGGCATTAAATTCTACTCCCATAAAACTTACTGGGCATACTGTAGCAGTGACACCATACTCCATGGGTGAGATTAATGTGGCCTGTATGCTGCACATGCCCCCCTGACCATTTCTGAAGACCCCAGTTCTACCTCAACCCATCCCTAAAAAATTATTTTCAGCAAAACAATGGAATTACCTCCAGAAGCAGAGATTTACTTTTTATACAAGGTGCAGCCCATCCTACACCTTTCTGAAATTCAGAAAGTTTTTATATTTAGAAATTTATAAGTTTTCATGCTTCTAGTTTTGCATTTTTGTTTTTAAAAAACACATAGAGGACTCCAAGGCCCACAATGAACCCTGGCAGAAAATTGGCCCCTAGCTTCCCAGAACTTCCCCTACGGCTTCAAAACCTGAATAGGTGAAGGCTCACAGCAGAATGGGAAATGTGTGGCATGTATATACTCCCCCCAATTTTTTTAAAAAAGTAACCTGCATCAATTCCCTCAACCCTCACATGAAAGACATTCAAGTACTCCCATATGTCCTTTTTCAGCTGTATCCCTACCAAAATCCTAGCAGATCATTAAACAGACATTCTGTAAGCACTTAGAAAGGAATGTTACACTGGGTACTTACCGTGAAGGTACTTTCTGTAGGATAGATGGCAGGAACAATCCGTGAGTATTGGGATCCTAGGACCACCCAGCCGCAAGCAGGAAGTAGAGCATAACCTCCTGGGGGTTGAAGTCCATTGTTCTTTGTTCTCCTTTACTCCTCTCCCACGAGGCCAGTTCACTTGCTAGCATAGCCCTGTAGAGAAAGGTCAGTAACATACTCCTCCCTGTAAAGAGAATTCACTTATTACTGTATACTTTACATGTCATACCCATGAGTTGGAGTGGCCCTTCCTTACAGTCACAGGGTGGGCCAGATTGTTCCTGCCATCTATCCTACAAAAAGTACCTTCACGGTAAGTACCCAATGTAACATTCTGTAGGTTTAGATGGCAGGAACAATCCATGAGTATTGGGACATACTCAAGCCCTAGCCTCTTTAGAGTGGGAGTGACTGTTTAGAAGTGCACCTAAGTGCGGACCACCTCATGGAGGACTCGCCTCCCGAACGTGGCTTCTGTGTTCTTGAACTTGTCCACCTTGTAGTGTCTGATGAAGGTGGACGGAGTGCTCCAAGTTCCTGTCCTACAAATCTCTGCTATGGGCGCATTTGTGGAGAATACTGCTGATGTGGCCGCCAATCTGTTGGAGTGTGCTAGCACTCCCGACGGGCGTGGTGTATTCGCAGCATCATAGGCCATGAAGATGCATGCCTTAATCCATGTTGCCAGCGTCTGCCGGGATACCTGTTTTCCCATCGAGGCAGGTGTGAAGGATACGAAGAGAGAATCATAGCGTCTGAACGTCGCTGTGCGCTTGATATAGATTCTCAGTGCCCTCCTTACGTCTAACTTGTGCCAGAGCTTCTCTGTAGGGTGTGAAGGCTTAGGGCAGAAGGAGGGCAGAACTAGCTGTTATGACACGTGAAACTGTGATAGTATCTTTGGCTGGGAAGAGGTCTGGTCTCAGACAGACCGCGTCCTCCTCGAAGGAGCACAAATGCTCCCGTATTGAGAGGGCTGTGAGTTCTGAGACTCTTCTGGCTGAAGTGATCACTATTAGAAAGGCCACCTTGAGGGTCAGGACCCTTAGGGGAACATTCTTTAGTGGCTCAAAGGGGCTTCGGGTTAGTTGTCGCAAAATCAGGGAAAGGTTCCAGGAGGGAAACCTGTGATGAACCGGTGGGGAGATTAGTGTCGCTCCCCTGAGGAATCTTCTTACGTGTGGGTGTGTCGAGATCCAACCTCCTTGTGGGCATTGGATGAATGCCGCCAGCGCCGCTGCCTGCCGCTTCAAGGTGTTCGGTCGAAGGCCTTTGTCTAGTCCTCCTTGTAGGAAGGCATGTATATGCCCTCTCTCTCTGGCTTTTCTTCACAAACGAAGATTCCGAGGCTTCTAATGGTTTTATTTTCTCGGATGCGCACCAGTGTGAGAAGACCTTCCAGGTCACTTGGTATATTCTCTTCGTTGATGGCCTGCGTGATGCCAGAAGCGTCTCTATCACTTTATCTTCGTACCCGCAGTCCTTTTGCATTCTCCGCTCAATCTCCATGCTGTCAGCTGCAGCCACCCCAGATCTGGGTGCATTACTGGACCTTGATGAAGCAGATCCGGGCGTGGGGAAAGCCTCATGGGGGTCTTGACCGACATCTCTGTCAGGTCTGAAAACCATGGTCATCTCGGCCAGTGGGGCGTGACTAGTACCACCTGTGCCTTTTCTTCTCGAATTTTTCTGCATGTCTTCCCTATTGGGGGGGGGGGAATAGTTATAGCAGGCCCTCCAGCCATGGAGAACATAGTGCATCAACTCCTGTTCCTGAGTGTTGGTAGTGAATGAAGAAGCATCGGAGCTTGCTGTTCTGGTGTGATACAAACATGTCCACTGACATCATCCCGAACCTGGTTTGGATGCGGGCAAAAGTTTCCTGGTTCAGTTCCCATTCCCCTGGCAGAACCATGTGCCTGCTCAGAAAATCCGCCTGCGTATTGGCCTCCCCCTGTAGATGTTAAGCTGTCAAGGATTGGACTGTTCTTTCTGCCCATCTGAGCATCGTCGCCTCTGTGTGTAGTGATCTGGATCTGGATCCCCCTTGTCTCGCTATGTATGAACGTGTTGTTGTGTTGTCTGTGAGGAGCAGCACGTGTTGATTCTGCAGCACGTTCTCAAAGTATTCCAGGGCCAACCTGGCCGCCCTGAGCTCTAGCCAGTTGATGATGTGACCTTGCTCTTCTCTTGACCAGATTCCCTGTGTTACCATGGCTTGGCAGTGAGCCCCCCATCCCCTGAGGCTCGCATCCGATGTGACTATTATCTGGTGACTGACCATTGGGGGGGACCCCCTGGTGATGTTTTCCTCCTGTGTCCACCACTGGAGAGATTCTCTCACTAGGGAGAGATGTCCAGCATGAGGAAATCCCTGTGTGATATCTTCTCCTGGTGTGGTAGAAGTAGAGCTTGCAGTGGCCTTGTGTGGATCCTGGCCCAGGATACTACTTGGATTGCTGAGATCATCGGGCTGAAGAGACATGTCAGAGCTGCGATCAGGGCCCTTGTCTTTCCTCTTACTTCCATGGCCTCTCTTTGGATGGAGTTCCGCCCTTCTTCTGACAGAGAGACTAAGTAGGGTACCGTATCTATCTGTACCTCTAGGTGAAATATGCTTTGTGATGGTGTGAGTGTGCTCTTCTTGAAGTTTATCAAGAAGCCGTGGTCTTGCAGGCATGTGATCGTTTCCGCTAGGTCTTTCCGTGCCTTGGTCTTTGACGGTGCTCTTAGTAGGATGTCATCCAGGTAAGGGTAAAGGTGTATCCCTCTGGTACGCAGGTGCGCGACTATCACCACCAGTATCTTGGTGACCAGTATCTTGGCGCCGCTGCTAGGCCAAAGGGGAGTGTCTTGAATTGGAATTGCTCTTCCCCGAACGCAAACCTTAGGAATTGTCTGCTGTCTTGATGCATCTTGATATGGAGGTATACTTCTGACAAGTCGAGGGAGGAAAGGTAGTCTCCTTCCTGTACCGCTTCCCTTATCGACGCAAGCATCTCCATCTTGAAGCGCTAGTATGTAATGAAGGAGTTCGTGAACTTTAGGTCTAAGACTGACCGTAAGCTCCCGTCCTTTTTTGGTACTGTGAAGAAGAAAGAGTATACCCCTAAGAAACGTTGCATGTCTGGTACCTTTTCTACTGCGTCTATCTCCAGTGTGACGAATGTTGCTTTCCTTGAGCAAGAAGGGATCACCAGCATTGAGGCCATGATATTGAGAACACAGCTGCGCTGAGCAGGGCACATTTCTAGGATGGAGGACCATCGCCTCCCAAAAATAGTACTCTACAGTGAACTCGCCACGGGTCAGCGTAAGAAGGGCGCTCCAAAAAAGCGATACAAGGACACCCTGAAACATCTCAGGCTCAGCCAAATTGATCACCATCAATGGTCTGCCCTGGCCTCACATCAGGAGGCATGGAGACACACTATCCACAATGCTGCAGCCTTATTTGAGAACTCATGCCGAACAAGTCTTGAAGAGAAATGACAACGCAGAAAAAATCACAACCCGGAAACATAACCCAAGGAAACCTTCCGCTGCGCTTTCTGAAACCCGACTTGTCTATCTCGGATTGGCCTTTTTAGTCATCAGCGCGCTTGCAGAAAACGCGGGATGAGTCCTTCCTGAATCTAAGTTTGCGAAGAGAAGCCAGAGAGATCTCCAGTAGGTGATCTATGGCTGTTCTCAGATTCTTTGCCTTTTGTTGGTTTTTCGGGATTGGCGCGGGGAGGAACCGGTTCCTGGGTTGCGTGTTGAACTCCAACTTGTACCCGTGGGTGATGGTTTCCAGCACCCACTTGTCCGTGGTGGTGGCCAACCAGGCCTCCAGGAACCTGGACAGCCTTCCCCCTACTGGAGATGTCCTTGAGTCAAGATTGTTGGCAGGAGGAGCCCCTCTGGGGCTGTGTTCCCCCCTTCGGTTGAAGTTCGCATTTGAGAAGGGTGCGTGGCGGATGACGTAACTGGTTCTTGCCCACGCCAGTCTGGTGGATTGGTAGTCTGTTCTTCTGTTGTTGCCTTTGTAATGGCGAAAGGAATTATTATATTGCGAGGTACGCTTGTAAGTTTTCTTGTCTTGCTTTCGACCTGCTGAGGGCATCGCCTGTTTTTCGTCTTTTGTCTCCACCAGGATGTCTTTGAGGGCTTCCTCACTGAATAACTTTGTTCCTTTGAACGCTGCAGTGGCCAGCACGGTTTTTTGACTGGGTATCTGCGTCCCATTGTTTGACCCAGAGAGACCTTCTTGCCAGGTTGTTTGCCCCCGCGGCTCTGGCGGCGAATGTCAGTGAGTCTGGGGACGCATCAGCGATGAAGTTCAGTGCATGATGGAAGCGGTTAAAGGCCCTGTCGAGGGATCTCGTATCCAGGTCCTTAGCTTCCATGACCTCTTGGAGCCATATGTTGGCTGCCCTTGAAATTAGAGCCGTAGCCAGTGAGGACCTAATTCCCAGTGCCGATGCTTCGTAAGATTTTTTGAGGGTGCTGTCTGCCCTTTTCTCATTGGGATCCTTGAGGGAACCTTCCCCTTCCCCAGGTGCCAGTGAGTTGGAAGCCATGGAGACCAACGGTCAGTCGACCACAGGGGTCTTCAGCCTGTCAAGTACCTCTTTTGGGAAGTTGTAAAACCGCAGGGCTGCGGCCATACCTCGCCTGCCCTGGGCCAGTTTGTCCCACTCTTCCGCCACCAAGTTCCAGAACGCTCTTGGAAAGGGGAAGAGCGACCTTTTTGGCTTGTTTGAGGGCATCAGCGCCGCGACCTTCTCGCTCTTTGGAGCATGAGGGTTCTCGGTGCTGTCCTGCTGTGCTGCAGGGAGGGGAATTTCCAGTGCAGCCAGTGCCCTGTTCAGGAGGTAGGAGAACTTATCTTCTGCAAAGAGCCTGTCGGCTACTTCTGGATCAGAGGTTTCCGAGTCTGAGAGTTTCTCCGGCTCTCTGTTGGGTGGAAACTCCTCCCCATTGTCCCTGGTGTGGTCTGGGTCCATGTTATACCAGATCTGGAATGGACCTCCTAATCAGGTCCTCCCCATCAGAGGCCCCATCCGACTCCTCAAATGAGTGCCTCAAGGGGTGTTCCTTCCTTTTCTTCCCCTGCTGTAAAGGGGTCTGTGTTTTAGCTATATTCACTGGTGCATTCCTCTTTGTTTTGGCGTGTGCCTTGCCTTTCCCTGGATCGGGGCCCCTCTTTTTGTTACTTCGGCTTCCTTGTGCCCCCGAGGTGCCCTCTAGTGGGTCCTCCTTGTCAGATAGGAGGGCATCTGATAGTATTTGCAGTGCCATTCTGATG
The DNA here is from genome assembly GCA_030847615.1 of Gambelia wislizenii. Taxonomy (NCBI): domain Eukaryota; kingdom Metazoa; phylum Chordata; class Lepidosauria; order Squamata; family Crotaphytidae; genus Gambelia; species Gambelia wislizenii. The sequence continues at coordinate 48,932,028 of JAUMIR010000001.1, read as the reverse complement.
GACTCTTTTCTCTCTTTGCCCTTATCCCCCTTCTTTTCCTTCTCCTTCTCCTCCTCATTGCCCTTCTTCCCTTGATCTTCCTGATCTCGGGGCTCCCCTGCATTATCCCAGTTCTGGCCTGTTTCGGACTCCTTGTCCAATTCCATGTGGGCAGCATCCTTTTCCTCCTCCCCAATTGAGAATACTAGGCTGCCCAGGAGATGCCTGAAAGCCGAAATCTCCCCAGCTGGGCCCCCCTGTACCTCATTCTTCACGTTGGTCTCTGCCACAGGTTCGCTTTCCAGTAGGAATCTCCGGGGGAGGGCAGGAAAGAAACCTCAGCCCCTGTGGTTCTCTGGGCCTCATGCCGCGCGATCCCACGTCACTGGTGAGGATTCTTGGCCTTTGGCACGCTCCCGGAGCAGTCGCTGGCCAGGACCCTTTCCGCCTCTTTAGTGGCCCTTCTCTGGGCCACTGGAGTGCCCATGTGGCCAGCGGAGGCGGCAGCTACTTCTGAGGAGTTGCGGCTGCCATTACGGGGCCCGGAGAGCTCCTGTTCTGCTTCCCGCCGCTCCTTCGTGGCACCAGCACCTGCCGCATTTTCCTTGCAGCCTCCCATTCTGATCGCCCAGAGGAGAGAAAAAAGGGGAGAGCTCTGGGTAAAGTGCTCAGCAGGCGGGGGGGGGCTCCAAAAGGAGGGAAAAAGGAGCGTTGGGCAGAGAGTCTGGCAGTTGGGTGGATGGGGGGAGTGGAGAAGGAGAGAAAAGGTTTGTTGTTTTTTTTTAGCGGGGGGTGAAAGCAGAGGAGGGCTGGAGGAGAGAAATTAGAGAAAAAGTGGGGGTTTTGAATTTGGGAGGGAATAGGGATAGATGGTAGGAAAAAGTCTGGAGGAGTTTGGAAAAACCTGTCAGAGCTGGGCGAAGAAGGAAGTAGAACTGGCCTCGTGGGAGAGGAGTAAAGGAGAACAAAGAACAATGGACTTCAACTCCCAGGAGGCTATGCTCTACTTCCTGCTTGCGGCTGGGCGGTCCTAGGATCCCAATACTCATGGATTGTTCCTGCCATCTAAACCTAATGATCACTAAAAGTCAACATGGTTTTCTCAAAAACAAGTCATGCCAGACTAATCTTATTTCTTTTTTTTTAATAGAGTTACAAACTTGGTAGATGAAGGGAATGTTGTGGATGTAATGTATCTTGATTTCAGTAAGGCCTCTGACAAAGTCCCCCATTATATCCTTGCAAAATAGTAACATGTGGACTAGACAATGCGACTATTAGGTGGATTTGTAATTGGTTGACAGATCGAACTCAAAGGGTAGTCACCAACGGCTCTTCTTCATCACGGAGAGAAGTGACTAGTGGGGTGCCACAGGGTTCTGTCCTGAGCCCAGTGCTATTCAACATCTTTATCAATGACTTGGATGAAGGAACAGAGGGCATTCTTATCAAGTTTGCAGATGATACTAAATTAGAAGGGGTAGCTAATACCCCAGAGGACAGGATCAAAATTCAAAATGACTGTAACAGATTGGAGAGCTGGACCAAAATTACCGGTAACAAAATGAAATGCACAGATATAGGATGGGTGACACATGGCTTGACAGCAGTACATGTGAAAGGGATCTAGGAGTCTTAGTGGACCACAAGCTGAACACGAGTCAGCACTGTGATGGGGCACCTAAAAAAGCCAATGCGATTCTAGGCTGCATCAATAGGAATATAGTGTCTAGATCAAGTGTCGATCTATTCTGCTTTGGTCAGACCTCACATGGAATACTGTGTCCATTTCTGAGCACCACAATTCAAGAAGGATATTGACAAGCTGGAGCGTGTCCAGAGGAGGGCGACCAAAATGGTGAGAGGTCTGGAAGCCATGCCTTATAAGGAGCGGCTTAGGGAGCTGGGTATATTTAGCCTGGGGAAGAGAAGGTTAAGAGGGGACATGATAGCCATGTTTAAATATTTGAAGGGATGTCATACTCAGGATGGGGCAAGCTTGTTTTCTGCAGCTCCAGAGACTAAGGCACGGAACAATGGACTCAAACTACAGGAAAAAAGATTCCACCTAAACATTACGAACTTCCTGACAGCGAGAGCTGTTTGCCAGTGGGATGCACTACCTTGGAGTGTGGTGGAGTCTCCGTCTTTGGAGGTTTTTAAACAGAGGCTGGATGACCATCTATTGGGAGTGCTTTGATTGAGTTCTCCTGCATGGCAGGGGGTTGGACTAAATGGCCCTTGTGGTCTCTTCCAATTCTATGTTTCTATGAAAATGGAGGCGAGAAGTGATGCGATGTCAGTTCTAGTCACCACTTTGGCTAGGATATGGCTGATCACTTCTTCACATCACTTGTGTGTGTGTGTGGGTACACCCCGTGAGGTGGGAAGAATTGTTCTCCCCACATATAGCTGCCCTCCCCTAAACAATGGTGTGCTTTATACTTCAATGCCTGTGTATCAGCATTTTCTAACTGAACTGAAGTGTTTTTGGTAACAAATTCTATGCCAAACTGTAGATGTCAATATTCAGGATTCACAGGTACGGAATAATTCGTTATTAACATTATGGCTTCTTTAATCTGTCTCACATCACAGAAAGCCTGTGTGTCATGATGAATAAAGTATTTGATGTATTTGACACCCTGTTTGCCACCACTTGCACTTATGGTCTACTGAAGTGTGGGCTTTTGGGTGTAGTGTGGAGTTTTGAGTGTAGTGTGAAGTCAGCATCCTGCTGAAGCACGGCAGGAGCCAGCAGAACTGGGAAAGTGGCTTCCCATATATCCTCAAAACTGGCTCCAGAGGGCACTGCATCTGGTTATCAGGCAGCATCAAAGGCTAAAGGGTGATGGGGAGGGAGAGAAGGTCTTGCTGAAGCTTCCAGCACACTGAGTTTAGCTCATTTGTGGATATAGCACTTATGCTGGCAATCCTGCCTTGAAGCAGATGGCCAGATGGCAAGTAGAAGTCTAGAGCTTAATCCTTTTTTGTGATCAAGCACACTCCTGCCATTTTCCAACCACAATCTTTAGGTACTGCATTTGCCAGAGAAAGATGGGTATGCTCAAAGCAGGTGTGAAGCTTAAAATTCGTATGTTCACAAGCACCCTCACACTAAACAAAAGCACAAAGTGGTTGTGCACAAAAATGCAAGCAGAATTCTGACATTAGTTCTACTCCCTCTGTGGCAGTAGGGAAGACCTCCTTTTCATCAGACCTCTCTGGCAGCCAATTCCCAATGTGTGGCCACAATGCAACTTTATAAAGCCTCCCCAACATTAATACATCACAGCAGTATCTTTCAAATGAAGTATAATTACCTTGGAATATTCACATAAATTCTATCTTCCATAGCTCAAATCAAAAGTTGATATATTAACTACTTCTCCCATAAATGCTGTAGTAAACTTAAAGCATTCCTTCATTATGGGTTTTACTGTGAATGCTCCAATAAGACCAGCATGAACAGCCAGAACACCTGGGGAAAGTAGACTTACCATCACTGGCACTTGTCAGTTCATATATACATAATACAGAGCGAATCAAACTGACGTCTAGCTTCTTTCTCTTGTTATATTGAATCAATCTTATGTTTACTGAATCACTTCATTTGGCTTTCTTGAATTCAACAATACATTTTGCATCATATGAACAAAAGGGATTTATGTATTCCAATACATTCATGCCTCTTGTGAGCCACTGTGGGCACAGTTTAGTATGGAAAACCTCCCTATAAGTAAATGCAAGTTTCTTCTACAAGTTATTTTGTATCTAGAGGTGAAGTCCCTCTCTGACGATGAATCCTTTGATTCCTAAATTAAATTTATTTTAAAAATGAAGGGTAGAAACAGAACTGAGTCTTGATAAACAGCAGTACAGCAAAAGCCCCTAAAATGGTCAACTGAAGGGAAGAGTGGGTGAAGGTTTGCGTTTAAAAAGTTGCAGCAACCAAACTAGGAGGGGTGGTGAATAACCACAGCAATCTAGGCCAACCTTCTTTAAACTGGTGCACCTTCCCCCATGTTTTGGACTGTAATTCCTAGAATTCCCACACTGGGTGGTTGAGTCAGGAAATGTGTTGCAGTCCAAAACATATGGAGGTCCCCAAATTGGGCCGTTTCAGAAAGGGCAGAACTTGATTGAAATTTGAAAAAAACTAAAATCCAGGACTTTCCACTCCCCCCTCCCCGGCTTTAAAATATTATTCAATAGGGCAAAAAGAAGCTGCTGACAGCTTCTGGTATGGAAAATAGATTTTTCTAGTATACCTGCAGAAGAAGGAAAGAAACAACACAGTCTACAAATGCCCCAATCATTTAAGAAGTTTAACTCAGTTGCTTTGTTTTCAGCGGCTGTATAAGTGAAGTACATATTGTTTCCACTTGGCAAAATCACATGAAGAGGTAATATACACAATACACGTAAATATGCTGGCAGTTTGTACATTTCCCATTTAATTCACAAACACAAAAACTTTATTAGAGGGTACAGGTTATCATCCTGTAGTCCTCCAATCTGAAGGAGCCTAATCATGCCTCTTAGTCCTGTTATGTAACACAATGGTTCATATAACAATGGCACTTTGTTAAACTTTTGTCAGTGCCACACTGGCATCATCCCTCCATACCATGTTATTGTCTCAGGCTTACCATCCTAGACAGCCTTACAGATTTTTAGCAGGACCAGATGATGGCCAAAGAACCAAGTTTGATCACAACACTGGATGTGCAACTTGCCTATCAGTCAGTTTTCAGTTTATGAGTATGAATGGATTATGATTCTGAACAGCAGCAATTCTAGTAAAGAATTTCTGTTATAGCATCATTATTGTTCTACTCTTTCAGCTTTTGAAATCAAGCAAAGTGGACAGATTTTACAGAAAAAATGGAACACTCGGCGACAGTCGAAGTTATTCTTATTACCCAATGAATTTTTAAAATACTTTAATCGTACACTTGAGTGAAATTCAGAGGGTTCTTCATGCCACGGAGTGTTTCGGCATGCTTCCCAAAAGCACACTAAACAAAGAACACATGACAAACTGTTGTCTCCCAACTGATTAAAGTATTTCTTGCTGGCACAAGAAAGCTCTTAGTTAACTCCAATGGCTTGGGGCCAAGAGAAGTATTCCGCCCACTACTGAGTACAAGCATGAATGCAAATATGCATTATAAACATGCAGCTTCTGAAATTCTAGATTCTCAAACCCTAGGTCCTGCTCCCTTTAGATTCCTACTGGTCCAACATCTTTTGTCCTCATATGACTTTTTAAAACAGACATTTATCTTGGAAAGGATTGTCAGCAACCACTCTGCAACTAGCCTAAAACAGGTAATGAGAAGGAAAATAGTTCCACACAGCTTTTAACAAAAACAAACAAAGCACTGCAGACAGAGCCTCCACCCAAATCAAGGCAGTGTAACCAATTATCTTTTTGCGGTCAGCCGCAAAATCATGCTATCCAGAATTCCACTAAAGACAACGGTAAGTGCCAGAGGGGGTAAGTGCCAGATGAGGCATAGGAAAGATCAAGTTTCACAGGACAGTTACTATACCGACTTGTCATTTCAATTACCTGTAGTTTTATCTTCCTGATCCGAATACAGTGGGCTCTTAGTATCCACTGGGGTTTGGTTCCTGGACCCCCGTAGATACCAAAATATGTGGATGCTTAAGTCCCATGATATACAATGACACAATAAAATAGTGTCCCTTATATAAAATGGCAAAATCAAGGTTTGCTTTTTGGATTTTGGGGGGGTGGGGTGGGGGGTTGGGATATTTTCAAATGGTTGATTCCATGGATGCAGAATCTGTAGATACAGAGGGCCAACTGTATCAGCAGTCCTACGGGGCTGAATCAATGCACCAACACTCAAATATTCATAATTAAAGAAGCAAGAACACATATCAGATATAAGCTGGAATTTTAGATAATGCCAAACCTCACTTTGCATAAATTACCCACGTTTGTATATTAAAACAATCCAAGATTCTCTAGAAACCTGTCTTTGTCGAAACAAACAGCATGCTAGTATATACTACCAAATGATCTGCACTTCGTTCACAAATCCTTTTTCTGTGGCCAATCATCAACCATAGTATGCTCTTGGCTTATGAGACTGTCTTGTCTTGTTTTAAGAGAAACAAGTTCAGATATCGTAATAAAACAAATGGTGGACAGAGGATGCATGGCTTATTTAGTCATTCTTGCTTGCAGAAGGAGCCACATAAAAGAGCACATGCTTGTTAATGATAAACCAGCATTTCCCAGAACACCAAGTTATTATTTTGCCTAAATACAGAGTTTGAACCTGAGTTTGTTGCAAACCATAGTTTGGGACCATTTAACCAGAAGCAAAGTAAAATACATGCTGAAGTTTGCTTACAAACAGTCATAGTTAGAGTGCAATATTCTGTTGGCAATCATAGATTACTGGCTGGGCGGGGGAGGGGGTGTTCAACTCTCTCATGCTGGCTTAATGCCAGTTCATACAATGCTTCTAATGGCAAGATTCCTTCCATGAAAGATTTCAAGTGCTGCCTCATGTGCTCCATACATACGCTTGACCAAACATACTTGGGACTGTTACATCATATGGGCAGAAAATCTCTTGTCTATGACAACACTGAATGCTTGTACCAGTGGAGCAAAATTATGTGGAAGTGCAAATCAAATGACTGACTTTGCTGTGACATAAAGCTGCTCCAAGGAGCACTGCCTACCTGGTTGCTTTTTGAGGACTTCCTGGCAACATTTTGCTTCATTTCTGTTCCTTCCATTCCTCTTAATACATCAATGAAGTCTCTTTTTGAAACTGACGAGATCAATTTAGCCCGTTTTCTGTCAGAACTCCCTGCTTCTTTCATCTTCTCATCAACATTTTTTTGATGTTTCCGGACTGCGTTGAATAACTGAACAACTCCCCTGAAGATCAAAGAAAGAGTGAAGTACAGGTACGCCCATATCATTACAGGAACAACATTGTTAGTCATTCTTTAGCCACAATGTACTACATATACAAGGATAGAAAGAGTAATAAAATCAGGTTAATTAATTGATTTTAAAGATGTATTGTTGTTGTTTTTAAATGGATATTTATTGTCAGCATTAAGAGGAAAGCAATTTCAATATGGCTTCCAAAATGTCTAATAAAAACAAATGTACATACACAATCAAAGTACAAGTAAGCTGGTATGTGTGAAAGCAGTCCTTCAATTGTCATTATTATGTCAAATGTGATTAAATTTAACTATGTTCTTTGTATCCTTCTAAAGCCAAAAGAACATCCTGCACAGCCTTCAGCCCAAAAACATGAGGTAAAACAATTCTGACTCACAATTTGTGACAGCATAAAAAGAGAGCCTTTCAATGTAGTGTAAGTAATAAATTCAGTTTCAAAAGACACTCCAGTGTGAATGTTGATACTGTGGTATTATACTAGGGGTCATCTAATTTAAAACATTAAGACTCTACACTATTTGTGTACGATGGACAGTTTTGTCGTCAGACTGCTGGCCAACCCCTCAGATCAGCATCGCCAAATAAATAAATAAATGGAAATAAAAGGCTGCTCTCACACTGTAGAATCTGAATGCCCATGGGCCCCTTACTTCTGTAAACAGACTCAGCTCTTAAAAGGGCATAAGCATACACCACAGGGTAATTGGTCAACTCTGTGCCTATGCTAGTAGCTTGCCGGGTATTTTTGATAATTTTCTCCAAGATACACAAGGAGCTTTTATTCTTACAGAGTCAAAACATACAAAAACAGGAGAAGGAAGGATTCCAAAGAATTCAATCTGTTATATATGCTTTTGTAGTGAAGTACTGTACTGTATACAAGGTCTCTGACACTGATTTCTACCTATTACTTTCATCCATCATATTGTTCTTTTTAATTCTATTATTTTTAACAGAGGAATACTATCAGAAATTCTAATATTTTAATCTACATGCATCTGGATAAACATAACATGTAGCATTAACCACTTCCACCTTAACAACTGTCCCTTCTACTGAAATCACAGACATTGCTGTAGGTGCCTCACACCAGTGTTTCTCTCTACATACTCATATGGGGGGGGGGATAAATACCACTTGTTTCTGTGAGGCATGCTATGTACTGGGGTGGGAATAATTTGTCCTTCCATGTGTTGCTAGACTGCAGCTCCCAACAGGCCTAGGCAGCAGAGCCAGGGGTGAGGAATGCTTGGCACCATATTCAACATCTGGAGGGCCACAGAATTCTCATCCTTGCTTAATGTGGCCCACTAAAACTGAAAATGTTGGCACAAGGTTACAGCACAGAGGAAAAGAGTCAGCCAATAACTTAGCACACCCACCTAAGCAAAGTTCAGAGGCAAGCTTAGAAAGCACCCTTTCTGGAGGTAAGGATGTCAACAAAAGCCCACTGATATGATCAAGAGAACATACTGGTTATGTGCGAGACTAGAGCTATGCAGTACTACACTAGGATAATGCAAGACAGTAATCTGACCGCAAGAACAGCAAGTTTTGGTGAATGCACTTTAGAGAAATACAAAGAGTGGGGGAAGTGATTGATCTGTATTTTTTTTTAAAGCATGGAATTAACAAAACGATGAGCTAAGGCCCAGAGCTCCTGCTGGGTGAACACTTAACACATTATATTCTTGTCCAGATTTTATGCTTTCATAAGACTTCTGAAATCTTTTGTTGAACTTGATACTGTACGAGACAGGACCAAGAATAAATCATTTGACTCCCACGAGTCACTTCTTAAGAGTTCCATTTGATTAGAAGCAGATTACTTAGGCATGCCTTTAGATCTGTTTTCAAAAGCACAAACACGCACTCTTACCTCGTGGCAATTCTCTGAAGGTTTCTCTCCACTTCTCTGTCTTTGACAACATCTGGCTTCACTCTGCACATCATTTCCCACTCCCGCTTTTTATCTAGCTGTATAATAAATATTGTTATGTGAAAGCACATTAGGCATTTTAAAAATGCAGCATACTTAATATAGAATGTTTCTTAAGAGAGTGAAGTTGATAAATCATGCAGGGCAGAATTAGGCAAGGATGGAAAGAATACACCTAGGCTTAACAATGGCACTTCTGTAGGCTAGGAACCCTGTCTATAGGTCAAAATGGGCTCACCAGTGAATCTCTCCAACTGTATTAGAAGCAATAGTTCTTCAGACAGGTCTCCTAAACTTGGATACAGAAGCCTGCCAGCCACAGAAAGCAATGTAGTTTTTTAACTGGACAATGAGATGCCCACCCTGACAATGAACTATTTATTCTGAGCCAAGAATTTACCATTCAGGCAACAATATGACACTTAGCTCAAGATTTGTATTCAGGACAAGTTAATTTTTTAGAACTTGTGGAAGTTTGGTATAGTTAGTCCAGACCACAGGGCATTATATACTGTATATGCACTTTTGTATCATGGAAGAAAGGGACTCATCAAAATTCTTGTCTGGGTTTAATCAAAGTATTTAATGCCTGACACATAGCAACCATATTTACAGTACATTTCCTTTTACACAAGCCACTTAATGATGTGTGTGCATGCACGCACGCACACACACACACACACACCTTCAAGTCACCTGTCAACTTATGGTGACCCCATGAATCTCATAGGGTTTTAATAACATATACCATATTTATTCCTCCCTGCACCCATCTTGCTTGTCATCCATCCCAGAATGAAATCTACCATTAACAAAGGCAGTTTCTCCTTCACAGATAACAGCAACTTTCTGGAAGAAGCAATTTTTTAAACTGGGTTGTGGTATGAGAAAGTTAAATCTGCCTTTCTGACTGCTGCCCTCCCCCAATGTGCTTTTCCTTCCAGAATAAAAGACACATGAAATGCTATCACACATTTTCCGTATTGTCTAGTTTGTACATTACTCTACAAGTCAATGCAACCAGGCATTACAATGTTCAGCCTAGAAGCATTCTAGAAGCACTGTCTTTAGTGTCTCAGGATTGGATTATTCTTGCACTGGAAGTATTTCCAAGTCTTGAAACCTGTAGTCATCTAAACTGAACTGGTGCCAGGTTGCTCACACTTTTACTGTGAATGTCAATTTTTGAACAAGTGATAAGATCAGAACGTTAAGACTATACTACATGTAACATCCAAGATAATTATACTGCTGGATCTAAAAAGTGATACTGACACTTTCCCTTAAGAACTCAAGACACAACCAAGGGTGTGGTCTAGGACTAACAGCAGATTGTTTGTGCATAATCTTTATAGAACTCAGAGTGTGGTTGAGTCTCCTTCTTTGGAGATTTTTAAATAGAGGCTGGATGGCCATCTGTCAGGAATGCTTGGATAAGGTATTCCTGCATGGCAGGGGGTTGGAATAGATGGCGCTTGTGGTCTCTTCCAACTCTATGAGTCTATGATTCTAAGACTCTGTGGCCATTTTCTACAACTCCCATTCCCACAAGAGGGCGTACCAATCTTTCCAACAAAACTGGTGGTTTCTCAAAATTGGTTTGGGACTGTTGCCTCCTGAGAAATTTCTTCAACCCTGGCAGTCTTGACTCTCAACATCTGTTTAGAAATCCAACTGTGTTACCTGACAGAAGTTGGAAGTAGAAACATTAAATATTTTTCAACCCCATCTGTTTCATCAATCATTTTTTAACAGGTCATTTCTGTAATGGCAATGAGGATGCAGTAATTTTAGCACAATAATTGGATGAGCTTGCCTGAGTTTTAAGATCTTTGGGAGGAAGGGCTTTGTCTTGCTCCGCCCCCCGCCCCCCAGCACCACAGGCATGTCTAGTGAGGAAACAGGAGAGAACCTCCATGGTGGCAACTCCATGACTGCAGAATTCCCTCCCTTGGAATACTTGGTAATTGCTCTCTTTTGGCCTGAAACCAAAGACTTTTTTATTTAGACAGGAGTTTGGTTTTTAACTGGTTTGGGGCAGACATTCTGTTAATTGGTATCTTTACTATGATTTAAATATATTTTACACTGGTTTAAACTAATGTTTTAACAAGTTTATTTACTTTAGATTTGGTACTATATATTGTTTTAGGTATATTTTATGTTATAAGACACCTTGGATCCCATATTGGAAATAAATACAGTACAACCCTGTATCCACAGGACTGGTACCCACAGTTTCACTTATTCATGCCTGAAAAAAGTATGTTCTCTCCTAAGGTGTTTTCTAGCCCCTCCCCCCCCCCAGTGTGATTCTATGGTATGTTTCTGCCAGAAATTAATCATGGAGTCACATTGGAGGACATACAGATTTCTAGAGAGGTGTTCTCTCTAGGTCACCCAGTGCAAACTCCATGATATGTCTGGGCTGAAAGCCATTCATTTCAATAGAGTTCGCTATTATCTGCAGTTTTGCGTTTCCACAATAAGTACAGAAAAATATCCCCTGTGGATATGAGGGTCATACTATACAGGCGTACCTATTAACAAAGCCTCTTATAAAGAAGTTCCTTTTTACAAAGTCTTTTTATGCCCCAAGCCTTCCTTTTGCTCTATGTCCTGACTAGCTGGAGAGTTTTATAGCAGCATCAACACTGGGAGGACAGTGAAGAGGGGCTGGAGAAACATAGACTTTGCTCTTGGGTGCAGCATCATATCTGCATTAAACAATACAATAAAGCTTGAGCTGGAAAAAAGCATTCTGCTCTAGCCAATACTACTATAGCTGTGTGTGCCTATCTGTTTTTAATCTTTTATAATTTAATATTATTTTAAGGGGTGGGTGGGCTAGGGTACTGTTACTATGGAGTTTTTATATTGTAAGCCGCCCCGATTGCGTTGCAGAGGGGCGGGATAGAAATAAAATTTTATTATTATTATTATACTATTAAATAAGCAAGATAAACAGCAGCTGCCTCCAGAATCTCTTATTGAGCATGCATAAATGAGCAAAACAGAAAGCAGATAAACCTACTTCACCAGCTAATCCTAGCATGCATATACGCGCATGTGCACACACACACATATATACAAAAAAGCATAAATCTGTTAGTTTGGCCACCAAATGGAACTCATAAGAAAAGTGGAGGCTGGTAAAAGGGGGGGAATCATCCCTCACTGAACTTTGGAGGAAGTTTCCAATTGGTCTCTTAGAACGTTCAGAAATTTGTTTTTATTTACTTATGGAAGGCTTATCTGACCTGGTTGCTTCATTTCACATGTGCATATTGTTAGTTCTGAATAAAAAATTTGCTGAAACTTGTTGAACAGAACTGCTTTTCTTATTTGTGCTATATGAATCTATCCTTATTATTTCCATGTTATTCCAGTATGAAATGTTCTGGTGTAGTAGTAATGCTCAGGGACACATCTACTTTGTTAATAAAAGTAATACTATAAGCTTTACAGACTGAAACAAGAAGTGGCTGGATGTTAACTGCCAGTTTTGAAAACCCAGCGAATGCACTACACCTTGCTTTAGATAAGGATAGCTGCTCTAGGAGTAACAGTTTTCATTTTTGAAGATCAAAATGCTGATGAAGGGGGATGTTCAGAGAGTTGCATGTGGCCCATGAATGGTGGCAACCTCTTATTTCTATCAACTTGACAAAGTTATGTATAATTGCACGTTACAGGTATACTTCAATTAACAAAGTAAACATTTTCCTGGGCACTACAACTTTAACAGAAAATTTTGTTCCGGAGGCTGAAATACCATGGAAAGAATAAGGATAGGTTTCTATACCACAAAAAAGAAGAGCAGCCCTACTTCACAATCCTTCCATTGTCAATGTGCTAAAAAAAAAACCTCCAGCTAGATAGAGGATGAAAAAGGAAACGGAGGCTGGGGGAGCATAAAAAGACTTTGCACAAAGGAGCTTCTTCATCAGAGGCTTTGTTACGGTATGTCTGCACATATACTAGATTTTCAGACAACAATGTTATAGTGTTACTATTCCACTGTATTTGCTATGGCTGCCTCCTGTTGAATCCTGGGATTTGCAGTTTAGGGTGGGGCATCTGCAACTCTCAGCCAGAGAGATCTTAGGCCTCACTAAACTACAAACCCCAGAATTCCACAGCAGGAAGCCAGAGCAGTTAAAGTGGAATAGTAACACTATAACAGTGTAGTCTGAAAATCTCCATAATGTAAACCAATTGTTCTTTGGTAATTATATACGATCAAATATTGGGAACTTATATTTAACAAGGGGGAGAAGCTGGCTTCTTCATCAGAGTATACAGGTGCCATTCCAAAGCAGATATCTAGGGGACTGCTCATTTCAGGAAGGGAATTGATTTGTTGTTTGGAATAGGAGGGACTTTTCCCATTTTAAACAACACTGAGACATCCAGCAATGCTGGTAGTCATTGCTGGAGGATCCCTTACCTGTGTATGTTAAGCCTTGGGTAAGTCATATTTTGAGTCTGACAGATTACATTTAGGTTAACTTGAGATGTTTAGTGGGGGGAAGCCATCTAAAGTGTGTTAAAAATCTTGATTTTGACAATAAAACCAAGACACATTTTCTGTCCTTATCAACAGAAACACATACAGAGGCTTTTCTTTCAACAGGTCTAGCAAGACAGATTTTCATCTTTCTTAAAACAACTGAATGATTAATTAAACATGCCTGAATCCTCTTAAGCATGTTGTTTTATTACGTCACCCTCTTTGTATGAAGTTAAAAAAATTCTTATCTTTATCACTGCAGGCACACTGTTATGAAATCTGTGTTTGTGAGCATTCTCTGGCCTCTGATCAAACAACTAATATCATTTCTATTTCAGCATAGATTCACTAACGGGTAGTCTATTTTAAGTGCACCTAATGGTAACAAATTAGTTTATAGACCAACAGTGCACACAAATTATTGTTACCCTATACTGTATATTCATCTAATAAAACCTGTTATTAAGAGCAATATAATACAGCCTGGCTTCTACAGTGCAGCCTAACATTTCCAGGTCTTATGCTGAACAAAATGGATGTAGCTAAACATCCACCATGGTCTGGTACTAAAATAAAAGATTTAAATATGGAGATTCAACCACAATTCATCTGATTCAAACTTGATCAAAACTAGCTGAAACCTTACTGGCTTATGTTGGTGATGGATTATTCCACATTAGTTCAAATTATGATATCATTGTACAGAAATTCACAATGGACCTCAACCATGTTACACCATTATTGTGGCACCCAGTGCAAGCTGCACAGTGCAAACTGGCTATAACCAACCACTGGCCCAATCGATTAGCAGTGATACTATTAGAAAAAGTGTAGAATAAATACTAAAGAGACTAGCTCTCTTTTTATTGAATGAATTAATGCTGTTGGTGTACCTTAGCCCCTCCCCTTCATGTCTGTTAATACTGATAGTGTTTAGTGAATGTACTTATAGTATTACATCTACTTCCTTACCTGTCTCCGCCTCTCCAGCCTCTCTTGCTTTTCCTTTTCTCGTTCTGTATCCCGTTTTTTGTTCTTAACCAATATGGTGGGCTTACTCTTAGGAATACTTTTATTAAGCACTTTAGCCATGGCATCAGCCCAGCCAGCATTTCCCATGTCTTTGGAATCTGCCGCATTTTTAATTTCAACATCTGGAATTGCAGGCTCATCTTCATCATCACCATCCAGATCTTCAACCCCAGATGAAAAGCTGTCCTCTGGAATGTCTGAGCCTGAATCTGAAAGAAAAACAACAAGTTCAGTTCCTTGCTACTTGCACTATATCCTTAAATCTATCCCAACTTTACAGGGGGTGGGGGAAGAGTTACTAGAATTCAAGTACTTGTCACCACTTCCTGTTGTAATGTCATGTGCAGTAAAGTACCCATTTCAAGGAAGTTATCAAGATATGTTATGCTTCCAAAGACATGATGAGCGCTGAACGAAGCTCAGTAATTTATAACAGAATATTTAGGGTAAGAGTATCTCATTTCATGGGGGGGGGGGAAGAATTCTGGTTTTGAAAAAAAGATTAAAATTCCAACACTGACATCTAGTGTTGAAATCAGAAAAGGAAGGTGGGTTAAAACAAGCAGACTGACATAATCCAATTCAGCATATAAATGCCAATTTCACAATGGGCCCAATTTTGATAAAAGCAACTTTTAATTACTACTCCACACTGAGAAGACATTCGTCATCTCAAGTCTGTTGGAATTGTTACTCCTCCTGCGATGGTATTTCTTAGAGAAATAAAACTGACGTTATTATACACATTTATGGGATCTGGCTATGAGTATTTACATGTTAATGAAAGAACACATCAGCAGCCTACTGGAGCAGTGGCTCTTAACGTGTGGTCTGGAGACCTCCAGGAGTCTATGATGTCCTCACAGGGGTCCATGAAGGCTTGAAGGCTGCTTGGCCCACCACCTCCCTGCAGTGGAGCAGCCATATGACAGGAGCCAAGGCAAAGGCTGACTAGCTGGCTTGGCCTGGGCATTGCCATTCAATCCACTCCAGCCACAAACTTGCAGGAAGAAGCAGGAGAAGAGTCTTCCCTTGCCCTCCAGTGCCTCTGAAGGAAGGTTTAATGGATGGTGTAATTGCATTATTTATTATTAGGTATCATTATTATTATTAGGCTTTTAAATCTTGAGTTAAGTCTTGGGGGGGGGTGCTTGGCAACAAAAGAAATTTAAAGGAGGTCCCTGGTAAAGAAAAGGTTAAGAGTCACTGTACTGGAGAACTGAAAGGATTATTAGGTGTTATTGCTGCTGCTGCTGCTGTTGTTAGGCTTTTCTTAAGTCTTGGGGGACCTCAGCAACAAAAGATATTTAAAGGGAGCCCCGATAAAGAAAAGGTTAAGAGCCACCGTAATGGAGAGCTGAAAGTGTTATTTGGTATTATTACTGTTGTTGTTATCATTAGGCTTTTCTTGTCTTGGGGTCCTCGGCAACAAAAGATATTTAAAGAGAGTCCCTGGCAAAGAAAAGGTTAAGAGCCACCGTAATGGAGAGCTGAAAGTGTTATTAGGTATTATTACTGTCGTTGTTGTTATTATTATTAATATTATTAGACTTTTCTTAAGTCTTGGGGGGCCTCGGCAACAAAAGATATATATTTAAAGGGAGCCCCTGATAAAGAAAAGGTTAAGAGCCACCGTAATGGAGAGCTGAAATTAGGTATTATTACTGTTGTTGTTGTTATCATTAGGCTTTTCTTAAGTCTTGGGGGGCCTCGGCAACAAAAGATATTTAAAGGGGGTCCCTGGTAAAGAAAAGGTTAAGAGAGGGATACATTTCCTAACGAACCCCGCAGAGTTTCTGAAAGCCACAGAATTAAGCAAGGCAGCCAATAAATGCACCCAGTCAACTTGCTTTGATAAATTCTGGGTTTCTGCAGGACGATGAAGGAACCAGAGGAAACGGGATGAACTTCAGGAATCCGACTACTACTTTCTCCGAGCAGAAATACAGGCGCGAAGCCTGAGACGGGTGCTGCCTCAAACCCCCGCCGCGTGTCTTGGCCGGGAGGGAGGGAGGGAAAAGAACCGGCGGCAGCCAGGCGACCCCAGCGGGTGAAAGAGAGAGAGAGACGTACCAGGGGCGGCGGTGGCTCCGTCGGTGGCGGTTGCCATGGTGCCCGCGCTCCCTCCGCGTCTTCAGCCGGACCGGACAGCACGCTTCCCGTGTAAACTGAGGGCGCGCCTTGCCGCTGACCTCTGACCAGGAGTCCCGCGAGATCTCGCCCAGCCAGGAGGTCTCGCGCGAGACCTTCCTGTCGCGAGACTTCAAGCGGGTTTATATAGGCCTGGCTCACGCGGTCTCAGCCAGTTCTGCTCTGACTCTTGTTGAACTTGTGTGGGTGTATATATATGTTTATCGGGGTGTGTGTGTGTGTGTGTGTATACACATACACACACACACACGTATGATATATATATATATATATACACACACATACATATATTATGTACAGTATATATATATATGTACACACACGCACACATATACATATATGTGTGCGTGTGTGTGTATATATATATATACATATATATACGCACACATATGTATGTATGTATGTGTGTGTGTATATATATATATACACACACACACATATTGGGGGTTGTATGTTTTGGTTTACTACTATCAAAAATCAAAGACATTTGACTATCAAAAATTTTTAAAATGTCTTTGATTTTTGATAGTATATGAACAGAGCGAATTAAGATGTTTGCTAAGAAGAGGATGTATTCATTTAATTTAAATAATTGATTTCATTTAGCTAGAAAAACAATCAGAGAATTGGGAGGTCAATTTTAATGGGGATGGGGTGATGTTGGTATATTTTTGGTGTTACTGGTTTCTGTTGGGAGGGAGGTTTCTTTTTCTTTCTACGTTATTACATTTGCACATTACAGTATGTTATGACATGTTTCTTCTTTTATGTTTGTCTATGTTTTAAGATTTATGTTGAAAAATTGCTTTAATCATTAAAAACCAAAACATTCTTGTTATTCTTGTTACTGCTATTTTGATTGTTGTTCTTGTAGTTTTAAAGATGTTTTGTTTTTGTGAATGACTGGTTGATCAATACTAAGAGAAAATATAGGAAAATGTTGCAGTTCTATATTTGAAACAAATTACTTTTTAATATTTTGTTTTATGTATGATGTGTTTGCATTATGTTAGTATTTATTTGGGGTAGAACATAGCTTGTAAATATAGGCAGCACTGATCAGCTTTACTAGGCAGATGGAAATACAGATAGGTAAGTGATGACAATGCACCAGCTTAATGACTAATCAATTGTATTAGGAAGATTTATATTTGGAAGTACAAGTATTTGCTTAATGCTAAATAACAGTACTGTATAGAGAGCCAGTGTGTAGTTTAGCAGTTTGAGTGTAAGCGGGGCGCTCCAAAAAACGATACAAGGACTCCCTGAAACAACATCTCAGGCTCGGCCAAATTGATCACCAACAATGGTCCGCCCTGGCCTCACATCGGGAGGCATGGAGACGCACTATCCACAATGCTGCCACCTTATTTGAGAACTCACGCCAAACAAGTCTTGAAGAGAAACGACAACGCAGACAGAATCACAACCCAGAAACATCACCCAAGGAGACCTTCTGCTGTGCTTTCTGCAACCGGACTTGTTTATCTCGGATTGGCCTTTTTAGTCATCAGCGCGCTTGCAGAAAGCACGGGATGAGTCCTTCCTGAATCTTCGTTTGCGAAGAAAAGCCAGAGAGATGTTTGGCCTAGGACACTGGGAGCCCTGGGTTTAAATCCCCTGTAGGTCATAGAAACCCACTGGGTGACTATGGGCAACTCTGTGTCTCAGCCTCAGGAAGGCAAGGACAAACCCTCTGAACAATATTCTGCCAGGAAAACCCCATGATGAGTTTGCCTGACCATAAGTCAGAAATGATTTGAATGCAAACAACAAGATAATAATGCACAAGTCACAAAGAAGCAATTTGATTTTTTCATGTTTTTTTTCCGGGCTGTAAGGCCATGTTCATGTAAGAGTTTATAAACTCTTCCAGAACACGGCCTTACAGCCCAGAAAGAGCCCATGAAAAACCTATGGATGCTGGCTGTGAAAGCCTTAGACTTCAAGGAATTTCATTCTAAGTTGTAAGAAAGATCCCACTTATAGGAAAACCCCATGGGAATCAACTTAAGAGCATGAAATCCGACTCTGGCTTTTTTTTTGAAATCCATACTTTCTTATTGTCTTAAAGCAGTAATGGACTGGATGAGGAAAAACAAATTGAGACTGAATCCAAACAAAACAGAGGTACTAACAGTTATGGGCCCGAAACCAGGTCTGGGAATACAACTTCCAGTCCTGGATGGAACTACACTCTCCTCCAAGGACTGTGTTCTCAGTCTGGGTGTGCTCCTGGACCTGTCACTCCAGATGTCTAATCAGGTTAATGCGACGGTCAGGAGTGCCTGTTATCAACTTAGGCTGATACACCAGCTGCGCCCTTTCCTGGGAACTAGGGACCTCGAAACTGTGGTACATGCACTGGTAACCTCTCGTCTGGATTTCTGTAATGCGCTCTACATGGGGCTACCCTTGTGCTTGACTCAGAAACTTCAACTAGTTCAGAACATGGCAGCCAGGTTGATTTCTGGTGTTTCCAGAAGAGAGCATATAACACCTGTGCTAAAAGCTCTCCACTGGCTGCCTGTTAGTTTCCGGGCACAGTACAGTGTTGGTTATAACCTTTAAAGCCCTACATGGCTTGGGTCCAACTTATCTCCGGGACCGCCTCCTTCCGTACGACCCTCCCCATGCACTTCGGTCCTCTGGGAAGAATCTGTTACAACCTATGAAAACAAGGCTGTTGGTGACCTCCCAGAGGGTCTTCTCTGCTGCCGCTCCCAGATTATGGAATGGCCTGCCGGACAAGATCCATCTTTTTACCACCTTAGACAGCTTTAAAAAAGCTGTCAAGATGGATCTTTTCTGGCAGGCCTTTCCTGAATAATTATCCCGGCCCAAGACTCGGCTGTCCTTTCTGGGCTGTGATTGTATGTTTAAATTTTTTCTTCTAACTTATATATTTTTAATTATTGTATGTTTTTAATCCTTCATAATTTAATATTATTTTAAGGGGTGGGTGGGCTAGGGTACTGGGACTATGGAGTTTTTATATTGTAAGCCGCCCCGATTGCGTTGCAGAGGGGCGGGATAGAAATAAAATTTTATTATTATTATTATTATTATTAAGTCAATAAACTTAATTCCAAGTTATATCTGTCTCTCTGGCTTTTCTTCGCAAACAAAGAAAAGACAAGTCTGGTTGCAGAAAGCACAGCAGAAGGTCTCCTTGGGTGATGTTTCTGGGTTGTGATTCTTTCTGCGTTGTCATTTCTCTTCAAGACTTGTTCGGCGTGAGTTCTCAAATAAGGCTGCAGCATTGTGGATAGTGTGTCTCCATGCCTCCTGATGTGAGGCTATGGCGGACCATTGTTGGTGATCAATTTGGCCGAGCCTGAGATGTTGCTTCACTGAGTCCTTGTATTGCTTTTTTGGAGCGCCCCTCTTACATTGACCTGTGGCGAGTTCACTGTAGAGTACTATTTTTGGGAGGCGATGGTCCTTCATCCTAGAAACGTGCCCTGCCCAGCGCATCTGTGTTCTCTATATCATGGCCTCAATGCTGCTGATCCCTGATTGCTCAAGGACGTCCTGAGAAAAACACTCTTGTGGCAGTAAGCTGTAAGGACTTAACTAATTTTCTTGTCATTTGCTGTCAAGTCAGCACCAAAACAACCACATGAATGAGAACCCTAGTCATCAACAGTGCAGTTCAGTGTTGCAAACTCATAACTGTGGCTTCCTTTATTGAGGGAATACATCTCTGATGTCTTCCTCTTTAATTAGTGCTTTCAGCTCCTTGGCATTAGTCTCTTTCCCACTGAATCATGAGATGTCAAAAATACAATAGCCTCAGATTGTTTTAGCTTTTAGGGAGTGTTCTAGCTTAATTTGCCCTAGGATTCATTTACTTGTGTTTATGGCAGACCATGGTATACGTAGCACTCTTCCTCACCGCCACATATAAAATGACAGCTTTCTTTGCTGTCTCCCTTTTGCAACCGCATGTAGAAATCAGAAATATGATGGCATGGATTTTCTTAACTCTGATGTTCAATGTTAGCTCTTTACACCTTAAGATTTTATCTAGTTTCTTTATGGCTGCCCTTCCAAGTCATTATCTATCTATATATATGGTTGTGGTTTTGTTTTTTGTTTTTGGCATGGTACCCATTTTGAGTAATGGAACCAAAGTATAGAAAATCTTTCAACAACTTCAATGTTTCATGATTCACTTTAAAGTTATATAAATCTTTGGTAGTCATTTTCCTTAATATTCAACTATAACCCTGCTTTTGCACTTTATTTAACTCTTCTCAGTAGTTTGTTTATTAAATTTATATCCCACTGTTCTGCCATATGGGACCCAAGGTGGCTCATACAATATGTTAAAACAATACAGCTAAAATCAATCTGGAATACAAAAAGCATTTAAAAGCATTAAATACAATCCTCTTAAAACATTAGTTTAAAACAATTAAAAGCACATTAAAACCTACCTTTTTCCCTACCCCAACCAGATTAAAAACTGAAGACCTGTTTAACTATTTTATTTATTTATTTTGATCAGGTATTTATGCTCCTCTCTTCAGCCCCAAAGGCTCTCAGAGCAGCTTACAAATTGTCAAGCAATAGCAAGCTACATATCTGTACCGCATTAAGCAGTTTCCAATGTGTGTTAGCTAAATAGGAAGGTCTTGGCCTGCCGGTGGAAGGAGAACAGGGAGGGGGACAATTGAGCCTCCCTTAGCAGAGACTTTCATAGTCTGATAGCCACTGAGAAGGCTCTTTCCCGAGTCCTCAACAACCATACTTGTGAAGGTGGTGGGACTGCAAGAAACCCCACTCCCTCAAAGATCTTAAAACAGGCTCATATAGGGAGACACAGTCTATCAGATAGCCTGGACCTAAGCTATATAAGGCTATATAGGTAATAACCAGCACTTTGAATTCCATCAGTTTTGATTAATACAGTCGTCCCTTCACATTTGCGTGTTTTATATTCACAGTTTTGCATATTTGCGGTTTATAGCTACTGCTGAAACAGTACTGTTATTGCAAGACATTGTCCTCCTCCTTCTCATCCTCCTCCTGTCTGGGAAAACCACAGTCTCTGCACCACCATGATTCTGCAAGATTCACAAAGTCCCTCTGCCTCCCTCCACTCTGGTGGGAAGACTGGCTCCACCCCCACCCCATCTTTGTCCTCTCCCTTCTCTTCCTCCACTACAGCCAACAACATTGCCCGTTTCTCCCTTTCCCAGGTTTGAATGACAATGGACTTTTAAGGTGGCATAGCAGTGTTTACCTCCAGATAATGGTGCACAATTCATGCTGGTTTGGAGTACAGGTGAGCAGGAGACATAAGGTATTGTTGTTGGCCAGGCAGAGGGAGGGGGAGGCGAGGGTGGGAAAGTTTTGTGTGCCCTAGAACTGTTGCTGCCACTGAGGCAGGGACTGTGCTTTTCACTTTGGTTTATGGGGATATGGGATGGAATAAAATTTTTAAGGTGGTGCAGGTTGGTTTGGATGCCAGGACAGCACAAGATGTGAAGTGGTTTTGTTGCAAAGAGGACAGAGGTGTGGTCTTGTTGGTGTTGCCACAACATTTATACTAAATTTGGAGTGGAGGAAAGCAGAAGGACTTTGCAAATTGGCAGAGGCATCATGCAAAGGCAGGAAAGGGAGGTTCTGGCAGTGCTGTTGGTGGGAGAGGAGAATATAGCATATTTGGGGTGGGGCTTAATTTATTTATTTTTCACTTTTGCAGTGGTTTTTTTTTTCACTTTTGCGGTGGTGCTCTGCTCCTAACCCCCGCAAAGGGATGACTGTAGTTCCATGTCTTCTCTGTTTTCTGCTAGTAATATGGTGCTGTCTGTATATTTCAATTGTTGATGTTCTTCCCCTCCCCTTCTTTATGCCAGCTTCCTTTCATCTAATCCCACTTTCTGTATATGTTCTGCATATGAATTAAACAGACAGGGTGATAAAATGCAACCATGTCTGGCCCATTCTGTTTTTCCATATTCTGCTTTGACAGTGGCCTCTTGTCCAGAGTATGGGTTATCCATTAGGACAATCAAATGTAGCACTCCCATTTCTTTAGAGCAATCCATGGTCTGCGCAGTCTTTGCTGTAATGGGTAAAGCACAAGGTGACTGAAAATTCTTTGGTGTGGTCAATTAGCCAACATACATTTACAATATGATCTGTAGTGCTTCTTGGGTGTTTGGCATTTCTCATTCCATGTATGGTAAAATTGTCTTCTGATTTTTTGGCGACAGTATCTATTTTGATTAATGACTGAGCCAAGGTACAGAACATCCTCAGGGGCAAATATTTGAGGATGTGATCATCTTGAAAGGTTCAGGGACACTAAGTAAAGTCATGATCAACATGCTGGGGGCTGACTTTTGCAAGGCCTGGGAGAGAAAATCAAATGGAACTGAATGATGTGGTAAATAAAAATGAGAGAGCAACAGTTGCAGAAATAACCAAGTGAAGAGATTGTTGTTATAGAATGATAGAGTCATAGAGTTGGAAGAGACCACAAGGGCCATCAAACCCCTGCCATGCAGGAATACACAATCAAATCATACCTGACAGATGGCCATCCAGCCTCTGTTTAAAAACCTACAAAGAAGGAGACTCCACCACACTACAAGGCAGTGTATTCCACTTCCGAGCCACTCTTACTGTCAGGAAGTTCTTCCTAATGTTTAGGTGGAATCTCTTTTCCTGTAGTTTGAACCCATTGCTCCGTGTCTTAGTCTCTGGAGCACCAGAAAACAAGCTTGCTCCATCCTCATGTTGACATGTTGTGTGTCTTCAAGTTGTTTCCAACTTATGGCAACCCTAAGGCGAACCTATCACAAGGTTTTCTGAGGCTGAGAATGTGTGACTTGCTCAAGGTAATAAGCGATACTTAGTCCCCAAACACAGCCCTCTCTTGATGTATACCAAATTCAGAGAAAGATACATCTGCATTACTACCAGGTTGTGTGCCTCATAACTTACTCTAATACTTGCCTCCCTCTTCCCAGCTGCCTGTCTTATTGCCTGGTTCGACTACAACCATCAAGAACCTCAGGCGTTTAGCACTATTGTCCTCTCCACTTCTTTGTTGGTGAACTCTGTCTCTCCATGTGAGCCACATTAGTGAATAAACAGTTTGGGAAAACTGAACTGCTCCTACCAATGTGCTGCATGACTTAACTGGTCTCAGCTTGCCTCCATCCAGTCAGTTCCCATTGCATGTCATATAATGCTGCTATGTCTCTCTGTGGCAATGAGGACCATAATCTCATAGAAGTAATCAATTGGGATGTACAGCAGTGATGAGCAGGGCTAGAGCTTACCTCTTTCCTTTTTGCTTCCACCATTCTTTCCCATTTGTCTCTCTGCCACCTCCTCCTCTCTCTTTCTCCTCACCCAGGGGAGGGACAAATTGCCCTTCCAGAGATCTGAACTGACCTTTTGAAGATCACTTAAAATACTAGGCCAAGGGCTGTATGAGGTCATGATAAGGGCCCAGGTTGTCTTCTGCTGAATGGAATGCAGTTTGACCATTTTCTCCTTATAAAGAACAATCTGTCCACCTGAGACACCACTATAGTATATCTCTGGTCCTGTCTACATGATTTAAATAATACGTACGCCGTGCGGAAGTTCACACTTCGGTACAAACGGCTGTTCGGATGCACACGAATGCAAAAGAGGGGGGCGGTTTTCCACCCTGAAATATGCACACGCAGCATTCGGGAGGGAAAGTGGATCACGAAGAGAAATCCGTATGCCGTTTGGATGGCTGACGGGTGTGTACGGTCCCTTCGCACACATACGAACAGACAGGGTAAACTGATTGGCTGGCCGAGTAGAGGGGGCGGGGCTAGCACAGAGGGGAATTGGGAGCGGCCGCCATGTTGGTTTCCCAGCTAGCGAGCGTCCAGTAAGTCCGTGAATGTATATGTTTATTTATTTTTATTTTATATTGTAAATACGGAAAACCGACTGTCCGCAAACCAGGAACCTTTAAAAAAAAAAAAAGCGGCGGGAGATTTAAAACTGCCGCTTGGCTTGCTCGCTGCAGCCAGCTTCGGGAAGAGGGAGTCATACGGAGCTTAGGGGGCTTAAAAATCGTATAGCCGGTTCGTATGCATACGAACGACAGGCTGTTCATATTTTTTGCCCCCCATACGGATTTTTTTGTGATCGTATAGCCGCACCCTCTGTGTAAGTCACTGCTTCAAGTAGAAGGAATGCCCTGTTCACCTCTGCAAAACATCGGAGATGAACCCTTTGTTAAATTCTTCTTCTCAAATTCTTCCTTCCAGAGCTTGGATGGGCATCTTTCAGGAATACAGTACTTTAGTTGTGTATTCCTGCATGGTAGGAGGTTGGACCGGATGGCCCTTGAGTTCCTTCTGCTCTGAAAGTAAAACTTTGGAGTGAAGTGCACCAGCCAACATTCAATGGAAAGCATGCAGAGGGAGTCTTTGACAGAGACAGAAGTACATAGGACCACCCTTTACCTCCACTCTTTCTTTGCCACTTACTGTTCTCTATCCTCCCTCCTCACCCGACTGGCAGTATCACTCTTGTCAGAGGTCTGAATTTAATGTTTGCGGATAACCTCTGAAATTAGGTCAAATATAGCCTAGGACTGGGGAGATGCAGTTTCAGATCCCTTCTCAGCAACTCTCTCATTGACCTTGGAATAATGACTACCTTGTAGGATGGTCTATCTTCACGGTTTTGTTGTGGGGACATGGTATTCAGCACAGAAATGCAGTCTTGAGCTCCATGGACAAACAGCAAGGCATAAAAGAAGTGAATACCATCCTCTTCCATAAAGCAGGACTATCAGTCTCTTCTCTTAGGCCATGGATATTTCAGAAATGGGGCCTCCAGGCATTTTTGGATCACAACTCTCATAATCTCTGGTCACTGCTGAGGCTGATGAGAATTGGAGTTTAATCTGTTGTTTGCGCATTCCAGAAAGACTAATAAAAATTAGCTGACTGTTTTGAAAATAATGTTTCTTTATTCCTATGAGAGCCAATATAGATAAGGAGCAATCTTACACAAAGAAGACACTGTCACATATTGTTAAAGTGTTATATGCCACATGTATTTAAAATGTCTGCTGTGCCACAAATGCAGTGCATGTACTATAATATGTATTGCAAGTATACTGCCTATCAATTTCTGTATTACAAACGTATACTCATCTATGGAGTAAATCCATTGCATTTTATGTATTTATACCAAGAACACATCTCAGCCGTGCATTAGGCTTCGTTCCGTTTAAAAGAATCCTTACATAGGAAAGAATAAGATATTGAAATTATCCCCTGTTTGCAACTCACTTAAAATCAGTAAAAGGACAAATTAAACATTTACTGCATCCACTTCACAATATAAAGATTTACAATTTAATCTACGCCTTCATATATTATTCTGAATATTGTGACTTCTTTTTTCCCCCATCATACATATCCATACAAGAATAAAAGAGCTCCCTTGTTGCTATCTGTGAAGTAAATGTTAGTATGCCCTACTACCCCCTCCCCACGGTATCTTATAACTGGAAATAAATATTGGACACTTTTCAGGGTCAGGCTTGGCTGAGGCAAACCAGAGGTTAGTTGGAGGTCACAATGACCTGAGACATGCCTGGCAATATAATGGTCAGAAAGCCCATACTAGGATTGAGCAGGAATCCCCCCTAATGGGTTTATGCTAACAACCCAGTTATTAAAGGGGTATGTGTTAATTCTTTCTTCTAACCTTGGGCATTTCAGCAATGATTCAATCAAACAATTAAGTGACCATTCCTTAATCTACACCCTACAGAAATCTCTCCTATACCCCCCCCCATCCAATCTTAAGAGGTTGTTGCAAACCAATCAATTTCTATCTCCAGCAATTAGCAATCAGTTGAGTAGATTTTCCTTGGGTTTTTTTCCAGGCTGTGAGGCCTTGTTCTGGAAAAGTTTATTTCTGATGTTTTGCCTGCATCTGTGGCTGGCATCTTCAGAGAATGGTTGGGTAGAAGTGTGTGTGTGTGGGGGGGGTTATATACTGTGAACCCCTGTTCTGGAAGATAT
Organism: Gambelia wislizenii; assembly: GCA_030847615.1. NCBI lineage: Eukaryota > Metazoa > Chordata > Lepidosauria > Squamata > Crotaphytidae > Gambelia > Gambelia wislizenii. The sequence goes on along the minus strand of JAUMIR010000001.1, from coordinate 48,905,395 downwards.
GCAAATTTGTGTATTTGAATGGCTAGTTTTTGGGTGGAGATATGCAAGGAGGATTAGTGTTTGTTTGGCTAATGATTGGTTAATGGTCCATTAACCAACCATTAGCCAAAGAGACACTAATCCTCCTTGCATATCTCCTTGCATATCTCCACCCAGAAACTAGGCATTCAAATACACAAATTTACATATCCTCCCCAACAGGGGTTTACAGTATATAAACCCCATACACACTCCTACCCAACCATTCTCTGAAGATGCCAGAAATAAACTCTTCCAGAACACGGCCTCACAGCCCGGAAAAAAAACAAGGAAAATCTATGGATGCCGGCTGTGAAAGCTTTCGACTTCACAAATCAGTTGAGTTTTGGTTTCCTTTGTCTGTTCTGTGGGAGAGTCATTCAGACTTTGTTATTACCAAATTCTCTCCTCCAAGGCATGGGATAGGGTATAAGTATTAGACCCTAGACCCGCACTAAGTGTGCCACAGTAGACAAATCCAGCCACTCTCTTTCTCAGCGCTCCCTGGATCGGAACCTCCTGTGCCACCCTCAGATGCCTGTTTGAGTATCCTCTCTATATGGAACTCTCCTCTTCAAGACTGGTAACTATCACCCTATATTCCCAAACCTCTCTCCCTCTATCCAATCCTTCTGTCTTATTCAGTTATAGCCTTGTATGGTTCTTATGCACATGCGTTGTGTATGTTAGTTCACTTTTGTGTTATTCCAATAAAATACTTTATTTCACTTAACTAGAGTGCCCTCTACAGTTAGTACTGGTATACATGCCACTCTGTTCTGCCTTGGTCAGACCTCACCTAGAATACTGAGTCCAGTTCTGGACACCACAATTCAAAAAGGATATTGAGAAATTGAAGAGTGTCCAGAGGAGGGTAACAAAAATGGTGAAAGGTCTGGAAACCATGCCTTATGAGGAAAGACTTAGGGAGCTGTGTATGTTTAGCCTGGAAAAAAAGACAGTTAAGGGGTGATATGATAGCCCTGTTTAAGTATTTGAAGGGGTGTCACATTGAGGATGGAGCAAGCTTGTTTTCTCCTGCTCCAGAGACTGGAACACAGAGCAATGAATGCAAGCTCCAGGAACAGAGATTCCACCTCAACATTAGGAGGAACTTTTTGACAGTAAGAGCTGTTTGGCAGTGGAACGCACTCCCTTGGAGCGTGGTGGGGTCTCCTTCCTTGGAGGTCTTTAAACAGAGGTTGGATGGCCATCTGTCAGGGATGCTTTGATCGTGATTTCCTGCATGGCAGGGGGTTGGATTGGATGGCCCTTGTGGTCTCTTCCAACTCTACAATTCCATGATTCTATGATTCTACATAGATAAAAAGATCCCCGAATTACCCTCCTCTCACAGGCCTCCTTTTGAGCTAATAATTCCCCCAAATATTAAGGAGATTTTGGCTGCATGGGTAGGACTCTAAAGCACCCCCACCTCTTAGGGTAACAATGTATAGTAGATCAGAATCAGTAAACAGATAATAAGAAATAAGATTATGTCCCAAAGAAAGGTGGATTTTTTGCATGAGTGCCCAACTTGTCAGATCTCTTAATGAAATAAGAGATCCAGGGAGGAAATCTAGATCTGTCCCAGCAATAATTATCATGGGTTGTGTGTGTATGTGCCTTCATTGTCAACTTGTGGTGACCTCATGAGTTTCATAGGCAAAGAATGCTCAGAGCTGGTTTTGCCAGTTCCTTCCTCTGAAATATAGCCTACAGTACCTGCTATTGTTGGTAATCTCCCATCCAAGTATTATACAGGGCTGACCCTGCTTAGATTCCAAAGCAGGTGGAATTTGTTGCTGTTAGGGGGTAGCTATGGCCAAATGCCAGGATACAAATGTGCTGTTGAATTGTCAGACTATAATAGAATCACTGTGATTTGTACTTAAAAGATTCAATGTCAAACCTACACAAAAGTGTCCAGTTTTGTTTTGTTTTTTTTACTTCACTAGAAATGTGCAAAATTTGGAAAAGTTCCTTTTGGAGGGATGAAAGTTCCCTGAATTCCACAGTTTGGCCATGCTGGCTGGGTTCTATATTGGATGTGAAGAAAGTAGTTTTCAACATTCTGGAAATGTGAACATAAAAGCAGACTTCCTAGGAATACAGTAGATACCAGATGGTGCCCTCAAGCTCCACCTCAACATTGTTCCTGCCTCAGGCTAGCCAGAGAGATTTTAGTACCTGCAGTGGAAAATCCAGGTAGTACCTACCTACATTCTAGCCCGAGCTTAGAAAAATTACTGTTTTAGACTATATATCCCAGAATCCTCCAATCAGCACAAGACTTTAAAACGTCTTACCGGTACTTTGAGAAGTGAAGTGGATGTTTACCACGGAGGGGATATCTCAGTGGCACTGGCATACCAATTGTTGAAGGTTTGCCGGGCACTTAGCTTAATGGCCTTTGGTAGATGCATACAGGATTAGATATAGTTATAATTTTATTAATTTAGCAGCTATTATTATTTTGTGGCTTTTTATTATATTTCTGTATGCACGCTGGAATTATTTTTGTAAGCCATCCTGACAATATGATTGAAGGGTGGATTAAATACTGCAGTGAAGCAAACAAACAAATTTTAACTCCTTAACTCCTTTATGGACTCCAGCAAATGATAGTACTGATGGAGAGTGCAAAGAATGATCCTTGGGCCCTGAGAAAGACCAGTCCACATGTGTCTGAATACATCTAGATTAATCTCCCCATTCCTGGGGCCCTCCAAATATGTGCTGGAGTATAATTCCCATTGACCTACCAGTGGACATTCTGGCTGGGGATTATAGACATTGTGGTCCACAACATCTGGCGGTCCCCAGGGTGAGGAAGGCTGATCTAGACCTTAGTTTTTGTCAGGGCTCTGCATGAGGCCCCCAAATTGGTTCAAAGCCCAATTTGGCAATTTGGATTGAACTTGATTTGATCTGAACAAAATCTGTTCAAATTCAGATCCTGAATTCAAACTGAGATTTTGAAATCCAAATTGCCAGTCCTCTCCTTTTCTTGCGTTGGGAAACCAAAAATGACTGTAACTTTTGTATTTTTTCAAATGTTTGCGTAAAATATCAAGGTATACTAGGCATTAAAGATAAGGTTAACCCAGCCTGACTTCAGACAGCTAACCCCAGAGGTTTTGTGTTTGCGTGTGTGAACATATGGTAAGCATCTGTATAAGTTACTGTTTTTCAAAGAAAACAAAAACAAACCTAACAATATTTTAAAACTGTTGATGGCTCAGTCTTGACAATTCATGTTGCTTATGTCCTACCACCATCCCCCAAAACATCAGTCAGTGTAGTCTGTTAAAGTTTAACTAAGATAATATATGAAAATGAAAATGACTCCTTACTTGAAGAGGGAATTTTTGCTTTATTCTACCAGCAGTCCAAAAGGTGAGATTCAATGACACAACATTTGGAATTGGGTTGGGGTGACAAGAGGATACTTTAGCAGCAGTTCAACTGCTGAGATCCTTCTGATAAATCTCCCTGGTCTACTTTAAGCCATTGATGATCTGGGCTGGTACTGGGGGAAACTTCTCTTTCATAGCCCCATATCCTTCCTATCTCTGTCTCCTCCGCATTTGCCTTCCTAAGCCTCATGGAGGGAAAGACAGATTGAGAGCTGCTGCTTTCATGGGATCCAGCACTCTTTGTTCCTGTATTATGGAGTCCCCAGTCAACAGCTGCTCACCCTTCATCACAGCTCTTTCATGAACTCTGGCTAACACAGCTAAATCTAGCAAATGAGGAGATAACTGTTCATATAATTTCAATAGTCTCAGGTAATCCCTCCCCCAAGCACTGTGACTGGAGTGTCATGGTTAGATCTTGCCCCAGACTGCACTCTGCAGACTGCACTATGCTGACAGTGAGCAAAATCCAGCTCCCCTTCTCCCCTCAGCATCACACCACCATTTTCTTTATACGGCCATGACAGGGACACACTGTCTGGCTATTTTCTTATGTATGTTTATAATGCTGATACTGTACTGTTCTGGAACTGAATTTGGCCAATCTGATTCAAGCTGGAGCTGGTCCAAATTGGTCTGAATCAGTCCAGTTCATATTATTAGAGATTTGTGCTGAATTGGTGCCCTGGTTTTTATTCCTTTGCTGCAGTCAGAGTGCAGAAAAAGTTACTTTCTTGGACTACAACTCCCCCCCCCGCCAAAACCCCAGCTGCAGTGCATGAGTTCTGTGGCGCTATGAACTCCAGCTCTATGATTCTATGAACTCTTCTAAGACGTTTATGTCATCATCTACTTCACCTACTGTATATGGGCTTTACTGGACTGGACTATGGTGTGTCTGTCTAAGCAGGCCAGATGAGACTAGTGAAGACTCAGATAGTTATAAATCCTTAAGAACAGTCCATTAATAAAACTCAAAAGAAGACAGGATGGAAGACTGGGCACCACATTCCAAAATATAAAACATATTTTAGATCATACAGAATGCAGGAAAGCTCTCCATTCTATATTTCTCTTTCAAATCTCTTTCAAAATGTCTTCAGTGTTTTGCAAATGCTGCTGCTCCTCCTCCTTCTTGCAGAGGAACAAAGATGATCAAACATTTTGCTGCCTGGGATGCAATGGCAAAATGGCATTCTCTCACATGTACACTCATCCAATTAAAGGTGCATAACACACAAAGCCACCCATGTTATTTTGGCTCAAAAACACTTCTCTGCCATTCCAGGCAGCAAAATAACAGCAAATAACAAACTGAACATTGAACATTTTTCTGCCCTTCCATGACACCCCAAATCTGCTGCCTGAAACAGCCTCTTCACTCTGCCTAATGGCAGGGCTGGCCCTGAGGGGAGCTCAAGTGCCTAATTTTTTTTAACTGAGAATCTATACTAGGAAATGGATATTACAACACAGGATTTCTGACCTCATCCCCAAATGCAGCTGGGAAAGTCAGCTCTCTGCTTTCAGGGCTGTGACAAAGATAAGAAAATATTCTCCAGACCCTTTTCAAAGATATTAATTATAAGAGGTGTGTGAGAGAACCCCTGATAGAACTTTGAAAAGACTGCTTTGTTGTTGCATTCAGAAGAGGGTGTTCCTTTGTATTCACTGTACAAGTCCCTCACATGTAACTACGTAATGGAGTCTCTCCTTTCTTTTATTTGCATGTGTTAAGCTTTTTTATTGCAAATAAGGTTCTAAATCTTACTTTAGAAAAGAAAATTGCACTGTATGGGAGTGTGTGTTCAAAGGAAGCTATCAATATTGTTAGTTATGAAAACCTGATCATAAGTGTTTTTAGTCCATTAGCCATTCTGCTTTATTTATGCCCTCTTTCCAACAGAGTTTGGAGCCAGTTATTCAAAAGATGAAATTTAGAAGAGGAGCAGTTGCACAGGGATATAAAACACTGACATATTCTTTCTGCTAGACAACCCTTTAAAAAAAATTTTCCATCTAAACTGTGAAAAGAACCTACAGTACTTGGAAGAGAGGATGGAGTACTAACCCTCATCTCCTCCTTGTTTTCTGTGACATTGTGAAAGGAAATGGTGAAATCCAGCATTACATTTAGCTGGATTTGTTTTTAAATTATAAGCTGCTTTAAGTCCCAATTTTGGGAGAAAGGTGGGATGATGTTGATGGTGGTGATGATGATACAGAATGCAAGACAGCGTGTGCACCAATCTTCCCCCTTTCCTCCCTTTGTCCTGTCTCCTTCCCTGCTCCTCCTGCCCCCAGCAAAAGACCTCTCCAGAAAGTCTGGGAAATATTGTTAACACTGTGAACTTTTGTAGAGTGCAGCTCCAGGAGTTCTCTAATCAGCATGGGCACTGACTGGGGGATTCTGGGAGTTTTTATCAAAAATATTTTTCCAGGATCTGGTTTTACCAGGTTGCAAGTAGACATCCAGAATTACACTGCTCATAAAGATGAAAAGCTTAAATTGGAAGAAATGTGGGGTGTTAAATCAGCAGAAAAGGTGAAATATCTAGGTATAACAATAACGGGTAATAATAGACAACTTTTCCAAAATAATTACAGTTTAATCAGGCACCAGGTAAAAAATGGAAGTTTGGAAAAAGCTGGATTTGTCTTTAATGGGAAGAATATCCTTAATCAAAATGAGTATTTTGCCTAGGATCCTATTCCTATTTCAAATGATCCCAATTTCAATTCCGCCAAAATGGTTTAAGGATTGTAATAAGGAGTTATCTAAGTTATTATGGTTGGGGAATAAACCGAGAATAAAACGGTGGGAGGTGCCTCTGACAAATGTTGGAAATGTCAAGATGAAAAGGGTACCTTTTTTCACCAATAGTGGGGGTGTAAAAAGGCAAAGAAATTTTGGGGCATGATTCGAGTAATAATTCAGAAGATTCTTAAAAAGAAAATAGATTTGATGCCAGAAATTTTTCTGTTAGGTATTTATGAAAATACTAACCTTTCAAACGAAAATGGGAAAATAAAAAGATTACTTTGGCACATGTGTACCTCAGCTAGAATTGTTTATGCTAGGTATTGGAGAAAGAAAGAGATCCCATCAGAGATGGAATGGTTGGAAAGGCTATTAGAGGTAGCCTAAATGGATAAACTCACTTATCTTTTAGAGAATAAGACATTTTTTTTTTAGATTCATGGGACCCCCTGTGGACTTATTTACAAAAGGGGAGAAATTGAAATTTGAAAAAGGAATGAGCAGACCTAGTAGGGTTGTAAAACATGTGAGGACGAAGACAGTGTAAGGAAAAGGGCTTAGAAACGCAGATTTAAAAGCTAATTGTGTGGGTTTGTTAAGAAAGATTACAAAAATAAGAGAAGGGGATAGGAAGATATACATAATTACCCATAGAAATGAGTTAAATAATGCAATTATGGGAGGACAAGGAATGTGAAGATGGCGTGGAAGTGTATTTGTGGTCATAAGTAAATATAATGAAACATAGATAATGTAATTACTTCTTTTTATGAAATTAAAAGGGGAAAAATAAGAGATGTGTTATAATATGTAGAGAAGTATATTATTTGTTTGTAAGCTAATGGTAAAAATACATAATGGAATCTATTTATACTTAAAGTGTTACAAGGGTAGATAAGTATGTTGTTATAAAAAAACAGATTTGATGGATGGGAAAGTCTATAATTTTACATGGGGAAAAAGGGAAGAGTATTGATTGGAGGATTTGTAAAAACTTTTGAACTGAAGAAGGTGGATATGGTTAATGTTTTGTGATGTTGTTGGATATTATCAATAAAGAGTATACGAGGGGAAAAAAGAGAGAATTACACCACTCATACTAAATTCCCATTTTTTGGCCATCCTCGCCCTCCAGCCAATATTGTTTGTCTCCTGCCCCTGACCTCCTAGAAAGACTCTGTAGCATAGAGGTACAGAGTAAAAGATCCACTGAGCGAGCTTACCTTCTGCTCACACAGTGCCAGTTTTTACCCCAATACTTTGAAAGATTGAAGTGAAAAATTAAACCGAAGCTAAGCTAATTTCAGGTGCAAAATTTAAAGCAAAAACCGCATTAATGCAGAACTTCTATTGTGATGCAAAACGAGCCACTATTTGTCAAGTGATGGGCTTGCTTACTGAGCCCCCTTGCAGACCTATCAACAAGTATGGGGCTTCATGTTTAGCAAGAATGAGCACAGGCAACGTTTTGTTAGGATGGAAAAGGCCACCGCTTTATTGATAACCTCTGAATAATCTTAACCACAGAATCAGCCAGGATCTATGCATTGGTTGACCCACCTCCCAGCCAAGGGCAACCCATTCACTCAGCCTGCCTGCCAGGTAGCACTGGAATGGCAAACATAGGAATCAACTTGGGTGGACGCCGCTATGTAGTTCCCTTGCCATCTGGGCACGAGCCATCTCTCCCTGATCTGGCCCAGCACTACCTGCTTGCCTGCACCCCCAGAGCCCTTCAGGGGATCCTCTCATGCTGGGTATGTGGGATACACAGAGCCATTGTTGTTGTGTGCCTTCAAGTCATTTGACTTATGGTGAAGGTCACCCATTCGGTTTCCATGGCCAAGCGGGGATTCTAACCCTGGTCTCCAGGGACCTAGCCCAGTGCTCAAACCACTACACCATGCTGGCTGGGGCCTATTTATGCCAAACTGGATCCTGCTTCCATGTCTAAACTACCCAAAGTTACAACAATCAATCTTAGCAATGTGATACCACTAGCAAAACAACAATTTATCCAAAAACTGAGGGAGGGTGGGTACAGATAATGGTTACAGCTGACTGACTGTTGGGGGAGTAGACCAAGTGTGGACCTGACAGAGCCTCTGCTTGCTCTCAACTCCCACTTATATGGGCCTGGAGTGGTCCTGGGTGAACCTCCCAAGCCTCTGAATGACTAATTCTAATTGTCTGGTCTTCCTGCTCCATACCAGAGACTGGAAAATCATGTTGGCTTCTGGGAAAGAGAAACTTATTTATTTATTTAGGTATTTATACCCCGCTCTTCAGCCACAAAGGCTCTCAGAGTGGCTTACAAGTTGTCAAGCAATAGCACTTTACACATCTACACTGCACTAAGCAGTTTCCAATGTGTGTTAGATAATTTACGCCACAAGCTGGGTACTCATTTTACCCACCTATGAAAGGATGGAAGGCTGAGTGAACCTTGGAGCCCTTAGCCCTGGCACCTGGAACATGGTGGCTGTCCTCACTTTGCCAATGAAATAATAGACAAGTTGGCACTCCAGTGAGTTGAAGAAAATACATTTCAAAATCTTGACCCTTTTCTACAAGAGTTAGAACAATAACCTTAATTGTTTAGTATGTTTTCATCCAAAAGAAACAGCTTTTGGATAGCTCTACCCCTTGGGGCTCCTCATTGCCTGAGGAAATGAGCAATTGACAATAATAAATTTGTTCTATGGTAACACCACTCTTTCATTTTCATAGAGTGCCAATGCACACATGTATCTCAGGTAAACTGCAGAGTGCTATAATGGAAAGAGCTCCCTGCACCTCACCAGTAATGAGAAAGGTGAGAAATGCCAGCTGTAGAATTAAAATAAGTAAAAACTTGGCCCCAGATCAGGAACAGAGAAGTAGGACAAAAGGACACTGGGTGAAACGTCAGCTTGTGTGAAGATTTTGGTTTGTATTTTTACATTAACCAACTCGATCCACACCTTCTGGCCAAAGACATGGATAATATGCAGTCTTCTTTAGCTTCTACATTTATCTGCATGTGGGAACATAGCTATTCACTTAAAATATAAACCAGATTGCAAATGCATAGAAAATGTGTAATGTGTTTCATGGGCAAATATTTAAAATAAGGCAAATATCTACATTTCTTTTTAGAACTGCAGCTTGATTTAAAAATGGGTGGAACATGTTCATGAATGAATGCATGCCTGTTAAACTGACATGGGCCTTAAAGAGATTGACCTATCCATCTTTACAGAGGCTGCTTGGGGTTTGTAACCACCATGTTACATGTTACTTTAGAACAGGGATGGAGAATTTCTTTTCCAGCCTAGGAGCCCAAATTTCTATTTCTGAATGGTGTCAAGGACTCTGTTCTCACAGTGTGTGAGGCTAAAGTCAGGGGGAGAGGCCAAAGCAAAATAGGAAGTGCTAGATGTAGTTTTAGTCAGGTGAAGCAATGCTATGGAAGCTGCATGAACTGATTCCTAGACAGGATTGTCACACCTGGCACAGTGGATGTTCTCTTCTGGTCTGCCTTAGAGCTCATGGGGTGCAGGACAGTACCAGAAAGACACTGGTTTGGGGTTAAAATTCAGTAGTTCTTGGCCTAAATATCCTAAAGCACCTGATCCTGCCTGATCTTAGAAGCTAAGCAGGGTCAGCACTGGTTACTACTTGGATGGGAAACTGCCAATGAATACCAGGTGCTGTAGGATATATTTTAGAGGAAGGAAATGGCAAAACCACCTGTGAGTATTCCTTGCCTAAGAAAACCCTGTGAAATTCATGAGGTCACCACATGTCAACAGGCAACTTGAAGGCACATACACAGCGAGCAGCAGGTTAATCAATACAGATTCAAAGTAGGCAGAGCTGTTTCAGGCTCTATAGGATCCCTAGGACACCTTCCACTGAGAGATTTCAGGAAAGCTTAATGTTGCTGCAATAAGTGAAAATCTTGTTCAACAGCCATGGTGAGCCTCTTGAGTGACCCAGCCCTCTCCATCCGCTTAGAACAGGCAGAATGTATAAGTGACAGGCTTGGAGATTGTCACAACCAGTCTTCTCTGCCAGGTGTTTAAAGAAAGATGGTTGGATAGGATTTAGAATGATGAATTCTAGCGTTTTGTTTGAGATAATCTGAAGTGAACCTCTAGCTACAAGGGCAAGCTCTTCCCTTGAGCAGCCTGCAAAATGTTTTCCCTCAGACTGGGCAGCAGGCTGCCTTAGGGTCTGCAGTATCCCTGGGTCAGACCCCACTAACCTACATTAAGGCCTCAGATGTGACAACAATCATAGAGTTGGAAGGGGCCTCATGGGCCATCAAGTCCAACCCCCTGCTCAATGCAGGATCTCCAGCTAAAGCATCACCAGCAGGTAGCTGTCCAGCCTCTTTCTGAAAACATCTAGAGGAGACCCCACCACCTCTCTAGGCAGTTTGTCCCATTACAAAACCATTGTTACTCTCAAGAAGTTCTTCTAATGTTAAATTGAAATCTACTGTCCTGTAACTTCAAACTATTAGACCTAGTTCTATCCTCTGAGGCAGCAGAGAACAATCCTGCACCCTTCTCTTTGTGGCAGCCCTTGAGGTATTTAAAGAGTGCAGTCATTCCACCCCTCAAGTATTCTCTTCACCAAGCTGAACATGCCCAGCTCCTTCAACTTCTCCTTATATGTTTTCTCCCATACCTCTTATCCTCGTTTCTCTTCTCTGAACTTGCTCTTAATTGTCTATGTCCTTCTTAAAATGAGACACTAGAACAGAATGCAGTACTCCAGATGAGGCCTGACCAGCGCAGAATATATTGGGACTATTGTTTGCCTCAACTTGGAAACTATGCTTCTATTAATGCAGGCCAGAATAGCATTCACCTTCTTTGCTGCATCATCACACTCCTGGTTCATGTTTGTGTTCAATTTATGATCAACAATAATCCCAAGGTTCTTTTCGCATTTTGAATGGTTTCCTCATTCAAGTGGGAGCTGTGAGCTGTGACTTGTGTTATGGTTACTTGCTGGTGGGGGCATTAGCAGCTCTCAGTCTCCTGAAGGCAACTCTATTAAGGATGGGGTGAGGGAACTGTGGGAGCAGATATGGGAAGTTTCCACTAATGGCTCCATGCAGGGCTGGCTTATATCTCCACCTCTTGGACTTTTATAAATCTAGATGGATTGCCTCCCCTCCCACTGCCGCAAATAGACTGGAAGCAGGGGTGCCAACTCTTGAAATAAAACATTTTGGTACCCAGGAATAATTTTCTGGGGCACAACACAGAAGGACAAAACAAAGCCAAGGCCATTGTAATGTCAAGGTTAGAGCAAGGGAGAGGAACATTTTTTGACCTTGACAGATGGGAGAGCTGGGACAAAACTAACAAAGTGAATTTCAACAAGGATAAATGTAAGGTACTACATTTAGTCAGTAAAAATGAAATATACGAATATAGGATGGATGACACCTAGCTTGATAAGAGTACATGTGAAAAGGATCTAGGGTCTTAGCAGACCACAAGCTAAACATGAGTCAACAGTGTGATGCAGTGTGATGCAAAAAAGCCAATGTAATTCAGGGCTGCACTAATAGGAGCAAAGTGTCCACATCAAGGGAAGTAGAAGTGCCACTCTATTCTGCTTTGGTCGGACCTCACCTGGAATAATGTGTCCATTTCTGGGTACCACAATTCAAGAATGATACTGACAAGCTAGAATGTGTCCAGAGGAGGGTGACCAAACCTTATGAGGAACAACTTAGGGAACTGAATACATTCAGTTTGGAGAAGAGAAGACTGAGAGATGACATGATAGCCATGATGTCTGAAGGGAAGTCATGCAGAAGATGGGGCTAGCTTGTTTTCTGATCCTCCAGAGACTAGAACATGAATGAATCAATTCAAATTACAAGAAACAGGATTCCACCTAAAGATTGAGAAGAATTTATCTACTGTAAGAACTGTTTCACAGTGGAATAGACTGCCTCAGACAATGGTGGGCTCTCCTTTGGAGGTCTTTGAACTGTGGTTAGATGGGCATCTTTCAGGAGTGCTGGAATTGAATATTCCTGCATGGCAGGGGGATGGACTAGATGGCCCTTGTGGTACCTTCCAACTCTAAGATTCAATGATTTGTTGATTATCACATTGATACTCTGGGTCTAGGACGTTTCAGTGCAGCCAGTTCAGAGCAACAATTTCAATGCAGCCATTTCAGTGTGGTGTGGTTCTGCTTGCGTACCAACTGATAATTGATAATTTTGTCAAGAAAATGCAATCAAAACCATTTCTATTTGGTTGGGATTATCTTGCAAAACTATTTGGGTAACAGTTAGGGTTATTATCAATTGATACCATTGATAATTGATAATAACCCTAACCCTAATCCTTACCTTAACCCTAACCCTTACCCAAATGGGTTTGCAAGACTATTTCAACTGAACAGAAATGGATTTGATTGCATTTTCTTGACAAAACTATCAATTATCAATTGATACTCAAGCAGAACCATACCATACTGAAATGGCTACACTGAACTGACCACAGTGAAACATCCTATTCCATATTGGGGGCATACTAGTAGGAGGTAGACATGTCCTGTCTTCTCTCTCCCTCCCTCTCTCTTTCCTTCTTTCTCCCTCTCTTTCTTGCCACAATCTGTTCTCTCTGTCTTGCCAACCCCATCCAATGGGGAATACATGGTTTTTGCCAAATGTCTGAACTGCTCATTTGAAGAGGACTTTTGGAATTAGGCAAAGAACTACAAGTTATTCACCAGAGTTTAAGGGTAAAGCCCAGTACAACAGCTTTCTATTCATATAAGAAATATCCCTAAAAATAGCATAACAGTGGGATATGTGTGTCCTTTTCCTGAAAAAGCTGGCATTTTCTCAACATCATACAACCTCATCTGATAGTGTGAATGGTTTCTGCAAGCAAAGAAGTCTGCAAATACTACTTACTGTTCCATCTCTGAAACGCTAAGGGACAGCATGAATGATTTATGAATCTAAAATGGCTTGCTTGCGGTTGTTGCTATTTTATCTGATAATAAAGAACATATATGTTGTGAAGTTAAGCTTGAAAGACAAAGGATGTTTCATATGACTTTCCCGGAGTAGCTAGTTAGCATCTGCTCTGGAGATCCCATATACCTGTTTACTGTTTTAATGCACCCCCTGAAGCTATCGTTTGATCCTGTTGCATATAGAGGTAGCAAAGCTGGGATTTGAAATGTCAGTGGAGAGGCTGGTCTCAATGTATCACTTCCACCATAGGTAGTGGGCGATGGATGAGGCAGGCGCTTGCTTCCAGGAGCTATAGCTGTTCATATTTCACAAAACCTAAGGGCAGACAGCAAGGAAAATAGGACACTGAAAGAGGATGGGAGGGGGAGAATCCATGCTAATAAGTCCTTCAGAAAAAAAGAAAGATGCATGTGTCATTAACTCCACTAATAATTTCTAAACCAATCATTAATTAAGTATGATGGGAAGTGTGTGTGTGCATACACACACATACGCACACACAATCATTCCTAATATTCCAGCACATTCTGCCATGAACAAGAATCAAAATTAGGGGCTGAGCCTAAATCTTCCCACACCTACTCATTTTGCCAGCACACAATTTTGTGGAGATACAAAGATAATAAAAGGAGCAAACTTAGCAGAGAGAGCAGCACCACTAAAGAAATATTTCGTTAAATCAAAATTTGTTTTGCAATTTATTTTTAATGCATCCCCTAAATCAAAAGATTGATTTTTTTAAACACACAGAACAACAACCCCAAAATCAAAACCAACCTATTCTGCATCATAGAATCATAGAATCATAGAATTGCAGAGTTGGAAGAGACCACGAGGGCCATCCAGTCCAACCCCCCCTGCCACGCAGGAAATTCTTGATCAAAGCATCCCCGACAGATGGCAATCCAGCCTCTGTTTAAAGACCTCCAAGGAAGGAGACCCCACCACGCTCCGAGGGAGTGTGTTCCACTGCCGAACAGCTCTTACTGTCAAAAAGTTCCTCCTCATGTTGAGGTGGAATCTCTGTTCCTGGAGCTTGCATCCATTGCTCCGTGTTCCAGTCTCTGGAGCAGCAGAAAACAAGCCTACTCCATCCTCAGTGTGACATCCCTTCAAATACTTAAACAGGGCTATCATATCACCCCTTAACCGTCTTTTTTCCAGGCTAAACATACCAAGCTCCCTAAGTCTCTCCTCATAAGGCATCGTTTCCAGACCTTTCACCATTTTAGTTGCCCTTCTCTGGACACGCTCCAATTTGTCAATATCCTTTTTTAATTGTGGTGCCCAGAACTGGACCTCTAGGTGAGGTCTGACCAAGGCAGAATAGAGTGGCATTATTACTTCCCTTGATCTAGACACTATACTTCTATTGATACAGCCCAAAATCGCATTGGCCTTTTTAGCTGCCGCATCACACTGTTGGCTCATGTTCAACTTGTGGTCTACTAGGATTCCTAGATCCCTTTCGCACGTAGTCTTGTTCAGCCAGGTCTCTCCCATCCTATATTTATGCATTTCATTTTTCCGCCCTAAATGCAGTACTTTACATTTCTCCGTATTGAATTTCATTTTGTTAGCTTTGGCCCAGCTCTCCAGTCTATCCAGGTCATTCTGAATTTTGATCCTGTCCTCTAGGGTATTAGCTACTCCTCCTAATTTGGTGTCATCTGCAAATTTGATAAGTATGCCCCTAATTCCCTCATCCAAGTCATTGATAAAGATGTTGAATAGCACTGGGCCCAGGACAGAACCCTGTGGCACCCCACTGGTCACATCTTTCCAAGACAAAGAGGAGCCACTGCTGAGCACCCTTTGGGTTTGGCCGCACAACCAATTACAAATCCATTGAACAGTTAACTTGTCTAGCCCACATTTTACAAGCTTGTTTGCAAGAATGTCATGGGGAACCTTGTCAAAGGCCTTACTGAAATCAAGGTATGCGATGTCTACAGCATTTCCTTCATCTACCAAGCTGGTAACTTTATCAAAAAAAGAGATCAGATTAGTCTGGCATGACTTGTTTCTCTGAAACCCATGTTGACTTTTTGTGATTATGGCTTTGCCTTCTAAATGTTCACAGACTCTCTGTTTAATGATCTGCTCTAGAATCTTCCCTGGTATTGATGTCAGACTAACTGGACGATAATTGTTGGGATCCTCTTTTTTCCCCTTTTTGAAGATGGGAACAACGTTTGCTCTCCTCCAGTCTGCTGGGACTTCTCCTGTTCTCCAGGAGTTCTCAAATATTATTGCCAATGGCTCTGAGATTATATTTGCCAGCTCTTTTAATACTCTTGGATGTCGTTCATCTGGTCCTGGAGATTTAAATTCATTTAGATTAAGAAGGTATTCCTGTACTACCTCTTTACTTATTTTTAGCTGGATTTCCCCTATTGTGTCCTCTGTTCCATTATCCTCAGGTTGGTCCTCCTTTTCCTTTTCTGAAAACACTGAGGCAAAGAAGGTGTTGAGTAATTCTGCCTTTTCTCTTTCCCCTGTTAGCATTTTGCCATCTTCTCCATGTAGCGGCCCTATCATTTCCTTCTTCCTCCTTTTGCTGCGGACATACCCAAAAAAACCCTTTTTATTGTTCTTAACCTCCCTAGCAAGCCTGAGCTCATTCTGCGCTTTAGCTTTTCTGACTTTACTCCTACACGTGTTCGCTATCTGTTTGAATTCTTCTTTGGTGATTTCCCCCCTTTTCCATTTCCTATATATGTTCCGTTTAAAACTTCCTGCATGGCAGGGGGTTGGACTGGATGGCCCTCGTGGTCTCTTCCAACTCTACAATTCTGTGATTCTGTGATTCTGTGAAAGTTCTTTAGTCATCCATCCTGGTTTCTTGAGACACCTCCCATTTTTCTTCCTCAATGGTACTGTTTGAAATTGTTCCTTCAGTATCTCCCTTTTGAGAAAGTCCCATCCATCTTGAGGTCTCTTCTCTTTTAGTATTCCTGACCATGGGATCACCCCCAGTATTTCCCTGAGTTTATTGAAATCAGCTCTCCTAAAGTCAAGAATGCGTGTCTGACTATGCCTGGCTTCTCCTTTCCATTGTATAACAAACTCCAGGAGAACATGATCACTCTCACCTAAGGATCCCACCACTTGCACCCCATTAACCAGGTCATTTCTGTTGCTTAGTATCAGATCTAAAATAGCTGACCCCCTTGTTGCCTCTTCCACCTTTTGGACCATGAAATTGTCTTCCAGGCATGTAAGGAATTTGCTAGACCTTGAAGTTTTGGTTGAGTTAGATTGCCAGCAAATATCAGAATAGTTGAAGTCACCCATCACTACTACATCTCTCCTTTTTGCATGTGTGTTCATCTGTTCTAGAAAGGCATCATCCAATTCCTCCGTCTGATTTGGGGGTCTGTAGTAGAGTCCCACAGTAACATCCTTGTTGTTTCCCTCCCCTTTAATTTTTATCCAAATGCTCTCCACCTGGCTTCCAGTATTGATGTCATGGATCACTTCACTGGTGTAAATATCCTTGACATATAATGCTATTCCTCCTCCTTTCCTGTTTGGCCTGTTTCTCCTATAAATGTTATAACCCTCTATTCCTACATTCCAATCATGAGACTCGTCCCACCAGGTTTCAGTAATGCCTATTATATCATATTTGTTTTGTAGTGCGAGGAGTTCAAGTTCATCTTGCTTATTTCCCATGCTCTGTGCATTAGTGTAGAGACATCTAAGACCATGTGTTCCCTTTACTTGCTGCCTGTGCAAGTTTTTTTGCCTCCCACTGTTGGGTCCTTGCGCTGTTTGCCTTGTTCCCTCTATGACAGTTTGACTATTTTCTCCAGCCCTTTTGCCTTCCAGAATACTGTCTCCCTCCCCCATTTGACTCAGTTTAAAGCCCTCCTGATCAAATTCTTGAGGCTGTTGGCAAAAATGTTTCTTCCAGTTGTTGTAAGATCAGCACAACTCCTATGGAGTCCTTTGACCCTGTATAATGTTCTGGATACAAAGTCACTTGATGCTGATACTCATTTGAAATGGAATGTAAAAGAAGATTTGCTGCTGCTGTTGTTGTTAATTACTATTAAATCATCTTTGGCTCATGACAGCCCTATGAATGAGAGACTTCTAAGTGCTATGGCCACCCACTGCCCTGCTCAGGTCTTTCAAACTCAAAGCTGTGGCTTTCTTGATTGACTCTATCTCCCTGTATGCAGTCTGCCCCTTTTCCTACGGCCTTTCACTTTATTAAGCATTATCACCCAAATTCTCCTACAGTGCCCACTGAGAGGGAAGGTTAATAATGTTGTCTACATGTGGTTGCACTTGGAAAATGAAGCTACATCAAGATAAAGTTGCCAGGTTGTTCACAGAGACTAACAACATGCAACTTAATATGCCAAACTTAGACTTATTGGCTTCCAACCACAATTGAAACTCCTAGTATTAAATCCAGAGCCTGGAGAAGTTACTTTTTTTATTATAGTTCTCAGAATCTTCCAGTCTGGCTGTGAGATTTTGGGAGTTGTCATATCAACCCTTTTCCAACTCTGATCAAATATGAGGTTGGATAACCTGTCGCCCTGGAGTTCAAAGGGGAACAATACATCTCTTCCAATGTTGCTGGATTATAAGTCATCATTTGTTACCACTGGCTATGCTGGCTATGGCTGCTGGCAGTTGCAGTCCAATAGCATCTTGAGGGCTTTGTGACTTCTACCCATGTCCTAGATCCATAGACACCCTTGGTCCAAAGCTCTCTAAAAGAGTCAGTTCAGAGCCATCTATCCTACCTGCAGCAGCCCAGTAGACAGAGAGAATGAAAGAGAAAAATAGAGAGGGAGAGAAAGAAAAGAGGGTGTAAAAACATTAAAAGAGATGGGACTTTGGAATTTCACACCCCTTCTCCTTGCACATACTTACACCATCCACGGAGTCGGTGCTCAGAGTTAGTGACTTAGAATGGTGGCTTATGGCTCCCACATTAGCAGGGCTGGTGAATCTACTCCAGGTTTTAGTCAAAACTTTAAAAGTAACTACCCAGCTTGCTGGATCTACTTAGAAGATAGAGTTCAGCACCTTGGATGGCTGGTTTCAAATTTGGACTAAAAGCCAGAGCAGATACACTGACACACTGACACAAAAGCTTCCAGCCGCCACTAGTGACTTGAGACTTTTCAGTGGCAGCATCAAGACTGTGGAATTCATGCCTATGGGAGACTTCTCTTCACATTTCTTTATCAGTTTTAGAAAACAAAGAAGTTAGGTACATGTGAAATCTACCTGAGACAACTGCTTCACTCTTCCTAATAAGCCCCAAGTCTCATTAAACTCACCCTTTTTTAAAAAGTACAGTTGATCCTCCATGTTTGCAGGAATTAGGGGCTCAGGACCCCCACAAAAGGGGGAAAATGTGAATATCTCTAGGCCTACCAAACCTTAACTCAAGCTGATGTCTCAATCTATATTCTTATCTCTAAGTCGCTTTCCCAGAAGCCCTGGATGTGGCCAGAGAAGAGGAGAGTGGTTGTGGCAGGGTGACCAGTGCCAGAGGCTCTGCAGTAGGCCACAAAACTAAAATAATAATAATAATAATAATTAAAAAATAAAATCCCATTTAATTATTGATGGCAAACTCGTGTATAACCAAATCCATGAAAGTTAAACCCACAAAAATCGAGGTTCGAATGTAAACAGATGTGCATACGACTGTTCATTAGGTTCCATCTCATTACATTCCATGGCATTTAATATGGAGGATTATCACATAGCTGGATAAAATTATCTTAAATGGACAGAACCAGGGCATTTGGCTGCCTGAGATAAAGAAGGAGATTCTGCCCCCTCCCCACTCCCCAGTCCACTTACAAAGCTGACAAGGCTGTCAGCTGACTCCACTTCTGACAGTGGGCGACATTTTCTACCACAACTATGGCAAGGCCCAGTTTAGGGAGCCCTGGGCTATTTGTAGATGATGATGATGACAACCATGATGATGGTGACCTTGAATAATCTTTGAGACTCCTTGGAGGACAGGGGAGATCCCAGAAGATTGACGGAGGGCAAATGTTGTCCCCATCTTCAAAAGTGGGGGTGGGGAGAGAAGTCCTGAGCAACTACCATCCTGCCAGCTTGATGTCAATACCTAGGAAAGGTTCTAGAACAAATAATTAAACAGTCCATCCATGTGCACTAAGAAGAATGCTGTGATTGCTAGGAGCCAACATGGGTTTCTCAAAAATAAGTTGTGTCAAACTAACCTTATCTCCTTTTTTATATGGAGTTACAAGCATGTAGATCAGGAGAGTGCAGATCTTGATTTCCGTAAGGCCTTTGACAAGGTCCCCCATGAGATTGTCATAGACAAGCTGGTGAACAGTGGGTTAGATAGTGTCACAGTTAGGTGGATTTGTAACTGGTTGACAGATTGAACTGAAACAGTACTCACAAATGGTTGCACTTCATTCTGGAGAGGAGTGACTAGAATCGTGCCTCAAGGTTCTGTCCTGGGCCAGGTGTTGTTAGACATCTTTATAAATTACATAGATGATAGAATAGAGGGCATGCTTATCAAATTTACAGACAATTTTTTTGGGGTAGCTAATACCCCAGATGACAAGATCAGAATTCAAAATACTGTAACCTTAACAGATTGGAGATCTGGGCTAAAATTAAGAAAATGAATTTCAAAAGGGATAGATGTAAGATACTACATCAAGGCAGGAAAAATGAAACACACAACTATAGATAGGTGACACCTGACTTGAAAGCAGCACATGTGAAAAGAATCTAGGGGTCTTAGTAGGCCAAAAATAAGCCTGAGTCAACAGTGTGGTGCAACACTCTAATGCAATTCTGGGCTGCATCAACAAGAGTATAGTGCTGAAACCGAGGGAAATATTAGTGCTGCTCTATTCTGCTTTGGTCAGACCTCAACTGGAATAGATGTATCCAGCTCTGGGCACCACAGTTTTAAAAAGGATATTGACACGCTGGAATGTATCCAGAGAAAGGTGACCAAGCTGTTCAAAGGTCTGGAAATCAAGCCTTATGAAGAACGACTTAGGGAGCTGGATATGTTTAGCTTGGAAAAGAGAAGACTGGCTGGTGACATGATAGCTATCTTTAAATGTCTGAAGAGATGTCATGTAGAAGATGAAGGCAGCTTGTTTACTGCTGCTCCAGGAACTAGAACTTAAACCAATGTATTCAAATTACAAGAAAAGAAATACCACCTAAAGATTAGGAAGAAAATCTTCGCTGTAATAGCTATTCAATGGTGGGATGGATTGCCTCATAGTGTTGTCAACTCTCCATCTTTGGAGGTTTTTAAACAGTGGTTGGATGACATGTTTCAGGAGTGTTTTAGATGTGCATTCCTTCATGGCAGGGGATTGGACTAGATGGCCCTTGTATTCCCTGTCAACTGTATGATTCTATGACTCTATGAGCTTCATTTATACCCCACCTTTCTCCTAGATTGGACTCAAGATTGCTTACAAATTGAAATGATTAGAATAAAATTAAAACCATACAAAATATGGTTAAAAAAGAGTTTGACTATTAATAATATTAAAGCAATTTAAACCATACACTTCAAAATGAATGAAGAAGCAGCTAACAACAGTACAATTTAAAACAATACACTCTCTGGCTTTTCTTCGCAAACGAAGATTCAGGAAAGATTCATCCCGCGCTTTCTGCAAGTGTGCTGATGACTAAAAAGGCCAATCTGAGATAAACAAGTCCAGTTGCAGAAAGCACAGCAAAAGGTCTCCTTGGGTGATGTTTCTGGGTTGTGATTCTTTCTGCATTGTCGTTTCTCTTCAAGACTTGTTCAGCGTGAGTTCTCAAATAAGGCTGCAGCATTGTGGATAGTGTGTCTCCATTCCTCCCGATGTGAGGCCAGGGCAGACCATTGTTGGTGATCAATTTGGCCGAGCCTGAGATGTTGTTTCAGGGAGTCCTTGTATCGCTTTTTTGGAGCACCCCTCTTACGCTGACCCATGGCAAATTCACCGTAGAGTACTATTTTTGGGAGGCGATGATCCTCCATCCTAGAAATGTGCCCTGCCCAGTGCAGCTGTGTTCTCAATATCATGGCCTCAATGCTGCTGATCCCTGCTTGCTCCATTGACGTCGCCTTGTCGTGGGAGAGAGGCTTGTGTACCTTAATGAAGTTTTGAGCTATGCTGGTGGTGGCATAATAGCCATCGGTAGGGTCTCCCATGCCAGACTGGTCAAAACCGAAGGATCTGACAAAGAGCATCAAAGGGCAGGATGGGCTCTCTAGCCATATGGCAACCATCCTAGGAGAAGGAAAACTCTAATCCCAAACCCGGGCAGATGGTGCTCGTCCAACCCTGTAAAACAATACAGCACCATCTTAAAAGCCCTTTCCTCAGGGCCCATCTATATGAGCCCAAGAAACCCAGAGTGTCCAGCAGTAATGGCATTCTGCAGCAGCTGCAACCTGTGTTAATGGTGTTTTTGGCCCTCCAAAGGTTTGAATGCCCATCAGTCAAGATGGCAGCCATGAGTGAATTACTTGCGTTTTTACGTACTGTAACCTGCTGCCGCCAAACTTTTTTTAAAAAAAATCTATTTTAACTATGTTCTGGAGTGATATTTTGCCTTTCCAAAAAAGGAAAAAAATATCCCATTATCTCATCTTATTGCTCACTTGCATGCTCAGATGAAAAATCAACATGGTGATGCCAGGTCCTTGTTCTGTTAGCAACCCCCACCCCTGCGCTTGTCCGGCCAGTCAGCTTTGTGCTTCCTCTCCTATGGGAAAGTCATTCATATCAAATCACTTGTCCCAACGAGAGGGAATGTGCATTCCCCCTGGAGTTTGTAAAAAAACTCCAGAAAAAGCTACAAAGGCTTTTCCCCTGCATAGTTTTTTTTTTTTACATTTTAGGCCCCTCCTCTTTCACAAAACAGCAACTTGCCATTTAGACAGGTAGGGTTCTCGTCTCACTCCATGAGATTTTTTGCTGTTAAGACAACCCCTCTAAAACCTTCAGTTTTAAAAGCATGTTGGAAATAAAACGAGTCTTTGCCTGTTGACAGAAGGACAGCAAGGAGGGATCCAATCTCATAGCCTTCCAGGAAAAGGAGTTCCAGAGCCTAGGGGCAGCCACTGATAATGCCTTATCTCTTGTACCCACCAACCTTACCTATCTAGATAGAGAAAGGCCTCTCTTGTGGGTCTCAAGGTCATAGTATGGTCTGTCAGATAGCATGGACCTAAGCTGTATAGGGTTTTGTAGGTTATGACCAGCACTTGGAATTATGCCTAGAAACAAATGGGTATCCACAGGTCTTTTTCACCCACAGCCAGAGAGATAATGCAGAACAGTTGGGAGGCCACCCTGCCCATAGCATCTACTGCCTGGATCAGTGGCCCCACTTTAACTAATGGTAGAGCCAGCCCAGGAGTAAACAGTAATAAATAAACAATAAGTCATAACAAGGAAGAATCACAGCCAAGCTGTCTTTCCGGAATGCTTGTCCATTGTCTCTATTGACAAAACCCTGAAAGGATGGAACAAGCTTGCTTTTTTGCTGCTCCAGAGACTAGGACACAGAGCAATGGACTCAAACTACAGGAAAAGAGATTCCCCCTAAACATTAGGAAGAACTTCCTGACAGTAAGAGCTGTTCAGCAGTGGAATGTTCTGCCTCAGAATGTGGTGGAGTCTCCTTCTTTGGAGGTTTTTAAACAGAGGCTGGATGGCCATCTGTCAGGTATGATTTGATTGTGTGTTCCTACATGGCATGGGGGTTGGACTAGATGGTCTTTGTGGCCTCTTCCAACTCTATGATTCTAAGATTTCATGACTCTAAAAAAGCTTAGGCTCCCCAAGAACCTGTGATAACTAATGTCTTCCATGTCAATTAAGCATAGAGTCAATTCTGGGCCTTAGTCTGAACTTTGAATCTTCAGAGATACAAGGTGCTGAACCCTAGCCCCTCCTAAAATAGGTTCACGAATAAGCCCCTTTAAAGGTCTGATGAAAACCTAGAGCAACTTCACCACCCCTGCTGACATTTGGAAGCCACAAATTTTACAGGCCATTGTTTTGCAACTTGGTGTGTTTTTGTTTCCTGGTTTTTGTCTGTTTACTATTTGTATGAATATTGTGAATAAACTAAAAATAAATGCCAAAAAAACCTCACAAACAAACACACATTTCCAAGTCCAGTGAGCAAGAAGGCAGATTTGATTAAAGCCTGCTTGAAAATCCATGTTTTAAACCTCTAGTTTAGTCAAATCAATTAATTACACCAATGAATCAGATAATGCTGCCAGCCATAATAGAAACTGTATTCAGGGGATGCAATTGTGCAGCCAGCAATTTTAGTAATGAGCCCAGCTCTAAGAGAGGAAGTAGAGTGTATTTTTATTTGCACAGGGATAACTTCCTTTCACTTCCAAATCAATTTTCAGCAGGAGACAATGCAGACACCACATTTCTTAGACATAATTCAGGATACAATTAATATGAAGGCAAGATCCTTGAGTCACCTAGTCCTTCTCCGTGGAATTGTTTCTAATTGAATGTTAAGATCAAAGTTTAAGTTTATAAGAGAGGAAAAACAAGCACAGATAAATAGTTATTATCTGACATCCTTATGAAAATTCATGACCTGCTGCTTTATCTGAGACCTTTTAAGAATTCTAATTGTGAAGTATGCAGAACTATTAAATGGCTAGAGTGCTTCAGTCTCTTGATAAGAAGCGAGTTAAATAATTGTCCTGTTTAACTTGTGCTTGTTAACCTTTAAGGTCAACTAGTTTGAACATACGTTTAATGAAATCCTGCAGCCAGAATTTATGATACTGCTTCTGAATGTTAAATTGGACAATTTACATAAGCAGGACATTAACCTTCTGAGTACTAAATAGCATTTTAGCACTTAGCCGCTGGGGACAATAAGGGACATGTTCTATATATTTGTGATTAGCTTGCCTGGAAACTCTCATGATGACCAATTGGCCTACCAAGTTTAGCAGCATAATTAAATGAATGGACTCAGCCTAAGTAAATTATCACTGCTGTGTACAGTATATCATTATATTCCTAAGGAGGAGGGGGAGGGGGGAGAAAGGGTATGAATAATTTAATATTACATTACTAATTTATCAATGCTAAGTGACTGTGAGGAGACTCTCTGTAATTCGTTGGTTTAAATTTGATATTTGATTTACGGGTGGTGTGATTAAACTTGAGCCTACTTAATTTCTTTATCAGAAATTTATGGGAACTCAAAATTTATGATAGGGCTCCTAGCTCACCCCCTCTCCTGCCCACTGCGTCTACCTCCCTTTTCCAGTAACAAAAGTATTTTTGTTTGCTCCTTCTTTCTTAATCACAGCAAATAGAAAATATTAACTACCATCAAACTTGTAGCTGGCTCATTGGGGGGGGGGAGAAATAACAGCTAGGCATGTATAGCCCAGGCTGGGTAACTTGTCTACCATTCCAAATGATGACGGACTGTGTATCCCCTAAATCCCAGCCACCCTGACCAATGCTGATGGGTGATGGGAGTTGCAGTTTATCAGTATCCAGACGAACACAGTTTCTTCAGTCCTGAATGCAGCTCTCCTGGCAGCTGGCTGATGCAGAAGGCAAAGCAGTTAGCCTCAGTGTTCTAAGCTTTTCCAACAAGGAAGTGATCACCCAGGGGAAATGCTCCAATGAGGTTTTAAAAATCAAGCCAGTTTGATGCCCCACCCCACATTTCATAATGGTATTCTTCTTCAGAAAGCTAAGACTTAGTGTAATAGTCACATCCTACAGACCTCAAAACTTTACCCATCCTGATGACATTGTGAAAAGCTTGCTAAGACACCTCTGGTGGGAAACACATTACAAGGTTTAAGGTGCAAGCCTGGATGTGTTTACTTGGAAGCAAACTGAACAATACATAATCAGTGCATAATTACAGTTATAACAATATCCAGTTCTTAGGCACACCGAGAGTCTCTCCACACTATTGTTATAAGCAGGTTTATACCACTTTAACTGCCATGGCTCCATCCCAGAGGAGGGTGAAAAAATGGTGGGAGTTCTGGAAGCCATGTCCTATGAGGAGCAGCTTAGGGAGCCGGGCATGTTTAGCCTGGGGAAGAGAAGGTTAAGAGGGGACATGATAGCCATGTTTAAATATTTGAAGGGATATTATACTGAGGATGGGGTAAGCTTGTTGTCTGCTGCTCCAAGACTAGGACATGGAGCAATGGGTTCAAACTACAGGAAAAGAGATTCCACCTAAACATTAGGAAGAACTTCCTGACAGTAAGAGCTGTTCAGAAGTGGAATATACTGCCTGGGAGTGTGGTGGAGTCTCCCTCTTTGGAGGTTTTTAAGCAGAGGCTGGATGGCCATATGTCAGGAATGATATGATTGTGTGTTCCTGCATGGCAAGCGGTTGGATTATATGGTCCTTGTGATCCCTTCCAACTCTATGATTCTGTGATTCTATGGAATCCTAAGACTTGGGGTTTGGTGAGATGCTTGTAATTCTCTGCTAGTTCAGTACTATTGAACATCAGAGTGATGGTCCATGGACTTGTGCCTATCCCTGAGCCATCAGCTGCCAGATCCTGTCAAGTTTTCAGGAAATAAATACCGGTAAACAATTGCAGTCAATGGACACAAATATGGCCCCTGATGCATTGGTGAAAAAAATTTACTGGTCTTCACATCAGATAGCTTGAGCAGCCCTCTTCTAGTTGAGCCTTCTGAACAACAGCACTAGAGCTCTCTAGCAGAGAATTCTAACCAGAGTCCCAAAATGGGAAGGGCCACCCTTCTCCCTCCCAACTCTCCCTCTTTCTTTTTCCCTAGGGGTTGCTAAGGAGGGAGGGAGAGACTAGTTTTGCCAGATGCCTTAACTTCTCATCTATGCCTTGGCAGCTGACAGCTCTCATGTTTATGGGGCAATGAATCTGAGCTTTACATGAACTATCCAAGGTTCTGAAACTATTTTGGGGAACTGAGTCAGGATCTTGGATGGGCAATTTAATGTTCTGACTAAAAGCCAGAGGGGATTCATTGCCCCACTGACACAGAAGCCACTAGTCACTGCATGTATGAAAGGTATTCGACAGTGGTCCTCAATTACTCTGACCAGCAAGAGCCAGGACCGGATTAAGGAATTTTGGGGGCCCCTGCAATGCTTTATTTTGGGGGGCCCATATGTTTATCTCAGGTCAATGTAACCTAACTTAACCTAAGCTATTCACAGTACAGAATATTCAGATTATTACTAATAATGTTTTTGCAGGAGGAGGGTTACTATGCCCCCCCCCAATGATGGGGGGCCCTGTGGATGCTGACACCGCTGGTGCCTTAAACCAGCCCTGGCAAGAGCTCTCTGGTGTCTCAGACAGAAATCTTTCATATCACCTGCTATCTCAGCCTTATAAATGGGGATGCTACTGCTCAGTGTGTATTCTGCTACTGAGCGGTGGCTCTTCTCTAGGCATTAATATTCACCCTAAAGGCATTATTGCTCTTATGGAACCACATCTGTGGGAGGCAATAATCTTGCCCCAGAGCTGTGACAAAGCTGAGGCTGCTTAACCCTATCGCCAACAGCCACTTTCTTATGCAATGCTTCCTCCAGCTGCTTCTTGCCACGAAGAAAGGAAATAGTAGCTTCTATGGTTAGATTCATGTTTGACTCTTACATGTGTGTAAGTTCCCTTACAAAAGCAGGTGGACATTTTTTTTTGTCTGAAGTGGCATTGTGCATTTAGACATGCACTGAGTTGCACATTCACTAGTATATTTGATTGCACATATGGGATCTTCTCACACTACAAAATTATATCACCATGATTCCACTTTAACTGCCATGGTCCCATCCTATGGAATCCTGAGATTTGTAGTTTAAGGGAGAAGTAGATGTCTCTGTACTAATGCACAGAGCATGGCATGCCTTAGATGCCTTTATACTAAAGCACAGAGCATGGGAAATAAACAGCATGAATTTGAACTCTTAGCACAATAAAGCAAATATGATATAATAGGCATCACTGAATCCTGGTGGGATGAGTCTCATGATTGGAATGTAGGAATAGATCGGTATAGCCTATTTCAGAGAAATAGACCAAACAGGAAGGGTGGTGCAGTAGCATTATACATTAAGGATGTGTACACCTGTGAACAGACCCATGACTTAAATCCTGGGATCCAGGTTGAGAGCATCTGGGTAAAAATCAAGGGGGAGAGAAACAGCAGCTATGTCATAGAGGGGAGTCTACTACAGACCTCCAAGCCAAACTGAGGACTTGGATGATGCCTTTCTGACCACACATTCAGAAAGGAGAGATGTAATAGTAATGGGGGATTTCAACTACCCTGATATTTGTTGGAAGTCCACCTCTGCCAAGAATTTAAGGTCCAACAAACTCCTCACTTACCTTGCAGACAATTTCATTGTCCAGAAGGTGAAAGAGGCAACAAGGAGGTCAGCTATTTTAGATCTGATCCTAACCAATGGGGATGACCTGGTTAATGTTGTGGAAGTGGTGGGATCCTTAGGGGGAAGTGACCGTGTTCTCCTGGAGTTTGTTCTACAGAGGAAAGGGGAAGCCAAGCATAGTCAGACATGCATTCTAAACTTTAAGAAAGCTGATTTCAGAAAACTTAGGGAATCACTGGGAGTGATTCCATGGTCAGAAATACTAAAAGATAAAGGACTTCACAAAGGATGGGAGTTTCTAAAAAGTGAGATATTGAAGGCACAACTTCAAACAGTTCCAATGAGGAGGAAAAGGGGAGGTGTCTAAAGAAACCAGGATGAATGTTGAAAAAACTCTCAACTGAACTTAACCTTTAAAAGGACATGTACAAAAAATGGAAAAGGGGGGAAATTACCAAAGAAGAATTCAATCAAATAGCCAACTCATGTAGGAGGAAAGTCAGAAAAGCCAAAGCTCAGATGGAGCTCAGGCTTGCTAGAGGTTAAAAACAATAAAAAGGGCTTTTTTGGGTATGTCCATAGCAAAAGGAAGAACAAGGAAATGGTAGAGCCGCTGCGTGGAGAAGATGGTGAAAGGCTAACAGGGGACAGAGAAAAGGCAGAACTTCTTAACACCTTATTTGCTTCAGTCTTCTCTCAAAGAGGGAATAGTGCTCAACCTGGGGGAAATGGAGCAGATGATGCAGTAGGAGAAATACAGCACAGAATTGGTAAAGAGGTAGTTCAGGAATACCTGGCCAGTATAAATGAATTCAAGTCCCCAGGGCCAGATGAATTTCCTCCAAGGGTATTAAAAGAACTGGCAAAAATAATCTCAGAATCACTGTCAATAATCTTTGAGAATTCCTGGAGAACAGGAGAGGTCCCAGCAGACTGGAAGAGGCAAATGTGGTTCCCATCTTTAAAAAGGAGAAAAAAAGAAGACCCAAATAATTACTGCCCAGTCAGCCTGACATCAATACTAGGAAAGATTCTAGAGCAGATCATTAAACAGACAGTCTGTAAGCACTTAGAAAGGAATGTCGTGATCACAAAAAGTCAACATGGATTTCTCAAAAACAAGTCGTGCCAGACTAATCTCATCTCTTTTTTTATATATAGAGTTACCAACTTGATAGATGAACTGAAAACAGTAGATATAGTGTATCTTGATTTCAGTAAGGTTTTGACAACGTCCCCCATGATATTCTTGCAAAAAAGTTAGTAACCTGTGGGCTAGACAATGCAACCTGTTAGGTGTATTTGTAATTGGTTGACTGACCGAACCCAAAGGGTAGTCATCAATGGCTCCTCTTCATCCTGGAGAGAAGTGACTAGTGGGGTGCCACAGGGTTGTGTCCTGGGCCCAGTGCTATTCAACATCTCTATCAATGACTTGGATAAGGGAATACATGGTATGCTTTTCAAGTTTGCAGATGACACCAAATTAGGAGGGGTGGCTAACACCTCAGAGGACAGGATCAGAATCCAAAATGACCTCAACAGACTAGAAAGCTGGCCCAAAACTAACAAAATGAATTTCAACAGGGAGAAATGTAGGATACTACACTTGGGCATTAAACATAAAATGCATAGATATAGGATGGGTGACACCTGGCTTGATGGCAGTACATGTGAAAGGGATCTAGGAGTCTTAGTGGCCCACAAGCTGAATGTGAGTCAGCAGTGTGATGCAGCAGCTAAAAAAGACAATGCGATTCTAGGCTGCATTAATACAAATATAGTGTCTAGATCAAGGGAATTAATAGTGCCACTCTATTCTGCTTTAGTTAGACCTCACCTGGAATACTGTGTCCAGTTCTGGGCACCAGTATTCAGGAAATACAGTTGTCCCTTCACATTTGCTGGGGTTTGGTTCCAGGACCCCCCGTGAATACCTAAATCCACGAATACTCAAGTCCCATTATGTGCAATGGCATAGCAAAATGGTGTCGCTTATATAAGATGGCAAAATAAAGGTTTGCTGTTAGGATTATTATTTTTTTAAGAATATTTTCAAGCCATGAATACTCAAATCTGTGAATGTCAAATCTGTGAATGTGGAGGGACAACTGTATATTGAGAAACTGAAACATGTCCAGAGGAGGGCGACCAGGATGGTGGAAGGTGTGGAAGCCATGCCCTATGAGGAGCGGCTTAGGGAGGTGGGTATGTTTAGCCTGGGGAAGAGAAGGTTGAGAGGGGACATGATAGCCATGTTTAAATATTTGAAGGGATGTCATACTGAAGATGAAGCAAGCTTGTTTTCTGCTGCTCCAGAGACTAGGACAGAGAGCAATGGACTCAAACTACAGGAAAAGAGATTTCACCTAAACATTAGGAAGAACTTCCTGACAGTAAGAGCTGTTCGGAAGTGGAATACACTGCCTTGCAGTGTGGTGGAGTGTCCTTCTTTGGAGGTTTTTAAACAGAGGCAGGATGGTCATCTATCAGGAATGATTTGATTGCACTTTCCTTCATGGCAGGGGGATGGACTAGACGCCCTTGTGGTCTCTTCCAACTCTATAATTCTATGGTCCTATAAGTATGTAGAATTCTCTGCCAATTTTCTCCAGTGCCTCCCCAAACTACAAACTCCAGTATTCCATAGGATGCAGCCATGGCAGTTAATGTGCTATCATTGTGTACTGTAAAAAAGCCTCTGTTTCTTTTGCATGATGATGCCATTCACAATAAGAGTTATGTAGCCCTATCAGCATGTGAGATTTATTCTATTCAATCCTGATGTAGGATCTCAGCCTATGTCTGTGTCCCCATCTCAGGAGATAACCCACTTAAGTGGGGGTGGGGGAACAGCCTCAGAGGAAAGGCTAAGTAGCCTTTCTCCTCTGAGCTTGGAATGTTGCTGTGAAAATATAATTAGTTACCCATTTCAAGGTCCAGAAATACTCATTACAATATCAAACTCTTTATTTTCCTGTTTCTCAAAAGTAATTTAAAGTTACTTTTAAAAAATCAAGCTAGATATTACTTCAGCATGCACAACAGAGTATGTTCTAGTTGTTTTAAATTAATGTTTTCAAGTGGCATGTTTAATCCTTTTTTAATTTTTATGTTACAGATAGTTTTAGGTATATTGTTTTTAATATGTTGTTTTAACATTTTAATGTGTAAGTTGCTTTGGGTCCCATATGGTACAAAAGTGGGATATAAATTAAATTAAATAAATAGCAATGCATAAGTCAGCAGCAGGAGGCAGCCCTTGAACCATCTCACACCCATCCTCTGCCTTTTATTGAGGTCACTACAGTACAGTACTTGCAACTACAGAAGTAATTCCAAAGAAAAGATACATTGTAAAGGAGTAATGTTATCCTTTGTTAAATTGCATTGTAATGTAATATAGTAATAGGAGATATTCTTAATTTCATTTATACTGCTCAAGACAGGACTTACAAACTGAAACAACTATAATATAGTTATAACGTATTCCACCCTGACACACAAAAGCAACTTTATACATTTAAAGCAACATTAGTTATGTCTTACATATTGGGACAGTAACTAATTTCAAGTTACTCATTATCTGGAACTAGTTCCTTCCAAGCACTGCTTCTCTCTGCCAATTCTCTGCTAAAGATTGTAGCTCCTCACTGCTGTGTTTTCCTTCAGCATCATTTAAAAAAAAATATAGGAAAATTTCCATATAGTCCCACATAATGTGTAGTTTGGCTCTTAGCCATTAAGGTGGCTCTGGAGTCCAGGCAGAAGAATGGAGTGAAGAATGATGGATGACAGTTCAAACAAGTGTGCAACTATTGCAAGTGTTGCTATGGTGCCTCATATGGACAAAGTAGGGCAATGATTAGGCCCTGTATTCAGTGAAGCACAAATGAAAGGGGAGAAAAGACTGGGAGGCCATGGCTTACACCCTGGATGCTCCATTTTTGGAAGACATGACGGCTGTGGGAACAGGGCTCTGAGTCTCTACAGCCTAAATGCTCTTCCTTGTGCCTGCTGCTCCTCCTTACCTGTAGGGGAAAGGGGAGGCTGATGAGGTTGCAGGACCCAGATGAAACTAGATCTGTCATTGTCTAAGCACGAGAGCAGAAACCCTGTGAGATGATTTATATGCTGGAGCCTGGACATGATGGATCATGCAGATGTAGAGCCAACTGCCTTAGCCCAGCAGCCTGGGTGGGTGAGAACCAACCATATACCTGCAATGCTACTTCACAGGAGCAGGAGGTGTGTGTGTGCATGAAAGGAGATGTCAAAATAAAAAATGGCATCACTGACATTGTCTACTCTAAGTCTGATACACCTTTAGAAAGCCTCTACAAATGTAGGACTATGTATGTACCAAGGTAGAGGCATGATGCAAGATTTGAGGTTATGCAAATGAATTCTGTTTCATACAAGAAAATTGTATGCATTCTGTGTAAATGAATGCATGCATTTGGGGGCAAGATTAAAGGGCCAAAGGCTATAGAGTGAAGCTTAGATCTCTCACATCAATAAATGATGCATTTCTTTACATTTGTTTTCTTGCAGAAAAATGGACTTGGGAGGTATGTCTATTAAATAACGAGACTGATATAATAACCCATCTTTATTTATATGTATTAGAATTCTAATGCTTGTCCCCTTCAATATACTCCCCATTCACACTCACACATCAATGCAGTCTTGTTTTCCACTGGTCGAAGGTGTGGAGCAGATTAGTTTCTGCCAGCTGTTTCAACACATTGTCCGTTTTCTTCTTTACTGCATCAGTCGACTGAAAATGTGTTCCTTTAAGCACCGATTTCATTTTAGGGGAAAGAAAAAAGCCTCATGGTGCCAAATATGGTGAATATGGAGGATGTTCAAGTGTAGTTATGTATTTATGGGCCAAACACTACTTCATGGAAAGTGCTGTGTGAGCAGCCGCATTGGCTTGATGAAGAATGAAACCATGTCCCCATAGTTCTGGAGGGTTTTTTTACTCTTTCTCTCAGCTTTGTCAAAACTTCCTTATAATAATATTAGTTCACTGTTCTGCTTTCTGGAACCCATTCAGCCAAAATTATGCCCTTGATGTAAAAAAAAACCCCAAACCCAATGAGCATGGCTTTGAATGTGGACTTGCACGGGCATGCTTTTTTCATTCTTGGTGATGATGGTATTTTCCATGCATTGACTGTCATTTTGTCTCAGGATTATATTGGAAGATCCAGGTTTCATCACAAATTATGATTTTTTTTTGAAAAAGGTTTGGGTCTGCCTCAAGTTGCTGAAGAATGTCACGTTGCTCGACTTTTATACTTAGCATTTCTCCGGCACACGACAGACAGCTGCTTTAAATGATGACTGACAATTAACTGAATGGCCGAGAGTGTTGATATTTGTCATGCAGGTTCAGACATATTCAAGGTCACCACTCAAGCATTCACAATCAGTTCTCCCTGATTTGTCTGAAAGGTAGAAACACAGTCTCGTTATTTAATAGACAGACCTTGTACACAGTGTCATAGCATGCACCTACATATAAGTATGGAAGCAAATGTTCAGCTGCTTTCTTTTTTCCTCTTCCCTGTGTCATTCTGTTTTCTAAAATGTTCAAGCATGTCATTCTGTTGTTCATGCCAGATGGGATGCGAGCATTTATTTTTAGAATCTCTACACCATAATTCTCAGCTATGAACAATATTCAAAACAGCATACAAACTTTAAAAATAATAAAACACTATAACAAGCACAAACATCATTAATATGTTCTATTCCTTGTGTACCAAGAAGCTGAAACACAGAGTCAGCCGGCTTTGGAATAGTGAGGGGGAGGAGGGAGAGAGGAGGAAGAGAAGAGAATCAGGCTCCCTCATGCCACACAACTGCAGCCATCCTAGAACTGAAGGGAAGGGACCTATCACACCAGGAGGCTGCCAAAGGAGGACAGTTTTGCAAATGAAGAGAGGTGTGATAATAAACATTTTAGAACCGGTATGTTCCCATTTCCTTTAATAACGTGATTGCTGCGAGACATGATGCTAATGTGATAATGTTCATAGAAGATTATTTAAAAAGTTGCTGTATCATTCAGATACCAACTTCTGCTTTTATCTGTTCATTGCCCATGATTCTGCCTTAAGCAGGTTGATTCCTGCTCCAGTGGTAGGGCCAGTCCTGCCATTTGAAAATAGGACTTTTCAACCATTTAGCTATTGTAAAGGCAGTGGTAGAAAGTTATTGGCAGGTTGTGGCTAGAAATAAATAATATATTTTTCTTACTAGAGAGCTGCAAGCAGTTTGTAATGGAATATTCACATTGATCATGGCATATATATTTGAGAGCCTGGAAAAGTTACCTTTGGGGCTACAATTCCCAGAATCCTCCAGGCATTATTGTAGTCCAATAAAAGCAACATTTCCAAGTTCTCATACCATCAGACCACTTTTAGTCACCTGCAATCAATGTCTCTCTCAAACCACTTTTAATTCTGAGTCTCACATATTATCAAAATCCCAAGCAAAGAATTGCAGGGGGAGGGCATAAAATTACATTAAAGTTCTTCGCAGCAAATACCTTCCTTCCTTCCTTCCTTCCTTCCTTCCTTCCTTCCTTCCTTCCTTCCTTCCTTTTTTTTTTCTATCTCTCTCTTTCCCCTCCCCCCCTTTTGTTTTCTTACCTAACTTCTGTGCTGGGGTTCCAACTCCAATTATGCTCAGCCAGGAACAGGTGTACTATGAATTGTGGGAACTATAGTCCCAAAACAACTGGGGGAGGTGCCAAAAGGAGAAGACTTTCAAAAAGTGCCATGTCAGTATGAAGTGCTAATAAATCAGCCTGTGATATGTGCTCTCAATTGTTTGCTTTGTGCATTCATTCCACGGTTTGTGCCATGCAATGGTTTGCACCCATGTGAAAAATAAAACTGGAACTGGACTGGACCCAAACAAAGTATACCAGACTTCTGCATGAGTCTTCAAGGCTGTTAAACAAGATACATTACCTGAGGAACATGGCTCAATTTTTCTCTTTTGTTGTTGATGTCACTGCAGTGCATTCGTGCCTTCAATCAGCTGTCACCAGGAATCCAAGGTGCAAAAGGAGGTCCTCAGAAACAATTTGAAAAGAACTTTCCTATGCCAAGCATTTCCCTCTCCTTCTTTCCCCTCTTCATCTTCCAGGTTATTCCTCATTTGAGATGTTTCATTGTTCTGCATTCAGATTCAATGCATCAAAGTGTTGTGTTTCCCCACCTTTTCCATGGAGAGAGTAACAAAAGCAACAACAATGGCAAAAGAATGGTGCATCCAGAAGAATGTTTATGGCAGTCATTCCATTATTCTGTGCCTTCAAGTCATTTCTGACTTATGGCAACCCTAAGGCGAACCAATCATGGGGTTTTCTTGTCAGAAATTTTTCCATACCTTCCAATATTTCAAAGATGAAAGCCAGATATGTGAATCCAAGGAACATCAGAGTGTGGTCAAGGTGCCCAATGTCATTAATAAGGAAGAACACACATGCTAGAAGAGGCTGCAGGGAGTTTGCTTTTGCCTGAGCCTCCTGGGAAGAGCAGGATTCTGCCTGCTCTTCTCCCCCTGTTTTGCTACTTTTGCACTTTGAACTCAATTTTCAGCAACTAAAGTAAGTTAAGGACAAAGGGGGAAAGTGGAGGAGGAGGAGAGAGAAAATGGGACATTTTGAAAGCAGATGAAAAAGTGCAATGGCAGAGGATTAATCAGGACTATCTGCCAATTTGGGACAGTTGGAGGGTATGCGTGTTTCTTGCTCAGAAAACACATGTCCTGCACAGGAAACAAGCATGCTTTGCACAGAAAACAGTGGCCAGAATTTTGTTGGGTATTCCCAACCAGAGGAGACCTACTGAATCAATTGTTGAATTATGAGTCAACATGTAGGTAAATCCTCCTGATTCAATGAGCTTACTGTAGTTCAAACAAACTAGGACTTAGGCCCGTGTTTCCTTCATGTTTTCTGTGCAAATTCCACTATATTTTTGGCAGAGAAAAAAACATACATGTTTCTGTGTAGAATAATTCCCTCACAGACTACTCAGAGTGTAAATACCTCCTGAGAACTGCACAAAAATCTTAATTTTCTCCTGTAGGAGAGAGGAAACAACAGAGATGATTCATCCTTGCATGCAAAGACAAAGAATGTGAAGATGTACATCCCTATTTCAGGGCTTTTGTGGGTTCTCCCTCTCCCCCAGATTTTTAAGGAATCTCCCACATATTATCTTCTTTGGCTTTTGGGAGGGGTGGCTCAGCAAGCATTGTTTTTCTTCCGCTGGCTTCCACATCTGGTTACCCTCCCCCCCGCCCCATTTAGTTCCTCCTTAGAGTCAGAATTTGTTAGAGGACACAAAGCTTCCCTCCTTCTGCTCTTCCCTTTATATCGGAGTATGTATTTGCCTGACCAAAGGGTCATATTATCGTACTGAACTTCCCTCTAAATGCGCCATGTAGATGTATTTTATGTGAACACTCTTGAGAAACTTTGAAAATGAAAGCACCTGTGTGAGAGACGGATTGAAGGTGAATGATATTTTTTTAAAAAAATCTTTAGACTTTTCTGTTCTTTAAGACATCCTCTTACAAAAACAGGTTTTCCCTAAGAAGAAAGACTGTGTGTCTCCTCTCCTGCCCTAACATGTTTTTCTACATAGATCTTCCTTCTGTTGCTTTGGTAAGTCAATCACACTAACAGGTACCAGTATTTTTCCCCAGCAACGGCCTCAGGCTAAGTAGCGCAAATGACAAAAACACTTTCAGGTTGTCATGTGTTAATGTAAAATGCCCCCCAGACCCCACTGCTTATTCATCTTCATCTGCTTGACTAATGCTTTTCCCATGTTGTTTTGTGTTGGTAAATTAAAGAAGCCTTCCAGACAGTTCTGTCAACAGTTTACTGAAATGTACCTCATTAGCGAGGTTGAGCTGACACATGAGTGTAATTTAATCCTATTGAATTATCACTCCAAAAGAAAAAAACCCTTGACTCACCAGACAGAAAAGGCAAAGTTTTAAGGAATAGTGTCACTGTTTTTTGTGGTTAAAGTATAATTTGTTCCCATCCCCAACAAAAAAGAACTCCTGGATTGCACCTTCCAAAAGGTACCAGTTCCATATGTAGCTGCATTAGTCTCTTATAGCATAAAAAGAAAGAAAGTTGGGGAGGGAAAAGAAAAAAAGAAATGTGGCAGCACCTTTAAAACAAACTGGTTTTTATTTTAGCATGAGCTTTCATGGATATAAACCCATTTCTTCAGCTGCTGTATTGAGTGGTATTAAGGCCTCAGAGCCAGTGTGGTGTAGTGGTTTATTTTATTTAATTTTAGAGTATTCATACCTTGCTCTTCAGCCACAAACGTTCTCAGAGCGGCTTACAAATTGTTAGCAATAGCACTTACACTTTTACACTGTTCTACATTGCCAGGCACTCTCCAAGCGGTTTACAATGTGTTAGTTTGACTGTTGAATTTTGACTCTGGAGACCAGGATTTGAATCCTTGCTCAGCCATGGAAACCTGCTGGGTGACCTTGGGGAAATCACACTCTCTCAGCTTCCGAGGAAGGCAAAGGCCAAGGTGCTCTGAATAAATCTTGCCAAGAAAACCTCACGATAGGGCTGCTTAAGTCAGAAATGACTGCACAACAACAACAACAAAATATTTATTTATACAGTTGTGCGAGTGGGATAGAATAATAGGATCCATCTTTCTGGATCGTATTACATTCTATCCCGCTCCCTCAACTGTATAAATATATTTTATACCTGAGGCCTTGATATCGCTCGGTACTGCATCTGAAGAAGTGGGTTTATCTTCACAAAAGCTCAATTAAATATGTGTTTTAGATTAACAGTGCAAATTTATACAATATTTATTTAGCAGGGCATACCACTGTGTTCAATGAGACTTAGGGCTCATCCACACTGTTTAAAAGCCTTGGGGTTTGGCAGGAGCAATTCCTGTAGGGATTGTATGAGGAGGGATTGAACATCCAAATGATATACCTCGTGTTCAGGTCAATTTCTGGTGAGTTCCCAACACAAGCAATGACTTTTGAAACCCAGGGCAGGAGATGCTTCTTCTTTTTTAAATCCCAGGATATTCTGATACAGGAAGGGGCAGTCTCTCATGAGGATCCTTTACTTCAGTCCCTTCAGGACCTCTGGATTAGTTCCTAATGACATGCTGCATGGGGGAGGATGGGGTGGGACCAGTGGTTGACTGGGTCTAAAAATATTGGTTGCCAGGAGACAAAGGAAGACACCAGGGGGGAGCCCGGTCTACTGGATCTCCCCAGCCCCTCTGGGAAGGGAGGGGTGGCTTCCTCCCTTCAGGGGGAGGGGCCTGACTGCATCAGAGATTGTGACCGCTTGCTTTCCTGGAGGAGAAACAGTGGGGGGCCTGGTGTACTGGCATGGGTCTCTGCCCCATGGGGGTCCCGGTCTACCTGCTCACCTCCATATGTGAGCACCAACGTCTGCTCAGGGTCCCGGTCTACTGGCCCAGCAAGGACAGACACCTGAATGCCCTCTGCGCAGAGGATGCTTCCCACCCGGCAGCCTGTAATACAACATAAATTATAGTTGCATACAGTAATAATATTGGAACTTCTATTATATTTTCAAGCTACTAAAAATCATTAACATTTTAAACATATTGTCTAATGTTTAAGGGGGCCACTTCATCAAGGGCCCATAGGGCCCGCTTGCCATCAGGAAAGCTGATACCCTGGCCAGTCCAGCACTGAGTGGGATGTAAACTCTGTCCACACTACAGTTAACCACACCTTCCACATAGTAATGCTACCTGGTATACTTACAGTATGACCATACCCAGGGGCAAGAACAATAGCAATGAAACATGCAATAGAGGAACAGAATAGCTTGACTTTTATCTGGATTTTTGGCTGTCTGGAGGAGCCCTTACTCTCTGATAAGTGCGCAAAGGGTTGAAACCTGAGTTTAGGCACACTAGGACTTCCTTCTGAGTAGACATGTTGAACATTCTGTAGTGAAAAATCTGTTTAATGTATGGCTGTTCTCCTGCATAACCATGTGTTAGTATGCCCTACTACCCTCTCCACACGATATCTCATTATTGGAAATATTGGACACCTTTAAGGGTCAGGTTGGCTGGAGCAACCCAAAAAGGTCAGTTGGAGGTCACAATGACCTGGATGTATCTTAGAAATATTTTGGCAAGCAAACCTATATTAGGATTGTGTGGAAGCCCCTTAGTCGTTAAGGAGATATGTGTTAATCCTTTCTTCCAGCCTTGGGTGCGACCATCCACATCTAGTCCTATGGAAATATCTCCTATACCCCCTCCTGTCCAACCTTGCAAGGTGGTTGTAAACCCATCAATTCCTATCTCCCAGCCATAAATGCAATCAGTTGAGTTTCAGTTTCCTTTGCCTATCAGGTGGAAAAGACATCCAGGCCTTGTCCTAACAGAGTACCCCTTCAAGATATGAAATAAGTGTCATGCCCCATGAGTCTGATGAGGGTGTGGAATCAGAGGATGAGGAGGAGATGGCAGGGAAC
The DNA here is from genome assembly GCA_030847615.1 of Gambelia wislizenii. Lineage (NCBI taxonomy): Eukaryota > Metazoa > Chordata > Lepidosauria > Squamata > Crotaphytidae > Gambelia > Gambelia wislizenii. The sequence goes on along the minus strand of JAUMIR010000001.1, from coordinate 48,866,207 downwards.
TGCCCTATGGACCCTGGCACAGGTTTATCTATACCTGTGCCAGCAGGGAATCCTGCCAATCTGGAGGCTCAAGCAGAGGAACAGCCTGGTCATAGTGGGTTGGCACCAGTCCCAGCAGAGAGCCTTGCCAATTCAGATAAGGATGAAGAAGAAGAGACAAACTTATCTCCACCACCATATAGTCAACAGAGATCTCAAAAGGAAGCTTAAACAAGATCACTGAGACTTTATGAGAAACACCTGCTCATCAAGAAGCACCTGGCAAAGCCTTGAGTGCTATATATATGCTTTGGGGAAATGTGGAGGCTCTGTCAGAGATCATCTGATCTTCCTGGAGAAAGCTTCCTGATGACTCCTGTTGCCTTGACTCCTGTTGCCTTGTGCTTAGATCTTGTACTGTTCCTGACTACTCTGCTGCCTGATCCTGTTGACACACGGACTTGTTCTGGACCCACGATGACTGCCATAAGCCCCTGACTTTTTGGACTGTGTTACTGGACTAACTCTTTGCAGGACTGAGTTTCCATTCTTGTGTGTTAATTAACAGTTGGCTAATTTCCCAGATTTTGCTGTTTATACTTTGCTGGTATCTAGCTTTCTTGGACAATAGGGTATAAATATCCTAGCCAGACAGCAGCTTAAGTGTGCCACAGACAGACACTGGCACTTTGCTGGATTCTCTGTGCCACCCTCAGATGGCAGTCTGAGTGTCTGCTGCACAGAACTCTTCTCTTCAAGACTGGTAACTATCACCCCATCTTCCCAGACCTCTCTCTATCCAACCTCCCCTCCTTTCTTTCCAATAGCCTTGTATGGTTCTTAAGAGTGCATGTTTGTATGCTAGCATGTCCCCTGTGTTATTTCCAATGAAAATACTTTATTTCACTTTAACAGTGAAACTACGGTTAGACTAGTATTCATAGGTGAAAAGATCCCTGAAGTTACCCTCCTCTTGCAGACTTCTGTTTGAGCTAATAATTTCCCTAAATAATAATAGAGATTTTGGCATCATGGGTAGGGCTCTAAAGTACCCCCCTCCCAACCTCTTAGGGTATACATGTACCAGTTGGTGTCTACTTCCACATGTGAAGATGTCATGCAAATTTACCACATTTGAATACATTGGAGTCCATTGCCAATCATGACTTCTCCAAATATTTCACATCTAACCACATATACAACCACAGATATGTGCATTATCTGTAGGAGTTTGGTTTCACAGAATAATTTGTAATGGTTTATTAAACATTTTTCTGGCTGGATTCTAAGGACAAATCTTGAGAGGGGTGCCATCAGGACAGAGCTTACAGAAGGTACCCAGCTGAGACCACTCAAACACATCATCAATGAGCTACAACCAATTCTGGAAACTAACACAGCCCTCTCACAAACTCTGGGAGGAAAGTCTTTATTGGCCTACAGACAGCCTCCAAATCTTAAACAACTACAGACTTACAGCAAGGTACATATTATAGGTGGTAATACAGGGACAAGATCCTGCACAAACCCAGATGCCAACTTGGTCTGGGAGCAATATCACGAAAACATCAATCACAACATCAGAGGGACATTTACATGCTCTTCCTCCAATGTAATATATGACATCCTATGCCAGCAATGCCCCTCTACACTCTGCATTGGACAAACAGCACAGTCTCCATGCAGGAGGATTAATGGACATAAATCTGACATTAGAAATGGCAATACCCCAAAGCCAGTTGCAGAACATTTCAGCCTTCCTGGATGCACAGTAAGTGATTTACAGGTTGTGGTCCTTGAACAAGGAAACTACAAAGCAAGATTAGAAAGAGAAACTGCTGAATTGAATTATGTTCACAGCTTCCAATCCATTAGCAGCAGAGCTATGAACAAAGACAATGGGTTCATGGCACCCTACATATCTTAATACAAGAGTCCTTGCTACCGCACATATAACAAGAGGAATCTTCTTACAGACAGTTTTGAACCCTGGAAAACTTGGCTTTTGGTAAGCAGATTTACTTTCATGCATCAACACTAAGGAGATTATCACATGGGCCAAATATTCCAGGACAGGGACGACAGGAGATTGCTAAAAGGCTTACTTATCAGTTGATGTCGTCCCTGTCCTGTTCTCCACCCGTGCTGGCTTCGTGCTGCCTCTGTTTTCCCTTATTGACAGGGAAAAGTCATCAATAAGGAGCCCGTTCCATTACAGAAACGGAATCACAGGCGTATGAATAAGAGCCCCGTTGTGCTGGCACGATGATGACGTAATGTGACGTCACTGAGAGGTCCATTCAGAACACTTCCGGGTATGAGGAAGTAAGTGACATTCTTTCCCCCCCTTTCTGGGTAACTTTGGGTTTTTAAAGTGCATTTTGGGGCGTTGTGGGGGGATATTTGGTTTATTTTTATTATTAAATTTCCGTGTGATCATTCTCTCATGAGAACAAGTGGGATTTTCTTTCCCTGTAGTAAAAGCAGCTTTACAATCGCTGCATTTGCTTCAGGGAAGCCGAGGGGAGGGGAGCAGTTTCCATCGCGGAATAAGGTAGGTGTTTGAAAACTTTTTTAAAAAACTGTTACAGACGTGAGAGTGGGGCAGGTGGGGGGGGTACCGGGACAGGGACAGGGACATTTTAAAAGGGCCCATGTGATAATCTCCTAACTGACCAGTGTAAAGATCTGAAATACCTGTATCATCTTACATAGTCCCTTGATAATTTAGTGCAAGGGTCATGATTTGCATCTTTCTGGATCTGATTACATTCCATCCCGCTCCCACAACTATATAAATATGCTTTATGTCTGAGGCCTTAATACCACTGTATTGCATCTGAGGAAGTAGGTTTATATCCACGAAAGCTCATGCTAAAATAAAAACCAATTAGTTGAGATTATCACACTACACTGTTATAGTGTTACTATTCTACTTTATTTGCTATGGCTGCCTCCTGTGGAATCCTGGAATTTGCAGTTTAGGGAGGGGCATTTAGAACTCTCAGCCAGAGAGCTCTTAGGCCTCACTAAACTACAAACTCTCGAATTCCACAGGAGGCAGCCAGAGCAGTTAAAGTGGAATAATAGCACTATAACAGTGTAGCATGATAAGATATTGCCGCATTTCTTTCCTCCCTCCCCTTTCCTTCCTCTTTTTTATGTTGCATGAGACTAACATGGCTACTTCATTTTTTAAAATTGTTTTGGAAGGATGGATAGCTAGCCAGCCAGGTGGCTGGCAGGATAAATAAGCAGACAGAAGCCTTCCAGTTGTTTCCAACTTATGGCAACCCTAAGTTGAACTTACCACAGGGTTTTCTCGGCAAGATTTGGTCAGGAGAAATTTGCCATTGCCTCTGAGTCTGAGAGAGTGTGATTCACTCAAGATCACCTAAGAAATTTCTGTGGCCAAGCAGTAATTTGAATCCTGGTCTCCAGAGTCATAGTCCATCACTCAAACCACTATATCATGTTGGCTCACTATTGTAATTGTCCACATCCTTGTGAAATCTCTGGCAGTCCCTCTCTGTTGGGAAAAAAATTGTGTGTGCTATGCAAAGATCCAATATGGTGTAATAATCTAGATATTGGGATTCAGGGAAATCAGGGTTCAAATCTGGGTGTGGGCAAGTCATACCCTCTCAGAGAATAGAAGTGGCAAACTCCCTCTGAACAAATCTTGCCAAGAAAATTGTGTGATAGTGTCAACTTAGGGTCACCATAAGTAACTACTTGGGTACACAACACACCCACACATTCTGTGCAGCCTGCTGTGGCCCTCTTAAATGAGAATACCACCTGAGGTGTGGTAGAAAATACAGTTGTCCCTTCATATTCGTTGGGGTTTGGTTCCAGGACCACCCCCCCTGTGGATACCAAAATCCGTGAATACTCAAGTCCCATTATATGCAATGACATAGCAAAATGGTGTCGCTTATATAAAATGGCAAAATCAGGGTTTGCTTTTTGAATTATTATTTTTTTAAGAATATTTTCAAGCTGTGAATACTGAAATCCATGGATACCAAATCCATGGATACGGAGAGACAACTGTCCTCTCCAATTAACAGTGTTGAAGTAAAATTCAAGTCCCAGTTCTGTTGACTTCTGTATGTGAAGTGGAAAGGAGCACTATCTTGTTCTCTCCCCTGGCAACAAAATGTCTGGAGCTGAGTCAGTCCCTTACCCCACCATCATCTATGATCCTCTCATAGCTCTGGTTCTGTTTGACAGAGAGGTAGCGTAAATGAGGCACGGCCTCTGTTTGAAGCCTGAATTCCACAGTGGTATCTATGTGATCACATGGATTTTGAAGGAGAAGAAGAAAAAGATGGCAGAAGTAGAATGGGAATTCTGTGGGATGGAAAACAGAATCCAAGTCTGTGGGACGATTATAATCTATGACTATCAGTTGTTTCTATATGGATCACAATACTATATGGAAAATTTAATATATGTCATGCCCTGCCCCTCAGAGGATAGTGAGGAGGAATTTGAAAGCTGGGATAGCTTGCCTGAGCTAGAGCAGAATGGTCAGCAGCCACCACATCCTGAGGAACAGAGCATCCAACAGCTACAAATCTCTGAAGAACAGAACGCCCAGCAGGCTCACTCATCTGAGCAACAGAATATTCTACAGCCACAAACCCCCAGAGGAACAGGATACAGACTTACCCAGCTTCACTCAGCATCGTCAAGAGAAGGAATTTCTGAACAGAGAGGTTAAATAGGAAGCAGGAAGGAATCAGGCAACACCTGCAAGATGCAGCTGGGCCATAAATAACCAGCACCTCCTCCAGAAGAGCACAACTGACAACTGACCTGTTTGGGTGAAAGCCATGCTGGATTGCAATTCTTGACTGGCTACCCGCTATCTTGAACCCTGTCTTTGCCTTCATGGCTTCATCTCTGGATTACCCCTTTGGACTGTTTGCTCAGCTTCTTGGCACTTTGTGTTTTGAATTCTTGGACTGGACTGCATTTACCCTCTTTGCTGGTAAGTTGAAGAGACTTGGCTATTCCCTTTCAACTGTGAAAGCTGATTTATTGGGTCTCTGCAGCCTGCCCTGAGAAATACAGGACAATATACTCAGTATGTGTACACTAAGCATGGGGTTCATGTGGCCCTCCAGATGTTCCTAGACTACAAGTCCCAGCATTCCTAGCCAACAGAGCTGATGGTAAGAAATGCTGGGATCTGCAGTTCAACAATGCCTGGAGGGGCACATGATTCCCAGCCTGCGAAAAGTCTTCACTGTGAAAAGTGCAGCTTGAACAAATATCTAGCTTGCCCTCACACTACATACTTATAGAAGCTTTCAGAATGCATTGGCCATACATGTTGCCATGCATGTGTTGCCATACATGTAAATAAACATAGATGCTTGCGCCACATCTTAAACATAAGGCATATATAATAGTATACATGGAAGTTATATTCATGTACAATATTCATCCTCTAGGAAGCAGACTGTATATACATGCCCACATTCTCAAATAACAGTGAGTGTATGTAATGTTCCACAGCAGTGTGTAGTGGTGATTGTGGTGGTGGGCTTGGATGACTATTATGTATTTGATGTACAGGACACTGACTGAGAGACACTCCACACCTCTTTTGGAGACCACTAGCCATCCAAAATTATGATTTGCAGCAGTAAAGTAGTTCATTTACTTTTCAACCAATACAGAAATTTCAGTAGAGGAATTCAGTCATTAATTACTGCCAATGCCATTCCATTTTGCCACTGTAGATACATTGCATCCATGTGACTGTTATGCCGAGCTAATAAAAATCCATGGCTTTTCTTCTGCAGATTTTCATTAAAATTCTAGTAGTTTCATGTTAAGTAAGGAATATGAATTGCCAGCTAATTCATGGTTGTTCATTGCTGGTGTTATGGGGGAAAAATGTGTGTGGGGGGAAACTGTTCCAGCATGATAAGTGTTGACAGCACCCAGGCTATGAATCTCACTGTACTTCCATCTTAATTTTTAGAACTGAATTCATCCATTTAAAAGAAGAAGAAGAAATTGGTTTCAGTAGGTTCTGTGTTCTTTTTCAATGACATTTAACAGTTCGACTTAAAAATACAGAAGATAGCATTATAAGTTTTACCCAAAATGATTATGACAGCCATTTGAATAAAATACAGATTTTGCAAGCTGTAGAGCATATCATTAGAACACATCCTGGCCTAAGGTTTGGTTCACAAACTACAGCGCTCGAACCAAGTCATTAAATCTATCTAAAAGGGCCTCATTTGAGAAGCAATAAAAATTTTAATCATTTTATTATTAAAAGAGTGTTTAATATGTAGCTAATTAAATGCCAAAGGCAGGTTATCTGAGTTTAACCTTCAAAAAGAAAATGATGTATCAAAGTCTGCCTCTGGCATCATGGGATAGAAATGTCATCCTCATAATCATTGCGTGACAACTAGCTAGTGGCCTTTTCTGGAGGTATAGTTAAATTACCTGATTAAATTAATAGCCATTTAGATGTTTTAGGAACTGCACAGACCTATACTAAATGAAAATTAGGTCCATTACATTTTCTGAGTGGGCTAGATAGACCCTAAAATAAAACACGTATGCCATTGTCCACATTTTTTAGATTAAGCAATTAAAAGCCCTTTCTAAAAAGTGACTCATTTTCTATAATGTGCCGACAACTAAATGTGCCCTAATGATCACAAGATATGTTTTTATCCCCCTGGCTTTCCTGTTTATACTACTGGTATGAAACTAGACTACATGCTGACTGTATTCACTGTAAGGGTTAACATTTGCACTGAGTATTTTGCAACTATTTGTATCTAAAGTTCAAGCAGCAGCCCACTTGCTTAGTCTATAGGGAACAGTAGCTAAACTCCGCAATAATTGAGATGATGATGGTCAAAAAGCAGAGTGGGATCTACCAACCTCTGGATGATTTGCAGTTGATCTGTAAGGGTTTCTGACTCCCACGAGTTTAATAACAGCAAATAAAATTACAAGTAGAAAAAAATTCTCCCATTACTGCTTTTGTGTTAGTCACTAGAGCTTGGGAAAGTGCCTTTCTTAAGACTACAAGAGGCAGCTTGGCCAGTCTGGCCAAGCTGGATGAAGGATCGTGGAAGCTGCAATCCAAAATGTAACCTTTTCAAAATCTTTTAACCTCTTCTGTTTCAGCCTCCATGTTTCTCATTTTGGGTAGTCATTTAAGCAAAACCAATACAGAGGAAATGCATCACCAAAACAGAGGACAAAAAGATACCATTTTGCATAAACTTTGCATATGCTCATTTATATTTATAGGTGCAAATTTAGAAATACAATCACATATCTTTCAGGTATCACTCTGCAGACCAGACAACGCTTTAAACAGATGATGTCTCCAAACAGAGGATTGTTCTTCTTAAACCAGGACACATTTTGTGTTTTTATTTTCAGATTATTCCTGTGTATGTCTCATCAAGTTCAGGAGTCCTCACAGCTAATCTTGATAGGGGATAAGTCAAAAGCATGGGGACATTGTTTTCAGTGGTAGCTTAAATCCCTTGGAACGTGTACTTCTGAGCAAAGTTCAAACTTTACTGCAGTCCTGGTGTGAGGACTTCATAAGTTCTTTCCTGAAGAATTAGGAAGGACTTTCTTCTCTAGTCCTCCCTTGATGTATAACAGAATTTACTAAACAACAGATGCAAAATGGAAAATATAGACACTGTTCTAGAAAATGATGAGCAACGAGCTTCAAAGTCTTCAGTTCAACTCCCAACGCTGCTCTGAACTCTCTGGATGGTCTTAGACAAGCCACCATTTCTTAGCCACCCAGGAGGCCTGTAAAAATATGGTAGTAATAATACTAGTCTAGCTTGCAGTCTTATTATACTGTATATCATGGTTCTGAGAAAACATGCTGAGTAAACGCTATAACAAGAAAGCATAAGATATTTTTGCCCTTAAAACAAAACAAAGCCCGCAGGCAAAATGCACTGGGCATGGCATATATTTATTTTTCTTTATTTAATTAGATATTTAGACCCCGCTCTTCAGCCACAAAGGCTCCCAGAGTGGCTTACAAATTATTTTAAGCAATAGCAATTTACACATCTACACCAGCCAGAGGGGAAACTATAAAGGCCCCACCTTCACCATCAGCTCTCCACAAGCTGCAGTAAGGGGAAGAGCCAGAGGGGAAACTATAAAGGCCCCACCTTCATCATCAGCATTGAGCAGCAGTGAGAGGGGGCATGGCCAGGAGTACACCCCAGGAACACCAGCCAGCCAGCCAGGAAGACTTAAGCTTGCAATTGGAGTCAGCTGAGGCCGGGAATGGAGTGGGGGCGAAAATTGGAGTTGTGCTGGGGAAAGGGAGGTATCGTCGGAACAGAGTGAACAGATGTTACGAAAGAAGGTGGGATCGCTGTTTGCTAGATATCCCACCTTCAGTTCACCTTGTTTCCCGGAATGGATTGGAAAGCGTACCTACCATTCCAGAGAACCTTACTTTGCTCCTCTGCAATGCCAGGTCAGTTAAGAATAAAACGCACATTATTTATGATCTTCTTTTGGATGAGGATGCCGACCTGGCGTGCTTCACAAAAACCTGGCTGGGAGAGGATAGCACTGTCACGTGGATGCAGGCCATCCCAGCTGGGTATTCTGTCAGTGAGCAGGTGAGGGGAAGGGGGCAGGGGGGCAGAGTGGCTCTAGTTTATAAGGACAGTCTGACCTTGACCAGGATACCTGTCCGAAACACAGTCCACTTTGAGTGTATGTACCTCAGCCTGAAGACCAGGGATAGTTTGGGGATTCTGCTAGTATACCGACCACCCCGTTGTCTAGCAGACTCCCTAACCGAGCTGACACAGCTGGTCTCAGAGTTGCTGTTGGAGTCACCCAGACTTTTGGTTTTGGGCGACTTCAACATTCTACTCGAGACCAGCTTGACAAATCTGACTGGTGCAGCTCGGGAGTTCATGGAAACCATGACAAACATGGGCCTATCCCAAATGGTCGTCAGACCCACACATTGTGTGGGTCATACCCTCGATGCAGTCTTCAGTACGGAACAGGAATATCTGTGGGCGGCGGTTATTAAAACCACCGCATTGTCATGGACGGATCATTTCCTGGTCAAGACTGAACTAAGAATCTCTTCCCGCCCCACCGGGGGTGGTGGAGCCATTAGAATGGTCCGCCCCCAAAGGCTAATGGAACCAACAGGATTCCAGAAAGCCTTGGAGGGGCTAATGGTTGGTAATGCCGGTGACCCTGTCGAAGCTTTGGTTAATACCTGGAACACCGACCTTACCAAGGCTATCAACACGATCGCTCCCAAGCGTCTTTTCCAACCCGCTCCAAACCGTAAGCCATGGTATACATCAGAACTTAGGAAAATGAAGCGGGTTGGACAACGACTAGAACGCAACTGGCGGAAAACTCAACCCTTATCCAACAGGACTCGTCATAGGAACTTTCTTTGGTCCTATTGAGAGGCAATACGTGCAGCACAGAGATCCTTCTCCTCTGCATGTATTGCGTCTGCAGAGTCCTGTCCAGCAGACCTGTTTAGGGTGGTAAGGGAGATGACGCAGGTTAGTCCTGCACAGAACCTGTTGCTTAACCCAATGACGGCCTGCTGTGATGTGTTTAATAACTTCTTTGCAGATAAAATCTCTTGGATAAGAGCCGACTTAGATGCCAGTATTTTGACAGAAACAATTGACGAGGTGTCCAGCAACTCTGTTGATGTGAGTTTACTGGATCAATTTCAATTTCCAGTACCGAGGACATGGACAAGCTAGTTGGTAGGGTGAGGAAGACGACCTGCCCTCTTGATTCTTGCCCTTCATGGCTGGCCATCCGGGGGGGTGTGTGCCTTGATGGTGTTCCTTAGGGACATCATCAATGCGTCCCTCAGAGAAGGGTGTGTTTCATCTTGCTTAAAGGAAGCTGCCGTTAGGCCGCTCCTGAAAAAACCTTCCCTGGACCCCCTGGACATGAACAACTATAGGCCGGTTTCTATGTTACCATTCTTGAGCAAAGTGATCAAGAGGGCAGTTGCACTTCAACTCCAAGTGGTCTTGGATGAAACCGATTATCTAGACCCATTTCAAACTGGCTTTAGGATGGGATTTGGAGTTGAGACTGCCATGGTTACCTTGACAGATGACCTGCGTCTAAGCATCGACAGGGGTAGTGTGACCCTGTTGGTGCTTTTGGACCTCTCAGCAGCTTTTGATACTATAGATCATAGCATCCTCTTGGATCGCCTGAGTGGGTTAGGAATCGGAGGCACTGCGCTCCAGTGGTTCCGGTCCTTCCTCTCGGGCAGGTCCCAGAGGGTGCGGCTCGGGGACAGCTGCTCCAGCAGAAAGGAGCTTACTTGTGGCATTCTGCAAGGCGCCATCCTGTCCCCGATGTTGTTTAACATCTATATGAAGCTGCTGGGTGAGATTATTCGGAGTTATGGGGTTGGGTGTTATCAGTATGCTGATGACACCCAGATCTATTTCTCCTTGTCCCGATCGTCAGTCTCGAATTCCTATGGTGTTTCTCCTCTTAATGACTGTCTTAAAGCAGTAATGGGCTGGATGAGGAAAAACAAATTGAGATTAAATCTGGACAAAACAGAGGTGCTCACGGTAGCGGCCCCAAAACCAGGAGTTGGGTTGCAATGTCCAGTCCTGGACGGGGTCATGCTCTCCGTTAAGGACTGTGTTCGCAGTCTAGGGGTGCTCCTTGATTCATTGCTTCAGATGTCTAGTCAGGTGAATGTGACAGTCAGGAGCGCCTGTTATCAGCTTTGGCTGATACGCCAGCTGCGCCCTTTCCTGGGACCTCGAGACTGTGGTGCACGCGCTGGTAACCTCTCATCTAGATTTCTGCAATGCGCTCTACATGGGGCTACCCTCATGCTTGGTCCAGAAACTTCAGTTGGTACAAAATATGGCAGCCAGAGTGGTCTTGGGAACATCTTTGAGAGACCATATAACTCCAGTACTAAAATCTCTCCACTGGCTGCCTATCAGTTTCCGGGCCCAATATAAGGTGTTGGTTATTACCCTTAAAGCCTTAAATGGCTTGGGTCCAACTTATCTTCGGAACCGCCTCCCCCCATACAATTCTCCCCATGCACTCCGGTCCTCTGGGAGGAATTTGCTTCAGCCACAAAAATCTAGGCTATCTGCAACCTCCCAGAGGGCCTTTTCGGTAATTGCCCCCGAATTGTGGAATGGCCTCCCAAACGACATCCGTCAGATGACAAGCTTGAGTAGCTTTAAAAAAGCACTAAAGACGGATCTCTTTTGGCAGGCCTTTCCTGATTAGTTCCCGGCCTCAGGGGCTCCTGGCTCTTTTTAGTCTGCTGGCTATTTATTATTTATTATTTTAATGTGATTTTATATCAGTTGTTTTAATGTCTTTGGTTTAATATCTTTTTATGGGGGTGGGTGGGGTGGGTGGTGTTTTGGGGATTTTAAATTGTATTGGTATTTTAATTTTTGTAAGCCACCCCGATTGTTTTAACAGAGGAGCGGGATAAATTATTATTATTATTATTATTATTATTATTATTTTTACACTGCATTAAGCGGTTTCTGACATGTGTTAGCTAATTACCCCCACAAGCTGGGTCCTCATTTTACTAACTTACAGAAGGATGGAAGGCTGAGTGAACCTTGGAGCCCTCTGGGGTTGAACTTGCAACGTGGTAGCTTGCAGTACTGACATTTAACCACTATGCCACCAGGGCTCCCTGGTATATATTACAATAAATTTCATTTTGTATAACATCATGTTCAAGGCTTTGCCTCTTTTGCTTTATTTTATTTTGTTCTGTCAGTGCTGCTCATGTTCCTCCGCCACCCAATAATAATCCCTTCCAAACCTTCCAGAACCATCATATCCCACATTCTTAACTCTATACAGTGACAAGCCATGATTCCTGACTCATCCTGGATAACTGTGAAAGAGTTGCATGCTGATACACTCTTTCTGGTTTGCTTCTTCCTTTGCCGCAGAGGTGGTTGGAAGCTCCCAAATCAGTGGGGCATTGAATCTGCTCCAGGTTTTAGCCTTAACTTTAAAGGAACTATTCAAGGTACTGAACTTGTTTTAGAGTTTGGGCTCATTACCTTGGATACCTCCTTTAATATTCTGACTAAAATACCAACAGTCATGGCCACTTTGAGCAGGTAGAACAAACCAGGAGCCTTGTTTGTTGCAAAGGGAAAAGTTAATGGGTGCTTGTATAGCATATCATGATGTGTGGATGTGGCCCCATTTCACAAGAGGAATTATTGGCTTTCATATATTAGGGATTTTTGTTTGTCCTAAGAAACACCAGTTTACCATATAAATATTGGAAGCTGAAAATAAACTGAAATACAGCATTACTCATTTTTATTTCACTTAATAGAGGCTGCAAAATAGCATGTTCAGATAGCCTGTCACTTTCATATCTGTGTTGCTCCACAAGATAACCTCTACTTAACACAGCTAAGGATGGAAAAGAAATGCTCATTATTTTTTTCTCTTTCCTTTCCTTTCCTTTCCTTTCCTTTCCTTTCCTTTCCTTTCCTTTCCTTTCCTTTCCTTTCCTTTCCTTTTAAAAAACAAATTTATCCAATTCCATGTTTGTGAGATAATTTGTGGAATCACATGCATATCTTTTGGTTTCCTCTTATTTGGAGGAATCTGCTGGTGTTACAGTCTCCCCACCACACACCATTCAGCTTATACACAAATGAATGTGCACATCTAAAAATGTGTGTCTGAAATATGTGCACAAAGATGATTTTGTCAACAAGAACACTACACTAAAATATGTACATATTTTGAATATATGCACAAGAAAATGCATTAAAAGAGAAACTTCAGGAAAAGTGCAAAGTGAAATCTGCCCAAATTTCATGCAGGAATTAAAAATGAAGTTTTGCAACTTCATATGAAACAAGGACAGGAAGAAAATGTAGGTGAGTTTAGAAAAATACAACCAAGACCAAAAGATGTTGAGATTTCTGACATTCAAGTACACACACACACCCTTACAGTAGGTATGGACTGAGGTTAACAGTATTCTTTTTTCTTCTACAGTTATTACCATTTTCATAGAATCATAGAGTTGAAAGAGACCACAAGGGCCATCTAGTCCAACCTCCTGCCATGCAGGAATATACAATCAAAACATTCCAAACAGATAGCCATCCAGCCTCTGTTTAAAAACCTCCAAAGAATTCATGGTAGCTGTATATTGCCAGTATAAGAGGTAGTGTGCCTCTTGCTGGGGAACACAAGTGGAAGGATACTGTCGTGATCATAGCCTGCTTGCAGGCTATTAGGCGTAACCAGTTCATCATTCTGTTCCCACAGTGTCCAATCAGATGCCTATGAGAAGTCAACAGGCAGGACATGAACACAGAGGGATACTGTCTGAGACTTCTAAACCAATATACTAATTATATATGGAACCATCAAAGAAAACATTTGGGCTTTTTTGTTTCCTCAAGAAAGAACTAGTTCTGCATGGAAGGGGGAAAATGTCTATCTCTATGGAAGGAAGCAATTTTAATAGCTGTTTTACTTGTTTTTGCCTCTGTAGACAGCACAATGAGTATTCTACAATTCTATGACTTTACCCAACAAGTATGCTATTTACCATAAGGCACTCTATATATTTACTCAGATGAAAATCCAACTATGTTCAATGGGGCTTACTCCCAGAGAAGTGTGCATAGGATTAGGGGTGTCTGCTCTGGCTATTTTTAAAACTCTGTCTGGTTTTATGTAGAATTATTTTTAAATAAGAGTTTCTGCTGCTTTTAATTTGCTTGTAGTAATTTATTTAATGTTTTAAAGTGTTTTTATTGATTGTGTATTGCCTTGGGGGGCCTTGGGTGTGGGTCAAGAGTCAACAAATGAATGCCTTGATAATAAACTAATAAACAAACAAATAGATAAGCAAGCCTGCAGCCTAATGATCAGACTTAGAATGTGGTGCTCTGGAAGGTGGTACTTTTGTATCTGCTGCCTTTCTTTAAACGTTATTAATCAGAATCTAATATATGCTGCATGTCCAAATTTACTGAAATGTTGGTTGGCATTTTGGAGCCATAGAAATCAATATTTATGATTTCCGGTGGAGCAAAGTTTTCCCCTCATTCGAGCACCCTTGTTGCTGCTTGATTTACACAGTGGCCTTGGGAGAGGAAAAGGTAGAACTGGCAGACTGTGAAGACTCGGGCACCCAAGTAAGGAGAGAGCTAAAAGATAAATCCTCTTCAAATAATTTTTATTAGCCCTTGGGATAAAAGTCATCCCTGACAGCGATGATTTAACAGTATCTCGAGGCAAGAGGGAAGCTCCCCAAGAAGCAATGAAAGCATCTTTACCTCCTCTAGGTACTCTTTCCCTTCAGCTCACTTCTACTTTTGACACTTGGGTTGTTATCTTTACATTTGGGGTCAGATAGGAATTGCATGAGTCCAGTGCTTCAAGCGTCTATCCCTTGTGAGAATGAACTGTCTCTTCTGGAAACAGGAGGATTGACGCACCAAAGGGTATTTGAAATAACATAATAAGTTAAAATTCAGAGCTGGGCGGGTGGGGAGTCTTTTCATCTCACCAGATCTCAAAGTACTTCACAGCTTTGGAGAGTTACCATGGGCAGGGGAATCACTTCAGTACCATGCTGAACACCAGCGTCCATTTATCAGAGCACAGCAAGCCTCCTCAGAACAATCTGTGACAAGATCTGAAGAACCACAGTGAGAAAGGCTTACAATTACCACAGCAGGCAGTGCATAAGGATACAGGCTGAGAGCCATCTTCTTCCTTTTGTGGATATTTGTTCCCATTAAGCAGCTAGAACTAGCCTTTAGGTCATAAGCTGTTAACTCAAGCTCTGTGTGTGTGTGTGTGTGTGTGTGTGTGTGTGTGTGTTAGAGGAAAAGTAGATGGGCAAATTACAAATACTGTCTGCATTCTGCTGGGAGATTTGTGCAGGCACATGCATGATAGCAGAAAAACCCGGCAGATCTCCTTTTCCAGCAAATAGAGGTTAGACAGCTGGAGGTAAAGCCCTCAGCTTTGTATAGGATATTTACAGTTTGCTGGGGGCGGGGGGAATAACATATGTGCATGCACACACATATACCCACATTTTAAAACTACTACCAGGAATTATGGAAGCATAGAGCAGGAAGTAACTGTAAGGGTCATCTAGTCCAACCCCCTGCCACACAGGAATACACAATGAAGACACTCCTCAGAGACTGCCATCCAACCTCTGTTCAGAGCCCACCATGTTCTGAGGCCATTTGTTATACTGTCAAACAGCTCTTACAATCAAGAAGTTTGTCCTAAGGTTTCGGTGGAATCTTTTTTCTTGTAATTTGAATCTATTGCTTCATGTTCTAGTCTCTGGGGAAGTAAAATCCAAGCTCAGCCCATCTTTTACAAAACACCCCTTCAGATATTTAAAGACCAGGTAACATGTCACCTCTCAGTCTTCTTTTCTCCAAGCTAAACATACCCAGCTCCCTAAGCCAGTCCTTATAAGGCATGGTTTCCAGACCTTTTACATTCCTGGTTGCCCTTTCCTGGACACATTCGAGTTTGCCAATATCCTTTAAAAGGGCAAGCAAATGATGTTAATTATGCCAGCTAACAACAACTTGTCACCCTTGATTCCAATAAGCTTTTGAAAAGATTTGTTGTTCGTTGTTGTGTGTCTCCAAGTCATTTCTGACTTATGGTGACCCTGAGGTGAAGCTATCATGGGGTTTTCTTGGCAGGATTTGTTCAGAGGGGTATGCCCTTGCTTTCTTTTGAGGCTGAGAGATTGTGACTTGCCCAAGATCACCCAGTGGGTTTCCATGGCATAGTGGGGATTTAAACCCTGGTCTTCCACTGTCCTAGTGCAGCACTCAAACCACCACTACACCATACTGGTTCTCATGGTTCAAGATACAACTCATCATTAAAAATGCCAAAAAGAGGGCATCCCCAACCATGTATTCACGTAGAGGTGAACATCATACTCATTGTAAGGATTACAAACTCAAGACTAGGTGCTCAGCTAGATGGGGAAATTAATTGCAGGAAATAGTGCATTAATTCACTATCACAGCAGTGTTCATTTCTCCCCATGATGCATTTGCAAGATCACTGGCGTGGGAAGCTATCTGAGTTTGAAGTTCACACAGAACATGCATATGAGAAAAGACAGTGGCCGTGAGTGAATTACCTACATTATTATTCCCCCAAAGCCCCCTCCATTTCTGTTTTTTTGCCTTGTTAAATGAGAGGTGCAGAAGAGCGAACTTATGTTTAAAAAACATTTTTTTATTTTGCTCTGCTGCTCGAAAATAGCACACGATTGTTTCTGTGAAAGACAACAATGGCAGCATTGGCCACTTCGTTGCCAGCAAACCTGCCCCACACATGTCCAACCAATCACATTATAACTTCCTGGATGTGCCCCAATTCGAATTGGCTGTTCAAATGGGTTGTAATGTGCATTTTTGCATATTTAAAAAAAAGATCATAAGAAACAGTGGAAGTTGTTATCCTGGAGTACTTGGGAGTTTTCAGGGCCCCTTCCTTCCTAATATGGTGAATCCTGGTGGGAGCTCATCTAGACAAAAGGTATATCCCTCTCATTCCTTGAGAGTTTTTTTTTTTTTTTTTGCCATCTAGACAACACCCTAGAGAGGCATGGATGAATTCAGGGGGCCTAAATCAGTTCCATCCTTTCATTTAACTTCTTTCAGATGTTTAATGGCCTGAATAGATGCAGTTCAAATTTGTGTGAATCTACTCAAAATGAAGATTTTCTCAGTTCAATGCACTTATTCCCATGTAAGTGTTTATATATTTACAGCCTCAGGCCTCATCTACGTGGGCCAGAATATGCTGGCTTTCCGTTGTTTATTCTGGCTCTGGATCAGGGGCATTCCTCTCCTGTTACCTGCATGAAATGGAATGGAGTCCATACGGACACTCCGGCCAGTCTCTGCAGCCACCACCACTGTTATCCTTGTCACACTCCCTGAAGCCAGGAAGGGGGGCTGCAGCACATTATTAAGGACCCCTGCATGTGACCAGCTTTGGTCATATCCTGTGGGCCTCCTTTCTGGCTTCGGAGAGTACAACACAGATAGCAGTTTCAGCAGCTGGAGAGACAGGCCAGTGTGTGGTGGTATGGACTTGTTACGCAAATTGCATGGGGTCCAGTGGATCCCACTAGTGTCTGAAATTAATATGGGGAATATTTAATTAGCTCAAATTGGCAGTGAAAAGCCAGGTAATAGCAGGGTCTTTTGACCTATGTGTACCAGTAGTAACAGAGGAGACTCTAAGCCAAAACATACAATTATATGATTTTTGTTGGAAATTAATACCAATAGCATTCATACAGATTCTCAGGAGATTATCAGATGCTCAAAACATTCCAGGACAGGGGCGACAGGAGATCGCTGTCATGCTACCTTTTCAGATGATGTCATCCCTCTCTTGTGATGTTTCCATTCTGCTCCTGTTCCTCTCCCTGTTCCTCTTATTCACAGCTTAAGCCATCAATAAGAAGCCCATTCCATTATAATAACGGAATGATGGGCGAGTGAACAGATGACCCGTTCTGATGGCGAGATGACATCATAAGGTGACATCAGCGGGAGGTTTGTGCCGAAGACTTCCAGGTACTATCGGGACAGCCAGGTAAGTGTCACCCTTTTTTCCCCTTCCAAGGTTGCTTTTTAAGAGTAGAGTGTTTTTTTGTGCTTGCTGCCACTTTTTTTTTTTTTGTATTTTTCTTTTTATTTTTAAAAGACCTGTGCAATCGTTCTCTTGCGAGAACAAGCGGGATTTGCTTTCTGGGATGTGAAAGGAGCTTTGCCACAGCTCCATTCATGCCCGGACTGCTAAGGGGAGCGGGAGCACTCTAGATCATGCAGCAAGGTAAGTGTCTGAACATTTTTTTCTTCTTTTGTTACAGGGATGGGAGTGTAACAGTGGGGGGTTAGCGGGACAGTCCCAGTTTCTAGGGTACCATGTGATAATCTCCTTAGGGTTCAAGCAATCACACAAGGCTATTGAAGATAGTGGGAAGTATAGAGGAATAGAGTAGGAGGTGATATGATACCTATCAGAGGAGCAGAGTTTCATTCAGCAGAATGTTCTCAGAAATGTGTTCTGAGGGTCTTACCACAAATCAGCAGCATGGTTGTAGGAAGAGGAACTATGGACAATTTTGTCATGTTTTAGGTTGATACTTATATTTGATAATTCCTGTGAAGGGATGGGACTTAGAGTAGAATACAATGTCTCTTGGAGTCTCCCAGGGCTAAACAAAGGGTGCTCCAGAAGAGTTAACGAGTGTTAATGGTTGATGTATTTGGAACTGAATAAGATCAGATGAGATCTATTGTTGGAGGGGAAGGGAACAACCCGTTTTGCAACCATCAAGGACTCTGCTATTGTTGAGTGGATTAGTGCATGACTCATCTCCAGATGTTAAGTTCTGACGTGAGTAGTTGGTTTTAGGGAATTTCCAAAGGCCCCTCCCTTGGTTATACATGAATCCAGCCTTGATATCTGGGGGTCTCTGGTTTACCTGCTAACCACATGGAAGGCCACATCAAGCCAGATTATTAAATTTTGCCAAGTATATGATATTCCAAGATAGGGGCTATCAGGGCAGGTAACAGACTCCTGTGGGGCCTGATCTGTTTTTTCCCCCCTGAAATGGGGCAGTTTTTCCTGGATATTTTACTGAAACAGTTTAATGCGCTTTACCCTGTCTTTGCCCATGAGGAGTGCCTGGGTGCAAAATGGGACAAAAGTCCTATGTTGTATATGCTGCAGGGCTCTAAGATGGGGGTAAGATGGGGTAAATAGTCAATCTAAACAAGCCCTTGGTCTTCTTTCCCCCCAACTAACAAATAAGGTCTAATTTTAAGAGAAATCAGAATTGTGCACTCAAAGTAAAACAAACTGAGCTTTCCTTTCCTTTCCTTTTTTTTAAACCATGCACTCACATGGGACCAGATCCCCTCAGATCTTGGAAGCTAAGCAGGGTCAGGCCTGGTTAGTACTTGGATGGGAGATCAGCAGGGATACCAGGTGTTGTCAGCTTTATTTAGAAGAAGGCAACAGCATACCACCTGTGAGCATTTCTTGCCTACAAGAACTCTATGAAAGTCATGGGGTCACCTTGGTGATTTGAAGGCACACCGACACACACTTCCTTCTTACTCTATATTTATTTTAAAATGCTTTTAAACAAGCCAACTTTATTCTACATTAACCAACTTGGCTTTTGCATACAGCCATAAAAAACAAACCAATCTCATATTCAAATACAATTAAGATAAGATAGTTGAACTGAAAATAAAAACATACAAAATAGGTCTGAGATTTAGGACTTGTCTAGACAGGCAATTTACCCCATCTTTCCCCCTGCAATCCTAATGATGCAGGACATTCCCCCTCCCCGCCCGGGGAGTCCTCACCACCCCTGGGGCAGAGTTGGGGCTAAGCAAGGGGGAAGGCAGCGTAGGGCCCAATACAATGTTTTTAAATAATGCTTCTTTTAATCCATTTCTGCTGGGAAGGAATGGATCAGGCCCCACGAGATAGCAGGAGCCCATCCTGGCAGGATGGCCCTTACTGGCGATGCCATTCTGTCTCACTGTCCTGCAGCATGTAACCAAGGCTGATCACATGCAGGGGGTTTTACTCACCTGTTGCAGTTCAGCTTCTTGCCTTCTGAGACTGTGAGGGAGATGGTGGTGGCAGCTGCAGTGACGGAATAGCATGCCTGTCTGGACTCTGGCCTGTTTTGAGGCAGTTAACAGGCAAACAATGGGCCTGATTCACAGCCAGGATACACCTGTGGGGAGCCAGCATATCCTGGCTCGTGTAAATTAGCTCTTCCTTTATCTCATCACCAGACAGATTAGAAAGTTTCTCTCTTTATCAGGGCTAACTTGATGTACTTGGCTATTTGATAAAACACATAATAGTTCCTACTTATAAAAATATCAGGTTCTTTGAGGGGCTAGCATCTCTAATATGAACACTAAGGGGGTTAATATGTTGCATTCTTAAATCTAAATACAAAGAGCATTCTAGGAAAAAAATGACATAAATCCTCCATCTTTCTGCAGCCATTTGGGCACTGTCTATCTGTATTGGATATACCTTTTGATTTTAAAACAGGATTTCCTAACCATGGGATGCTAAGGCCTGCCTATAAGTCGTTCTGAACTTAGGTGACAGACATCCCAGGAACTTTGCTAAACTTGTGCTACATTCAAGATAACAAAGCGGCTCTTTCATCTTGTCCTGCAGCTTCATTGTGTGAAAGAGGAACCTTGGGGCACATCCACACCACACAAACAATCAGTTTGAAACTGGATTGTTTGCCATGGCTCCTTTCTATGGAGTCCTGGGATCTGAAGTTTAGTGAGGCACCAGCACGCTTTGGCAGAGAAGGCTAAAGACCTTTTAAAACTACAGATTCCACGATTCAGTAGGAAGGAGCAATGGCAAATAATTGTGTAGTATGGATTAGGCTCCTCATCTGGAAATAGTTTATTAATCTCCCCATGTCTTTTTCACACTACACTATTATAGCACTGATAACACTTTGACTGCCATGGCTCTGTCTTACCAATTCCTGTCATTTATAGTTTTGTGAGGTATTTAGAAATCTGTGCCAGAGAGAACCAGACTACAAACTCCAGAATTCCACTCATTGCAGTCATGGTAGTTAAAGGGGTTTCAATGTGCCATAACTGTGTAGTGTGAAACAGACCATGAAGCACCTGCTTTAGAGCAATACTTTGAAAATACTATTTCTGCTAATTATTTTCAATTAACTCATACTCTCCAACTGTCCCAGTTAATCCTCTGTTGTCCCAGTTTTTCAACTGCTTTAAAAATGTTCCAGGTTTTCTCTCCTTGCATTTGTCCCCTTTGTCCTCAGCTCACTTTGATTCCTGCAAACTGATTTCAAAGTGCAAAAGTAAGTTGCACTCTGTTAACTCAGCTGGAGGACAGGCGAGGAACGAGTGGAATTTTGCCTTCACAGAAAGCTCAGGCAAAATCAAACTTCTGCAGCCTCTCCTATCTTTTGTCTTCTTCCTTAATAACTTTTGCTACCTTGAACATACTCTGACATTGCTTGGCCATGCATGTCCTGGTTTTTGTCTGTGAAATATTGAAGGGTATGCTAACTGCAAAACTATCCTTATTTATTTATTTATTTATTTATTTATTTAAAGTATTTCTGTATTGCCTCCCAGCTCACAAGGGCTCTGGAGGTGATGGACATTAAAAATCAATTAAAACAATACAGAGATAAAAACATTTTAAAACCATATTAACATGCTCTTTTAAAAACTTGCTCTCTCTCTCTGGCTTTTCTTCGCAAACGAAGATTCAGGAAGGACTCATCCCGCGCTTTCTGCAAGCGCATTAATGACTAAAAATGCCAATCCGAGATAAACAAGTCCGGTTGCAGAAAGCACAGCAGAAGGTCTCCTTGGGTGATGTTTCTGGGTTGTGATTCTTTCTGCATTGTCGTTTCTCTTCAAGACTTGTTCGGCGTGAGTTCTCAAATAAGGTTGCAGCATTGTGGATAGTGTGTTTCCATGCCTCCCGATGTGAGGCCATGGCGGACCATTGTTGGTGATCAATTTGGCCGAGCCTGAGATGTTGTTTCAGGGAGTCATCGTATCGCTTTTTTGCAGTACCCCTCTTATGCTGACCCGTGGCAAGTTCACCGTAGAGTACTATTTTGGGGAGGCGATGTTCCTCCATCCTAGAAATGTGCCCTGCCCAGCGCAGCTGTGTTCTCAGTATCATGGCCTCAATGCTGGTGATCCCTGCTTGCTCAACATTAACTCCTAAAAGTAGTCTAAAAACAATCCTAGAATCCAGTTTTGAAACAGTTAAAACAGCCATTTCAAACATCGAATGCCATGCAGAACAGCACAGTTTTGGCTGCCCCACCAGATGCTCAGAAGAGACAGGGCCAGCCTAACTTCCTTGGGTAGGGATATCCACAGTCCAGGTACTGCTACAGAGAAAGCCCTGTTATGTGTACCCATCAACCTAACTTCATGAGGTGGTGGGACACACACAACAGGCCTCCACTGGAGATCTCAAATTTCTGGCAGGCTCATATGGGAGGAGGCAGTCTTTCAGATATCTTGGCCCCAAAGTTATTTAGGGCTTGTACCTCAGCAAACATATAATCCCTAATGTATGTTAGGTAATGTGAATGCAGGCTTGAGAAGTATATATAATGTAGAATTAGCAGCAGGGGGTGTTTAATATTTTAAGTGCCTATTTTATTTTATTTTTTTAATATTCTAAATCACCTGAGAACTCTACTTTTCTCTGGAAACATTTATTTCCACTCTTGGAACCCAGCTAGGAAGAAAAGGACTTAATGTTGCTGGGGAGGAGACTTCTGTAAGCTGGGAAATCTAAACATCCTCTTCTCACATGTCACCTCTCTCTCTCTCTCTCTCTCTCTCTCTCTCTCTCTCTCTCTCTCTCCACACACACACACACACACACAGAGCCATTATGGTTACAAGACAAACATAGGGACAGGAGCCCTGTGTTTGCCATGTTGTAACTTATGCTTTTAAGGTTTTCTTGATGCAATAGTGTAGTGTATATTCAAACAAATGGCTCTCCACCTCTAGTGTGGTGGTACACATCACCCCCTCTGCTTTGTACATGAGTTAGTTGTAAGCATTATTTCAGAATTTATCATAACACCATATTCCACGTGGCACCCAACAAATGCATTATGAATGCTAGAAAAACAATTTCCTTATAAGAGAAACTCATCCTAAAGTAACAGGGTAAGGTTAGAATCAATCACAACAGGTAAGGAACAGAAAACAGTTTATTGTGAAAGCAAAATCCTGTTCATGGAAAATTTAAAAGAATAACATCTGAGTAAAACCTGTTATAAAAGGCTGATTTTTCATCTACCTAGCTATGAAAACCAACTGTGCTAATATCTCCTTCTTTTTGCCTTATATATTCTCTAAACGGTTCCCAAACTTTTAAATAATTTTCCATTGGTTTCCTCCTCACCAAATTTGTTAGTTTGTCTAATTGAGCCAGGTTTTTTTTTTCCTGATTCGTGGTATTCTCTGTTGAATTTCTGGTAAATTTTTAAGTTCTTAAGTTTAAGTTTAATAAACGTTGTATAATATGAAGTATTATTAGTTGGAAAACCTACATCTTCATGTGTATAATGAGCTATACATCTTCATGTATATAATGAGCTAGATAAAAAATGATTTATTGGTAGGAGGTTCAACAAAGACTACGGTATGAGTATATAATGAAAGAGATACAAATTAATGGGAGTTATAAGAAGATAGAATTAACTTTGTGTAAATATTTGTTTAGAGGAGGTGAACTGAGAAGATTGTCATAGGGCAAGAAGAGAGCAAGCAGGAAGTCATTTTAAAACTTTTTGTGTCATGTTGTAACTGTCGGTATTTTGTTCAATGTAATCTGTTGTGCGTGTGTGTCTCGATTTTTTTTATTTTTGGTTTTGTGTAGCTGTGTCTTCTTTTGTTGATAACTGCTGTTCAATAAAATTTATTAATTAAAAAAAATAAAAGGCTGATTTTTTTAAAGCTGAGATTTTTTTTAAAGGGGTTCTTTTATGAAAAAAAAAAATTCATGTATAGCCATAATCAATATGATGATGAAGTCTGACCAAAACAATACAAAATGCTTATCAAATAGGACTGCACAGCAGTCTTGCCGAGGGCTCTTCATTATCCACTAGTGGCCTCTTAAGAACAGAAATCTATTGCTATCACTAGACAAAAGGCTGAGCTTTCCAAAGCAGCCAAAGATAAAATAGGCTGCTTCTCCACCTATATAGAGTCCCTCCTAAAAGAACAAAATGTCTCAAAGCTTCTTTGAAAATGATTTCAAAGTGACAATCACACACACATTCCTCATGCCAGTTATCAAGAGATTCCCCCCACTCTAAAAAAAGTTTGAAGAAACATTCTACAGTAAAAGTATCCTAGAAGGTCTCTCTGCCCCCACACCACCCCGTCTTCAGGGAATTTCACTGAAATGTGTGTGTATTCCTGATAATTTAAAAAATGTTTTTAAACATTTTGTCATAATTGTAAGGATATGGAATATGGTCTTCTCCATAGTGACACCTCAGTTGTGGAATGGCCTCCCCTTGAAGACCTGATTGGTGCTGATATTGGTTTTATTCCAATGTCAATTTAAAATATGTTTTTCCCCACAAAGTATTTTAAGGCTGAATTGATTTCATACAAATTTGTACATACAAGATATTAAACTGTTCTAACTTTTTACAATGGTTACATTGTTATATGTTTTTAAAATGTTAAAATTATTTATACTGTTTTAAATTCTAAATGGTTTGCACTATTTAAATTGATTTTATTGTAAGCTGCCCAGGGATCCTATGATATATGGCAAGATAAATTAAAATAAAATAAAAACTTACCACAGGGGGAAAAAAAAACACTCAACTTCCACCCCCAATTCTTAAAATGTTCTTGTTGCCATGTTGGGACAAAAATGTATCCTTCTGTCATCCTCTTTCCTTCTCTACTCTACTGATGATCCCTGATCTTTTCATGGTCTCTATCTTTTCTGGGTTGGAGCTATGCTAATTTGTCTGAACTGAATTGATATCTTACCTTTCTTTGCCCAGTTCTGTGTCCTGGTAACACATGCAAAGTTCTATAACTCAGAGAATAATCAAGATTATGATCAGGTACTGCCTATTTTATTACATGGAGATAATATATTCCTACTAAAATGTCTTTCCTCTTTCTTGACAAGAGTAGGATAACTCTGACATTCAGTTCTGTCAGGATCAGTCCCGGACGCGACCTTTTCCTGCCATGTTCAGTTTTGTTGTATCACTTTGTGGCTAATTGTGTTTGCATTCCTTTGTACTTGCTAAGGAGTATGTAGTCTAACTAGGGGAAAGGAGTATGTGCTATATGCTTGTAATGGTTTGATCAAACTAGCATCTGGCCTCAGCTATGGGAAAAGTGGGCTGAGCTCGGGTCTAGTGAGAACTGAGTGTGGGAACAATGGATAGCCAATGACTGTATCACTTGCCAGGTTTTGTAGATTGCAGAATGCTTTTAGTTTACTGTTTGTTAGTTAGATTTCATTCTGAGCAATGACCTTGTAGGGTTAGCTCTTTAGATTACTGTGTAAATAAAGTTTTCCATTTTAAACTCTGAAACTGCTGGTCACTGAGTCTGAAGAAGCCAGTACGTGACAAGTTCTGGATGCAAACTGTGCTGATTATATGAACCTAACATTCATTTATTAATTTCTGGCTTAGAAATACACCCATATGTTGCTTATCATACTTTCCTGAGAAGGATGTTTATTGAAGTCTCCCCCCCCCTGCTCCCCAGACGTTTCCAACTTACTGTGTCAATGCAAAGAGATTAAATATAGTTAAGACCATGTGTGTTTTAGCATTGCTGCAGTCTCAACAGGCCTCCAAGGCTAAGCCTAAAGCAATAATGTTTAAGGATTTATATGGCCTTCCCTTTACTTCTTCTCTCTCATCATGGCTAAACCAATAATGAAATGCATAACAGACATTCTTATAAAAGACAGGCTAACCTGTTTGGGCTTTTGAGTCATTATTAGTCACCATCAAATATATTGTTTTACAGCTTGAGCCTCTAATACTGGCTCAAGCTGTAAAACAGCTTCTACGTTCTAAATATATCCCCACCTCACCTACTGTTCGGACTTGGGAGAAAGCCCTTCACAGAGGCTTATTTCTTCCCCCCACCTCCATATGTGGGCTCCCTTGTGTGGAGACTACTCATAATATTTTCTGTTATCATCTTGTCAGGGTTCAATTCATTATTCCATTCATTATTCAATTTGTTGGGATATGAACATCTGAATAACTGAAACCTGAAGAAGTATTATAAATTATCAAGTCCCCATGAAACCCCCCTTTTGGAGGTTTTATGACATTGGGGTCTCTGTATGTGTGTGTGTGTGTGTATGCAAACATTTAAATCACACTACACTAAAGTCTGCCTATAAGATTTTGCTTGAAAGGACAGCTGAATCTAGTTGTGCCTGTGCGTGTGGAGGGGTTTTAAAAATATTTTCTAGATATGCATAAACACTCACAGCCCCGCAAGTGTAGTAAACCACATACTCATTATGTACACATTACATCATTTTAATTACTGTTGCATTCACAGCAGTGAACATTGTAGTCCCAGGCAGTAACATAAATAACCAAGTTATGGAGAGCGTTAATGAAAGCTGCTTTTCTCTTGCTAATGTCAGCATGTCTGTATACTATCACAAGACAACAGAGCTCTATATTTTACCATAAATCCATAAGGCAACCAGTGCAAAAGAAAAGAGTCTTTCTGGCTGTACCTTGAATAGTTGCATAGCAGAAAGAATATGAGCATTAGCTGCAGCTTGGCATACAGGAATGAGGAAGCTACACCTGGTGAATTTCAACTAATTAAAGGTATAGCCACTCTCTTCCAATCTTGTCCTCCACTGTACTCATAGTTACCTCATAAAGCTATAATGAGAGTATTAATAATGGATTTTAGAAGTGTCTACATCTACCTGTCTGTGATAGTTTAACTTGGGTGGGAAATGACCCACGAAGCCAAATGCAGCTCACCAGAGCTGTCTATCGAGGTGTAGCTATGAGGGTATGTGTGCAAATTATTTTTATCACAGAAATTTCCATGTCTTAATAAAACAGTTTTAAACATAGATAACAATATTATAAAACAACAAATATAAAACAACACATAAAAACATAAACACAATTCTACTTCCTACCCTTTACTTAGATGTGTTGCTAGATTGATAAATATTGTCCCCTTCTTACTTGTCTTATCCTTTTGTTTATCCACCCCTTTTTTTGCAACCTTTTCCCCTTCGCCTTGAATATATGGAACATAAAAAATAATAAAATGATTTGTGTATATATTAAGATATAGACTCAATTTTCTATACTAATTATTGCAAGTTCTCCCAATTTGTCTTTCCACAGGGGTAGTACACTTCTTCAATCTTCTTTATATTTTCCTGACAATTTCTCATCTATTGCTATTGTCCATTTCATACAATTCATGCAGTCAAAGATCCAATCTTCCTCTGTTGGGATCTCAGGGTTTTCCCTCTGCTTAGCCCCTGCAATGAAATTTTGGACCATCTTAAACTACCCTCCACTCCTGCAGGGAAAATCTGCTACCATCAAATCAAATTTCACAAGTAAATGGCCACACCACAACAATAGTTGACTACTATTTCTCTCAACCAGATTATCCCTGTCTGAATAACAGCAAAAAGTATGTACTGGGGAGATATGTGGGAGATACACATTAGTAGGTAAATACTGATAGCTACATGTCTGATGGCCCCATAATGAGGCCTTATACACAAAAAGACCTAGAGATGTATTGAGTAAAACTACATGAAAGGCAATCTGGGCCAGTCCTGGCAATCTTGGCCCAATCAGGGTTATCCCTCACATGAAACAATTCTACATGCCCATGAATGCCTTTTGGGCTCATTCACATGTCTGGAATACATGTTATTGGGGTAAAGGAAAACAGCCATGTAGACCAACCTGGAAATCTTTCCCCATATCATTTCAAAATGTGAACAGATTCAGTTGCCCCAACCTGTTACTTGCTTAGTTACTTACCTACAGATCCCTGTGAGTTACATTGGTGAGTAATATCATTTCTGTGGTAGTGAGGGGAGATGAAGGTTGAGCATTAATAGATTTCTTAGTGACCACCTTGTGAGTCCATGGTGCACACAGCATTTAACCTCAAGAGATTTGGGTTCACAGTTCGGTCTCTTAACCAGCATTCTACATTAACTCTTCTGTTCCACAATGTCAAAATCCTTATGATCATTACCTAGTGTGAACACAGTATTTGACAGGCCATGTTTTAGAGAAGAAGAACAGGTTGCTTACCTCTAACTGTGGCTTTTCAAGTAGTCATCTCTGCCCTCATACAAATGGGTTTTTCACCTGTGTGGAAACTCCATTCAGAAAATTCTAGAGTTGAGTAGCTTGGAACCTCACCCCTTCCTGTCTATTGCACATGTCCCAACATGCCAAGCTACTTTCCCCTCAGTTTTGAAGTCCACCATTAAATTCACAAGGACTTGAAAGAGGGGAGGTAAGGTGGGGTTGTGTGAGGTCACAGATGACCACTTGAAGAACCTGTTACAGGTAAGCAACCTGTTCTTCTTTGTGGTTTCTGTGCCTCACAGACATGGGTGACTGTTTAACTAGAAGTTGGTGGTCAGGTACAGAAGAAAGCACAGCACATCCCATTTGGACTACTGTAATACACCCTGTGTGGGGCTGCCTTTGGAAACTGTTCAGAAACTTCAGCAGGTCCAGAATGTTGTCACCAGAATGCTGACCGGGGCCAGTTATAAGGAGCATATAACTCCTGTTTTAAAACAGCTTCACTGGCTACTGGTTCATTTCTGGGCACAAAATTAAAAGTGCTGGTCTTAACCTATAAAGCCCTACAGGGCTTAGGTCCAGACTATCTGAAAGATTGTATCTCCCTCTATGGACCTGCAAGGGCATTAAGATCTTCTATACTAATTAATTAAAAAGTAAGTTTAATTGCTTTTAACTGTGATTGTAAATGTTTTATGAGCCACCTTGGGTCCCGCTTTGGGACAAAAGACAGCATATAAATTGCATAAATAAATAAATACTGTAAATTCAAACTTGGTACCCCCTCTGGCCCTGCAGTCCAGTCTATAGTGTTGGATGAACATGGACAGCTGCAAACAAGTAGCCACTTTACAGAGTTCAGGCAGGGAAATGCTGTGAAGCCAAGGAGATAAAGAAGCCACTGCCCTAGTTGAATATGCCCGCTAACCAAGTGGAACAGGTTGTTTAGCCAATTCATAAGCATGTCTAATGGTCTGAACAATCCATTTAGAGAACTGCTGCAAAGAAACTTGATGTCTCTTCTTAGGACTGCCATAACAAACAAACACAAAAAGTGCCAGTTAGAATGAGTCACCAACATACATTGAATGGAAAAGACTAGTGTTCAGCATACATTTAGACAATGCAGAGATCTTTCCAGAGGTGAGGTCAGTTGTGGATAGAAAATTGGGAAGATGATGTCCTGGCTCATGTGGAACTGTGACACTACTTTGGTGAGAAAGGCAATGTCTGGTCAAAGGACCACCTTATCCTGATGAAAAACAAGGAATGGCTCATGAGACCACAGTGCCATAAGTTTAAATGCCCTCCTCACTGAGGTGATAGCCACCAGGAATGCTACTTTCAACATACCGGTAAATAGCCACTCATCAATCAAAGGAAGGGGTTCAAAGGGTTTTCACTTCAGCTGTGACAGTACCATGGAGAGTGACCAAGGTAGTGTTGGAAGGCTCACCAATGGATAGATGTGTGCTAGTCCCTTGAGAAACCTCTTAACAATGGGATTTGAGAAAAGTATCAATGAAGTTCAAGATACTCGCTGGTGGGCTAATATAGCAGCCGGATAGTCTTTCAGCAGACAAAAGAGCAAAACTTGCTCCCAAAGGTACGGTAGAAAGTGAAGAACAATTGAAATCACCACAGGAGAAGAAGACTCAGATCTAGAAGATGCAAAGGAGCAGATTTTTTTCCACTTGTATTGATAAGATTGTTTTGTAGTATCCTTCCTAGATGCTGATAAGACAGCTGCAAGGTGAGGCGATGTCATGGCATTGTCCTCCATGCTGAAAGTTGCAGAATCTTGAAATCTGGGTGGAGAATGAGACAGCAGGTCCAGCACCTGAGGAAGAGACATGACTTGGCCCTGGAAGAGGTGGAGAAGCAGAGTGAACCACAGTTGCCAGAGCAATATGGTGCAGTCAATATTGTGTTTGATCTGTCTCTGGTGAGAAAAGATACATCAAATAGCCTGCCCATCTGAGTAGAAATGCATCCCCTAAAGATCCTCATCCTTTCCCTGCTCTGGAACACAATTGGAGATGTTCAACATTGCCAGGAAATGCGAACAGGTTGATGTGAGGATTCACCCACCTGGTGGTCATGATTTGATAAGGTGATTTGCCAGAAAGGGACCATTCATGCTAAAGGACCTGACCACAGCTGAGAAATTGTGCTACCACATGCACTGCCACAGGGTAAATGAGCCTCTGTGCCTGCCACATGCACTGCCACAGGGTAAATGAGCCTTCTTGTGCACCAATCCCACAGAGTCATGGCCAGATTCAGAAAAATTGTTGAATTGGTGCCTCCTTGTTTGTTTATATAGCAAACAATAGTGATATTGTCCAAGGTAACTTGCTCCACTTTGCCTCTCAGTTTTCTCTTGGACGCCTGGCAAGCCTTAATGACTACATGAAGTTCCAAGACACGGATGTGCAGTTCCAACTCTTAAGGAGACCAGTGACCCTGTACAATGATCTCTGCAAATTTTACACTTTACTACCACGTGTTCCTTTCCCAAGCAGTGCAGACACAAAAAGTGTCTGACGGAGAGCGATACTTTGCAATTGCAAGAGGCACAAAGTTTAAAGAGAGAGGTAGAGGCCATAAGATTAGAGAGGAATAAGGTTGGGGTGAAAGAGAAGGGGAAAAGAATAGTGAAGTAAAGAGAAAGTTTGTATATACAGTAGCATCCTCATATCTGGGAGATTGGTTCTGGGGGGGGGGTCCCTGTGGATACTGAAAACCATGGATAGTAGTGAACATGCTATAATGGGGGTGGGAGGAAGAGGAGGAAGGAAGGCAGGCAGGCAGGAAGAAGAAGGAAGAGGAAGGCAGCCCAGTGGGTTCCTGCCACAGAGAGAGGGTAAGGTAGATGGGAGGGGAGGGAACTGGGCTGGAGGAGGGTGGGGGCAGGCTTCCCCATCCAACCCTACCACCTCTCCCTTCCCTGTCCATACCCCACCACCTCAGCCATGCTGCTGGACCCCACCCATGGGGGAAAAGGGAGGCAATCTCTCCTCCATCTCCCCCGTCCCCCTGCCACTTCTGCTATGCCACCGGAACACACACCCCCTCGCAGGGAAGGGAGAAGGGAAACAAGTTCTTCTCTTCCTCCTCCCCCTCCACTTCCTGCCACCTCTGCCAGCCCTGCAAAGGGGGAAGGGAGGCAAGCTCTTCTCTTCCCCTCACTCCTCCGTCCACCCCTCTGCCATCACCATCCGCAGATAACTGAATCAGTGGCTGGCGAATCAGCAGATACAGGGATGCTACTGTAAAGTTTCTCACCGAACATGTACAGTTTACAATCTTAAAGATGCTTTTAAAATCCAGATTAGTACTGGATATGGCACTAGAGCAGCCCTCAAACAATTTAATGAAATCAGGTAACAGTGGGAGAAAGTGACCTATAAGTCTCTGATTTTTAATCTTAGACTCCTACTCAAGGAATGTTACCCGAGATGGGTCTTTGTGTACTAAGTGTGCTCCAGTATGTTCATAGAAATTCAGCACCTACTAATTTAGAAGCCATCTGCCTACTAAAATTATAATGGTAACCATAAATATAAGTAGCCCATTTTAAGTCCTGGTGGGGGTTGGCGAAGGGAAGGTTAGATTATAGAGGTTGGCCAAATATTCCTATAATGGAAATACATCAGCAGTCAACTAGAGAAAGGCCACTATAATTCCATAATATTGTGTGCAAAATTGGATCTAAAGCTATTTTGTTTACTATTGGAAAAAGTTTGTGGAATGAAGACAGAAAAAAAATAAGCTACTGAGGATTTTTTAAAAATACAACTTTTGCATAAATCTTGTATCTATAACCTGATCCTAGTGACATAAATATTAGCAGGCTTGTTTCCATTTCATCTTCCGTTGAACCAATGCTGTCCTACAGCAATAACCAGCCAGAAAATAGAGCTATTTGCTGCTGTCATAAATAAGAAAGGGTGTCACGGATGTTTTCATTTGACTGAGCAGTAATGGAGTTAATTATACTTTCAGTCTCTTTGTTTTTGATCTGTGTTTCCAAAGTCATCTCAGTGTCCTGAGTTCCCACTGTACTTTTAACCTTTACCAACCCCACCAACCTAAATTACTTTAGTTAGATACTTTTTTTCCAGATCAGTGATGAATTTGCAACAATTATTGCCAGTGAAAGTCATAATCTAGTAGCTCTAGAATAAACACCATTGAAATTCTTCTTTAAAAGGTATCCAGAATGAAACGTCTTGCCAAAAATGCTACAGTGATAAATGACATTGTTAAAAAGTGATTGTGATCTATTACTATAAATATATAAACATGCCCTTAAGACAAAAGGCCTCTTCTGTCATACCATTTTGTGCTCATGATATGATTCTCCCTGCCACCAGTTACTATTCTGTAGGGATAAAATAAATGTACAAAAGTTATACCAGAAAAGATTACCCTTGTGATGAGTCTGTGAGCCAGCTCTGGCAGAAATCTAGAAATCTGTTGATCATATTTTTCCTGGAAGAAGTACACAGATAATGACTTCTGCAGTGAATTCCCATATATATGCAGATCATTTCCAAAGGCCACCTATGGACATCAAAATGGGTAACACAGACAAGTGAGTCCCACTCACCAAACAATACAGTAAAGTGTCATGCTCTTGCCCATTGTTCCAGGGCTTGTCTAAGGACTTTATCAGACACACTAAATATGGCATCATAACAATGCCACAAAAACGCAAAAGGGTGCACATATCAGACGACATTCCCCTTTCACATTTATGTCCTGGCCAAAATCCATCCTATTTTATTGACAGCTGAAGCCGTCAGTAGATTCCCTGTGACACTTTAGTGCCAGCATTGTCGGCATATGAAACCTCGTGCCATTTAATTCACATGAATGCAGCATGACTGGATGGTCTGGCCAGAACACTTCCAGGTGCGATCTCGACATCTGGGTAGGTGATGCACTTTTTATGACTCTCCCCAGTTTACCTGGGACTTTTAAAATGTGTTCCAGTGCATTTTAAAACTTTAACTTTCTTATTTTTGTTTTTATTTTTTAATTTCCCAAGTGAACATCTTCTTGCAAAAATCTGCAGGATTCTGAACGAGGAAGTGACTGGAGCTCCATTCACTTCCTCTTCATTGCTGGGGAAGCCTTTGCCAGGAGACAAAGGTACGTGTGGTGGGAGGTGTTCTTTTGCCAGCATAAAAGTGGCTTTAATTATGCCGGCAAAAGAACATTTTAAGGGGCTCATCTGATAAAGTCCTAAATGGTGAAAATACTCCTCATAGAATGTGAGGAGAATACCTTTTGTCCAAACGCAGTGATTCACCACATTCCGAAGGAGGGAGGCTCAAAACACCATGTACTACATGGGTAAAGCCTTAGTGGCTTTTCCCAAAGTTTTTAAAATAGTGTGAGGGAAATGTGCATTCCTGCTTGTTCAGACAACCGATTTGGATTGCAGTACGTCCCCAGATATGAGCAGAAATGGAAAGCTGATTGGTTGGATGTGCATGGGAGTGGAGCTTGCCAGCAATGAAGTGGCCAGAACCACCATGTAGGATTTTCATGGCAGTGACCATGCACTCTTCGCAGTGCTGAGGCAACAAAACAGGTTTTTTAAGCTTATTTAAGTGGAAGGTTGCACTTCCACACCTTAGATTTACTATTAAGCAACTTGTAGAGAATAAAAACACGAGTAATTCACTCATGGCCACCATCTTGATTCTCATGCATGCTTCTGTGTGAACATCAAACATGGATAGCTTCACATACCTGTGATCTTGCCAAAAAAACTGTGGAGACAAATGAACGCTGCTGTGAATTGGTGTTACTGCACACCAATCCTCATTATATTGCCTCATCAGATAAGCCCCCAGTTAAGGTATATCTGCAATATGCAGTTATATGGGTTTGATACTAGTATAATTAGCATGGCTCCCTCATATGGAATTTTGAGAACTGTAGTTTGGTGAGGTACTTAGAATTCTTTGCTAGAGAGCTGCAGTACGCTTCCCTGAATTATAGTTCCCAAATCCCCCTGAGAAAAGGAATTAAGGATTAAATACATTTAATTCTACATTGTAGGCAGGAACAGATTTGTAGTTTAGGGGTGCAGATGAAAGATATTCCTGTACTTCATACTTCTTGTTGTGAGGTGGTCTTCCATTCCTCCAGCATGCAAACAAAAAAACAAGTAACTATGTGAAGTCAAAGTCTTTCACGGCCAGCATCCATAGATTTTCCTTGGGTTTTTTTCTGGGCTGTGAGGCCGTGTTCTGGAATAGTTTCTTTCTGAGGTTTCACCTGCATCTGTGGCTGGCATCCTCAGAGAATGGTTGGGTAGGAGTTTGTGTGGAGTTTATATGCTGTGAACCCCCTGTTGGGGAGTGTATGTAAATTTGTGTAATTGAATGGTTAGTTTCTGGATATAGAAATGCAAGGATTGTTAGATTCTGTTTGGCTAATGATTGGTTGATGGCCCATTATCTGCTGGAACTCCCCCTGTCCCTGGGTGGAATTCCTTTCTAAGTGTTGAGTTTTGATTCTATTGTTCTTCAAAACTGGGAGCCAGATTTTGTTTACTTTTAAGGTTTCTTCTTTCCTGTTGAAGTTGTCCAGGTGTTTCTGGATTTCAATAGCTTCTCTGTGCATTCTGACATGATAGTTGTTGGCCTGGTCCAGATTTTCTGTGTTTTTAAATAGCATTTTGTATTCAGGTTGGTTTATCACATGTCCTGCTACTGCTGATTTTTCTGGTTGGCCCAGTCTGCAGTGTCTCTCATGTTCCTTGATTTGTGGTTGCACACTGCGTTTAGTGGTCCCTATGCAAACTTGTCCACAGCTGCATGGTATGCGGTAAACTCCTGCAGCTGTGAGAGGGTCTCTTTTGTCCTTCGCTGAGCATAGCATTTCTTGGATTTTCTTGGTTGGTCTGTAGATTGTTTGGAGGTTGTGTTTCCTCATCAGTTTCCCTATTCTGTCTGTGACTCCTTTGATGTATGGTAAAAATACCTTCCCTTTGGGTGGCTGTTTTTCTTCTTCATTCCTGTGGGTTTTTTCTGGGTCTGGCTTCTCTTGTGATCAGACACAGGAATGAAGAAGAAAAACAGCCACCCAAAGGGAAGGTTTTTTGTTGTTGTTGTTGCAAATGCAACTATCTTAATGAGTGGAAATGTGCATCCCCTACACAGCTTTTTAAAAACTCTGAGAAAAGCTGTGAAGGCTCTCTGGGTGTAGTTTTTGGAGTTTTTAGTTGCCCCCCCTTCCAAATATGATGCATCAATGTGGATTTCTGTTAAGACAGATCGATTTCCAAGCAAATTCTATAAGGATTATTTTGACCATTTATACAACCCCTAAACACCCCTTTAAATTGCAAATTCCAGAATTCCATAGGATGCTGCCTCGACAGCTGAACTGGAATAATAATGCTGTGATTCTGTAGTTGGAGTAGGCCCCTGATCTCATTATTACAGCTATACCACCCTAAACAAACCTGAGTTTGCCTAATGTTGAAAGCTAAGCCAGGCCAGGCATAGTTAATATTTGGACCACCAGGGAATACTAGGAATCTCCCAAGTAGGGCTAGGAAACAATCCTATCTCACTGCTAGTCTTTGCATGCTGAATTAATAGTCTTAAAGTGAACCAACTTAATGAAAAGGAAGAACAATTGCACTTTGCTAAGGGGCTCAAGGGGTCCTTTGATGAAGAAACAGGGGCCCGTTCACACTTCACTTATAGCATTATGATTCCACTTTCATTGTAATGGCAGCATCCTATGGAATTCTGGAATTTGCCATGGTAGGGACACAGCAGAGGACCTTCTTGTTGGCTGCACCCAGGCTCCAGAACTCCCTTCATAGTGCAGCTAGAATGACATTCTCCTTGCTCTCTTTCTGTAGGCAGGTAAAGATTTTTGTTTTTTTCAGTATGCCTTTGAAGCCTCACAGGGAACAAGTCTTACACAATGTGCTTTTTGTTGTTTTCTTTTTAATGGATGGTTTTAAACTGGTTTTAAGTTTATTGATGGTTAATTTTTGTATGAGGTGAATTTTTAGTTAAGTTTGCTTTAACTATTGTAAGCCACCTTGAGTCCTGAACTGGGGGAAAAGTAGGATATAAATAAATATAGCAATAATGGGAGGGATCAAGCCAAAAGATGTGGCATGTGAAAATATACACCAAGTGTTGGTGGACTCCTATCAACTGCATGCTTTAAAAGGTACATACAGGAAGATAGGACTTGTGTTGCAACATACAGAGGGTCACAGGGTCACGATTCATGGTTTAACTATAGAAAAGAAGACATCCTACAATGCACTGTTGGGGAATGTAAAACAGATTCAACATCAAAAAGCCTTTGTGCTTTTCCTGAGGGTTGTTTTTTTTTAATAATGCATGGAAATGTGCATTACCACTTGTTTGGACATCTGAGTTACATTGCAGCACATTCTCAGTGAGGGAGGAAGTGGAAAGCTGATTGATCAGGGGATGGGCTTGCCAGCAATGAAGTGGCCAGAAGCACCATTTTGGAGTTTCGTGTTCTTGATCGTGCACTTTTTTGCTGCACTTAGGTGACCAAACAGCTTTTTAAGCTGGAAAGTTGCACTTGCATTCCTTTGATTTACAGTTTTTTTAAAAAAATATTGCACAGTCGCCACAAATTGTGGAGAATAATAACACAAGTAAAGTAATTTACTCTTGGCCACCATCTTGATTTGCAGGCATGGCTGCGTGTGCACTTCAAACACAGATGGCTTTGCATACCAGTGATTTTGCCAAAGGACCGTGGAGACAAATGAATGCTGCTGTGAATTTGTGTTAATGCACAACAATCCACATCCTATCTTCTCGTCTAGACTTGCATTTTTATCCCCAGTAAAGGCAGGCACCTCCATGGTGCCGCTTCTCTGGGCCAGAAGAACAACAAGGCTCTGCATTCCTGGAGCATATTTGATTACGTGACTGGCTGCTTACCCGGGTTCTGCTTTCCTGGCACACAGTCACTCTCTCTGAGGTCAGAAGGTGTTGCCAGCCCCACCATTGTGAGGCTGCCTGCTTCTTATGACCTCATAGAGCGCGACTAGCACCATGGCTCTGACTTGGAATGAGGAGATGGCTCCAGGAGAGAGGAAAATAGAAGTGCTGCAGGCAGTGTCCTTCCTTCTCCACCCCCCACCTCCCACCTGACTCCAGTGTGGATGCATTGTTCACACAAACAGTTTTCTCCAGAGTTTCAAGCAAACTCTGGAGAAAACTGCAAATTCCTAAAACCTGAATTAAGGTGGTATTCGCCTAGTTAGGTACAGATAGGGCTGTACAGTGTGTAGACTAATCACTCCAGACTTGGGGGAAAGGCCTCACAGAGTGTGGCCTTATTGGGCCAGATTCAGGGGGAGTTTGAGTTTTTTCAGTAGTATAGAAAAGCCCAGATTCAGAACTTTTATTGACTGGCCTTCCAGAAAGAGCCAGAAATTCAGCAAAAAGATGACAATGACAGCATCAGGGATGATGTTTGTTCTCCTGAAAAACTAAGATAACAGTATATTCTGTTTCAAGACACTATGGAAAATATAATATGAAAAAACTGTACTTGGTATCACCTGATACTAAAAATCTGATGCTAGAGTCAGATGCAGTGGGATCAGCAGAGAAAGCACAATTACTTGCTTTTTGCTTTTTTCTCCTTCATGTTGCTTCTGGTTTCCTCCCCTTCCCCCGCCCCAATACTGTTGACTTCTGAACATTTCTACCCTAGTTTTGTTCAATCTGTATGTGCATATTTGTTTTTATCCTCTAAAAGGAGAACTGTACGTGCAATTAGTGTCCTCCAGTTTTACTCTTTGAACTTTCTGCCAAAGGAGTGAAAGAGACAGAATAAGCATTGCACTTTGAGCTCTGAAAAGCTCCCCCATTGTCTGTAATAGTAATGGATTTGGCCAAGCTTTGCCCTTTGTCAGGGAAGGTCAGGGTGTTATGTTTTTGTGTAGTTTTTTTCCCCCATCTCTAAATTCTTTCAGGCTCTGAATCCAGTTCGCATATTGAGCTTCCAGGAACTATTTTCAACTTCCAAGGGCATTTAAGCATGAAGAACACATTTCTTGATGTCTTTAGCTACAAATTGGCATGCAGCTGGGCTTGCAGTAACATTGTGAGGAGGGGGCCAACATCTTCAATTCGCTGTTTATTACCCAGGAAGTTCTGATCAAGTTTATGGTTCTAAGGACTTCAACATATCAACTCCACTGAAGAACAGGACAAGCTATTGTAAATATGAACCATCAAAGCACTAGCCATTTCAATGAAATGAAGCAAATCAATTGTTTTTCATAAAGGTGCCTTTCAGATCTCCTTTTTCAGATTCTCCATTTCCTTATTGGTCTCAGCATTTTTGTATGCTAGGCTATGAAGTGAAATGATTTATAGTTAATGTAAGGATCTCCTGCCACCCTCCACCCATTACATTTCTGAAGATTATTTCTCTTATTAAGGTACCTGAGCTGTTATTTTATTTGATCTAAATGAACAGGTATACCCCAAAATATGCACAATGAGACTCGTGTGAATAGGGGCCCTATCATCCCACACATAGGATTCCATAGGATGTTGCCATGGTGTTAAAATGGAATCATAGTGCTATAATTGTATAGTGTGAAAGGTCCCAAGATCATAGTTATGTAAGATGTTGTCTTACACCTCTGTGATTGCATCTGTCTACTTCCTCCTGTTGAATCACATTGACTATACCAACAGGAGAGGCACAACTGAAAATGAGGGGAAATTAATAACCTCTGTTTGGAGAACATGAAATGTTTTTCCTGAGAGAAAGCTCCCAATTGGTTTCCAGCTTTTCAAGGTGACACAACTCAAGGGCATATTACGGTACTACTTTTGCCAACAGGAAAGTACCACAAATGCCTTAGTGACATCACCACTGTCCTCTCAGAGTCATTTACAAGTCACCATACCATAAGCACTTCACTCTACCTAACAGTAGGGTTTGGTCCTGCTTTAGACACTGCATCTATAACCTCAAACATCTTAGCAGCTTCAGACAAATGTTGTGTAGGAAAGTAACACACAGCCAGAACATGCTTTGTTTCCTCTTCAAAATGAGGATCTCTCTCATCAATTATAGAGCTGAACAATGCAATACAGCACAGAAAATGCACATATATGCATTTTCGGTGTGAAGACTCCATTCTTTAATTGAGAATTGCACACACTAGTCCTGTGTGCATCTAGAGTGCTGCTCAGGCATTATAACAAATGGAGGAACTAATCAAATGGGTGAGGGTGCAGCCGCACCAAGCAGCCCTGCCCCAAGGTTGTGTTGTTCCTTAGTTGTTATCTCTGCAGGCATCCACACTTACGGGCAAACACCAGCAGTACAGATGCTTTCATTCTCAGAACCCTTTATGATTGGCATTCTGAATCATGTGGAAGCCTCAGCAAGTACAGCAGTTAATGGGAAGGACTCCTTGCTGCAGGCATTCACTCTGTAAGTTTGGATGCCTCTGGGGCTGAAGCCACTGAGTGGGGTAACACCAGGTTGGGGCTATTTGGCATGCCCCATCTCTGTTCATATGGTGAAATTCTCCAGTATTTATAATGACTGAATAGGGCTTAAGTGGAAACTGTACAACAAAATGTACAATAGGTGTAAAATTCTGATAAACTGATAAACTTAACATTTCCGTGTACATATGAACAGGAGGTATTACACATCCAAAGCCTCTTGCTAGATTGCTGAAGACTTACAAACTGAATTTTTATAAGTCTGCTTCAGACATAGCAATGCAAACAGAAGATCTGTGCTCTTTGACTGCGAAGGTGTGCTAATGAGGAGGGCTCTTCAAGGCCCAAGGTTATTGCAATTACTACAATAACGGAGGGATGTCAAATGGTCAGTTCTGCACCAAAAGACCATTTGCGGTCAAATACTCAACTAAATACCATCCTGCCTAATTTTGTCTCTTTTTGAAGCTGGAAAGGAAGCTCAGAAACAGCCCAAGAAAATATAATGCCCTTTTTGATTTAGAGGGAAGAGTTATTTTTTCTTGGTCCACACATGTCCTTTAGGTCAACATTTTTCAAGTTCTCTCATCTGGGTGCACTGATTTATTTATTTATTTATACATACCCCGCTCTTCAGCCACAAAGCTATCAGAGCAGCTTACAAATTGTTTTAAGCAATAGCAGTTTACACATCTACACTGCATTAAGCAGTTTCCAATGTGTGTTAGCTAATTGCCCCCATAAGCCGGGTACTCATTTTACTGACCTATGAAAGGATGGAAGGCTGAGTGAACCTTGGAGCCTTCTGGAATCGAACTTGCAACGCGGTGACTTGAAGTACTGGCATTTAACCACTGCGCCACCAGGGATCCATATCCCCCCCCCCGCAGTGTTCCAGGGACCTAAACCATACTTGTGCAATATTATCAAAGTATCTGCATAGTTTCCTGGAAGTTTGCTGTGGACTTGCAACCAATGACCACCTCTTTGAATAGCACTGACTTAAGTAGGTTTCCATATTCCTGATCTTCAAATCCAGGAATCTCATTATGTGTAGTATACAAACTGATTTGCTAATTATGCAAATTGTATTCATTTTTGCTTAGATGTAAGAAAAAGGTTTTAGACATTTCAAAGGCAACTTATCTGTGTGCAAATCAAGGAAACCCTTCTGCAAAAAACAGAGTACTGGATGGGGGCTGAAAGGGGAACCTGCTACCTGAAATGCTGGCGGCATTTTATATTCCAAGATGGGGGCTATCAGGGTATGTAACAGCCTGAGGAGACCATTTGTTGGGGAGGGGTTGGGTTTTTTTTTCCTGAACTCTAGAAGATATTTTGTTTGGGGATTTGGGAGTCCATCCAAAATGGATTCAGCTGTGCCCCTAACCTTAACAATAGACTGCATTCCAAAGATCTTGTAAGCTAATGTTTCTAAACTACAACTCGGACCAGAAATATGAGGGAGCAAGCACTAGCCAAATGGAAAACATATTTTTCACATGAAATAAGGCTTTCCTCACTGATGTAATTATGTCACTGTCTGTAACAATGCAGCTAGAAGCATCCAGTAAAAAACCTGGATGGAATACTGGCTGCATATTTAGCTTTATCCTTCTGGAACATCACAGTCTAGAGACCTGAGATGCTTCTAGACAGGGAGCTCTTAGCTTTACTGATCAAAACACCTTGTAGAGTTATTCCATCTTTCTCTCCTTAGCAGATTTTGTTCTCCACACTCCCATATTATTTTTTATTACAGAAGAAATTGTAGAAATATACAAGAGGATGCAATGACTGGAACCTTTCCCAGATAATCTCTGGCTTTTCTTTGCAAACGAAGATTCAGGAAGGACTCATCCTGCGCTTTTTGCAAGCACGCTGATGACTGAAAAGGCCAATCCGAGATAAACAGGTCCGGTTGCAGAAAGCACAGCAGAGGGTCTCCTTGGGTGATGTTTCCGGGTTGTGATTCTTTCTGCGTTGTCATTTCTCTTCAAGACTTGTTCGGCATGAGTTCTCAAATAAGGCTGCAGCATTGTGGATAGTGTGCCTCTATGCCTCCCGATGTGAAGCCAGGGCAGACTATTGTTGGTGATCAATTTGGCCAAGCCTGAGATGTTGTTTCAGCGAGTCCTTGTATTGCTTTTTTGGAGCACCCCTCTTACGCTGACCCGTGGCGAGTTCACTGTAGAGTACTATTTTTGGGAGGCGATGGTCCTCCATCCTAGAAATGTGCCCTGCTCAGTGCAGCTGTGTTCTCAATATCATGGCCTCAATGCTGGTGATTCCTTCTTGCTCAAGGAAAGCAACATTCGTCACATAGTCAGTCCAGTGTCTATTTAGGATTGTACGTATACAGCGCTGATGAAAGCGTTCAAGGAGTCGTAAGTGTTGGCGATAGGTGTCTCATGTTTCAGACCCGTAAAGGAGAATAGACAGTACAATGGCTCTATACACACTGATTTTTGTGCTTCGCCTCAGGTGTTTGTTACTCCAAACTGTTTTGTAAAATCTTCCGGATGCGCTATATGCCTTTGCTAATGGAAACATCACCCAAAGAGACCGTCTGCTCTGCTTTCTGCAACCGGACTGGTTTATCTCAGATTGGTCTTTTTAGTCATCAGCGCACTTGCAGAAAGCATGGGATGAGTCCTTCCTGAATCTTCGTTTGTGAAGAAAAGCCAGAGAGAGAGAAATGAAAGTGGGTGATTACATGGTAAAATTCTTGTTTGGAAGCACTCTTGGTTTCTTTTCTCTTTTTAAATGAAAGCTAGCAATCCTGGTCAACTAATGACAAAAACATGTGCCAACTGGTATGGCAAAAATATGGGCACACACAGCAAATTAGGCCACATGGAGGGAGCCCTGGTGGTGCAGTGGTTAAATGCCAGTACTGCAAGCCACAACATTGCAACTTTGATCCCAAGGGCTCCACGGATCACTCAACCTTCCATCCTTTCATAGGTCATTAAAATGAGTACCCGGCTAGAGGGGGCAAACATTGGAAACTGCTTGGAGAGTGCCTAGCACACCATAAAAGCAGTGTAGATGTGTAGGTGCTATTGCATGACAATTTGTAAACTGTTCTGAGAGCCTTCGTGGCTGAAGAGGGGGGTATACATACCTAAAAATAAAATAAAATAAAAATAAATGTGGTGTATGAACCAAAGGGTCAAAGAACTGCAGAGTCATAGAAAGAGTAACTGAACTGCAGAGCTGGAAGAGACCCAAATGATCATCTAGTCCAGTGATTCCCAAACTTTTCCCCTCCAGGGGGTTTGGACTTCATCTCCCAGAATTCCTGACTGTTGGCCAATGTGGCAAGGGCTTCTAGGAAATAAAGTCCAAAACACATGGAAGGTCAAAGTTTGGGAATCACTGATCTAGTCCAAGCCCTGGCTGTGCAGGACACTATAGCTAAAGCATCCCTGACATGTGGCCACCCAACCTCTGTTGTTGTTTTTTTAAAGAGACTCCAATACAGGTCACCTCTACAGCTTTTGAGTCCATTCCGCTGGTGAACAGCACTCACAACTGGAAGTTCTTCATACTATTTAGTCAGCATCTCAGTTCCTATAATTTAAATCTGTTTGTATGGGTCCTACCCTGTTGGGCATTAGAAAACCAGCATACTATGTCTTCCATGTCAACAGCCCTTCAGCTATTTGAAGATAGCTACTGTATCATCTCTCAACAATCTCTTCTCCAGGCTAAGGATACCCAACTACTTCAATTATACATCAGAGGACTTGGTTTCTAGACCTTTTATTATTCTTGTTTCCTTTCTGTGGATATATTCCAGTTGA
Organism: Gambelia wislizenii; assembly: GCA_030847615.1. NCBI lineage: Eukaryota > Metazoa > Chordata > Lepidosauria > Squamata > Crotaphytidae > Gambelia > Gambelia wislizenii. Next base: position 48,822,867 of record JAUMIR010000001.1, on the reverse strand, counting down.
TCGTGAGTAAAAATCGCTGAAATATAACACTCAAATGTCCCTGCGATACCGCAACAGTACCGGCAGGGATGGGCGTCATGCGAAAGGGACGCCCTGCAGCCCAGCAGCCTCGCAACGTGGCGAGGCTGCTTACGTTACATTTTAGATGTCCGAAAAAGTCCTAAATATGGCATCATAAGGACACCATATAACCACAAAAGGGCACGCAGATCAGATGATGTCACCCTTTCGTGGTTAAAAAGAGCCCAAACCCCATACCTTTTAATTGACAGCCTAAGCCGTCAATAGATTTCCCTGCTGCTTTTTTTCCGGCATTGCCAGCATGCGATGCCTCTCTCCCTTTAAATCTCGTACTTACCCTGACAATGGCCAGATTGGCCAGAACACTTCCAGGTCAGATCGGGACATCAAGGTAAGTGACAAACTTTTTTTTTTTTACCCTCCCTCGGTTACTTGGAGAGGTGTGTGTGTGTGTGTGTGTGTGCTTTGTTTAACTTTTTGACATTTCTTTCTTTTTGAATTACTTTTGAATTTCCTGCGCGATGAAATCAGATGGGATTTTAAAAGAAGAAGTAAATGGAGCTCTGATCACTTCCTCTTTATTACTGGCAGAGCCTTTGCTGGGAAAGGAGGCAAGTGTGTGGGGGTGCATTCTTTTGCCGGCATAAAAATTGATTTTTATGCTAGCAAAAGAATGTTTTAAGGGGCCATCTGATAAAGTCCTGAGAGAAAGGCCTTATTTACATGATGAAAATACTCCTCATAGAATTCACAGAGAATACGATCTGTCCAAATGAGATCTGAAGGGGATTTGAAATATTCGGAGAGGGGGGGGGATAAAAACTCCACAAACGATGCAATAAAAGGATTCACAGTTTTCCCCGAAGCTTCTTGGAAAATATGCATAGATGCGAATCAGACATGTGGCAGTCTGAACTCACACCACTGTGCTTTTTCGCTCAGTTGCCCTATATGAGCATGTGTGCCTGCTCAGTTCCACTGAATGTGAATGGATGCTAATAGGCACAGAAACAGTGAAGACAAATCAACTTCACTACAAATGGGTGAAAATGCGCAGCCACTCGCAGTAAACCATCACATCTAGGCTGGCCCAAACTTATGCTACCAACTTCTTTCTCCCAGTTAGACTCAAAAGTTCTACAAGGTCTTTTTCCATGCATCACATTGTTGAATGTCATCATGGTAGATGAAGACCTCTAGATCCTTTTCACGTGTACTATTCCTCAAACCAGGTATTACCCAGCCTACATTTGTGCATCTGTCTAAATATAGTTCCTTACATTTATCCCTTTGTGTTGTGTGTTGTGTTCCTTCAAGTCATTTCTAACTTATGGTGACTCTTAGGTGACACTATCACATGGTTTTCTTAGCAAGATTTGTTCAGAGGAGGCTTGTCTTTGCCCTCTGAGGCTAAGAAAGTGTGACTTGCCCAAGGCCACCCAATGGATTTCCATGGTCAAGCAGGGATTTGAACCCTGGTCTCCCAGAGTCCCAGTCCAACATTCAAACCATTACAACACACTGGTTCACCCCTTCTGAAGTTCCATTTTTAGCACTCCCCAGTTCTCCACTCCATAGAAGTCAACCTGAATCCTGATTCTGTCCAAGATCCTATATGTGATTTGTATATCTACACTCAAGTACTTACATAGCAGTTGTTTTATGTCATCCTTCTGCTAAACACAGATATTGTGCAATTGATTATGTATCTGTTAGTCATCCTGTCTATTGTGCCACTGTGCAATGGGGACTACACAGAGGCTGTTTTTATAACCCTAGAGAATACAGTGGTACATTGAAGGCACTGGCAAATAGTTACACATCATCCACAAATGTGCAACTGTGTGGCTCAAATCCTATCAGTTCCTCCCAACTAGAGTAGAGCCATTGAATCAATTACTGAATGGTGAGGCAACACATAGGTAGAGCCAATGGATTTAATGACTCTGTTCTAGCTGGGACAAACAATAACATTTAGACTGGTGAATCTCTGCTACCCAGTCATGAACTGAATTTCACAATAACAAAAACATAATAAAAATACAAGTGTATGTATAAAGGAACCAATATGAATTCATCCTCTGTCAACTGAGGTATTAACTGTCCATCCCAATTTGGTGTAACTTGTACATTTGATAAGCACGCATTCTAGTCCTTCCTCAAAGTCATTTATAAACATTGAACAACACTGGACAGAGGACAGAACCCTTCCCCCTTAGATTGTGTGCATGGCTCCAAACACACAGAAACACATAAGCAAACCTCCAAATAGTTCAGACAAACAACCACCCTTAATCCAAAAGACACGGGCTCATTTTGTTTTGTCTCCTAGGCTCTTGACACACTGCAGAAATAATGCAGTTCAACACCACATTAACTGTCATTGCTCAATGCAATGCTATGGAATTCTGGGGTTTGTAGTTTGTGAGATATTTAGCCTCTGTCAGAGAGCTCTGGTGCCACAACAAACTACAGATCCCAGGATTCCATAGGATGGAGCCATGATCATTAAAGCGGTATTGAACTGCATTATTTCCGCACTGGGTCAGCAGCCCTAGAAGAAAAGAATCTAAGAACTGTGCTGGACCAGACAAAAACCAGTCTAGACCACTGTTCTGTTCTCTAGTGACCTAACAAATACCAATGGGAACTCCACAAACAAGACATGACCACGATGACACACTTCTTTTTGCATTCCTAAACAACTGATATTGAGAGGCATACTGCTGCTAATATTGAAGGCAACATGTAGCTACCATTGATCACTGTATCCTCTATGCATTTGCTTAATCCTGTTTTAAAGCCATCTCAGTTGCCCACCAACTAAGCTGCAGTAGTGAATTCCATAGCTTAACTGTGCAATATCTACCTTCAATTTCTCCAGCATTCAGCTTCATCCTGTCAAGTCACCCTAAGAAAAGCAGCAGTTGTGGCAGAAATAGCAGAGGACTGAGAAGGGATTTAATGTCCTTAGCCATCCTATCATTAACAGCTGAGTTAATTGGTTTTTCATGATATCCTGAAGTACTATAACAATATGTAGTGTCTTGAAATAATTTGATTGAAAGCCAAGGTTGTTGTTGCGTGTCTTCAAGTTTCTGACTTATGGTGACCCTAAGGCGAACCTATCACAGGGTTTTCTTGGCAAGATTTGTTCAGAGAGGGTTTGCCTTTGCCATCCTCTGAGGTTGAGAGAGTGTGACTTGCCCAAGGTCACCCAGTGAATTTCCATGGCTGAGTGGGGATTCAAACCCCTGGCCTACAGAGTTGTAGTCCAATGCTCAAACCACTACACAATGCTGGCTCTAAATGCAAAATAAATAAATACCTGGAACTGCATGATGAGATGAAAGGCAAATAATTGCAGCCCTACTCTTTGTCAGAGTAGCAGATCAGGTAGCAGATGCTGAAGGAGGACAGCAACAGAAGTTGCTCCCTCCAGCCGTTTCCATCTATTGGAGGACAAAGTTGCATGTGCTGTATGACTTATCCTGTTCCCTTAATAGATGATGTTTTCAGGGGTGGAGAAGTTGTTCCATTGCTGTTATTCAAATGTCCAGCTTCTCTATGAGGAATGGGGGAATGTCTTTCATCTCAGGCAGCAATATGTCTCAGAATCTTATCTGCCTCTAGATTTTAGATCATAAATTAATTCATCTCTTCTGAAAAATATGAAATATCTCCAGGACTGAAGAAGAACTAAGCAAAAATAAGGGATTCTTCATTATCCTGGAAGTGAGACACAAGTATAAACCTCTTTCCCCCCCTCAAACCTATTATGCTAGTAGCATGTTCTCCTCCTGTTCACCTGCTGCAGGGGAGGATGTTAAATGGCATGCTTGTTTGTATTTGGGTAAGGTGCTCATCTGCTTATTATTAAAAGCTCTGCCTTTGATTCAGCTTTTTTTTTGTTTCATTCTCCCTGGGGCACATACATTAGGTAAGGCTATGCTGATAGTGGGCTAGAACAATCAGAAGGATAATGATAAATTACAGAAACAATTATGTAAGGAAGAACACATGACAGGTGATCTAACATATAGGTTTGATGCCATCTTCACAGGAAAATGTGACACAGATTAAAGGGTATACCCTGGTTGTTTTTGTCCACTTGCTAGTTTTAATCCATCATACTAGAGATGATGGTGATGGTGACAATGGTGACAAAGACATCATTCTAACTGTCCCAATTTAGCAAGGACAGTCCTGATTAATCCTCTGTTGTCTCACCTTTTCAGCTGTTTTTAAAATGCCCCAGTTTCTCTCTCCTCCTGCCATTTCCCCCTTTATTTAGATTACATCCATTGCTGCAAACTGAGTTTAAAGTGCAAAAGTAGTTTGCACTCACTTAACTCAGCAGGAAAGAGAGGAGAGGAAGGCACAGAATCATTAATAACTTTTGCCATCTTGATCACACAGGCTGCTGACACACTGCAGAAATAACGCAGTTTGACACTGCTTTAACTATCATGGCTCCATCCTATGGGATCCTGGGATTTGTCGTTTGTTGTGGCATCAGAACTCTCTGACAGAGAAGGCTAAATATCTCATAAAACTATGAATCCCAGAATACCATAGCATTTAGCCATGGCAGTTAAAGCAATTTCAAACTGCAGTGTGTTAGTAGCCATTGTGATGTTATTTGGCCCCAAGTGTCCTGGTTTTCATCTGTGAAATGCTGGTGGAGGTGGTGGTGATGATGATGATGATGACTACATTTAAAACTCTCTCTTAAGAACATAACAGCCCTGCTAGATCAGACTGAAGACCATTCTAGTCCCATGATTGGCTCAAATAATGCATTACAAGTAAAGAAATTATCTGCAACTCAAGTAGTTTACAAGTGAATGTTTTGTTTGCAGAAAAAACACAATGATGATCCTTTCTTTGGTGCAAACAAGTCACACTTTTGCTGTTACTCAGTTGGGGGGGCAGGAAGTAGTGTTATCAGTGCTTATAAATAAAATTAACAACAACAATCTCAGATTTTTAAATATGAGATTGTTGTTGTTGTTAATTTTATTTATAAACCACCTTTCCCCCAGGACTAGTACTCAAAATGGCTTATAAATTAAAATGATTACAATATAATTAAAAACATACAAAATGTCAATATTAAATGTCAACTAGGATTTCCAGACTGAAAACTAGAGAGGGCTCCTATACCTTTAATGATTGCATAGAAGAGAGATTGTAAGTGGATGTTGCTCATCACACCACCAGGTAAAAAGCAGCACCTGCTGAAATTCTTCTCCAGTTTCCACTCTAGCAACCATGAACCTAACTACCCATGGGTGATGAGTCATCTCCAACCAGGAGACAAAGGGGTTGTCTAGATGGTGAAACTCCTCATAGAATGTGATGAGAATACCTTTTGTTCCTAAGCAAGTAAGAAGGAATAATCTCCTTATTTCACTTTGTTCTAGGAACAACCTCTTTGGCTAAGATTTCTGTCTTAATTTCTAAACAGGAAAATATGTTCTGTGTGATAAGCTGTAAGTTGATACTTAATGCATAATGCTTAATGGCATCACCAGGGACCACCTCTAGGTTTCAGGCTTTGGCCTGGAAACCTCACAGCTTGGGATGATCCTGAACTGGCAACCCTATGCCTCACCATTGACCAGACTGGCTAGGGCTGATGGGAACTGGAGTTCAGCAACATGTGGATCCAGCTGCATTGCAAATGGTTAAGATAGTTCTTTCCCCCCAACACTAAAGTTCTTTTTATTATTATTAAGAATGAGTAGAGAAGACATCATCTGAGCTCCATTATTAATTCATCCTCCTGATGAGCTTGTTGATCTGGTCTTTCCTGTTTCTTGCATCTTCACTTTCTACAAAATGAATAGTTTTCTTCTTCATTCCACCCCATGGAGAAGACAGCTTGAATGACCACAGAAAGTTAATTGCTGCTTTGGAGTTTTTACCAACAACATAGATTTTATGGACCAGCTCTTCCATGCAAATGATGCCATGTTTTTTAAAGGATTTCTTAATCAGAAAGTTATCTGTCAATGCAATGCATTGCTTGTTGATCTTCCCATAGCCACACTTGTAGATCAGCTCATGCACAGACTTCAAGTTGGGATAACCCCACACAATGTAAGGTTCAACCATTCTCAACATATTAATGGATGCTTTGTTGAGTTTTGCAATTGTGCCATTGAAAATCTGATGCAAATGAAGGAGCTGCAGTACCTTGCACAGGGAGCAAGTAAAGGGAACACATGGTCTCAGATGTCTCTACACTAATGCACAGAGCATGGGAAATAAGCAAGATGAACTAGAACTCCTTGCACTACAAAACAAATATGATATAATAGGCGTTACTGAAACCTGGTGGGACGAGTCTCATGATTGGAATGTAGGAATAGAGGGGTATAACCTTTATAGGAGAAACAGGCCAAACAGGAAAGGAGGAGGAATAGCATTATATGTCAGGGATATTTACACCAGTGAAGTGATCCATGACATCAATACTGGAAGCCAGGTGGAGAGCATCTGGATAAAAATTGAAGGGGAGGGAAACAACAGGGATGTTATTGTGGGACTCTACTACAGACCCCCAAATCAGACGGAGGAATTGGATGTTGCCTTTCTAGAACAGATGAACATACATGCAGAAAGGAGAGATGTAGTAGTGATGGGTGACTTCAACTATCCTGATATTTGCTGGAAATCTAACTCAGCCAAAACTACAAGGTCTAGCAAATTCCTTACATGCCTGGAAGACAATTTCATGGTCCAAAAGGTGGAAGAGGCAACAAGGGGGTCAGCTATTTTAGATCTGATCCTAACCAACAGAGACGACCTTGTTAATGGGGTGCAAGTGGTGGGATCCTTAGGTGAGAGTGATCATGTTCTCCTGGAGTTTGCTATACAATGGAAAGGAGAAGCCAGGCATAGTCAGACACGCATTCTTGACTTTAGGAGAGCTGATTTCAATAAACTCGGGGAAATACTGGGGATGATCCCATGGTCAAGAATACTAAAAGAGAAGGGACCTCAAGACGGATGGGACTTTCTCAAAAGGGAGATACTGAAGGCACAATTTCAAACAGTACCATTGAGGAAGAAAAATGGGAGGTGTCTCAAGAAACCAGGATGGATGACTAAAGAACTTTCAATGGAGCTAAGTTTTAAACGGAACATGTATAGGAAATGGAAAGGGGGGGGAAATCACCAAAGAAGAATTCAAACAGATAGCGAACACGTGTAGGAGTAAAGTCAGAAAAGCTAAAGCGCAGAATGAGCTCAGGCTTGCTAGGGAGGTTAAGAACAATAAAAAGGGGTTTTTTGGGTATGTCCGCAGCAAAAGGAGGAAGAAGGAAATGATAGGGCCGCTACGTGGAGAAGATGGCAAAATGCTAACAGGGGACAGAGAAAAGGCAGAATTACTCAACACCTTCTTTGCCTCAGTGTTTTCAGAAAAGGAAAAGGAGGACCAACCTGAGGAGAATGGAACAGAGGACACAATAGGGGAAATCCAGCTCAAAATAAGTAAAGAGGTAGTACAGGAATACCTTCTTAATCTAAAGGAATTTAAATCTCCAGGACCAGATGAACGACATCCAAGAGTATTAAAAGAGCTGGCAAATATAATCTCAGAGCCATTGGCAATAATATTTGAGAACTCCTGGAGAACAGGAGAAGTCCCAGCAGACTGGAGGAGGGCAAACGTTGTTCCCATCTTCAAAAAGGGGAAAAAAGAGGATCCCAACAACTATCGTCCAGTTAGTCTGACATCAATACCAGGGAAGATTCTAGAACAGATCATTAAACAGAGAGTCTGTGAACATTTAGAAGGCAATGCCATAATCACAAAAAGTCAGCATGGGTTTCAGAGAAACAAGTCATGCCAGACTAATCTGATCTCTTTTTTTGATAAAGTTACCAGCTTGGTAGATGAAGGGAATGCTGTGGACATTGCATACCTTGATTTCAGTAAGGCCTTTGACAAGGTTCCCCATGACATTCTTGCAAACAAGCTTGTAGAATGTGGGCTAGACAAGTTAACTGTTCAATGGATTTGTAATTGGTTGACCGGCCAAACCCAAAGGGTGCTCAGCAGTGGCTCCTCTTCGTCTTGGAAAGATGTGACCAGTGGGGTGCCACAGGGTTCTGTCCTGGGCCCAGTGCTATTCAACATCTTTATCAATGACTTAGATGAGGGAATTAGGGGCATACTTATCAAATTTGCAGATGACACCAAATTGGGAGGAGTAGCTAATACCCTAGAGGATAGGATCAAAATTCAGAATGACCTGGATAGACTGGAGAGCTGGGCCAAAGCTAACAAAATGAAATTCAATACGGAGAAATGTAAAGTACTGCATTTAGGGCGGAAAAATGAAATGCATAAATATAGGATGGGAGAGACCTGGCTGAATGAGACTACGTGCGAAAGGGATCTAGGAGTCCTAGTAGACCACAAGTTGAACATGAGCCAACAGTGTGATGCGGCAGCTAAAAAGGCCAATGCGATTTTGGGCTGTATCAATAGAAGTATAGTGTCTAGATCAAGGGAAGTAATAGTGCCACTCTATTCTGCCTTGGTCAGACCTCACTTAGAATACTGTGTCCAGTTCTGGGCACCACAATTCAGAAAGGATATTGACAAATTGGAGCGTGTCCAGAGAAGGGCAACTAAAATGGTGAAAGGTCTGGAAACGATGCCTTATGAGGAGAGACTTAGGGAGCTGGGTATGTTTAGCCTGGAAAAAAGACGGTTTAGAGGCGATATGATAGCCCTGTTTAAGTATTTGAAGGGATGTCACGCTGAGGATGGAGCAGGCTTGTTTTCTGCTGCTCCAGAGACTGGAACACGGAGCAATGGGTGCAAGCTCCAGGAACAGAGATTCCACCTCAACATTAGGAGGAACTTTTTGACAGTAAGAGCTGTTCGGCAGTGGAACGCACTCCCTCGGAGCGTGGTGGGGTCTCCTTCCTTGGAGGTCTTTAAACAGAGGCTGGATGGCTATCTGTCGGGGATGCTTTGATTGTGATTTCCTGCGTGGCAGGGGGGTTGGACTGGATGGCCCTCGTGGTCTCTTCCAACTCTGCAATTCTATGATTCTATGATTCTTCTGATCCTGATCACAAATGCCAGCTTGGGTTCAGCAGGCACATAGTAATTGCTGCTTTCCAGCTGCGAACATGGCGGGTGATGAGGCAAAGAAGAAGCTCCCCTCAGTTCCTGAAAGCCTTTTGAAGAAAAGGAAAGGTTTTTCTGAGCTTAAAGGCCAAACGTCTGAAGAGGATGTTGACTCAAAATAAGTTGTGAAAGGAGTAATGAAAGCTCATCTATAAAAGAACTCAGTTCTACCACAAAGAGTACAGGCAGATTTACAGGAGAAAGATTTGCATGGCCCGAATGGCCTGCAAAGCTGGCTAAGATAATTCTGTATAACCTAAATAGGAAGCTACCATCTGGCACACATGCTTTGAAAAGCATGGGGAAACATAGGATCCAGGTCCATAGATCAGTACACAGTATTTCTACGACTGCAATGCAATACAGTATTTATTAAAGGACAACAGTATGAAGAGTGTTCTGTGTATATCCAATGCAGCAGATCATTTTTGTTTCCAAGTGATTTCATTCCTGTAGTAGGTTTTGTAGATAATGAGGGCTACTCAAGAAGATTGCTGGTAAAGCATGTTATCCCTTTAGCAGGCTGCACAGGTTAATAGCATGCAAACTAAAACTAAAATTGGAAGGACAGATAAGGCAGCAGTCAAGGTTCAGCAGAGAGTTCCTTATATAATTTTACATGCAGGAAAAACAGGATGCATTCTAGAAACATAATAATTGCTCACAATAGGGTGTAGGGCTATGAGGTGGTTAAAACACAGCAGGTGGGCAACGAACGTTGCTGCCACTTCTGGGAGCAAAGCTAGCATGCAGCTTATTAAAAACAGCCTGATGGGGTCAGTAGCCCAGTCTCAGAATACCACCCAAGAACAATTCCATTTTAATAGCTTTTACTATGTATTTCATAAGCATGCCTGTAGAAATTGAGTCATCAAAGCCTCCCAGTTCCTCCAAGGCAGATTTTAGCCCGAGAGCTTGGAGTAATTATCCCAATAGATGTTAGCCTGTGTAGCTATTTCAACCTCGTTCATCATTTCAAACAGCTACATACTCTGCCTGCTAATTTCATCAGATGGATTAGTCTCTCTTACTTGTCTGTCTTTTTCTTTTCTTTTCTTTTTTATTTCTGGGGGGTGGGGTGAAATATTGCCTTCTTCCCATTTTAATAAGCTGAGCAGGCATGCACCGCTGCACCGGGTTTGCCTCCTATTTCTTTCAGCTCAGGGAATGATCTACTGGGGGAAGATGTGAGAGTAAATGTGAAGGTGAAAAACTTGACCACTTTCACAGGCAAGCTCAAGCCAACTACTTTCAAGCTTTCACAAAACCAGACCAAACCATCCTCAGCTCATCTTCTTGTTGGTTTATAGTATATTCAAAAGGATTGGCTTCCTGTTCATGTTTGCTTCTTTCCTGCTTGTGCCCTGGTTCTTTGGTTTCTACAATTCCAGACAGGCAACCATTTAACAGAGAGCAGAAGCAATCTGCACAGTTGCAGACCTGATTCACAGCACAATCCCACTGATGTCTAATCAGAAATGAGTGGCATTTAATTCAGCACAGGCAGCTCCAGCACACACGACCAACTCCTGTATTAGGAGTACAGCCTAAAGACATCTTAATTGATTCATTATGTTTTGTTTGATTGATATACTGAATGGATTTACATCGGAGTAAAAACACAGGCCTAAAATGCAATGTTGTGCTACTGACTCTCCACTAGCATGGCTAGACTTCCTTCACCTCTCTTCCTCTCTGCAGCCCTCTGTGTTGCTCAAAAACCTGATCAGGGTGGGAGATTCGCAGACACCCAGAGCATACTCTGAGGGTGCACAGAAGCAGCCCCATCATTAGTACAGTTCCCTTGAATCCTGGCCAATATCTCTTTTTTTACTCTGAATGTTACCCAAATTGCGTGGGGTGTGCGAGGATCGCATAAGTATCCAAAATTATTACGGGGAATGATTTAATGAGCTCAAATATGGCAGCAAGAGGTCAGGTAATGGTGGGATATTTTAACCTATGTATGCTGGTAATAATGGAGGAGACTCTAAGCCAGAATGTACAATTAAATGACCTTTGGAAATTGATATCAATAGCATTCACACAAACACTCAGGCTTCAAGCAATCAGACAAGGCTATCGAAAATAGCAGGAAGGATTTGGATAGAGGAATAGTGCGAGGGGATTGGGGGTTGTACTGTACCAATCCTACAGAGCTGAGGTCACAAAGTACACCAGCAGTGAGGAGGGCCAAAAAGCAGAATGGTGACACAAACTGACATGAAGTTGGAAAGCAGGGGACTCATGCACACTTTGGTGGTGTTTTTGGGGAGTGATATTTATATGGAATATTTTCCCTGAAGGGATAGGATTTTGACTGGAATACAATGTTTCTCAGAGGTTCCCAAGACTAGACAATGAGTGCCCTGGAAGAGTTCTCTCTCTGGCTTTTCTTCGCAAACGAAGATTCAGGAAGGACTCATCCTGCATTTTCTGCAAGCACGCTGATGACTAAAAAGGCCAATCTGAGATAAACAAGTCTGGTTGCAGAAAGCACAGCAGAAGGTCTCCTTGGGTGATGTTTCCGGGTTGTGATTCTTTCTGCGTTGTCGTTTCTCTTCAAGACTTGTTCGGCGTGAGTTCTCAAATAAGGCTGCAGCATTGTGGATAGTGCGTCTCCATGCCTCCTGATGTGAGGCCAGGGCGGACCACTGTTGGTGATCAATTTGGCCGAGCCTGGGATGTTGTTTCAGGGAGTCCTTGTATTGCTTTTTTTGGATCACCCCTCTTACGCTGACCCATGGCGAGTTCACTGTAGAGTACTATTTTGGGGAGGCGATGGTCCTCCATCCTAGAAATGTGCCCTGCCCAGCACAGCTGTGTTCTCAGTATCATGGCCTCAATGCTGGTGATCCCTGCTAATGGATGCTTTATCTGGAATTGAATAGGATATTGGAAAGGTTTATTGTCGGAAGGGGGAAGGAAACACCCATTTTAAAAGCATCAAGGATTGCCATTGTTGACTGGATTAGTGAACGACTCACCTCCAGGTGTTTAGTCTCTGAGCTGAGTATTTGTTTGGGGAATTTCCAAAGGCCCCTCCTTTGGTTACACATGAATCCAGCCTTGGTATTAGGGGTCCCTGGTTTACCTGCTAACCTCACGGAAGGCCACATTAAGCCAAATTATCAAATATTTGCGGGTTTAAATTTTGCAGATTTGATTATTTGCTTCCACCGCTGTTGCTGCCCTATGGCATCTTTAATAGGGACTGCAAGCCTCATGAGATGGAGAGAGACTGCAAACGTGCAGTGAGGCTTCTAAGTACCTATTAAAAATGGCGTAGGATAGCAGCGGAGGTGGCAACAAATCCTGCCAGCCACCCTCTTCTGGGTTGGGAAGGAATCCCACTGCCTCGAAGGCACCTATGGTGGGTTGAAGCTGTGGATTGTATTTTGTGTGTGTGTTAAATATAGTTGGGGGGGGTAGGTTAGAGATATTTGTGGTTTTCCCACTTTTGTGAGGGACCTGTGCCCCTAACCCCAGCAAATGTAGAGGGCCAACTGTATTTTGAAAATGTTGCATCCATGTGGGTCAGCTACCTGTAATTTCCTTACCACCAAAGGATATTCTTTCCTAAGCCATCTAAGTAAACTTCAGCAGTCCTCCTGGCCTATAAACTCTCTCTTGTCCAAATCCCAGCCTTTCAGTAGATTGCATCCAAAAGTGGCTTTATTTATTATTTAATGTTTATCCTGCTTTTCTCCTGCCACAGGACCAAAGGTGGCTTACAACAAATTAAGCTAAAAGCTTATTAATGGGAAAGTTTTTTAAAAAAAGTTAAATAATCAATAAAAAGCACAATGTTAAAACAGTTTAAAAGACATATAAAACATAGGAAAAAAGATAAAAGATAAAAGACACCCCATTAAAAGACCCTTCTGCCAAACGGGGTAAGAGTAAAAAAGAGGAGTAAAAAGGTCTTTTGCTGTCAGAGGGAGGAGAGAAGAGAGGTGGCCAAATGACCCTCATGTGATAGGGAATTCCACAGCCTAGAAGCAGCCACTGGGAAGGCTCCCTCCTGTGTCCTTACCAACCGTGCCTGTGAGGGTGGTGGGAAACAGAAAGCCTTCGTCCAAAGATCTTAAAACTTGGACAGGCTCAAAGAGAAAGACACCATCTTTCACACAAATTGCTACAGTATTCCACCTGCATAAGGCAAGACCTCCACCCTTCACTATTTATTTATTTATATTTATTTACTTTAAATGTCACCTTTCTTCCCTGGCACTTATTGCAGCCCCCTAATCCAGGGGTGGGAATCATGCAGCCTTTGAGATGTTGTCAGACTCTTACTCCCAGCTATCCTTACCATTGGCTATGCTGGGTAAGGGTGCTAAAAGTTGCAATCCAACATCTGGAAGTCTGTATGATCCCCATCCATGCTCTAAACGATACTATATCTCGTATTATAGGAAAGGATTTCCCCAAGCCTCAGGAACAACTTTTCAGGGCTGTGGGGAGTTGCAGTCGGTAGGAAGGTTAAGCACCCTGCCTTACGCAAGCACAAAGTGTTTTTCATTACCACAGCACCATTGTAGATGCAGCCCAAGAAATCTAGAAAGCACCAAGCTGGCAAAGAATGACCTAGGTCAATAGCATGCAAGAGAATTACATAGTTTAGTAAAATCCTTTACAGTTAGTTTATCAGAAATAGTTCTTTTGGTTGAATGGAATCATTTATTGAGAAATTGCTTATCAGAAATAAAGTGACTTTTATTTGTTCAAGTATAAGAGGTGAATAACTTAAATAGTGTTGAAACTGATATTATCAAACAGTTAATACACTACTGTCGCTCAGACCAGCAGGAAGGAAACCCAGGGTCAGGAGCTGGTGCTTGCTGGAAAGAGTTCCTTCAATTATACCTAAATTATCTAAGTACTTAGACAAGATCCATATCATTTGCAATGACCTTGATCTTAGGACTCATTGATATTTTAGGTGATGTTCTTTTAATTTTTGCAAATTTGTAACATTAGTTATGGTTCAGTACCAGTATCAAGATAATTAGTATTAAGTCAAATACTTACATGGATTCACAAGACAGCAATAGCAATGGAACTTCCAACTATTTATCTGCAAGTTTCAGCTCTGACTTGCCATCCTCTCAGAATCCTTGGCTCAGCCTCTGCTTTTGATGGCGTTGAGATGGCTCTTTCCGAGAGTACCATTTGTCATAGAATCATAGAATCATAGAATCATAGAATTGCAGAGTTGGAAGAGACCACGAGGGCCATCCAGTCCAACCCCCTGCCACGCAGGAAATCATAATCAAAGCATCCCCGACAGATGGCCATCTGTCCTTCTTGAAATATACGTACTTGCCAGCATTCATTACTTATAGAAACCATAACTATAGGTATAGACTTGTATGTCTAGAAGCAAAATGGAAGTATAGAAGTCAAATTCAATCTGCTGAAATGAGAGAGACTTACCAGGACCAAACATTTCAGCCACACACCCCACCTCCCCCGTGATTCAAGAACTAATGAATACAGACCAGTGGCGGCTGGTTGTTTCCATGTCAGTGAAGTGGTGAATGTCCTCTGAATTTTGGACTGAACTTTAAAGGAACTATTCAAGGTGCTGAACCTATTTGAGAAATATGATTCAGCATCTTGGATAGCTTCTTTAGAGTTCAGAGTAAAATCCAGAATGAATTCACAGCCGGGGTGCTATAGAAGTCTCCAGCTAACTCTGATTTAAGATGTTCCTGTCTAGGCTTTTATCATGCCATCATCCTGCTTTGTTTACTGCATCTTAACAGGGCTGTAGACCATGTTGTCCTTCACTCATAATCCCACCTTTGCTTTCCCCCCATTGCTTCTTTTTTTAAAAAACCTACTGTGGGAAAATTGTGAAGGGGGAAAAGACAAGTGCCTCCTAACAGGAAGTGTTCTATCATGGCGGCGGGGGGGGGGATCCTATAGCAAGGTGTTTTGTCCTATTCTGCTGAAAACAAACATTGCTGTAATATAGTACTTCACAGACTTAAGCATATCACAAATATTAAATAGTTTCCTAGCATCCCTTGTCACCTTAAGTACCATTTTGTTGGCAGAAAGGCAGGAGATAAATTTAATCTGTAACTATAAAAGCATATGTGTCTATGTATACTGTGTCTCCTACAGCTCTAAAATCATGAAAAACCTAGATGTCTGAAACTTGGTGTGGATACTAAGGAATTCCTGGGAGGTGCCTCAGAGTTATTTGAAAATTGTTTAATTTAGTTAAGCTTTTTTTTTAAAAAAAAAAACAACAACAACAACAACACAGGGATCCAGAGAATGCTGAAAACAAAACAAGGCAGGCAAAACCTGCCTTTCTCCAATGTGTTGTTCTCACCACCAAGTGCTGAAAAAGTCATCTACAGCCAGCTGCTAATGACATATTAGCCCCAAGGTATCTTTTGTCAAAGCCTTTGGCTTCACCTTAGCCAGGCCCTGAGACTTCAAAGCTTTGCTGCATAACAGAGGGTTGGACTGGATGGCCCTTCTGGTCTCTTCCAACTCTATGATTCTATGTTTCAGAGGCCTTCTCTCCTTGGGGCCTGGGAGTAGCTAGTTTCCAACTTATGATGACCCTACAGTGAACCTACCATGGAGTTTTCTTGGTTAGATTTGTTTAGTGGGGATTTACCTTTGCCTTGCTCTGATGCTGAGAGAGTGTGACTTGCCCAAGGTCAGCCAGTAGGTTTCCATGGCCAAGCAGGGTTTTCAACCCTGGTCTCTCAGTGTCCTAGTCCAACACTTAAAACACTACACCACACTGCCTCTACAGGTGTGTTAGGTGGATTTGTAATTGCTTGACTGACCTAACCCAAAGGGTGCTCACCAGTAGCTCCTCTTCATCCTGGAGAGCAGTGACCAGTGGGGTGCCACAGGGTTCTCTCCTGGGCCCAGTGCTATTCAACATCTTTATTAATGACTTGGATGAGGGAATAGAGGACATGCTTATCAAAATTCAAAATGACCTTAACCTCCCCAGGTTAGTGGTTTGTTTGTTTGTTTTTTAGTGTGTTTATGTGCTTTTTAAATATTCTTTTGTGTGTATTTTTCTTTTTCTTTTTGAATTTCCCACACTTGCATTTTCTCGCAAGAACAGGTGGGATTTCAGTCCAGGAAGTGAACGGAGCTCTGTTAGATCTCCGTTCATGCCTGGGCTGCCTTTTAATGGAAGATAAGGTAAGTCTGATGGGGAGGGTTATTATACCAGGACAGAGATGGGATTGGAGACTGTGGGACAGGAATGCTTTTTGCGTTCCTGTCTGATAATCGCCTATGATTCTATGATTCTGCTTCACAGAGTAATTCAAACAAGTAAAGCAGCTTTTCCTCAGCACTACTATCCAGTATAAAGTGTACAATCTGTAATTGTGGGATTGCATTAAGCTTTCAGCTAGTCCCTCAGCAATATCTCCTTCATGAATTCAGTGAGACTGTATTCCACTTCCCCCCAAAATGCAGTGCATCAGCTATGCTGGTCTGGGGAAATTTGGGAATACAACTCTCACTGTTAGTATTCTATGTGTGCTTACACACATATGTATGTGTAGCTCTTCTCTCCATTACCCCAGTAAAACATCAGATGCAGCCACTGGGCCTGAAAAAAGTTTGTACACGTCCACTAGAAGTAGAGTGTAGAGTATCTTCTACAGGTAAGAACAGAAGAACGTAAAGCAATGTCTTCAAGCCCATCCTTAATCCAACTACATTTTCACATTTTCACATTCTCATATTTTTTTTATTTTATTTCTAAATGTTACTGCATGTTTTTCATTATAAAAAGATAACTTCAAAGCCAAGTGCAATAGTGATACAATATAATAACAGTATGTAAACAATCTACCAGTAAAACTATAAAAAGAGGGGGCAGCCCTACACATTATTGTGTCCTGGAATCAGAACTCCCAGGGTTGAAGTCTTGGGACTTTTTGATGAACAGGGACTATGTTATCAGCAGCCAGCCCCTTGCACTCTCCTGTTCTCTGAGTTTAGCTATAATCCTTACAGTAGTTGGAAGGGAAATGGATTTTCCAAGCAACAATGTCTTATTAGGAGCCATTACTGTTATAATTCACAGTATTTTGGAGATGGCTTAGCCTTGAGTTGGTAAGACCCATCAGCTTTATAAAAGACTTTCTCCTTGTTGAAATGGCATCAACATAATTCAAATAGTAGTTCCTTCAGTAGACTCAGTGAATTAATGGGACCTACAGATGTGTTGATCTTCCATTTAGTGGTTGATTCAATGCATCTATTCTAGTTGGGATTACCAGTTGGATTTGAAACATAAGCTTTACGAAAAGAACAGTCAAGTTTACAGTAAGCAAAGAAGATGGCTTGGGTTAACTCCATGACCAAAATCCTCAATGAATGCAGAGCAACGGAAGTACAATGGGCCCTTGGTAACCACTGGGATTTGGTTCGAGGACCCCCCGTGGATATCAAAATCTGTGGATGCTCAAGTCCCATTATATACAATGGCATAGTAAAATGGTATTCCTTATATAAAATGGCAAAATCATGGTACGCTTTTTGGAATATATGTATTTTGGGGGATATTTTAAGTCATGGATGGTAGAATATCTGGAAAAAGAGGACAAAAGTAGAAAGGTTGAAAGTACAGTGACAGCAAGGGGAAGGCACAGAAAGCTGTCTTCTTGGCATTCGGCAAGAAAGCTTCCACTCCCCAGTGCCTTCCAGATGAGTCTTTAAAGGCACACTGGGACAAGTGATTTTGCAAGGTAGCCTTCCCAGAAGGTCTTCAGCTTTGAGAACCCACTCAGAAGTCAAATGAACAGAAATAGGATGCTTGGAAGTTGGCAGCTTTCACTTTGGATGACACCAGAACTGGCTTTCTCTGCCTTCTCTCTGCCACTACAAATTGAAAAATGGATTATAGGTCAACCCCTGTATACACAGATACACAGATTTGGTATCCATGGTTTCACTTATCCACGTCCAAAAATGCATGTTCCCTCTAGGCATTTCTAGGTCCTCCAATGTGATTCTATGGTCAACTTCCAGCATTGTTCTCACTGAAAATAATAGGGTTCCTTATTTTCTATGGTTTCAGAAAACGGAAGTTCTTTACCAGCCTGCACCACAGGACGAACACCACCATCCCCACATTGCCGTCGGCAAATCTGTGCTTAAGTCCGTTCAGCAGTTCACCTACCTGGGAAGCATCATCTCCTCAGATGCCAAGATTGACAAAGAGATCGATCACAGATTAGCAAAGGCACATAGTGCATTTGGAAGACTTTACAAAAGAGTCTGGAGTAATAAACACCTGAGGCGAAACACAAAAATCAGTGTGTATAGAGCCATTGTACTGTCTATTCTCCTTTATGGGTCTGAAACATGGGTCACCTATCGCCACCACTCATGACTCCTCGAATGCTTCCATCAGGGCTGTTTACGCACAATCCTAAATATACACTGGACTGACTATGTGATGAATGTTGCTGTCCTTGAGCAAGCAGAGATCACCAGCATTGAGGCCATGATATTGAGAACACAGCTGCGCTGGGCAGGGCATGTTTCTAGGATGGAGGACTATCGCCTCCCCAAAATAGTATTCTACGGTGAACTCACCACAGGTCAGCGTAAGAAGAGCGCTCCAAAAAAGCGATACAAGGACTCCCTGAAACAACACCTCAGGCTCGGCCAAATTGATCCTCAACAATGGTCCGCCCTGGCCTCACATCGGGAGGCATGGAGACACACTATCCACAATGCTGCAGCCTTATTTGAGAACTCATGCCGAACAAGTCTTGAAGAAAAATGACAACGCAGAAAAAAATCACAACCCGGAAACAGCGCCCAAGGAAACCTTCTGCTGTGCTTTCTGCAACCGGACTTGTTTATCTTGGATTGGCCTTTTTAGTCATCAGCGCGCTTGCAGAAAGCGCAGGATGAGTCCTTCCTGAATCTTTGTTTGTGAAGAGAAGCCAGAGAGAGGGTATCCATGGAGTGGGGTGAGTCTTGGAAAGTATCTCCCATGGATATGGGGGTTGACCTGTACAGTATGCCAGCATGTCATTACACCAGTGCAATGCACCAACAGGGTTCTGGCATATATAATATAGTGAGCTTTCGATCAGAGTTAAAATATGTCTTTTAAAATGCAAATCAAGAAAAATGATGGGCACTGACATGATTGACAGCCTCTCCAAACAGAAGTGTTGCTATAATTAAGCAGTAATGTATGAGTGAGTGTACATTATGACAAATTGGAAGCTCAGTTGATTAGACTGAGCATGTAAACTGTCAGTATAATTATCACATTTTAATAATTTTTCTCTGTTTAAAACAAATAACAGCATTGTCTTCAGCCTCATTTGGTGCTTATTAGATTGATATTCTAAGAAGAGTGATACAGCATAATATATGTCTTTTAACAGGATTAACTTTAGATAAGACTTCAGGTATGCCTATAAACATTAATAATGATTGTGGTTTCACTTCCTTCCTCATCCCATGTGTCATTTAATGTCATATGGGTGTGTTTCTTTGATCATGATAAAATATGTTAAACTGAAAATACCCTAGCAAAGTGCTATGGTGAACTATGATGAACTGTCATGAAGAAAAACCATTTTGCATTTATTAAACAAAACAAACCCTGTTTATATATGATGTTTCCTGTGCAGCAACAGCTTCTGGTTCACAAGACAGGAAGCAGTCAACATGAACAGAAAATCTACAGAGAAAATCTTGCAACCCTCTAGATCAGGGGTGAGAATCATGCAGACCTCTAGATGCTGATGAACTATAACTCCCAGCAGGCCTAGTAAGCAGAGCCAGTGGTGGACAATACTGGGAGCTGTAATCCAAAAACTTCTGGAGAGCCATATGATTCACACCTCTACTCTAAGTGCTGGTTGAGGCAGACACAGTTGTAGAAAATAAAACCAGTAAAGGCTTATTATATAGCAAGTCTGTTAAACATGAACTCCCAGAACCCTTTCCACATTCCCAGCTCCCAAAACACTATTCAGATCTTATCAATTTCCCTCATTCTGACTGTTCTTCTTTCTGTCTCTGATTGCCCTAACTACAGTCAGCCCTCAACTTTTGTGAGGTGTAGCAGCCCTGAAAAAGTGGAAACATTGTGAATATAGGCCCACTTTTTTTTTTAACGTGAGAGAACACTTCTCTGTTACCCTAAGAGGTGGGGGTGCCTTAGAGATCCACACATGATGCCAAAATCTATATGGGGGGATTATTAGCTCAAACGGAAGCCTGTGAAAATGGGTAACTTTGGGCAGGATATTTTCACCCATGTATACCAATACTAACTGTAGTGAGTACTACAGTTTAAAGTGAAATGAAGTACTTTTATTGGAATTAACAAAAAGTGAACTCACATATGCAACACACATTCCTAAGAACCATACAAGGCTATCAAGGAACAAGGCTATTGAGGAACAAGGCAGAAAGATTGGATAGAGGGAGAGATTCAGGAATATAGGGCGATAGTAATCAGCCTTGATGAGTAGAGTTTCATGCAGTGAAGATACTCAGACAGACACCTGAGGTTCCGATCTGGAGGTTCTGATATGGGGGCGTGCCAAGTAAGAGGGTGGCTGGGTTCATCCATTGTGGCACACCTTTCTATTGTCAGGGGAATAATGTTTATACCCTATTTCATATCCTGAAGGCGGTACTCTGATTAGGAGAAAGCCTAGATGGCTTTCCCATGGAACAGAAAAAGAAAACTGAAACTCAACTAATTGCATTAATGGCTGGGAGATAGGATTTGATGGGTTTATAACAACCTCGCAAGGTTGGACAGGAGGGGGTATAGGACTGACTTCCATACGAATAGATTTGAGAATGGTCACTTAATTGTTTGATTGAATGAATCATTGCTGAGACACCCAGGGCTGGGAGGAAGGATTTGCACATACCTCCTTAACGACTGTGTTTACTAAGGGGCTTCCGCACAATCCTAATATGGGCTTTTTTGCCATAATATTTTTAAGACACATCTAGGTCATTGTGACCTCCAACTATCCTTTTGGGTTAGCCAACCTGACCCTGAAAAGCATCCAATATTTCCAATTATGGGCTATCACAGGGAGGGTGTAGTAGGGCATACTAACACTCTAAGCATTGGTAAGTCCTCCATTGTGGTTCAATGGTCAGCTTCCCCAGAAGTTGACCACAGAATCAACTTCCAGCAGAAGCTGACTATAGAACTGCATTGGAGGACCTAAAAATTCCTAGAGAGTCAAATCCATGAACGCTTAACCTGCAAATGTGGAAGGACAACGGTAACTCTTTTACAGACAAGCCTCTAGATTATACCTTTTCTTCTGTAGCCCCACCCCCAGCATTCCATGAGCTGTGATTGGCTGGTTCTACCCAGTCGTTCCCAGCTCATTGCTTCCCACATACATGCAAACATACATACATAGCTATATATATTGAAGGACATTTTAAGGGACCCTTAAATGGCAAACAAATTGTATAACATAAACTGAGGTTTCTTGGGAGACACTTTTGAGATCATCTCAAATATTTTTTTGTCTTCTCACCTCCATAGATTCTCCTCAGCTTCTTATTGTGTAGTTTTCCCACGATATTTTTGGGTGGTGGCCACAACATTAAATGAATGAGGCATTTTGGAGGATGAAAAACGGAAGCAACACAGTTGTTACTCTGCCAGCTGTAGTGGCAGAAAAACAAAACAAAAAGACCCACTTCACCAAAGACATTTCCATGACTAATGGTGAGACCCATCCCTGAAAAACTGTTGGAGAATTTCTCCTTCTCCTGAACAAATTAGGCGAGATAGTCCTCCCAACAGGGTAGTGAAATTTAGGAGTCTGTTTTTACACAGGTCTACAATATAGTTGGGAATGCTGAGATCTTTAGCCCAACATCACTGCCTAAACTTGTCAACTTTTTTAGGGAGGAGTGAAGACATTCAGCTCCTCCCTACTTTAAATGTTAGGTATTATTTTGCTATAAGAACCATGATATTTGGACAAGGAGGAAACTGGTTTAGGCAGGAAGGGAAGAGGGGGATTAAAAGGTGATCTATAGCAGCCTTCCCCAATCTGTTGTCCTTCAGATGTATACAACCCCACTCACCCCATCATCTCCAGCCAGTATCACATTGGGAGTGAACTGGGATGTAAGAAGGCCTTCATCCAAACAACAACATAGTGATTGTATGTTTGAACCAGAGCATGACAATATTACTTTTTGGGACTACAGAATCCCAGAATCCTCCAGCCAGCATAGCCACTTGGGGTGTTGCTGGCTGTGGAGTTTGGGTGCTGTAGTCTAGAAAAGATAACATTTCCAAGTTCCAACTTTGATCTCTCTCACACCACATTTGGAGGTAGATTTTGAACTTCCTTGTCTTTCCTGTTTTGATGCAGTGGAGAAGAAAACTCTCCCATGGCATAAGTACTGTAGTACCAGTAGAACTTCCCACTTGGTCAGACTGGAATTGGGGTACAAAGAACATATCTGCTCATTTTGACAGCACAAGGTAGATTCCCCAAATGGGAATCAGAGACAAGGTCTGTTTCCAAAGCAGTTCTCTAAAACAGTCTCCTACAAACGTGTACAACATTACTCCCCAGATTTGCTATTGAAATGAAATACTGCAGTGACCTTTTTAATTCCCCTGATTTTTTATAATCATTGAAATTTAGCACAACAGCAGGAGTTTAATCATATTCACTGATATAAAAGCCAAAATAAGGCACCTCTACACTCTATTAGAGATATGACCTCCAAGGTGTCAGACTCTTCAGAGACTCTGAATATCTCCAAGGACAATTATATCCATGAAACAAGGGGCTTCCTGCTATGCTCTCTTTTATCCCACCCAAACCATTTGATCTTTACCTAGAAAGAAGTCTCAGTTCAGAGTGTCTCATACTCCCAAATAGACAAGACAGGCCCAACACATTTTGCTGATGAATGCAAAAGACAAGATGGTGCTTCCTCTATTCCATGGCCAAAAGCTGGCTGAACTTAATGTCAACATTGGCAATAGGACAGAGTCTGCCACCACAACTTAGGGAAGCATGCTAGTTTAGGGGTGCAGGACAGTCTGTGTTGCACATACCACTTTTGTTCCAAGACATGTGAATCCCTAGGGTGTGCATCACTATGACCCGTCAGCATTTGCCACCTGAAGCAGTTGTCTTTCTCTTCCTAACAGCAGGGTAATCTGGGTTATAGGTAGCTTCAGCATGCCAGTTTCTTCCTCTGAGGTATTATAACCTACAGTCCTTGGTATTTCTTGGTGATCTCCCATCCAAGTATTAACCAGGGCTGACCCTGATTAGCTTCCAAGATCAGATGGGATCCAGTAGCTTTAGGGTATTTAGGCCCTGTTGTCATCATATTATCCATCTTAAAAGCTACTTTCCAAAAATGCTACCCTTCCTATAGTTGAGGGATACAAGTTTTCAATTCTCCCTGACACGAGAGATTATGATTTTTGTGTGTATGAAATTTTGGATTTCCCCCCACATTTTGGGATTTCTTGGCAAAAAAAAAAAAAAGTATTTGTGCAAAAGCCATTACATTTTGTGCAAGACACAATGGATATATATCTTGTGGACACCATGGAATGTCTCTAGTGGCAGCCAAGCAACCCAGTGCATCTGGCGGAGGACTTCTGTTTTATATGTATGTATGCAGAGAAACCACAAAGGCTTATTTGTGTTGGTTGAAAAATTTATTTTAAAATGCATTCCAAGAGGCTGATTTTTTTTTTTTGGACTGCATATAAATCCATTCAGTTAATAAAGCAGGATTCTGCTAGTTTCAAATGGAACGTAGAGAAGTCTAGTTTCTAAAGAATCTACCTGACTCTTGTTCTGCTGCTGTTCACTCTCCTTTGACTACTGTCCCCCCCCCTCAAAAAACCCCCAACAACAGTACATACACGCATGTTAAATCCAATTATCTTATGTTGGTTTTGTTCTCTATGAGTCTGTACAGCTGGCCTTATTCTGAATTATAATGGTCCAACTTACAGTATGAACAATTCTACATGGCTCATATTTGGTTCTAGATACCTCAACAATAGCAAATCCAAGAACATGTAGAAAATTGCAGCTGCTGACCCCCATGTCAGCAGGGCAGTGAATCCATTCTGGGTTTTAAAGGAGCTCCCCAAAATAGGGGTTCAGCACTTTGGATATCTCCTTTAAAGTTCTGACTAATACCCAGTGTGGATTCACCACCCTACTAATACAGGAGCCACCAGCCATTACTACAAAATTGTGAAATCTCCTTTTCCTCTCTCTCTCTCTCTCTCTCTCTCTTTGGTAAAGTTGTTTTAAAATGTACAGGTATGCCTATAAGAAAATGGATAGCATTTATTAGCATCCCACCTAGAGATGGACGAATCTATCAGTTTTACTTTCTCCTACATTCATTTTTTAAAACCTCAACTCAGAGGTGGTTAGTGAAAGCAAAGATTCTGAGTGCATTTTAATCAAACGTATTCAAATAAAATTCTTAACTATCTACACCAGCCAAATTCGAGTGGGACAACTCTGCCCAGGATGGGGAGGATGGTATTGTAGCTGCTTCCCATGTATTTCTTAAATATGAGGAGCCCCTCAGGGGAAATAAAAAGGTAGCAAATCAGCATCACAAACATGGGCTGAGATCCTGAATCAGGTGGAACTTTGCCATATCTCTTCTCCCACCCACCCTAAAATCTGCTGCAACCCCCCACTACAACAGAGGGCTTATCTACACCAAATGAAATAAACCAAGTAGCATTTTAAACATGCTAAGTGGTCCTATCCTGGCTTGCCCCCATTCCAGACCCATATCTGCCCCAGGGGTGGTGAGGACTGCCCAGGGGCAGATCATTGCAAAAGCCCTGCATCATCTGGTCTGCTCCGGAACAGGGGTAAGCCAGTGTAGATAAGCCCAGAGACAACATCTGATATAAGATGTAGGCCTGTAACTCCAACACCATTACCTTTCCCTTTCTTTCTCCTATATGAATTTTTAAAACATCTTTTGCCTGATAAAGAAGCCAGTGGAGCTTCAAAAGCTTGCATGATGTGTTTTGTGCATCTCAGTTGGCCAATTAAAGTATCACTCTTTTGTGAATTGTTTTATCATAAGCCTGTTGATTGATGCCAAACTGATCAAAACAAAGAGCCTTTTTGGTTTAAATGTTTAGAAAGCAGCATATTTATCCCTTGCCTCGAGATACATAAGTAATCATCCCTCTTAAACACTTTGCAGATACAGCCACTAGGATTGATGAAAAGACTAACAGTCTCTAAGTCCTTTTGTTGTTGAAATGGTATGGAAGAATAAGACAACCTTTCTCCAAGCAACACCATCTGAATGCATGAACTTTTGCATACACTATACCAGCCTCTGGAAATATGGGAAACATGTTATTAAAACTGCTTTAACTGTTAAGTAAGTAAGCTTATATGGCACTTTAAGAGTGCTCAGAAATATTACTTTTTTTGCTACTTGATGAGGGATTCTGGGAGTTGTAGTGTTAAATAGTAACTACTCCAAACTCTACCAGTTTTCCATCACATCCTGTGCCAAATCATCTCTCCATAAGAGGCTGAATATCCACACTTACATCTTTTCTAAACTTGTAATGTATTTATTGAAATTGAATCCAGACAAGGAGGGGATGGCCATAGCCTGAAAGCAAAGGGTTTTTCTGTAACAAATGACTTTTCTCTTCCTTGGCCTTATCTGTTTGGGTAAAGGATTTTGGTTACCTTTGGATCCAGTGCTGCTTCTTGAATTGTTTGTAGGTGTGCATTTTCCCATATCTTTTTAGCAGAGAGGCTCTGACATTCATACTTATTTCCAGACTTTGCTATGCTGATCCCACCCTCTGTGACTCCCAGGCTTGATTACTGCAGTACTGTCTGTGGAGGAGGATGCCCTTGGAGACTACTCCCAAATTTCAGCTGGTGTAGAATGCTGCCTCCAAGAGTCCACTGTCCTTGTTTCTGTAAAAAGTAATGAAAAACCTGACTCAGACTTTCAGAAGAAACTTTGTCCCTTTAAAACAAAGTGCATGCACCTCATGAACCTTGCTTAGAGGCAGATTAGCACTTCTAGGTCCTAGAATCTAAGAGAACCAATCTAGCAGTAAACAAGGTGCATAGAGTACAAGTGCCTTATTTCAAAAGAAAAAAGTTACATACTTTTTTTTTTTTGCAGTGGTCAGGGGAGAGGCAGGGAAACCTGGGCAATTTGGAAGGACACAAAAATGGAAACAGGGCACATGCTGCTTATAGGCCATGTGTTGCTCACCCCTGCCTTAAGGTACCATATCTTCCAATATGAGCCAACATACTAATTGAGTTTTGAGCACTAGACATTATGGCAGGTTTGGACAGTGGTGATTTTCTTACTATTGTCTTGTCTATACTGGCCAAATACCCCGGCTTGCTGCCATTCCAGAGCCCTTTAAAGTCCAAATGACACAGGGCATTTACTCTGACATGCCCCTGACCAGTCCAAATGACCTCCAGGGCCGATATGGGGCTGGAACATGGGCAAGCTGGGATATGGTCCTTTACCATGATACAATCCCCAGTTTATTCAGTTTCTGCCAGATTGGCCCCCACCCGTCCACTGCTAGCTCCCTGGTTCTCCTGGAAGTCAGGTAGGGGTCCTACAGCATGTGACCAAGGCTGGTCACATGTAAGCTGTCTGCTGTCACATGATGTGGGACCCCTGCCTGGCTTCTGTGTCAGCGGGAAAATGGCAACGGTGGCAGAAGCAGTGGCAGTGACTTCAGCAATGGGCCAGCATCCTGGTTGGACTCTTCTGCTGGTAACTGTGGGTGGGTGGGGGAGATGATGAGCCACCTTCACAGCCAGGATAGGTCAGTGGGGAACCAGTGTATCCTGACTAGTGAAGATAAGAACCAGGTTTTCAGAGCAGTTTCTCAACTGATCTGGGCCATTTCCTGTGACTGTTTTAATCTGTGGTTGGTTTATACGATGCTTTTATTATTCCATTCCTTGCAATTGTTAACCATGTTGAACAATTTGGAAAAGTTGTTTATCATTGCTAATTTGGGGGAAAAGTGATCCAATTACTTTAAACAAATAATAATACTGTAGATTTAGTAATCTATTAATAGTAATAGTACATTTAGTAATCTGTTATTAGAAAGCCAATGTAGTATAGTGATTTGAGCATTGGACTAGAACTCTGGGAGACCAGGGTTCAAATCCCTTCTTAGTCATGGAACCCTACTGGGTAGCCTGGGGCAAGTCACACTCTCTCAGCCTGAGAAGGCAGTGGCAAACCCCCTATGAACAAATTCTGCCAAGAAAACCCCATGATAGGTTCACTTTAGATTATTAATAATAGATTTTATCTTGCTACACGAGGGCCAGTGTGGTCAAGTCAGATATGGCGATGCTCTTTCAGAGCCCTTTCTAATAACTTATGGAGTGAAGCAAGGTTGTGTTCTTGCACCAACTTTATTTACAATCTTCTTTAGTATGATGCTCCAAAGGGCTATGGCAGAGCTTGAAGAAGACGATGGCATCTATATACGTTACCGTACTGATGGTAGCTTGTTTAACTTAAGCCGTCTGAGGGCTCACACTAAGACTCTAAACTATCTAGTCTGTGAGCTGCTCTTCGCTGATGATGCTGCCCTTGTTGCCCACACAGAAGCAGTTCTGCAGCGCCTAACATCCTGCTTTGCAACAGCTGCAGAGCTCTTTGGGCTGGAAGTCAACTTGAAGAAAACAGAAGTTCTTTACCAGCCTGCTCCACAGGATGAACACCACCATCCCCACATTGCCGTCGGCAAATCTGTGCTCAAGTCCATTCAGCAGTTCACCTACCTGGGAAGCATCATCTCCTCAGATGCCAAGATTGACAAAGAGATCAATCACAGATTAGCAAAGGCATATAGCGCATTTGGAAGACTTCAGAAAAGAGTCTGGAGCAATAAACACCTGAGGCAAAGCACAAAAATCAGTGTGTATAGAGCCATTGTACTGTCTATCCTCGTTTATGGATCTAAAACATGGGTCACCTATCGCCACCACCTACGACTCCTCGAACGCTTTCATCAACACTGTCTATGCACAATCCTAAATATACACTGGACTGACTATGTGACGAATATTGCTGTCCTTGAGCAAGTAGGGATCACCAGCATTGAGGCCATGATATTGAGCATGCAGCTGCACTGGGCAGGGCACATTTCTAGGATGGAGGACCATCGCCTCCCCAAAACAGTATTCCACGGTGAATTCACCACGGGTCAACGTAAGAAGGGTGCTCCAAAAAAGCGATACAAAGACTCCCTGAAACAACATCTCAGGCTCGGCCAAATTGATCACCAACAATGGTCCGCCCTGGCCTCACATCGGGAGGCATGGAGATGCACTATCCACAATGCTGCAGCCTTATGTGAGAACTCACGCCGAACAAGTCTTGAAGAGAAACGACAACGCAGAAAGAATCACAACCCAAAAACATCACCCAAGGGGACCTTCTGCTGTGCTTTCTGCAACCGGACTTGTTTATCTCGGATTGGCCTTTTTAGTCATCAGCGCGCTTGCAGAAAGCGCGGGATGAGTCCTTCCTGAATCTTCGTTTGTGAAGAAAAGCCAGAGAGAGAGAGAGAGAGAGAATCTATTATTAATAACTTATTACTAATTAATCAATTACTCTATTACAAATAGATTAAACTAATCAATAATAGATGACTGATTTAGTAAAATTTCATCTGCTTTCTCACGTTATCCCTTCACAGTGACTTTAAAGCTCAGAGAATTAATTAGTGTTTTTCTCTATGAAAAAGCCTGTATTCCACTTACAAGCTGAGCTGTGTGGAAGCGATGTCCCTGAGGTGCATTTTCACATAGCTGGAGTTTGTTGCTTAGGTGAAAATGACAACTTTGAGCAGAGCCAGACATATGGTTTGAACTATGCCCTTTAGATCCATTCCTTAAGAAACTGAAAAAGAAGTATCAATTTCAAAAGCAAATCATTTCCCCTCATTATTTTGGATTACATCGGTACTGACTTATCTTGACCAATAAACATAAGTTTTATGATGAGGAAATGAGGGAGGAAGTTAAATGAAGTATTAAAGCTCCATAGTTTAGCTCTGACTCATCCAATTCGTACCTTAGTCCAACACTTGGTTATTTCACATAGATTTACTTGCGTATAGATTTCCTTAAATACAAATCTGTGAGACAACCAATTTCAGTGTACAGTATTTACAAATAAGAGTGCTTTTGATAATATCTTCAGTCAATAAATCAATCAGACAAGCATTTACAGTTCATGACAGTATTGAATATGGAACTCAAAGAGAAAATATCCACCTCTTCTCAGTTTGGACCTACTTGTGTCTAATCTATGATTAGAAGCCTTACATCATGTCCGATGCTAGAACTTCAGGGGCTTGCATGGCTTGGGTCCAGGCTATCTGAAGGACTGTATGTCTTCCTATATGAGCTTACCTGAGCTCCGTCTCTAAGGGGAGGTGCTTCTCTTGATCCCACCATCTTCACAGGTATTTTTGGTGGGAATGTAGGGAGAAAGCCTTCTCCACAGTTGTTCCCAGACTCTAGAACTCTCTTCCCAGAGAAGCTAGACTGGCTTTCTCTTTCCTCTTTTTGTTAGAAGGTGAAGCCTTTTTATTCCAACAAGTTTTCAGCAATTGATTGTTTTTTTAAAAGTGCACTTTATGCTTGATTATGTCTCTTTTTGGTCAATGCAGAAGTTGGTATTCCTTTACTCCCTCCACATCAACTAAAGCTCCCCCCCCCCCGATCTACCGTAGGGTTGCTGCAGTTCCCCCATCGGCCATTCTGTGCCTGGTGGAGAGTGGGGGGGTGGGTGGAGAGAGAGAAGATATGTCCCCATAGCCAGATGTGAAATGATCACATCATCTGCTGAGAACTTCTGAGGACCCCGGAGGACTTCAGCAGAGGATATAATCATTTATGGGGATATAGCCAAATGCTTCTCTAATCATCTGCCACTCCCCATCATCCATCCACCCACCTATTTATTCTATGGCTTTCCCCCCAAGGCTGAGACTCAAGGCATCTGGGAAGGGGAGAACTGCAGCAACTCTATGGTAGGCCAAGGGCTTGGTGAATGGCTGACTATAGTGTAGTTCCATATGTGGAACTACTATGCTATCCTGGACCATACACGTTTGCAGCCAAAATGTGTTTTTAATTGTAATTGTTTTTCTATTATGTAAGCTGCCTTGAGTCTCAGCCTGGAAAAAAGGCATTGTATAAATAGATGAATGGGTGGATGATGGATGGCTGAAGATCTTTCAAGAGCACACATATTAGAGATCAATTTTCAGAATATGTATGGTCTGATTTTCTGTATAATATGAAATAAACAACTAGCTGTCTATCATATAATGCTGCATAATACTTACTGCTTTTAACAGATTATGAATTTGCTTGGGGGAACCCTCTTTGATGCTGATCTCCTCTGGGAAAGTTTTCATGATATAGCTGTATCTTTAGATCAAGAGAGCAGTTCTGGATATTGTGAACCTGTTGGGTTTTTGCTATAGACATCAATGGAAACTGGAACCAAGCAACAGCCTGAGAAATATACTTTGTTAGTACTATGGAGATGGTCTTTTTGGTGGCTGTGCCTATGCTCTGAAATTGTCTTACAAGTGAAGGGCATCTCATTTCTTCTCTAATGGCTGTGGTTGAAAAAACAGCAACACATTTCTATTTAAGAAGGCATTTTAGCAGTGAAATGCTTTTTTAAAAAAACTGAATTTGGTTTTTAATTTTTTATTTTTTTTTAAATTGCTTTAAATTTTTTAGTGCTTTTATTTTTAAAATAATATTTATTTATTTATAAATAATCCAGTACATGGTTCCAAGAATTTCAAA
The DNA here is from genome assembly GCA_030847615.1 of Gambelia wislizenii. Classification (NCBI taxonomy): domain Eukaryota; kingdom Metazoa; phylum Chordata; class Lepidosauria; order Squamata; family Crotaphytidae; genus Gambelia; species Gambelia wislizenii. Next base: position 48,791,778 of record JAUMIR010000001.1, on the reverse strand, counting down.
ACAGTGTACATCAATAAAACATAAACTATACATAAATAACACTCTATGTGGTCCCAGAGGGAGATGTCATGTTGGCATAAATAGGGAAGACTTGCTTAAATTACTAGTCTTTAACATGCATCAAAAACTAAGACCAGAAAGCACATGTCAGAGTTCTGAATGAAGAGCATTCCACACAGTAGATGCTACTGCACTAAAACCCTGCTCTAAACAACTGCTGAATGGGTATCAGGAACATGATGCACTATATGCAGTATATCTACACTATATTATTATTATTATTATTATTATTATTATTATTATTTCTATCCCACCCCTCTGCAACGCAATAGTTTGATACTATTTTAACTGCCACAGTTCCATTCTGTTGAATCCTGGAATTTATTGTTTCATGAAGTACTTAGAATTCTTTTCCAAAAGGAGCTAATGTTGTAATCCAAGGGAATGGACTAGATAATTCTAAGAATGTTATCAAATGACAAATCCCAAGATCCCATGGGATAGAACTATGGTACATAGGAAATGATCAGATGCATCAAAAGTGGCATTATGACGACACCATGAGATTGTAAAAGGGCTTCCTTATCAGACATCATCATCCCCCATCAACTCCCAAGTGTTCTGCTGCCGTAAAGGGGGTGGGGGAGATTCTTTTTTATTGTTGGGAAGAAGCCGGCAATTGATGTCCCGTGGTGTTTCCAGTCCAGATTTGTCTGTGTGTGACAATGTGCTCCATTTTGCTGGCAAGATTCTAGTGTCAATGAGCAGTCCTGCCAGAACATGTCCAGGTGAGATCAGGACATCCAGGTAAGTACCCTCTTTTTTGTACCCTCCCCGGGTCACTTGTAATGCTTTTAGTGTGTTTAGGTGCTTGGTGTCACTTTTCTGTGTGTAATTTTATTTCTGAATTTCCCATGCTTGTGTCTTCTCATGAGAAAGGGCAGTATTTCACTCCAGGAAGTGAACGGAGCTCTGTTAGAGCTCCGTTCACTCCTGGGCTGCCTGAATGAGAGGAGAGAAGATGAGTGTGATCGGGGGGGGGGGCGTTATTGTGCTGGGACAGGGTGGGATTGGAGATTGTGGGATAGGAACTCTTTTTGCATTCCTGTCTGATAATCTCCACAGTTAGTGATGAGTGTGTGCATATGCCTTCAAGTCACATGCCTTCAAGTTACTTGTCGACTTAATTGTACAATGTGGAAATATCCCAGGAGTGCCTCTGCAGATGACCTCTAAGACTGAAAGAGTCCATAAGGGAGAAGGCAATATCTCAGGTAACCAGTTTCCAAGTTGTTTAAGGCTTTGTAAACAAAAAATAATGGTCAAGATCCTACACTGGGAATTTAGGGCTTGTCTAGGTGAGAAGATATAATGTGGATTGCTGTGCATTAATGCAAATTTGCAGTAGCGTTCATTTGTCTCCATGGATTTTTTGGCAAAGTAGCTGGTAAGTGAAGCTATCTGTATTTGCAGTTCACATGGCCGGGAGTGAAATACTTGCATTATTATTCTCCACAAGTTGCAACTGCAGCACATTTTGTTTTGTTTTTTTTACTGTAAATCTAAGGGGTGCAAGTACAATCTTTCCTTTTAAAAAAGCTGTTTGATTACCTCAGTGCAGTGAAAAAGTGCATGATCAATAACATGAATAGTGCTTCCAGCCATTTTGTTGATGGTAAGCCCACCCCCGTGTGCACATGTCCAATCAATCAGGTTTTCATTTCCGCTCTTATTCGGGAATGTGCTGTGTTGCAAATAGGTGGTCCAAATGGGAGGTCATGCACATTTCCCTGTATTTTTTTTTTAAAAAAAAAACCTTGGGAAACATCAAAAAGGCTTTCACTGTGCAGTTTTTGGAGATTTTTTGCCCCCCTTCCAAAAACGGTGAATCACTACAGGATCTCATTGGGACAAATGATATTCTCCTTGAATTCTATGTTTTTTTTCACCATCTAGACCATTGGTTCTCAACCATCTAGACCATTGGTTCTCATAACTAACAATACTTAGTTATGCATTTGTAGCTAAAGGATTGTCTAGATCAGTGGTTCTTAACCTGTGGGTCCCCAGATGTTGTTGGACTACAGTTCCCAGGAGCCCTCTGAGGTCTCACCCTGAAAACCAGGTGGTCCTCCCAGTCATTAGTGAGGCTGTGAGTTCAATCCTACAGCCTCACTAATGACTGGGAGGACCACCTGGCTGTCAAGGTGAGACCTCAGAGGGCTCCTGGGAACTGTAGTCCAACAACATCTGGGGACCCACAGGTTGAGAACCACTGATCTAGACAATCCTTTAGCTACAAATGCATAACTAAGTATTGCCTCCTGGTCCAACCCCCCCCCCAAACCTACCTTACTACCAAGCAGCCACTTCAAGCAATGGAGTTCTGTTCTGCTGATGATTGTGGCCCAACAGGATGATGCTCGAGCTCCCTCCCACCAGCAATCTGTGGCATGAGAAGGAATTGTAGCAGGGGTTCTGCGTTTGCTTGTTGTAGTCTTGCTCACTGGTGGGAGGGGGCTGTAAATGTCATCCTGCTATGCCCCGATCATCATACCTGGAGTGGCTCCCTTGTGCTTAAGGTGGGATTCAAGGGGCATTTACAATCATAGCAATAGTGCCACAGACTCATCCTGCGCTTTCTGCAAGCGCGCTGATGACTAAAAAGGCCAATTTGAGATAAACAAGTCCGGTTGCAAAAAGCACAGCAGAGGGTCTCCTTGGGTGATGTTTTTGGGTTGTGATTCTTTCTGCGTTGTCATTTCTCTTCAGGACTTGTTCGGCGTGAGTTCTCAGATAAGGCTGCAGCATTGTGGATAGTGCATCTCCATGCCTCCCAATGTGAGGCCAGGGCGGACCACTGTTGGTGATAATTAAAAGTTATGGATCTGTAACACCAGGGTGCCGTTTACATGATGAAAATGTAGTGGGAAGAATTCATGTCCAACCCTGGTTGTTTACACATACATCGGGTCAGGCACGTGATTTTCGGAAGGGGGGGCACCTTTTATCTTACAACCTGTGGGACTTCCAGTCCCGTGGTTTATGGCGGTTTTTAAAATAGTCACTGGAGGATTCGGAAAATCGGAAATGTAAACAACCAGGGACAAGATATCTCGGTACTAGGTGATGACCGGAAATGGTGATCAGGGGCGGGCTCAGAGATCAGCGACCAGAAAAGGAGGGGTCACTCACCAGTTCAACAGATTCAGCCTCACCAGCTGAAAACAAAGGCATCCCTTCCAGCTGCATGAAGGTTTGTGTGCAAGTGTTTGTACTAAATCACCCTGTTCAATGGATTTCTATACTGCAGACCCTTCAGCTTTAACCTGTTCCTCTACTGCATGCTGGGTTTAAATTTTAAAGAGAGAGTAAATTATAAAAAGATCATGGGCAGAGGATTAGCCATTCATCCCATGCCTGCATCCCCTCCCTGGGTCTGAATGGATAATCAAACATTCATCCACCTCCCCCCCACACGGCACAGTAAAAAATGCCAGCATCTGGGTTTTTCAAAATGCCTTGTGTGTCCTCCCCTTATGATCCCCTGCACTGGCTTGAAACCTTTACTCCACAGCGGCCTCTGCTTAAAGGGTTAACATTTTAAAGAGGCAGGACAACCGCAAGCCTCTGGCCCCCTGCACTCGGCTTCCTCATAGAATCATAGAATTGCAGAGTTGGAAGAGACCACGAGGGCCATGCAGGAAATCTTGATCAAAGCATCCCCGACAGATGGCCATCCAGCCTCTGTTTAAAGACCTCCAAGGAAGGAGACCCCACCACACTCCGAGGGAGTGCGTTCCACTGCCGAACAGCTCTTACTGTCAAAAAGTTCCTCCTAATGTTGAGGTGGAATCTCTGTTCCTGGAGCTTACATCCATTGCTCCGTGTTCCAATCTCTGGAGCAGCAGAAAACAAGCCTGCTCCATCCTCAACGTGACATCCCTTCAAATACTTAAACAGGGCTATCATATCGCCTCTGAACCGTCTTTTTTCCAGGCTAAACATACCCAGCTCCCTAAGTCTCTCCTCATAAGGCATCATTTCCAGACCTTTCACCACTTTAGTTGCCCTTCTCTGGACACGCTCCAATTTGTCAATATCCTTTTTTAATTGTGGTGTCCAGAACTGGACACAGTACTCCAGGTGAGGTCTGACCAAGACAGAATAGAGTGGCACCACTACTTGCTGAAAGCATACTGGCTTGGGCTTGTATGTGTGCGTGCGTGCCAGGGCTCCAGTCAGCTCTGCTTTTGATCTCTCTCACACTCCCCAGCACCAACTGATCGTTCCTTCATCCCCAGTTTAGCTGGCTTTAAATGGTGTTCTTTCATTTCTAAAGGAAAACACAGGGTTTAGCCACTGATCACGCCTTCCTCCCCAGGATTCCTCCCCTCATCCCCTCAGCACCTCATCCCCAATGCAACACTCAGACATCCCCTCATCCCCACCAGAAGCCTGAACAAACATTTGAGCCAACCAATAGATCGCTCATAGCATGGAACTCTAAAGGAAGTACATCACTGAGGTTGTGAAAAAACAAGTAATCGCATCCTTGATTGACAGCTAAAGAAAAAAATCCTGGGACCGTAAACTCATGTTAAAAAAAACCACATGGGGGAATATATAGTGGGAGAAGGTACATATCACGGGATGGGATGCCATGTAAACAATGATCCCAGGATCTCCCGGGATATCCAGTTCAGAGATAAAAATCATGTAAACAGGGAGGGACGAATATGGGATCAAGAAGTCCCAGAATGCCCCGTGACAAAAACTACCGTCTAACTGGCACCCAGGTTACAAATCTATAACTGCAATACAGGATTCCAGCCACAGCCTTAATCTATCCCCATAGCAAACAGTCAAACTTCAGTATTGCTCTTGTCTCTTACACTTTGTTGATGTTTTAGTATACAGTACTAAAGTTTTATTCTCATATTGTGAAGGTTGTTTTAAATTGTCAATTTTTGGTTTTATTCTTCTTGAAAATACTAAAATAAAAGTGGGACATATTTTGAAAGAATAAATATAGACATGAAGCTAAATTATGATTTGTCTTCCTTAACACCTATATACCCAAAACATAGCTTAAGGACTGTTTACCAACCAAGATGTAAACCCACATTTTGAAGAAAATACATAGAACTAAGTCAAATGGTAGGTGACCCTGGAGTAGAGGCACAAAAATCTATGGGACTTTAGTTGTGACTAACAAGTCCCATTCATTTCAGTGAGCCCACTTTGAATAGAACTAACATTGGATTTACCTGATAATGATTAAGGCTGCTGCCACACTGCAGAAATGACACAGTTTGACACTGCTTTAACTATCATGGCTCCCATGATATCCTGGGATTTGTAGCTTGTTGTGGCACCAGAACTCTCTGGCGGAGAAGGCTAAATATCTCACAAAACTACAAATCCCAGAATTCCATAGCACTAAGCCATGACAGTTAAATTGGTGTAAAATTTCATTATTTCTGTAGTGAGGCAGCAGACTAGACTTGGAAAACATAATACTAACCAGGTTAAAGCACACACACACTCCTTTTATGATTCCTTATTTTCAAGATAAGAACCAGGTCTTATTAATGTATTGGGGGGGGGGATTCGGTAAAGTGCAATATGGTCTCTCTGTACATGTGGGCTCTTTACTCTTTTTACATGATTTGCAACTCCATGGACCATGATTTATTAAGCATGAAGGCTCTATGATACCAAAGAAGTTTAGTTCTCTAGAGAAGAAGTAGTCACCACAAATTCTCAGCTCAGCTCAGCTCAGTGTAATATTTTGCAGAAAATAAAGTCAAGAGAGTCTGTGCTACCAACTTGCTAAGGATTCATGGTCAGTCAACTACCAGGTGACACACCTTTTGACAGATAGATGCTGTGATAATCTCATCATCTATGATATAGTACTTATGTTTAGTATTTAGTCATTTACAGTTATCTATATCTTCTTGACATGTTTTGGTAGGCTGCAAACTACTAAAAAATACATCAGAGTTGCAATAGATTCTGAGAGACTGAACCATTCACATAGCAACCTTTAATAAGTGGTTTGTGGCCACTCATTACAAAATTTACTGCAAGATGCTTTATGTGCTTCTGTATCCCACACATAAAGAACTGTACAGTAGTTTCAATAAAAATTTGTGTGAGGTACTTTATGGGACTTAATCTTGGCAATGTGGTGCCATCAGGAAGACCTAGTATCAGTGTATTAGACTTCAGTTTGTAAGGATTTTCCAAGTAAATGGCTAAATCATTATTCAATTGAATGACAACTTACTGTAAACAGTGGGTTGCTTCTGGATATATCACTTTTGATCAATAGGCTTCCTGTCAGGCTCTGCACTTGTTTATATTGTGTAGAAGCTGGACTGAATGTTTCAAATACAGTTCAGGTGGATGAAGAGTTTATTAACAAAGCTTCTAATTTTGAATGCATTCTTCATATCAGCATGTAAATCTTATGAGGTAATTCCAAGCCTACCATTGTTTCACATCACATAAGTAAGTGCAATCAGTACTTTCGTAGTCATATTGCATTACATTGGGAGCCCACCGATCTCTTTTGGGAGATCATTCCACATGGTAGGTGCCACAAAAGTGAAAGTCCTTCTTCTACTTTGTCACCAAACTCTGTCAATAACCAAGAGTGAAAAAGGAGCCAGATCCAAGATATGTGAAAATTTCAAGCATTTTGTAAATTTGGGGAGGGAAGTGTGGCCTTCAGGGTTCATACAGACCACCAAGGCCAGTTTTGAAGCCTCTGGGGGGGTCTCTAACATCCCTAGTTTCCCCCCAAAAGCTTTCTCCCACATTTTCCACTAAATGCCCACCCCACCCCATAGGAGGATGTGGGGAAAGTTCACCACATGTTGTCCTCCTGGATCATTTTTGGCCCAAGAGAGAATGTTTTTCCAACAAGATGTGACCATTTATGTGACTTATGAGTTACTTCCTGTTGGTGAAAAGGCCTCTCCTGGCTGAAAATGCCCCAAATGTGGCAAAATTACTCCTGTGCCTTCAGAGAGTTCGGAGAGCATTTAGGCCATCAGTAATCATGAAGATTCAACAGCCTTTCCATTTGTCTTCTATACATGGGTACTGTCTTGTCCTCTGCTTTGGGCAGCAAAATGTCCTGGAATGGCCCTGAGAAAGCCTGCCAGACCATTCAAGGTACAGTGTAGAAGCTGGAGATGCACTAAAAGTTGACTAGAGTAGATGAAATCAGGGAGTACTGAAAAGCATACTGAAACAACTTGGAAGAAAAGGACAGTAAGATCACAATAGCAGCTTAATCACCAATTTCTGCAGTGCTTTTTGTGTGTTATTCCCAAAGGGGCCAATATGTTAAACAACTCTCAGAAGGAATGCATACACTGATGTGGTTCAGTAGCCACATCAGCCCCTGTAAAAGTCAAACACATCTCCTGGGCAGCTTAAGAAAATGAAATGTATATTACAAGCAGCATGAAATAACACAATACTGCAGAATAACAAGAAGCTATTTGGTTATGGCTCTGTCCACCATTGTTGCCATGTATACTGTCATTTTACCCATTTTTTGCATTGTTTTTGTGTCACTTTGACACAGGAATAGGCCTTTGGAATAAATAAATGAATGAATAAATAAAGCTGTACCTAGTATACTTTACACTAGGGGTTCAACACAAGTCCTGAATTTTCTTTCTTTTCTCTTTTCTTCAGCTGCTGCCACACTGCAGAAATAATGCAGTTTGACACTGCTTTAACTGCCATGGCTCCATCCTATGGAATCCTGGGATTTGTAGTTTGTTCTGGCACCAGAACTCTTTGATATAGAAGGCTAAATATCTCACAAAACTACAAATCCCATAATTCCATAGCACTGAGCCATGGCAATTAAAGTGGTGTCAAATTGCATTATTTCTGCAGTGTGGCAGCAGCCAAAGTCAAATGAGATTGGTGTAGGAAGTGATGTTGTGAATTCTCCAACTATCCACCTCATTATTAATTTCACCCCACTTCTTTCCACTTCAAACTACACAAATCTTCCTCATAACAGCCCATGAAGAAGGGTCAATTGCTTTCACACTTAAAAGCCCATGAAGAAGCCCATTTCAACATGCCAAACTCCACAGAAAGTATCCATGCAGATTGATTTTAGTGCACAAACAATGATTATTTGATGAATTGGGGAGCAGGTGAAAAAGGAGGAAGGGATCATTAGTAAAACTAGAAAAGAACATGCTTAGGGTCAAATTGTGCAAAGAGGGCTCTACATCTGGGGTGCTGGGGTCTGTAGTTTTGTGAGGCACTGGAACACTTTGGCTGAGAATTCTAAATACCCCTCTCTAAATTGCCAATCCTAGGATTCCATAGGAAGTTGCCATAACAACTGAAGTGCTACAATTCTGTAGTGAGAGTAGGCCCCTGATCTCGTTATTTACCACTATACCACCCTAAACAATCCTGAGCTTGTCTAATGTTGAAAACTAAGCCAGGCTGGGCACAGTAAATATTTAGACAGTAGACCACCAGGGAATACTAGGAGTCTCAAAGTAAGGCTAGGAAACAATCCTGTCTGAAACCCTGGAGAACCACTGCCAGTCCTGGTTCCATTTGCTAATCCAATGCTCAGGAGAACTGAGGAAATGGTGTACCGGTATTAATGATTATGGAAATAAGTAAACAATCATGCTATCCTTAGGGGACAGACAAGGCTTTTTCCTGAAAAGTTCCAGCAAAAGGGACTTTTGATCCCCCACCCCACCCCCCTGCTAACTGCTAACTGCAGTGTGATGTGGTAGCTGAAAAAAGCCAATGCAATTCTAGGCTGTATCAATAGGAATTTAGTGTCTAGATCAAGGGAAGTAATAGTACCACTTTATTCTGCTTTGGTCAGACCTCAGCTGGAATACTATGTCCAGTTCTGGGCACCACAATTCCAGAAGGATATGGACAAGCTGGAACATGTCCAGAGCAGAGCGACCAAAATGGTGGGAGGTCTGAAAGCCATGCCCTATGAGGAGCAGCTTAGGGAGCTGGGTATGTTTAGCCTGGAGAAGAGAAGGTTAAGAGGTGATATGATAGCCATGTTTAAATATTTGAAGGGATGTCATACTGAGGATGGAGCAAGCTTGTTTTCTGCTGCTCCCGAGACGAGAACATCGGGCAATGGACTCAAACTACAGGAAAAGAGATTCCACCTAAATATTAGGAAGAACTTCCTGACAGTAAGAGCTGTTCAGCAGTGGAATGCGCTGCCTTGGATTGTGGTGGAGTCTCCTTTTTTGGAGGTTTTTAAACAGAGGTTGGATGGCCATCTGTCGGGAATGTTTTGATTGTTTATTCCTGCATGGCAGGGGTTGGACTGGATGCCCCTTGTGGCTCTTCCAACTCTATGATTCTAACATTCCATCTATAGTAACAAGGTACAGGTAAACAAAATCCTAGAAGGTCAACTTTATCTCCTGGGTGATCATCCATGACAACAGGAGATCCATGACAAAATGCTGCAGTATATCACCAGTTCATAACAGAGATCTCCTTTTTAATACCTCCAGCCAGCCTGAAGCAGGAGCCTTGTAGTGTTCACGACATGCAGACAGAGAAAGGAAAGGGGGAAAAGGACAGCTTTTTCTCATTTCCATTGTCTTGAAATCTATCTAGTGCAGTCCTTTGTCATTTAAGGGCTCAGAGCTTTGTAGCTATATAATAACCACTTGGTGTCCTGGATATTATATACAGGACAATACCTGTATCCATGGGGGATACTTTCTAAGACCCTTTGTGGATACCTGAAACTGTGGATATGTCATGGCCAGCCAGGACCATGAGGAGTCAGAAGACGAGGAGGCTGAGGCTGAATCTAGCTCTTCTTTGCCAGATGCAGAAGAACCTAGAACTCAGCAGCCTAGCCCTTCCCCAGCACAGGGTCCAAGCCTGGGAGACATAGTTGAGCAACAACAAGAGGTAGAGGAGCAGGTACCTACCTTTAGCCAAAGAAGAGCAGAAAGGGAGGGGCTGTGATGCTCTCGGAGGCTAAAAGAAAGACGCTCATTAATCACCAAGTAGCTGTGAGTGGGAGCTGGGGCCAACATAAGCAGCTGGGGGAGATGCTGGATTCCTTGTCAAAGGCTATATGTGTTCCCTGGAGGAAGCCTCTGCTTTTGACTCTCCTGGCTTTTTGGAACTTTGTTTCTTGAAAACTTGGATTATCTTGACCCTGGACTGTATTCGTTGACCCACCTGCCGGAATCCTTTTGACCTCGGACTGCCTCATCGTTCTTCACTCTCTCTGGACTCCTGACTCTCTCAACTGCTATTGACAACACAAGGTACTGTGCTTTGGAACTGAGTTGTTGCCGAGCCAGGCTGTTTTATCAACTATTGACTTGGCGTCTTTCCCGGACAGAATAATAGGGAACCCTATTATTTTCAATGGGACAAATGCCTAATGTCGGTCATAGAATCACATTGGAGGACCTAGAAATGCCCAGAGAGAACATATTTTTTGGATGTGGATAAGTGAAACTGTGGATACTGAATCCATGGATCTGGAGGGTGATCTGTACTCTCCCTCCTCACTCCATTTTGGTCTTATCTCCCAGCTGTCTCCCTAAAAATTCCATAGGTCCTAGAAATGACTAAACATCAGTATGAAGTCGAAGGCTTTCACGGCCGGCATCCATAGATTTTCCTTGTTTTTTTTTCCGGGCTGTGAGGCCGGAATAGTTTCTTTCTGACATTTTGCCTGCATCTGTGGCTGGTATTCTCAGAGAAAGAATGCCAGCCACAGATGCAGGCGAAATGTCAGGAAGAAACTATTCCAGAACATGGCCTCACAGCCTGGAAAAAAACCAATGAAAATCTATAAACACCAGTAGTTTAGTTGCACTGCTTTGTTTTTGCTTTAGAGTGTTTGTGTGTGTGGGGGGGGTAAATACTTTTCTTTTAATTTACAGGAAATATATTCCAACATAACGAAGTTGTCTCACAAATTTTGCAGAAACCAATAAAGTATTTATGGATGGCCTCATTTTTTGCTTCAAAAGGCACAGGAATTATCCCTGGTTGGTGTTTGAGGGAACTAGAGGTCAATTTTTTAATGTTTCAGAAAGTATTTTAAAAAGCCAAAACATAGGGCTTATCTACACTAGCCAATCTAACATTGGGTCCCCACCAGCATATTCTGGCTCTGGATCCGGCCTGTTCCTCCCGTTACCTGAAGAAAACAGGCCAGTGTCCAAGGAGAATGCTGGCCCATCTCTGCAGCTGCCACTGCCATTATCCCTGCTGATGCAGAAGCCAAGAGCGTATGTGACCAGCCTTGTGACTGCAGCCCCTCTGCATGTGACCAGCCTTGATCACATGTTGCAGGTCCCTGGGCCTGGCTTCTAGGAGATGCAGGGAGCTGGAGGTGGCAGCAAGGGGTGGCTTGCTAGACAGGCTACCATGGACACACAGGGCCCACTGTGGGTTTTGGCTGCCAGAAATGGAATAAACTGGGTATTACAATATAACGTTTTATTGGGCCCTATCCTGGCCTGCCCCCATTCCAGCCCCCTATGTGCTCCGGAGATGGTGAGGACTGCTGAGGGCAGATCAGGGCAAAGGCCCTGCATCATCTGGACTGCGGGGCTCTGGAATGGGGGCAAGCTGGGGTATTTGGCTTGTGTAGATAAGCCCATAGAAGGAGAAGAATCTTCCAAATGATTTGTCCTGCTCATCTTTCTCTTCTGGTCTTCCACAGATGACTATGTCAAAGATTACCATGCTCATGAAGAGTGGTACACATGGAGAGAAGCCTCTTATGTGACAGTGGATGTATCATTATGGATTATTTTACACGTCGTATTCTACATAGTTGCAATAGTTAACATGGTTGCAACAGATGACACAGAATTCTACACACCCTTAAAATTTCCCCTTCTCTGTTTCATTTAATCAATACTACCAACAAATATTCTGGAAGAAAGGGCAAATCATGACTTAAAAGAAATACTACACAAGATGAAAACAGATGCTTATAATCAGGAGAAAGAGTAAACTGTATGGTGTCCAGCATAGAATTCAGTCCACGATCTGCATGCCATAGCACAGAATGCCATCATTTCAACATTCAAGTTACGTGGAAAAAGACAACCCCATTCCCTCACAACCCCAACCTGAACCATACTAAATGTATTTCATTATCATAATTAATTCCAGTTAAGGAATTTGGCTAGGGTTTAAGTCCAGCATTTTAAACAACAGTTGTCCCTCCACATTTGTGGGTTATGCATTTGCAGATTTGATTATTTGCAGATTACTAAATATGTTCTCTCTAGGCATTTGTAGGTCCTCCAGTATGAGTCTATGGAATGCTTCTGTTAGAATTTGACCATAGAGTCAAACAGTGGGAACTAGAGATTCCAAGTGAACATTTCTCTAGGTATCTCATAGGTCCTCCAGTGTGATTCTATTATTGTCTTCTGGAAGAAGCATACCATAGAATCATGCTGGAAGACCTACAAATGCCTAGAGAAGTGTTCTCTCAGGTTAAAAAAAAAGGGCCTATGTTTGTAGTTTTTCCACTTTTGTAAAGGTCCTCCATCCCTAACCATTATGAAAGTTGAGATGGCTGTGTATACCCTTGTTTCTCCCTACAATGGAATTTCCTTTTATACTGTGCCACCAATAATCCCAAATTCAGGGTGGCTTTATGAATTCCTGACTTCCCTTAATTTCTCCCACAAGTATTATAAGTGCCTTGAAACTGCTTTTCTGAGGAAACAATTTTTTTTCCTTGGGATGTGCAAATATTCTCAACTGGAAAGCAAAATCAATGCTTTGGAATGCCAAGGAGACTCCACAGGAACAACAGAAAGGCTTTAACTTCTGTGCAACTTTGATTTCCTGTTTGTAATGACACTGAGAAGTGGGTTTACATCCACAAAAGCTCACGCTAATATAAAAACCAGTTAGTCTTAAAGATGCTGCCACCTTCCTTTTTGTCTGCCCTCCCCGTCCTCCTTTTTTGAGATTCTAATGGAATCTTTTCCCCTTTCTTTAATAGCTGCCATTTCATTTCCCAGCCACCAGATGTCAGACTTCTACTGCAAATTTCTGTTCTAATCACATGCAGTCATATACAGAACATACCCAAATGATCTTTTTGTGTTTCAAATATATCCTTTCTTCTGAAATGATCCTGTCTCTCAAGACATATGTTTCTTAGAGTTACTGATTACCTGCAGAATATTTCTATGGGTCATTACAATTTTGTGAAGGAATATTTCTTTTAAATGTATTGCATTTTTTCCCTCTCGGATCAGCTGTATTGTGTTCTAGAAGCACACACCAGATATTTCCCCCCAACAGTTCCCAGTCATGTAAGGAACAATGGTATCTAGGGCAAGGTAATTCAGAAATTAAAATGTATAGCATGAAAAAATGAATTAAACAAACTTAAGGAATTAGACAGGTTTATAAGTATTCTTTCTATACAGACACCTACAGTAAAAACGTTTCTTCCAGTCCATTTCAGGCATTCACCTTTAGCTTTCTAAAACAAAATAAATTTAAGATACTTGTGACTTTGTGTAAAACCTTCTGCCACATGTAGTATTCTTGCAATTTATATTTTAAAACTAAATAATATTTTTGCATGTTTTAGTCCCTGAAACTATGAAGTGATGGATTCTTTTCAGAATGACAGGCATTCATTTACATTCTGGACTGTAAAAATCTGAATGATTTGTATGCATTTTCAGTAAGTTCATAAATAAATACTATTACATCACAGTTCATATTAATCCACAATTGTGCCTGCAAGCATGCAGAAATATATCCGTGTATGCAGACATGTCATTTTGAAAAGGAAAGAAATCACACTTCAAATAGCTATGCAAATTCTTTTTCCTCATTGTAATAGACCTGCTGTTTTGTACTGTGCTACATAAAAATAAACTTGTTAATACTCTATGTCAGAAGAACAGAATGGAAAGCTGGGACAGTATTTTAAAACTCTCTTCCAATTAACAGAAAGGTTCCCTAGAGCCAAGTCACATTCATTAATTTAAAATGCTTATACAAAACAAATCTTTCAAGAGAAAACCTAAGCCTACTCAGATTATAAGGATACATATGGCGAAATGTATATACTGCTACCCTCGAAAGGGTAAGCACCTGTAAATATCTATTTCAGACATTAATAAAAATGTTCTGACAGTTTAGTTAACTGAACATTTAACTAAAAATGTTCAGTTAAAGCATGGGCTTACGTTAATAATTAAATTATAGATGATGATACAATAAAATGATTCTGCCCTTATCTTCCATCTTCCTGCAGACTTTGTTTTATATTGAATATTCTACTAAACAGAAAATGTAATGTGCTTTTTTTTGGAAACAAGAATATATGATAAGATCATGCATTTGAAGTCAGCATGAAGTTTCCTTTAGAGTTAATTCTTTTTTTTTCTTTTTTTTTTTTGGAATAAATTATCCAATTAAATATACAATTGTATTTTTCCCAATAGTATTTCCCCACAAGTTAGAACTTTAAACTCATACCCCCCTTCTTATATAGAAGTGTGAGGAACTGCAAAGAACAAGATAGACTAACTAGTCCAGAGCCTTTTAAACATAATCCCTTAATGTAGAATCAGGATTTATTTGGGCTTGACTGAATTGCCTGTGGATTTCAGAAATCATTGTTTGCTCTTTGTTCAAGAAGGAATCCTCTTTTTCTTGACATAAAGATGTCAAAAAGTTTATAATGATATTTTATGATGCCATTATAATTCCTTTCTATTCTTAAAAATATAGCATTAAGCTTCTCCATTACCTTATCACTTCCTTAATCTTTTCTTTTTCACAAAAAGAACTGACATATTTATCATTGATTTTTCTAGAAAATGTTGTACCGGATGACCTTTCCCCCTTTTTTTTCTTTGCAAAGTACCTTAGTTAATCTGACCTCTTAATGATTACGCACATATTCCTTAGTAACTGAATAAAACTTTTCTTTCTCAAGATAGCAAGTGCTTAATCCTCATTACTGGGAATATGCTGAAACCTCGAATACTTGTCAAAGATTCATCGAGTAATCCTGAGCTTGGTTTGCCTTTAGTGATTTACACAAGGGCTGTGATTACAATAATTGATTTATCTCATACTTAAAATCTACTGGTGACATTAAAATGACATTATCCAATTTTTGCTGCTGGAGTTTAGATTTACTTTATGGAGAGGTAAGGATTTGTCATTACATATGACTAAATAGAACCCTTGTGACTTAAAGCAGCTAATTCAAATATAATATAATGGAAGAAAGAACTAAGTCTATTGAATAAAAGCAGCTTATGAATATAGCATCAATTTGTGGTAGTGAACGAATTGCCCTTTTTAACCCCCCCCCCTTTTTTTTTTTGCATGTTATCTGTGGCATTAAAACACCTTGTTAAATACAAGTGCTGCAGTCTACAATTCTTCTTCAAAGAGACCAGGCTCTCACATGAAAAACAATGTTTTCCAAAGGATTTCAGGAGGTAAACGTTCACATGTATGTTCTCAATTATCTCCTAAATGAAATATATAATCTATCATAATTCTTCATTAGATAGTCTCTCATGCAAGACAAAAAAATAGCATAGGCTGGTTGTTTAAAGCAGTCCGTCACTGTGACATGTAGCTTGCAATTTCTTGAAGTATGTTTGACTAAAGGATTACCTAAATGTCCCTTCCAAGCAAGCTATGGTGTTTTCTCCCTTAGGTCTTGGTTTCTGATTATATTAAAGGAAGAAAGCTCTCAATGAATGCAGTAATTATTGCACAGAAAATCAGGGGAAAGTATGATTTCTATTCAAGAAAGGTTTATAAATTAAAAGAAAAAGTTTAGTGCCGCTCTTTCCATACATGTCATGTTAATTTTGATTATGCTTCATTAAAGCTCCTAGATAACTAAAAATGATTACTGTAGTTGGTTCATTAACATTGTGATTTTAACCACAGCTGAAAAACATGTTGTAAAAATTAATAACACTCATGCCTATATATATATATATATATATATACATAAAGAGAGAGAGAGAGAGAGAGAGACTATAAAAGGCACATAAAGAAGACATTTTGAAAGAACTAAGGGTACAGCGTAGTTTGACACCACTTTAAGTACTGTAGCTCCATTCTATGGAATCTTTTTTTAAACTGTGGGCCTCTTTGGGTTCCAGCCTTGGAGAAAAAAAATCCAAGGATTCTGTAGGATGGTGCCATGGCAGTTAAGCTGGTGTCAAACTGCATTATTTCTATAGTGTAGATGCACCCTCAGAGGCCAAACAAAGCCAAAAATGAACATTAGTCAGATAAGCTTTCAAATGTTAGCAATAGTAGATGAAGGTGTGATTTCTATAACAGTCATACAAGACAGAATGCAGAATGCTGACAGAAACAAAAATTGCTTTGCATAATCAGTAAGAAATTACTTCATGTAAGCAACTTCTTTTCTGTGCATGTTCCCCCCCCCCAGTGGTTATACCTGTAACAGGACTATACTAGTCTAAGTAAATGGTGGAGCCATGAACCAAGGGCAGTCTCTGTTATCTTCCTTTTCACTACTTCATAGTTTTGTACTGTTTGCCCTTTGCCTATTAGCAACATAGGCAGCTGCCCTAGACCATGGCAGAACATGTTTGTACAGTCAATCCCATCATGTCTACTCTGACTGGCAGCAGCCATTCAGGATTTCCAGCAGACTTATCACCTGCTACCAAATAATTTTCAACTGGAAATGCCAAAGAGTGAACCTAGGATCTTCTTTGTGAAAAGGTTATGCACTTAGTTTTATTCTCTCATCTGTTTTTCAGGATACAGGTTCCTCCCCCCTCCACCATACCCTAGGGGGATATGTTCTTGGACTTACCATTTATAAGTGAAACAGCAGATAATAGCAAACATTATTAAAATAAAGGACTACCAGTACAAACATACCATAGAGTTGTGTTGGAGGATATAACAATCCCTAGAGGAGACATCTCTCTAGGCATTTTCCAGTGTGACTCTATGGTATGTGTCCCCATTTTTTCAGTGTGGGTAACTGAAACTGTAGGTATTGATTCCATGGATACACGGGGCAAACTGTACATATCTCTAATAAACAAATGAAACATGGCAGTAGTAGAAGGAGATATTTGGGTTAGGCTACCATCATAGCTGCAACACAAGACAAGGTTCTGATAATGATTTAAAGAGTAGCATGGGTGGATGTGTGGGAGTGAATGCCTAAACCTTCCTCTATCTTCAGCTCCACCCCAATTCTTTCCCTCAAATGATTATCTCCCCTGGAGCTCTGAATCCAGATAAACAACCTGCTTGGATTAAAACTGACAGACACTAAGGTGTTTTGAGGAGCAGAAATGCAGAAAGCAAAGGGTTTCACAACCCTGTTTTGCCTGCCTAGGCAGCACTGAAAGCCAAATAATCAGTCCATTTCTGAGATCCCTGAAGCATAGCAGGTGATAACTAGGGAGATGGACTTCTCAGTGGTGGCACCTTGGCTTTTCAATGATATCCCCAGATGGTCACCTGCCATCTGATGTCTTTATGGGTAAAACCCCACTTGGTATAGCTCAGAACTGTTCATGTAAAAAAAACTTTTAATTTTCCCAAATTTTGTTGAGCTGTTTTACTTCAACCATTCAAATAGTGTTTTTATTTTATTGTACGTGCTATTTTATGATATTTTAAGTATTTTGTTGCAAGCCACTCTGATAACAGGGAGTACCTGAATATTCCCATGTGCTCAAAGAATAGAAATGCTAGCTCTGCTGGAGCACCTGGTCATGCTACTCCCACTATTTGCACATTTGGACCACATGAGAAAGGGCTCTATTTGCATCCCAGCTCAGAGCTAATCTGGATTCCCCTTTACATTGAAAAGCTTTATGTGTGCATGCTAATATTCATGTCAAGCCCTTTTCCAAGATACCCAAGCACACAGATAGCAGGGGAAAGACTACTCCATATGGTACTATAGCCATACCATGGGTCACTTCAGCTGCCTCATGTGTTTGAAAGGTGTTGACTAAATCTGATTAAAGAAGCAAATGATCCTCCCATAGGGACATTGGCACAACCTATATTCTACCAAATTAATCATAAAATCATAGAATCATAGAGATGGATGGGGTCTCATAGGCCATTGAATTCAATCCCCTCCACAATGGAGGAACTCCAGCTAGAGCATCCCTAACAGGAATGTATTGTGTCACCACA
Source organism: Gambelia wislizenii (assembly GCA_030847615.1). NCBI lineage: Eukaryota > Metazoa > Chordata > Lepidosauria > Squamata > Crotaphytidae > Gambelia > Gambelia wislizenii. The sequence continues at coordinate 48,773,529 of JAUMIR010000001.1, read as the reverse complement.
ATAGTTAGTTTGCAACTGTTTTAAACATGCAAACAGTGCCTTACAGCAGAGATGTGGAACTTGTAGTCTTCCAGAAGTTCTTCTCTTCAGTTCAATTTTTCTTCGGTTCCAACCAGCCTAATCAATGGTGTAGAATGGTGGGATCTGAAGGTCAGAAACTTCTAGCAGACCCTACATTTCACATTTCTGCCTGATAACACAGTCAGACCCTTGTATCCACAGAACCAATATCCCTGGTTTTAGTTATCTGCAGCTGAAAAAATAGGGACATATACCATAGAGATGCATAGAAAAATGCCTGGAGAGGTGTCCTCTCTAGGAATTGCTAGGTCCTCCAACACAAATCTATAGTATGTTTGAACTGAAAGTCTTTTATTTGAATAGGGTTTGCTATTATCCATGGTAAGTCCGGGAACCAAACCCCGCAGATACACAGGTCTGACTGTATATTTGTGTCTAGATCCCTGTCCAGTTGCCTTTCTGCTATAAAGTGTTAAAATAACAACTATAGATTTTCTTTGGGTTTTTTTCCAGACTGTGAGGCCACGTTCTGGAATAGTTTCTTTCTGCCATTTCACCTGCATCTGTGGCTGGCATCTTCAGAGAATGGTTGTGTACGTGCTTGTGTGGAGTTTATATGCTGTGAACCCCTGTTGGGGAGGATATGTAAATTTGTGTAATTGCATGGTTAGTTTCTGGGTATAGAAATGCAAGGCTCATTAGTGTCTGTTTGGCTAATGGTTGGTTGATGGGCTGTTATCTGCTGGAAATCCCCCTGTCCCTGGGTGGAATTCTTTTGTAGGTGTTGAGTTTTGATTCTATTGTTCTTCAAAACTGGGAGCCAGATTTTGTTTACTTTTAAGGTTTCTTCTTTCCTGTTGAAGTTGTCCAGGTGTTTGTGGATTTCAATAGCTTCTGTGTGCATTCTGACATGATAGTTGCTGGCCTGGTCTAGAATTTCTGTGTTTTCAAATAGCATGTTGTGTCCAGGTTAGTTTATCACACGTTCTGCTACTGATGATTTTTCTGGTTGGCCCAGTCTGCAGTGTCTCTCATGTTCCTTGATTCATGTTTGCACACTGCGTTTAGTGGTCCCTATGCAAACTTGTCCACAGCTGCATGGTATGCAGTAAACTCCTGCAGCTGTGAGAGGGTCTCTTTTGTCGTTCACTGAGTGTAGCATTTCTTGGATTTTTTTGGTTGGTCTATAAATTGTTTGGAGGTTGTGTTTCCTCATCCATTTCCCTATTCTGTCTGTGACTCCTTTGATGTATGGCAAAAATACCTTCCCTTTGGGTGGCTGTTTTTCTTCTTCATTCCTGTGGTTTTTTCTGGGTCTGGCTGCTCTTGTGATGTCTGATCTAGAGTAACCATTAGCCTGTAGGGCTCAGTTTAGGGTCTCAGTTCACCTTCCAGGTAATGGGGTTCACAGATTCTTTTTGCACGGTCTTACCAATGTTTTTATTGTGCTTCTTTTTTGTCCTGGGTGATGATTGGCGTTCTTGTGTAGGTATCTGTCTCTGTGTGTGGGATTTCTGTTTACCCTGTGGCCTAACTGTTGGTTTGGTTTGTTGATGGCTAGGACATCCAAGAATGGCAGTGTTCCTTCCTTCTCTTTTTCCATCGTGAATTGGATATTTGGGTGGATGCTATTCAGGTGGTTCAGGAATGAGACCAAATCTTCTTCTCCATGGTTCCAAATGGTGAAATTGTCATCCATGCATCGGAACCATGTTGTGGGCTTTATTGGTGCTGTTTCCAGGGCTTGTTTTTCAAAATGTTCCATGTAAAAGTTTGCTATCACGGGGCTCAGGGGGCTGCCCATGCCTACCCCATCTAGCTGTTCATAGAATTTGTTATCCCACTGGAAGTACCTTGTAGTGAGGCAGTGTTTGAACAAGGCTGCGATGTCCTCAGGAAATATTTGTTGATTGATTCCCATGGTGTCCATTATGGGGACTTGGGTGAACAAGGAGACAACATCAAAACTGTGATCAGTCTGTCTCCAGGTTTCAATTATATGTTGATTTTTTCTATGAAGCATTTCTATACCCAGAAACTAACCATTCAATTATACAAATTTACATATCCTCCCCAACAGGGGTTCACAGCATATAAACCCCAGACACACTCCTACCCAACCATTCTCTGAAGATGCCAGCCACAAATGCAGGCGAAATGTCAGAAAGAAACTATTCCAGAACAAGGCCTCATAGCCCAGAAAAAAAACCCAAGGAAAATCTATGGATGCTGGCTATGAAAGCCTTCGACTTCACAAAATAACAACTGTTGCCTGTAGCCTGAAATTAATTATTCTTTGCTACATTTTAGAGCCTAAATGCTACTGAGGGAAGAGGCACTACAGAACAAAGCTATAGTGGTGTCTTTTGCACCCTCTGACCAGTACGTCTTCTTAGCATTTATAAGTATCTGAAACTAGCTCTGGTATCGCCTCTCTTCTGCATACATTGAGACAACACAATGAAGTATATTATTATTTAACATGATCTAAAGTCACATGAAGCACTTTGGGGGTGGAGTAGATCATTCTTAATTTTGGAATTAGTCATTAGTATGTTGATTATACCCAACATTATGTTTCTTTTCATTCCATTCAGGTATAGCTGTTTCATTTGTTAGATCACCTTTGGCAGCTATGGCTAAGTCCTTTATCACACTGTGCTGTTATAGTGCTATTATTCCACTTTAACTGCTATGGTTGCCTCCTGTGGAATTCTGACTTTGCAGTTTAGTGAGGCCTAAGAGCTCCCTGGCTGAGAGTTCTAAATGCCCCCCAAACTACAAATCCCATGGTTCCACAGGAGGCAGCCGTAGCAGTTAAAGTGGAATAATAGTGCTATGACAGTGTCGTGTGGTAGTGGGATAAGTGGAGGGGCTGTAGCTCTGTGGTAGGGCACATGCTTTGCATGCAAAAAGTCAAAGGCTCTGTGCCTTGACATCTCCAGAAAGGGATGGGAAAGACTCCTCTATAAAGCCCTGGAGAACTACTTCTTATCAGTGTAGACACCACTGAACTAGATGGGCCAATGATCTGACTTGACAAAAGGCAGCTTCCTGTGTTCATATAGATTTGGGTGAATAAACTGATGCAATTCAAACAAGACAGAAGTGGTGGTTGAGCAACTCTGAACTTGAGGGATTGTGGGATCCTCCTTGTCATTAAGTAGATGCACATTCTGGAGGTTATCTTGGATTTGGAAGTGATTTGAGATGGCAGCTATCACCAGAAGTGCTTTTTGTCAACTGTGCCCTGATCTGGAAAATAGAGATTGAGCAACCATCACTGTTATTTTTGTAACCTCCATAATCAACTTATGTAATATGCTTTATGTGAGAATGCCCTTGAAAACCACAGCTTCAGCTAGTACATACTGCAATAGAATACCTTCTGTCAGGTGCAGGATGGCGGGAACCATGAGATCATGCTGCAGCAACAGCACAGGGTACCTATTAACTTCTGTGTGCAGTTCAAGGTGCTGGCACCGATCTTTAAATAAAGACCCACATGGCTTTGGCTCTGCATATCTTATGGAGAGATGCTCCCTATTAAAGTCCATCTGCCCACTAGGGAAGATTGAAGATGTTCTTTGTCAGAATTTTATCTGTTTAGGAAAATGTAGCAGAATTCAAAAGAAGGCCTTTCCCCCATAGCGGTACCAGGGTTATAGAACTCTTTCCTAGAAGCATCATATCACTCAGAACTACCTTTTTGCATTCCCTTTTCAGGCAGGGCATTTTTTAAAAAGCATTTTAATTTTCACTGTAACAGTCACCCTATTTCTTTGAGCAATAACAATTTCCAAGGGTATACTGCTTATCTGAGCTCACTTTCCTTTGCAAGGAAGCCATTGGGAGCATACGGTATTTTGTAATACAGTATGTGAGTTTATTTACAAATAGATGTCAGCACTCCAACATATCATCAGTTCCACTCCTCCATAACAGATCACCAGAGAGAGGTACCTCTGCTTCCTTTTAGCTTACAGAGTCTCCAGATTTCACCCCCACAAACATACCCACACATACATACTAAATGTTTCTCTTAGGCAGCAACTGCACTGCAGAAATAATCAACTTTGACACCACTTTAACTGCCATGGCTCCCTCCTATGGAATCCTGGGATTTGAAGTTTGCTGTGGCACCAGAGCTCTCAGACAGTGAAGGCTAAATATTTCACAAAACTACAAATCCCAGGGTTCCATAGATTGAGCCATGGCAGTTAAATAGTATCAAACTTGGGTTATTTCTGCAGTGCAGATGCAGCCTTAGGGCTCATCTACAGGACTCCCTGCGGATCAGGCCCATTCCTCCCCTATTACCTCCACAAAATGGGAGGAAGTCCAGACAGGCCCACTGCCACCGCTGCAACCGCCTGCATCTCACTCTCCGGATCCAGTCAGGAGGCCCACAGCATGTGAGCAAAGCCCCCTGCATGTGACCAACCTGGTCACATGCTGCAGGCCCCCTTCCTGGATCTGGAAGAGTGAGGCAGCTGGCAGCTATAGCAATGGCCCAGTGTGCCAGAATAGGCTTCTGTGGTCATGTGGGCCCTGACCTCTTTTATTTTGGCTGCAATGGATTTAAACAGGTATTTTCTTAAAACATTTTATCAGGCTCTGTCTCTGCCCTGGAGGACATGAAAGATTGCTCCAGGGGAAAATGGAGCAAAAAGCCCTGGGCCTATGTTGTCAGGCCCGCAGGGCTCCAAGATGGGAGCAAGACAGGGTAAATTTTCCGTGTAGACTAGCCCTTATTCTTTTTATCATAAACACCTCTTTTTTTTTAATACTCACAGTTAGTTTGCCCTCTATGATTACACTGGGGAATCAATATGGATTATCTTCTCTGATCATCTCCTAGTCATTTCAAGCTTTCACACACACTCCACCCACGAAGTATCTAGGAACGTTTTGGGACCTGCCTGAAACTCCAATTTTATAGCAGTATATTTATGTTTTAGATGTTTTAAGCATTTTCAGTATTTTGAAATATAAGTGGAATGTGCAACAAAATGTTGTAGTGTGCACTTACCACCAACAGGAATTCTGTCCAGCATGCCAGCCAGCCAGTCATGCCTTCCCCAAGGAAACTATATTCTATACTCCTTGTATCTGAAGAAGTGAATTGTAATCCATGAAAACGAATGTTAAAATAAATCTGTTAGCCTGTCTACATTAGTGATAAAATCTGAATCCCCCCCAAATCTAGCCCAATAAGGCCACACAACATGCAACGTTATCCCCAAATCTGGTGCCATAGTGCCATGTGGGAAGAGGTGCCTGACTAGGCAGCAGTAGTGGACCTACAGCAAAGGGTAAAAATCCATGCGGGGTAGCCCCGGGCCAAAGAAGTGTGATTTTCAACCCCACCCCTCCCCCCTGTAGTCAAGCTCTTAATGGTGTCACAAGATTTTCAGTTACTGCCTCAAACAGGTATATCCCCATGCTCTGTCTCATTTACAGCTTTTCTTTTCTAACATACACTAAACATTCAGTGACTCCTGAGAACCAATGAGCATGCTCAATTCTCATCAGACTGATTTTATTGTGGTGGAATAGTGATGTTTTTCAGTTTCTTTCTTTTCTTTTTTTTAAAGGCAGACAGTTGATGATGAATTTTGACAGTAACTACAGCAGTGGGAACCTTGGCCTCAGCTTTCAAATGTTGTGGTGGTGAGTGGTCCATCCAAAGCAGTCCCTAGTGGACTAGCGACTGTGGAGGGGGAAGAGGTAGTATCACTTCCATTTTCATTTTTGGCCACGGGGGGGGGTGTTAGGGGGCATCTGCACGACTGGGAAACTTGTGGGCTAAACCACCATGTTTTGCTGCATTTGTGGGGGGGGGGTCTGATGGCTTTGGGGGTCTTCATGGGTTGCCAGATATAGCCCTGAAGGCAGTATGTAGCCCATATGACACACTTTGCTGAACTTCGTCCCAGTGAGTGTGGTCTAGTATCCCCGCTTAAGTAAAAGATGGCAGGTGGTCCAAGCCTAAACTTAACGTCTTAGAATAAATTATCACTGTATTCAATGGAGCTTACTCACAAGTAAGTACCCCCAGAACTACAGGTTTACCTTCCTTACTAGAAGCTGAAGATGCCATTGTAAGATTTACAAAGATGAGGAGGTGTATGCAGGCACTCACCTACAACATAGATAGAACAAATGTGGGGTGAGGATGTGGGCATGCACCTGAGTCCAACGCTCCCACAAATCCTGCTGCCTTATAGACCTTCTCATGCTATCAATCAGGGGTGGGAATCAGGTAGCTCTCCAGATTTTGTTGAACTGCAGACTCCTGGCAGCCCTAAGCCACATTGCTAATGGGAGGAATGCTGGGAAATGCAGTTCAACAACCTTTGAAGGGCTGCATAATTCCCATCCCAGTTGTAGATTCTCTGGGGAATGTGTTAACAGAGCTCCCACAGTTAGGAACTCTGTTAAGGTAGGCTTCTCAAGAGGAGTTTAGAAAAATATGTTGTGATGAATGAATATGGTTACAAATTGCTTCTCAGGTATGTGTGCTAAGTGCACAAATGTGTACAGTTCTATGAGGCAGCCAAACATGCAGGGAAATTGAGGACTGGGCTTACAAAGTATGCCACAACTCCTCTCCAGATTAGGTCTATCCACGTTGCAGGTGCATGGCTATGCAGACCTATCTTAGAGTTTGTTGTGCCTCCAGGCAACATTACAGAAGAACTGTTTTCAGTTCTGAAAACTAATGCACTTTGATTATGCTATGGTCAATTTTACTCAAGCTTCCATTTGCTATTGGGGAAGTACAAGTTAATATTCTTGACTGACAATAGTCATCTTTCCATTTTGTCAAATGCATTGTCTTCCACAAGTTGACAACCTAAATAACTTTATACAAACCTGATTTAATTAACAGATCATTTCAACTATTGTATGTCAACCACATATGAAAAGAAATTTGCATACTCTATGATTCTATGATTCTATTATTCTACTTTCTGATAATTACAGATACACTGGCCCATCCTACTAAAAGAAGAAATGCAGTGCAATCAGAAAAACAAGTGGAAACCTGACCAAACTTGCAAACATAATTTCAGCTTCCTATTGATATTCAGTTTCCCTACAACTCACTGAATTAGGCAAACAGTACAGTGGGAAAACTGTTTAAAAATGTTAATCAAATAATTGCAATACCAGATTTTTAGTCAGACCAACAAGTGAGATGCAAATAAGCCTACTTTTCTTTCTTATCGAGCCTTTATTGTTTATTACAATTAAACCTGAGATGAAACTATGGTTTAGATAAACTTTTAAAAATATTTTCCTTGGGGTTATTCTGGGCTGTGAGGCTGTGAGAACTCTGAAGATGCCAGCCACAGATGCAGGCAAAACGTCAGAAAGAAACTATTCCAGAACATGGCCTCACATGCCAGCCACAGATGCAGGCAAAACGTCAGAAAGAAACTATTCCAGAACATGGACTCACAGCTCAGAAAAACCCCAAGGAGAATCTATGGATGCCGGCCGTGAAAGCCTTCCACTTCACATTTTAAAAATATTTCTAAACTATAATAAACTGAAACTTGTTCCCCCTCATTTTCTCAGCCTCTCAGCCCTTCAGTTTAGAAAGATTTTGATCAAGAGGCCTGGGGGTTGTCTAGATGATGAAAATACTCCTCATAGAATTTGAGGAGAATATCTTTTGTCCCAATGAGATCCCATGGTGATTCACCTTATTCAGAAGGAGGGAGTAAAGAATTCCAAAAACTACGTGAGAAAAGCCTTTGTGGCTTTCCCCGAAGTTTTTAAAATAACACATGGAAATGTGCATTACCACTCATTTGGAAAATCATAGAATCATAGAATCATAGAATTGCAGAGTTGGAAGAGATCACGAGGGTCATCCAGTCCAACCCCCTGCCATGCAGGAAACCACGATCAAAGCATCCCCGACAGATGGCCATCCAGCCTCTGTTTAAAGACCTCCAAGGAAGGAGACCCCACCACGCTCCGAGGGAGTGCGTTCCACTGCCGAACAGCTCTTATTGTCAAAAAGTTCCTCCTAATGTTGAGGTGGAATCTCTGTTCCTGGAGCTTGCATCCATTTCCTGCCAGAGAGAAGGAGAGCAGCTTCTGGACAGCAAGTTTCCTGCCAGTTTCCTGCCAGGGAGAAGAAGGAAGCAACTTTTAAAACTTTTTTAAAAAACTGTTGGGAGAGGCTGCTTGTTGCTGAGGGGCTTGAACTTCTGAACTTCCCCTTTTACCCTCAAGAGCCAGAGGCCTTCCTGTGAGTCACACCTGTGAGTCACACCTGTGAGTCATTAGGGGGTGGAGCTGGGAGCCTAGCTCTATATAAGTCCTTGCAGAGGCTTTCCAGGCCAGTTTCCTGCCAGAGAGAAGGAGAGCAGCTTCTGGACAGCAAGTTTCCTGCCAGTTTCCTGCCAGGGAGAAGAAGGAAGCAACTTTTAAAACTTTTTTAAAAAACTGTTGGGAGAGGCTGCTTGTTGCTGAGGGGCTTGAGCTTCTGAACTTCCCCTTTTACCCTCAAGAGCCAGAGGCCTTCCTGTGAGTCACACCTGTGAGTCACACCTGTGAGTCATTAGGGGGTGGAGCTGGGAGCCTAGCTCTATATAAGTCCTTGCAGAGGCTTTCCAGGCCAGTTTCCTGCCAGAGAGAAGGAGAGCAGCTTCTGGACAGCAAGTTTCCTGCCAGTTTCCTGCCAGGGAGAAGAAGGAAGCAACTTTTAAAACTTTTTTTAAAAACTGTTGGGAGAGGCTGCTTGTTGCTGAGGGGCTTGAGCTTCTGAACTTCCCCTTTTACCCTCAAGAGCCAGAGGCCTTCCTGTGAGTCACACCTGTGAGTCACACCTGTGAGTCATTAGGGGGTGGAGCTGGGAGCCTAGCTCTATATAAGTCCTTGCAGAGGCTTTCCAGGCCAGTTTCCTGCCAGAGAGAAGGAGAGCAGCTTCTGGACAGCAAGTTTCCTGCCAGTTTCCTGCCAGGAAGAAGAAGGAAGCAACTTTTAAAACTTTTTAAAAAAACTGTTGGGAGAGGCTGCTTGTTGCTGAGGGGCTTGAACTTCTGAACTTCCCCTTTTACCCTCAAGAGCCAGAGGCCTTCCTGTGAGTCACACCTGTGAGTCACACCTGTGAGTCATTAGGGGGTGGAGCTGGGAGCCTAGCTCTATATAAGTCCTTGCAGAGGCTTTCCAGGCCAGTTTCCTGCCAGAGAGAAGGAGAGCAGCTTCTGGACAGCAAGTTTCCTGCCAGTTTCCTGCCAGGGAGAAGAAGGAAGCAACTTTTAAAACTTTTTTAAAAAACTGTTGGGAGAGGCTGCTTGTTGCTGAGGGGCTTGAACTTCTGAACTTCCCCTTTTACCCTCAAGAGCCAGAGGCCTTCCTGTGAGTCACACCTGTGAGTCACACCTGTGAGTCATTAGGGGGTGGAGCTGGGAGCCTAGCTCTATATAAGTCCTTGCAGAGGCTTTCCAGGCCAGTTTCCTGCCAGAGAGAAGGAGAGCAGCTTCTGGACAGCAAGTTTCCTGCCAGTTTCCTGCCAGGGAGAAGAAGGAAGCAACTTTTAAAACTTTTTTAAAAAACTGTTGGGAGAGGCTGCTTGTTGCTGAGGGGCTTGAACTTCTGAACTTCCCCTTTTACCCTCAAGAGCCAGAGGCCTTCCTGTGAGTCACACCTAACGGCGCGCGAATTTCAGTAACCAAACAAAAATACAGCAGACCTAAAAGTACAGCTTAGCATTCTCAGCGTTAACTAAGAGTTCTTAGATTACCTAAAAGCTCTCATCATGGACACTGAGGGGACTGCAGCAGTCACTTGCAACACTTGTGCGATGTTTCTATTCTTGTCTACAGACGTGGAGAACTTCACCTGCACCAAATGCAAGCTGGTAGCCCTCTTGGAGGAGAAAGTACAGCAGCTGGAGACACGGGTAGCTACACTTCAACAGATTCGGGAGCAAGAGGTTTTCCTGGACAGAACAGAACGAACACTCTTGGATGGGGACCGCACAGAGGAAGTGGCTGTGGAGGAGAGGGTCACTTCACGGACACAGGAAGTAGACAGCTGGAGGAATGTCACACACAGAACAAGAAAATCCAGGGATTCTTCCAGCAGCTTGCAGCTACAGAATCGATTTGAAGCCCTTTCCCTTATCAAGGACAATGAGGAAGAACAGCATGGACAGACTTCAGGGGTAGAGCAGGGGACCTTGAGAGGACCACCGCAAGGAACAGCAGCTGCGAAGCCTCAGCGGAGGCGTGTGGTGGTGGTGGGGGACTCCTTGCTGAGGGGTACAGAAGCAGTGGTATGTGGGCCTGACAAGATGACTCGGGAGGTGTGTTGTCTCCCTGGGGCAAAGATCTGTGATGTGACCGAGAGGCTGACAAGACTCATCAAGCCTACGGATCATTACCCCTTCCTTTTGGTCCATGTGGGAACCAATGATACTGCAAGGCACAGCTTTCCCAAGATCAGAAGAGATTATGAGGCCCTGGGGAGGAAGCTGAAAGAAATGAACGCACAGGTGGTCATCTCGTCTCTTCTGCCAGTTGAAGGGCATGGTCCAAGAAGGGAGAGGAAAATAGCCAACGTAAACAACTGGCTCCGTAGATGGTGTCGCCGAGAACAAATTGGATTCTTGGATCATGGACTGCGCTTCCATGCAGGGGGACTTCTGGCAAGAGATGGGGTGCATCTTACAACAGTTGGAAGAAACATTTTTGCCAACACTCTCAAGAATTTGATCAGGAGGGCTTTAAACTGAGTCAAATGGGGGAGGGAGACAGTATTCTGGAAGGCAAAAGGGCTGGAGAAAATAGTCAAACTGTCATAGAGGGAACAAGGCAAACAGCGCAAGGACCCAACAGTGGGAGGCAAAAAAACTTGCACAGGGAGCAAGTAAAGGGAACACATGGTCTCAGATGTCTCTACACTAATGCACAGAGCATGGGAAATAAGCAAGATGAACTAGAACTCCTTGCACTACAAAACAAATATGATATAATAGGCGTTACTGAAACCTGGTGGGACGAGTCTCATGATTGGAATGTAGGAATAGAGGGGTATAACCTTTATAGGAGAAACAGGCCAAACAGGAAAGGAGGAGGAATAGCATTATATGTCAGGGATATTTACACCAGTGAAGTGATCCATGACATCAATACTGGAAGCCAGGTGGAGAGCATCTGGATAAAAATTAAAGGGGAGGGAAACAACAGGGATGTTATTGTGGGACTCTACTACAGACCCCCAAATCAGACGGAGGAATTGGATGTTGCCTTTCTAGAACAGATGAACATACATGCAGAAAGGAGAGATGTAGTAGTGATGGGTGACTTCAACTATCCTGATATTTGCTGGCAATCTAACTCAGCCAAAACTACAAGGTCTAGCAAATTCCTTACATGCCTGGAAGACAATTTCATGGTCCAAAAGGTGGAAGAGGCAACAAGGGGGTCAGCTATTTTAGATCTGATCCTAACCAACAGAGACGACCTTGTTAATGGGGTGCAAGTGGTGGGATCCTTAGGTGAGAGTGATCATGTTCTCCTGGAGTTTGTTATACAATGGAAAGGAGAAGCCAGGCATAGTCAGACACGCATTCTTGACTTTAGGAGAGCTGATTTCAATAAACTCAGGGAAATACTGGGGATGATCCCATGGTCAAGAATACTAAAAGAGAAGGGACCTCAAGACGGTTTTGACTTTCTCAAAAGGGAGATACTGAAGGCACAATTTCAAACAGTACCATTGAGGAAGAAAAATGGGAGGTGTCTCAAGAAACCAGGATGGATGACTAAAGAACTTTCAATGGAGCTAAGTTTTAAACGGAACATGTATAGGAAATGGAAAAGGGAGGAAATCACCAAAGAAGAATTCAAACAGATAGCGAACACGTGTAGGAGTAAAGTCAGAAAAGCTAAAGTGCAGAATGAGCTCAGGCTTGCTAGGGAGGTTAAGAACAATAAAAAGGGTTTTTTTGGGTATGTCCGCAGCAAAAGGAGGAAGCAGGAAATGATAGGGCCACTACGTGGAGAAGATGGCAAAATGCTAACAGGGGACAGAGAAAAGGCAGAATTACTCAACACCTTCTTTGCCTCAGTGTTTTCAGAAAAGGAAAAGGAGGACCAACCTGAGGAAAATGGAACAGAGGACACAATAGGGGAAATCCAGCTGAAAATAAGTAAAGAGGTGGTACAGGAATACCTTCTTAATCTAAATGAATTTAAATCTCCAGGACCAGATGAACTACATCCAAGAGTATTAAAAGAGCTGGCAAATATAATCTCAGAGCCATTGGCAATAATATTTGAGAACTCCTGGAGAACAGGAGAAGTCCCAGCAGACTGGAGGAGGGCAAACGTTGTTCCCATCTTCAAAAAGGGGAAAAAAGAGGATCCCAACAACTATCGTCCAGTTAGTCTGACATCAATACCAGGGAAGATTCTAGAACAGATCATTAAACAGAGAGTCTGTGAACATTTAGAAGGCAATGCCATAATCACAAAAAGTCAGCATGGGTTTCAGAGAAACAAGTCATGCCAGACTAATCTGATCTCTTTTTTTGATAAAGTTACCAGCTTGGTAGATGAAGGGAATGCTGTGGACATTGCATACCTTGATTTCAGTAAGGCCTTTGACAAGGTTCCCCATGACATTCTTGCAAACAAGCTTGTAGAATGTGGGCTAGACAAGTTAACTGTTCAATGGATTTGTAATTGGTTGACTGGCCGAACCCAAAGGGTGCTCAGCAGTGGCTCCTCTTCGTCTTGGAAAGATGTGACCAGTGGGGTGCCACAGGGTTCTGTCCTGGGCCCAGTGCTATTCAACATCTTTATCAATGACTTAGATGAGGGAATTAGGGGCATACTTATCAAATTTGCAGATGACACCAAATTGGGAGGAGTAGCTAATACCCTAGAGGACAGGATCAAAATTCAGAATGACCTGGATAGACTGGAGAGCTGGGCCAAAGCTAACAAAATGAAATTCAATACGGAGAAATGTAAAGTACTGCATTTAGGGCGGAAAAATGAAATGCATAAATATAGGATGGGAGAGACCTGGCTGAATGAGACTATGTGCGAAAGGGATCTAGGAGTCCTAGTAGACCACAAGTTGAACATGAGCCAACAGTGTGATGCGGCAGCTAAAAAGGCCAATGCAATTTTGGGCTGTATCAATAGAAGTATAGTGTCTAGATCAAGGGAAGTAATAGTGCCACTCTATTCTGCCTTGGTCAGACCTCACTTAGAATACTGTGTCCAGTTCTGGGCACCACAATTCAGAAAGGATATTGACAAATTGGAGCGTGTCCAGAGAAGGGCAACTAAAATGGTGAAAGGTCTGGAAACGATGCCTTATGAGGAGAGACTTAGGGAGCTGGGTATGTTTAGCCTGGAAAAAAGACGGTTTAGAGGCGATATGATAGCCCTGTTTAAGTATTTGAAGGGATGTCACGCTGAGGATGGAGCAGGCTTGTTTTCTGCTGCTCCAGAGACTGGAACACGGAGCAATGGGTGCAAGCTCCAGGAACAGAGATTCCACCTCAACATGAGGAGGAACTTTTTGACAGTCAGAGCTGTTCGGCAGTGGAACACACTCCCTCGGAGCGTGGTGGGGTCTCCTTCCTTGGAGGTCTTTAAACAGAGGCTGGATGGCCATCTGTCGGGGATGCTTTGATTGTGATTTCCTGCGTGGCAGGGGGTTGGACTGGATGGCCCTCGTGGTCTCTTCCAACTCTGCAATTCTATGATTCTATGATTCATTGCTCCATGTTCCAATCTCTGGAGCAGCAGAAAACAAGCCTGCTCCATCCTCAACGTGACACCCCTTCAAATACTTAAACAGGGCTATCATATCGCCTCTTAACCGTCTTTTTTCCAGGCTAAACATACCCAGCTCCCTAAGTCTCTCCTCATAAGGCATGGTTTCCAGACCTTTCACCATTTTAGTCGCCCTCCTCTGGACACGCTCCAATTTGTCAATATCCTTTTTGAATTGTGGTGCCCAGAACTGGACACAGTATTCTAGGTGAGGTCTGACCAAGGCAGAATAGAGCGGCACTATTACTTCCCTTGATCTGGACACTATACTTCTATTGATGTATCGATTCAGGACACTACACATTCTCAGAGAGGAGCAGAAGTGAACAGCAGATTAGTTGGATGTGCATGAGGGGCAAGCTTGCCAGCAAGGAAGTGTCCAGAAGCACCATTTTGAATTTTTGTGTTGCCAACTGTGCACATTTTTGCTGCTCTGAGGTGATAAAATACCATTTTTAAGCAGAAGGTCACACTTGCGCACATTTGCTTTAAAGTTAAAAAAAAAAAACCCTATGCAGCGGTGACATGGAGATTATCAGGCATGGGGGAACACACCAAAAAAATGCGTTCCCAATTGCATCAGAAGAATGGGAGGAAAACAGGAAGGGTGACCTTACCAGATGCCCGCATTGTTCAGCCATTCCAGGGGCATAGCGCTGCTCCAGACAAGGCTCCATTTTCCTATTGACAGGAACAAGCTGCTAATGGAGATATTTTACTCACGGCCGCACTACACTCCCAGGATGCCGGAGGACGTCATCGTCTCATATACTTGCCCCTTCCTGTTCTTCTAGTGATCTTTTGACACAGTTTTTGCCACATCTGATAATCTCCAACATGTGGAGAAAAATAACACACTAATTTACTTGGCCACCATCTTGATTCACAGACATTTGCACTTCAAATGCAGATAACTTCTCATACTATCAATTTTGCCAAAAGACTGTGGAGACAAGTGAACACTGCTGTGAATTTGCAATAATTGCACAGGATTCAGCATTATATCCTCTTCTCTAGGCAAGCCTCATCTTCACCAATTGCTAGTTTAAATGCACTACTCTGGAATGGCAGTCCTCGTTTATTCAGATGGGGAAACCTAAGGTAATTAACACCTTACCCATTTCTGCTTATTGTCATAGGAATTTTAACCACCATTTCCCAGAACTAATTGTACAGGCATTCAGCCTGAAAGACTGTGTCTCTCTATATGAGCCTGCCTGAGTTTTGATACCTTAAGGATAGTGCAATCTTTTGTTCCCACAAACCTCACAGTGTCATTTGGTGAGGATACAAGAGAGGCCCTTGTATGTCTATTTCAAGGCTGTGCAAGTCCCTTCCACAGAAAGCTAGGCTCACACCCTCTTGCCTGCCTTTTACCAGAAGACAAACACCTTTTTATTTAGGCAGGCTTTGGGCCACTAATTTGCCATTGAAGCAGGGCCTTTTAATAGTACAGTTGTCCCTTCATATTCTCTGGGGTTTGGTTCCAGGGCTCCCCATGGATACCAACATCTGTGAATACTCAAGCCCCATTATAGCAATGGCATAGAGAATGGTGTCCCTTATATAAGATGGCAAAATCAAGGTTTGCTTTTTTGGATTACAGTATTGTTTTTTAAAGAATATTTTCAAGCTGTGAATACTTAAATCCATGGATACCAAATCTGTGGATACAGAGGGACAACTGTACTTTTCTCCTTTCTTGTTATATTGTTTAAAAATAAATATTTGAAATCAATGATCCTTTTTAATATCATAGCATATGTAATTGTTTTTAATTAGTCTTTAATGGATTGTTGTTCTGTGCCTTCAAGTTGTTTCCGACTTAGAGCAACCCTAAGGCAAACTTATTACAGGGTATTCTTGGCAAGATTTGTTCAGAGGAGGCTTGCCCTTGCCTTCCTCTGAGGCTGAGAGAGTGTGACTTGCCCAAGGTCACCCAGAGGGTTTCTGTGGCTGAGCAGGGATTCGAACCCTGGTCTAACACACAAAACACTACACCATACTGGCTCTCTTACTGGTTTAGCTGTGATATTTTAACTTATGTTGTAAGCCACATTAGTTCCCACACTAGGGGGTTGTCTAAATGGTGAAAAAGCTCCTCATAGAATTCGAGGAGAATACCTTTTGTCCCACCGAGATCCTGCAGTGATTCACCATATTTGGAAGGGAGGGGCAAAAACTTTTTAAAAAACCCACAACTATGTGGGAGAAGCCTTTGATGTGTCTCCTGAGTTTTTTTTAAATGCACATTCCCGCTCATTAGGACAAGCAAATCACATTGCAGTGCATTCCCAGATAAGAGTGGAAGTGGAAACCTGATTGGTTGGATGTGCATGTGTGTGTGTGGAGGGGTGGGCTTGCCAGCAATGAAGTGGCTGAAGTGCCATTTTGGAGTTTCACGGTCATGATCATCTGCTTTTTCGTTGTGCTGAGGTGACCAAACGGAAAGTTGCACTTGTGCATCTTACATTTACAGTACTGTGTATGTGTGTGTGTGTGTGTGTAGTGCAGTGCAGTGGCAGCAACTTGTTGAGAATAATAATGCAAGCGATTCACTCCTGGCCACCATCTTGATTCGCAGGCATGGCTTCATGTGAACATCAAACACGGATAGGCTTTGCATAGCAGCGATCTTGCAAAAAACAACAACACAAACCCGTGGAGACAAATGAATGCTGCTGAGAATTTGCGTTTATGCACAGCAGTCAGCATCATATTTTGTCTAGACAAGCCCTAGGAGAAAGATGGGATAGAAATGATATAAATTCAATGCCATAAATCTCTTTTTGCAATAACTAAAACATAATTAAGTTACAAATGTAACATGTGAGCCTCAATCTTACCTCCCCTTAGCATAGCATAAATATCTGCATGTGGACCTATGCTACACCATGCCATATATCCTTCCCCTGACTTACTGGAAAGCCCCTGAAGCTGTCCCACATGACTATTCCATGCTTTGTGAGGAAGCATCTGGCTACATTCCCATAACCAGATGATCACTCTGAGAGCCCTGGAGAGCCTGGGAGATCTCAGCATTGATGTCATCATTTTCCATCTCACTATAGGGATGTAGCCAGATGCTTTTCTGAGCCTGGCTGCTCATTGTGAGGCACAGAGCAGCTGTGGTTTTTCAGTAAGCAGGGGAGCGATTTTGGCACAGCAGAGGGGAAGGGAGGGAACATCAGCCTCTGGAGCACACAAAAATGGAGAGCCACATGTTTAAGGGAAACATATGTGTGCAGATGAACCTAACAGGCTGAGAGTGTTCTAGGATCCAGACGGCTATTGCAAGTCCCGAAGGGTGCTATAGCGGGCTGGATTCAGACTGCAGAAGGCATCAAGGGTCAGGTCAAAACACTTTGAGGTTTAGAGGGAAAGCCAGACCCAGTGTGGTGAAGTTGTTTAAGTGCTGAACTAGGACTGTGGAAGACCAGGGGGTCAGCTAGATGGGAGAATTATTTGCAGAAAATAGCACATTACCTCATTATCACAGCAGTGTTCATTTGTCCCCTCAATTTATTCACAAGATCATTGGCATGGAAAGCTGTCCGAGTTTGAAGTTCACATGGAGCATGCCCGCGAGAAAAGATGGTGGCCATGAGTGAATTACCTGTCTTATTATCTCCCAAAAAGCTCTCTCCATTCCCCACCCACCCCTTTTGCCGTTAAATGAGAGGTACGAGGTTTTTTGCTTAAAAAGTTTTTTGCTCTGCCGCTTGAAAATAGTGCTCGACCATGCCCCCCCCAAAAACAACAATGGCAGCTCCTGCCGCTTTGTCACCAGCAAGCCCACCCCATGCACGTCTGACCAATCATGTTTTGATTTCCTGGATGTGCCTCAATTCAAATTAGTTGTTCAGTTGGGCTCTTATGTGAATTTTTGCATACCTTTTAAAAAAGATCACGAGAAACAGTGAAAGTTGTAATCACAAACTGTTTGGAGTTTTCATCCCTCCTCCTTCCCAATATGGTGAATCCCGGCAAGAGCTCATTTGGACAAAAGGTATTCTCCCTGCATTTTTAAAGGATTTTTTTTTCATCATCTAAACAACCTCCAGGATTTGAATCCCTGTTCAGCCATGGAAGCCTACAGCCATGGTAACCCTGGGCAAGTTACATTCTCTCAGCCTGAGAGGAAGGCAATAGCAAATCTCCTCCAAATAATCCTGCCAAGAAAACCTCATGATAGGTTCACCTTAGGGTTGCCATAAGTTGGAAATTACTTGGAGGTATGCAACAATAAGAGGGAAAAGGGGAAATAGGGGGTTAAAAAGTGTGGGACAAAACAGATGTTTCCTTAAATCACACACACTCCAGAGAGCAAATAAGCATGGGAACTATCACTGTGCATAAAACATATTCCCCCAAAATCAATTTAAAGATGGCAGAGATTATTTTTCATTTGTGACTTTCCCAAAGGAATCTTGGGGAACACTGTGAGTCTGGTTAGAACTGAGAGGGAGATCTTAGCAGAGATCTCAGAGGAGGACAAAGCAATGGACCAGAACCAAACTAAGCTAACATGGGCCTGTGACTAAATCCTAGATCTTGTGGGTAGGGTGTTAGAAAGTGATTTCATGTAAGCTGAAAGTCTTCAGTGGTTTCAGCCTAGAAGGAGCTAGACAAAGGCATCCCCCCCATCAATATGGCTCTCACCTAGATGTAGAATGTCCAGCTGCAGGTAAAGCTCTTTGCCTATTAATATTTAATGTCCAATTGATTGCTCCTTACTCCTGGGAGTACTCAACAGTGAGTAGTTAATATTATTTAGCTGTTATATTTCTGTCATTTTTACCCTAGAGATTCATTTGAGGACCAGAAAAAATATCCTTTCTATCACTGGTTTAGCTTTTTCATGTCCTCAGGACTCTCTCCTAAACAGGTTCCAGTTGAACCAGCAACTTCCATCTAGCACATATCTACCCATGCAAATCCTAGCAGGGATGTTATATAGGCAACATACTAAAAAAAGAAAGAAAAAAAAAGTATAATGATAATTAACTCCTGGGAGGGGTTCCCTTTGGGAATGTATTTGATGTTGTGTCTTCAAGTCATTTCTGACTTATAGCGAACCTATCATGACATCTTCGGGGCAAGATTTGTTCAGAGGGGGGGTTGCTTTTTCCTTCCTGTGAGGCTGAGAGAGTGTGGCTTGCCCAAGGTTTCCATGACCAAGTGGGAATTTGAACCCTGATCTCCAGAATCATTGTCCAATGCTCAAACCACTACATCACACTGGTTCTACTAACCAATCATTTTATAAAAGGTAGTGGTGGTTCACTTAAACATCATTAACTTAGTTGGTCCACAAAGAAAAACACTAACCTACACTTTCCCATTATTTGCTTAAGATACTTTTTTTTTTCTCCTGTACTCTGTATTCTAAGAATATTCTGGATTAAAAGGAGTTCTATTTGACAGCAACCTTTTTGTCTACTTAGGGCCCCTACCTAGGGTACTTTAAGGAATTCGGCTTTCCCATGACACTATGATCCCAGCCTTTCCTGATATCTTCTTAGCCACAGTGTGAAGAAAATAAGGCACAACACTATTTTCTTAGCTTAGGAGGGATCATTGTGATCAACAGAATTTTCATACACCATATTAAAATGTACCTTTCAGCCTATTTCATTGTTTTTGTTCATTGTGTTTTTTGAGTGCCAATAAAGTTAGTTGTTACTGAGCGAGATAATTTGGATTAGAAATTTGGTGCAAAAAGGATGAAAGGATGAAAGACACACTTTAGTGTGGTGAATAAGGTCTGATTGCTTCTGAGGAAATGGAAAAAAGCCTGGAAAAAAGACGGTTTAGAGGTGATATGATAGCCCTGTTTAAGTATTTGAAGGGATGTCACGCTGAGGATGGAGCAGGCTTGTTTTCTGCTGCTCCAGAGACTGGAACACGGAGCAATGGGTGCAAGCTCCAGGAACAGAGATTCCACCTCAACATGAGGAGGAACTTTTTGACAGTAAGAGCTGTTCGGCAGTGGAACACACTCCCTCGGAGCGTGGTGGGGTCTCCTTCCTTGGAGGTCTTTAAACAGAGGCTGGATGGCCATCTGTCGGGGATGCTTTGATTGTGTATTCCTGCATGGCAGGGGGGTTGGACTGGATGGCCCTCGTGGTCTCTTCCAACTCTGCAATTCTATGATTCTATGATTCTATATTTTAACTTTAATTTTAGCTGTTTCTATTGCAACTTTTGTAAACTCCAGGGCTGGAGAAAGGGCTGGGTTTATAATAACATGCTTCCACTGCTTAGCTCATGTGAGTGTTAATACCATTGGATATATCTGGCTCTCCAACAGTGCCCACAACCCTGGCTATACTGGCTGGGCTGATGGGAGTTGGAGTCCAACAACACTGGAGAGACACAAGTTCTTCAGCAATGTTGAACAACTATCATTTTACATTTCTGATTCTGATTTTACATTATGTATCATAGTTCTAAGGTCAAACACCTATAATTTCTTTTAAATTTGGTGGGACAAGAATTACTAAATAAACAAGTTGGAATTTCAAATGAATGATAACATAATATCTGATCTTTCAGGAGCCCTTGGAATTATATTCAATTGTTTGTTGTTTAAATCTGATTTTGTTTTGAGTTTCACATGGAGCACAGTATTATAACTGCTTAATTCGAATGTTATTGAGGGCAGCGGCTTTAAATTAATAGACAAGCCACACTAGCAACATTTCTTTCCTCCTTCTCCTCACCGTTCCATGATTTTGGGTTGCCTCTTGCAGTCCTGATATTGAACCCAACCAAAAAGTTTGCCAACCTTGATTTTTTAAAAAACAATATACTCTTGAGCATGGGAATATTTTAATCTCAGTTAATTTATAAGAACACAATGACTAAGGGAAGAAAATGGAGTTTGTCCCTGCTGCCCTTATGTTAAACATACTTATTTGGGAGTAAGCACCATTTTGTGGCATAAAATATATATTTAAGTTTTTAAAAATGAACACCTGTAACCACATACTTATCTGACTGGCTGCAAATGTATATTTTAAAAACTAGCTTTATACTTCTACTGTACTGTATTTTTTAAAAGAAGAAGAAAGGCTTGTGTGACAAACAGCATCAGCCCCAAAAGGCCCTGGCATACCAAGGCTCAGCTGCCACTCTGTGAGTAGTCATGGGGAGAAAGGATTGTGGGGATGCAGCCTGGCTTCTACAACAGTGTTATTCTTTAAATACTTGAAGGGGAAAAAATCTTAATGCATCTTTTATAACTGTGAGATATCTCCATATTAGGACCCCTGAAGCTGAAACTACCAAGATAAAGTTTCTGGTCATGACAACAAGCTGCCTCAGAGAAGCATTCAAAGAATAAAGTCAATTGCCCTTCTTTACCCCAGTTCCTAAGTCTACATTAACCCAGTGACCCCAAGCCAACAAGGACATGCCCAGGAGAAGGATGTGCCTGAGCAGCAGAAACTGGCAAAACAGGAGAACATGGAGGAGTTTAGGAACACAAAGAAAACACACAAAGTAGAGAAACACATATTGAGGTTACACTTAAACATGTGCACTGCTCCTTGTGTTTGATGGGATTTACTGAGAGGATGGGCCCTTTGGGAACATGCTCCCTGTACGAAGGACTGAGGTACAAGATCTTAACTCTCTGAGAGGGGAACAGTTCTGCAGGGCCAGAGCCCTTAGTGACTGACTACTACAGTTGTCCCTTCATATTCGCTGGGGTTTGGTTCCAGGAAACCCCCCCATACCAAAATCAGTGAATACTCAAGTCCCATTATATACAATGGCATAGCAAAATGCCATCCCTTATACAAGATGGCAAAATCAAGGTTTGCTTTTTGGATTATTATTTTTTAAAGAATATTTTCAAGCCGTGAATACTTAAATCTGTGGATTGGAGGGACAACTGTACAAAGAAGTGAGAGCTCTTACAACAGAAAGCAATTACTTGTTCAGACATCTTGATGCTGCTTGTGAATTCACACAGAGCTGCTACAATAATCAGGGAAGATGAAGGAAACCTAATACTAAAACAATCATCAGATCTCTTCTGTGTCTTTGCTGTCTTTTGGCTCTGGAGACCTGAATGGGCATGCGTCTTTTTAAAAGGTACAGTGCTCCAAAAATCTTACTGTTCTAACATAAAGGTCCTATGTTTCTCTCCCATCCAGTGAGGAGGAACGCTCTTTAATTCAACTATGCAGTCCTTTGCGCGGATGAGGTTGCTACCATGTATCTTGGAACAACAACAAAATCCAGCCTCTGGGTAAGAATAAAATATTGCTGCTTGTCTTGGGAATTGTTACTCCACAATAAGGGAAATATCTGTTTGGTGGTTGCAGTTGTTTTTTTTGGGGGGGGAAAGAAAAAAAAAACCCTCAAGAACTATGGGCCCATCTAATTGGTGAAAATACCCCTCATGGAATTCACTGGGAATCCTACCAGTCTAAACAGGATCCAGCACCAATCCCACACTATTTGGAAGGAGGGGGGCCTAAAATGGCAAAAACAATGGGGTAAAAGCTTTTGCAGATTTCCCTGTACTTTTTCACAAACTACGAGGCTGGTGCACATTTTTGCTCTATTGGACTATTGAACAATAAAAAAATGTGAAGGGCAGCACAAAGCTGATTGGCCGGTCGAGAGCAGGAGCGGGGCTTGCTAGGAGGGCAAGCGCCTGCTGCCGCCATGTTGGATTTTCGCCTTAGTGATCGCTTGCTAAGGTGATTAAAAAAGGATCAATATTTTCTATTTTGCTTTGGAGAATTGCTTATTGCATAAGTGTACCTTGGGACAATTTTTTTTAAAAAAAAGCCCTGGTGGCAGTGAAGAACTAACATGAGTAAGTCACTCGCACTCACCATCAGGAATGTGAGGCTTATAGGAGCTTCTGAGGCCAGAAAAACCATTTCGTCTGGTTGCTGCTGCTTCAAGATGCCAATAGTATGATGTATTTGGGATTTTTCCCCTCATGTAGATGGGTGCTATGGCAACAACAACATTTACTGCATGTATTTGATGCTTCAATCAGGCAACATTAAGTTAACTTCACTAAATGCATACAGGGACTTTTGAGTCACACTATGGATTTGAGAAGGGCTACAGTTGAATGTCAGACCACATGCTTTGCGCACAAAAGTTCTCAGTTTTAATACCTAGTCTTCAGGCAAGGCTGAGAGAAATAATCTAGATCTATACAAGCCTGTGTGGATAATACTGGATAGCCACTACAAACCAGTGTAGACAATACTCAGGAAGATAGACCAATAGACTGACTTGCTACAGGCAACATCATACATAAATCTAGTTGATGGCAATTCAGGTATCAATGAGCAAGATAAAAGCTAAGGCTGCTATCAGACTGAATAAAAGTAAAATAAGCTTGGCTGTTCAAAAGCCGTAATTCAACTGAAAATCAGATTTTGCCTACAATTCAGGTTAAGTTTTTCTAACACACCCATTCTGTTTTGGGCCTGTCACTTGGAAGCACAAACTGCCGGATCAAGGTCCCGTCTTACTTGTTAGCTAAATAGTAAAATGACCATACTTTTTAAAAAAAAGTTCAGGGAGGGCATAGATGCAGAAGACCCTGTGAAGCAGCACTTCCTATGGGGTGTCTGCCCCAGGGGAAAAGAGACAAAAAACAGCTTGGTGAATAAAACTCATCCATTCCTCCCTGCCTCCCATCAAGCCACCCCCCACTCCCCCTCTGTAACCTCTAAAAAGAAGCCGCTTTGGAGTCTCCTCTCATTTGCATGGGGAGATTTAATTTCCATCCCTTAAATATGACGAATTGCTGAGATTTCCTTCAGTTAATGCTTTTAACAGCTCCCAATAAACTTCATTAATCAGGCCAGCTCTAGGCCCAACGTGCAGCCTGGAAGCAGCTAATTTGCCTGATGAGCCTGAGACTTTAGTGAATAAACAGGTGGATAAGCTGAGGGTTTTATGGCCTTAATTACACTCTAATCAGTTCAACGCTTGGCGGGCAAAAAAGGAAAGAGGGAAGAAGGAGGCAGCATGATCAGCCATCCCTTTATTATTATTATTTTTTCAACTGGTGCCTCATTTCTTCCTCGGTCTTCATCTTCTCTTCGTTTTCTGACAGTGGGAAGAAATAAAGGAATGAAATGAATTAGGGTCACGATTCTCTCTCTAATTTTAGGGCAAATAAGCATGAGACTATACAGGGAACCCCTCTGTAATCCCTTTGTATCTCAAATCCTATTCCTATTGCATTTTTCCTGTCTTTCTCACTTGATCTTCTGCCTTCCTTTACCATTTTTCTATCTTCAGTATTGTGTTTATGTCCATGTTCTATCTCTTATTTAATGAGAACTTCCTTATTTATATTGTGGTAAGTATTATGGGACAGGTTCAGAGCAGAACAGGTTGTACTAGACAGGTGCCACCACCACTTTTTTTTTTTTTTGATTCCTTAAAGTTTGGAAATGTTGATGGAACATACGGCAAGATTCAGGCAGTGCTTTTCCTCTCAAGCAAAGTCCAAAACGACCTGGAAGTCCTGCATCTACTGCATTCCCTCCACTGAGGTTAAAGCAGAACTGCTTTTGGTTAATCACTGTGCAGGGAAAAAAGCATTCTGCACATGCTCAGAGACATTAACTTTTATACATCTACGCCTAGGGTCTGAATCTTCACACTAAAAACAGATTAAAGGTTCAGTCCTGCTTAATGGGCCTGTACATCATATTAAATTCTTGGTTTAGGGTCTGAAAAAAATTAGAAAAAAGGCATTTCTCAGTATGTATTTTTTTCCATCCTGAGGTGCTGTTTTTTCTGATATATACTGTGTATATATATATATATATATATAGTAAAAAAGACATCAAAATATTTGCGAGCTTCTCTTGCTGTTTTCACAAGTCACTTGACAGCCAGCTTGAAAACATGTTGCAGAGAGGGTTATATAGTATTCTGAGGTGGGTGGTGGTGGAAATAATTACAATTTAACTTTTTTGTAACCGTGGGATAGAATGGAGAAGAAAGCTATGTAGAAAATTTATTTTTATTTATTTAGGTACAGTATTTATACCCCTCTCTTCAGCCATAAAGGCTCTCTGAGCTGCTTACAAGTTGTTAAGCAATAGCAATTTACACATCTACACCGCATTAAGTGATTTCCAATGTGTGTTAGCTAATCGCCCCCACAAGCGGGGGCATTGGAAATACGCTCCATCCCAGCCACTCTTGTTAGGATAGATATGGTCCATTGGCCTGGTCTTAAAAAAAAAAAGTCTTGAAAATAATCTGAACTTTAAAAACAAGACAAAACTGGAGGGCGACAAGGGATATGCCAGTAGGGGGTTGCTGTACAAGTCCTTGGACCTAGAAGCCAAGTGGCCAGGGAAGAAGGTCCCTCTCTCCAAACAGAAGGGCCCCATGGTGCTTTTGTTGAATCCACCACCCTCCTCATTCCTCTCCTTCTCCTCCTGCTCTTTCCTGGCTGCCCTTCACCTTCCTCTTCTCTGCCCCCTATTTCCCCCCCTTTCCTTTTGACCTTGTCTGGCCCTGGCTTCCAGGTCTCGCTTCTCTCCCGCCACTTCTCCGCCCTTGTCACGGCGAGGCCCGCCTGACAAATCGCTTCAAGGGCAGCCGAACTTCGGAAGGACAAGACAAAGCTTTAGCATATGGTCCAATCCCCAGATGTTTGCCTTGCGAGCGCTCGCCCGCTCGCTCCCCTCCCCGCTTTCCTTCGAAGGAGGACTACTTGGGAAGCGCAGGGTTTTGAAAGGAAAAAAAATTCTTCCATTCTTCCCTTTCCCCTTCTCTTCCCCACAGATTTTTTTTTTTTTGGGGGGGGTTAGCTAACTAGCAGCCTGAGCTGACGGTCTCTTTATAGCCTGAGGTGAGAGCGAGGGGAGAAAAAGGAAACAGGGAGGAAAAAACGCGCAGGCGGCGGGAGAGGAGGAAGGGCGGGAGGCTCGGTGGCGCTTGAGCTCCAATTGAATGGCGTGGTGGTTTTTATTTTATTTTATTTTTACAGCCCTGGCTGAGGGGAAAGGTCCCAGAGCTGGGCTTGAGAAAGGGTCTCCCGGCCACAAAAACAGGAATGGCGGGAAAGGAGCATCCCGTCAGTGCTCTTTTGGCGACCCTGACGCCCGCGGCCGAAACCTTTTAAGGCGACCATGAGGCAAAGTTCCCTCCTGTGGGCTAACTGCGCGGCGAATTAGGCCAGGAAGGGGACGACTGTATTTATTATAGAGGATATGATGAGAGAGAGGGTCTATTATTTTTGGTCTCTCTTTAAAAAGAGTTTGGGAGAACGGGCCGAGTGGGATGTGCCTCTCCCCTTGGCTTTCAGCCGCCAAAAGGGCCGCCTGAGGTCCGTCCGTTTTGCAAAGGAAAAACGCCTCCTGGGTGGAAGAGGAATGCAGTGGAAGAGAAAAAGAGGGAAAGATTGCAGGCTTCCTTCGTCAGTTGCTTGGGGGGGGGGAGAAGAAAGGCGGGAGGGCAAGAGGGGCCCCCTCAGCCGGCCCCCTTTGATTTATTCCCTGCTCCCCCCCCCCAACTTAAAGCGAAGCCTGAGGCGACGAGGCTCATTTTGGCGGGCGCGGGCGGGTCGCTCTTAGGAAAGTTGCAAAGGCAACCCAGCGCGCAGTCCACAAACGGACGGTTTCTCTTTTCGAGGGCTCAGCCTACAGCAGAGAGGGGCCGAGAAGGGGATGATGGTGTTAGGAAACAAACAAACAAAAAAACCCACCGAAAGAGATTGCTGTACTGCCAGATTTAAAACCATCCCCTTTCCCACTTCCCCTCTTAAGTTTTTTTTTCCTTCAGATGCAAGCAGCATGCAAGGTCTCTCTCGCATTTTTCGCTAAACGCCAGCTGATTAATTACTTCAGAATCCAAGATCTGCTCCCCCTCCTCCCCAAGCAGAGAGGAAAGGGAGATAACGTGGAAAGATTTGGGCAGGCGTTTAAAAACAAAACAAAACGAGGAAGGGAAGTGTCTTTTAATTCTCTGTTGCCTGCTGAAAAATGGATAAACCGCCCTAAAAGCCTTACTTCTTGTTCAAGCTAGATTTGTTAAGCGAAAGATTTTTTTTTCTAATCAACTTTATAGGAGAGGGACAAATTTTTAGACAAGGGTGGCTGGGTAGGAATAGATCAACTTGAAGTGCAGCACAGTTTCCTCAAAGTGCAGTCTGATGCCTGCTTCTGCAGAAGTCAGTCTCATTCAATTCCAGAAAATTTATTCTCAAGTGAGTGGATAGATGATTGCAGCCTAAAATGAGGGAATAAAACAGTTAACCCTAGAAATATCAAAGCCCCCACCCCTTGTGTTTTAGATTTGAATTTTTAAAAATGATGTCCTTTCAATTATATTAGATGATTGTTTTGTTTTTGTTAGGAACCTCATAGTTTGGAGATTTGCATATCATCTACTTCTGGATTCATTTCCGTTTGATTGAATTACAAACAACAAACTCAATTTATATATGATCGATGTGGGATATTAATTAGATTTTACCAACTTACCCCAATAAAGACAACACAGTATTAAGCACAATTAAATTCCCACTGCTCTCAAATTAGACTGTAACATTTTCTCCTTATACAATTTTTGAAAGAGAGACAAGACAGCCTTTCTATATACAGTTTAAGTCCAGATTACTTTTTAGGCAATCAGTTCCAAAAATTTGGAACACTACATTAATATTAAATTACCCATACCAACTAAGCACAAAATATATTTTACTTTATCGCTGTCTACTGTTGCTGCTGCTTTCCTAGCCTGAACAACTAATGACTTAAAGCTCTACTTATTTTATTTTATTTTTATTCCAAACAAGCCATTGGTTGACTTCTACATCTCCGTGCAATGAAAACTTTTCATTTTGGTAAGAGAAATCAAATGGATTGGCAACACCCGGCATTTTTCATTTGCTACACCTAGACTGTATTGCTTGCACTTTAATACAATTACATCATGTAGCATTGCAGCGCCTTGACCGAATCTTGGTCTTGTTAGCTTGCAGGTCCTTCTGTCACAATGCCACAGACTAATGAAATGGAATTTAAATAAAATGCAAGTGAATTTGTGGTTTCTCCCCACCCCCTGCTCTAAATTCCAAACATTCTCAAACTGGCCCTGGAGAAATACAAAAGCACAAAAGTGACAGGCGAGGCAGGCCCTGTGTTCAACACTCAATCATTTCCTGTCACAGGTGCAGCCTGTATGCATTATCCTGCCATGATTGATAGAGTAGGTTTGTGCAGACTGGGGAGCTGGGCATGGTTCAGATGGGGCCTTGTCATTCCAGCACTATGTTGTACTACCTGTAGGGGAAAAAGAAAGAGAAAAAACTGAGCTAGGATTGGCTCTTCAGTGATGCTTTGAAGTTTTAGCTCTTCACGTGCAATCAAAAGGTCATATTTCCTAAAAGTTAAATATAGCTTCTAGGGCTAACTTGCTTGTAATAATCCAAGAATCGAAAGGCTAATTAAATCAGGAGTGTTAAAATGATTACATGCTAAGGCTAAGGTATTTTTTTAAAAAAATAATTGTGTATTTTTTAAAACTTTTTTTAGCCTTATACAGAGAATTCAAGAGAATTCTTACAAAGCAAATCCAACTTGAAAAGTATGAGGAAGTTTGACAAGAAACACTCAGCTTCACCTTTTTTTGGAGAGTTAAAATGCCATATATATATATGTGTGTGTGTGTGTGTGTGTGTGTATATGTAATATCCTATTTTGTTGCTATTCTGGCACAGCTTGTACTATTTTTGTTGGAGTTGGTCTGTGTTCTTCTTGCTCCTCTGCCTGTTTTACTTTTGTTTTGAATGTTGTGGTTTATTAAACTTTAAATTGTTGTTCAGCCAGATTTAACATAAGCTGCCTTGAAAGGTGGAACATTACGAATAATTTTAAAAGAAAAAGCTTGCCACTGTGTGTTGTGGAAAGCGGGCAGAAAGCATGTGTGCACATACCAGATGATTATAGCTCTTTGGCTATCAAAGGGAAATACGTTGAAATGTTATTCCCAATGACCAGTAAATCTGTGTTAAAAAATTGTTACAGCTTTAGGAAATATTGTAATTTATGCAGTTAAGAATCTTTGACAGTGTTTTATTCGATTGTGGAAGGGATTTTAATTTTTGTTACCTAAGATTCTGAATGATCATGACTAATTGATGCAAGATCAAAGCTTACAACTATCTCACCAGTGTTTTGCAAAACTATAATATCTTTGCATGTGTACATTTCTTTCAGAAATGGCCAATGACAAAATAATTTGCATAAAGCATCTTTTATTTTGAAAATACAAAATTTTCTTCAATGGAAGTGTTATGCAATCCTCAGTGAATGCTACTGATCTTGCAAACTATATCAAAATAAATAAGTAAATAATATTTTTTGTGAGTTGCAATATAAAATTTATCAGGACATTTCTTATTTTTTTTAAAAAAAAACCTTTCATTTTGAATTCTACTAGATGGAGGTGGCTTTCTTTGAGGAATAGTGTGGCTAGTATTGGCTTATTTTTTTTAAAAAAAAAATACACACTTAGGACATTACTGTATGTAGTCTGTTTCAATTCCTCCACCCTTCTTTATTTTAATGTGACATGTAGGTAGGTAGGCAGTAAAATCTTCAAAATCATTTTGTGAATATAGGTAAGTTCAATTGTTTTACAGGTCAGGGGATGCTTAATAAAGCAAAGCTATCTGTTACTATACCTGTCAGAAGGTCCTAAATAGATGCCTCTCTGCTATGTTAAGTTTTGCTTTAGTTTACTTAGCTGCTCTGTAGCCATGTTAGAGGGATGTTTAGAAATGGGAGGGGTTGCAGGTATGGGAACTGGTAGTATGGGAACCCAGGTCACTGGAATTGTCTGGATAACTGCAAACAGTTTTAAAAGTGAAACTTGGAATAGCTTGTCAGCGCTTGCAGTGTCCAGCTGCTGGGCTGATCCTATCCAAGGATACTCCTGCTTCAGTAAAGCTTGCTTGGATTTATCCAGAGGCCTTTTCTTTGAGTAGGGAAAGGGGGCGGGGCAGCAGAATACCTTTCCATCACAAAAACTGGTTTGCATATATTTTGGATACAAGAAGATTGTGATAATTCAGCAAAAGCCATTTTGGCATAATTATCTGTCAAAAGTCTTGCTTTTAAAAATTATTAATTTTGGTCAGAAACCACAGACAGCTACTTCACATTCATCTGAAGGCTTTGGAATACCCTTCAATGGTCTGGACCCTTTCCTCTGCAGCGTGAACCAAAATGTGTCCACATGCCATAAGTGTCTTTCAGTGATAGGGTACCATGCTGCATCACAAATTTCATTTGAAACTCTACCATTTTAAGGAGGGGGAAAAAAGACTGTGTATCTGTGTGTAAATTGTTATTTGAGTCTGGAGCTCCTTTTTTTGCTCACAACCTGTTGCTCAGTTCTTTGGATATAGGGTTTTCTTTTGTCACAATTCCACAGAATCTTCTTCTCCAGAATATTCAGTGATTTAGGAAAGCATAGGTGGGTTGTGTTTTTTGTTTGTTTTTGTGTGTGTTTTTTTTTTTTGGCAATCTGTTCTTGTAAATTGAAAAACATATATAAAAAGAAGTGATTGACAGGTTGATTTAAGAAGACAAGAAGCTCTTTTAAAATACTGCCTGATGCACATACCCTTGTTTGCATCCTTAATAACTGTTTCCTTTTGTGTGCTGGCATTGCCTTTGAAGATATTAACAGTTGTCTTAATAAGCTGTTCTCTAGCTTTGGCTGAGTAACACCAAGCCAGGGAATGCTTTCTTAAGCAATTCAGCTCTTTGGATTCAAAAGACACTGAGATGAAATAAAAGTAACTGATAATTCTACTCTGTAATTCACCAGGAAGTTTTCTCTTTGCAAGCCCCATTGAAATGAATGAGCATTTCTACAGCTCTAGCTCATTTCTCTTGCCTTCCTCACCATTGGCTAGGGCTTGTAGTAGTTGCAGTCCAACAGCATTTAGAGGACTATAGCCTCTCCACATTCTCAACTCACCAAACACTATTCAGATTGGATCAGTTCCTCCTTTCCTAACAGGCTCACACTCTGTTTCTGACTGGTCTTAACCAAGCTGTAACAGACAGTTTGCTAAGTTATATCCTTTCCCCATAGCTCCCACCACCCAGCATTCCATGAGCTGTGATTTGCTGGGTCTATTTGGGCTTGCCCAGCTTCTCACTTCATGAAGGCTTACAAATAAGTTATTTGTTTAGACGGATGTGTAGTCTTAAGGCTGAACTACATGTTATATTAAATATGTAGTTCAGGGATGGGCAAAGAGCAGGCCCCTGTGGCACTTTCTTAATTCCCTTGGGACAAAAAAATAATAATATAGAAAATGTATTTTCTACTCTTGGAGGTATCTAGGAATAACAGCTTTCCCACTTGGTGGGGATATGGGGTGACAAACCTTATTGCCACAAATGTAAACTAGAAATGGACACCCTGTGACTGTCATCTCTTATTCCTGAAGAATTTTGAGGCCTAGTGTGGCCCGCCGTAGATGCTGGGGGCAAAACCCCACAAATATTGACAACCCGTGATATAGGACTTTTTTGGATGCATGAAATATAATGCAAGCAGCCTCGTTGCGTTGCGAGGCTGCTGCGCTGCAGAGCGTCGGTTTCGGATGACGCTCTCCCCTGCCGGTACTGTTGTGGTACCGCGGGGAGATTTGACCGTCATATTTCGTTGGTTTTTAATCACGATCAACTTTCGTGCTGCTTGCGTTATATTTCACGCATCCGAAAAAGTCCATAGTGTATACTTGAGTTTCATTTTTTAAAAATCCAAATAAGTGCACTAGGGCCTGACCAAATCAGAGACACTGCGCATTGATAAGGAAGGTGTACATGTTCCCATCTGCCATTTTCTCCTAAATTTGTGTACACACAGAGAGAGACAGAGACAGAGAGACAGAGAATCCTTACTCCTTGTTGTATTAAATAAGAATTAATTTTAATTAATAGGTTTTATGAAATAAAAATAAATTGATAAAATTTTAAAACCATTTCTTAGATAATTTTGATTATTTAATTGATTATTTGTGCCCAATTTCAACCACATCTATCTGATTTGTAGGTAAAATAAAAATGTATTTTAAAAAATCAAATCAAATGCAGCCTTCCAGCTCTTAACCAACCCAGATAGGGCCTCCCAGCTTGGCTACAGTTGTCTACTCTTGTTTTAACTCCTACCCCAGGGATTGGGGTTTAGAAAAAAATGGCTGGAAATAATATTTTAACCTCCCTTATCCATGTATGGTGAGTCTGATGCTCTGCATGTACTTGGAAATAAAGAAAGTTATGCTGAGCTGCATGATACAGATCCAATTTAACATGAACTTTGACACTTGATGTTGCAAATGATCTGTTTGTTATAAGTGAATTGGAGAATATGGTGGCAAAGGTAGAGTTGATTTCAGTGCCTCCTGTGGATACCAAATATATTGTTCCTTTTCTCATTCACATGTACTGTATATGTGTGAATAAAATTCCTCTGTGGAATCCAATAACATCTGGAAGGCTGCATATTCCCCATTCCTGTCGTAAAATAGAAGCAACAGAAAAAACAAAATGGGAATTTGGTTTAGCATCAAATTGCCTTCATGGCATTTTATGCCATCACCATCCCAAAGGCAAACCTGAATTTTCTAATACAGCTACTGAGGTTGCCAAGTAGCCAGATGCGACAAATGGAAAAACATTTTCATTGTCTTAGGAGCTGCATGCTGTTTAGGAAATGCAAGATACAGAGTTAAATTCATTCATACCCAGTCACCACTACTGCCACATAAATGTGCACATGTTTGCATTGCTGTATGTTGACCCTTGCCCTTCATGGCTGGCCATCCAGGGGAGTGATGCCTTGAGGATGTTCCTCAGGGACATCATCAATGCATCCCTTAGGAAGGTCATGTTCCTTCTTGCTTGAAGGAAGCGGTGGTTAGACCGCTCCTAAAAAGACCTTCCCTTGCCCCTTTGGATATGAAGAACTATAGGCCAGTCTCCTTATTACCTTTTTTGAGCAAGTTGATCGAGAGGGCGGTTGCTCTTCAACTCCAAGCTGTCTTGGAAGAAACCGATTATCTAGATCCATTTCAAACTGGCTTTAGGATGGGATTTGGAGTTGAGACAGCCATGGTCGCCTTAGCTGATGACCTACGCCTGAACATCGACAGAGGTAATGTGACCCTGTTCGTGTTACTGGATCTCTCAGCAGCTTTTGATACAATAGATCATGACATCCTCTTGGATCGCCTGAGAAGGTTAGGAATCGGAGGCCCTGCGTTGCAGTGGTTCCGCTCCTTCCTCTTGGGTAGATTCCAGAGGGTGATGCTCGGGGACAGTTGCTCTGCAAGGAAAGAACTTAATTGTGGCGTCCCACAAGGCACTATCCTGTCCCTGATGCTATTCAATATATATATGAAGCTGCTGGGAGAGATCATCCGGAGGCATGGGGCAGGGTGTTATCAGTATGCTGATGACACCCAGATATATTTCTCCATGTCTCAGTCTTCGGCTATGACTTCAGATGGTGTCTCTTCTCTCAATGATTGTCTTAGGGCAGCAATGGACTGGATGAGGAAAAACAAATTGAAGCTGAATCCAGACAAAACGGAGGTTCTCACAGTAGCAGCCCCAAACCCAGGTACTAGGATACAACCTCCAGTCCTGGATGAAGTCACACTTTCCTCCAGCGACTGTTCACACTTTGGGGGTACTTCTGGACTCGTTGCTCCGGATGACAAATCAGGTAAATGCGACGGTCAGGAGTGCTCGGTATCAACTTTGGCTGATCTGCCAGCTGCGCCCTTTCCTGGAGGTCAGGGACTTTGAGACGGTGGTACATGCTCTGGTAACCTCCTGTCTTGATTTCTGTAATGCAGTCTACATGAGGCTACCCTCATGCTTGGTCCAGAAACTTCAACTAGTACAGAATATGGAGCCAGACTGGTCTCGGGTACATCTAGAAGAGCCCATATAACACTGATCTTAAGATCACTTCACTGGCTGCCCATTAGTTTCCGGGCCCAGTACAAGGTGTTGGTTATCACCTTTAAAGCCCTAAATGGCTTGGATCCAACCTATCTTCAGGACCACCTCATAAATCCTCCCCGTGCACTCCGGTCCTCTGGGAGGAATCTGCTGC
Organism: Gambelia wislizenii; assembly: GCA_030847615.1. Classification (NCBI taxonomy): domain Eukaryota; kingdom Metazoa; phylum Chordata; class Lepidosauria; order Squamata; family Crotaphytidae; genus Gambelia; species Gambelia wislizenii. Next base: position 48,739,528 of record JAUMIR010000001.1, on the reverse strand, counting down.
AACCTTTAAACACTAGGCGCTCATCGACCTCCCAGAGGACCTTTTCAGCTATTGCTCCCAGATTATGAAACGGCCTGCTGAATGAGATCCGTCACATTACCACCTTAAATAGCTTTTAAAAAGCTCTTGAAATGGAGCTCTTCCATCAGGCCTTTCTTGAATAGATACCCGGCCATCAGAGAGAAAAATTTGTATTAGTCTGATCCCATCCAGCTTTTTATTGTGTTGTTTTTAGTATTTTTAGTAATTATTAAGTATGTTTTAAATGTTTAAGTATTTAATTGTATTTTATGGGGTTGGTGGGATGGTTTGTATGTATTTTCGAAATGAAATTTGAAAGAGAGGTGATGTGTTAACTGAGAGAGTACTGTATGCCGAGGCAAGCCCCACATATACATGGCCCTCTCCTACGCTAATGGTATTCCATTTTTATAATTGCTACATCCCTGCAAGATTGCTTAGGCTGAAAGATACCTTCCCAGTGGCTCTTCTGTTTCTTCTCCCATGATACTTACTGGGTCTGAAACTTGTTCCCACTTTGTCAGTCAAACCACTTTCTCTCCTGCCTTTAAAACTGTCTTGGAGCTGTGTCTTCCTCTTCTGCATTGTCTGCTACCAATTAATCTTCCCTATATTGCAACTCATTTGTCAGGCCCTTTCCTTTATCTTTGTCCTAGCCAGCATAGAGTCTCTTCAACTAACCCTTTGGTGGCTGTTTAAAAGTAGAGCATGTGCACACTTCTTACCTGTATCAAGCCAGTCAGTCAAAATGGCTATGACAAGCTGAACTGGGTTGTATATGGTGGTTGTGTGACTGGAAGGCACAACTGATCTTTCTTTTCCCTCCCTATCTATAGTCCCTGAAGAGCCTACAAACTATCTCAGAGGTTTGGGCCCCCCTCTTGCACAGTGGGTAAGGTGTTGCACATGGCTTTATTAGGAGTATGAAATCACCTAAAATCAAACACCAGTCACATGACACCCCCTCCCACACTGTACAGGAACACCTCCCAAGAGAATTGAGGGTCAGGTCTGCAGAGGGGCAGGAAATGGGGGGAATGTTGATCACACAAGCTGCCTTCCACTCATGTACCCACTGGATACAGCCCCATGATTCTGTGTGTGGTGGCCATACCCTATGAATAGGCAACAGACAACCTTATACAGATTCTAGTTAACAGTGTAGATTGCTTTAACTCCTGCGCTTACTGGGGATCACTTAAAGGTGCCATGCTCTGATATTTTTCTGCCATTTTGTAGCAGAGCGGTGACTTAACATGGGGAATTGGGAAACTGGAAAGGGAATTCCTTGGAAGGGTTATGTGATCTGGTCAAATAGTCTGGTCTGGTCTTCTTATTTGTAAGCCCATGTCTGAGAAATGGGCCTGGATTCCACACTTCTGTTTGCTTGTCTCCTCACTCCACACTCAACCTCTGGCTTCTAAGGACCTGTAAGATTTTCAAAACCATAATCTCTGGGTTGGTGACTAAGAATGGAACTATGGTACACTGTGCAATCTAGGATCTCATCCTTTAAAAAAAAAATTCATAAAGCAGCTGGTTTTTCTCTAACCTCACCCCCACCCACCATCTAAACCAAATTTAACCATGCATTTATTTCATCATGTAAGCTGTCTTGAGTCCCAGTTTGGGGGGAAAGATGAGGTATAAATGTAGTGATTTATTAACAAATTGATACATACTACTTCAGTTTATACCTGGGAAGCATCATCTCCTCAGATGCCAAGATTGACAAAGAGATCGATCACAGATTAGCAAAGGCATATAGTGCATTTGGAAGACTTCACAAAAGAGTCTGGAGCAATAAACACCTGAGGCAAAGCACAAAAATCAGTGTGTATAGAGCCATTGTACTGTCTATCCTCCTTTATGGATCTGAAACATGGGTCACCTATCGCCACTACCTATGACTCCTCGAGCGCTTTCATCAGCGCTGTCTACGCACAATCCTAAATATACACTGGACTGATTATGTGACAAATGTTGCTGTCCTTGAGCAAGCAGGGATCACCATTATTGAGGCCATGATATTGAGAACGCAGCTGTGCTGGGCAGAGCACATTTCTAGGATGGAGGACCATCGCCTCCCAAAAATACTACTCTACGGTGAACTCGCTGTGGGTCAGCGTAAGAGGGGTGCTCCAAAAAAGCGATACAAAGACTCCCTGAAACAACATCTCAGGCTCGGCCAAATTGATCACCAACAGTGGTCCGCCCTGGCCTCACATCGGGAGGCATGGAGACACACTATCCACAATGCTGCAGCCTTATTTGAGAACTCACGCCGAACAAGTCTTGAAGAGAAACGACAATGCAGAAAGAATCACAACCCAAAAACATCACCCAAGGAGACCTTCTGCTGTGCTTTTTGCAACCGGACTTGTTTATCTTGGATTGGCCTTTTTAGTCACCAGCGCACTTGCAGAAAGCGCGGGATGTGTCCTTCCTGAATCTTTGTTTGCGAAGAAAAGCCAGAGAGAGAGAGAGACTTCATTTTAACTCTAGCATAATGGTTCAATTCCAGTTGTAGTTCTGGGCAGTCAGTCATCTATAGCCACTGGTGAATATGTGTGAATCTCAAATTGGGAGACACAGAGCTTGAGTGAACACCATGATGGTAAATGGAACGGACTGCAGTTGTGGATTGGCAGCACATATAAACACACACTGTTTTTTGCTTGCTTGGAGCTCTTGCTGGATGCTGCCACATATTTTTTATATTAGAGTCAAATAATTTTTGATCAGCTGTATTTCAGATTTTCTGTCAAATATAACACAAAGCAAACAGTGTTTAAAACAACACAGTAAGGGCATTTTCCTGTTTTATATATTCTATTCAAATAGAAGATTGAGGCAGATGAGAAACAAATGTCTTCCCAAACAAACAACAAGAAAGTATTCCTGGGTGCCAGTTACACAACAGGATAAAGTTCGCAAAATTCTGGATTACCGTTCGTTCGCATCAGCAGTGCATAATTCACACAAATTCTTGCTTTTTGGAAGATGCTGTCAGTTTTGGTTTTCATAGTTTACACAGGCAAAGGGGTGTATGGCCTCCAGATGATTAAAGCCAGGCAGGAGGTGGGGAGGGACGAAGGAGGGGGTCACCCAGGAGGGAAGAAAAGCACAAACAAAAGAATGATGGAGCGATCTGTTGGATGCAGCATGCTTACACACACACTCACATACCACCCAAGTTCACGATCGTCTTCCCTGACCCCAAAGCCTTAAATAAAGACAAAAGAGTGAAGGAAAGCACAAATAAACAAAAGAACGATGGAGCGATCAGCCGGTTGCAGCATGCACGCACACACACACGCACCACCCAAGCGGGAGCTAGCCACATTCCCAATCATCTTCCCTGCCCCCAAAGCCTTCCTTTGAAACAAATAGGAAGGGCTCAGAGCAGATTTCCCAAAGTGGGCTGCAAGCAGAAGAAGGGGCAAATGGCAGGCTCGGTGGATTTCTCTGTCCAACCCCTCCATCTATTCGGAGAAGGCACAATGGTCACTCCAACCAATCAGGATTCAGCTCTGCTCACGCTAATTCAAAAAGTTTGCTGCAAGTTCACACAGACATTTGCAAATGCTAAGGTTTTTTTATTATTATTTAGTTATTCATACCCCGCTCTTCAGCCACAAGGCTATCAGAGCGGCTTACAAATTGTTTTAAGCAATAGCTATTTACACATCTACACTGCATTAAACAGTTTCCAATGTGTGTTAGCTAATTGCCCCCACAAGCTGGGTACTCAATTTACCGACCTACGAAAGGATGGAAGGCTGAGTGAACCTTGGAGCCTGCTGGAATTGAACTTCCAACGTGGTGACTTCCAGTACTGGTATTTAACCACTGCGCCACCAGGCTTCCACGACCAATTGTGCACTTTTTTGCAAATTTTATCAAAAAAGTCAGGAAAACTAGTGAAAGCTGATACTGCACAACTTATGGGTTTTTCGCTCCCCCTCCTTCTGAAAAGAGTGCTGTGGCTTCGAAATGCATGGGAACTATCAGGCTTCTTGTCCATTCTTTGAGGATTTATTTTGCCGAGTAAACAGCCCCCTGTATTTTTCTACAACAAAAGCCAGTAAGGAAGAAGGAAAGCCACCTAAGATTGGAGGGGGTGAGGGTGGGGAGAGATACACAAATATGGAAAGATTTATTGGCCCAGCACATTATAAAAGATACTTCCTCAAGGCACAACAAGCACTACTTGAAACATGTTTTGTAAGTTACAGGTTAAAGCAGCTATCCTATACAGTTGTCCCTCCATATCCATTGGTTTGGGATTCGCGGATTTAAGTATTCATGTCTTTAAAATATTCTTAAAAAAATAATAATCCAAAAAGCAAACCTTGATTTTGCCATCTCATATAAGGGACATCATTTTGTTATGCCATTGCATATAATGGGACTTGAGTATTCACAGATTTTGGTATCCATGGGGGGTCCTGGAACCAAACCCCAGCGAATATGAAGGGAAACTGTACATTGGGAGCAGGTCTCACTGAATAAAGTGGACTTACTTTTGAGCAAATGTTTAGGACTGTAACATGTAAACAAATACAGTATATTCCTCCTGTAACATATTGAACCCTAAGAGGCTTACAGGTAGATATCTCAACTTGCACCTATACTCTAGATGCAGGACAACAGGGCATAGTCAAGGAGCTAGTGTTGTACTAATATCAATATTAGACAGTTTTAAATTCATTTTAAACATATTTATAGTGCCCTGATGAAGAATCTTTCAAATATGTTAGCCCAGGTGCCTCTTGTTCCCTGTTTACCTTTAAGATTTTATCTCTCTTCCTTTTTTCTACAGGAACTAGAGATGCTAACACAGCCACTCAGAATGCATAAGAGTGCTTCTGTGCACACTGAAGCTGGTGTTGTATTTTATGTCTGCCTCTCTGTCTGTTGCCTCTGTGAATTTGCCAACATGGCTTAAGATTCCTGAGTTGCTTGAAGTCTGTGGAAAAATGGAATAATCACCTCTAATGAACACAGGCAGAAGGAAATGTCCTCCAAAAAGAAGTTGCAAGGTAGAGAAAGAACTTTCGTTTGCTGCTTGGTGGAATGGTTGTGTCTCCCAGTAGGCTGAAGAGGCCAGCTGATACATCCAGAGGGGATGGGTGTCAGGCTGGTGCAGGTGTCAGTGGCTGCCAGTGAGTGATTGCACCATCAGCCTCCTACCGTGATCCATCATGCGGGCCCAGCCGGTGAAGAATCACAGCCTCAGCAAGGTGCTGAGCCCAGCAACATATCATTAAACAAGGTTACCACCGGCAGATTTGTTCCCATGATCAATCTGGTCAATAACTGTTCCACTTCACTGTTCTCTCCCTCCCTAAACCTTTTAAACATAAACAAGCATTATGAAAGTGCTGGAAAAACATGGTTTTAACAGAGCTCATTTCTCCTGTGGCATTTTGTAAGCTTTTTTTTTTTTTTTTTTTTTAGTAAAAAACTTAAACAACAACATGTAAATTATGAAAAATAACCTTTTCTACAAACTATATCCCCAGGCTAGTAGTCTGGCCTAATTCCATATTTTATTGCTTGATATCTTTCCCCCACTATTAATTACAGAATGGCATTTCATTATATTTCCACCAGTAACAAAAAGTGTGAAATCATAGTTCATCTTATAGCAGTACTGGCATCAGTATGAATTGATCCTTCAGCAGATCTTTCCTAAGGCAAAAGCAAAATACATTACAGTTAGAGCCTTCTTTAATCCCAATCTTTTGTCTATAACTTTGGGCCAATAACAAATACACCCACACACACTGTCATGGGTGACATGGTGTTATGCTGTACAGTATTGTTATGTCTTTAGATGCATAGCCCACCTTCTCCCACTGCTCACAATGGGTCAATTTGACCTAAAGAATGTAACACAAAGCTTCATCATATTAGGACCTTTACCTTTTCCTAACTTAATAGTGGGCTCCAAAGGTCAATGCAAACAGGTACTTTAAGAAAAGTGTTCAGATTTGGACCTTGATGAGTGTACAGGGACATAAAGAATATAAAGGGCCCTGTTCGGCTAAGAATGAGGAAATTTGTCAATTTTGCTTTCTCCCACATTTTTTTAAACCTGTGATTCTTTCCACCCTGAATATAAATTATGAATTTTGGTAAATTCTTCAAAAACATACTCCCCCATTTTGCACTGGCCAAATTCAGTAGGTACAGCTATCTCCAGCATGTTCCTGCCTGTCATAGTCATGTTGACCTTGAGGCACATCTCAGAAGAAAAAAAAAGGAAACATAAACCACAGACCTATAGAAAATGAAAAATTATTGGGACCCAGTGATTAAATATTGGTCAGATAAATGGCTGAACATTGAACTACTGTAACAAACTCTCAGAAAGCTGGACTTAAAAATACTAAGTGTAATTCAGTTAGAACATGGAGTAGGCATACATGTGGGATGAAACTACATTTAACAATACATGAAATAGTTGCTTGGAGTGGTAGGATGGATGCAGGTTTTTTTTTTTTTTGGAAAAGAAGTCAAAGAAAATAAAAGACAAAGGTCTATAAGTCTGGACAAACAGGGATGTCTCGTGGATAAGAAGTTACATTTAAAATTTACTTTGGAAGTAATATTTTTAGTTAAGTGTTGAATCTCTCTCTCTCTCTCTCTCTCTCTCTCTCTCTCTCTCTCTCTCTCTGGCTTTTCTTCACAAACGAAGATTCAGGAAGGACTCATCCCGCACTTTCTGCAAGCGCGCTGATGACTAAAAAGGCCAATCTGAGATAAACAAATCCGGTTGCAGAAAGCACAGCAGAAGGTCTCCTTGGGTGATGTTTCTGGGTTGTGATTCTTTCTGTGTTGTCATTTCTCTTCAAGACTTGTTCGGCATGAGTTCTCAAATAAGGCTGCAGCATTGTGGATAGTGCGTCTCCATGCCTCCCGGTGTGAGGCCAGGGCGGACCATTGTTGGTGATCAATTTGGCCAAGCCTCAGATGTTGTTTCAGGGAGTCCTTGTATCGCTTTTTTGAAGTGCTCCTCTTACACTGACCCATGGCGAGTTCACCGTAGAGTACTATTTTTGGGAGGCGATGGTCCTCCGTCCTAGAAACGTGGCCTGCCCAGCGCAGCTGTGTTCTCAATATCATGGCCTCAATGCTGGTGATCCCTGCTTGCTCAAGGACAGCAACATTCGTCACATAGTCCAGTGTATATTTAGGATTGTGCGTATACAGCGCTGCGAAAGCGTTTGAGGAATCGTAAGTGGTGGCAATAGGTGACCCATGTTTCATACCCATAAAGGAGAATAGACAGTACAATGGCTCTATACACACTGTTTTTTGTGCTTCGCCTCAGGTGTTTATAACTCCAGACTCTTTTGTAAAGTCTTCCAAATGCACTATATGCCTTTGCTAATCTGTGATCGATCTCTTTGTCAATCCTGGCATCTGAGGAGATGATGCTTCCCAGGTAGGTGAACAGGTGTAAGTCAACCTGAATATATATAACATTCTGTTATTGAGATTTACATGTATAATCATTATAACGATAATAAAAATAGTATTAAAAAATAAGAAAAAGAGAGGGAATGATCACAATCCTAATCCAGCACTAATAGTTCAATACATAGTGGTTCAAACTAGACTTTTAAGAATTAAGCACTCAACGTCCATGGGCTAGATGGGGGAAAAAATGTTAGTTTCTCCCACACTCAGTGTTTATAAGTCTGAAGATCATTTCATCCTGAACATAAACTTATGACTTTTGCTAAAATGTTATTTAAAAATGAATGCATGAATTTCTCACTTGTTCCTAGCTGGGTCAGACCAAAGAAGCTAAGCATCCTTTTCCCTACAGTGTCCAGCTGTTCATGGGAAGCCCACAAAGAGGATGATAATGTAACAACTCTTCGTGTAACAACTCCTCTTGTTTTCATGCTGGCAGTGTGTATTCATACTGTGTCTTAAGGTAGAGGTCCTTCAATGAATTGGTCTAATCCGCTTTAAAAGGCCATCTATGTTAGTAACACATCTCCTGTAGTAGGGAGTATAAAAAATAAACATTCACACCATTTCTCATCTTCAGTGAGAAACAGTATCTCTCAACACATCTTGATATATTATGGGACTATTTATATACTTTGGAAGATGGTATGCATTTGAGGCACTTTTTATGAAAATTCTATTTGCACAAAAACATTGTCATTTGCACAAAATGCAGCATTTTGTCAAAAAATGTCATGTCCCCAAAGTAATGCCTTTTTACACAAAAGTATTGCACTTTGCACAAAATACAGTGGTTGGAGTAGAATTGAATTTCATTTTCAAATGGGAATGTGAAAAAAAAAGTCTTGTAATTTTACCCAACACAGAGAAAACTTTTGAAATTGTTCATGCTTGTGTGTGAGAATAGAAGTCAAGACGTACCTGGTAGTTAATTCCAGGAGAGAATTGTAAGAAGTGTGAAGAGGTGCTTTCCTTTGGTTCTTTTGTTTGTCGGTAGCCATGTTATTCTGTTGAAGCAGAACCAGCAGAGACTTGTGATACCCTAAATGACTAACATTTTTTAAAAAAATTATTCAGCATAATCTTTAATGAAGCCACTTTATCAGATACATGTAGTGTTATTATTATCATATGCCAGTCTATCCCTGTATCCACGGATTCAGTATCCACAGCTTCACTTATCCACATTTGAAAAAATATGCCCTCTTTAGGCATTTCTAGGTTCTCCAGTGCAATTCTATGGTCAACTTCCAGTGTTTGTTTCATTGAAAGGAATAGGGTTCCCTATTATCTTCAGTTTCAGGTATCTACGGGGGGCTTGGAACATATCCCACGCAGATACAGGAGTCGACCTGTACACGCTTGGGTGAGTGGTGGGGAAATATAAACTGGATTGAGAAGGAATTTAAATTAAAAAAAAAAAGTACAAACAATGGCCATTATGTTAAAGGTGGTAATTAAGAAGTAATACTTGTATGGTAACACAGACATCATAAATGAATTGATGAACATATTTAATGTGATAAATAGCATTTGTTCCTTATCAAGACACAGGTGATACAGAGTTGAACTTGATGAATTCTTCTTCATATGTTTATTGTGAGAATTTTCCCTTGAAGTTTCTTTCTTAAAGATGGCTACTTGGACACAGAGAATGCTTGGAGAGTTTTTGAATATCCAAATTTCTGATGTGAAATCTGTGTCCTTTTTATTCTGTTTCAAAAAGACTGCCTAGTTTGTCCTAAGTAAAATACATTTAACACTGGGGATATAAGGAATATTCACATTTTTTTACTTGTCCTCAATAAGAAATAGTATCTCAACACATCAAGATACCCCACTGGGAAAAATGGTCAATGACTGCTTTGTTTTTTTGCATTTGGATACTTTCATTAAAAATTAACTTTTTCATAATAGACAATGTTTTGTACAGTAAACAGTGGTGAGGTGATTTGTTTTTACACAAAATGCCGTTTTCTGTGCAATATTCTTGATTTAAAAGTTCCAAAATGGAAAAAAAAATAATTGAAATAAGAAAATAATTGCAAAATGATTTTGCCATCTTATAATCTCATCCAGTGGGGAGAAATTAATGAGATTATTTGTTATTACATACAAGAACAAAATAAGGAAAGATTTACATCATTATTTTCTACATAGTCTCAGTCAGAAAATTATGCCAGCCACAACTTCAGAAGCAATGCTGGCACTGTAATTAAAAAGACCAACAAAAGAGGCACAAATATCATCATGAAGAAATTGGACTACATAAAGGAGGCTTAGAGAAACTGTCCAAACTACACTTTACAAATACTAACCCTCAGATCCTACTGAAGATTACTGGGAAGAACTACATTATCCAATGAAGGAGTTCCCTAGAGATGTGCAGGACCAAATCTTACATGGATATACATTGGAAGCCTCAACATGTTTCTTTCTGTTTTCCCACAGGTGACTCCATAGATTTGAGCAATAGTAGTCACAGTACCAATGCTGCTGTGCTACTCCCAGCACCACCAAGAGTTTCCTCTGCTGACACCTAGTCTTGTCCCCTTCAATACCCTGGTAAGTATTAGTGGCTGGGGCATACGGATGGCCATTTTGGGCCAGACCTCAAGAATAATAGCGCAGTTCCAAGTGAAAAGTGCAGGTAAGGGAGAAACAGAAATGAAGGCAAGAAGCAGCAAGTGGCCAGGGGTGATCCTTCCCTCTTTCTCTGTGCATGTATTAAGGGAAAAAGAGCAAATATAGTATCTCTCTCTTAGCACATGCAGCGGACATACATGTGTATTATATGCAAGTATGTTTGCCTTAATGTGTATGTGTGTGTGTATGAAGTGGATGAAGACAAATGTGGATATTTATCCCTCTGTCCCCTTACCAGGACTAAAATTATAATGTATCTTCCCTTTTCAAGGACTATATAGTTGGACTTCCATGTTTTGAGACAGAATGTTTCCAGTTTTCAGAAAGTGATGAGAGGATGGCACTATAGCCCTATTTGTGAACTTCCCAGGGGCAAGAGGTTAGTTAAATTAGTTAGTTAAAATTCATTTGAAATGAAGTGGTTGGTTAGCTGGGTTTTCCATCTCATTCAGCAAATCGTTTCTTCTCTGCCCCTAATTTTATTAAGTCTGCATGACTCATGCACTTTCTTCAAATCTGCTCTGTATTTCTTATTCTGCATTCCTATTCAAAATTGTGCTGTGAGTATGCACTGGAAACACATCAAGATCAGGAGTGGAAAGTTCCTGGTGCTGACCTAATGCATTGGAAGATTACACTGTTCAATGTTCAGTACTCACTCTCAGTCCCAGAAGGAGAAAGATCAAAGAGAAGGAGTTACTCATTTGACTTTATAACAAGGGCAGGTAACTTCAGAGGGGGTGGAGACCACTCCCTGGAACCCTCACCCCCATGGGTCACACAGTTGCTCCCAGCACAAGTGGAAGTTACATAACTCTCCTGGTTTCAGGAATTAGCTGAAAGATGCTCAATTTAATGGGTTTTGCAGAGGAAGATGAGACAATGTACAGGTATATGTTAACAAGGTAAATGTGTTCCTGGGCTTTACTTCTTTAACAGAAAGTTAGGTACTTGAGATAGAAATAACATGGAAAGAACAGGGATAGGTTTCTACTCCACAAAAGGGAAGAGCAGTTCAACATGTTGCAGTAAACTTTATATTCAAAACTAACATTATGCATATGTGAAATGAAACAACCAGGTCAGATAAGTCTTGCATAAGTAAACAAAAACATTTTGAATCTTCTAGAGGCCATTATTTTTTTTTTATTTTTCCCAACAGCCTTCACTTTTCTTATTTCCATTTTGGTGGTGAGCCTTATAGACCTATGCTTTTTCAACATGCCAGAGTATCTGGTGAGGCAGGCTAATCTGCCTTTTCCCTTTTCTTTCTGTTTTGCTCTTCACACATGCTCAGTAAGTGATTCTGGAGGCAGCTGTTTACTTTGCCTGTTGTACCTAAGCACACACAGCTACAGTAGGATCACAAGAGTCTCATTCTTTCCAAGGCCAAAGCTTTATTGCACTGTTTACTGCAGACACCCTGCTGCAACTCAACATTGAAACTCTCTCTTTCTCCATTTCTCTTTCACCATCCTCCCAATGCTAGTGCTGCCAAACACACACACACAGACACACACTCAAATATTGGAAGGGAAGAAGTGGCCAGTTTGTATCTTGATTCCACAGATTGGATGTAGGCACAGCGTGGTCAGCTATCAACACAATCTATATAGTGTTTTATATCCTTACATTATACACTTTCAAACCTTAATTTTCCAGTATGCTATGTACGAAAATTTTTACTGTCTCTATATATCTGAGAAGAGTTTTTCCTTTGCTCTTTTGAAACCGTAGGGCTGGAGCGCAGAGCAATGCAGTCTAATTCATTTTGTTTCTGCCCTCTATAAATTCTACTTCGGTGATCATTGCTGGTAGAGGTAGTATCAAGACTTCATCTACCTGATCTGCCAATAGCAGGCCTCCAGCTCCTATTGATATATGCACTACAAAATTGATTGCCTGCCTGTGTAGATAAGAACATGTATTGTTCTTCCAGTAGGTGTAGTGCATTACTCTTTTGGGGCTAATGTGATCTTGGAATCCTTCTCAATAACATAATTTCACCAATCAAACTGGATGACAAAATATAAATTTTATGGAGTTGTAGTCCTCAATTCATAATCGTTTGAGAAAGACAAATACAGATGAGTGAAGTTTTCCTGTAATAATGAAAATGGCATAAATTTCAGCAGCAGCTGAGGGTTGTCAGATGTTCCAAATTGCCATTGAGAGCCAGCATGATTCAGTGGATAACATGGCTGCTGGACTTGGATTCAGGGGAGCTAAGCTTTCAGCTAGGAACTCATTAAATAGCCTAGAGGAATGAAGAGCCTACCTTGCAGAGATTGCAAGGATGGATGAAATAAACATGGAAAAGTAACAAGGATATTTTAATTATCCATTGGAAAATCCTTTCTGAAGTAATCTTGGTCGTTTGGACAAAGCACTTTGTTAACACAAGAAGGAATGTAGCACTGTAGAGAAGTCACCTGGGGACCTTTCATGTTACACAATCATAGTGGTGTTATTCCACTTTAAATGTCATGGTTCCATCCTGTGTAATCCTGGGATTTGCAGTTCAGGGAGAGGTATTTAGAATTCTGATCCACAGAGCTCAAGTACCTCCCCAAACTATGAATCCCACAATTCCATAGGCTGCAGCCATGGAAGGTAAGTGGAATCATAGTGCTATAACTGTACAGTGTGGAAGGGCTCCTGTTCATTGAAAGTGTTAAACAGACAAGCTGTGCAGTTCCTCCCTGCAGAGGAACATGCGTGCGTGCGCGCACACACACACACACCCAACATTTTTTTTGTCAATATAATATAAAATGGGGAATTTTACAAAGAGTGCTCAGCCTTGCTGGTGTTTAGTAGAGGTTCTGCACCATTACACAGCTTTAAAAGATGTGTGTGCTCCTGTTACTATATAGCATAGCAACAGGGTGAATCCAAGACATTTTGCTGTTCTCGGGCAAAGGGTAAGTTTCCCCCTCCCTCCCCTGCCCCACAGTCCACCTAAAGAAGCAAACTGCTCAATCCCCAAATAACGTATATTCCAGTGTATAAGACAACTGGGCATATAAGATGACCCCCCACAATGTTTAAGTTAAAATATAGAGTTTGGGATATACTTGCCATATAAGATTACCCCTCCTTCTCTGATACTGTGAACATATCCCAAACTCCCCCCTCCAGCCACCACCCATCCACCCTTCCCAAAGGAATCGAAGGTGGAGGAAAGGGGCTAATGTAGCAGTTTGCCTCACACGCCGCCCATCTCCTGCATCTTCGCTCCCTTTGCAAAGGGAGCGAAGATGCAGGAGACCAGGTGGGGGTGAGGCAAAGCGGGTACATTCGCCCCTTTCCTCTGCCTTTGCCCCCTTTGGGGAGGACTCAAAGGCGGAGGAGAGGGGTGAATGTAGCAGTTTGCCTCACCCTTCAGGGAGGGTGGAAGGGTGGCTGTCGGGGGGGGGGTTCCAGCCACCACCTACCCTCCCCGAAGCTGCAATCAGAAGCCCAATCACAGCTTCGGGGAGTGTGGAAGGGTGGCTGGCTGGGGGGGCTTTCCAGCCACCACCCCTCCTCCCCAAAGCCGCAATCAGGAGCCCGATCACAGCTTCAAGGGCGGGCGGGTGGCTGGCTGGCTGGCTGGGGGGGAGCCTTTTAGGGCTCCCCATCGTGGCTTCGGGAAGGGCAGGTGCTGGCTAGCCTCCCCCCAGCCAGCCAGCCAGCCAGCCAGCCAGCCAGCCAGCCACCTGTCCTTCCAAAGCCACGATGGGGAGCCCTATTCCAGCATATAAGACGACCTCCTAATTTTGAAGATATTTTAAGAAGGTTAAAAAGTTGTTTTATATGCCGGAATATATGGTATTTTTTTTTAATCCAGCATGGCTTTTGGGCAATTTTTGGATGAAACACATGAAAATAACCCCACGTCACCCATGCAAGCAGCCCAGAACCTATACTACCCTTAAGTACCTTGGTTTTCCTTTGTATTCCCTCTCAAATTGGCAACAGAAAGTGACATGTGAAAAGGACCTTGGGATTATTGTTGATTATAAGTTTAACATGAGCCAGCAGTGTTATGCTGCAGCAAAGAAGATGGATGCCATTTTAGCATGCAGTAATAGAAGCATAGTTTCCAAGTTGAGGGAAGTAATAGCCCCACTATATTCTTGCTGGTCAGGCCACATCTAGAGTACTGTGTTCAGTTCTGGGCACCTCATTTTAAGAAGGATATAAAGTTGGAGCAGGTTAAGAGAAGGGCAACAAGAATGATAAGAGTATGGAGAACAACACATAAGGAAAGGTTGAAGGAATGGAGCATGTTCAGCTTGGTGAAGAGAAGACTGCAGGATGACATGATTGAACTCTTTAAATACCTCAAGGGCTGTGACAGAGAGGAGGGAAAAGCCTGTTTTCTGCTGCTCCAGAAGATAGGACCAGGTTTGATAGTTTGAAGTTACAGGAGATTAGATTTCAATTGAACATTAGAAGGAACTTCTTGACAGTAAGAGCAGTTTGGCAATGGAACAAACTGCTTAGTGAGGTGGTGATGCTATCCAAATTGCAAGACTTACTTCCAATAGCCTCCTACAGTGTAGACTGGAAGATCTAACCTCCTCATTTGCCTCTAGCCAGAGATGCAGACCCCTTTAACCAAAGGGTGCCCTTGGTCTGCAGGGTAGCCAGGTCCTCCCTGTCCTTACACTTGTGGAGGGAGGGGGGCATCTACTCATCCTCAATGGTGGAATCCATGACACGCTCTGGGTTGTACAAAGCTCCTGTCTGCTGACTCACTTCCTGCTACTGTCTACAGCCTTGCTACAGCAAAGACATCTTGTTGTCTGACGGGGGGGGGGGGACAGAAAATGGCATGCCCACACCCAGGTCAAGGTGCTTTGGACTTACACTATTATTATACATATATTACCTAAATGTCTCCCTTCCTGATAGTAAAAAAATACAGCAGTAATTACGTACTGCCCTTTCATAACATCCCAAGTTTCATATGTGCTGCCATTTCATGACAGCCTTTCATGAAATTCTGCCTAAAGCAGGACCAGCCCTAAATATATCCACAAGTTCTGTGATGTGTTCTCCCATATTTTTTGCAAATAGTACCTGCTGGTGAGGGGCGATTCTGATCAGAAATATGATGCCGAGCTGAAGAATTTACCTTAATCATCTGTATTAGTTCTTTGATTTTTTTAAAAGATGAACATGAGTCAGCAGTGTGATGCAGCAGCCAAAAAAGCCAATGTGATTCTAGGCTGCATCAATAGGAGAAAATGTCTAGATCAAGGGAATAGTGCCACTCTTTTATGCTTTGGTCAGACCTTACCTTGAATACTAAGTCCAGTTTTGGGCACCACAATTCAAAAAGGATATTGACAAGCTGGAATTTGTCCAGATGAGGGTGACCAAAATGGTGGGAGATCTAGAAATCATGCCTTATGAGGAGTGGCTTAGGGAGCTGGGTATGTTTAGTCTAGAGAAGAGAAGAGGTGACATGATAGCCATGTTTAAATATTTGAAGGGATGTCATACAGAGGATGGAGCAAGCTTGCTTTCTGCTGCTCCAGAGACTAGGACCTGGAGCAATGGACTCAAACTACAGGAAATGAGATTCCATCTAAACATTAGGAAGAACTTCCTGACTGTAAGAGCTGTTGAGCAGTGGAATGTGCTGCCTCGGAATCTCCTTCTTTGGGTTTTTTTAAATGGAGGCTGAATGGCCATCTGTCAGGAATGCTTTGATTGTGTATTCCTGCTTAGCAGGGGTTTGGACTAGATGCCCCTTGTGGTCTCTTCCAACTCCATGATTCTAATGATTGCTTTGGGAAAATTATTAGGATCTAAAATGTGGAAGGGGGTATTGTGTGTGATTTTTAATAACTTTAAGACAAGACATCCAATTCTACAATTTCAATTGTCTTGTTCAGTTTGGCTCTCAGGTAGCAATCCTATGTACAGTTGTCCCTTGATATTCGCTGGTGTTTGGTTCCAGGATCCCCGTGGATACCAAAATCCATGAATACTCAAGTCCCATTATATGCAATGGCATAGCAAAATGGTGTCCCTTATATAAGATGGCAAAATCAAGGTTCGCTTTTTCGATTATTATTTTTTTTAAGTTACAAGAGAAATTACAAGACAAATACAAAACAACACAACAGGGAAAATAGATTATTATTTTTAAAGAATATTTTCAAGCCATGAATACTTAAATCCGTGGATACCAAATCCATGGTTATAGAGGGACAACTGTATACTTTCCTGGGATTGACACCTACTCAGTATGGCTAGTGGTTTCTATTGTCAGTCTGGGTTTTAGATCGAACTTCAAATGAGGTATCCAACCCTCCCCCTAAAACAGGTTCAGCACCTTGGATACTTCCTTTAAATTTCATACTAATACCCATAAGTGGATTCACTGCCTCATGGGCATGGGAACCACCAGTCATCATTGGTCCCACTGAGTCCAATGGGGAGGCTGAGAAAACCTCAAAATAGAATCAGGCTGCACAAACATTTCAGTAACTCATTTTATTTCTAACATAATGTTTTAAATACAGTGGACCCTCCTGATCTGCGGGCTCCAGATCCACGATTTTGAGTGACTGAGGATTGTCACATCCTACATTTAAAATGGCTGCGATGTGAATGTGGATATGCTGAAGCATCCATGCATACATGCCACCATTTAATAAAATAGGGCACAATAATTCACATTTTTTGTCATCTGCATGGGGTCCTGTAACTGAACCCCCATGGATCTGGGGGACACTTGGTATCTGATGGGGTTTGGTTCCAAAATTTGTGGATGCTCAAGTCCCATTATATACAATGACATAGTAAAATGGTGTCCCTTATATACAATGGAAAAATCAAGGTTTACTTTTTGGATTTTTTTTGGAGGGGGGATATTTTCAAGCTATGGATGGTGGAATCTGTGGATATGGAGGGCTGACTGTATAACCAAACGAGCAGAGAAGATATTAGTGAACTGAACCAACTTATCTGGAATCATCTTTTAGCATGCCATTTATACACTTTACTGCTCTAGAACAGGAATGTTTATCCCATTCGTTCAGTGTAACTCAAGGTCATTACATAAATGCCTTTGAGTACATTTATTCAAAATGAAATGGTTGTGTTCCTCATCTCCCTGCTGTAAACTTCAGTAGAATGCAGTTTACAAATTAGAAAGTCAGTCACAATAGCCTGCTTGCCTCTGAGATAAAAATTTATTCTCGGTGGAAATTTTTGTATGAAAAATAAATCAAGGAATTTCTATAAATGCTGCAGACAGTGGCAGCACATTACAAATTTAACCCTTCTTGAACATAAGGAGTTTTGTAAAATGGACATCTATTGAAGATAGCTAATTGCATCAATACTATGGTTATAAATACGCAGGGGATGTGAAGGTAATTAGCCATTCTACAATTTAATCTATACTTCTTTTCACATTTAAGTTTTTTACTATTATTTTGAATGCAACAATTAGCTACACTAAGTACTCTTTAGCATTACAGTATTTCTTTGGGTTCAGAATCAAGATCTTTAATAAAATGGATGTCATTTTTGAACACTGATACGGCCATAGTCTAAACAGCATTTTATTGGTACATTTTCATAATCTTCCAGTATGAATGAGTTTATGGAAAAAGAGGACTATAATTTGGCCAAACTGTATGTTACACTGAAGTGGGAATCATGTGGCCCTGCAAATGCTGTTGGACGGCATCTCCCAGAATTCCTCCTCATTGGTTGTACTGGCTAGGGCTGCTGGGAGGAATGCTGGAATTTGCAATCAAACAATATCTGAATTGCTGCTTGATTTCCACCTCTCATTTCATGTAACTATTTTTGTAAAGCACAATTGCCACCATGGATCAGGATCAATGCATTTGGGATGCTTGCATCATAGTCTGAACTCTTGGTCAAATTACAATTTTTCATGCTCTTTTCTCATGCTCACTGTTTCCAAGGCTCAGTGTTTCCCTGAAGATGGCTGAATTTCAGATGCAAGCAGAGATAATCCTACATAGGGAAGAGTCTTTGGAGTTAATTTCCTCATCTTCCAAACATGAGGGTGTAGCTCTCCCCTTAACCTTGCTCATCTAAGAAGAATTGAGTTCTCTTAACTTCTATGGCACTAAATTTTAAAATGTATATTGAGAATACAATCAGTACTTTCTTTTAAGGATTTGCAAATTTAAATTGGGTAAAAGATAACAGCAGCAGAATATAGCCCAAACTGGATATACTCTCTTCGGACTTTATCAGACGATCCCCTTAAAATGTTCTTTTTGGACTTTATCAGACGATCCCCTTAAAATGTTCTTTTTATGCTGGCAAACAAACTCCTCCCACTTCACTTACTTTCTCTCCCGGCAGAAGGCTTTCCCGGTAATGAAGAGGAAGTGAACGAAGCCCCATTCACTTCCTTGTTTGAAATCCCGTGAGACTTCATTGCACAGGACATTC
The DNA here is from genome assembly GCA_030847615.1 of Gambelia wislizenii. Taxonomy (NCBI): domain Eukaryota; kingdom Metazoa; phylum Chordata; class Lepidosauria; order Squamata; family Crotaphytidae; genus Gambelia; species Gambelia wislizenii. Next base: position 48,720,928 of record JAUMIR010000001.1, on the reverse strand, counting down.
AAACAGAGAACAAAAAATGTAACATTAAAAGTAGAAAAAAAGCACTTACAGACACTTTAAAACTTCCAAGGAAACCAGGGAAGGTTTAAAAAAGTGTGTCACTTACCTGGATGTTGCAATCTCACCTGGAAGTGCTTGTGCCAGTCTGGCCATTGACATTGCATTCACATGAATTAAATGGCCCGAGATTTTACACGTTGGCAATGCTGGTACCAAAACAGGACGGGCAAGCTATTCATGGCTCATCCCATCAACAGAAAGAAAGCCACAAGAACAACAGCAGAACGCAAAAGGACAATGTCATGTGATATTGGTGTCCTTTTGTGGTCTGCTGTTGTTATTCTGGCACCACATTAGGCTCATCTGATAATTTCCTTCCTCTCTCTGCTTCTCTCCCTGCTTCCTCTCCTGGAGTTCCATGCTCCCAATAAGACAGCAGTTCAGCAGTTGCTTGCCAAAAGGTTCATACAGTTCCTTTACTTGAAATATCGGAGAGTCAGTCTGAAGATGGAAGTCTCAAAGAACCTCTCTTGGTCTGGTCCATGATAGGACCAATAGTTCCTATAGGTTTAAAAAATTAATGCCTTAATTCAAAATACAAGATACAGTTGCCCCTCCACATTCACGGCTTTCACACTTGCGGTTTTGATTATTTGTGGTTTAGCCCCGGGCCCCCGCGGGAAGCCTGGCGAGAGGCGGGGAAACCTCCTGCCTGCACCTTCCCCGGCCTTCCAGAGGTGGCTCCAGGGCTTAGAAGTCCACTCAGGAAGGCTGGGGGGCAGCCTCCCTCCTGACTTCCCACTTCCTTCCCCGACCTTCCTGAGGGGGCTCCGGGGCTTCTAAGCCCTGGAGTCCCCTCAGGAATGCCAGGGAGAGGCCAGGGGAGCTTCCCTCGCTCCCACCCGCTGCCTTCCCCAGCTCGGAGCCCCCTCAGGAAGGCTGCAGAGAGGCAGGACAGCTTCCCGCACACCTGCCCACTGCCCTCCCTGGCCTTCCTAAGCAGGCTCCAGGTCTTCAGAGCCCTGGAGTCTGCTCAGGAAGGCCGCGAAGAGGCAGGGCAGCCTCCCTCCCTCCCACCCGCTGTCCTCCCCGGCCTTCCTAAGGGGGCTCTGGGGCTTCAAAGTCCCAGAGTCTGTTTAGGAAGGCTGCAGAGAGGCAGGGCAGCTTCCCTCCCTCCTGCCCGCCCGCTGCCTTCCTCAGCCTTCCTAAGGGGGCTCCGGGGCTTCAAAGCCCAGGAGTCTGCTCAGGAAGGCCACGAAGAGACAGGGCAGCCTCCTGCCTGCCTGCTGCCTTCCCCAGCCTTCCTAAGGGGGCTCCGGGGCTTCTAGGGCCCAGAGTCCCCTCAGGAAGGCCGTGGAGAGGCCGGTCAAGCTGGCCAGACACCATCCCACCTCCCTCCCGCTGGGGGGAGGGGTCGTGGGAGCAGCATTTTTTATTCACGGTTTTTCAACGTTTGTGGGGGTCTCAAGACCCTAGCCCCTGCGAATGTGGAGGGACGACTGTAAATGCAAACGCATAAGGACACTACAAGGAATTTCTCTTTCCATTCGTTCCTGTGCCTATAAATTAAACCCCTTTGATCTCGTTCAAGATTGTAAGGGCCTAATTCTGGTTCCATGGGAATAACATTACATTGTTCTCTCTTTCTGAACTAAAACGTTGCAAGTACTGTATAGTCCCTTCCCTAAACATTTTCCCACTCACTGGGCCAAACCAATGAACCTGTGGAGGATATACAATCACTTGATTATTTTTGCACATGCAAATTTTTACTCAAATTTTATTCCGCATTTGTTTTCTGTTTGTATGATGCATAAGTAGCTACCCTAAGATAGAAGTTATCTGTAGCTTCACAGGAAAAATCAGTGGCAAATTGAGCTGGGGTATTCTTATTCACAGTTCATTCTTTTTTAGATGTTACATGACCACAGCTTCCCCCAGATGTATTACTCAACAATTCCCATCAACCCTCAGCCAGTATGGCCAATGGCTTGAATGACTGGAATTGCAGTCCAAGCCATCTGGAGGCTAGTTCAGGAAACTGTTCAACTATTTAGAATATTTTACCACGGATACATAGAGAACAGGACAAAACGACATAGTAAACTCATAACTACCAATTCTGTTATACCTCACGGTAGCAAGAGGAGGGAATTCTTAAATAAATCTTATTTAGGGAAATGGCTTTTATCTTTCTTATGTTCATTTTTTTTTAAAAAAGTACAAACATTTGCATTTGTTTTTAAAACCAAGGTCATTAGTACTTCATACCTCAAAAGCACAGATAGATGAGCAATAAAAAAGATGGAAGAGTTATTTCATTGGCTTGTGTTAGGAAAAGCAGCTGTGAGTGGCAGCCATGAACTTCCTATGGTATAAGTCTGGTTTTACTATATTTTGGACATGTTATTTAAGCTACAGACTTCAGTGTACCTTTGATATTTTAAAAGGAGACAGGTTAGTTCTAACTAGAGTAGTCCTACTGAATCAGTTTTTGAATTGTGAGCAACACATTGGTAAATCCTATTATTCAGTAAGTCTAACAATAGGATTTAGGCCATAACACCTTTAGACTGGACAATGAGAGACAGAAATTCATGGGGGATGTGTGTGAAAAAAGTGAACAGTGATCAGATTACAGGCAGGTTCAACCTTTTCCATTTCAAGCATTTACCCTGCTGAGTTGTAATAGGCTTGTCTATTGAGAATCAGACAGTGTCATTATGGTTAAATATTAAAAACATTACTGAAAGCTAAAATCACTGTGAATGAAATGTGTTCTGGAGCTCTGTGACTCCCTCAGTGCACAAACCACCCAGAAGAAACATTCTGAGGTGGTATTGGCAGGATGGAAGGGGGAGCTGGGGAAAGCAGAGGACACAAACACTACATCAAAGTGTGTTACATCTGCAGGCCAATGAATAAGGACTTCTTGTAGGAAATTACCAGGCAGGAGGTAAAACCAGGGCTGCATACAAGGACTAAGAAATCTGAAATAAGAAATGAAGTAAACTTTCCACTTGACTTTGGCCTGGAATTCACTGAAGCCGTATGGATTAGTCTTTCTGTGTCTGGCTACCTCTGGTAGTTGTTGACTCTGTCAGTTGCTACAGTCATCAAAAAGCTCCATTCCTCCCCATTTCTTCTTCATCACCCACCTCTACACACTGTCTGGAGAATCCAGACCTAGATATAGTATGCAGTAGAATCAAACATTTCTTTCTAAATGCAAAATTTTCTTTAGGTAGCAAAGAGGAGAGAAGGGAGCTTCTTACCCTGTTTTCTGGAACCTAGCAAGTGATAATGTCATCTTTCTGACTTTACCTTGGCTGCAGAGCTTTGCTGTGAAGGAAAGAGCCAAGCTGAGCAGAGCTGAATTGAAATCAAACATGGAAGGAGGCAGAGCTGAGACAAAGAATTCAAAAGCTAAATTCACTCCATATTACAGTTGTCCCTCCATATTTGCAGGTTAAGCATTTGTATATTTGATTATTTCTGGATTACTGTATTTGCTGCTGCCCTATACATGACTGAAAAGTTCTATTCTCTCTAAACATTTCTAGGTCCTCCAGCACAATTCTATGGTCAGCTTCCAGTGTGGACCATAGAAATGCGTAGAGATATGTTTTCTCGCTTTAAAAAAACAGCATTCATGATTATATGCCAAAATTGCTATATTCAGAGGGTCCTGGAATGGATCCCTCGCATAATACATGGGCCTATTTTCACTGTTTTCCCACTTTTGTGGGGATCTTGTTCCCTAACCCCCATAAAAGTTGAGGGCCGACTGTACATGTCTGTTCAATAAAGTTGTGATCTCTTTTGAAGTAAAATATGAACCATCTGGAGCCCTGCTCACCCAACTTAAAAAAAAAAACATACCCAGGGGTCCTGGAAGCAGGAACCAATTTCTGCTTTTATTGCCTTGGTGTCACTGATGGCTTACTTGAGTAATCAGGAAATTTTTATCTCATCGTGACTGACCCTGTGTTGTGGGCTGCATTTGTGGAAGGAGTGCAGCAATTGGGCCTCACATTTATCCACAACTATTTATTATAAGCAGGATTTGATGGGCCTTTGGTCTTATCCAGCAGGGGTCTTATTATGTTCTTACAGCAGAAATAAAGAAATACAAAATAAATACAAATAAAATCTTTCTCTCCCTCTCCCTTAGATCATTATGAGAGCAAGAGTCACAAAATGGAAGATTTCAGCCATTTCATGACAGAGAGCAGGCCACGTACATAAAGGATGCTCTGCCAGGCATCCCCCTCCTCCCTTGCTGAGCTGGCATTCCATGCCCTGTATAAGGTAAAATCCCATTTTTGCTCAAGGATTGGTTCAGGTACTGATAAGAAAGTTTCTGCACACTGTGTTATCTGTTTGGCCTAACAAAGGAAGCTTGTTCCTCACTGAGGTACCCATATGGCCATATGAATGTTACTCTGTATCTGCAAATAAAGCAAGAACCCTTCACCAAGCAATGCTCGGCCTAGATTGTCTGTTTCTCTGCCTGCAGCTGTCTCTCTTCTGAGAGTGGGGGCCGACAATTAGTTGACTCCATCGAAGTGGGTTGTATTGGGGGAGACCTGTCTGAATGAGACTACGTGCGAAAGGGATCTAGGAGTCCTAGTAGACCACAAGTTGAACATGAGTCAACAGTGTGATGTGGCAGCTAAAAAGGCCAATGCGATTTTGGGCTGCATCAATAGAAGTATAGTGTCCAGATCAAGGGAAGTAATAGTGCTGCTCTATTCTGCCTTGGTCAGACCTCACCTAGAATACTGTGTCCAGTTCTGGGCACCACAATTCAAAAAGGATATTGACAAATTGGAGCGTGTCCAGAGGAGGGCAACTAAAATGGTGAAAGGTCTGGAAACGATGCCTTATGAGGAGAGACTTAGGGAGCTGGGTATGTTTAGCCTGGAAAAAAGACTGTTAAGAGGCGATATGATAGCCCTGTTTAAGTATTTGAAGGGGTGTCACGTTGAGGATGGAGCAAGCTTGTTTTCTGCTGCTCCAGAGATTGGAACACGGAGCAATGGATGCAAGCTCCAGGAACAGAGATTCCACCTCAACATTAGGAGGAACTTTTTGACAGTAAGAGCTGTTCGGCAGTGGAACGCACTCCCTCAGAGCGTGGTGGGGTCTCCTTCCTTGGAGGTCTTTAAACAGAGGCTGGATGGCCATCTGTTGGAGATGCTTTGATCGTGATTTCTTGCATGGCAGGGGGTTGGACTGGATGGCCCTCGTGGTCTCTTCCAACTCTGCAATTCTATGATTCTATGATTCTATTGTACATGAGTGTTTCTCAAGCTATCTGATGTGGAGGACTGGCACATTCCCCCCCCCATGTGTCAGGGCCAGTATCATATTTATGATATATTATTATTGCATTAGCATAGTTTCCTGGAAACTCGCCACAGATTGGCAGCTGTTGGCTCCTGGATTGGCACTGGTCTGTGGAACACAATTGTTGATGTTCTGCTGTGATGTTTTTATCATTCTGATCTTTAAGCTGCAGATTTCTGAAAAGGCAACAGTGCAAAAAAAACAAACAAAAAAACCACACACGTTAGTATCATGAAATTCTAGCACCCAGGACTTTATATTGGGAAACAGTTCTATAGCTCTATAGCTAGTATTCTTTATGATACACATATGGGGAGCTCCTTTCTCCTGTGGTGTTTCCTTTCATAAAATTTTGACCATACCACAGGGATAGTTTTGGTCCAAACTTGGAAAAAAAAGTTTTTTTCAGACTGAAATCTGAGAATCCTTGAACTAGTGTGGTACTCGTCATTGTGACTGGGAGGAGCTGTACAGTAGGACCTCCATATCCGCTGGGGATTTGTTTTGCCTCCCCCCCCCCCGGATACCGAAAACTATGGATAATAGTGAACACCATTGAAAATAATGGGACTTCCGGTTTAAAATACCATAGAGTTGCCTTGGAGGTCTTAGAAAAAGGCTAGAGAGTAGAGAGGACACATTTTCTAGGAAGACTCTATAGTAGGTGTGCTTTTTTGTATCCTGTTGATAATTGAATCAGTGGATAATAAATCAGTGGTTACAGGGTCCTACTGTAGTTGTAGTCTTAAAAATAACTTTGCCATGTATTTTTTCTGATTTTGGCCTTACTGTAGTGTATGGTTATTGTTGTGTGCCTTTAAGTCATTCCTGACTTATAGTGACCTGAAGGCAAACCCATCATAGGATTTTCTTGGCAAGACTTCTTCAGAGAAGGTCTGCTGTTGCCTTTTTCTGAGGCTGAGAGAGTGTGACTTGCCCAAAGTTACCCAGTGAGTTTCATCTGCTGAGCAGAGATTTGAACCCTGGTCTTCAGAGTCCTAGTCCAACACTCAAGCCACTGCACCACACTGGCTCTCCCTATTGTACAGGTTTCTTCTAAATCTGAAAACAACAACAACAGGAAGTACCTCCTTAATAACCTTTATTTATACTAACAAAAATATAATGTCCAGTAAAGAAAGGGAGTGGGAAGGGATGCAAGTTAACTAAACATCAAGTCTGAAGTTACAAGAATAATGTCTGGTAAAGAAATTAAATGCCTAGGATTTCCCTTTGAAAAGTGCTTGTAAAAAATTGGTTAATATTACAAAATTGGTAAGGTGATGTATTGTGCCAGTGTGTTTGAATGAAGTTTGGCTTAACTAAAATACTATTTTATCTGCATTGTCTGTTGTTCTCTGCAACCAAAGCAGCAAAAGTCTACCCCAGATCAAAGGAGTAAAATGTTTTGGGTCATGAAAGACAATGTCCTAAATCTACCTACTCAGCGTCTGCTGGTTACAAGCTCACTACAGTTAAAACAATGTCAAACTGCTTGTGGTTCTCCAAATGTTTTGCTGTAGCCAGGTGGCTTAACAGAGACCTTACTCTTAGTGCATGGTCAGAAGGGCTGCTCTCACAATAGTGCTCCTTGCAGATGTTAATCTCCCCTGCCTTTTTTTGGGGGGGGGGCTGGCATATTCCACTTTAATTGTTCCCTACAGCTGGCCAAAATTTCCAGGATCAAACATAAAAGTAGACACATTTTATAGTAAGCAAACAATATCCGCGATATATGTGTAATGGGAAATTATCATCACAATCCCCCTAACCCAATTATTAAATTGACAGTACAATTTTTCAAGGGCATGTTAGCATTCTTGAGTCATCTCTTCCCTTGGGTTGATGTTTGTTTTTCTGTAAAAACAACAACAGAAATCAGAATAAGGTATCAACCAGTTACAGATTTCACTTATGTCTATATTCCTTAGGATACACACCTAGAAAATAAATCCCATTAAAATCAGTTGGGCTTACTTTGTAATTAGTTGCAGGCTGTTGGTGTATTTGATGTATCAATTAGGCCCAGGTCTGACATTAAAACTAACACTGCTAAGATTACTATAGGTTTGCCCCTAGATAGGGTGTCACTTAGTCATGAAACAGGAACCACACACCCCTTTTTTTTTAAAGGATGCAGACCTGCATAAAATTTGTGTTTTCTGATTTATCATTATAGATGCATATTTAGAAATTGTATATGAGTGTGAAAGCTAGGCAGTGGAATAAGCTGACAGGAAGAAAACCAACTCATTTGAAATATGGAGCTGGAGGAGAGTTTTACAGATACCAGGAACTGCTAAAAAGACAAATGAATGGATGAACAAATCAGCCAGAACTCTCTCTAGAAGCCAAAATGAGTACACTGAAACTATTGTACTTTGGATGCATCATAAAACAACGAGACTCATTAGAAAAGACAATAATGCTCAGGCAAGTGCAAGGTAGTAAGAAGAGAGGAAGACTACACTACAGTAGGATTGATTCATTCAAGGAATCCATGACCATGAATGAAAAACCTGAGCGGAGCAGTTGGTGACAGAGGCTCTTGGATGTCTATTATTCATAGGGTCATCATAAGCTGAGGTTGATTTGATGGCAAAAGGACAACAGCCACCATGTTATAGTGCATCTCACCATAACTGGGAAGGCTGAGACTAAAGGTGCATCCATGCTAGTTTGAAACTGGATTATTTGCCACGGCTCCTTCCTATGGAATCCTGTGATTTGTCGTTTGGTGAGGCATCAGCACTTTTTGGCAGAGAAGGCTAAAGACCTGGTAAAACTACAAATCTTAGGATTCCATAGGAAGGAGTCATGGAAAATAAGTAGTGAAATAAGCAGGGAAATTGTGTAGTGTGGATTAGGCCTAGGTGACCTATAAACCTGCTCAATCTGGTCCAGGCTCTAACTACTGATGGACAACTTCAAGGCCTTGTTACTTTCCCTTCCTAGGATCCTTTATTTTTGAAATGAATTGGTCTGACATTTAAGATCAAGGATGGCAGAATCTGGAGAGGGAAATGAGCAGAATTAGTAATAGACTATGCAGGGGAAGACACAGTAGGAGAAAACCATGCAAAGAGAAAGAAGAGAGCATGTGAATTTGGTGCTTACAGTTTATGCAGGTCATGCTAAACCATTTATACAATGTTCTTAAGATACAGCCTATATTGTATACACACACATAGGTGTGACACGTAATACACTTGTAATTTTATATCCACTATCTAATATAAGCTTTTGTCCATCAAATATTTATATGTATGTATGCCACAGATGTAGAAAACTCTCAGTTTCAGTTTTGTTCAATTTCTTTGAATACCGCCTGCGTTTTTGCCCTACCATTTGTTGATAGCAACCTGGGAGACTTTATTTTAAATTCCTGCAGGGAATATTTTCTATTTGCATTTTACCTAATTATGTACTTTTGTATGCATTTTTCCTAATATTTGCATTTCTAAGCATTTCCCCCACTGCCTGAAGTGTGCTTGTGCATGCTTTTCTATTGTTTGCCTGTACCACAAGCCTAGTAAATGTGGGAATTTTTGAGGCAAATTGTGTGTGTTGTCTTGCAAGACATTTTGGGAAATATGAACTGGATACTTCCATTGTAAATCTCAACTCCAACAAAATTATTTTCCATTGTGAACCACACAGAGAAGTGCATCAAAATAGTGTGAAAAAACCCCAACCCTAGGAAGACCACTTACAAATAAAACCACCAAGGTTTCTTTCTTATGTTGTTAAGAGACAAGAGTCATTGGCTCTTAACTGCAAGTGGATAACATTTTTTATGTTAATATAATTACAATATATTATAAGAGCACATTTGCTGTAAGTGTATCAGCAGAAATCTTTAATTAATAACAACATTCATTCATACCTGGTAGAAGCTTGCATTTAGATTAGGCAAAAGGCAGCCGTTAAATTGAAGTAGTGAGCTTATTAAGGAATACAGCTTTATTTCTCTTGCCTGAACTTACTGATGCTCTGATGTGCACATTAACATTCCCAAGTAAAAAACCCAGAGACAGTCAAGAAAACCTGTTCTTGGTTTTTTAAAATTATTATTGTCTTTGTTAAAAATTTCCACAAACGACATCACACTTACCCTCCCAAACCAAACAAAATCTCAATACAGACAAAAGACACAAAAAAATCCATACAAACAAGATAATAAATAAAATACACTATACATACAGCAAAATTACTTCCTACCATTCTGGTTCATGAACTTGCTATTTCCTCTCCTTTAACCTTTCATTAATTCCTTTGTATCCCTGTTTCTATACAGTATATGTAGAATTTCAGAATTTTCCAGTAACAGTAATGAAAATAATTTCATTATTTTCCAGTAACACCACATCTTTAGCTTTACATTTGCAACCGCATTCTGGCGTTATTGTTTTTTTTTCATTTTAAATTTTCTCTGAAAATAGATTTTCAGGATTAAGTAAGCTATGTGTGAAAGATTTAAAACAGGAAAACTTTAACCTTCAGTCTTGAACGTAATAGCAGTTGGACAATCCTGGGTTCTTAAAGGCTATGCCTGTGGAACATAAATATAACATAAGAAGAACTGGGGTGTGGGAAGTTACTCATTGGACAGCAAGTCCCCCAGCCAACAAGGTTGCAGCATTCTAGGAGCTATCATTCAAGACAGTAAGTTTTCCAACCTCCACTTATGCTCTGTTGGCATAGCCTTTGAGAACCCAAGATCTACTCTATGTTCCAATGGGGCAGTGGAGTAAGATTTTTGTGAAGGCTGCAGGACCATAGCTACAGATGGAGAGGTGGAGGCAAAATGAGAGCATTGCTCTCTCATAAGAATTCTGGGGGCCCTCCTGACATTTTCTTTCAGTCTCCAACTTTCTAGTATTGTAGTAACTTAAAACTTCGCTTGCGCATATAGTAATACAGTATAGGCAACCAAAGGCCAAGAGGCAAAGTTACCAAGAGCATGCAAACACAGCAAATGAAGGAGTTTACAGTGATCAACATCTCACTACCTGAAATGCTAAAACTGGGGACTGCAGGAAAATTTGAGTAGGAGGGGGCAGAATTCATATTTGGCGGGGAAATACCTTCATTACCCCTCCCCTGTAGCTACAGCCCTGGTTAAGGGTACATGTATTACTAATAATAATAATCAAGGAAGCCACAGACCAGAGTTTACAAGACCTTAGCAAGTCTGTTAATAACACGGTATCTGGGAGTTCTCTCATTCATAGGGTTGCCATAAGTCAAAGCCAACATGATGACAATTAGCAACAACAGCATGTATTAAAGCTCAAAAAAAAAAAAAGAAGAAGCGAAAGGAAGTCTGGTTGATATAATAAACGTTGAAAAGATTGGATATTACAATGGCTCATTGTCTCACAACTGAATTGCAAACGATGCACCATCCCTGGTGGTTATTTATCAGAAAACGAGCTGGCTATTAGAACTCCATTGTCATCAGCATTTTGGAAGGAGGTGCCACCATTAGATGGGCAGGCTATGACAGGAGGAAAGGACCAAATTCAAATCTGCTGGCTGAGATGGGAAGGGAAGACTTGCTCTAAATTTGACCTCCTGATGGTTGTCACTTGGTAATGTCATTCGCCTCAAATCTTGTATGTTAAGTAGTTCAGCAGTTTAGCCTACTTTCTTTTCAAAGGTGATATTTTTCAGTGTTTTTTTTTAAAAAAGACCCTTAGAATCACATTGCAGGATTAAAGGGTATATTATAATTATCAATATCAATAGCAATAAAAGTTTATTAAAGGTCATTAAAATGAAAGGGGATGGCTGTGGATCCCATCAATCTGAACTGACTCCCTCCTCTGGTGTTAATTAGAAATCTCAGATAATGGTTATATGGGGGAGTAGTGGGGAAATTTAATTACGAAAGTTTAATGGGCCACTATCTACTTCCTGCCAGATTAAAAACTGATGATTTACACTATTTTTGATACCACTCTGAACTTTCCTTTTAAATAATAAAAAAACATGTTGCAGAATGCCGAATAACACAAGCATTTAGTTTAGCTGTTGCTAAAATGACAAAGAGCAAAAGGCAAAGATCTAATGCATGTTTTAAATACAGAATGGAGTTATAGAATCCATTGTAGATAAAGGCATAAGAAAATACTAGCAGGAGGGAATAGGCTTGAATCTAAAGATAAGGGTACTATAAGGGCAGGACTTGGGGACGGAGAGCTAGCAGAATAAGGCAGGGAGGCTCCCAAACTCATGTACTTGCTTTCTCAGGTGCAGTGACTAACAGTTTCAGAGTTAAGCAGAAAACGTTAATGGCATAGTGCTCCAGAAGGCATATCCTACAGGGTTGTTGCTCAGAACAGAAACTTAGGAGATTAGTAGATGAATCAAAAGTGGTGTTACAGCAACACCAGAAGATCACAAAAGGGCTCCCTTGCAACATGACGTCATCACCCATTGTTATGCACACGTTCTGCTCCCGTTCTGCCAGCGCTGTTTTTATTGACAGGAGAAGCCATCAATAGATACTCCCCATTCCGTTTGTGTCATGGATTTGACAGTGTGTGACAAGGTGCCCCATTTCACTGGCGAGATCCCAGCTTCAATGGGAGGTCCCTGCCAGAACACTTCGGGGTGAGATTGGGACATCCAGGTAAGTGATACACTTTTTATGACCCCCCCCCAGGTCACTCGTTAATTTTAAAGTGTGTTTTTGTGCTTACTGTCACTTTTTTGTTTCTTTTTCTTTTTCTTTTTAAATTTCCCATGTTCCTGTCTTCTCGCAAGAATCTGTAGAGCTCTGTTCACTCCTGGGCTGCCAGAACAATGTTAGAAAAGGTAAGTGAGGTGGGGAGGGTGATTGTGGTGGGTCAGGGATGGGACAGAGGTGGGAGTAGAGACTGTGGGACAGGAATGCTTTTTGCCTTCCTGTCTGATAATCTTCTTAGAAAACAGACAGTATAATAAAAGCATATTACAATCTATGAAATCTGGTGGGCTTCAGTACTATTGGTTACCCATCATCCCCTGACCCCCCCCTCTTCTAATGTAATGTCCATTCCATCTTTCCCAAGCTGATTGTGCAGCTATGGATTTATCTCTCTGTTCCCATTACCAACCTGTACTCCCTTCCATAGTCGACACAGAACACTCGTTTACAAGCACAAAGAAATGAAACCACAATTAACAGCAAGATTACAAGAAAACACTGAAATTGTCAGGAACAGGTCACGTCCAGGACTGACCCTGACACAAACAGAGCAGGCATGGTTTACCACATTTTGAATGAAAGAAATGTCTATTTTAATCTAAAGAGCAGGGTTGCCTCCATAAAAGTAAGTGTGTATGTGTGTGTGTTTGTGGCGAGAGAGAGAATTCTCTCTCTCCAACTATAGTGTAGCACAGTCCCTAAAAAGATGCCGAAGAAAGTAATGAGAACTGAATGAAGTTGCATTGGGTACAGAGGAAAGAGGGTGGATTTAATGACAACAAGGAATCCATGGTAACATTTAACATAGAAAAGATATGGCTGAGAAACTTTATTGTAATTATTTCAGGAGCAGAAAAGATGCCAACAATTACAAACCCGGAATGCATTTCCCAAATATAACATTTTGCCTACACACAGTGAACACCAAGAACATTGCATCCCAAATATTTATCCTCAGCTAACATGGCCAATGGTGAAGGATTCTGGGAACCATCATCCAATTCACATCAGGGAATCCCTGCTAAAAAATCATAGGTTTAAGGCAGGGATGGGCAACTATCAGAAGCTATGGGGCTGCATTAGTCCCCCAGAAGATATTGGAGGGCCACACATACCCCATGTAAAAAATGCCCCCAAATGTCCTCTAGGGGTTTGGGGGCATTTTTGTCATGTTCGTGGGCACTCCAGGACAGTTTAGACCCAGGAAAGATTTTTTTTAGAACAGGAAGTGATGTGGAAGTCACTTCCTGTTCATTTCCATTTTTATTTTTTTATTTTTTTATTATTCTTTTTATCAGAGTGTTTTCACATACAATAAAATAATTGATACAATAGCTAATAACAAAACAATAACAATCTATATATACATATAAATACATATATATTTGTAATATATATATATGTAAAAAGGAAAAAAAAATATAAAATAAAACAAACAAACAGAAAGAATTAGTAATATACCTTTCTACTTCCTTGTTCAACAGTCGTTCAAATTTGATTATGTATTGTTATCTGGCTTTCTGTATATGATTCATTATTGTCCTGTTATACCGTTAATACTTCCAATACAGTGTTTTAGTCCAACCTTTACAAATTCTTCTTAATTCCCCTTATCTCACCTGTATTTACCCAACAGAGGATCTAATTGTTGTGGGGGAATTTTTTTATTGTTTTCTATTTGTCAAATTCTGTGTTTAGGCTCTCACTTACTCCACCAGCCATATTACCGCATACTCATTCCATTCATTTTTCCAATAATCGATTAGGTCTCCCCATTCTTTTCTGAAATTATTTACAGATTGATTTCTAACCCAGCATGTCAATTGTTCCATCTGGACTACTTCTAGTAATTTGTTCAACCATTCTTCGCAACCTGAAATTTTTTTTTGCTTCCAATATCTAGCAAATACGATTCTTGCTGTGGTAGTCATGTAGAGCATCACTCTTTTGAGTTCTTTCGGAAAGTCTCTTTCAATCATGTTCAGTAAATATAATTGTGGGGTCAACCTGAAGTCTTTTCTAATTATCTTGCTTATCAGGTTATGAATCTTTGTCCAATATTTTTTTGCTGCTTTACATGACCACCACATGTGGTAGAATGTCCCCTCTTTTTCTCCACACTTCCAACAATTATTTATTTTCCCCTTGTACATTCTAGCTAGCTTTGATGGAGTTATATACCACCGATATTGCATTTTATAGCAATTCTCTATCAGTTCATTGCTAGGAGAAAACTTCATATTTTGCCGCCATAAAACCTCCCAGTCTTCCAACAATATATTTTCACCTACATTGCGTGACCACTTGATCATGTGATCTTTTATGGTTTCTGGTTCCAAATCTAATTTTAGCAGAAGTTTGTAGGCCTTTGATATATTAAAGTCCTTGTCTTTACCGTCCATTATCATTTCATCTAATTCAGTCTTTAAAGTTTCTATTCCCATTAATTTCTTGTCTATATTATATCTTTCTCGGAGCTGTCTATATTGAAACCAATTACATTTCTTGTGTTCCTGCTCTAACTCTTCTCTCGTTTTCAGTCTACTAGACCCTTTCTGAAGTTTTATTAATTCTTTATAAGTCCACCAATTCTCTAGGTGTAGCATCTCCGTCCTTCTAAAGGCTTCTAAAGGTGAAACCCACATGGGTAGTTTGAAATATAACTTATTTTTGACTGCTTTCCATACTTTTAGTAGAGATCTTCGAATAAGATGGTTATTAAAGCTTTGGTCTAGTTTATCCTTTTGATACCATAAATAGGCATGCAGGCCATATCTTATATCAGCTCCTTCCAAAGTTAATATATTATCGTCTCTCAAAAGGAACCAGTCAAGTAGCCATGTCAGAGCGCACGATTGATGATATAATTTCAAGTTGGGTAGGCTGAAGCCTCCTTTTAATTTCTCTTCCTGTAATGTTTGCCATTTTATTCTAGGTTTCTTGTTCTGCCAAATGAAAGCGGAGAGGTCTTTATCCCATTCTTTGAATAGTTTGTCATTATGTATTATAGGCAGATTCTGAAATAGATACAATATTTTTGGCAGAACCGACATCTTTATTGCAGCTATTCTTCCTAGTAGCGTCAAATTCAATGTCCTCCATTTATCTAAATCGCTTTTAATCTCGCTCCATTTTTTCTTATAGTTATTGTCTACTAAATCTATATTATTTTTTGTAATTATTATTCCCAAGTATCTGATTTTCTTTTCTATTTTGTAGCCAGATAGTTCTTTCAATTTTTCCTCCTCCTTCCTTTCCAGATTTTTTGTTAGCATAACAGTTTTGTCCTTGTTAATCTTTATCCCCGAGACGGTACCGAATTTTTTCAAAGTTTCCTGTAGGTTCTGGATTGATCCTGAAGGGTCTTCTAACGTTATTGCCATATCATCCGCAAATGCACAGATTTTATAATCCTGTTTTTTTATTCTAACACCCCGTATATCATCTCTTGATCTTATTCTTCTGCATAGAACTTCCAACACCATTATGAATAATAATGGGGAAAGAGGACACCCCTGTCTAACCCCTTTTTCCATTCTTATTATCTTGGTCTTTTGCCCATTTATTATAATTTGGGCAGTCTGACTCTTGTATATAGCTTTGATCCCTCTTTTATAGCTTTCTCCTATCCCGATTTTACTCAATAGCTCAGTCATGAAGAACCAATTTATGCTATCAAATGCCTTCGCTGCGTCAAGGCATATTAAAGCGAATTTCTTATCTGGATGTTTGTCGAAATATTCTATCAGATTTAATATTCGTCTAGTGTTGTTTCTTAGATGCCGCTTTGGTAGGAAACCTGTTTGGTCGTGCCCTATCCATGCGTTAAGTATTTTCTTCAATCTTTCAGCCATTATTGTTGCAAAGATCTTATAATCAGTATTCAACAAGGAAATCGGTCTATAATTATTCATTTCTTCGGGATCTTTGTTTTCTTTTAATATCAATTGTATATTTGCATTTTCCCAAGATAATGGCGTCTTTCCTTCTGTTATTACGGTATTATATATCTTTAGTAGATGTGTTTTTAGCTCGTTTTCAAAAGTTTTGTAAAAACTAGCTGGGAAGCCATCCGGGCCCGGGGTCTTCCCATTCTTTAGTGATCTAATGGCTTTTTCTACTTCACCTAATGTTATTTGTTTTTCTAGTTGTTCTCTATCATCACAGCTTATCTTTGGGATGTTCTGTTCTTTTAGATATTTTAGTATTTCTTCTTTCTTGGTTTCGCTTAAAGCTTCCTCTGCAAATAGGTTCTTATAAAATCTTTGAAAGCTATTTCTAATTTTTTCTTGATTGGTTATTACATTTTTATTTTCTTTTATCTTCAGAATTTGTTTCCTATCTTGTTCTTTTCTTAGTTTATAAGCAAGCCATTTTCCTACCTTGTTTCCATGCTCAAAGTATCTTTGCTTTACATATCTCATCTTTTTGTCTATATCTTCCTTTATTTCTCTTTTCATTTGATCTTGTATTATCCTTAACTCTTTTAGCAGTTTTTCATTTGAGGGATCGTTTTTGAGTTCTCTCTCCTTTTCTGTCTCAGCTTCTTCCAATATTTGTATTTTTTCTCTCTTCCTTTTTCTTTGTTCACAGTTTATCTGCATTATAGTACCTCTTATAACTGCCTTGCTTGCATCCCATACATTTTGAATTGAGGTTTCTCCCGTTCTATTCTCTTGAAAATAGTTTTTGATCGATTCTCTTATTCTATCCTGTATTTTTTCATCTCTCAACAGTGATTCGTTTAACCTCCAGGAGTATTCTTTCTTCATGTCTTTTAAGGTCATCTTTATTAGATTATGATCCGATAACGTCCTTGGGAGTGTCTCCATGCTCTCTAGGTTTCTTGCGATGTTCTTTGAAATTAGAAACATGTCTATACGAGAGAAAGATTTATGCCTTTCTGAATAGTAAGTATATTCTTTCATGTCTCCGTATAGATGTCTCCATACATCGATAAGTGATGTATTCTCCATGAGGTTCGTAAATGACCTTGGTAGTTTTCCTTGGTTCTCTTTTTTCTTCACACTTTGTCCACTAGTTCTGTCTATCAACGGGTTTAGGACTCCATTCCAGTCCCCTAAGCATATTAAACTCTCGTAATCTGTATTTAACACTGATTCCATTAGGGTTTTGTAGAATTTATCTTTATTTTCGAGTGGGGCGTAAATTCCCATAATCAAAGTCTTCCTTCCTAATAGATTAGTCTCTATACCAATGTATTGTCCTTTTAAATCTTTTATCACTTCTCTTGCTGTCCATTTCCTATTAACGTAGATCACTATCCCTTTTTTCTTTTCTTTTATGGCGTTTATAAAGTCCTGTCCTAATTTCCTGTTTCTTAAGAGTTTTTGATCTCTGTCTCTTATGTGAGTTTCTTGTAAACATATTATATCAGATCTCATTTTCTCTAGTCGATGAAATATCTGATTTCTTTTATGTGGGGAATTCATCCCCCTAACATTCCAAGATAGAATTTTAATATTCATTTTTGGTAATTTTGATATATTTTCAAACGTATAACTCGTTTTTAAATAATATCTATCTCTTCCTCTTGGGTTTCTCCTTCTTCTTCTTCTGTTTCCCCCGGCTCACTCCCAGTCTCGTCAGCCTCTCCTTCCCCACTTTCTTCTAAATCTATATCTCCTTCTTCTCCCTGATCAGTCGAATGTAGTACTTTTTCGTCTTTATTTCCTCTCATGTTTTCGATTTCCTCTTCTTGTTCTTTCCCCTGCTCTTTCAAAACATTTTCTGAATCTTCCGACTCCTCTGTCTTTTCTCTCGTAACATTTACTGTGTCATCTAATTCTTTTTTAAATTTGATTAAGAATTCCTTCACTTTCTTGACTGTGTTTAATCTATATTTCCTCTGGTTGTGAACAAGCGATATCCCTTCAACTTTTTCCCATCTA
This sequence comes from Gambelia wislizenii, assembly GCA_030847615.1. Classification (NCBI taxonomy): domain Eukaryota; kingdom Metazoa; phylum Chordata; class Lepidosauria; order Squamata; family Crotaphytidae; genus Gambelia; species Gambelia wislizenii. Next base: position 48,702,970 of record JAUMIR010000001.1, on the reverse strand, counting down.
TATCTCCAACCCTTTCTTCTAAGTTTAGATGTAATAAATTGGTAATCTTTCCTTTTCTTCAAAATCTGGGGAGGAACATCTTTATATATTGCTATCTCACAATCGTCTATCCTTAGGCTCTCTTCAAAGTTTTTCTGTAGTACTAAATCTTTGATTTTCCCCCTGGTGAAGTAAATCACGATATCTCGGGGTAACTTCTTTTGCCTTGCAATTTTTGAGTTTATCCTAAAGATTTTATCCACCTCAAATTCAATTTTTTCTGGAGAGATTCCTATATATTCTGCCATTCCCGGCAATATCCTCTCATATAGGTCTTCTTGCTCCATTTCTGCTAAACCTCTTAGTTTTAAGCAATTTTCCCTTAATTTCAACTGGACTTCTAAATTTTTTTCCAATATTTGTTCTTGTTCAATATTTAAATTGTCTGTGGTTTTCTCTAATCTCTTTGTTTTAATTTGGAGCTGCTCCATTTTTTCGTTTAGTTGTTCTACATCCATTGTTATTTTATTTAATTTTTTCCCAAAGTCATCAAGTTCCTTTTTAACATCTTTTCTCATCTCTCTCATTTCTGATATCATCTCTTCTCTTAATTTCTTGAATTCCTGCAGTAGCGCTTGTTGCAAGTCAGGCATTTCAGTTGAGTGTCTTCTTGTTGTTGTCAAGGTTTGAATTTGTGTTTGTGTATGTTTTTTTGCTGGCATTTCTGTTAGTATTATATTTTTCTTTGCTTTTATTTTGTTTTTATTTATTTTTATTTTACTTATTTATATATTTTTCCCTATTTCTATTTTTATTCTGTATTTTTATTCTTAAATCAGTTGTTGCTTTTGTGTTATATTTATGTGTATTTGTTTATTTGTTTGTTGTCCCTTTTTACTATCAGATATATCAAATATAACTTAACCCCACCAATTTAGACTACGATTAGAACTTCATCAGGAGCGAGGGGGGGGGAGGGTAAAAGGAGGAGGCCGGGGAGAAAAAAAAAAAAAACCACGGGGAAATAACAAGGTGAGTTCAAAGTCACTATTTAACTTTCCTTTTCCCAAAGAAAATCTCCCAATTGGTCAATTAAGATCAACCATTCAATTTAAGTTTCAAAAAGACCAAAAAAAAAAAAATACCTAAGAGGAGAAGGATTGAATAGATAAGAAGACCCACCTACTGCCTCCTAGTATTTCCCGTGTTACTAAGTGATTAAATTGCTCAATATGTTTTATATATTGCAACTCTTTGCACTAATTCGCACTAATTTCCATTTGTTTAAACAGATTAAATAAGGTTCACAACTTAAGTAAAAAATGCAACAACAAGCAAACTGTTATCTCTAATTCTCTAATTCTCAAGGGGCAGCTTCCAGCTGTTCTTCCTTTCAGTCTCCTATTCAGATTCTTCTCCTCTTCTCTTCTCTTCTCTTCTTCTCCTCTTCTTCTTTCCACAACTATTCAATTTATAATTTGCCTTTCTTTTTCCTTACTCCTCCCCTCTTTACACCTCGTCACTCTCCTCTTTCTTCACCTCTTAATCAGCCCGTGGTCTGTCTATATTTGCCTGGTGTTTTCAAAGCTTACGTTATCTTTTCACTTATTCCTACTGCCACTAAAAGTCAGTCTCCCGTTGTATTATCTCATGCTTCCGCCTCCCTTTTTCAAGTCTAATAATCCATCCAAACCAGGCAATGATTACAGAGCAATGTGTACGCTAAATTTAATTTCCTTTCCACAAATATCCTTGTCTAGTCTCCGTCTCTGCAGTCCGTACTCTCGCCTCTCCACTCCTTTTTCCACCCTTCTTTCTCAGCAACAATCCACTCCACACAATCCGCTCTGCTCCGCTCCCCACTATTGCTCTTACAATCCACTCCACGCCGCTTACTCCAGTTCTCCGGTTCTCCGTTCTCCGTTCTCCGAGTCACACTCCGCACCGCTCCGTTTTGCCTTCAGCTGTGTCTGTTTATATCTATGCAGCTTTCAGGTCGCCGTTCTGCTGGGTCTTCTCCTCTTAAATTTCCAAATCTGCTTCCTTTCTTGCTTCGCCTTTCGTCTCCTTTCTCAGCTTTTCTCCCACTAAGGTAACTCTGTCTTTCTTCCCACCGTCGTATCCTCCTGTATCCACCTGTGTCTAATCGCCTTCCTGTTTTACTTTCCCCTCAATAGTCCTTTACTTATTTATCCTTCTGTTGCGTTTAGAGTCTGCTTCCGTGTGCATAACCTTTATCGTGAAAGAGTTCAAAAATTTGAACTTACTGTGAACTCTTTTTGAAGGTTTTGCTCCTGTTTGTTGTAAAAAGTCGGTGAGGCTGCTTTCTCCACCCCCTGAAAAGGGGGGGGGGAATCCCGAACAAGGGCGTTGACGGCTCAGCTGCTCTCTCAGCGTTCTTGCCTTCCCCTTCTCACCGTAGGTAAGAAAGAGAGAGCTTACTGCTGGAAAAGAGTCCCGTTTCGAGCCCACTCTGTCTCCTCTTTCCCAGGAGGAGAATTTCCTGAACGCCTAAGCTGGATAACACTGTCAGGCACCCAGGCTCTCCCCTGTTCGGTAGACACAGACGCTCTGCTGAGCTGCCCGCGTCTGCTCGCAGCCTCGCCGCCGACCGGAAGTCTTCATTTCCATTTTTAAAAGAAGGGCTCTTCTGAGCCTAAAGTGGCCCAGGGGTGCCAGAAGCATGGCAAAAATTCCCCCTTATCCTACATTTTCTTTAAAATTTGTTTTGACTGCTGGGTCAACAAAAATAGTCACAAGGGCCCAATGTGGCTGATGGCCAAACATTGCCTACTCCTGGTTTAAGGTATGTTTTTATTACCTTCTCTATGTCTTGCTAATAAGCTGTAGTAATTTAGTAAGCATTTTCTTTGTAAAGCATATTAATCAGTTAAGAAATAGAACTGTGGGTGGACTCTGAGTGGAACATGGTAAGTTACATCAATAAAGGTAGATTCCTTACTACAAAAAAATCCCCTCATACCTCAACAAGCAAGTAGTTTCAAGGCTTCACAGCACTCTTTACCTTACTGAGACAAATGTTATTGCACAGAAAATAGGAAGAGTAAAACACCACCCCACTCATCTACTCAGTTTAACATGTACAGTACATCCAAACAAAACATACAGCCCAATCTGCAAGTTAATTAAGCCCAAGAATTCAGGATTGTTTTTATTCAGTCTGCTGCATGTGGAGTCACTAAAAATTATGTTGCCGCTCAGAGTGAATATTGCTAACTCAGGACTATCATGTGAGGCTGGTAAATTACAATTACATCTAGATAATAGTGTATTTGGCTGGTACTTATCACATGACATCATGTCTCTTCTTTGCAAATGTTTTGCATTATTATTATTATTATTTTATTTCTACACATGATTTCATTTACATAAAACACAAATTTCAGAAAAAGAAAAAATGCATACATTGTCAGGTATACCAATACCACTTTTCCTTCCACTCTTTTAAATTATAATACCATTCTATTAATTATCACACTTCTTTTTGTTCCAAACCGCTCAAACATATCATGTTTTCATCTCCCTTTACTATTAAATACTAACTATTTTACTTAATTACTCTATTTGAAGTTTTTTTTAAATTATTCTAAGGAGATTATTAAACGTGGCCAAAACCCCCAAGAGACACATGAGGACGATGTAACTGTACCGCGAATGGGTCCCAGGTTCAGATGTCATCATCCTCCTCGCATGCTCAGCCTTTGTTGCAGCTGCGAATAAGGCGTCACTTTCAATTGAAAGCTTTGATTCCCCCCCATTAATTATCAATTGTGCTGGTTGAATTTGGTATATTGTTTCCATTGCATTATAAAAATTCTCCCCAACTTACATTCTTTTCAATATTTCTTTCATGGATTACCAATTTATGTTATCAAATGCCTTTTCGGTATCTATAAATATTAATGCAACCTTTATTTTCTGGGTGTTTGTCATAGTAGTCAAGTATGGGTACTACAATTCTAATATTTTGTTTCATTTGTCTTTTTGGCTTTGCAGTTCAATAGTTGGTGAAGCACACCTTTTCTTTGGTAGGGAAAACCCATCAATGGCTCCCAATATTGCTGCTTTTCCATTACTGCCCTGTTCTAATAGGTCCTTTCTGCTGCAGTTCTGTTATTCCAGCAGTCACATGGCATAGTGTGATTCTCCTCCTCTCCCCCTCCCTCCCTCTCCTCCCTCACTATTCCCAAGCAGGCTGGGGTTGGTTTTACTTTGTTTTATTTTCTGTTTCTTTTATTTTAATTTGCTTAATTTATTGTTTTGCTGTAATTGTGCAATTGCAGCAAAATAAAAAAAAATCAAAAGGAACGCATGTTCTGGGTAGGGCATACAGGGGTAGAAGGTGGGGTTAATGAGGTAGTGTAAAAGAGTGACTTCAGGACCATGGATCACCAAAGGAGTAGAATTGCACAGTTGCAGAGAAGTGAGATAGTGATTCTTTTCAACCCAGTATGTTCCCGTTTGCTTCCAGAATGTGATTTCTGCAAGACAGCAGGCTGGTGTGATATATTCCTCAAATGACTGTTTATTGGATAATGCAGGATCAGTTCAAAGTGCTTGAAAAACAGAAAAGAATTAAAAGTAGACATTTGATGATGGTGCACCACCATATCCCATAGAACTTGTTAAGATGTGCAGAGGGATTTGGAGTGCACCTAGGAAACCAGGCAGGGCCCCAGAAAAATAGACAGGAACCCCCTCTCCTATCTTCACTACACCTCTGTGTCACCTTCTGGTTTTCTCATCCCTAGTTGCAATTGCTTCTTACTGCTCTGACTACAACATAGGTCAAAGCCTAAGGGCCCTTTCACGATATACAATCCATAACACTATGATTCCACTTCAACTGCCATGACATCATCCCATGGAATTATGGGAAACTGCAGCTAAGGGAGGGGCATATAGAATTTTCAGCCAGAAATCTCTAGTGCCTCACCAAACTACAAACCCCAGGATGCCTCAGAATGCAACCATGCCAATTAAACTGGAATCATAGTGCTATAACTATGGAGTGTGAATGAGCCCCAAGTCACCTTGGCTTCTTTTATTTGGCTGACTGAGGCAAAAAAAAAAAAAAAAGATGATGTCCTCTTCCATATCAGTGTACAAAATCTAACTAGATTGGGTGAAAAACAGAGGACTTTTTCAGGTGGGGGGGCACCTGAGGACGGGAGAAGAACAGGTCTGTTTCACTTACAGAACCCTGTTTCAGACATTCCTGTCCTCCTCTGTCCTCCTCCCGACCTTCCCCTGTGCTCTGGTGCCTCTTTTTATTGACAGAAAACCTCTGTCAATAAAAAGTGGTGCCTGCAGCATGAGGGAAGGTTGGGAGGAGGTCAGGAGGAGGCTGGAGGAAGACTGTGTCATCTGAAACAGGGCTCTGTAAGCGAAACAACCCTGTTCTTCTTCCGACCTCCTTGGGGTTTTTTCCCTGTCTGAAAAAGTCCAGAGATTCTAGTCACCTCATTATCGATGGCTAGCTTAGTGATATAGGGCAGGCTCCATGGCACACATGTCTTTTCTCTAACCCCTTGCTGCTGTCTCCCAGTATCTGCCACCACAGGCACTCTGTGTAATGGTAGGCTGGCCATGGAATGTTTTTTTGGTGAGACTGTCTCTATGTTAATAATAATAATAATAATAATAATAATAATTATTTATACCCTCTGCTGAATAATTTATGTCCCTCTGCTAAAAACAATTGGGGTGGCTTCCAACAATTAAAACATTATAATAATGACTAAAAACACCACCCACCCCCACCCTCCCCCATAAAAAGACATTAAACACTATAAAATTAAAACATCTAACTAAAAACGCATTAAAAACAAATATATACATGATTTTAAAAAGCCAGGAGACGCAGCTCCTGAGGCCGGGATCTAATCACCTGCCGAAAGAGATCCGTCTTTAGTGCTTTTCAAAAGCTACTCAAGCTCGTCAGCTGACGGATCTTGTTCAGCAGGCCATTCCATAAATTGGGGGTGATTACCAAAAAGGCCCTCTGGGGGGTTGCAGACAGCCTAGATTTTTGTGGCTGAAGCAAATTCCTCCCAGAGGACTGGAGTGTGCAGGGAGGATTGTATGGGAGGAGGCGGTTCCGGAGATAAGTTGTTGTTTTTCCTTATCTAACCTTTCCTCCAAATTGCCAGCCAGGGCGTGGGACATTTCTCCTCAATCTCCTGGGTCAGGTTCACTCCCTCCTCTGGTTGTCTCCCCTCATCACTAGTTCACAGCTGAGAAAGATACTATAAGGCACAGCCAGTATATTCACATGGTGGCAGTGCCAAATCACTATCACTCCAGCCATGGAGATTTCTTACCAGGAGACCAAATGAGCCAACTAGGCATTGCAAGCAATGTGGCTGCTAGCAGTCAGCTCCACTTCATGGATCTCCAGTGGTCTGAAGGGATGGGCAGCTTTGATGATATCTCATTCATATATGCAAATTATCAGCAGGTGAAGAATATGTACATGTGAACTAGCCATCACTGGTGGAACTGGTATCTTTGAGAAACAACACTCCCCATTCCAGGGAACCCAGTTGCACTTCTGACTATGTGCTAATCCATCCTGGATTACACATCTGTATTATACATGTGTTTTAAACACCCAAAAAGAAATTAGGGCAGGTAGATTAATACCACAGACAAAGGTATGCACGCAAGCATGTACACAGACACATCTCCACCTCCATTGGTTCATCACTGACATTTGACTGCTAGTCAAAATGACAAGGAACTTTGGGCACACAAACATTCATGTATACAGTCAGACCCCCATATCCATGGAACCAATATCTGCAGTTTCAGTTATCCGTGGAACACAAAAAGAGGAACACATACCATAGATAGGCATCCTCTCTAGACATCTTCTAGGTCTTCCAATTCAACTCTATGGTATTTTAAAACAAAAATCCCATTATTTTAATAGGGTTCGCTGTTATCCACAGTTTCTGGTATTCATGGTAAGTTCAGAAACCAAAGCCCCATGGATATGGGTGGTCCGACTATATATGTATGTATTTAAATATTTATATCCCACCCTATATCACAAGATTTCAGTGCAGTAGACAAGTAAAATCAATTTGAGCAGATTGAAACAATAAATACAATGTAAACAGACTAAAAACATCTTGAACAACTTAAAAAGTTACAAACAGACTCTTTTTTAAAAGTCTTCTTAATGTGCTATATGCCTTTGCTAATCTGTGATCGATCTCTTTGTCAATCTTGGCGTATGAGGAGATGATGCTCCCCAGATAGGTGAGCTGCTGAACGGACTTAAGCACAGATTGTCTACACTATGGAAATAAACCGAACTTCCCCCAGACCTGGTGTGATGTGTTCAGACAATGCACACAGAGAATCTGCTTTATTAACCTGGCTTAAGAGAAACCACAGGAAGTTCCACAGTTTCCAGGAATCTCCAGAGTCCCTCTGGTCCTTTTGCTGTCTAGACAGCTAGATGGCTAAATCCAGATTTCCACATGCAAAAGTGGTGCCTTCTCCCTTTCCTGGTGCTGGACAGGGGAAGGGAGAACAGGGAAGGGGATGGATCCCTTTCAGAGCTGCTGGTGCCTCACCGGGCAAACAGCTTCCTGTGAGAACCTGGCCAGCACTGGTGATTCTAAGAAAGTCAGAACAGGGCGCCTGTGCAATCAATGAGGAGAGGGTAGAGCTCCTTGTTGCTCAATGCTGCGCACCCCATTCTCACCTCAGCAGAAGCAACTACACGAGCCAGGCTCTCACAGGTAGCTGTTTGGCCAGTGAGGTGGCAGTGGTGACACCGGTGACAAGGGGACTAGCCAGGTGGGCAGATGCAGTGTTGGTCTGGCTGGACTCCAACAAGGATCCACCCCGGGTACATGTGACCACCATCATGTTGAATCCAGGAGCATAATGTTCCCAACTGTCCCTGAATTAAGGCACCAGTGTAGATGAGCCCCTGGAGATCTAGTGAAGGAGTAGTGAATCTTTGAATTCTGCCTACTGTTGGCCTAATCAAAATGTATGAGTGTTTTAACAGGTGGATGGAGACAAAATAGGTTTATCTTATTTGATGGGATTTACACATAAATACTCTGTCCCTCCACCTATGTGTAGAACTAAATTTTCTTTAAAAATTGAAAATTTCTATCATGAAAAGAATGTAGGTTTGCAGTTACTAAAAGAGCAGCAACATACATTTAGAATCATGTGCCTTTCTCTGTGATTTTGACTTTTAATTCTATGGACTCTCTTTCTCATTAAATAGGTGCCGAAACACTAGATCTTCCAGCAAAAATAGGCTTGAATCATTGGCACCAGGTGACTCAGAAATTTTCTCCCCAAGAAGTATCTCTCGTTTGACACTTGAAAATTAATGAACATGTTGAAAAGAGTTAGACCCAAATGACTTGTCCAAGGTCATGTTGCAGCGTGTGGCAGAGCAGATAAGAAGATACAGTAGCAATGCCTCCTGGTCTCATGGAACAGACAACTGCTTTCTCTAAGCTGCATAATGAATGATTAAACCTTCAAGAAGGTAACAACCTGAAGTGGGAATATTCCACTATGTTCTGTGTTTTAGCTATATTAAACTTTAATGAGTGTGCTTTGGAATAAAATATTTCAATTCCTAGGATTCATCTTACCAAAGAATGAGCCTAAAATAGTTAATATTTCAAATGATGAATTGTAAAAAAAAGAGGAAAATATGCCCCAAAGCAGTTTTTTTTTAAAAAAAAAAAATCTAATGTGCTCTCTTTCCTTTTCTAGATAGATTTTGGTGTCCAAAAGTTGAGAACTCAGCATTATAAACCAGGACTTGTTGTCAGTTCTAATTTAGGGAGACGTAGACAGCTTCATACAGCAGCTCCATGGCCTGGAGCTGTCTGTCTTGCAGTTGAAGTCCCACTGTGTCAATTGCATGTCCTTGAACATTTCAGGTAGACTCGTTGCACTGGGATTTGCCATCCTTGTGGATTTCAGGTGTGTAAACAACAGCTCTCCACTTTCCTAATTTATTACAAGATAATGAGGTAGCGAGGAGACATTCAGACATAGGTTCTTCATATGCTTCAAGGTCCTCTGAATGCTGCAGTCTAAAAGGGGGAAGAATGAAGTCTACATTCCTTTGTCATGGAACAAAGCTGTACTTCCCTTGTTTGTTTCACACCATTGTAGGGCTTAGCTATTCCATGTAATGCTAGAAGTATTGGTACATCCTTAGTAATAGATGCATAGATCAGTACCTTTCTGGTGGCAGAATAATAGATCAGTCAGGTTAGGAAAGCTTCAGTATCCTTCAAGCATATCTAACAGATTCACCTCAGCATTTGGATTGGGACTGGGAATTATTTATTATTATTATTATTATTATTATTATTACTGTTGTTGTTCTATTTATTTATATCCTGCCTTTTCCCCAACAATGGGATTCGAGGTGACTTACAACATGTAAAAAACAATACAGATTAGATCTATACAAAAAATAAAAAGTATAAGTATGAAAGTTGCATAAAAGACAAACAATTCATACATTTAAAACTACTAACATCCATTAAAAGACTATATACAAACCACAAAACAGCACAGCAGACCATTAAAAAGCCAATCCTAGTCAGTTTCTAAAGCCTCATAGCATAAGAATACTCTGACTTGCCAAAGGAAAGAGTGCAAGGACTGAGACATCCTGGGGCCCATCTTCACAAGGGAAAAAACCCCAGAGTACTTCTTAGTAATGGCATTGTGCTATAGCAGCAACATGTCCTAATGGTGTTTTTGCCCTCAGAAGCCCCCATCAGCCTCGCATTCCAGATGGCAGCCATGAATGATTTACTTGCATTAGTTCTTCACTGCCACCCATTTTTTTTAAAGCCGTCTAAGGTACGCTGGAGTGATACAGTGATTTCCTAATTTAACAGGAAAGCAAAAGAACACCCCACCCCATTTTATTGCCTTAGCGATCACTCACCAAGGAGAAACTCCAACATGGTGGCAGCAGGTGCTTGCCCTGTTAGCACACCCCTCCCCTTCTGTCACTCTGCCAAACAGCTTTGCGCTTCCCTTCGAATCACTTGTCCTTCGCTTGTCCTAACAAGCAGGAATGTGCACCCCCATCACTGTTTTTGAAAAACTACGGGAGAAACCACTAAGGGTTTTCCTGCATTGTTTTTGCCATTTTTGGACCCCTTCCTTCCAAATAGTGTGGATTGGTGCATGATCCCATTTAGACAGGTAGGCTTCACAGCAAATTCCATGAGGGTTTTTTTGACCGTTTAGACAGGCCCCTGGTGTCTTGAGGGTGGGAGTTCCAAAGTGTAGGAATAGCCAAAGTGTAGGAGTAGCCTGGGAAAGTGGTGGTGGAGAGAGAAGGGCTTCTTCTGAAGACCTTAGAGCTCTAATAGGCTCATAAAGAGAGATGGGGCTTTCAAATAGCCTGAACCCAATCTGCATAGTGCTTTATAGGTCATCACCAGCACTTTGAATTTAGTTGGTGACAGTCAGTGGAGCTGTTGCAACAAAAGAATGATGTGCTTCCTTTTAGCCAGTCCCAGTTGACAATCTGGATGGAGCTCTTTAGGCCAACTGAAATGTCTGAATACTTCTCAAAGGCAACCACATGTAGAGAGGCATTATGGCAATCCAAACAGGATTATACAGGCAATCCACTGTGCCAGATCTGACTTCTCCAGGAATGTGTGCAGTTGGTGCACAAGCTCTCTCTCTCTCTCTCTCTCTGGCTTTTCTTCACAAATGAAGATTCAGGAAGGACTCATCCCACACTTTCTGCAAGCGCGCTGATGACTGAAAAGGCCAATCCGAGATAAACAAGTCCGGTTGCAGAAAGCACAGCAGAAGGTCTCTTTGGGTGATGTTTCCAAGTTGTGATTCTTTCTGCATTTTCATTTCTCTTCAAGACTTGTTCAGCATGAGTTCTCAAATAAGGCTGCAGCATTGTGGATAGTGCATCTCCATGCCTCCCGATGTGAGGCCAGGGCAGACCATTGTTGGTGATCAGTTTGGCCGAGCCTGAGATGTTGTTTCAGGGAGTCCTTGTATCACTTTTTTGGAGCACCCCTCTTACGCTGACCCATGGTGAGTTCACTGTAGAGTACTATTTTTGGGAGGCGATGGCCTTTCATCCTAGAAACGTGCCCTGCCCAGCGCAGCTGTGTTCTCAGTATCACAGCCTCAATGCTGGTGGTCCCAGCTTGCTCAAGGACAGCAACATTCATCACATAGTCAGTCCAGTGTATATTTAGGATTGTGCATAGACAGTGCTGATGAAAGCGTCCGAGGAGTCATAAGTGGTGGCTATAGGTGACCCATGTTTCAGACCTTTAAAGGAGAATAGACAGTACAATGGCTCTATACACATTGATTTTTGTGTTTCGCCTCAGGTGTGTATTACTCCAGACTCTTTTGTAAAGTCTTCCAAATGCACTATATGCCTTTGCTAATCTGGTATCCTCCAGTCTGTGGAAGAATCCCTTGGATTCTTCCACAAGAAAAATCAAGACTGGTTTGGTGAAAACAACCAAGAAATCTCAGAGCTGTTGGCAAAGAAGAGAACTGCTCGCCAGGCATACCTCGCCCAGCCAACTTGCCATGTAAGAAAAGCAGCTTTCCAGCTCACATGTAGTAGACTTCAACAAAAACTCTGAGACATGCAGAACAAGTGGTGGATCGATATAGCAGAAAAGACACAATGCTGTGCAGATCTGGGTGATATTAGAGGATTTTATGAAGCTCTTAAAGCAGTGTTTGGACCTACTTATCAGGTCCAAAGCTCCTTATACAGTATAGATGGCCAAACATTAATTACTGATAAAGCCTCCATCCTGAATCGATGGGCTGAACATTTATTAAATATTGCCAATTTATTATAGATACTGTGCTGTTGGTGTCAGGTTAGGTAATAGAGACCCTGACGTGAACATATCATGATGTTTTCTTGGCAAAATTTGTTCAGAGGGGGTTTGCCTTTGCCTTCCTATGAGGCTGAGAGAAGGTGACTTGCTCAAGGTTACCCAATGGGTTTCAATGGCCGAACAGGGATTCAAGCCCTGGTCTCCAGAATTGTAGTCCAATGCTCAAATCACTACACCATGCTGGATCATAAGCTACCTATAACAATGTTATTGATATAGTTAAATGGTTATGTTTCCGCACCTAACCCCCCTCCCCACTTTTTAGCAAAAGGATTTGTGATTTTAGCCTCCTGACTTCATGAGCCCATGGAACTACGAACTATACATAGTCAGATTTCCAGCCAGACTTTTAAGAAATGATTTTATCTTCTTAAAATAGCTAGTAGATTGGTGTTGTAATACTGAGGAGGGAGTTAACTCCTTTTCTGTACCCTCCCTACCACTTGTTCAGTGCATGCTAATTTCTGGAACAGCCATTAGTAGTGAAGGAGAAAACATGCACACACATATACACATACATAAAAGTTTAAAAAAGCAACTGGACGCCACTCTTTTACGGCAGAACCTTGATCCCAGAGAAATACTATACAGTGAATTTGAATTACGTTTAATAAAATGATGAGCTTTAAGACACCAGGGCTTCCCCTTTCTCAGTGATGTTCATTGGAATGGGAGAGATAAAAAGCATCCTGTGATAATGATTCACAAGGTATAGGCATGGAACTCAGAGGACTGTGCTGGAGATAAGAATAGTATTGTCCTCTAAATTATGGTAATACAGCATCGAGGTATTTGGTCTGTAGATCCAAAAGTTTTCTCTCTTATCTCAAGCGCTGGGTTGCTCCATTAGAACTATGGTTATGGTGGTGTCATGTACTGGCTTTCCCAGACTCAAGTGTCCAGCAGTTTCAGAGTTAAAACAGAAAATTATTGGCACAGAAATTCAAGAAGTAAACCATACAAGGTAGTTGTTAGGGTTTTGAATGTGTAGCCCTTGGAAATTTATGTCATAAAGAGATACCATATATTCCATTTATCTGTAGAGGACAAAGCTGAAGGTTAAACAGCTACAGCAGTTAGCTAGGCAGCTGATGTTTTTCTGCCCTCTTATCTCAGTATGACTAATAGAAGGGGAGATAACATGCTAGGGATGATGTCAGATGATGTCACCAGTCACCAGTTGAATGAAGGGGAGTTGCTAGAACTTGCTAGAACAGCTAGGAAACCCTAGATAAGTCATGGTGCAAGGCAGCCCACTTCACTTCTTCAACTGACTTCTTTGACTGACTGCTAACTGTAAGCTTAGCTATTAGAGCAATGATTTTGTTTGTAGTTTAGCATGTAAACAATAAAGACTGTTAGTTTTTAGACACAAAATGTGTCCATCTACTCATTGAACATTGAGCATGCTGGAAGCATCTGGACCAGGCTTTTGATACTCTGCTAACCTGACTGCTGGCTGGACTCCTGAACATAGACTCCAGCAGGCTGTAGTGCAACAGTAGTTGCTGTGAATGAGATTTAACAGGAACACACTATACTAAAAGAACATTACAATCAGTCAAATATGGTGAGCTTCAGAATCATTGGTTAAGCACATAAACATTCTTTTCTTGGTCTCTGCCCCCTAGTCTCATGGAGAGAAATGAAACTATGGCCACACTTGCAGCCTTATCTGAGACCGTTATATTCCCTTCTCTAGTTCTCTGCATAGGCTTGTTAGCAAGCACCAAGAAATGAAAACACAATTAACAGCAAGGTTACATGAAAAATACTGCTGGTAGATTCTGCTGGTAGGAGTGTACGGGCACCAGGAAAACAAAGGGAATTTTTTAACGGACCTCTTAAAAGAAATTTCAAAATATGATTATGAAAACTTAATTCTTGCAGGAGATTGGAATGGGGTCTTTGATTTAGATTTAGATAAAACAACTAAAATAAAACCAAAAAAGAAGGCACGGGGGAAATTACCGAAAGAAGTAAAAGAAATGATGGATCAACTATCATTAGAGGACTGTTGGAAATTTAAACATGGCCAAGAAAGAGATTTCACCATATTTTTCGGACCACTTTAAGATGTGGTCAAGACTAGATATGTTCTTGTTCTCCAAGATATTATTAAAAGATATAAGAAAAGTGGAAATCCTTCAAAAAGTGATATCTCACCATAGTCCAGTGACTCTGGAATTAGGATTAAAAAGTACACAATACAATTGGAAATTGAAAGATATATTACTAAAGAAAGATAATCTGGTAGAAAAAACAAAGAAAGTGATAAAACAATTTTTTGAGGAAAACTTGGATAAGGGAACAGCGAATGAAATTGTATGGGATACAGGAAAGGCAGTATTAAGAGGTCACTTTATTAAACAAGAATATGAAGTAAAAAAGTAGACAAAAGGAAGAAATGGAACTCAAAGGAAAAAATAGCAAAAAAAGAAACAGCATTAAAGAAAAAAACCACTGATGAGAAAATAAGGAAGGAACTGATGGTTTTGAAGAAGCAATTAGAAGCCAGTATGATAATGGAGATAGCAAATAAAATGAAATACGTACATCAAAGATACTTTGAACAGGCAAACAGACCGGGAAAGTGGTTAGCCTCCAAATTAAGAAAAGAAAGAGAGGAAAAAAGTAATAACAGAGTTAAGATTGAATCAAACAAGATATGAAAAGCAAAAAGATATACTTAAAATATTTAAAAAATACGCTAAATTGTACAAGAAACAAGAAAAGCTGGACAAGGTAAACAAACAAAATGGAAGAATATCTAGATAAAGAAAATATACCAAGACTTACAGAAGAACAGAAAGATGAGTTAAATAAGCAAATTTCAAAACTAGAAATCTGAGAAGCAATAAGAAAGATGAAGATTGGAAAGGCACCCAGCCCGGATGGTTTCTCCGCTCTATATTACAAAATATTTGAGGAAGAGTTGGAAGAACCACTATTTAGATTGCTAAATGGAATAAATGAAGGGAAATGTCCCACAACTTGGGGTAAGGCAAATATAACATTAATCCTGAAGGAAGGTAAAGACCTGACATTACCATCCAACTACAGACCGATATCACTCCCTAATATCAATTACAAGATATTCACCAATATACTTGCGGAAAGACTGAAAAAAAAATCTTAAAGCAGTGGATCTACAAAGATCAACATGGTTTTCTTCCCAGTAAACAAACAAAGGATAATGTGAGAGTCTTGATGAATTTGATAGAATTTTACGAAAAACATAAGAAGAAGAAACTACCTTTGATTTTCGCGGATGCCGAAAAAGCTTTCAACAATCTAAGATGGGAGTTTATGTTTAAAGTGTTGAAAAAGATGAATATAGGAGAGAGATATCGTGATTGGATATGTAAGATCTATCAAAATCAAGAAGCACAAGTTATAGTGAATGGTGAAAAAACAACTTCATTGAAAATTGAAAGAGGGACACATCAAGGGTGCCCGCTTTCCCCACTGTTATTCATCACAGTAATAGAAGTTTTAAATAGGAAGATAAGAATAGACCACCAAATAAGAGGGTGGAAATGGCGAGGTCATGAATACAAATACAAAGCCTTCGCGGATGACCTGGTTTATATTCTTGAAAACCGGGGATATAGTATCGGTAAATTAATAGAAACAATTGAAGAATTTGGTAAGCTGGCAGGTCTTAAAATAAATAAAGAAAAGACAGTGATGTT
This sequence comes from Gambelia wislizenii, assembly GCA_030847615.1. NCBI lineage: Eukaryota > Metazoa > Chordata > Lepidosauria > Squamata > Crotaphytidae > Gambelia > Gambelia wislizenii. Next base: position 48,687,357 of record JAUMIR010000001.1, on the reverse strand, counting down.
AACAAAAAATAGAAAGAGGCAAGAAGAATTGGAATTGGAAAAAATATCAGGATTTAAAGTAGAAAAAAATTAAATACTTAGGTATAACACTTACAAATAAAAATACAGAACTTTTTGAAAATAACTATATTAAAGTGTGGAACAAAATAAAGGAAGAACTAAGGAAATGGGATAAATTAGACCTGTCCCTATTGGTGTGCTACCGAAGGTGTTATACCTATTCCAGAACATACCTATTATTTCCAACAATAAAGTGATGGAAACATGGAAAAAGGACATAACAAGCTTTATATGGAGGGGCAAAAAACCTAGATTAAAATGGAGTATTTTGACAGAAGCAAAAGAAAGGGGAGGCCTGACACTACCAGATTTACAAATGTACTATCATGCCAGTTAGTTTGGATTACCGAATGGATAACATTGGAAAACCCAAGATTATTAACTCTTGAAGGGTTTAATACAAGGTTCGGATGGCATGGATATTTATGGTATAATAAAGCAACCATTCATAGAGAATTCACACATCATTTTATAAGAAAAGCGCTTCTAAGATCATGGATAAAATATAAAAGGAAATTATGCCCAAAAACACCAATGTGGTTATCTAACCATGAAGCATATTATAGAAACGAGGACATCCATCAAGGAAAATGGCTAACATATAAAGATATGCTAAAGAAAGAGGGAAACGTTTATAAAATGAAATCTCAAGAGGAACTGAAAATTGAGAATAAAGAATGTCACTGGTTGCTTTATAGACAACTAACACAGAAATTTAAGATAGATCAAAAACTTAATGGTATAGAAATGGAAACTACAAAATTGGATGAGCTCTTACAGGGGAGCAAGAAAAAGATGTTATCAAAATATATAAAATAGTATTAGAATTAAAACTGGAACAGGAAATCATAAAACCGTATATGATTAAGTGGGCGCAGGATGTAGGTCATGATATATTCTTAGAACACTGGGAAAAACTATGGAGGAAAAATTTACTATTTACCAGAAGCTACAATAGAAAAGAAAACGTATATAAGATTATGACAAGATGGTATATAACACCATCTAGATTAGCAAAAATCTACAAAACTATGTCAGATCAGTGCTGGAAATGTGGAAAAGCCTTGGGTACCTTTTACCATATGTGATGGAAGTGTGAGATGGCAGAAAAATTTTGGAAGAAAATACATAAAATGATTAATAAAATATTCAATACGAATTACTCATTAGATCCAAAGATCTATTTATTAAATATGTTTTATAAAATTGATGAACATATTCAAAGAAAATACTGCAGGGTCCTTGCATATATGACGATGGCTGCTAGAGTACTCTATGCAAAATGTTGGAAGTCACCAAAGATACCTACAATAGATGAATAAGACGTGTGAAATGGATAAATTGACAATTATATTAGATGAGAGAAAAACATTTAAGGATTTAAAAGAATGGGAAATTTTAATCCCCATATGGAGAGAAAAATGGGAGGTAGAAACATTAATAAAGTTAGATTTGTAAATAACTAATACAAGGACAATTAAGAATGAAAGAAAAACAGATGTGAAAAAATGATGTAAAGCTGAAAGAGAAAACAGGCATGAAGATATCATAATGGATAAAAAAGGAACAAGGAAGTTAATGAATGAATGAAAGGAAGAGAAAAGATTGAATGATATGATGTAAGGGGTTAAAAGAATGGATAGATGTAAATATGATATGATATGATAGATGTAAATAAGATATGATATGATATGGTATGATTTGCAAATGGCTGTATGTTTACAAGGTGAAAGAGGAATATGAGTGTTTTTTTTATTGTATGTATGTTGAAAAAATTGAATAAAAAGTATTTAAAAAAAGAAGTGTAGGAGAATGATGCTTTGTGCATGCATCTCTACTGCAGAAAATTAGCTGGAATAGCAGGTGTCTATTCCCCCAACTGCCCCAGCCACAAAATAGCCATGGGGGGGGGAGCGCTGCCAGCTGCCAGATGGTTTGTGCATGCAAGGAGTCATTCTGCAAAGGAAGGACTGGATACCCCCTTCCGCAATGAGACGAAAGGACACACACAGATATAATCCTGCCACCAACTGGATTCTCACCAGAATATCCAGTGATGGATCTCCAATACCATTGCACATTGATCCTAAATGGCAAATTTCCAAAAACTGAGGGGAAAGAGGTTCAAGTTGCTATTGGGATGCTATCAAGTTGCTACTTGGAAAGAAACATGTAGAAAGTAATTAGTGATTCTGCTGAGCTTCGCTCCAAAATAGTGAGCTACCATCATAGTTTAATTTTTTGTTAGTAATTTTGAAAAGTAAATATTTCTTTTCTCTTTTCTGGAAATGAACTAAATTAGCTACTTTAAAGAAATCTAAATAAAAGAAGCCACTGACCTGTAATATAAGACACCTTCTCCTTCCATCACCCTTTTGTTGCCTCAACACCTACAGCAGAGCATGAGATAGCAGCATGCAATGCAGCACAAACCAGCACTTGGACCATGTGATATTCCTCCCCTTCCATTTCATGAAGCCCTACCCCTGAAACAAAAATATAAATAAAGTAACTAAGGCTAGGATCCTGCTAGTGATACACACTCACAAAATCTTCAGTTACACTGGGGGTATATGCTTTGAATGACACTAAAAAAGGAAGGGCCCTGTACTTCCTCATACAATGTTGTCATCCCTCAGTACTGAAGAGCAGACAATGGAGTTCCAGGCATGACTCCATTCTCCCAGCCACTGGCCAGTCAGCTGTCATCTAGCTGGGTGGCTGAGCATCTGACTAAGTAGGAGCAGCCTTAGACTGGTGGCAGAGACTGTTCCTTCTCCACCAGCTGTGCCAAGAGCATTTGGAACGTGCCCAGGCACTGCTTCTTGCCTAATCAATGGCCAAGAGAACAGAGTGGTGCCTAGAAGCTCCCTGGTTGTTTTTGTACATGTGGTTTATGGACTGTAACTCTCATCAGTCACAGTCAGCACAACCATAGAATCATAGAGTTGGAGTAGACTACAAGGCCATCCAGTCCAACCCCCTGCCATGCAGGAATACACAATCAAATCATTCCTGACAGATGACAATCCAGCCTCTGTTTAAAAACCTCCAAAGAAGGAGACACCACCACACTCTGAGGGAGTGTATTCCACTTCCAAACAGCTCTTACTGTCAAGAAGTTCTTCCTAATGTTTACATGGGGAATCTCTTTTCCTGTAGTTCGAACCCATTGCTCCGTGTCCTAGTCTCTGGAGCAGCAGAAAACAAGCTTGCCCCATCCTCAGTATGGCATCCCTTCAAATATTTAAACATGGCTATCATGCCCCCTCTCAACCTTCTCTTCTCCAAACTAAACATGCCCAGCTCCCTAAGCCACTCCTCATAGGGCATGGCTTCCAGAACTTCCACCATCTTGGTTGCCCTCCTGTGGACACGTTCCAGCTTCTCAATCTCCTTCCTGAATTGTGGTGCCCAGAACTGGACACAGTATGCCAGGTGAGGCCTGACCAGTGGTGAAGGATGATGGAAGATGCAGCCCAACATCTGGAGGGCCAGATGTTCCCCACCACTAGTATATCTTTATTGTTGTTACTATTGCTGTTCAGCTGAGGCATTTATTTATTTATTTATTTAAGATATTTCTGTATCGCTTCCTAGCCCTCAAGGGCTCCTGAGGTGATGAACAAATACAAACAATTTAAACAGTAAAAATATTTTTAAAAACATTTTAAAACACATTAAAATACTTTAAAAAAACTTTTAAAACAATCTAAAAACAATCGTAAAATATAATTAATTTAAAAAGTTGAAGCAGAGCAATTTGAGACATTAAAGGCCATGCAGAACAACTGTTTTGGCTGCCTGCTGGAACTTTAAAAGAGATGGGGCCAGCCTAACTTTTTTGGGTAGGGAGTTAAACAGTTGTGGCGCTTCTACAGAGAAAGCCCTGTTATGTGTACCCACCAACCTAACTTCACAAGATGTTGGGATATGCAACAGGGCCTCCTCTGAAGATCTCAAATTTCTGGCAAGCTAATAGGGGAGGAGGCATATTTCAGATATCCTGGCCCCAAGCTGTTTATGGCTTTGTATGTCAAAACCAGCATCTTGAATTGAGCTCAGAAGCAAATTGAAAGCCAATGCAGTTCTTATAAGGCCAATGTTATATATTTTCTAAAAGGCACACCTGACACCAGTCTGGCTGCTGCCTTTTGCACTAGCTGCAGTTTCTCAACACTTTTCAAGAGCAGCCCCACCTAGAGCACATTTTGTTGTTATCATGTGCCTTCACGTCATTTCTGACTTACAGCAATGCTAAGGTGAACCTATCATGGGGTTTTCTGAGGCTGAGAATGTGTAGCTTGCCCAAGGTCACCCAGTGGATGTTCATGGCCAAGCAGGGATTCAAACCCTGGTCTCCAGAGTTGTAGTCCAACACTCAAACCACTACACCATCCTGGCTCCCTAGAGCACATTAAGCACATTACAGTAATCTAATTGGGAGGCAAGTAAGGCATGAGCCACTGTGGCTAGATCTGCCTTCCTCAGGAGATGGTGCATCTGGCAAACCGGCTGAAACTGGCCAAAGGCCACAGCAGAGGCAACCTGGTCTTCAATGATCAGTGCTGGACCCAAGAACACTCCAAACTATGAACCTGATCTTTCAAAGGGAGTACAACCCCATCCAGAAAAGGCTGTGATCCTACCAATGAACAACACTTCTGTCTTGTCTGGATTGATCCATATCCGGTCCTTCACTGCATCCATACAATGATTCAAATCTTCCACAGCTTCCTTGGCATCAATTGTAAAGGAGAGATAGAGTTGGGTATCATCAGCATGCTTATGACACAAAATTCTCAATCACTTCTCCCAGTGGCTTCATGTAGAGGTTAAAAAAGTATTGACCCTTAAAGAAATTCTGGTCAAGGATTCATGATAAAATAACTAAACTTTTGATGATAAACTTTGAGATTAAACCAGAATTATATTTATTAAACATAACAGATAAAAAATAGAAGGAAAATATACAAGAGTCTTGCTATATATGATTACTGCCACAAGGATAGTCCACTCTATGTGAAGAATAGGGAATTGAATAATATACCCTCGATAGATGACTGGTTGATTAAACTTAGCGATATGATGCTTGTGGATAAATTAACAATCTTGATAAAAGAACATTCACTTGATAAATTTAAACAACAATGGATAAAGTTATGGGAATATTATAAAGGAAAATGGAAAGATTTAGAATTGTTGAATTTAAATATTTAAAATAGGATAATGTTATAAGAAGGTACATTTCTTTTGTTGAATAGATACAATGCAAGATATTGAAGATATAAGATAAAGATTTGAATGAATACTTCAAGATAAGAGGTATATGGTAAATATTTACTGTAGAAACATAGAATGGTACAAGAAAATAAAAGTGGAGGAAGGAAGTATTATCTCAGATTGGCCTTTTCAGTCATCAGCACGCTTGCAGAAAGCGTGGGATGAGTCCTTCCTGAATCTTCATTTGCAAAGAAAAGCCAGAGAGATTTTATTCTATAAACACACACACACACATATAGAAACAGAGAGAGAGAGAGAGAGAGAGAGAGAGAGAGAGAGAGAGAGAGAGAGAATTATTGAACATGGTGTAAATAATGAATAAGCGTATGAAGTGGACAGAGTGAATAAAAATTTAAAAAAGTATTGACCCCTGTGGAACACCAGTGGAGTATAAACAAATAAGGAGGTCCTAACCCTCCCCCATCTCCATATCTTTCTGTCACCTTCTTCAATATGGAGATGTCAATATGGACAGCCTCGTGTACTCATGGAGGCTCTCCACATTGTTTCCCTTGGAAAATCAAGGGTTTAAATTACACAGAGAGTTCCTAGAGATAAAAGAGGTTCTCCGCTACTGCAGCACATGAGGAGGGAAGTTGTTTTTACAACTGCTTGCTACTTTTCTGGTAGATGAGATTATGTCTGCCTTTCCACCCACCCACCCACCCATCCATCCATCCATCTATCCAAAGAGGACTGGAAATAAATCTTTTGAAGTTATTTTTAAAATGATCTTTTGAAAGCTTAATTTGAAAAAAGTTATTTCCTTCCATGAGAGAAGAGAAAAAGCCCTCATGAAATTGGATGTTTGAGAAGTGGCATTTAGATTCCCACAGGAAAGCTGGGGATGGGGGAAAAATCTATCAGCTATTGTAGAAAGTGCATTACAGGTGAAGGAGCTTAACAAAACACATGCAATCAATGATGGCCCACTTGAACTTTGCTTGTACTATTATCTCTTGAGAAAGGGATATTCTGTAGGTGTTAAAATGACTTCCTTTCCCAAGATGAGTATACTACAAAAAATGGAATAAAAAGAATGAGAAAAGCGAAGGGTGATCAGGGACTCTGGCAAAGATTCTGAAATGGGGAAAAAATGGGGAGAGGGACCTTCATGTCACCTGCCAACTTATGGCAACCCATTGAATTTCATAGGGTTTTCTTAAGCAAGGAAGAAAGCTGGGGTGGCTTCAGTCATGGATTGTATATTGATTGCAAGTTGTCAAAGGGCACAATTCAGGGATCACTCCTAAGAGATGTGCCTGTCTTTTCTGTCCCCAAATGTACTTCTCTCTGCTTCTTCCTCTCTCTACTGTAGTTCTATAGTCAGCCCCCCATATCCACAGATTCTGTGTCCACTGATTCAACTATCCATGGCTTGAAAATATTAAAAAAAAAATACAAAAAGCAAACCTTGATTTTGCCATTTTATATAAGGGACACCATTTTACTATGCCATTGTATATAATGGGACTTGAGCATCCATGGATTTTAGTATTCACAGTGGGTACTGCAACCAAACCCCAGTGGATACTTAGGATCCACTGTACTACTTACAAAACAGGATTTTCTTGCTACCTCTGGGTCTTCAGTATCTTACTATGTCACAGGAACAATAAAATCAAGTAAAATCCATTCAGGCTTCCTACACTCCAGCTATCCTAATTTGACTGGGACAATCTCAGTTAGTCCTCTGCTGTCCAACTTTCTCAGCTGCTTTTAAAATGTCCCATTCCTTCTCCCACTTCCTCCCTTTATACTCATGTTGCTACCATTAGTGCAAACTTGAGTCCAAAGTGCAAAAGTAGTTTGCACCCAATTAACTTAGCAGTGGGAGAGCACAGGAGGTGTGGAATCTTGCCTCTCCCAGTAAGTTCAGGCAAAAGCAAACTGTTGCAGCCACTCCTAGCTTCTCTCTTCTTCTTCATTAATAATTCATATTTTGTGAGAGCAAGCAACCTTTAAGCCAAACTAACCTTCTTGACATTTTCAGATATGTGCTGACAATCTTGCAGATAACTTGGTTATCTGGCTTTAAATTCAACAAGATGCATTTTACACTGGATCCAGAAGGATACAGGCAAACAGTGCCCCTAGTGCAGGATGGTTGGTATGCTGTGACTCAAAGCTTGGAAATGTCACTTTTCCAAGTAACTTTCCCAAACGCTGCTCTCCCAAGGCCCCCGACATGTAGTGGCAATCTGATGACTTTCTCTAAACAATATTCCCCATTAAACATCTCTTCTCTGTGGGTGCAGTGATTGAGTAAATAAGCCCTTAAAACTTGGGGTGTGATAGTTTTCAAGCCAATCAATCTGCTAGAAGCCTAAGAATCTCACTTTTAAAAAGTTTTAGCCCTTTCTGATTACAGAAAAAGATGGGCCAAGTGAAAAATGTCAGTAGTATGGCTGATACTTGTGGCACAGCACATGAACCAACTTCTTTCCACCTCTTTAGTTAATATGTTTAAGATGTCAGTGGTAAGTGAGTGTCACAAACAACTATGCAAGTTTCTCACCAATAGGGGCCAGGGGCTTTTAAGGAAAGGACATTAGGAAGAAGCCTGTAGGTAAGAGGTTGTGAGATGCTAACTTGGCTGAAAAGTCTCTCTCTCTCTCTCTCTCTCTCTCTCTCTCTCTCTCTCTCTCTCTGTGTGTGTGTGTGTGTGTGTGTGTAGGAGTCAGTGTGGTCTTAGGGTCACCATAAGTCAGAAAAAACTTGAAGGGACACAACAACAAAGTGCTGGTTCCTGATTTGGGGCAAGATACTCCAAATGCCCCTCCCTCCCCAAATGGGTCCTCCTCCTCATTTATTTGCCTCTTCCACTGGACCCAATAAATAAATTACTACTCCTTTTCCTTGCTCCTCTGTGGGTCAAATTAGATGTTAGGGGAATGTGTATTTCCCCAGATTATTGCATTTTCCTTGAAGCAATGATTGATATCTATTCAAGTAATCAGATTTGCAAATTAAGTCTGATTGTTTGCCTTCCAATGACTAAGCCCACAATACAACTAAGCACACTAAGTTCAGGTAAGGAAAAACACATGCTATGACAAACAGACATATTTCACTATTTGAGACAGCACCTCTTCTAAATACATATTAAGTATAGTGCCTGGAATCCCAGCAAGAGCAGACCTATTCAATCAATGGTTGACTGGTGAGTCAACACATTGGTAAATCCCCTGATTCAATAGGTCTACTCTAGTCAGAACTAACAACAAGATTTAGATTATTGTATATAGAGCATGTCTTCAGAAAGATCATAAAGAAAGAGAAGCAACAGATCCAGCAAGCTCAAAGAATTGGTAGTGGGCCTCTGACTGGGATGGGGCTTTGGCTGATGGCCAATACTGCTGAAATCTGAGGAGATTTTCAGACACGGAAAAATCGTCCCTTGCCGCGCGAGCAGCCTCCCGAAACTGCTGCGCGGCAAGGGTCTTTTTCGGACCGCGCTGTGCCTGTTGCGAAGCCGTCCGTGTCACTTCCGTGAAGCTTGGGACGGCTCCGCGTCATATTTCAATCACGGGCAGCCTCCGTGCTTGAAATATGACGCGGAGCCGTCCCAAGCTTCACGGAAGTGACACGGACGGCTTCGCAACAGGCACAGCGCGGTCCGAAAAAGACCCTTGCCGCGCAGCAGTTTCGGGAGGCTGCTCGCGCGGCAAGGGACGATTTTTCCGTGTCTGAAAATCTCCTGAGACTAGCCCTGAACATAGATTTTTCTTCATTTTTCCAAATCAAAGTTTTTTGAACAGTTTCTTTTTAACATGGAAAGTAAGCAGTAGTTATTAATTTGCTGAGCACAATCCAGAGAAAGTTGAACCTCTAAGTATTTCTGATTACAAAGAGATTTCTGCTTTCTGCATGGCAGGGGGTTGGACTAGATGGCCCTTGAGGTCTCTTCCAACTGCTAGATTTTTCTTGGGTTTTTTTTTTTTCCTGGATGTGAGGCTGTGTTCTGGAAGAGCTTCTTTCTGATGTTTCACCTGCATCTGTGGCTGGCATCTTCATAGAGTTCCAACTCTATGATTCTATAATTCCCCAGCATTCAAATTAATTTAAGAAATATATATATATATATAAGGTTGATTGAGCAAGCAGGGATCACCAGCATTGAGGCCATGATATTGAGAAAACAGCTGCGCTGGGCAGGGCACATTTCTAGGATGGAGGACCATCGCCTCCCAAAAATAGTACTCTACGGTGAACTCGCCATGGGTCAGCATAAGAGGGGCGCTCCAAAAAAGTGATACAAGGACTCCCTGAAACAACATCTCAGGCTCGGTCAAATTGATCACCAACAATGGTCCACCCTCGCCTCACATTGGGAGGCATGGAGACGCACTATCCACAATGCTGCAGCCTTATTTGAGAACTCACGCCGAACAAGTCTTGAAGAGAAACAACAATGCAGAAAGAATCAGAACCAGGAAACATTACCCAAGGAGACCTTCTGCTGTGCTTTCTGCAATTGGACTTGTTTATCTTGGATTGACCTTTTTAGTCATCAGCGCACTTGCAGAAAGCACAGGATGGGTCCTTCCTGAATCTTCATTTGCGAAGAAAAGCCAGAGAGAGAGAGAGAGAGAGAGAGAGATGGGGATTTTCTCCCAAGAAGCCTTTGTGGTGGCAAGTTCCATATGAAACATGCCAGTATTATTGTCTTTGTCATCACCTCTGATTTACACCATGCCCATTTTGGAAACATTTAAAAAGTTACTAATTGCTACTTCTCTCTGCTTCTTCCTCTCTCTATTGTAATTCATTGCTGCTTTGGAGAGAAATATTTGTCATAAGGCTTATCTATAAGGGCAATTTACCCTATCTTGCCCCCATTTTAGAGCCCTGCAGTCCTGATAACACAGGACTTTTGCCCAATTTTGCCCCTGGGCAGTCCTCATGACCTCTGGGGCAAAGATGGGGGGAAGATGGGGCAGGGCCCATTACAGCATTTTAAAATAATACCTGCTTTAAACTGCTCACACCAGCAAAAAATGGATCAGGCCCTGTGTGACCGCAAGAGCCTGTTCCTGCACACTGAACCATCACATCAGCTGCCCTCTGCCATTGCTCTTCCTCAGCAGGAAGCAGGCCTGCAGCATGTGATCAAGGCTGGTCACATGTTGTGGGTCAGCGTCCTGGCTGCGGAGAGAGTGAGGGAGAGGGCGGCTGTAGCGATGGGCCAGCATGCCCATCTGGCCTTCCTCCCAAGCCATATGCAGGTAGCGGGGAGCCAGCGTATCCTGCCTGTGTAGATGAATCCATAGTGAATTTGTATTTTGTTGCTTAAATTGTTCAGTTGATCCTATTTGTAAAACAGCATAGGAGTACTTTTTGCCTAGAGAGCCCATGTAGAAATACCTAAATCAATCAATGAATATAAAACAATGCTTCAAGAATCCCATTAAGTAAGGAACTTTTCACCTAATGGTGGGATTTCTTCCTTCCTTGTATGTATTAAAGACACTTAAAGACAACTGCAGCCTATATTGTTCACTTTGCATGTATCCAAACTGAATTTTCAACAATGCAACTAAAAGAAGGCACTGTGCAGTGTATTAATAGTAGATTCTGAAAACATTATCCGTTTGGGGTATTTTCAAAGAGCTTCCAAAAGAAAAACATTCTAGTTCAAGAACAGAGAGCTCTCCTGTGATAAATCAGTGACCCAAAGGCAATGCAAGAGGAGCACAGGGGACTTTAGCCTCCTCAGAGAGCAGAGTTTACTTAACTGGTCCCCAATAAATATGTTGGTTCAGGAAAAATTAAGAGACATCTAAAGTGGAATGCTGCCTTGCTCGTATTTGAGGAAGAAGAAAAACTAATATAACATAAAAAGTGCTCAAGAGCAGTTTGTCCTTGTAATAGGAATGCCCCGAAGAGATGCTAACGTCCTTAGGTTGAGACCTTAGGTTATAGCTGTGTTTTTGCCGATCATGCAAGATAAAACTGACTTTTCCTCCCCAAAGCATGGCCTTGTATCTTTGTGAATTCATTCCGTCTTCTTTGCACTGGATTTGTCTTTCCCCCCTCACAAGATGCCTTTGAGAAAGAACTCAACAAAATCTATTGTCTTCATTGTAGATATAATTCACCAGCTTTGGTTTCTGTGGATACCAACGAATACACTATGCCACTAGATAGGAAAGGTCCACAAAACCATTTTCATTTATTTATTATGATCTTTGTTTTACATTTATATCCTGTTATATTATTTTCCCAACAAGTGCAGGATGATATGCATGAGGGATGGGAATCATGTGGTCCTCCAAATATTGTTAGACTGCAACTCCCAACAGCCTTAGACATTGGTAAAGAATGCTGGGAGTTACAGTCCAACAACAACTGGAGGACCACATATTTCCCATGGTTCCCTAGGCTCTATTTTATCTTGATCTGTCAGGCAACTTAGGCTGGGAGGTGGTGACTGTCCCATGGTCACCCAGTGAGCTTAATGGCTGAGGTGGAGATTTGCATTTGGACCTCTCATTTCTTGCCCAAAGGCTAAGGGAGATATTTACTCTTTTATAATTTAAAATATACTATTTGCACCCATAAAGTTTATTTTCAGAGCATGACCAAACCATAGGTGGGAAGATGGTGCTTAGCCACACCCAAAAAGTACTACCAGTCCTCACAATAGTATAAATGCTTGCACTAGAAAAGACCATATGATATCAGATATTTACAAGCATAAGACAGACAGTATAATTTGTTGGAGTAACTGCTGAAATGCTATATAATGGAAACATGATACCAACATACCATACACCTGGAAATACAATAGAAGCAGTGCAGTAAAGTACAACAGGTACCCTGGGGCCCATTCACACAAGACACAGTTATTCCACTTTAACTGTCTTGGCCTATGGAGTCCTGGAATTTGTAATTTGGTGAGGCTCTAGAGTGCTCTGGTTGAGAATTCTAAATGCCCCCTCCTAAACCATGAAGCCTAGGATTCTATAGGATGGAAGCATCGCAGTTAAAGTGGAATAAGAACTATAATCGTGTAGTGTGAATTAGCTGATAGTAACTCAATTCTTGGAAGTCTTCATCAGGCGCTCGTCTGCATAGACCTTTTAATGCCACTCTGTCCAAAACAACACATATCATTAAAGGTAACCTTACTAACCCCAAATCACAAAATATTACTCAATTCAGGAACCAGATTCCACCAGGTTCAGAAGACAGGGTCCACTGAACTATCCCCCCCATCACCCCCCTCTGAGGTCATTATTATTGCTTATAAATCTTCATATCTTGGTAATTATACAGCACTCTTTCATATTCCTACATTTTGTACCCCACCTCTAAAATTACTAAGTGCATTAGGTTATAGATTAATTCTAAATGATACTTAAGATGACACTTATGTGGATTTCTATGATTTTGTAGGTCTTCTAATTAATCCAAAGGAAGATTCCCGATAATTGGATTTGTTGTTGTTAACTGCTCTCAAGTCAACTTTGACTTATGGTACCCCATGAAGGAGAGACCTCCAAGTCACCCTTTGATCAACAGCCCTGCTCAGATCTTGCAGACTCAGGCCATGGCTTCCATGACTGAGTCTATCTATCTGTCTTCCTCTTCTCCTACTTCTTCTAACTTACAAAGCATTATCGTCTAGTGAGTCATGGCTTCTCATGATATGTACAACAGTCTCATCTTGCTTTCTAGGGAGAGTTCAGGCTTGATTGGCTCTAGGACCCATATACAGGATCTGTAGAAGTGCTCCAGCACCACATTTCAAATGAGTTAATTTTCTTGCTATCAGCTTTCTTCACTGTCCAGCTTTCGCAACCATACATAGAAATGGGAAATACGATGGCATGGACAATCCTAACTTTAGTATTCATTGATATATCTTGAATCTTCTGGATCTTGTCTAGTTCCTTCATAGCTGCCCTTCCAAGTCCTAGTCTTCTTCTGATTTCTAGACTGCAGTCTCCATTCTGATTAATGACTGAGCCAAAGTATGGAAAATCTTGAAGTATTTCAATGTCTTCATTGTCTGCTTTAAATTTATGTAAACCATCTGTGGTCATTATTTTTGTTTTCTTAATGCTCAACTGTCAAACTACCTTTGCACTTTCTTCCTTGACTTTCTTCAATAATCGTTCTAAGACTTTGCTAATTTTTGCTAGTAGTATGGTGTCATCTGCATATATTAAATTGTTGATGTTGTTGATGAGGAAAATTCCTCCAATTTTCATGCCTCCTTCCTCCCAGTCTAATTCTAGTTTATGAATGCTATACTAGCTAAACACATAGTATACTAGCTAAACACATAGGGTGATAAAATGTAGCCTTGCCTGACCCCCTTGCCAATTGGAAACCATTCCATTTTTCTGTATTCTGTCCTAACAGTAGCCTCTTGTCCCGAGTACAGGTTATATATCAGGACAATCAGATGCTGTGGCACACTCATTTCTTTAAGATCATTGGCTTACTGGGACAAAATTTTCTTACTGCTAATATAAGCTTCTGGCCAGTGTTTGCTATTTCCACCAATTGGCAAATTTGTGTCCCTGTACCCGTGTGGCTGAAGGGTGCTGCAGGGGAGGGCACTGTTTGATGGCCTTCCTGAAAAGAGGCCAGAATGCTTTGCTCGTGGAGCATTTGCACCAAGCAGAACACATGAAGGGGTGGAGGCAGAGGTTTTATAAGCCTCAGCCTCCCCCTTGTGCACCTCTTTCAGCATTCTTTTGACTGGGTGGCTGGGAGGGTGTGTTTTAAGTTTTGCTGGTGAACTTTGGGCTTTCCTTTCATGCTTGAGACTGGCAAGTGAGCGGGGTCCTTCCTTGTGTGGTTGTGTGCTATGGAAGGTGTGTGTGTTTTTCTTCTGTGTAGTAGCAAGATCTTTCTGTGAGATCTGCAGGAGGTGGTAAGTACTATATTAGCTGGCCTGGAGGGAGCCTAAGCAGATGCTTGTCCCTTATTTGTGTCAGGTAACAGGGGAGAATTCTGTAGTTCAATGTACACCTTGGTGCCCTTTTGGTGAAAGGTGGGGCTCTGGAACTGCATCCACAGGTTCTGCAACCTAGGAGGTGGGGAAGGAGTCTGCCCTTGCGGCTGATCTGGGGGTTTGCTCTCTCTTTTAAAGTCTTGTGTCTTGGGAGGGAACAACCTGGGTTTGCCTTCCAGAAAAATACTGGCTGGGGAGCAGCCCCATAACTTAGGATTGCCCTCAGGCTCAGGTGTTTTCACCCAAGGGAAGGCTGAGAAAGTAGTCACTAAGTTGGCCTCAGCTGGACCCTCACCAGGTTGTTCCCCCTCTGTTCCTCATCTGCAGATTGTTTAAATACGTTTTAGTTCAAATAAAGTGGGCCTTATTTAACCCAATTTCTGTGTCTGGTCTAGTTATTTTGGGCTTGGTCATCAACATATTGTTTGATGCAGCCACTCTTAATGAACATATGATTTCTGACATAAGCTGATTCAAGTTGATTATCAAAGACTGCCCACAAATATTCATTTAAAAGGGGGCTGATTTACACACATGCTATTGCTGACCAACCCATGAAATAACAAGACCACACACTAGACTTGGATTGAAATATGGGCCACTTTATTTAAACCATCACCTATTTAAATGTTATCCCCTGAGATGTGCAAAAAGGGGATGGAGCAACCTAGTGTGGGAGCAGCTGAGGCAGATGGTCTCTCCCAGACCTCCTCCCCAGCTGCCCCTAGGGGAAACACCTGAGCTCAAAGGAGAACCCAAAGGATGGGTTGCTCCCCAGCTGGCCAACTACTGGAAGGCCAACATGAGGATCCATCTCACAAGTTGCATGACTTAAAGTGAGGGCTAAACCTTCAGACCAACCCCAAGGACAGCCTCCTTCCTCACCCCTTGGGTCTCATGACATGTAGGGGCAGCTCCAGAACCCCATGCTTCACCGAATGGGTGCCATAGGTGTTCAACAAATTCCTATTTTCTTCCCCCACTACCTACCATGGATAAGGGGAAGGTGTCTGTTTAGCCCCTATACCACCCCAGGCTGCCCCAAAGGTCCTTCACACCCTGTTGCAGATCTCCCAGGAATATCTGGTTCCCCACTTTGTATAAGTGGATGCTGTCTGTTCTGTAGAGCTCAGGCCTTTGGAAAGTTATTTGGGGATGAGGTAAAAAGTGGGACGACTCTTTGGCCAGGGCATTCCTAATTTCCCTGTTGACCCTCCTTCAAGCTATGTCCATATGATGGGGGTGGTATGAATACAGAACAAAGATAAGGGGAACCAAACTGAATACTCAGTCACTCAGGCTTATTGCATTCCAAAGAAAAGCAGCAGTGTAGCAGAAAGATTCCATTTTCCGTGCTGCCTTAAAGCATAGACGTTGTTGTTCTTTTGTTCCAGTCCCATGGGGGCTGAGGTAAAACTGCATCTTTTTTCTAACTGGAAAAACCCATTAGCAAAAAAACATGGTTTTACCTTGGTCCCCCATGTGACCGGAACAAAAGAATGCAAGAAGAATGATGGCATCATGCGGTAAGGCAGCACGGAAGATGGAACCTTCCTACTGCACTGCCACTTTTCTTTCGAGTGCCGTAAGCCCCTGATGGAGCACATTCTGGAGTTTCCTCTTCAATAGTCTGACAAAATACCAAAACAACAACAAAAAACAACCAGTAGGTGTCTAAAATATTTATATATTAAAAGTACACTTCCACAAAACTTCACATGCACCCACAAGGCCACACTTTCCCCACCCTGTTTTAATCTGAACATATGAGAATGGGAGGCATGCTAGCCCACCTCCTTATCATAAGAACATATGAACATTCTTTTCATATCAGACTAAACGCTTATGTAGTCCAACATTCTGTTGACACTCTGGCCAATCTGTTACCTATGGGAAGCCAACCGGCTGAACACATCTGCCATTCTCCTTACATGGAAGAGTCTCCATCCAATTGAGAACATTGGTTTTCTAGAATTCTGGACTGGGTGCAGAGCCTCCACAGCTGGAGGAGTCTCCTCCCTTCAGACCATTGCCTCCTCAGATCATCTTCCACCATCATAACAGATATCTAAAAAGAGGGCCACGACTAGCAAGCTCCCTCTCCTTGCATGTTTAACTAACTCAGATAACACACAACAACTGCAAAATGTTCTGCTGGATCACAGTATGGAATATTGTAGTTTGACAATTGTAGTGTCACTTATTTCCGCACAACCTTTTGTACTTTTAGATATCACTGATTGAGAGAATGGTAAACAGTGAGGACGGGGGAAGGAGGAGTTTCCATAGCCTATAGGGTTAAAGTTGGGCTTTTCCACAAAGCATCCCTCTTTCTTTCCCCTCCCTTCAGCTCCTTCACAAAATGTTAATCTAATTGTGATACTATCACTTTGATGGCAATATGACAAGACAGACAAATTTGATTGTATTCTCCACAGAGCAAAGCATATGCTACTTGGGAGACTTTGACAGAAAGAAGGACATAAAACAAATGGAGTTCATGAATATACAATTTTTATTGTACACAGTAGTGACATCCAAACTTCAGAGAATAGGTGGGTGAGACTTATGCTTTCCTATTGAGATTAATGGGTACGTTTTTTAAAAGTGCCAACTGAGAGCACTACAGTTTATGTTAAAATGTCGGCGTGAATAAGAATAATTTTTTTCTCAAGATGAATGATGCATTTAATAGCCGTGAGACATTCATGCCCAGTAGTGCTTCCTCAAAAGTGATTTTTTGTTGTTATTGTAAATTATATAATCTTAACTGCAATTATAGACCTGTTTAGGTAAAGGTCAAGTTAGTAGACTGGATGGTTATAAACTAGCAGGGAAATTGGTAAATGTATTCCCTTGGCAATAGCCTATGAATGATTTTAAGCAAGATAATTTTGGGGGGGTAACTCTATTTCTACTTTAATGCAATATAGCAAGTAAAGACAGCACACATTAACAAAGGGCAAATTAGATTTGTCTAAGTAAACATGTCTGTACAATAGAAGTAGTGTTGCTAGCGTAAGGACAACCTGAAGGTTAAGAGCTCCATGTAAATGGTACCAATTCATTTTCATAGAAAGGAAGAGGAGGGGCGTCCTTATGAAAAATTACATCTGATGGGCTGCAGTCTGTACTTTGCCGAAGTGCACATTAAAGAAAGAGATGTGAAACTTCATCTGTCCCTTGGCCCTCCTTGGCCCTGAGAAGTTAGCATGCATCCTTTCATTTATTTAAAAAATGAAGTGGGGGGGGGAGAAAGGGGGGAAGCATTGAAAAAGAACTTAGATGAGTCCTTTGTTTGTTGCTCCTTCTTTCAAGATAAAAAGTTCACCTCTCCTCTGACTAGTTTCTTAAGACATGGTGCTCCTTGCTTGGTTCACACATGCACAATTGTACTAAAATTCAAGGACTGATGAATCAGTTTATTTACAAGTACAGTACAAGTAATGACTTCCAGATTGGGAGCAAGCAGTCAAGTGTCCATCTGTGTTTGCATCTGAACTTGAAAGGAGCTATTGTAGGTGTTACATGTCTTGGGTTTAGATAGGTCTTTTATAGTTCTACACCTCTGATAGCTCTTTTAAAGTTCATACTAACATCTTACTGGATTCACTCCCCCACTGATATGGAAGCTACCAGTTGTCTTTGCAAAGGTGAATGAAATCCATTTCTGTGGAGACAGTTCACATACTTGGTGGATCATTACCAAGTGCTGAGAGGCCAAAGGAAGAGTCATCAAATGAGGCATATATAAATAAGCCAACTCTTAGGATGTGTATCAGTGTGAACATCTCAGAAGCTGGGATATATAAGGTCTGTCAAGTCCATTCCCACAACCTTTATTCTCCCCTCTCCAAGTCTGTTCATGTGAACTTTGTGATTGTCCATTCTCTACAAAACCCTCTATGTATTTTTGTGTACATGTTAAAAATTGATATATTCATGGATGTTTATGGACATATGACTGAAGCAAGTTTCTGTGCAAAATAGAAATATGTGTATTTTTGTTATACAGTTTTCCAATGTGCACGTCTGAACATGTTGTTTTCTCCCTCTTGTTACTGGGAAGCTATTGTTTTTGAGCACAGTCTGCTGTGCTAATAGAATGGTTGGCCCATGCTCAGCAGAAGAAGGGCCAGGTGTTTACATTGGGGTAATCTCCTTAACATACAACTGAACAGCCTGTTCACAATTTTACAGAAAGGGCCCTTTTTAGTCTATAATTAAGCCGCACATTATGCAGAAACTCTACCAAGGGATCCTTCTTACACCCCTCACAAATAGGCATTGGTATTTTCCAGTTTTGCCTCCAGGAAAATTAAGTACATCAGATGTGTGTTTTCCACCTAGTATCTTAGGAGATTTTCAGACGATCCTTGCTGTGCAAGGATCGCCCGGGACAGTTTTGTCACAGCAGCATGGCAGGGGGTCGATTGTGGACGACGCTGTCGCTGCTGCGAGATCGTCGGTCCCTCTTGCGCTAAGGCTTGGAGCCTGCCGTGCTATATTCAGCAAGATTTTATTCACGGACAACCTCTGTGAATAAAATCTTGCCGAATATAGCACGGCAGGCTCCAAGCCTTAGCACGAGAGGGACCGACAATCTCGCAGCAGGGACGTCGTCATCCAAAATCGACCCCCTGCCATGCTGCTGTGACAAAACTGTCCCGGGCAATCCTTGCGCAGCAAGGATTGTCTGAAAATCTCCTTAGGTGATCCAATCTTATGAAAATATTTCTTACATCATACTCAATCATCAATCAAAATGGAGATTCTAGTAAAAAATTCAGAAGACTGCTTGTCTACACTGGACAGAATACACTGCCTTCTGGCCAGAGTATTCTGGCCCTGATCCCCCATTACCATGATGAAATGGACAGAAGTCCACACGCCCTGGCATTGGTGGGCGCCTCTGACACTGTCACGTGTCACACTCTCTGAAGCCGGAAAGGAGGCCCTCAGCATATGATCAAGGCTGGTCACATGCAGGGGGCATTGATCACATGCTGGGGGTCTCCATTCCAGCTTCAGAGTGACACCTGTCGTGTCAGCATCCAGTGATACTTCCCAGTGTGCAGGTACGGGCTCATGCAATCCCATGCCAGAGCCATCTGGGTTTTCCTGCATAACATGGGTTTTCCTGGGGAATATTTTGAAACACTTATAAAGGGTTTGCCCCAGCTTCTCCTCAGACATCATCAAGACTGTCCAGAGGCAAATTGGGGCAAGTATCCTGTGTTGCTTGGCATGCAGGACTTCAACACAGGGGGAAGCCAGGGTAAATTACCTGCCTAGACAAGCCCTAAGGCTTGTAAGGGTAGCTATGATGGAATTAGATTAGATCCTCAAGTATAAAGATATATAATTGAATACCAAAGTTAGAATAATCCATACCATGATATTTCTGATTTCTGAACCATGAAATAACAAGACCAACTATAGGTAATTGGGTTGAACAAGGGCCATTTTATTTGACCTAAAACCTAGTTAAGTTGGGTTGACGCTGGAAAGGAGCAAGAGAGGGGAGCAACCTATTCCGGGATCAGCTGAAGCCAGGTGTCACCTTTGACAACCTCCTCAGACTTCCCCTAAGTGAAACACCTAAGCATTGAGGGCAATCCAATAACTGGGTTGCTCCCTAGCCAGCCATCTACTGGAAGGCGACCCAAGACACCCCTTCCCATCACAGGACTTTAGGTGAGAATAAAACCCCCAGGTCCACCTCAAAGGTAAACCCCTTCCCCATGTCCACATCACAGGACCTAAAGAGGCAGTTCCAGAGCCCTGACCTTCTCCAAAAGGGTGCCAAGGTTTACACTAAAACTCTTACTTTCTCTCCCTTCCCTACCTGCCACAGACAAGGGATGAGAGTCAGCTTAGTCCCTTTCCCCACCAAGCCAGCCAATAAGGCCCTCCCTGTTGAAAGTCTCCAAGGAACAACATATTATCCACCTCAGACAGATACACACCATCAGCCCTATAGAGCTCAGGCTGCAAAAACACTATAGTGGTGTCAGGATTGGTCCCAAAGTGACCGGCCTGCCAACAGTTTTGATTTCTGGTTGTGTTCAGTCACTGTGTCTTCTCATGTTAGACTGATGTTTTTGCATTTTTTGCCAATATAACAAGTTGGTGTGCTATGAATAGACATGGGAGGATAGTTTGTCTGGTAATGGCCCGGATGACCTTACACCTGTGGATGTTGTGAGAGTCAATAGGTGAAGCCACAGATGGGTGAGAATGGGGAAGGTGGATGAGGGATAGCCAATGACTCAGTTTCCTGCTAGATTTTGACTGATTGGGAATACTTTTTTTTTTTTTTTTTTTTGGCTTTGCCAATGAGCTTCATTTGAAGCAACAATTTTGTACATTTTGCTCTTTAGTTTCCTCTGACAGTAAAGCTTACTGCCTAACCCTGAAGCTGCTGTCCACTGACTCTGAAGAAGCAGTTATCTGACAAGTAGGATGTGGGAGAAAGTAGCCCAACCGCTTAGTCAATGTGTTCCGAATCTCCCTGTTTACCTTTCTACGGGTCATATCAATGCACTGAGGATTCCCTTCACCCCACTGAATTTGGCAAGGCAGAATAGCAGACCACACAAGAATTATTCCTCACCATCTACTCTGTATGAGCCAAAGATCATGCAAAGCCTGTAGAATAAGGGCCTTACCATTCAGCAAGCCCAAGTCATTCCCCCCAAGGAGAATGACTAAAACATGAGGATAAGGCCCAGTGCACTCCTCAAACAACAGAGGCAACAAACGAAGGCCTCTCAAACAATGAAAGCCTCTTCTCCCAAACAATGGAATCAGTGTGATATACTCACTCTACACCATCTGAGTGTCTAAATGGCAGTTCTGGGCCTGGTGTGCTGCTCAGTAAACCATACTATGGCTACAGATCAGGATGCGCCACCTCTCCAGACAGATCATACAATCTAGGAAAAAAAAAAACTCCATTAGTAAACCTGGTTAAAACATGAGAGGAGGCACATAGCTCTTAAATGCCAAGGATTTCAGTGCCCAATACACAGGATAGATTGTGGACCACGATCTATGGCAAAAGTTGTAGAGGCAGCCCCAATTCTAAACAAATAGGTACCACATTTAAACCCTTGCAGGCCCAAGAGGCTGTGAAGCGGGGGCAAGTAAACACCTAAAAAAAACCCTCTGGCTCTACCACCTTACAGCATCACAATACTTTGCCTCTCCACCATGGAGGCCATCAAAGATGTCTCTCCCCTGCAATGCTGATCACTGTGCAGGCCTGGGGGTGAAGTATGGTTGTGAGAGCTGGACAATAAAGAAAGCTGGCAGGAAGAGAATCAACTCATTTGAAATGTGATGGTGGTGCTGGAGGATAGTTTTATGAATACAAAGGACTGCTAAAAAGATAAATGAGTCCTAGAGCAAATCAAATGTGAATTCTCATTGGAACTGAAAATTACTAAACTGAGGCACTTTTACTTTGGGAGCCAGTGTGGTGTAGTGGTCTGAGTGTGGCACTAGAACTCCAGGAAACCAGGGTTCAAATCCCTGTTCAGCCATGGAAACCCACTGGATGACCTTATGCAAGCCACACTCTCTCATCTTTAGAAGAAGGCAATGGAAAACTCCCTCTGAACAAAATGTGCCAAATAAATAAATAGATAAATAAAATATCCATGACATACTTGCCTTAGGGTTGCCATAAGTCAGAACCCACTTGAAAGCACACAGCAATACAGCAACTGTACTGTGAACATATTGTGAGAAGGCATTGCTTTGTTCAAAAAACAAGGATGCTTGCTAAAGTTGAAGGCAGTAGGAAAAAAGGATAATCACAATACAGGTGGTATGATTCAATTACACAGAAGTGGAAAAAGTGGGACAAGGTTGTTTTTGAGGCCCTCCAAAATTTTGGGGTGGAAGGCATTCAGGCTCCCCAATATATATTTAGTCCAAAATGCCCCCTCACTGCTCTTTAGGGGTGGTGGAGGCAATTTTACTATGTCTTGGGCCCCATTTTGGCTGTTTTAACTCCAGGGGCATTTTTTTTCTAACAGTAAGTGACCTGAGAGCCAGCATGGTGTAGTGGTTTGATTATGACTCTGGAGACCAGGGTTCAAATCCTTGCTCAGCCACTGAGTGACCAAATCTAATAAACAATTCAAAATAAATACACTGATGTTTAGACATGACAAATGACCTCTAGGCTGTCTCGTCAAATGCACCGCAGATTTTAGAATCCTCCATCCTTTTCTTGCTTTGGACCAAGCAAAATCCTGGCTAGGCCTGTGATTTGAGAGCCCTTTGAGAGAACTTTAATAGAACCATGTTTCATAAGCCATCTATTTTGCCAAAAAAAGTACTTGGAAAGTTACTTTTTAAAGGTAATTAGCTGTCATTGTTATTCCAAGCCCCCCCCCCAGCTCCAATGGCCTTTACATTTTCTTAAAAAATTACTTTTTATTTTCCAGTTTCTTCAAAGAAATGGAAAAAGTTATCAAACAGTTGCAATTTGGGTCACTTTTTAAAAAACACACACATCTGAATGTTTTCTTTACAGCATACAGAGCACAGCATGAGCCAGCACTTGAACTGTGTGACTATAATAGTAACAGAAAACAATCACACTACAAAAGGAATGAAGTTATCTCTCATTATGTTTCAATCATAATGTAATGTAGTTATTACTGAATGAGACCACGTACGAAAGGGATCTAGGAGTCCTAGTAGACCACAAGTTGAACATAAGTCAACAGTGTGATGCGGCAGCTAAAAAGGCCAATGCGATTTTGGGCTGCATCAATAGAAGTATAGTGTCCAGATCAAGGGACGTAATAGTGCCGCTCTATTCTGCCTTGGTCAGACCTCACCTAGAATACTGTGTCCAATTCTGGGCACCACAATTCAAAAAGGATATTGACAAATTGGAGCGTGTCCAGAGAAGGGTGACTAAAATGGTGAAAGGTCTGGAAATGATGCCTTATGAGGAGAGACTTAGGGAGCTGGGTATGTTTTGCCTGGAAAAAAGACGGTTAAGAGGCGATATGATAGCCCTGTTTAAGTATTTGAAGGGGTGTCACGTTGAGGATGGAGCAAGCTTGTTTTCTGCTGCTCCAGAGATTGGAACACGGAGCAATGGATGCAAGCTCCAGGAACAGAGATTCCACCTCAACATGAGGAGTAACTTTTTGACAGTAAGAGCTGTTCAGCAGTGGAACTCACTCCCTCGGAGCGTGGTGGGGTCTCCTTCCTTGGAGGTCTTTAAACAGAGGCTGGATGGCCATCTGTCAGGGATGCTTTGATCGTGATTTCCTGCATGGCAGGGAGTTGGACTGGATGGCCCTCGTGGTCTCTTCCAACTCTGCAATTCTATGATTCTATGATTCTATGCCTTCATGACTGGGGAAGGAATAAATTACAAGTAACTAGTTATCCACAATTAGGTATTTAAATACTCTGGCCAATACCATGTAGAGCTTGAATCTGTAATCAATTCAAATGATGTAAAATAAACAACAGAAAATACAATACCAGTGTATATATTTATACCAGTAGTTAAAAACAGCTAGGAGCCCAGTTTTAGGTTTAAGCTTTATCAGCAAGCTGTTCTTGTGTACTGAAAGCCCACCTGTGTACTAGAGGAAGTTAGGAAACATAGGAAATGTCCTTATATCAAGTCATAGCATGATCAGACATGGCCAAAAAATAATAATAATAAAAAAAATCACAGGATTGGGACATCACACTAGGTCAAACTGGTCCCGCTATCACATGACATTGTCGCCTTCACATGGTTACAGTGTGCTCCAGCCATAAAAAAGGTGTTGCTTCTAATTCACAGGACAAGCCATGAATAAATCTTCAATATCACTTTTTTTGTAGTATTGATGGCGTGCAAAACCACGTCTGGTTGTAATTGCGAGATTGCAGCATGAATGGGCAGTCCTCAGCAAGAAAACGTCCAGGTGAGAATGTGAAAATGAAGCACGGGATGCTCTTTTTATGAACTGTCCCATTTAGTTTGCATGTTTTTAGGTTTGTTTCAGGTCTTGTCTGTTCATTTACTTTGTTAATTAAGGTGTTTTTGGAGTTTTAAGTATACTCACATCTTCTCATAAGAACTGACAAAATATCGCCCATGCTAAATCACAGAAGTAAACTCACATTCTTAAAGCGCTTGTGATGTCTGTCATTTTTAGATGCTAGTCTGATAATGTCCTCAGTCTGCTTGTTTGTCTGACTGGCAGCAGCTGACCAAAGTTTCAAGGAATGGCCTTTCCCATCTGATGCCATTCAGTCCTGCTCTATTGGCAGCAACGTGTGCATTGCAGGATGATTGGATCAACAAATTCCACAAGTGGGACTGAGGTAGCCAAGTTAGTGCCCAATCTGATCCACAAGGTCACTTCCAGAATCCATCTGCCAATCTTGGCTTGGCTAGGTAAACAGCATCTGCTACGATTCGTAACTAACTAGAAGAAAAAGTCTAGATATTTGCAAGTCTAGATATATTCAGCCAGTGGGCTAGTTGCCAACATATTTGGTATAAAAGCCAGAATTTTGGACTTGTTAAACACAGGACATTACCATACCCTCCAGGTGTTCCAATTTGGCAAGGACAATTCCAATTAATTCTCTGTCATCCTACTTTTTCAGGTGCTTTGAAAATGTTCCATTTTCTCTCTTTTCCTCTCACTCCCCCCACCATCCTCATCTTACTTCAATTGCTGCAAACTGAGGTCCTGTCTACATGATGAAAAATGACACAGATTTATTCGAAAAATCAGTGATCTGTACAGACCACCATTCAAATAAATATGTGTCATTCAGGGTTGCGTGTGGCAAAAATCATCTTTTACTCCATGTCCGGTGGATACGGGTCTTGAACAAGATCTCAGGGATTAATCTATGTGGCTTCTGAATGATTGGCTGTTTGTATACTCCTGTTTGCACAGGAGTGCAATCTGATTGGCTGGGTGGGTAGAGGGGGTGGGACTAGGAAAGAGGGATAGTGGATGTGGCTGCCATGTTGGATTCCCGGTTCTGTGAGGGTCCGGTAAGGCTGTGCTATGTTTTTTCGTGTTTATATTGAAATATTAAAACATAATCATGGCTGTCCAGATCACAAGCACCTTTTTAAATAATTTTAAAAAGCAACAGGAGATTTAAAACTACCACTTGGATTGCTTGCTTCAGCCAGCTGGGCAAGGGGGGGGGTCATGCGGAGTTTAGGGAGGGTAAAAATCATGTAGGCAGATCATACGTGTTCGAATGGCTGCCTTTTTGAATTTTTTTACCCCGAATGGAGTGTAGATAGGACCCGAGTTTAAGTACAAAAGTAGTTTGCACTCTATTAACTCATTATAACAGAGAAGAAAGGAGCGGTCAGAATCTTTCCCTTCCCAGTAGGCTCAGGCAAAAGCAAACTGCTGAAGCCACTTTTAGTTTGTCTGTTCTTTCTCATTAGTAACTTTTGCCATCTTGATCATACTCTGAAGTTGCTTGGCTCATGTGTCCCGGTTTTCATATGTAAATGTCAGAGGGAACACAGCAGTTCCTT
This sequence comes from Gambelia wislizenii, assembly GCA_030847615.1. Classification (NCBI taxonomy): domain Eukaryota; kingdom Metazoa; phylum Chordata; class Lepidosauria; order Squamata; family Crotaphytidae; genus Gambelia; species Gambelia wislizenii. Next base: position 48,661,495 of record JAUMIR010000001.1, on the reverse strand, counting down.
ATTTACTAAGGCTCTTTCTCCATTACACAATTATAGCACTATGAGTCTACTTTGTGATGGCTGCATCCCATGGAATTCTGGGATTTACAGTTTGGTGAGGGACTAGATTTCTCTGGCTGACAATATTAAATACTCCTTTCTAAACTCCAAATCCCCACAGTCCATAGGATGTTGCCATGGCCAGTCAAAACTGCTATAACTGTGTAGTGCAAAAGGGCCCTAAATCAGGAGGTTGGTTCACCTAGCTCAGTGATGTGCAACTTCAGAGGACCTGGGGATCAATTCTTAAGCTTTCCAGAGCCAACCACAGGCTACACACCCACCAAAAATATGCTTTTGTCCCCCCCCCCCACACACACTCAAAATGAGAAGTGTCTAGAAGTTGGGGGAAACCCCTTATGCTAAAGCAAACCCAGTGTCTTGCTTTGAAGAAGAATCAATAGACTTTGGAGGCTTCCAGGAATGAAAATTCTCTTCATTTTGGAACAACAAGGACAACAAAATTCTGCCAGCAGCTGTCCAGGATGCAAAAAACATGCATGGGCTCTCCCTGTATCTAGACCAGTACTGTCTACTACTGTAGCCTGCTGAGCAGTGACCCTTTCCCAATTCTTCTTCCTTGTTATCCTTTTTACTTGGAAATTAAACATCAGATGTGTTGCACATTCATATCTATGTTTGCTCTCCCACTGACCTCTGGCTTCTCCCCAGCTACTTCTCATGATTTTGGGGGGTAGGGACAGAAAATTCAAGGACTGAAATCTAGTAGCCTGATTTTCTCCTTTCTTGAATCATGTGATCCATCATGTCCAGATTTCATGGTCCATGCCTAGACCACTTACATTTTGATCGCAATATGTGGGGCTGCCCTTGAAAAGTATCCATATACTGCTGCTAGTGACAAACAGATTGATCTGACCTTTGTCGGGGAATATATACTTTTTTAATAGATTGCATCATAAAATCAGTTTTGAAACAGCTTCACTGGTTTCCTGTTTGTTTCTGAGCTCAGTCCAAGATGCTAGTACGTACTTATAATACCTTAAAATGGCTTGGGAAGTTCTAGATATTAGAAAGGCCTCCTCCTTCTATACGAATGAGCTCAGAATGTTTTTATTCTTTGTATTTCATCAGACCAGGCAAATATGGTGTCATAAGGATAATCACGAATGGGCACACATACCAGACGTTGTTGTCCTTTCACAATCACGTAATGTAAATGAGGTGTACTTTTTTTTATTGCCGGGCCAAGCTGTCCACAGATCTCCCTTCCGCGTTTGTGCCAGCATTGCCAGCATTTGAATCCTTGTGCCACATGAGTGCAGCATCAATGGGCAAACACATCTGGGTGAGATTGCAACAGCCAGGTAGGGGATGCTTTTTTTATGACTCCCCCCCCCACACACACGCATGTACTTGGGACTTTTAAAATGTGTTTTTTGCTTCTGTGAACTTTTTTGTCTTCAATTTTTAATTCAAAAATTAAAGTAAGATAATTTTTGAATTTCCCACACTAGTGTCATCTCTCGAAATTCAGTTAGATTCCAACCCCAGAAGCAAACAGAGCTCTGTTTGTGCTCCATTACTGCCAGAGAAGCCTCACTGATGCTTGCAAATGTAGGCCTGGTGGGTGGGTTCTTTTGCCAGCATAAAAACACCACAATTTATGCCGGCAAAAGAACATTAATGGGGAGTAGTCTGTTAAAGTCCTTTATCAGAGGCGATGTTATTGTCCCACCTGCTGGAGAGGTCAGGTTGGTGGGGGGCCAAAGACAGGTCCTTTTCTGTAGCAGCTTCTTATTTGTTGAACTCACTTGTGGTGGCTCCCTCCTTATTGCTTTTTTAACGAATAGTCTTCTGCCAAGCTTTTATGGATAAATCTTTTGTTTGATTTTGAAAGGTACCTCTTTTCACTGTAATTCTTGATATAGATTTTGAATCATATTTTATTGTGTTCATGGTTGTCTTGTAAACTGCTTTGAGCACTTAGTGAGTAGAAGAATGACAAATAAATAAATAAATAAATGAAAATGAATAAATAAATATGATGTAGATGTTCAGAGAGTCTGTAAATCAGTGTTTATAGCTATAGATCTAGAGCTAGGTTTGGACTCTCACACATATTCCATCAATGTGTCTTGCAGAGTAACAAAAGCAAAAAGATAGGCCTCTGCCCAGAGGAGGTTACAATCTACATAATTTTACAAGTAGGAGCCAACAGAGGAGAGAAGACAAGGCATATTCAAGGGGAACTGGGGAAGAATATATGAGCATAGTTGCATGCATCTGCTCTCTCTTTTCAAGACTAGCAATACTCATATAGGTTACAGCACACCACCACAGGAGTGATCTCTGCCTGGGGATAACTCTAATTTACAGTTTGAATGCATACACAGGATTTTACTAGACTTTGTGTTAATAAAAGTAGCTAATTAAATTAAACACCCCCAGTATTGATGCAAACTGTAAATGTCACCTCTGAAATATGCTGTCCAGTCCTAAAGCAACACTGTTGCTTTTAAAACCCTGGCTCTTCTTGCCTGGTAAAGCAGATTTGCTGGGGTGGGCACCCCACTAGGTTTGCTTTGTAAACTGATTCCCACCCACCTTCCCAGCCCCCATAACCCTGTCCCCTTTCCAAATGGGCCACAGAGCAATTTCTGTGGGAAAATTTACAGAATGTCCATATATCTCATTGTGTAACTTGCCCAGCAATTAAGGGCTCACACAGCAGCCCAGCAGCCTCTGATTCCAGTTGACTGAATGTTAAGCATGACCCCTCTTCCCCTTTCCCCCCTCAGTTCAGAACTCTTCTCATCTTCCAAAATTATGTGAGAAATGATTTTTCATGCTATTTGCATGTTTTAGAGCATCCATCATTATCATGTGCACTGACAGCTTTGTACTTCAGCTGTGACAGAGCCTGAAAAATACTAGGCCTATCAATCACCACATTGTAGGTTTCCAAAATGAGAGCTTTGCAGCTGACATTTTCCCTGTGCTTTCCCTTTGTCTGCTTTTCTTTTCTTTTCTACAGCCACAATCAGTGGCTTTTTGTCATTGTTGTTTAATTACGCAAAAGATGAAATCTATTTCCGATTTTTCTTGTTCTTGTTTGATTACTTTTTTTTTCTTTTTTTGGCTATTAATATTCTCTCTGTCTTCATTCATAAGAATCTGATGTGCTGTTTCCTAAATGTATTTCCATTGGACTTCTTCACATCAACAGAAGAACTAGACTCTTGCTACTCTGTCTATATGAAGGCAGCACGATTCTCCCATGGCTGCTTCTTCCATATTATCCAATACTAGGGGTGGACAGCCTTTGCAGCATTGGGTACCCCCTTAGAAGCCATCAAGGTCTGCTCTGCCACCAATTTTGCTGCTGCTACCACATTTGTGACCAAATTTCAGCAGCAATTACAGAAGTTCTCTATGGTCCAAGGCTGAACTATCAATAGTATAAATGGAGCAATTGTGGCTATGGGCTTGATGCTGTTACTGGCACTGCACAGATAGACACAAACATAAGCTTCCTGTATTGTGATGCTATCAAGAGAAAAATGCTCCTGGAAAGATAAGTGCTACAGATGTCTCCCCTCTCCCTTGCTCTCCCCAGGGGTTGGTCATCTTTAATGCTCACCTCCCCACTATGGTGTGAGTGAAGAAGCAGACAGTGTGTTGATGTTGTTGTCCCTGAGATTCCAGCCTCAGCCATGTCAAATTGGACACAAGCAAGGAGGCTGTCCAGAACTGCCCTCTCTCTCAGGCCTGAAAATTGCTGGTTCTTGCCCCAGAGAGGACGCCTCTTGGTCCTCCAGCACCTGCCTGCCTCAGCGCATTACCAGTCCTCCAATTTAACTGTTCACATGTGTCACAGAGGGAAAGGTGGTATTTTGGGATACTTAGCCATCTTTTGAGCTGAGCCCACCTTTCTCAAGATGATCCAAACTCTCTAGAACTAGGAGTCAATCAATTTGCAGTTAAGTTCAAGGCAAATGAAAGGAACAATTGTTTCATCTAATACCCTGGCCTGAATCCCAGTAGAAATGCTCTGCTGGGTCAACAATCCTGTGGACAGGAGTTCTTTTGTTTTCAAGCACTAAGGTTAAATCCAAACCATAAACCTGAGCCTGAAAAGGATACTTTTTGGACTAGAGTTCCCAGAATGCTCCAATCAGTATTGCCATGCTGTTTGGAAGATTCTGGCCAAGGTCATGCCAGCTGGGGAATTCTGGGAGTTGTACTCCAAAAAAGAAACATTTCAAAACTCTTCCCAAAACTTATCAATTCCCTTTGAACAAAGTAAGTTTCAAGTTTACTCCACACAAGCCTAGACTTATAAAGAAGGAAACGGGATGGTGCAAAAGAGTCAAAGTAATGGCTGTCTTTACTTTGCTGGGTGTTAATTATCAGAGGACACTGAAAGGTGAGAGAACTAAGGAAGATCCAGCCAATTGGTCTTCCATCTGCACTTTAAAAAAGATTTCACAAAAAGACCGAACAATTGATTCAGTATAATGTTGGATTTTAATCAAAGTAGGGAATAAGTCAACTCTTTAATCAAGATTTCCCTGTAATGGATTATTTTCCTAATTGGATGGGTACAGGAGACAAGCTTATAGAACCTGGTGTTCAGTGGCATTCTTTAAATATTGGTAAACTCTCAATCTCAGCTCATTGTGAGATAAAATCTCTACTGGAGTAGGGCGCTCTTGGAGGTCACACATTCAGCTCCTAAAGCTGTGCAATGAACAAGAGTCAGGCAACTATCAAGTTAATTCAGCTCTGTAATGAAGACCATTTTCCTTGCTTAGACATTTCATTGATGGCTTAAACTATGAAGGACAGAATCAGGACACTCCACACAATGTTTCCAGTTGGAGGTAAAGCCCACTGGCTAAATCCAACAAAAATTAGTCATCTCATGGCTACTTCCCATAACATCAGTGGGAGGTAAGGTTTGTTGTTGTTGTTGTTGTTGTTGTTGTTGTGTGCCTTCAAGTTATTTCCAATTTATGGCAACCTATCATGGGGTTTTCTTGGCAAGATTTGTTTAGAGGAGGTTTGCCTCTAAGACTGAGAGTGTGTGACTTGCTCAAGGTCACCCACTGGGTTTCCATGGCTGAGTGAGGATTTGAACCCTGGTGTCCAGAATCTTAGGTGTGGTAAAGTAATGCCCACTGTAGGTCACATGAAACACTAATTTATATCTCTGAATACAACTGTGAACAGATGGGTTTGAAATTTGCTCCTGGTTTTTGATAAAGAGATGCAGAAATGCAAGTTGTTCAACTGTACTTCAAGCTGGAGTTTGGATATGAGGATATAATGCTCCAGGACTTACACTGAGAAAATAGGGAGACAGACATCACATGAACACAAAGCTATAACACAGGACTTTTTCAAACAGGGAATGAAATCCCTGCCAAGTTCAGGAGGAGGACGGTGCTGTCTCGCTTACAGCGCTCCGTTTCAGATGATGCCATTCTCCTCCCGACCTTCCCCCATGCCAAGGGCGCAAGAAACACACTGCTTTTATGAATGGAGAACCCCCATCAATTAAAAGTGGTGTGTTTCTCACTCCCCCAACACAGAGGAAGCACGGTGGAAGGTTGGAAGAGGACGGAGTCATCTTAAATGGAGCACTGTAAGCAAGACAGCGCTGTCCTCCTCCCAACCTTGGTGGGGCTTTTATTCCCCATTTGAAAAAGTCTACTGTATATCCTCGGAAACCTATGAACTGTTTTGATTCACAGTCCAAAAAAGCGAATTTAAGGGGAACACTTTAAGTGTGGTCACGAAGGGAAGCTTAAAGAGCAAATAGTGTTCACTATGGACTTAATCAGATGCACAAAATATGGTGTCACAATGAGCCACATAACTGTGAAAGGGCATGCATATCAGACAATGTTGCCCTTTTGTGGTTAAAGCAGTGTCAAACTGCATTATTTCTGTAGTTTGGCAGCAGCCTGAGACAAAATGACAAACCAAAGTTCATGTGCAGCGAGTTTCATAGCTGAGCGACACTTTGAACGTGGATCTCCTGAGGCCTAATCAAACACTTAAAGCACTAAGCCACACTGGCTCCTTTACTTTGCATGGGCAACTTTTTCTTTCCTTGATTTTCAGATTTGAAATGTTTTTATCCCCCAAAGAAGGGATTTTCCTGAGGAAATTCCAATGAATCTAGGGACCACATAAGGTAATGTAATGATGTCACATCACTATATAGCCCATCAGGTCTGAAAAGGGGCAGGATTGATTGATTGATTGATTCATTCATTCATTCATTCATTGAATAAAGCATTGTTCTGGCCACCAGGACTTTTAAAGCAATGTACAATAAAGTTTGCCTCATCACACTGCACAGAACCAATGAGACCATTTGGACTCCATTTCATAGATCCAGTTAAACAAGTGGGGAAGGAGAAAGTACAAAAGGACAAAGTCTTATGAATGACACCTCTCAAGTTTTGCTCAGTTCTAATTCTAATGGCTCCTAGCTTTTGAATTCTGCTACCTTGCCAAATGTGGCCTAGTGTGGACTGCTGCAATATGGCTGTCTCCCAGCCTTTTCAGTTCCCTTGCACCAACACATGTCATCTCTGACTGCTGCATCACATTTGTCCCTTGGCTTGCCTCTGAGACAAAACCATCTGTCAGATCAACTGGCTGCACATAGCCCATGTCTGAGACCCTCAGAGTAGGTCTCACCATAATGCTTCCTTGTCTGAACCAATGAAAAAATAAAAATAAAATAAATGGGAACATTTACTGCTGAGGTCCATATCATACTTCTCATCTAACAAGAAATTAAATTAGTCAATGTTACATAGCAAACTGAAGCAGTGCCTTGATTTTGCTAACATTGCTTCTCAATGAAGAAAACTGGGCAGTCTTTAAAAATGTTGACATGTGAACTAGGAAAAGTTCAAGCTATATATTTCAGAGCACCTATTTTCTGGTGCTCTGAAATATATAGCTATTTAATGTATGACTGAAAGTGGTTTTCTGGCTCATCTTAAAAAACAAACAAAAAACCCTGCACTTTATTCAGTCAACATCATAGTTTCATTGAACATAACAGATATGAGAACTCAACTTTCAATTATTTTCAAAGATGCTAGAATATCCTTAATTTCTTATAAATAATTGTATGAAATATTACTAGTATACATTCTTATTGCTTTCCTACCTAGTCTTATCATCAAATTCATGGTAAGTTTCATATAGGCAAGTCTGTTTTTTTAAGTGGATGGAAAACATTGGTCCACAAGTGCACTGTTTAAGACATGAACACAAAACAAACAATTCTTTGTAAAAACAAAAAACCCCACTCTCTACAGCTGTACACAAAGAACAGCCTAGGCTTTTACAAAAAATGTCATCAGTTTAACATTCTACCTGTGGCATTAGCTATAAAAAGGATACTTTTAAACCCCTAAGTAAGTAGGATAATAGTATCCTAAATCTAATAAAATGTGACATAAGATATCAGAAAATATGATTTTCCGCCAACCAAGCTGGTATGCTACTTTATGTGACACTTTTCAAAAAGAGAACATTCTTCCTCCTTCTCTTAACATTGTGTCTGAAGGGGGTAAACTGCCGGTTAGGGGACGTGTGTGAGGATGAAAAGGCCTTCTGCGTAGCTGACATGTTGTCCACTCATGTATGGTTGCATGTCACCTTATTTCTGCTGTCACAGAACCTGAGGCTAGTACTTGATGTAATACTGGATTTGCCCCCCTCCTTCCTGTCTCACTCAATATTTATTTTGTCTTAGTGCTTTGCAAGGGGAGAAAAAGATCCATGTCAGTCCTCCTTTGGATTCCTGCTTGCACTTCAAAGGAATTCTGTGGCTCATCCACTGTTCTCCTATGACAGAGGAAACAAATTGTAATTGGCAAATTGTGATCTAATTGGATTAGACTGGGACATAAAAGTACAAAGATGTGGAATGCTAAGTGTTCCAAAGTCAGTGAATGATTTGGGGGTGTTAATATTTTGCATTAAAATCAACCAATTCCTGGGATGCTTTCCACAATTTATATTCTGTAAACTATGGGTTTGGTTTGTAGAAGTTTGTCACAAGTGAAACCCAGAAGGAGAAATGAAAAGGGAAAGTTGAGGCAGAAGATGGTTGTAAATGTGACAGGAGATTCTCAGTGAGCCGGTGTGCGGTAGTGGTTTGAGTGTTGGACCAGGATTCTAGGGGACCAAGGTTCAAATTCCCAACAGCTATGGAAAACTACTGAGTGACCTTGGGTAAGTCCCACTCTCTTGGCCTTAGAGAAGGGCAATGGCAAACTTCCTCTGAATAAATCTTGCCAAGAAATTCCTAGGATAGGGTTGCCATAAGTCAACAAAGTATGCTCTGAAACCCATTTATTTATTTATTTATTTATTTATTTATACCCCGCTCTTCAGCCACAAGGCTGAAGAGCGGGGTATAAATAAATAAATAAATAAATAAAGGGTTTCAGAGCATACTTTCTTGACTTATGGCAACCCTATCCTAACAAATCCAGGATCACACCAGATATATGAAAACCCTCCAACAGTTCACAGATGAAACTAGGACACATGTGGCCAAACAACATCAGAATGTGGTCAAGATGGCAAACTGTTATTAATAAGAAAAAAACAAACAAGCCAGAAGAGACTGCAGCTGAGCCTTTTGCCTGAGCCTACTGGGAAGACCAAGACTCCACCCCCTCCTCTCCTCTACCCCCACAGAGTTAATTGAATGCAAACTACTTTTGCAGTTTGAATTCAGTTTGTAGCCATTGAAATAACCTGAGAACAAAGGGGAACGGTGAGAGGAGGAGAGAGAAGCTGATGTCTACCTTCTTCATTTTAGCCTCACTGAAATGTTGAGAGGTAGCTGAGGCTTGGAGAATGACTGGCCCAAGATCACTCTCTAGCAAATTATGGAAAAACATGTTTTTGGAGTACTGAGAAACCCTGATGTGAAGAATCTTGAACTGATGAGAATCTTCACACTTCGGGACTTATTCGGTGCAAAAAAAATATAGGTGGTTGTTTTGCACAGAAAACAACATTTTCTATGCAGGAAAGAGCTTTTTCTGCACAGAAAATAATATTTCCATGCAGAAATGCTGTTTCCTGTGCAAAAAATGCTACAATTGGGACCCTTCCATGCAAAATTCACATATTGTTGATTTGCACTGGAAACAGCTTCTGCATGGTATTTTCTGCACAGAAAACAGAAAAAGGCAGCAACTGCTTTTTTTTTTCCTGTGCAAAACAGCCACGGGCAAATTTTGCACAGAAACATCCCAAATTATGAGTAGGCTTCAAAACTGTGTGGGTTTCAAATTCTTTCTTGCAATGGGAAGAAAATTGCTAAAATTACTCATTATTTCTGTTGAGAAGAAACTTAGGAGATTTTCAGACACCGTTTAACAGTGCCTACCGTGGGAGTAGGTCCTGGGAGAGGAACGGCGCTCTTGCGTGGCAGGGGGTCATTTTCGGACGCCGCCGTCCCTCTTCCGGGATCCTTCGTTGCACGTCCGTGAACCTTTGGAAGTGGTCGCGCCATATTTTAAGCATGGGCAACTTCCGTGCTTAAAATATGGCACGGCCACTTCCAAAGCTTCACGGACGTGCAATGAAGGATCCTGGAAGAGGGACGGTGGCATCCGAAAATGACCCCCTGCTGCGCAAGAGCACCGTTCCTCTCCCAGGACCTACTCCCGCGGCAGGCACTGTTAAACAGTGTCTGAAAATCTCCTTAGTGAAGAATTACTCCCCTATTTACTGCCGGGGATATTTTTATTGCCAGGAATGCATAAAGGTACCTAAGAGACTTTCAGCCTCCTGGGCCAAAAGAATTTAGCCTTGAGTTGCACAGGAGAGCAACGAATCTGAGTTGTGGTCAGTTTCTGGCAGAAATATGTCTTTGACCTGTTCTGCTGCTCTTGTTAGGAAATGAGGAAATGAGAGCGCAATGCAAACTTTTGTTGCAGTTGCCGCTTGTATATTTTCAAAACTGATTGTAAGACAATAATGTAGAGCCTCAATGAAATATTCATTCCATGCTGGCTTTCTGGGCATAAGTCAAATCTAAATAGGAGGAATGGTGAAGAAGAAAAGAGCAAAATCATGGGTTCTCTATTGGTAATTGCAACCAAGGCAAAGGCCTGAGAGAGATGCCATCCTTGATGGATTTTTTTTTTTAGAGAAACCTTTTTCTCTGTGTTCTGCTACTAATACAGACATCATAAGAACAAAATGTTGCTTTAGCTTTACATGATAAACAGTTCAGTACTAATTGTCTCTCCTAAGATTCTCCTAAGATCTTCTCTCTATATTATCAAGAGCTCCCTGCAAGGTCCTGGGAGATCCCTTCAAAAACTTCCTGCTTCGATTGGGACAAAGAGGTCAGTGACAACCTTTTTTGTTCCCTCCCTGGGTTACTTGTTTTTTTAAAAAGGTGTTTAGGTTCTTGGTGCACTTCTTTGAGGTTTGGGGGATTTTTTATTTTTAAATTCCCCATGCGATTTGGTCTCCAGGGAGGGGAGGGGGCTCTGTGAGAGCTTCATTCCCTTCCTGGACAGCCGGAGGAGGGGGGAGCAGTTTCTGTCCCAGGATTAAGATAAGTGTGTGAACATTTTTTTTTATTCAGTTACAGGGACGGGAGGAGGGTGGGTGAGTGGGTAATGGAACAGGAATGGGTTTTCAGGGCACGTCTGATAAAGTCCTATGACATGTGCAGTTTGGCTCTCCATGTCTAAACATTTGGGGAAAACCTATATAAAGGAAGTGTTTTCCTCTTCACTGGCACCCTTATGTTTGTAGAGTCTTGTGGGGAAAGACTGGAATGCTTTAGTACAATAAAGAAGTTTTCTTTATCCCAGCTTGGTGTGTCTTGACTCGGTGAAAAGGGGAAAGAGGCTTGCACTTTCTGGAAAGAAATTTTCCCCTTCAGTGGGCAAACTGTGGCTCACAACCTCCAGGTTCCAACTGGCTAGGGTTGCCATAATTCTCTGCCACAAAACTGGGATAGAGCACCATGGGGAGGGGGTGGGAGCACTTTTCTCTCACCCCATCCCTGTGAGGAGATGAGACTCTCTTCCCTTCCAAATTGGAGGAATCTGGGATCTTTGCTTTTTAAAATTTTTTAGAAAGGGTGTGAGCTTGAACATTTGCATTCCTCAACCCAAACAAAGGGGGAAATGTTTCCCATTTTCTTCCTTTAATGTCAGAAGCCACTTCCTGCCTAACCTCCTACATATCTCTATGGTACTGGGTCTATTCGTTCATCAGCAACCATAGAGTTCCAGGAACAAGTTTCCTATTGCTTTTTCTGCTGCCACCAAAGAGTGCCACAATAAATTAGTTTAATTAATCAAATATCCTAAGTTTGATTTAAAGAATTAATTTTAATGAATCTAATTTATCTTCAACTCCTTTGTAATAAATTCCATAATGTTTACTAAAGTATTAATTAATTATTTTCAGTGATTTTTAAAATTAATTTCATTGTTTTAAAATGTGTTTAATTTTTTAAAAAAATTCTAACCCCTACCCCCGCCCCAGTAACCTAAAGTGAAGCCTTCAAGTGCTTGTCCAGCCTGCGGGAATGTCAGAAGAAAAACTCAGATGATTATTTCAATATAATCTCCTCTTTTACTGTAAAAAATGGTGCAAATTATTCTGGATGGATGCCATTGTTAAAACTGGAGATGACTGCTGTACCATTAATGCTTGTATAAAAGAAAGAATTTGTACAGCTGTTGGTTGCCACACAATCAGGTAACAGGCAGCTCTAGCAGAAATTCCTTCTTCTACACAATCATTAAAGGTATAGGAGCCCTCTCTAGTTTTTACTCTGGCAACCCTAGAAGAGCTGGGACCCTACATAAATATAGTAGTTGTAGACAATTACTACATTACAACTGCAATCCTATGCTTGCTTTAGACTGTAATCTAGAAATAAGCCCTATAGAACAAATAGGGCACATGGGTCGCCTCCCCCCCCCATTTAGTGGGATTGGTATCTATGGTTTCACTTACTTGCTGTCAGGGGGAAGTCTCTCTAGGCATCTGAAGGACCATAGATTTGTGCTGGAAGTGATCTCTCTGGGCATCAGGAGGTCTTCCAGTATCCTCTCTAGGCATTTTCTTGGTCCTCCAGTGCAATTCTCTGGTATTCACGGCAGTTTGTTATTATACATGGTTTCAGGTACCCATGGCAAGTCCCTGTGGATATGGAGCATGACATGTAGTTTGAATAAAGTCTTCTACTGTAGCTGGGGGGGGGAGTAACCTCCAGTCAGCCACTATAATACACCCTTTGACTGGTACAGCACAGGCCATGAAGGGTCTAGGAGTTATCCAACCCAATCCCCAAGTTCTGATGCTCTCCAAATGCCTTCCCTTTTGTAATCCATACCCTCTGTGGATATAGGGGAGGACCTGTAGTTTGAGTAAAGACAAAGGTGACCAAAATGGTGGGAGTTCTGGAAGCCATGCCCTACGAGAAGCAGCTTATGGACCTGGGTATATTTAGCCTGGGGAAGAGAAGGTTAAGAGGTGATATGATACCCATGTTTAAATATTTGAAGGGATGTCATACTGAGGACAGAGCAAGCTTGTTTTCTGCTGCTCCAGAGATTAGGACACAGAGCAATGGACTCAAACTACAGGAAAAGAGATTCCATCTAAACATTGGAAAGAACTTCCTAATGGTAAGAGCTGTTTGGCAGTGGAAAGCACTGCCTTGGAGTGTGTTGACGTTTCCTTCTTTTGGAGGTTCTTAAACAGAGGCTGGATGGCCATCTTTTGGGAATGCTTTGATTGCTTATTCCTGCATGGCAGGGGGTTTGACTGGATGGCCCTTGTAGTCTCTTCAGACTCTATGATGCTATGATTCTACTGTAGCTAGGGAGAGCAACCTGCAGTCTACCACCATAATACACCCTTTGACTGGTCCCAGCACAGGCGATGAAGGGTCTAGGAATTATCCTACCCAATCCCCAAACTCTGATGCTCTCCAAATGCCTTCCCTTTTGTAATCCACACCCCTTTCTCCTTACATTTGGAAGCAGAGCAATCCACATGTTACCTCTAAATCAGATGTAACAGCTGGGATTCCACCTAGCGCTATTCCCTCTTCCACCTGGAAAGCTCAGTGGTGCATAAAGTAAATCTCTGACCTCTAGTTGGAAATAACAGCAGGAACCTTTGCCCAGGCTGTGCCCTCCCTAGTGAGGAGATGTGCAGATGGGTGAAGTTTCCAAGATTTGAATTTATGGACAACTTTGTTCCTCCCACCATTACCTCTGCATGGGGAAAGCAAGGACAAGGCAATGCAGTGGGGAACCTGTCATCTCTAGGGTCACAGTCATGCCTATGATATCACGATCATAGTCAGATGTTTGGGTGTATTTATTTATTTGATTTATATCCTGCTTTTCTCCTGGCATGGGACTCAAGGTGGCTTTAAAACAAGTTAAAACAAGAAAAAGCTAAAACCTGATAATAAAAAAATTGAACACAGTTAAACCAGTTATATTAAAATGCCATTACATTTTAAAAGTGTGAAATTGTTTAAAATCATAGCAATAAAGTTAGAAGTACAACAAACCTCACCCACCCACCCACCCCCAAATCCCTGCAAACTCATTAGATGCTTTTTTAAATAGAAATGTCTTTGCTAGTGAAAGGAGAGCAGAGTGTGTCTTCCCTCTGATGTAGGATCCAGCCTGGCAAAGTAATTTAGGACCCTTTTCACCCTACACAGTTATACCACTATGGTTCCACTTTAACTGCCATGGCTCCATCCTGGGATTGACAGTTCAGAGGGAGCTTTAGAATTCTCAGCCAAAGAGCTTCTCTAGTTAACTCTGAGCAAACTGCCAATCCCATTGCAGTTAAAGTGATATCGTAGTACGACAAAAGTGTAGTGTGAATGGGTCTCTGGCCCTGCAGCAATAGATCTGGGTGGACAAAAGGAGCTTTTTTAAGTTTTCAGGTATCTCATAATGCATTGGGTCATCATTTCTTAAAATTACCACTGAGGTGGACAGATACCTCATTCCTTCAAAATCTGAAAAGGTCAGGGCAGAGCTAATACATTCAGTTGCCACTTGGGTTTGTTAGTACACTTACTGAACTTTTTTTAAAAAAAACTTGCCCTTGATCCTAAGATATTAGAGAATAAGCAAAAGACATGTGAGGCTGAATATAATCACAAACATAAATGCAATAAAACAAGGCTATAACAACAGGGGGACTGTAGGAAAAGTGGAGACTGAAGGGAAATTTTATTTGGAGGGTAGAATTCTTATTTTGGGGGGCAATGCTCTTATTTTTCCCTCCTCCTGGCTACACCCCTGCAATAAAAGCACAAAACATTGCAATATAACAACTCAAAGGCATACACTCCACTACTCTTCAAAATGCCTGGTCTAATAGGCTGGATCTGACTTGACACTAAAGGACTGCAGTGTCAAGGCCTGGCAAGCTTCAGTGAGTAGGGTGTTAGGTAAATAGTACAACAGACAAGATCTTATGCTTATCTCCTATACCAGTGGTGGGCAACAGCCAGAAATTGTTGGTCTGCATTGACCCTATCTTTAAACACACACACACACACACACACACACACACACATCTTGTTGGGTTGTTTTTGCTGAAAATGGTCCCTCAGTCTTCTTGGGGGGGGCATAGGAGCAACTTATTTACTTCCTTGTTAGAAAAAGACCTCTCCTGGACCTAAAACAGCTTGGGCGTAGACCACAAATGTAGTAAAATTACCACCCACATGCCCTAGTAGTCATGGAGAACATTTTGGGGACAGAGGAACCTCTAGACCACATGTGAGCAAAATGCCACCCATGGGTCACATATAGCCTCCAGGGCCATTTTTGTGGTGCCCCCTTGAGGGTCAAAATGCCTCAAAGTCCCTCCAAAATACCCTCTGGGGTTGTAAAGGGCATTTCTACCATATTTAGAGCCCTGTGCCCTCCCCCTTAAGGTAAAAGAAGGGCTAGATTTTTTTATATTTTTTGTCCCAAAATACCCTCTATGGCGTGTGCTTTGTCCCAAAATACCTCTAAGGGGTGTGTGGAGGCATTTTATCCAGTTTTAGGGGGGGGCGGACTAATATAGGCCCAAGAGAAGCCTTTTTTTGAACAGGAAGTGGTCAGGAAGTGACTTGTGCTCAAATGGCCCAGGAAGGCCCCAAAACATGATTAAAATGACCCCCTAACCCCCAGAAGGCATTTGGGGGCAAAAATGTTTTTGGTGGAGGTAGCTACAATGGGGGGTGCATCACCCCCCAAGGTCTCCTGGTGGACCAATGCTGCCTTCTAGCCTTCCACCACTGCCCACCCCTGCTCTAGACAATACTTGTTTCACTAGAAATGTGATGTCCCTCCCCCGAAAAACCAACCCACAGCATTTCAAATAAATAAATAAATGGCTATGGGGTAATGTGACGCATAGGCTAATCTTTCTCTACTCCTGCCTTGCATATTTTATATTGCAATGGAACACAGAGATATTTCTCTTCTGAAGATATTAAGATACGGGGATAGTAAGATAGGGGGAGAAATATCAAAAGGAGCTATGTAGGATGCCAAACCTGTTTTGGAGATCTGCTTCAATATTTTAGATAACTCATTTAAAGTTTGGACTAAAACTCACAGGAGAATCATTGTCCCAATGACTTACTCAGCTCTAATCAGCCACCATTGCTTAGGGGTCTCAAGCTTTAAGTCTTTAATTCAGGATGTGAATGTAATGAAAGAAAAACTATAAAAAGGTAATAAATAAATAAATAAATAAATAAAACTTTAAAGGCATGTGAAGGAAAAGAATGGAGGGATCTAGCAGCCCCTTTGAGACTGATATTTCAGCATAAGCTTCAGTTCATTTTAACAGATGAATAGCACAAGGAACTTTCTTAGTTTAATTCAGGAATCTCCTCCTTCCCATGCTACCTTTTCTTTCTTATGCTGAAACAGACTAACACAGCTGTCTCTTTGAAACCAACTTTAAAAGCTTGTATAATCAAACACACATTTCTTTCCTACCCATTAAATAAAGGGTAGAGCCTGGAAGGGGTGGCTATTGCTAGTACTGGGTGAGGTTAAGGACTTGAGGTGGACCAACAAGAGCAAAATGGGAAGGATGTAATTCTGAGGAATTCAGGCATTTTCCCACTAAACATACAATGGGCAGCTCAGTTCTATGCATGTCTGTAAGACCCAGCAAAGCACAGCTCAGTTCCACGCAACTGCTTCTTAGGCTGCAGACCAAAACACAATTCCATATAACAGCTTGCC
The DNA here is from genome assembly GCA_030847615.1 of Gambelia wislizenii. NCBI lineage: Eukaryota > Metazoa > Chordata > Lepidosauria > Squamata > Crotaphytidae > Gambelia > Gambelia wislizenii. The sequence goes on along the minus strand of JAUMIR010000001.1, from coordinate 48,645,173 downwards.
ATGCTTTTCTCTAAGTGTTCTTATCTCCAATCATTGATCAGAGATAACAGCAGAAGAACCTAGAGTTTTCCATCTCCCCTTTAAGAGAACAGTATCTTTCCAATTGTTTTATTTTGGTTTTAAGGTTGTTTAATGCTCTTAATGGCTGATATGCTGGGGGATCATATTGCTTCTGCCAGAATTGCTTCTCCCACAAGTCCTCCTGGAGCCTCATCATGCACCCTTAAGGTCATCTGAGGCAGGGTTTTTTTGAACCACGGTGGGCTGCATCAGAAAAGGAAACAGCTCCTCAGTTCCACTGATGTTGTGTACTGGAGGTAGATCTTGGTCAACTATTTTATATCCTGATTAAAAATTGCCTTGAATACCATGCTCTAAAAGATGTGTGTGGGTATCTGTCTGTCTGTCTAGCTAGCTAGCTAGCTACTGTATCTATCTAATATGTAATATCTCAGAGGTGTAGCTATGGGATGGATAAAATGAGGACATTGCCCTTCCAAATGAGAATTCTGTATCCTCCCAAATGTTCTTTCAGTCCCCAGATTTCTAGCTTTGAACTTTTATATCTACCATGTTTCTATTTCCTTGGAAGCTCTGTCAGCCCCTTTTCTTTGGATGTCTAAACTCTACAGCAGTGGTGCTCTACAGTATTTCTAAATGTTCAACTGATGTTTTAAGGTGCTGCAATACTAGAAATTTAGGGAGTGAAGGAAAAATTGTAGTATGTGGGGAAATCATTATTGTAATGCAATACAATTTTGTGTATCCCATGTTGAGCTCAGTTTAGGCATTTACCCTTCATGCTTTAGTTCTCCCACACCCCCTTCTCTTATTTCACTAGGCAATTTCAGCCAACTGGAGCAATGGGTCATTTATCACATGACCTAATTTAAATATTATGACACTTCGTTTAAGATTTTTTTTTTAAGTTAAGGCTCCATGCGGCTGTAGCCATTTTGTTGTTGTTTTTGAGTTCCTTTCAAGTCACCATGTAGCCCACACCACTCAAGGCTGGGTGAGTCTCATCCTACCTTAAATCCTCTTAGTTAGTTAGGAACCTTTTAAAGTTTGTTTTAATACGTAGATTAAGATTGATATACCTTCAGTAAACTTTTGATATGCTTTTTAAACTGACTTCTTTGTTGTTTTAATGAATCTAATTGATTGGGTGATCAGACCACACATTTAAATGTTAATTGAGCTGTGTCTGCATTCCAATGCGTTACTCTGTCTGAATTCAAAAGAAAAGGATTTTTACTTTTAAAGAAGATATTTTTATTTCCTTTTTAAAAAGGGCTAGATCCCTGGAATTTTTTAATACATTTTTAATTTTAGACTCATACCTCCCAACAAAAATTCATTGGGGTACAGAATTATGGGCCATCAATCCCCTACCCCCCCCCGCAAGGCTACCCCCCTATAGTATCTGCCTCTACATTTTAGTGGCCTTTATTTCTTAAGGTGCAGATCCAATGGGTGTTTTTTGACTTATCCAGCTTGAGCTGTTACACATTACCTATGTTAGACATTTACATACCTCCCTTTATGGCCGCTTTAATTAGAGCTTCCCAACTGCAACTCTTTCTAAATATGAATGAAGCTGAAGAAACATTGCTTTGCAAGAACATGATGCTGTCGAGCGCCGCTTGCTATCTTTAGCCGAGATGCTTGGGATTCATTCTCATCTCATTTGCTGAGCGCTCTATCATTAAAGTGTCATTGAAAACTGACACCACTTAATTTTAGTAGCTTTCAATTCTCGTTTGTAGCAAGAATAGCTTTAAATGGAGGGGAGCACAAATTACAGAAAGAAAGGATATTTTTACATAGCACTCAGCATTTTATCAAACAAAGCTGCCTCGCAGGGAATAGGAAATAATACAGTTAGAAAACCCAATTCTCTCTGATGCTGATAGATGGGCATTTTTACACCTCTTTCCTTTCATACAGGCTTTGGTTTTGTATAGACTTAGTGGTAGCTGCAACAAAATACAGTACTGTTGTTAAAAAAAAACCCTGGATGTTTATTTTTTTAATAAATCAAACCATTCTGTTTAGTTGTTTTCATATCCTCTTGAAAGCACATCTTTGCAAAGGAAAATCCTATCTAGAGATTTTGTCTTGCCTTGGCCTGTTAATTGCTTTTCTTCCCATAGCATTTTGAACCCTGGGGGAATTAAGGGGGTGGGGGGAAGCAATGGGAAACACTAGAGATCCTTTCAGTTTAACCCTTTCCATTTAGTTTTATCCCCTAATTGAATATACCATTACTCCCCCTACACACACACACACACACTGCATTTGGAGGAAGCCGGTCTAGTTAAACACGCAGCACTGGCCATTTGTAAAACAGGATGGAAACTGTGTTTGCTTTCAGGGCACACTTACTGCCATAAGCATCCTTTCATCTGTGTGACAACACACCATTTTTCTCTCGTGTTATGAATACTTATATTTAGGAGGAAATCTCATACACATAGGCACATTCAGACATGTTGAACTAGACCGACGGGCAGCCATACTATCTAACTTTAAAAAAGATTTACAGTATAGCATACTTTTAAAAATATGTATGCTGACTACATCGGTGTTTGCTTCTGCCCTCAAATTAAATTTCTTCTAGAAATGTTGTTATCTGATATTTATCAATTACTTAGGAGTTGTCTTTTTAAAGTGTGATGCCAACGCTACCATTTGGAATGATTACAGTGTGGTATTATGTTATATAATATTATGAGTAAGTCCTATTAAATCTTGGCAAGACCTAGGTGAAGTGCAATTTAAAGAAAAAAAGCCCCAACAACTCCCTTTGATTCAAATGGGAAAATTGAACACATGCTGCAATCCTTTGCATGCTGACCTGGGAGTAAACCTGAACACAACAAGATTTACTTCTGACTTAACACATTTAGGATTGCCCTGTATTATGAGACCTGACCTTAACTCTGGATTTGTCATGTCCAGTATGCTCATATTGAATCCCTTTTATTTATTTTTCAAGTATAAACTAGATTATCTTAAATTTTAAAAATGTATGTATAAGAGATGATCTAACAATTTTCAAGTAGTGCCTTTCAAATTAATTAACTACATTCAAAGGTTTGCTTTTCCTTCTACTAACTTTAGGATATACAACTGGATACATTTAAGATAGGTTTATGTCTGTTTGGTATAATCTGAATACCATGAAATTGTTTGCTTCATATATCACAATTTATTTCCGTTTATTTTATTACTTTTAAGAGTATCATTATCATAGCAGCTTATAATAAAATTCAGTTTTAAAAAACCAATAGTTTAATTAAAATAAATGCAAAACAATTAGCAAGATTGTTCACTTCAGTTTTATGCCAGTGTTACATTTTGTTTTAATTTACATCTAAAATACCTTAATATTTGTGCTATCAACTAGTATTTCGTGTGTGTGTGTGTGTGTGTGTGTGTGTGTGATCAGTACATATAAAAACCAAAACTGATGAATTGATGAAACATTTTTTTTTTTAAAATTAACAACTCTGTGAGAGGAATATATATCTAAAATGACATGATGCTACATTAACATGTGGATTTCTGGGTCAGAGATGGAAAAATCGAGTCAGAAACCCTTTTTCATAACTCAAAATTAATTTTACATGATGGGTAAGGTAAATTCCCAAAAAATATTTTCAGCTCTAGTTATGCAATGTCCTCTTCGTGTTTACTTCTCCCATCCTGCAAGCAAAATTCAGAAGCAAATGACAGCCAGGGATGAAATGAGCTGTTCCAAAATGCTTTTCTAAGAGGTACATTTGAGGATACAAAACTGAGGTCAAGCGAGTAGTCAAAACCCAGCAAGCCAATCTCAGTGTAAATAGACAGAAAATTGAGGAATATTTACTTGAAGTCCTTGCTGGATGGCTACATTGCCTCTTTCCTGCTGTCAGCTCTAGCCAATTGGTCAAAACCAGTGGTGGGGTACTTCTTTCAGCCCAAGGGTTGAGTTCAATTTCAGAGCAGTTTGTCAGGGGACAGTCAAAGGCAAAAGAGCGGATCCAAAAATTCCAGATGTTTAGATGAATCTCCACACAGCTAAGGTTTTCTTCCCCTCTGCCTTCCACTGCTATTAATTTAATCTGTTCCACTGCATTCTACCCATCCCGTAGAAGGAAAGCTTTACTCACATTTCATCTTTCTTATCAAAGAGGACTTGAAGAGGTAAAGATGGCTCCCAGATGAAGACATCAAATGAAAGAACATTCCTGCAGCCCCCAGCTAGATTTGGGAAGCTTTGTCTGTACCCTAGCTTCCCCTTTGGTGGAATAGGCAAGGCAAAGGAAGTTTCCAGCTGTTATCTCCAGTCAAAAACTGGAGATAACAGTAAACATTCCCCCTCCCCAGACAGGAGAGTGGGCAGCACAGAATGAAGGAATCGGTGTTATATCTGATCACTGGTTGGAAATACTAGATTCCCTCATTCTATGCTTACATTCCCAAATTGGAGTGGAGTGGGGGCTTTGAGGAAGGGGTGCAGTTTGGGGAACAGGCAGGGCATCCCAAAGATTCTTTACATTATTATTATTATTATTATTATTACCCCACCCCTCTGTTAAAAAACAATCGGGATGGCTTACAAAAATTAAAATACAAATACAGATCAAAATCCCTAAACACCACCCACCCCCACCCACCCCCATAAAAAGATATTAAACCAGTATAAATTAAAAACAACTAATCTAAAATCACACACAAAAAAATAATAGATAGCCAGCAGACTAAAAGAGGCCAGGAGCTCCTGAGGCCAGGATCTAATTAGGAAAGGCCTGCCAAAAGAGATCCGTCTTTAGTGCTTTTTTAAAGCTACTCAGGCTCGTCATCTGATGGATCTCTTTACAGCCCAGTTTCCCTTTCCTCTTATAAAGAGGAAAAGCCATCCTAATTCATTCCTTTCTTGAAATGAAAAGATTTCAAGGGTTGTTGTTTGTGAAAGTATTAGATTGGCTCTTACACTGTGGAAGGGTCTTTCATATTATGGACTCTCTGCAAACAGTTCCATCACAATGTTGGTTTTCTATGCCATCATGCCACCCTGAAGACAATCTATCTCATATGACTTCAGAAGCTAGGGCAGGATCTGGTTAGTACTTAGAGAGGAGACTACCAGGGACCTCTAGGTAGGGCTAGGAAAGAAACCCTGAAACTCTGGAGATCTGCCGGCAGTCAGAATGACAATAGGTGGAGTGATGAAGTAATGGTCTAACTCTGTATAAAAGCATCTCCTTATATTCTATTTGCTCTGAGTTTTAAAAATAGCCAAAGCATTCAAAGAGTATAATCATGCACACATGCCACTTGGAGTCCAAAGTGGTACAACCTGTTTAAGCATCTCAGCATGTTAGTACCTTATTTTACAACATGTGTCAACTGAGCTTTGTTTAGCCAGTTGGGAAGCTAGACGCAAATAAGATAGGGTCGAATTCTTATGATGTCTGACTGATATTTCCACCATAGATTTAACAGTCAAACTCAGCAAAAACAGAGTTAGGACTTTTTTGGACGTCTAAAATGTAACGGAAGCAGCCTCACCACGTTGCGAGGCTGCTGTACTGCAGGGCATCCCTTTTGCATGATGCCCGTCCCTGCCGGTACTGTTGCGGTACCGCAGGGACATTTGAGTGTTATATTTCGGTGATTTTTACTCACGAAAGTTGATCTTGAGTAAAAATCGCCAAAATATAACACTCAAATGTCCCTGCGGTACCGCAACAGTACCGGCAGGGACGGGCGTCATGCGAAAGGGACGCCCTGCAGCGCAGCAGCCTCGCAACGCGGCGAGGCTGCGTCTGTTACATTTTAGACATCCGAAAAAGTCCTTACTCTAGTCCTTTCCAAGTTGTGATCCCCATTAGCAAATGAACAGCAGCAAGTGAAGCAGGCTACCAGGCTTCTGAGCACAGTTTGCCATTATGTTTGGAATAATAGATAGTTTATTGCAATATCTCTGAAATGACACAGTAAACAAAAAATTTTACTATGTGTAAATTTGCCCTGGTCCTAAGCAGTTTCTTGTAATTCCTTGGGGGCAGAATAGTCCAGTGGATTTTATTCCTCCTCCTTCATACACACAAATATCCAAATCTTTTTTCTCCATAAAATAGCTCATTTGCCTGCTATAAGTAGGATACTACTGCCACTAGTCCTTCCCATTAAGTTGTGTATTTGTGTAGGAAATTATTGGTATGTGCAGGATGGTCTAGAAAGGTTAAAAAGCAAAACTTACATTATTGTGGCAAAGAGTACACCTGAGTTATGAAAACAGATAGACAGAAGAGAGTTATCTAACTTGGGTACAAGAGTCCCTAAAAGCTGACTCTCATAAGTGCATCTAAGGCATCTTGAAGCTGGATCAGCCTCATGTGGCTGGCTGCTTGGACAAAGAGTTGTAAAGCACTAAAACTTCTTGGAGGAATGGGGGGGAGGGGAGTGATTTCTACATGCAAACAGGAAATAAAAGCTTTGAGTCCAAAGATCAATGAAGTGCAGAGCTGAATCAAAAGGATAGGCATGCAACTCTAGACTTTCCCTCTGCCCCCAACTACCCTGAACAAATGTTGATGCTTCTTCACTTCCAGCAGTGTGTGTGTGTGTGTGTGCATATGTGTATGTGAGTGGGAAAAAGCATCTCATGGTAAGGGCATATCTCCTTCTCAAACCCGCAGTTGCCTCTGCAGTACTGTGTCCAATTCTAGGTACCACATTTTGAGGACATCGATAACTTTGACTATATTCAGAAGAGGATGGCTCGAATGGTGATGAGTTTGGAAACTTGGGACTTTATCAGATGAGCCCCTTAAAAGCATTCTTTTGCTGGCATAAAAAAATCATTTTTTATGCCAGCAAAAGAACATCCCCCACTGTACTTGCTTCTAATCCCAGCAAAGGCTTCTCCAGCAATGAAAGAGGAAGTGAACAGAGCCCCATTCACTTCCTCCTTTGAAATCCTGCAGATTATTGCGAGACTTCATGCGTGGGAAATTCAAAAACAAAAACAAGACAGAAAGTTTGCACAAGCACCTAAACACACGTTAAGGTCCCAAGTAACTTGGGGAGGGTCATAAAAAGTATGTCACCTACCTGGCTGTCACAAGCTCACCCGGAAGTGTTCACGCTGGACCTGCCATTGATGCTGCATTGACATGAGTACAATGGCATGAGGTTTCACACGCTGGCAATGCTGGCACAAAAGTGCCACAGGGGATCTATTGATAGCTTCAGCCATCAATAAAAAATGATGGATTTTGGCAGGGACATAACTGTGAAATGGTGACATCGCCTGATAGTCACGCCCTTTCATGGTTATGTGGCATCATTATTGCACCATACTTAGTGAGTCTGATAAAGTCTTCAGTCCTGTGAGGAACAGTGGAAGGTTCTTGATAAGAATGTACATAATGGTGGTTTTTGAAAGGTTCTCTGGGTAAAATGAAATTATTCTCTTTTCAGTTACTTCCGAAGGCTGTAATGAAACCAATGGGTGACAAAGAACACATGCTGAAATTCCCTTTTCTACAAACCAGAGCCTTGTCTCTTATTTCACCTGGAAACCCTAGGTACCAAGGCCTTGAGTTCACCTGCTGTGCAATGGTTAATTCAGTCCCAAGCCATCAAGTCAAAAGTGAGGGGAGGCACACGGCAGAATGAACAGCTGCACTAGGGACTGTGCTTAGACATACTTTGAGAAAATTGAACCACTAGCATAACTATTTTTTTTAATGTTGGCCTAGTTCTGCAACAGAATTCTAGCTAGAGTTCTACTGTAGTTCCCTACTTCAGATGAGTGAGCTTTCTCTTCATGACAATATGATGTCCCCAGAGGGATGACTCCAGAAGCAGACAACACTGAGAATGGCAGGGAGGGGGGGGGCATACAGGTAATAGTATGGTTTCTCAATTCCATGCCTGATCCCCTTCAAGAAACTGTTATAGCTCTGTGTTCAGGGCAACAACCCAAATTGTGATCTTCTACTAGCAGCCATCCTCAAGGTGGCACCTTGTACTTTCCTGTACTCTTGAATATGGTTCACCACAGAGATTCACCATTAAGTGCCCTGCCATCTGCTAAGGGAGATGGCAACCAGAAAGAGAACTTGGTATCAACAGTGCTTTCTTTTCAGGGCCAGGCCAAGACATTTTTATCCCTTTATTTTATTTCATTTATATCCTACCTTTCCCCCAATATGGGACCCAAGGCATCTTAGGCCATTGAATACAGTGTTATTTATCTCATTTTATCTGAAACTTTTATTTTCGCTGGAATTTTTTTTTTGTTTCTTTCTTTTGCAAATAACCCTAGAATATTGAATGAAAGGTTGTACAACAGTCTTCAAAACAAAATAAAACAATATCGCTGACACTAGAAATCTGCTTCTTGTCTTGTTTCCAAAAATATTCGAAAAATGGTCAAAAAGCATATGTTTTGAGTGTTGAGAAACCCTGATGAAAAGAATCTTAGTCTGATGAGAATCTTCACAGTTTGGAACTTACATCCTGATGGTGCAGTTTTTAAATGCCTGTACTGCAGCCACAACATTGTAAGTTTGATCCCAAGGGCTCCAAGATTCACTCAGCCTTCCATCCTTTCATAGGCCAGTAAAATGAGTACCCGGCTTGTGGGGGCAATTAGCTAACCCATATTGGGAACCACTTAAAGAGTGCCTAGAGCACTCTAAAGTGGTATAGATGTATAAGTGCTTTAGCTTAAAAAATTGTAAGCTGTTCTGAGAGCCTTTGTGGCTGAAGAGCAGGGTATAAATACATAAATTATATATATATATATATATATGTGTGTGTGTGTGTGTGTGTGTGTGTGTGTGTGTATACTTCACATATGATAGCTTTGCCCAGAAAGCAGAATTTTCTGTGCAGGAAACAGCATTTTATGTGCAGAAAATAGTATTTCTGTGCAGAAATTTTATTTTCTGAAGAGAAAATGTTGTTTCCTGTGCAGAAAATGCTGTAGTTGAGGACATATTAAGCCCAAAATCTGCATATAGTGGTCTTGTGCAGAAAGCAGAATTTTCTATGCAGAGATATTATTCTGTCTTTGAATATTGCCTAGGGAGAAAATTGTTAAAATTACTTGTTGCTTCCTGCCAGAGGAAAATTAGTGAACAGGTACATCCTTATTTTAGATACACTGCTTTCTGAACCAATGTTGTCTCTTTAAGAGCCAGATTCACCCAAACAATTTCCCCTCTCATTTTTTAATTCAGAATCGTATAGGCTTTAATGACACATTTTTCCTGTTGTAGCTTCCAAATGGATCTTTCTCTAACAGACACCCAACAGCTGAATCCTGTAAATATTTATAGCATAAATAACATCTACTTCTGAATATATTGTTTATTCATTGGATATGGAATGAGTGCTAACTTAATGCTCTCAATAACACCTCAAGTATTTTTTTCAGGGTCATTTTTCTTCTCACCTGTCTATGCCATGCACCAAATTTCAACCATCAGACTGCACTCCTGATCTGGAAATTTCACTAGGAAATTCCCTTTGCTTTTTAAATTTTTTTTCCCTACCAATTAAGTTGCATCCACAGCCATTTTACAAAATGTCTTATAGCTGTCATAATATTCCCTCAGTTTCAATCCACATTGTGCACCAATTTGTTCTTTGCCACTATCTCTGTTTCATTTAATTCCATTTTGCTTTATTTATTTTTTTACTTTTGCACATTACAGATTTTCAAAGCAAGTGTTGTCTAAGGTCAGAGAAGCTTCATAAACTCCATTTTCTGTGATTACTTCATCTTGCTTTTTGTTTGCAATATTTATCTAAAAAGAGAAGATACACATCCCATTTCTCTGTCTAACAGAAAAGCTTATTTTAGCGAACGGTATACACTCATTTAATTTCCAGCATCTTGCCTTACTCTGGAAATATCTCTCTTAGCTAGGCTGTCTGTATTTGAAAGATCCCAGCACTTGCAGGGGGGCGGGGGAGGGAGGGGGCAGAAAGACACCAAACGGAACTTTTCAAGATCAGTGCTTAACATAAAAATTTCATCACAATCTTTATCATCTTGCAACGGTTGCAGAAAGGGCCCCGGCTCTTGCCACCTTTAACTTCCTTAAAGTCGCCTATTTTACCTTCAAATCTGATGAAGTGTCAAAGTCATTTACCAGTAATGAGTTCTGCTGCAAATTTTATTTTGCTTGGAATTTAATTAATGGGCCAAAGACTTTCCATTGTGATTTGAGCAAATGAATAATAAATCAAGAAAGGAGATTTGTCAGGGAAGGAACATCTGTTTCTTACAAGCGTTACAACATGACTACAGCTTGGCTGTGCATTACCAGCACAAAGACAGTAGGAGTCCTCTCCTCTCTGGCTCTCTTCATTTATTGCTCCACTGAAGGTGAACAGAGAGCAGTCTAATGGGCCTCTGGTGTTAATAAAACTTTTCGCTTCTCCAGTTTTGCCATAGCCCCTTCCCTTTTGGGTGCTACTGTCCTTAGTACATGGTTTGTTGGTCAACGTCAGGATTCTGCAGTGTCAGTACTTTATGGGATGATTAATAATGGAAAGACAAATTCATAAGCAGAAACAATATGAAATTACCATCATATTAGTGTTAACTGTCATGCTTTTTATTTTTGGAGGGAGGGGGGCTGTAAATGAGATAGTGATTGAAGTTAAGTACTTTGACTTGCACTGTCAAAAGCAAAAGTAGGTCACCCAACCTGTTGTGCTCTGTCTAGTTAACCAATAAAAGGGGCTATGGAGCTCTGTTTAGCCTCTTTTTAATTTTTTTTTTAAAAATAACGCCACCACCAGAAGCACCACAAGAACAATTAAGACAAAATTAGAGTTCAATGCACTGAAGATTTTACAGGGGGGAGGAACAAAAAAAAAAAAAAAAAAAAGGTACCACAGTTTATTCGGTGGCGCTTTATTCTCTCTCTCTCTCTCTCTCTCTCTCTCTCTCTCTCTCTCTCACACACACACACACACACACACGTTTCTTTTTTATTTCCCTTTTTTCTCCTGTGCACAAAGGAGGGGTTTTTTTTAAAGTGCCCACTAGGTAGGAATAAATTGCCTTATGAAAATTTGCATAGCAGGTTTCATTATAGTCCCAGTGTAATGTTTGTAATATACGCAGAACATTAATGACTGCTAACGGCATGCAGAAATAACACAAGATCTAACACACAGAATGTTTCAGTGAATAAGCAGTGCAAGAAATGTGTGTGTGTGTGTGTGAGAGAGAGAGAGAGAGAGAGAGTATTGCACGGAACATTACACTCTTGTGATATTTTCTATATGTACACATGCACAGAAGTGTTTTTTAAAGTTGTAATAGGCACACCTTTCTTTAAAAATGGAATTTCTAAAATGGAACTGGAGATAGTCAAGGACATTCAGTGCTAGCGGACTAAAATGCTGAGCGAAAAGTGAAATTTTGTTACCAACCCCAACCCACATTACATCCCTGTCTCACTGTACATTTAGATTGTCTTTAGAAGCTCTCCTTCAATTACCATTAGCTTATCAGGAGCAAGACGAGATAATGCCTTCTCAGTGGTGGCACTTCAGTTATGGACTATTCTACCTAGGGAGGTTCACCTGGTTGTTGTTTTTTTTGTTATCTTTTCAGGTAAGAATCTCTTTTCTTTTCCAACCATTTATTTTTTTCATATCTAGGAGGAAAATCATATTTGCAGCCATAACAGATTCCAGATAATCTCCAATTGCTGTTGTGGCATATTGGGCAAAATGTGATCTATGAGTTGGCACTTCGTCATTCAAAGCTCATGTCAGGGACAAACTCACCAAACAGTGCCCTTAGGGCAGTTGAGCATATTTGGATGTTAAACTCTAAAGTAAAAAATAAAAGTGGAATTTTCTATAGTAAAGGAAGCTGTGTCCGGTAGAGGTCATCACAACCTATACACAGCTGATGTTGATATTATTGTTTAAAAACTGGATGTGTGGGGGAGAAGCCAGCAGCAAAGTCTGAAAGCTGGTATCTCTATGGGAAAGAAATATACAGACAATAAGCCTGGGAAACACAGTTTGTTGACACAATTGCATATCCCATTGTGCTATGTATATATAAGTGTACTGCATATTGTGCAGTTCCTTTCTGTTCTCTTGCTGGATGCTGGAGACATGGGACTTGTAACATGTGCTCTGCTATGCCTAAGTAAATGCCTGTTAGTTAGACACACTGTAGACTTTATCAGACCACCCCCTTAAGCCCCATTCTTTTGCTGGCATAACTTTGCCATTTTTATGCCAGCAAAAGAACTCCCCATGCCACACTTACCTCCTATCCATGAAAAGGCTTCCCCAGCAAATGAACGAGAAGTGAACAGAGCTCCGTTCACTTCCTCATTTGAAATTCCACATATTTTTCTGAGAATACGTAGCATGGGAAATTCGCAAATAACACAGAAAAAGGTTACAAAAAGCTCCTAAACACACTATAAAAAGTCCCAAGTAAACTGGGGAGGGTCATAAAAAGTGTGTCACCACCTGGATGTTGTGATCTCACCCAGAGGTGTTCTTCCTCATTCGCATGAGTACAACAGCGTGAAGTTTCAAATGCAGGCAATGCTGGCACAAAAACACCACAGGCATCAATTGATGGCTTGAGCCGTCAATTAAAAAGTACTTTTTTAACAGGACATGATCGCGAAAGGGCGACGTCGTGTGGTACACACGCACTTTCATGATAATTAGGTGTCCTTATGATGCCTTATTTGCCTTGTCTGATAACGTCCTTAGTTTCTGTGATTTGTTTCAGCGTGAAGCCTAGTGGTTAGTGCAGCTTGACTCTCTGGACATGCTCAGGAGGGTCTTGCTTGCATCCTGACGGTTTCCATGTCAGTGGGGCAGTAAATCTGTTCTGGATTTTAGTCTGAACTCTAAAGGAGCTATCTAAAATTCTGAACCATACTTCCAAAATAAGTTTGGAACCAGAGATAACTCTTTTAAAGTTCAGATTAATACCCAGAGCAGATGACTGCTCCACAGACATGGAAGCCACCAGACATGGTGGCTCTTAGGCAAGCTGTGAGACTGTCATATTCTGTCAAACGTTGATCCTCTGTTTGCAAAATGAGGATGATGATACTATCCTACTTTCTTGAGGTGTTGCAAAGATTACACGTTAGTCGTTAATCACTGTTTATATGGTGTGTGGACTTTTACACAAACTGTGCAAGATATACACAGTGCTGTCTTAATGCATGAGCATGCTGGCAGTTGCCTGGAGGCCCCACGAGCATAGGGGCCCCATGCTAATCCATGCACAGACCAGACTTTAACACTAATTTTCCGATCACCTGCCTCAACATTCATATCTCCCACTAGCTTGGCAGAAGGAGAAAAATTACAACTTGTAGCTGGGAGTAGGCATGTCTGCATTTGCAAGAATGGGGAACAGGGAAGATAAAGAGAAAAGAGAGGAGGAGGAAGGACAGGCAAGGAGAAGGAGGGGTGGGCGGTTGGAGGAAGAGTCCTGACTGAGGAGCAAAGCAGGGGAGGTACCAGGGAAACCCTGCCAGAAGAGACAGAAAAGCCAAGTAGTGGCCAAGAAAGGGAGGCTCAACCCACCTCCTCAGCCCTGCCTGGAGTGGCTGCCTGCACAGCCATGAACTGCTGAGCAACTCTTCCCTCTCTCTTATACACACATTCTCCAACAGCCCTACCAAGAGGGTGCTTCTTCCAGCTCTCCAGTCGGCACTCTCTCCCTCTCCCAGAGGCAAAGGCTACCTGCCCATGTTGGAATATATAGTTTGCAATCCAATAAGTGGAAATGTTTTGCTATTGAAGGATTAACTGACAGAAGCCAAACAGAATATGTTGATGTAACTTCCTAATGTTTTGCTATTGGGCTTCTAGAGAAAGAGGAGTGTATAAGTTTTCCTCCTTTGTCTAGAAGCTGACCACGAGATTATTGTGCCTCCCCTCTTTTCCACTGTGTTTTCATGGAGAGAGGACCTCCCTTTTAGGGGTCCTGCATATTCTTTTGTAACCATGTAGATTTTATTCATTTTTAAGTAGATTTTAGTCTTTGAAGCTGTGTTAACATTCTGCCATGTATTATGCTCTGAAACTGTAAGCAATGAAGTTTTCATACTTTTAAACTACTTTTTTTGTGTCTTAAGTACTTATTTTGCTAAATAAGTAACTTGGGATAGGAAAAGGGTGTTGGTTATCAATAAGCTATCTTTTTGTGTATGCTGGGATTATTATGCTAACACTGCTGTGTGTATTTACTCTGCTAATTTGCTGTACTTCCAAGGAGAGAAGTGCAGTGAGGGAGCATTTGCTAAAGGCTCTCATGTTTAACAAGGGGATATTGGAACCCCGTAATTAAACACTTCCAAAAGCCCATGCCCCACCACTTTCCCCCTTCATGCCATTCCCATTGGCCCAAAACAGAAATGCTGGCTCACTGGGGAAAGATCCCTCCAAGACATTGCTTTTGCTTCCCTCCTCCTTTCCCATGTTGGAAGGCTCTTATCTCGTCTCATCTTTTTCGTTCTTATCTCTGCTGTTTTATACCACAGAGATTCTGAAGTCTGGATGGGAAGGGTCAAAACACTGATTTTGTTGGAGGTACCAATAAATATAGGTTTCCTTTATCAATAATTTACATTTTGTGACATTTTTTTCTGTTTGTGTAGTCAGGCCCCAGTGCACTACTTTGCCCGGGGGCCTATAATGCTGTTAAGATGGCCCTGGACACACAACCATATAATACAAAAATATTGTAAAAGTGACTTTCCCCCAATGTCACTGGAAACTCCTCCTGTGGCCATGCATGAGGGACTGTGCTGTAGATGACACCCATATGCAGGGGCAGACATACAGGGAGAGCCAGTGAACTCATGGCAATGAAATGCTCCCAGCACCACACATCTGTCTCACACAAAATACACAAGAGGATGCCACATCACCTCCACTCCATCACCTTCAGGGGCTCAAGTAACAATGTCCCTGCTATAGCTAGTTCTCAGGTTCCCATCCCAACTATCAGATGGAAAAAGGGACAAATGGAAAGGAGGACAGACCAACCACACAACACTGCATCCTAGAAAGGGAGGGTGTAAAGAACACACAGAGCCTTTTTGGAATAAAGATTCAAGACTCACCCAGAGAGTGAAACAGCATCAAGAGCAACCAACACATTGGCAACACCAGCTTCCACTGGCTTACTGCACACAGCAGGGGTGGACAACCTGTAAGGAACTGGGGGCCATTTCCCACCACCTCAAGACCCAGCCCCAGTAAAAATGGAACTATAGCCAGACCCCACTATCTGCAGAACTAATAACCATGGTTTCAATTATCCGTAGGACATAAAATAGGAACAGACACCATAGAGTTGTGCTGGAAAATGCCTAGAGAAGCATCTTTTCTAGGCATCTTCTATGTCCTTCAACACAAGTCTATGGTATGTTTTTACCAGCAGTTCTTTATTTTAATGGGGTTCACTGTCATCTGCAGTTTCTGGTATCCACAGTAAGTCCAGGAACTGAACACCCCCTGCAGATATGAGGTCTGACTGTACCTGGAATGTACTTCTGGATTCTTAAAAAAGCTTTGGGAAACTAAAACAAGATGTGGATCATGTCCTCTGGAGAATCCCAAAGGCACAATTCTCCTTTTAAAATGCATTTTATGGATGGAGGGGGGTTGTTCTGTGGGCTCTGGATGCTGCAGAAACAACATTGGGGGCACAAGCAGCCCAAGTGCCATGTGATTCCTGCCCCAGCCCACCTCACCTAATGCTCAAGCTTCATGGGAAAAAGAGGCTAACATGTTCACACTCAATTTCTCCATGTGTGGAAAGAAGAAAGTCCTATCAAGGGCACAGGTGAGGGAGTTCCCAGGATTTGAACTCACTGTAAACACTATAAATGAGTCCCCTTATCCATACAGCAACAGATAGCAACCCACTTCTCTTACTTAACTATGTGTGGAGTTCCAGTTGATTGATGTCATGTGGTACTTCTTCTTGGAGTCCCAAGGCAGGACTGCCTGTTTGGATGTCTAGACAGAGATGTATTCAAAATGTCTATACGCTCCCCCTGTATGATATGAGACCAGGCTGTTTTGTCCAAAGTGCTTTCTTTGTGGGCTTGTTTTTCCAGTTGATCATTTCCCATTATGAACATGTCTTTTGGTGAGCTCTAAGTGTTATCTGCCCTGACACCCTCACCCTTCCAATAATTCATCAATTGGATATATGTCATAAATTGGCTTATTTATTGACACTTCACAAGGTTAGCTGTAGATCTGGACTTCCCCAGAAGGACTAAGTGAAGGCTTGTTCAAAAATTAAAGAAGAGGTATTTCCAAATTCCCAAAAGACGTGCCCAGGTAGTAATCATGTGGACTCCCCCTTGGACAGTGAGTTAAGGTGGAAGTGTGCTAATGCTCCTGGACGTACCTGGAAATGAGTAATTCACTAATTCAATCAAATGACCAGAAAACTCATTAGTCTACAATCTATAGAAGATTGCCTGACACCCATCAGTTTTAATGTCTCAGCCATTAGTAATTGTTATCACAGCTGGAGCTTCCATTATCTAACTGTGGGAAACTCCATCTAACATTGTATTCAACTCATATCACCCCTTCGGGGGGGGGAGGGGGGTATCAAATATAAATATCACCCCAAAATACCACCAAAGTGTGCTCAGTTTCCCAGAGCCTGTCATCAATTGGTTTGTTGTGTCACCCAGTGCACATAGCTGTACTTCTTCTCTGCACTAATCTCTGCTCTTTGGACAGGTATAATATAGCCCAACATCCCAAAGTCTATCCCTCTATCCCAATACTTCCTCCTATTCTTCACTTGCCTTTTGTGCTTGCTTGAAGCCTGAATGTTGGTGTGAATGCTTCCAAGATTATTTTTCAATAAAAACCATTTTTATTTTATTTCCTGGCCGTGAGTCTTGTCAGTTGTCAGTTAGTACCAGTATACATAGGTCAAAAGATGACTGGCCTCTCACTGCCATATTGAACTAATTAAAGTTCCTCATATTAATAGCAATAGCACTGGTATTTATATACTGCTTATCAGTGCCAAAGCACTCCCTAAGCAGTTTTACAATATGTTAGCTAATTGCCCCCAACAAGCTGGGTACTCAAACTGGTTTTCTGTTTCTACACTCAACTAGTCAGGTATGATTCCATGCCCTCTGTGCCCTTACTAAGATGGGGGGGGGGGGTTGGGGGGTCACCCCTAAAGCTTTTGGTGGGTTTGGGGGGATATTTGGGGGGGGTATTTCTGAACACCTTGGAGTTACCCCTAGCTTGCTGATTCCTCTCTATTGTATGTAGATGGTTCCATCCTCAGTGCTTCAGTACAGCCATATGGTGATTTTGGTTAACTATATTTGTGATAGAAGATACAGTGTTTCTTTGATGATATTTTATTTTCTTAATAAACTACATAGGTTGCGGAGCATACTTCACTGGACCCATTTTACGATTCTGCAGGAGGAGGAATTATGTGGTGATGAAAAGTTTGAAATATTAATTATGTGTATCATGAAGGTTCAGAAAGGACAAATATGTGGATTCCCTAAAGTGTCATTTTTAATAATCTCTATTTTAATGATTTCTTTGGAGCCATCATTTTGGAAAAACCTGGCACTAGCCACGTTGTTATCATTTCCTTACCCCTCCATTGTTGCGCAGTCTGTCTCTTCTTCTGCAGAAGCACAGCAGCATCTGTGAGTGAAAGCCAGACATATGTCTGGCTACCACAGTGAACTCTCAGCCTGGCAGGGATAAAGCAATACTTATTCCAGGCCCATATTTTTCATTCTCGTTTTAACTGTTACAAACACTCTCCCAGTGCAGAAGAACAACAGGGCTAAACTCAGATTTATGTGTCAATTAAGAGGCGTTCTTCTGTCCAAGACTTGCGCGTTCCTTGATTACTACCTTATGGGCTGTCTGATTAGCTTCACAGGGGACGCAATGCTCTGTAACTTTTTAACAAAAAGACAGAGCCTAGAGGAGGAGCAACAGATCAACCCTTTAAATAGATCAATATGCATATATTGATTTAAGCAAATGGAGATACTGTGAGAAAGAATAATTGTTGAATAACAATTCAACAATAATGCTAAGCTGAATAGCCTCAGAAGAAAAGGGAGGTTGTGGGTGATTCACAATTCTGAAAGATTTTCATTAGATTTAATGTTAAGAATGAAAAATTTAATATAGTCACTATAATAGAACATAATAAAATATTAAGGCTATTTAATAATATACGTATACAAATTTATTGATGTGTCTGGATCTGGATCTTTCAAAATATTAGTTTATCGGAGGAAAGACAGTTGGTCCAAATATTAAATTTATGCATGCACTTGAATGCTGAATATGCAGTTTATTGTGTGTGCATAAGTGTGTGTGTGTGTTTTGCCTGCATTTGCAGGGGATGCCTGTGTGGGGGGGTGAGTTTACTGTGTGTTGTATATTGCTTTTGTCTATGTGTTTCCCTACTCATGTGTTCTGTTCCATGTATGTGGCTAGGGATGTGCTTATTTAACTTATTTGTTCTTACAGAGAAGAATGAGTAATCTAAACTACATACTTTCTCCCCACTGCATGGATGTTTTTGAAAATGATAGTTTTCAAAGATGTCCCACAGAAGGGAGAAAGCCTCTCCTTCAGACTCACTTCATTCCTGCCCCTTGCCCAATCATGTAGTAGCTTGCAGGAGGAGGGCAGAAGGAGAAGCCAACTGAGATGCTTACCTGTTGCCACCTATCAAAGCCAGTGATGAGGGATCCCCCTTGGCTCCCCCCATACCTCTCACCCACATGGTCACATGGCTGGCTGAAAAGAGTGGGTGGATAGCCAAGGAAGGAGACTCACCCATTGCCAGCTATCATAGCAGGTCCCATATGAGTCTAAATCAACCACTCTCCCCAACCCCC
The DNA here is from genome assembly GCA_030847615.1 of Gambelia wislizenii. NCBI lineage: Eukaryota > Metazoa > Chordata > Lepidosauria > Squamata > Crotaphytidae > Gambelia > Gambelia wislizenii. The sequence continues at coordinate 48,626,211 of JAUMIR010000001.1, read as the reverse complement.
AACCCAAAAACTACTCTCCCCCAAACCCACCCACCTGCACAGCCAGGTTAGCCGGTGATGGACAAGCTTAGATTTGCCACTTTCCCCCAGCTTGCATCCACCCACATGGCTATGCCATGAAGGTGTGAGCAAGAGGGGACAGACAAGCAAGGAGGATTACCCATCATAACCAGTACATGCCAGTGCAGGCACCATTCAGGACCTTCCAGGGGCCTCCAGCAATCTTGAAGGATGATGTCACCATGATGTGTGGACTATACTGGCAGTGACTCCTCATCTACTCCTGCCCTTCTGCTGAGTATTGCGTGGATATGGGGGTGGGGAGGAAAATGGTGAGTCTGGGCTGGGTTTTTTTAATTATTATTATTTTACTCGGGTCTCTCTTTTTCCAGTACTAGACAACATGGACTTTGTTTAGTTAATTTCTCTGCTTCTGTTACTATAATATGTTTTGTGTGTGTGTGTGCGTGTGTCATGTGTGTGTGCACACGCGTGTGTGTAGTACAGAAGCAAACATACTATTCTTCAGTAAGTGCTTTGGTTCACAGAGTCAATGAATCATCAAGAGTCTGGAATTTTATCAATGGGATATGATCACCAAGGGAACATAACTGAAGTTAGAACACAGCTTGTCCACTCTGAAAGAATCCTGTCCAAACCATGTTAAGATTAAAAAAAAATCTATGTAGTGAGCCATTGAATTGCTTGTTGAAACATCTACCCACACAGTATATGCCTTCAGGCCTGGATGACACTGTTCCCACGGTGTGGCCATTGTATTTTTTTTTAGACAGTGTGACCATAAGAGGATTTCCATTTACTTCAGAGGGAAAGTCTTCCCAAATTCTTCTGATTGATCCTACTTCCTAGATAGTCCTCCAGTCCTGATTTACACCTAAAAACTTACTGCCCCCCCCCCCCGATGGTTACTGATTCTGTCTGAAGTCAAAGGCTTTCAAGGCAGGATTCCATAGATTTTTCTTGGGTTTTTTTCCCCATGGTTCCAAATGGTGAAAGTGTCATCCACATATCGGAACCATGTTGTGGGCTTTTTTGGTGCTGTTTCCAATGCTTGCTTTTCAAAATGTTCAATGTAAAAGTTTGCTATCACAGGGCTCAGGGGGCTGCCCATGGCTACCCCATATATCTTTTGTAGAATTCATTATCCCACTGGAAGTAGCTTGTGGTGGGACAGTGTTTGAACAAGGTTGTGATGTCCTCAGGAAGTATAATAATAATAATATAATAATAATAAAATTTTATTTCTATCCCGCCCCTCTGCAACGCAATCGGGGCGGCTTACAATATAAAAACTCCATAGTCCCAGTACCCTAGCCCACCCCCCCTTAAAACAATATTAAACTATAAAAGATTAAAAACATACAGTAAATTAAAAATATATAAATTAGAAAATATTAAAACATACAATAGGTTTTAAAAAAAAAATGATTACAGCTCAAGGAGGACAGCTGAGTCTTGGGCCGGGATAGTTATTCAGGAAAGGCCTGCCGGAAAAGATCCGTCTTGACAGCTTTTTTAAAGCCGTCTAAGGTGTTAATAAGACGGATCTCGTCCGGCAGGCCATTCCATAATCTGGGAGCAGCAGCGGAGAAGGCCCTCTGGGAGGTCACCGACAGCCTTGTTTTCATAGGCTGTAACAGATTCCTCCCAGAGGACCGAAGTGCGCGGGGAGGGTCGTACGGAAGGAGGCGGTCCCGGAGATAAGTTGGACCCAAGCCATATCTGTTGGATGAGTGCCATGGTGTCCGTTATGGTGTCCATTATGGGGACTTTGGTGAACAAGGAGACAACATCAAAAGATATGGTCTCATTCCTGAACCACCTGAACAGCATCCACCCAAATATCCAATTCACGATGGAAAAAGAAAAGGAAGGAACACTGCCATTCTTGGATGTCCTAGTCATCTGCAAGCCAAGCCACAGGGCCACAAGGTATACAGAAAACCCACACTCATGGAAGATACCTACACAAGAACTCCAATCATCACCCAGGACAAAACAATCAAGGAACATGAGAGACACTGCAGACTGGGCCAGCCAGAAAAATCAGCAGTAGCAGAACATGTGATAAACCAACCTGGACACAAAATATTATTTAAAAACACAGAAATTCTGGACCAGGCCAACAACTATCATGTCAAAATGCACAAAGAAGCTATTGAAATCCACAAACACCTGGAAAATTTCAACAGGAAAGAAGAAACCTTAAAAGTAAATAAAATCTGGCTTCCAGTTTTGAAAAACAATAGAAACAAAAGTCAACACTTACAAAGGAATTCCTCTCAGGGACAAGGGGAGTTCCAGCAGATAATGTCCCATCAACCAACCATTAGCCAAACAGACACTAACGAGCCTTGCATTTCTATACCCAGAAACTATCCATTCAATTATACAAATTTACATATACTCCCCAACAGGGGTTCACAATATATAAACTCCACATACACTCCTACCCTATCATTCTCCAAGGATGCCAGCCACAGATGCAGGCGAAACGTCAGAAAGAAACTACAGTTGCCCCTCCACATTCGCGAACTTAGCATTCGTGGTTTTGCATATTTGTGGTTTTGGGAGGGCCCCCTTGCCCTCCCAAAAGCAGTGACACGGGACCTCCGGAGGCCCCGCAAAGGCCTTGGGGGAGGGGGGAGGGCCAGGGAGGCCTCTGCAGGGCCTTCGGAGACCCTCCGAAGGCCCCGCGAAGGTCCTTGGAGGGAGGGGGAGGGCCGGAGAGGCCTCAACAAGCCTCAGGAGGGTCTCCGGAGGCCCCGTGAAGGCCTTGGAAGGCAGGGGGAGGCAGGGGGAAGCGACTATGGGGCTTCCGGAGGCCCTGTGGTCACTTTGGCGGGGGAGGGGGAGGGCAGTCATTATTCACGGAATTTTCACATTCGTGGGGATCTGTGGAACCTAACCCCCGTGAATGTGAAGGGACTACTGTATTCCAGAACACAGCCTCACAGCCTGGAAAAAAAACCAAGGAAAATCTGTGTTACTGATTCTCAACACAGTCTGCTCAACTCTGTCTACTGTCCATTGCCCAGTCCTGATACCCCAATGCACAGAATATTTACTGCCTTTATCTCCACCATGGTCTTGTGAGTCTCTTGATTTCCACCAGAAGTCATTAGAAACATAAAGAGCAAGAATATAGAGATGTCTTGTGGTGGAGAACAACCATACTGCATTTCCATTATGGAGAGGCCAGAGGTACTGTAATTTCATCTGGGAAGAAGCTGCTTTCATTGTGCATTTTATTTTATGCGAAACAGGTAATAGCTCAAGAGGGGCAATTTGTTGCTTAGACAGCACTGCGGCACTAATTTTGAAAGCCCTGCCCATCCTGGTTTCAGTTGCTTGAACTGAGATGGAGAACCATGTCCAAATACTTCTCCACATTATACATACCCCCCAATCCTATTGTTAGTTCTAACAACAGTACAGACTTTGAAACAGTTGCATATTGTGGCAGGGATCCTACTGAGGCATTATACTGGGTGTAACTCTAGGTTATGCTAGTGGTTGTACTTTGTACATTCTTCCATAAGGGGGTATCCAGTACCCTCTTATGCAAGCAACCCCACTTTGCCCATAGTGCAATGGACTGGTCTTGTTTGCAGCTACAGCTCTGCTCTCCATAACCTGGAATGGCCGCCAAACAGTCATGAAATGTCAAAGGATCACAGCTTACACACTTAACATAGCATATGGTTAAGTTCACAGTGTGACTACAAGGACTTGCCACATGGACTATCGGACCTAATAAAAAATGCTACCCATTTTTAGCAAAGTCTTGTAAATTCTGGTGCTCCTTTTGAAAAAGAAACCCCCAAAAACACAAAACATTTCTAGCATGTAGTTTCAAAGGAAAAAAAATCCTTTAAAATGTATTAGATATAAGTTGATAGATCTCAGGGTCTGGGCTTGAGTCTCAGGTATTAGCTCTTCTTCTTTGATCTCAGAGCAAGGGGGAGGAATCTCAGGACAAGAAAGCACTGCCCTGAAAATGGTAAGTGTGTGTGTATTCTCTTTTGTTAGGCTTTCTTTTCTGAATGTCCAACTCTGAGCAACCATGGTTGATGCTGGATGTATGATGTTTAATGGTGTCATGAAGACCTTCCCTAGGTTTCAGGATTTGGCTATGAAACCTCAGGACCTCAAATGGTACTAACACAGCAACCCTAATTAGGTACATAGTAGAGCATATTTAGATAGATACTTGCACAACAGAGGATCCATAGTTTGGTGGCAATACTTATAAAAGGATCTTGTATTTATATCACAATGTTATTGCTGTTGTTGTGTGACTTTGAGTTGTTTCTGATTTATGGTGACCCTAAGGTGGACCTATCAAGGAGTTCTGGGGACAAGATTTGTTCAGAAGGGCCTTGTCTTTGCATACCTCTAAGGTTGAGAGAGTGTGACTTGCCTAAGAGCACCCAGTAGGTTTCCATGGCTTAGCAGGGATTCAAACTCGGGTCTCCAGAGTCATACCCCAACTCTCAAACCACTACACTACACTGGCTCCCAGTTGATCACAAGCTGAACACAAACCAGCAGTTCAACAAAGAGGTTAATGTGGCTTTTTTTTTCTTTGCATTAACAGAACCAAAATTTCCAAGTCGTAGGCAGTATTATAGTACCATTGTGATCATCCCTAGGTCATAGAGCTCATCTAAAATAGTGTCTCCACTTCTCAGTGTCACAAATGAAGAAGCTTGTAAACCATCTGGAACAAGTTCAGAGGAGGACAAAGGATGTAATCAGTAGTGTGGAAAATAAGTCCTATGAGAAAGAAAAGGCTGAAAGAGCTGACTATGTTTAGCATGAAGAAGATCAAGGTGAGGCACAATCCCACTCTTCAAATGACTGAAATGACTGTACACAGAAGGGGCAAGGACTTATTTGCAGCTGTCCTAGAAGGCAGGAAAAGATCTAATTTTAATTCATTAAATTGTTGTGTTTTGAAATCTGACTTTTGGGGTAAATGTTGCCTTCTGAAATGGCTTACGTCCGTTAAAGAGAGAAAGGGAGAATCTGGGTCATTAGGTTTATAAAATCAAAATATAAGACACACAAGGGAAGGAAGAGGAAAAGAGGAATAAGATCAGTTCTTTTCAAGACCAAAATAGCATAGTATCGAGAAGGCAATTAATTGCCATTGAGGCCAGGTTGATCTTCCCTTTCCGGTAGTTTTGGCTGGACACCAGTAAGTGTCTCTTTTCCCTCTGGTGTATGGATGATGCCAGAGGACTTATTACTTACTTCATCTGAAGCTTCAGGTCTACAAGGAATTGTAGCTAAGTGTTCTTTCTAAGGCCTTGGAATTGATTAATTAAAAATTAATTTGTTAACCACAGTTCAGTATAATTTTTAAACGATGATTTTAAAATTTGTTAATTAATCAATTAACAATGATATTAAAAAGTTGGGTAACAATGGAAGTTTCATATTATTTAATCCATTATGAGGGGCTGGGGTAATTTGGAAGCTTGCCCCCCTTTTTAGTAATTTTATTGATTTTTTTTTAAAAAAGATAAAAGTAACATATAATCAATGTATCAATACCACTTAACAGGACTAATTAATTTAATAGTATCCATTTAAACAGTAAATGCACTGGGGTTTTTTTGAATTCACATTGATGGCAAGGTATCAGCAGGGGCACAAAGTTCTGTATTTCCAGATGTTTCCAAGTCCTGCTGTTTCTGGCAGGGAGAAAGAAATGAGGTTCCTGAAGCTGCTCCTCTTCTAGCCAAGGGAAGGGACCCCTCAATCTGATGTTCTTCCTAGGAGGCAGGGGCAGCAGCCCTAAGTCCCCTGGCTAATGGAGGAACTCAGTGTGTCCTTCCACAATGATACAGGAAGGTGGATTTCAACTGATCACAGGGGAAACTTCCTGACAATATAGCCAGTTACCTAGAGGAGTAGAGCAGCCTTTCTTTATAGAGGACTTCAGGCAAATGCTTGATAGTCAACTGTTTGGGATGTTCTAACAATGGATTTAATGTATCAAGTAAGGGGCTGAGCTAGGAAATGTTTCATTTTTGGATTACAGCTCTTCAAATCAGTCATCCAGTATTGTCACTGTACACGCGGGCTTGTGGGGAGGGGGTTCTGGCAGCTGTATTCTAAAAAGTAAGTTCTCCTTTCTGTGGGCTAGATGGTTTACAATGTCCCATCCAACTCATTCTAGATTTAGATTGTAGTAGTCAGAGGTTAAAGCTGGTTCTCTAAGGTTCTTCCCCTCTCATGAAGTGGAGCTCAACCTGCCCCCTGGTTTACTGAATAAGAAGGTGACTAGAGCGATGTTGGCAGAAAACTCAGAGCAGGTCTGATTGAACACAGGCTAGAACTTTTCTGACGGCCTACTCTGTGGCAATACAGACAGCAAAGGTAAATTTAATCTCTGTCTCTATTGCATCTGCAAAGAGCCAGCTGATAGAGATGTTTTGAGTGGTCTGGGGTCTTTTACACACAGGCTCAAGAGAAGAAAACCCAGACCACTCGACAGTCTGCTGTGAACAACTTACCTGCCTGGCACTTTGCAGATAAAATTGCTTGGACCTGCTCTGATTTGGATGCTATAATTGATACAGATCCAGTGGATGTAACTTGTCTAGTGGGAATGAATACTTCTCAACCTGTTATACCCCGAGGATGTGGACAGGCTTCTTGGAAAAATGAGACTGCCACATATGTGTTACATCCTTGTCCTTCCTGGCTTATTTAAAAAGCCAGAGAGGGACTGGCTGAGTGGGTACAGGAAGTGGTCAATGCTTCACTAAAACAAGGAAGAGTTCCAGCTTGCCTGAAGGAGGGAGTTATAAAACTATTACTAAAAAGCCATCCCTGGACCCCACCATTCTAGATAATTATTGGCCAGTCTCTAACATTCCATTTTTGAGCAAGGTTCTGAAGTGTATAGTGACCTCCCAGCTCTGGAAGAGATGAATTATTTAGATCCATTACAGTCTGATTTCAGCTCTGGCTATGGAACAGAGATGGTTTTGGTCAGCTTGGTAGATGACCTACATTAAGAACTAGACAGGGAAGTGTGCCCTTGTTGGTTCTGCTGGACATCTCAGTGGCTCTTGATACAATTGACCAGGCCTGCACAACATGTGGCCCTCCAGGTGTTCTGGCCTTCAACTCCCAGAAGCCTGAGCCAGCTGGTCCAATGATCAGGAATCCTGGGAGTTGGAGGCCAAAACATCTGGAGGGCCGCAGGTTGTGCAGGCCTGCCATTGACCATGGTATCTTTTTGGACCACCTTGCTGGAACAGGACCTGAGGGCATTGTTTTGTAGTAGTTCCATTCCATCCTGGAGGCGAGAACCCAGCAGGTGGTGCTGGGGAGCACCTGTTCAATCCCTCAGCCATTGATCTGTGGGGTCTCTCAGGGCTTGGTTCAGTCCCCCATTATATTTAACAAATAGATAAAACCATCGGGAGAGGTTGTCCAGAGTTTGGGGGTTTTGTGCCATCAGTATGCAGATGACATCCATCTATTACTCCTTTCCACTGCCATCCAAAGAAGCTATTCCAGTCCTAAACTGGTGCCTGTCAACAGTAATGGGCTGTATGCAGGTGAACAAATTGAAAATCAATCCAGAGAAGATGGAGATGCTCCTGGTCAATTGAAAGGCACACCAAGGAATAGGGGTTCAGCCTGTGCTGAATGGGGTTGCATGCAACCTGAAGGCCCAGGTTGACAGCTTGGGTGTACTCCTGGATTCAACCCTGAGCCTGGTGGCCAGGAAGGCATTTACATGGTTAAAGCTTGTGTGCCAGCTGCACCCATACTTTGAGACATTAGATCTGCCCATAGCAACACATGTCTGTGTTACGTCCCCATTGGATTACTGTAACACACCCTCTGTGTGGGACTGCCTTTGAAGAATGTTTGAAAACTTCAGCCAGTCCAAAGAGCTGCAGCTAGATTGCTAACTGAGGCTGGCTACAGAGAGCAAACAAATCTCTTGTTGCACAGTTCCACTAGCTGCTGGTCGATTTCCATGCACCATTCAAAGTGCTGGTTTTGACCTATAAAGCCCTATATGGCTCAGGCCCAGGTTATTTGAAGGACCATATTCTCTTTTTCTGTCCCACCACCCTCACAAGTACATGGAAGAGGACCTTCTCAATGGCTACCCCCCAGGCTCTGAAATTCCTTCCCAGAGAAGTTAGACAGACACCCTCCCTGCTTTATTTTCCCAGACAAGTGAAGACTTTTCTGTTTTGACAGGCGTTTGATGGCTGATTATATAAAGCCCATCCCACCTAAACAATGTGTGGGATTCTTTTTTCCTAATTGTTGTGCTGGGGTGTGTGTGTGTGTGTGTGTACGTGTGTTTAATGAGTTATGTTTTAACTGGTTTTAATTTTTTTTATTGTTTAATCTCTTTTTAACTTTTGTATTTTGTTTATTTTCAATTATATGTTTTTTTTTAATCTTTTAAAAACAAATGACACCATTGGGTTACCATAAGCCATAAGTCAGAAACAGTTTGAAGACACACAACAAATCTTGTGTTTAGTTTCTCTGAAAGTGCTGGGTCCCAAACATGAAGATACCAGTCGAAAGATTTTTTAACAGATTAATTTACTAACTTGCATACTAACACAGACATCCAACATGATTTGGTATGTCTGTAAATCCAGTTAAAACTCTTTTCTATTCATTCAAAATCCCAAAATTCACAGCAGGATTTTATATAGCCCCAGCTAACCTGGAGGCAGACAGAATGTATATATCTGTGAAACCATCTCTTTTAAGAATAGCTATTATATATACTTTTCAACGAATGAAATTGGGGTTGTCTTTCCCATTTCCAAGTACTGAATTAATTATAGTGTGATGGATCCAAAGACACCCTTCTGGCATGGATATGATCATATACACTGTCATATGACTATAGACATTTCCATATACCTTATATCTCACCTCTTATATCTTATTTCTCAACAATGTTTTGTTTCCTTGGAAGAGGATACAGCTTTTCCTTTCCTGTTTTTTCTTTAAAATTGATTACTTCCATTGACTTTTACCTGACGTCCCCACCCACCACAAATTTTGGTCATGCTTTCAATGTTTTTGGCCTACTACAACTTCCAGAGGGAGCTTTTCTTTCTGTTGACTGCCCTTGTGTGATGCCTATTGCCTCAAGCTTTTCAGCACCTCACAAGCTTTTATGCACTTATGTTTGTGCCACCTATTGCCGATTAAGATTCTTGGCTTGCGGTAAGAAAGACGTTTCCCCTTCTTTCCCAACATGCCTTGTCGGGGAGGGATAATTGTGCCCAGAAGATCTTGTTTTTAACGCTTCTTATATATCGCAAAATACTGTAAGTTAACAGCTTGCTTAGGGAACAAGAATTTGTTCCAGTTCCTGATTTAAATGTTTATGCTAATTGCTATTTATTGGCTCAGATGCAAATGATAGGTTGGCCAAAGTGAAATTTTATGACGAGCAAACTCCCCCCTTTTGTGCAAATTGAAAAAGTGAAACAAGAAGAGGATGAAATGAGCCGAAGATGGTCTTAATGGCTGCTTTTTAATGGGGAAGATAAAATTAAGACTGATTTACGTGGCCAACTCCCCTGTTTTCTCTTATCAGCTCATTTGGCAGGAAAAATGGAAAAGTAATTGTTCCTCTTTCAGTGTGGACCTCAAACCATTATTTATTGGCTGAAATTAATCGCTGTTTATCCTTCATTCACGTGGAAACCGCTCTATCAGCATTATGAACCCCAGCAAAACTCAACTAGTCCCTTGCAATTTAGCCGATAGCAAGCACAGATCCTGATGAGCCGTGCCTTAATTTTCTGGGCTGTGGGAGTTAATGAAGACTCCTTTCCTTAGGTGGACATATTTGTATTTCTACAACATTAATAACAAAAGCCCACACTTTCTCTTCTGCAGTATGTGAACTTTAAAAAAACAAACAAACAAACAAAATATAGATGGTGGGCTGGGGGATTCTAGACAGCCTTTACAATCGATCCTGTTTTTGGTCATTGTAACACTTGATCTGGACCATAGGACTGGCGACTGGTCATAAAAATTTCCCATGGTATTAAATTTTCATTGCCCCAAAAGGTTAGGAGCTAAGCAGTGTTTATATTTATCTTCTACATCTTTTTTTTCTCTCCTTATGTTTTAGACTCATCATATCCACCTTCCAACCTGGTGGGTTCACTGAACTGGCTGCCTCTACTGTTTTATGCCAAAAGAGAAGTAGGCTACTGGGAATGGTATAGCTGCATTTTATCTCACTCAGCCTGGGGGGAACAATTGATGCTGGCATCCCTGAACTTCCATCCAAGGGGGCAATGCTTCCATGCTTTCATCTTCCTTTCTCACACAGAACAGAAACCGTCCCCACAGCCCACAGCCTTTTACCCTGCTAAAACAATCTTTCCAGGCCTGTGTTTCTTCAGTCTATGAGTGTCCTTGAAAATTATAGTGGGATTTCTTTTTCTTTTTTCCCTTTCTTTCTTTGTTTTTGATAATAGGATTTAGTAGATTAGAAATATAAGAAATAAGTCAATAGATTTCACTCAATATCAAGAAGGAAGGAACAGAACAGAGGAAAAATATGTTGGCTGCAAAATATTGTCCAGCACTGAACTGAGGTTCACAGGAATGGTTGTGTGTTCCGCCTTAGTTCTTCCTCTGTCTTGAAAATGGTTCAGCAGTATGTTATGACACATATTAACCATCTATTTAATCACACATTCAATCACACAAGCATAAGTGTAAATATTTTTCTTAGAAAGAAACAGAAGCACTAAACTGAAGCCCAAGACTTTGATTTGTTGGTACAATTCCACACTACAGGGGGTGGGTGGGGAGCAAAATGAACACATTGACCTCATAAGCATTCTACCTCCTCCAAATGTATTTTTTCTTCAGTCCTGAAATTTCTAGCATTGCAGATAGTGAGACAGTGGTAATTGTTCATACCTTGAGCTCTTATATCTGCTGTGTTTGCATTCCCATGGAAGCTTTGCCTGCCCCTTTTCTTGGAATACCCAAACTGTATTTCTAAATGCTCAACTTAAAAGGTATTGCAATGCTAGAAAATTGAGGACTGAAGGAAAATTTCATGAGTGGGGCAGAATTCCTATTAAGGGAGCAATGCCTTCATTCTCCCCTGTAGCTACACCCTTGTATGCACATTCAGAAATTACTCCACCCCATTGTGAGGAACAGCATGAAAAGCACATTGAGATGGCATTGAGGATAGCTATAATGATGATGGTTGTGGGCTTTACAAGTCTCCCACCCCTAATTAAGATTCTGAAAATTCCCCAATGGCTATGGTGGCTGGGAGATTCTGGAACTTTTTGTCTTGTGTCAATAGTGTCAAAATTGTGACTAAGGATTTTATCCGATGAGTCCCTTAAGCATTCTTTTGCTGGCATAAAACCCCCCATTTTTATGCCAGCAAAAGAACGCCTCCCACCGCACCTACCTTGCTTTCCCATCAAAGGCTTCCCTGGCAATGAAAGAGGAAGTGAATGGAGCTCCATTCACTTTCTCCTTTGAAATCCTGTGGATTATCGCAAGACTTCATTGTGTGGGAAATTAAAACAAAAACAAAAATAACACTAAAAAAGTTAAAGCACAGGAACATACTTAAAAATGTGCAAGTAACCTGGGCAGGGTCATAAAAAGTACATCACTTACCTGGCCTTCGTGATCTCACCTGGAAGTGTTTGCACTGGACCGACCATTCTCGATACATTGACATGAGTATAATGGCTCAACGTTTCACACGCCAGCAATGGTGGCACAAAAGTACCATGAGGGATCTATTGACGACTTCAGCCGTCAGTTAAAAGTATGGATTTTGGCAGGGACATAAACGCAAAAGAACAATGTTGAGTGTGTTACACTGGCAGCACCTCCCTGGCTTAAGGGCTCTGCTGGTTCAGGATATGAGGCAGGCGAAATGACCACGCACCAGTTCTGGGCTCAAAAAAGAAGGCTGTTTTATTAATGACAGCAGATAGAAAATCAAACAGGAGTATTCGCATCAATCAAACAGACATAAAAAGCAAAAAGATACGAACCAGCTCCACAGACGGGCAAGCTGTTTTGAAGCAAAGCCCTTTGTCTTGCCTTCACCTTATATGTGTTCCTCTTACTGAATCTTTGCAAACATAGTGGGTAGAAAGGGAAACTTTCTCGAGCCAATTAACAAGAGGAAATTTTCTCATGGCAATTAGCCTACCAGGTGCCAGGATGTATCAGAACATCTTGATCTCCTTGGCCATAGGATGTCGTTCTCATTCCCTCCCGCTGCTTCCAGCTGTGGAGAGAAGCCTCTCCTTGACCCATTCTACTAAAAGGAAACAGAGCCTAGCGTGTCAAATGTAACATGAACCAATCTTTTGCTAGGCCCTGCACGCAGGGCCTGACAGTGTGGTATGTGTGCCCTTTTGCATTTATGTGGCATCGTTATAATGTTGTATTTTATGTGTCTGATAAAGTCCCTAGTAGCCATTGTGAATATGAAACAGTTAAGGATGAATAGGTGTTCCATATCATAATTGCTATTTAGGCCAAATCCATACTATACAAACAATCCAGTTTGAAACTGGATTATTTTCCATGGCTCCTTCCTATGGAATCCTGGGATTTGTAGTTTTACAAGGTCTTTAGCCTTCTCTGCTAAAGAGTGCTGGTGCCTCACCAATTTACAAATCCCAGGATTATATAGGAAGGAGCCATGGCAAATAATCCAGTTTCAAATTGGATTCTTTGTGTGGTGTAGATTTGGCCTAAGTCACAATTGTGACACTATTGTGACATTATTGACATGATCATAACTGCCCTCCCAACCTACTTTACCAAGCAGGAGCCATTCTGCCAGCAACAGGAGAACATGTGAATGATGTCTCCATCAGGTTTTGGGTGGGGCTTTGTTATTAAATATACTTCAGTAAGCTCAACTAAGTAGCTGATTGATGTACTGGCCAACATTTTTTTTTGTCCACTGAAGGAAATGTAGGCAAAAATGTTCCTATTAGGAACATGAAGCAGAAGTATCAAGTTATAATACTGCAGTGGCTTTATGTGTGATGAGTTACTGAGAGGGGGGTGTCAATGGGGATAGAATGAAGTTACATTTCAAAAGTACTGTAAGGTGTGAGCACCAATTTACCTTATTTGTGTAATGAGTAATATGAGTTACTTATTAAAGTTTCTTGAGAGCAATTTTTCAAGTTTTATGCCTTTCTTCTACCAATCCTAAGCCCCGCCCCCACATAAATGAAAGTACCAGAAATGTAACATGCAATACAAGAAGGAACACAGTGAGTCACTTTTAATCACCATGATTAATGGCAACAGATTACTTTTCAAACCACCATAACGAGTAATGTCAATGAATTACTTCCACAAAACGATTGAGTAATGGCAACAAATTACTTTTAAAAATTAACTTTCCAACCTCTGGTTAAAAGAAAATGCAGACCAAAAAAATGCATAGACGAATGAAAGCAATATACAAAAACCCATTGTATTAGGGAAAATTGCTTGCAAATGTATGCAAAATTGGGTACAAAAACACCATATGAACACAAAAGTATGTACTAATTTTCATCACAAACCTTTTCAAAAAAGGAGTGAATTGAATTTAGAGACTAATTATCAAAATGAGAAGAAGGTGGAATGTCCCAGAATTCAAAATTTACTCTTCAACTTTCTTTCAACTTTGTCTTCCTCGGCATTGTGTAATTAAACCCAAGAAAGCGTAAAGTCTAGGATAATTTCTTTCAGAACTGAAAAGGCTTCTAAATTTTATTTTTATGATGAAAATGCTAAAATGATATAGGATTACTCTAAGTCATTTAAGATTATTTTCATTAGTTTTCATAGTTATTAGAGTCCACTTAAGCAATTTACTGGACATCCTTTAATGAGTCTACGCCAATAATTGAACCACTTTTTGGCCTTGCTGACCATAGTACTTTCTACCTAAATTCTGTAGTTGACAGGAGAATGTATTCTGATGTCACAGGTTTTGAAAAATTCCCCAAGTTAAAGAATATATAGGTGTGAGGTGAGACATTAATTAAGTGTGGATTATGGCAAGGTTTACTTGCATAGAATAATTTACACTCTCACACACACGTAATTAAATCAGTCAATCTATGGATGGATAAGAGCAATGCAAGGCTTTTGTTAAAATAAGTTCTGGGGAACTGTAATGGCATATCTTCCAACATTTCACAGATAAAAACCAGGACAAGTATGGCAAAGCAACACCACAGTGCAGTTAAGACAGTAAAAGTTAATAATGAGGAAGAACAGAAAAGCCAGGAAAGACTACAGCAGTTTGCTTTTGCCTAAGCCTACTGATGTCCTGTTTTGGTACCAACACAAGGCCAGGTCCCTGAGAGAGAGTACAGGAGGCAACCAAACCCAGAAGAGTCCCAGAGGGAAGAGTGACTCACCAGCAAGGATAAAGAAGCAGCATGGTCAGTCCAGTCCAAATCAAACCCAGTCAAGCAATAAATCTAAGTGACAGTCCAAAAGGAAGATCCAAAAGTGTAGTCAGCAAACAGAGTAAGTTCTGAAGTTATCAGGCAACATGAAACAGGAACATGGATCAGGAAGGCGACTTACACCAGAGAGAACTGTTGCGAGCTGCAAGTTTCCCTGATGGAGGGGCTGCAGTTATGGTCCATTGTGAGCATGCAGCTGTTCCCTGATTAATGAGTGTTTGGTTTTTAAACGCACAGGCCCCTGAAACCCCTCCTTTTCCCTCCTTCATTCTACCATGGTAGGTAGTGCTAGCTCTGTGTTTTGTTATTGAGAAACTGCCATGTCTTCTCAGCTCTCTGCCTTACTAGCTTGGCACTCTGTCTAAGGCCTTTATCAGACTCACCAAATATGGCATCATAATGACATCTAATGAATGCAAAAGGGTGCACATACCAAACGACATTGTGATTTCACAATCATGTATTGAAAATAAAGCGTTCTTTTTTATTGATGGGCCAAGCCATCAATACATTGGCTATGGTGTTTTTGTGCCAGTATTGAAAGCTTTTGAAACCTCATGCCATTTTGATCTCGTGATTACATCATCAATGGGCAGAACACTTCTGGTTGAGAATGCGAAAGCCAAGTAGGGGACGCTCTTTTTATGAACCTCTGTGGTTTACTTTGAACTTTTAAAAATGTGTTTCTGTGCTTGTGTGTTCCTTTTTTTTGTGTGTTCCTTTTTTTTGTGTGTTCCTTTTGCTGTATTTTAAATTTTTACCACACTCACAACTTCTTGTGAGAACCGTTGAGATCATAAACATGGAAGTAAACAAAGCTCCGTTTGTGCTCTGGTAATGCTGGGGCTGCCTTTTCATGCTATTGAAGGTAGGTCTGATAAAAAGGATTATTTCACTGGCAGAAAAATGCTGCAAAATATTGTGATAAAGAGACATTTTGGGAGGTTCGTCTGATAAAGTCCTAACTATCTTGGCACTTTGCCTCACTATCTTGGTGCTTGACCTCACTATCTGAGTTGGAGGAGATTATCAGACACATCCAAAAAGTACCTTAGGCGAATGCCAGGATGACATTTCTGTCCTGTGAAAAGGACCTGGCTTCAGCAGTTAGTAAGGTGGCACTTTTCATTGACAGGGAGCTCTCATCAATGAAAAGTGCTTCCTTACTAACTACTGAAGCACAGGAGCAGAACATGACAAGCATGGCATCATGTGAAACTGGGTCCTGTTCTCAGGACAGGAAATGTTGTTCTGGCATTCTCCTATGGTACTTTTTTCTGTATCTGATAATCTCCAGAGTCCTGGGGGTGAGGCACAACAACTGGGAAGGACAAGACACCATCCTCTCCTCTCCTCTCTCCCCCCACTCCCCACTCAATTAATTGAATGCAAACTAATTTTGCGTTTTGAACTCACTTTGCAGCAATTGAAGTAAGCTGAGGAGGAAGGGGTAAGAGGGAGGAGAAGAGTCTTAACATGTCCAGTTTCTGCTCTAAATTCCCATTATTTTTAGTTACACATTTATTCAAATCTAAAATCTGGTTAGACATCTTGGATATTGAGGCTTGAATTGAGGGTTGAATTGAGGCTTAAATTGAGCTGGGCTAGTTTCATCTAGCCCAGCTCTGGACATTTTTTCTGGTGACTATTTTATGATGTTATGTAAATCACTCTCTGCTTAAATTCCAGCATCAGAGATAATATTTATTTCTCCTTTTATGAAATATGGCTTCCATGTAGACATTTTAATCATTTGAATATTGGAGACACCACATTTATTGCTTATTTCCAGTTCAAATTGCCCTTTAGTTTAATCTTCAACTTTTGAGTGTTATGCTATCCATCTCTCTTGGCTCTTAGTTTCACTTTCAAGTACTTTGTCAATGGAGACTGCACTTCAAATATTTATGATGCAAATTGTTTGTACTCACTCAAGCATAATAAATTACCAACCAAGCTGGGGCTTTCCCCAACCCTGTTCAGCATGGACCATCCAAGATCCTTCATTAATATTGTAAATCTGTTTGGAGAAGCATATGTCTAGCCAACTTAATTAATCTTTGTGATTCTTCAGCTTTGCAGTGGAGAGTGTTGTAGTTTCCAGGACACACATCTCTACCAGCCCACTGTGGGGTTATCTGGGAGACTGCATTTTTGCCTTTGTGGAATCCTTCTGTATCTTTATATGCTTAAAGATAATAATAAAGCCTGAAAAGCTAGGACCAGCACATAAATCATGCTGCTAACAGTTGGACATCTTGACCAGAGTCCCAGCAAATGCATTCCTTGATCCAGGCTGGGTTTATTAGAATGTCCTGGACTAGGTATAGGTGGTCCATTCCAAGTTTTCTGTTGGGTATCTGGGGAAGTTAGAACAATTGGCCTGTGGCCTTGGTCAGGGAAGGAATTACAGAAGAATAAAACCTGAATCTTTTAAGTATCTTATGAACCTAGTCCTACTTCTGAGAATTCTGGTCTCTAAACACAACACACAAACTCAGTGGGCAGCAGCTCAGTGCCTGAGGCAGTATAGCATGTGTTATAAAACGTAGATTTGAAGTTGGGGTGGGGATTATTAGACCATCTAGTCCAACCACCCAGTCCAAACAAGAAACGTAGAGCTGGAACATCCCCAAAATATTATTGTTCCATCCCTGTTTGAAGTTTTACATCTAGTGGAAGCTTACCGACCCTGTTATTGTTGTGTGCCTTCAAGTCATTTCTAATTTATGATGACCTTAAGATGAACCTATCATGGGGTGTTCTTGGCAGAATTTGTTCAGGTGGGAGTTGCTCTTGCCTTCCTCTGAGGCTGAGAGAATGTGACTTGCCCAAAGTCATACAGTGGCTTTCCATGGCTGAGTGGGGATGAAAACTCTGGTCTCCCAGTGTCCTTGTCCAACACTCAAACCACTACACCACACTGGCTCTCAGCCCACTAGCTCTCAACCCACTTACTAACCTACTAGGGTATTAATTCCATTGCTGAACTGCTCTTAGCTTTGAGAGATTCCTTCTAAAGATTAACTGAAATCTACCCTCCTATAATCATGTAAGACCATTATGTCTATCCCCCCACCTTTGAAGCATCAGGGAACAAAGTTTTTCCTTCTATCTTCTAAGGCTGCAGCCACACTGCAGAAATAATGCAGTGTGACTCCGCTTTAAGTGCCATGGCTCAATGCTATAGAATTCTGGGATTTGTAGTTTTGTGAGTTATTTAGCCTTCTTTGTCAAAGAGCCCTGGTGCCATAACAAACTACAAATCCCAAGATTCCATAGGATGGAGCCATGATAGTTAAAGCAGTGTCAAACTGCATTATTTCTGCAGTGTGGTAGCAGCCAAAGTCACAGTCCTTCAGGTTTTTAAAAGTTTCTGACATGTGTAATGCCCAAGCCCAACAGTCTTCTTTTTCTCAGGACTTTTTCAGATGGGGAAAAAAAACCCAAGGAGGTCAGGAGAAGAATGGGACTGTCGCGCTTACACAACCCCATTTCAGACAGCCCCGTTATCCTTCCAACCTTCTTCTGACCCTCCCTCATGCTGCGGGTGCCACTTTTTATTGATGGAGGTTTTCCTTCAATAAAAAGTGGCACCAGCAGCATGGGGGAAGGTCAGGAGGAGGTTGGGAGGAGGATGGAGGAGGATGGGGCTGTCTGAAACAGGGCTGTGTAAGCACGACAGCCCCATTCTTCTCCTGACCTCTTTGGGCGTTTTCCCCCATCTGAAAAAGTCCTCAGACTAAAACTTATTTGGGTCTCTAGGATGAGATTGGAGACGGTGGGATTTCTTATATCTGGAGGATCAGATTCATAAAGAAATCACTAAGAAGGCAACCCTATGTATAAGAGGAAAATCCTCCAGGCAGAAACCAAGAAAGTAGGGAGAGGCAGGACGAGAAGAAAAATGGGAGGTGTCTCAAAAAACCAGGATGGATGACTAAAGAACTTTCAATGGAGCTAAGTTTTAAACGGCACGTGTATAAGAAATGGAAAAAGGGGGAAATCACCAAAGAAGAATTCAAACAGATAGCGAACACGTGTAGGAGTAAAGTCAGAAAAGCTAAAGTGCAGAATGAGATCAAGATTGCTAGAGAGGTTAAGAACAATAAAAAGGGGGTTTGGGGGGTATGTCCGCAGCAAAAGGAGGAAGAAGGAAATGGTAGGGCCACTACGCAGAGAAGATGGCAAAATGCTAACAGGGGACAGAGAAAAGGCAGAATTACTCAAGACCTTCTTTGCAGCAGTGTTTTCAGAAAAGGAAAAGGGGAACCAACCTGAGGATAATGGAACAGAGGACACAATATGGGAAATCCAGCACAGAATAAGCGAAGAGGTAGTACAGGAATACCTTCTTAATCTAAATGAATTGAAATCTCCAGGACCAGATGAACTACATCCAAGAGTATTAAAAGAGCTAGCAAATGTAATCTCAGAGGCATTGGAAATAATCTTTGAGAACTCCTGGAGAACAGGAGAACTCCTGGAGAACAGAAGAACTCCTGGAGAACAGGAGAACAGGCCATCTGTCGGGGATGCTTTGATCGAGATTTCCTGCATGGCAGGGGGTTGGACTGGATGGCCCTCGTGGTCTCTTCCAACTCTACAGATCTATGGTTCTATGATTCTAAGTCCCAACAAACTGGAGGAGGGCAAACGTCCCCCTCTTCAAAAAGGGAAAAAAGAAGATTTCAACAACTATCGTCCAGTTAGTCTGACATCAATACCAGGGACGATTCTAGAGCAGATCATTAAACAGAGAGTCTGTGAACATTTAGAAGGCAATGCCATAATCACAAAAAGTCAATATGGGTTTCAGGGAAACAAGTCATGCCAGACTAATCTGATCTCTTTTTTTGATGAAGTTACCAGCTTGGTAGATGAAGGGAACACTGTGGATATCATTTACCTTGATTTCAATAAGGCCTTTGACAAGGTTCCCCGGGACATTCTTGCAAACAACCTTGTAAAATGTGGGCTAGACGAGTTAACTGTTAAATGGATTTGTAATTGGTTGACTGGCCAAACCCAAAGGGTGCTCAGCAGTGGCTCCTCTTCATCTTGGAAAGATGTGGCCAGTGGGGTGCCACAGGGTTCTGTCCTGGGCCCAGTGCTATTCAACATCTTTATCAATGACTTGGATGAGGGAATTAGGGGCATACTTATCAAATTTGCAGATGACACCAAATTAGGAGGAGTAGCTAATACCCTAGAGGACAGGATCAAAATGCAGAATGACCTGGATAGACTGGAGAGCTGGGCCAAAGCTAACAAAATGAAATTCAATATGGAGAAATGTAAAGTACTGAATTTAGGGCGAAAAAATGAAATGCATAGATATAGGATGGGGGAGACCTGGCTGAATGAGACTATGTGCGAAAGGGATCTAGGAGTCCTAGTAGACCACAAGTTGAACATGAGTCAACAGTGTGATGCGGCAGCTAAAAAGGCCAATGCGATTTTGGGCTGCATCAATAGAAGTATAGTGTCTAGATCAAGGGAAGTTACCATGCCACTCTATTCCGCCTTGCTCAGACCTCACCTAGAATACTGTGTCCAGTTCTTGGCACCACAATTCAAAAAGGATATGGACAAATTGGAGCATGTCCAGAGGAGGGCGACTATAATGGTGAAAGGTCTGGGAACCATGCCTTATGAGGAGAGACTTAGGGAGATGGGTATGTTTAGCCAGGAAAAAAGATAGTTAAGAGGCGATATGATAGCCCTGTTTAAGTATTTGAAGAGGTGTCACGTTGAGGATGGAGCAGGCTTGTTTTCTGCTGCTCCAGAGACTAGAACACGGAGCAATGGATGCAAGCTCCAGGAACAGAGATTCCACCTCAACATTAGGAGGAACCTTTTGACAGTAAGAGCTGTTCAGCAGTGGAACACACTTCCTCAGAGCATGGTGGGGTCTCCTTCCTTAGAAGTCTTTAAACAGAGGCTGGATGGCCATCTGTCGGGGATGCTTTGATTGTGTATTACTGCATGGCAGGGGGTTGGACTGGATGGCCCTCATGGTTCTCTTCCAACTCTACAATTCTAGGATTCTAGGACTACCCCCCCCCCATGGTACTAATATATTGGCTTGAAATACAGGGATATATCAGTTAATAAAGCTTCTGAGAAAGAAACTCCTTTCAATAAAATCTTTTTTATGCTCAACAAGACTCATCCTTTTCCTCTGTCTTCTGTCTAGTTGGAATATTTTTAGCACATTGGATTGGGAGAATGGTGAAGGGGGACTGGAGAGACATAGGTTTTTGGTGTTGGATTGTGGCAGGATGTCTACAGTAAACAATGCAATAAAGCTTTAGCTGGGAAAATGGGCTTCTGCTCTAGCCAATTCTACTGTAGCTGTGTGTGTGCCTGTCTACAACAACCAGAGTAAACAACAGCTGCCTGCAGAATCCACTACAGGGTGTGTGTGAACAGCAAAACAGGAAGTCTCATAAGAAAAGTGGAAGGCTGGTGAACAAAAGAAAAAATAGTCCCTGGATGAATTTGGAAGAAACTTACACATGGGACCTGTCTACATGGGCAAGAAAACCCATACTCATCCCATATTAGTGCTTTTGCTATTGATATATTCGTGGAAAAGTTGTCACACAACATTTTCAATGGTGCACATTTTAACCAGAGTTTGTGCAGGAAACTCCAAAGGGTTGTCCAAATGGTGAAAAAACTCCTCACAGAATCCGAGAAGAAACCGAACTGTCTTAATGGGATTCCGCATTATTTCACCATATTGTGATGCAGCGGGACCAAAACCAGCAAAAACCTCATGAGAGAAGCCTTTGCAGCTTTCCCCATCTTTTTAAAAACAACAACAAGAGGGTGCACATTTCCACTTGTTAGGACAAGCAAATTGATCTGATTCGCTTGTCCAAATGAGAGGAAACACAAATTTTGATTAGCAGGAACAAGCACAAGGGATGGACTTCCTAGCAAGGCAAGCGCCCGCTGCCACCATGTTGGATTTTCACCTTAGCGGGAAAGTGCTAAGGTGAGAAAATGAGATATTGTGTTTTTTTTGCCTTTTTCTGCTTTTGTGTTAAAGTAAAAAAATCATTCAATCACCCCTTGGATATCCTTTTTTTAAAATAAAAAAGGTCATTGTCAGCAAATTCAGGTAAGTCCAAATGCAAGTAAACCACTCGTGGCCACCATGTTTCCTAGTGGGCATGCAGCGCTTAAGAGGGCAGAAAAACCATTAGGACAGGTCACAGCTGCTGTGAAATGTCATTACTACGAGGGACTCTGTTTTTTATGGGCTCATATAGACAAGCCCTGGATCTATAAGATTCACGGTTTGCTCTGCATTTGAGGGGAAAACCTAGATTTTTGGCTGTTTGGTGGCCGAGGATTGGCTTTAGAGCAAAGCTGGGGTGGGACTTCCAGTAGACAGGACCCCATCCTGGCACTTTTTTAAATTTTTCAATTAAAAATCTGAATAAGTGTATCTCCACTTATCCAGTAATTCAGGATTCTGGGATCTTGTATATTCATTTATTTTTGTGCATGAGCAAACAGGGAAAAAAAGATCACAGTGGCCCTAGCTGTGTGACCGGAAATAGTATGATGTCTAGGACATGTGATCAACCTTGGACCACCCTTTTACTTTGATGTGGATTACAGTGTGGTGGGGTACTCCTGTCTACAATCAGACAAGCCTGGTGCGTGTGGTGTTTAAGGGCCTCTGTGGATCTAAGAAATCCACTATGGCTGTGAGGTAGATGTAAGGTTTCCCACCAGTGTAAACAAGCCCAGGGTCTCTAGAAGGTTCAAGATGTTTTGTTTAGTTATATAAGACTTACCTGACCCTTTCATTTCATAGACACTTATTGATAGTTCTAAGTAAAAAAAAAATTGCAGAAACATATTGAACAGCTCCTCCTCCTCCTCCTCTTCCTCTTCCTCTTCCTCCTCCTCCGTCTTGTGGAACTGATCCCTGTTCTTTCACTATTATTTCTGCCTCTGGTACCAGGTAATGCTCAGGAACACATCTATTTGGTTAAATGAAGTATGCCTGTAGTACTAGATGTAGAAAGTCTTATTCCCTCCATCATATTCATATTTCAGATTCTAGAAGGAAGTATATGGAGAAAGCTTCAGAACAAACCAATACCAGCCATAAACAAACTTTGAGTAAGACAGGCTCTGTATGTGGCTAGAAAAGACTGTAAGCTGAATGTTTGAATGTTGACACACTTGCCACAGCAACTTCTGCATTTCATATCCATGTAGAGTTTAATTCAGCAAATCTTTTAACTTTACTTGGATATTTACAGAGTTTTATAACATGTTTGCCTTAATAAGTACAAGGGGGAATAGGTAGTCTTCACCCCTTTGTATTTCTTCAAGGCTGTACTCTTCAGCTGTATCAAGAAAATGGAGGCTTAATACCTCCCAGGAGGGCTGGACTTGTCCTTGACTGCCATGAGGTGAACATAGGGGAACTCCAGGCTTGCAAAACTCTCCTTTCTTAATTGTCTTCCAATATATGACAAATGCCCTTGCATATTAAAAATCCATCATCTATTGGGAACCTAATGGGAGCAAGACCCATGGTGGTAAAGCTTCCATCGCTAGTGTTCTTGGATGAGGGTTGATCCAAGGTTGCAAATGACTTATGAAAATAAATGCACCACATTGAAAATGATGTTATATTTTAACAACTAAAATATATAAACTTTATATGGAACTGTTACATGGAGACAGAGTTCATTGGTGGAAGGTGTCCCCTCTCCCCTTGGGAGATAAAATCAATTTCTCTTTCTCTGCATGAGTGCCGTCTCTGAAATGCAGCCTCACAAGTTTTATGAAACCATTACCTTAACAAAGCCTTTCCCAAGCCTGGTGCCATCTCGATGTCTTTTATTTCAGCTTCCTCACCATTGGTCATGTCAGCTGGGACTGATGGGATTTGGAATCCAAAACATCTGGGGGCACAAGGCTAACTGTATTATTTTATTTCTAGCCAATCTGTTCTCTTATGTGGAACAAATGTCCTTCATGGAATTCTGTTGCAAATATAGTCAGCCCCTGTACCTGCAGAACCAATATCCATGGTTTCAGTTATCCACAGGACCAAAAACAGGGACACATATCATAGAGTCAGCCTAGAAAATGCCTAGAGAGGTATCCTCTCTAGACATCTTCTAGGTCCTCCAAGGCAACTCTATGATATTTTTTACTGACATCCATTGCTTTTAATAGTAATGTTATTTTAATAGTAATGTTTGGGTGTTGGACTGGATGGCCCTTGTGGTCTCTTCCAACTCTACAATTCTATGATTCTATGATCTGCAGTTTCCAGTATCTGCGGTAAGCCTGGGATATATAAACCCTCATAGATATAGGGGTCCAGCTGTATTTACAGAGTCCATAAAAAACACACTCTTCAGGTGTTATAGCCCTCATGAGTTGTACTAGCAGGCCCAAACACATTGCCACCCTTGCCTCCCTCCAGGCACTGATGAAAAAGGACCTCCAGTGGGGAGCTTGCTGTAGGTGTGTTGTCTCCCCGTATTATTTCAAACTCCAAACAAGCAACACAGATAGGCAATATTACAAGTGGGCCAGTTTATCAAATGGCACCTTTGTCCTTCATGACTCACCTTTGACCACATCTTCCAGCAACTAAGTATTTTTTAATATGTGGGTTTCCTTTGCCTCTAGACCAGAAACAACCAGAAGCACACTTTCATTTTAGCTGGGGGGGGGACATTCTTACTCTAAAGCAGTGGTTCTTAATCCTCCAGGAACATTGATTCTCCAATAGCAATGGAAGGTGTGGGACCTTGCTTTAGTGCAGTGTTTCTCAACATTTAGCCCTCCAGATTTTTTGGACATCAGCTCCCATAATTCCACACCCACTGCCCATGCTGCCTAGGGTTTCTGTGATCTGAAGTCCAAAACATCTGGAGGGCTAAAGGTTGAGGAACACTTCACTAAATAAAGGTCCCACACCTCTCATGACTATTGGAGAATCAATGTGCCTCAAGGCTTCCAGAAGCATTTTTTTTTTGTTCAGTTTTGAAGCCCCCTTCCGTTTTGTTAGCCATGTTTTAGGAATATTCTGGCTGTGGTCTGGGAGCTGCAAAAATGGGTGGTGGACCTGTGTGATGCATGTGCCCCATGTTCCCTGCCTGTGGTGGGCGATATGGGTAGAGAAGGCATTCTATTGTGGTCCCAGAAATCATTCAACCATTGTTTAATTATGGATGAGTTCAGCACATCCTTATGCCAATTGGTTCTGAAGTAAGTTTCCAAGCTCTAGTGGGCCATGGGATGGGTCTGTGATGGAAGGGAGGACCCAGCATGATAATTTGTTCTTCATTACATGAGAATTAGAATGTTTGTATCTTGATCTCATTATGATACACCTTTCCCTGCTTTTGCCTGCAGCACCCCATGATGTGGAAGAGGAGTAGAGAAGTGTGTGACATTGTGACATTTAGAGATCTGCTAAGTTGTACACATTATGCAGGAGAAGGGAATCCCTCCCCCCCCAAGAAGCTGTCCTTAGTGTCCTCTCATAATCTATGATAAATTAAGCAGCTTGAGACTGTGGACTTTATCAGACACACGAAAAATGGTGTCATAACAATGCCACATAAATGGGTGAGATCATGACATCCAAGTAGGTGACACACTTTTTATGACATTCCCCAGTTTACTTAGTACTTTTGTAGTGTGTCTATGTACTTTGTGTAACTTTTACTTTGTTATTATTGTTTTTGTTTTTGAATTTCCCACACTGTGTATTATCATGAGAATCCATGAGATTTCAACAGAGGAAGTGAACAGAGCTTCGTTCACTCCTCATTCATTGCCAGGGAAGTCTTTTCACTCAGATGCAAGCCAAGTGTGGTATGGGGAGTTCTGTTGCCAGCATAAAAATGGCACAAATTACACTGGCCAAAAAACGGGTTTAGGGGGTGATCTGATAAAATCCTAAGCCTTTTCAGTGGTGGCATCTCATCAGTAGTGTGCACTCCTCAGCTGGGAACTTTTTATTATTTCGGTGCTAATTGAATATATTTTACAGCACAAGACAGATGTTTGTAGATGTTTTTATGTTTCTGACATTCATTGCAATAGCTGCTGCTGTTATTGTCATGCTGGTTTAATTATATTACTGTTATTTTAATAGATTGTTTTAATCGTCGGCTTTCGTGGAAACCCCCATAAAGCTAAAGAGCAGGATATAAAAATATATGAATAAACAAGCATGGAGATGCTATTTGCAGCACTATTTTGCTCATATTATACAGTCTCATTTTGTGTTTCTGTGTGTGCATGTGCTGAACACCTGGAGTTTGATGTGCTTACAAACCATTGTAAGCCCCATTAAACTTTGCCCTATGAAATCTCTTGTTCTCATCTTGCACTATTGAGTTATTATATTTTCATGCTCCATGTTTAAAACCAATACATTTTGTAAACCAAACTATATTTAATTCACCCACCAGAGTGACATATTTTTAAAGAATGTTGCTCCTTTACAGTTGATTTTGAAGGGAAAGTAATCAGAAATACATTTTGCTAGCTCCCTCCTTGGGCCTCAGATGTTCTTCCAATGTTCCGCGAAACTTACAGGTGATTAGTATCTCTCAGTGTCAGGCCCTAAGCCAAGAAACCAGTTGACATTCCTTAGCTGCCAAAGAAATAAAAGAAAGATGTACCTAGCAAGTGGTATTGTTTGCTTCACGAATGCCTGCCTCTCATCCCAAGCTGTGACAAATGTTGAAAATCATAGAAACGAGAGGCTGCAATATTGGCTGAAATGTCAGCTAGATTAAATGAAAACAGGTTGATTTTTAGCCATGAGAGAAAACCCAAATCAAGTATGTAAGGTGTGGGGGGGGGAGAGTGAGAGCTTTTCAAATATAAACCCAGAAACTGACAAGTGTGCTGTCAAAAGCGAATCACTAGAGAAAACCAGGGGCAGAAACAAATCTAACTGGTGTTCTGGAACTGACTAAGCTGGTAGGGAAAGGAACTCAAATATGGACATGGCGTATGTCAAAAAAAGGTACAAACCTTGTTTGTTTTTATTATTACTGCAAGTAACTCTTAGGACTTTATCAGTCAAGCCTCTAAAATTGTTCTTTTGCCAGCATATTTTAAAACGGTGGGGGTTTTTCCAGCAAAAGACCCCCCCTCCTCCAGACTTACCTTTACTTTCATCAATAGGAAGCCCCTCAGTGTGAACAGAGCATGATCGGAGCTCCATTTACTTCTGGGATTGAGATTTTGCCGATTCTTGCAAGAAGATGCGAGAGTGGTAAATTAAAACAAAAAACAAAAAGAAAGACACAAAACGTAAATGCAAGTACAGACACACACTTTACAACTGAAAAGTGAACCAGGGAGGTTCATAAAAAGAGTGTACGGTACCTGGCTGTCGCAATCGTACCCAGAAGTGTTCTGTCCTGTGACACTGTATTCACATGAGCACAATGGCATGCAGTTTCAAACAGCAGCAATGCCGGCAAAAACACACCATGGGAGTTCAATTGGTGGCCCGTCAATTAAAAAAAAATGCCTTATTGGCAAGAGATTAATGTGAAAGGGCAACATCATCTGATATGTGTGCCCTTTTGCATTAATTAGGCATCGTTATGACACCATATTTGCTGCATCTGATAAAGTGCTTAGAAGCATTTCATTTCTAAGAATCTTTATTATGGTTATTTAATAGAAACAGAACAAACGATAAGCAGATTACTTTCACACATCAACACTATGGGGCTTACCGCATGAAGGAAGGGGAGCGGAAGTGAAGTCCGAGAGTAGCCTGTCCCACCTTGCCTTGTCACTCGATGTTGGCATATTCCAGCTGTTCTTCCATTCCAGTTTGTGGGAGATGGTGGTAAACGTGGGTTTATTGCTTATGGATTTTTCCAGTTAGCAAAAAGACAGGACTGGAATGGGAGAAACATGCTGCTGTCATGTGATAAGGGAAGGCAGGCAGCACTATTATTGGGGTGCATTGCTGCTTCCTTCACTCGTGTGATAAGTCCCTAACTTACCACTGTAAGGATCTGAAAGTCCTGCATCACCGCACACAGCCCTTTGAAAATTTAGGGTGGAGATCATGATTTTCACCTTTTTGGATCCTATTACATTTTATCCCACTCCCACGGATTGAAAATCACCCAGTGTCTTCTCTGGTGATGATGAAGGGAAGTCAGAAAGCTAGAGAGAGAGAATGAAGGATTGGAACAGAAAGAGAGAGAGAGGAAGAACAGGCAAGACAGAGTAGTTGCTGACATTTCCTTGCTAAGTCATTTCTTTACCTTTTGGAAATTAAGAAGAAAGAAAGGAACCAACAAGCATTTGCCTGCACATAGCAGAAATACAGACCACATTTGAAGGTGTTGGAAACTAAATTCTATTTTTTTTAATCTAAAAAATCCAATGTATATCAGCCCAATACATATTTTAAAGCCTTCCTCTGAAGTCATTGAAATAGTCTGCAGAAAATACATATGCAAATGTTTCCTTTCCACTATCCATTAGCAACTGTTCAAAAAACCCTTGACCATTCTGACATCCAAGGGCCTTAGAATATACATTAGACTGAAATGTATTGGGCTTTCTACAATGAAACCTTAAATTCAGAACTCAGATGCGGGGAAACAGGACAAAAAAACCCATCCAAAATTGTGTCATAAGAATGGGACGATAGCCCAAAGGGCAAAATTATCAGATACCCATGTCTTCACCTGTCCCTGCTGTGTGGCGCAGGCATAAATAAAGTCTCATTTTTTTTATGAGAAAAGCCATCAGTAAAAAGTGACACCTTGTTCATGCCTGTGCCACACAGAGGGAACAGGTGAGTAACAATGTCATCTGATAATTTTAGCCTCTTTGGGCTATCGTCCTGTACTTATGACATGTTTTTTGATGCATCTGATAAAGTCCTCAGTTTCTAGTATCTTGAGACATTAGTATCTGTCTTTATTTATATATTGTCTCTTCCCCCAAATTAAGACTCAAGGTAGCTTACAACTTTAAAACGAGGACAATACATGGCCTCTCTTTTTATTGTTTGCTTTCAGAACTTAAAACAACCAATATTATAAATATGATAGCGTTTCCTTTTAAGTGCAGCCATCTGTGTCTAAATTTCTAGTCCATAGCAAGTTCTAATCTTAGAGTATCCCTATAGAAACTGAATCCAAATAGGCAATGGACCTTTTGTGCTCTGATAGAAATATTTCTGTGTTCCACTAGTCCACAGCAAGAAATATTAGATAAGAGTTTTCTAAAGAAAGAGGGGGAAATCAGGGGAAAGTGCTCTATGGGATTAAAACTAACAATACCACTTGGAGATGTGGATGCAGACTGATCAAATGATGAAGCAAACAAAGGTCAAGAGGTCATCAATCTGTCTGTCTGTTGTAGTACATCATCTCTGGGGTTGACATAAAGGAGAACAAGATGAAATGTAGCTCCTTTGGGCCCCTTCTTTCTTCCATCCTGCCCACTGATACCTTCCCTATCAAGTCTGTTTTTGGCTAGTGCCTCCCTTCCTATGCATTTCAAAAACATGGGTGAGAAATTAATTGAGTTTGCAAATTATTAGAGATTTGTCGAGACTTGGGTTCAGTAGTGGCACCACCATAGAAAAGTAAATGCAGTGCAACTCCTGTGGCTGAGTCCAGTGCAGTCTCAGATCTTGGTCAACAATTGTGACACAAGATCTCCACAATTCAGCCACTGGTGTCTTTCAGGAATGATATTGCTCCTTTTGCAATGAAGGTAACTTCTAAAAAACCATTTCCCCACCACAAATAAGGCAAGAGTGGTGCCTCGATGCAGAATTGGGTGGGTGAGTGAGAAAATAGCAGAGCAAAAGTGATGGGCAGCAGCCTTTTGTTTCACTATTTGTCCCAAATCTGCTGCCTGAGGCAAAGGGACTCACCTTAGTTCAACAGTCAACCTTGATGACAACAACAATGGCAGTGAATTATAAGCATGTATGGTTATAGATTCGGTGTTCATTGAAAATACTGGTGTTTATTTAATTTAAATACTTCCAAGTGCTAATATCAGGAGGACTGAAGCACGGCAATCACTTTATCAATTAGAATAAGTGTCCTTATGACAACACAAGTGCTAGTCACTTCACAGCTTTGAACTTTATTCAAAAAAAGCCAACACGTTAGCTTTAGAAGTTATTTTTAAAATGTATATGTTTATTTCTTTTATTTTTTTAAAAAATTAAACTAGTTATATCCTGCCCAAATCTGAGGATCTCAGTGTGGTACAAAATAATATCAATTGAGAACAATAAATAACAATAACAATAATTTTAATAGCTGAAAATATGTGAAATCATTTATTATTTAAAACTAGTGAAAACAATTTAAAATTATTTGTTACAATTATTAATTCATTTATGAACAACACATTTGTAGTGTAGGCCATGATATTGAGAACACAGCTGCACTGGGCAGGGCACGTTTCTAGGATGGAGGACCATTGCCTCTCAAAAATAGTACTCTACGGTGAACTCATCATGGGTCAGCGTAAGAGGGGTGCTCCAAAAAAGCGATACAAGGACACCCTGAAACAACATCTCAGGCTTGGCCAAATTGATCACCAACAGTGGTCTTCCCTGGTCTCACATTGGGAGGCATGGAGACGCACTATCCAAAATGCTGCAGCCTTATTTGAGAACTCATGCCGAACAAGTCTTGAAGAGAAATGACAACATAGAAAGAATCACAACCCAGAAACATCACCCAAGGAGACCTTCTGCTGTGCTTTCTGCCACCAGACTTATTTATCTCGGATTGGCCTTTTTAGTCATCAGCGCACTTGCAGAAAGCGCGGGATGAGTCCTTCCTGAATCTTTGTTTGCGAAGAAAAGTCAGAGAGAGAGAGAGAGAGAGAATTAACATACTGTTTTCAATTATTTGTCTATTTTCTATATATTGTATATATATATATAAAAGCAGTATTTTAAAGGGCTCATCTCCACAAGCCAGGATATGCTGGCTCCCCACTGGTGTATAGTCGTCATGGACCAAGACTGTTCTTCTCCTGTATGAAACAGTAGGAAGTCCTGATGGGCACACTGGCCCTATTAGATTCAGGTGTGCCACCACTATCTTCCATGTTCTCCCAGCACTGGGGAAGCTACCTGCAACATGTTCCCAAGGCCCCCTGCTGTGGGACTCCTTCCTGGAGCTGGCAGAGCACAGCAAACCAACAGCTGGAATGACAGGCTGTCCTGCCGGGACATGCTCCTGCCAACACGAGGGGCCCAATCCGGTGTTTGTTGCCTATAACAGAGTTAAGCGGGGTTGTTGTTCTTTTGAAATGGTCTATCAGGCCCTACCCTGCCATCCCCCCTCTCTGTCTGAGCCCCGCATCTGCCCCAGTGGTGGTGAAGACTGCCCTCGGCAGAATGGGGCAAATGCCTTGTGTCGTCAGGGACTGCAGGGCTCTGAGATGGGGGAAGATGGGGTATATTGCCTGTTTAGACAAGGCCAAAGTAACATTACTCATTACACTCTCAATACAACACGCCATTATTGTTAGCATTAAAAATCAGTGTGTATAGAGCCACTGTACTGTCTATTCTCCTTTATGGGTCTGAAACATGGGTCACCTATTGCCACCACTTACGACTCCTTGAACGCTTTCATCAGCGCTGTATACACACAATCCTAAATATACACTGGACTGACTATGTGACGAATGTTGCTCTCCTTGAGCAAGCAGGGATCACCAGCATTGAGGCACGATATTGAGAACACAGCTGCACTGGGCAGGGCACATTTCTAGGATGGAGGACCATCGCCTCCCAAAAATAGTACTCTACGGTGAACTCGCCATGGGTCAGCGTAAGAGGGGTGCTCCAAGAAAGCGACACAAGGACTCCCTGAAACAACATCTCAGGCTCAGCCAAATTGATCACCAACAATGGTCCGCCCTGGCCTCACATTGGGAGGCATGGAGACACACTATCCAAAATGCTGCAGCCTTATTTGAGAACTCACGCTGAACAAGTTTTGAAGAGAAATGACAATGCAGAAAGAATTTCAACCCAGAAACATCACCCAAGGGGACCTTCTGCTGTGCTTTTTGCAACCGGATTTGTTTATCTCAGATTGGCCTTTTTAGTCATCAGCATGTTTGCAGAAAGCACGGAAAGAGCCCTTCCTGAATCTTCGTTTGTGAAGCAAAGCCAAAGAGATAGAGAGAAAGTACAAAGAAAGAATGTTATCACCTTCATCTTCACCCCAAACAGCAATGTGTTACAGGCAGCATAGTTACAAATGTTACTGTAATTCCAAGCTCTGAGTTAGCTCCAGAAGACACCCAATTTACTATTTCAGCAAATGGAAAGGGCTTGTTCCTCTTGATGCCATTTTATTACATGGGATTTTGCAGCGGTGGAACCAGAGAGAAGTATGGATAGGGGACTGAAGTTTCCTGTAGCTACTATGGATACCCTAGGAATGGCCAGACAATAGGTAAGGGCTGCAGGGCATGAATGACTTTGAGCTCAGGGTTAGATGTTGGCTGCGGCTTTTGGCTCAGCAGTAACAGTAGTCCATCAGGACTTGGAGGACCAAGATACTGAGGCGCAGGAAGGAAATAGCAAAAGTCATACACTCCAGCAGTGGGAATAGGGGAAGATTAATGGATGAGGAATTATAAGCAGGCCAAGGAGCTGCAAAATCCATTGTGAATCAGATGGGAATTCTTGTGCAATATTTTGCCTACAATTCCAGTCACCCAAGGCAGACCCAGCATTATATGGAATATTTTATTCCAAATTGCAGCAATTCTCCTGATCTTTTGTATTGGAACTGGTAAGTTATCCATAAGGATATAAAAGACTATAGGGTTTTTTTGTGATGATTTCATGTACTTGCATGATATGCGCCATATTCCATCTATACACTAACTAGCTCATTTTTCCAGTTTGGATACCGGAGTTTTGCTACTGCTTGCCAGCACTGACAAAATGCTGAAATGTGCCACTTAAGCATTAAACATACATTGAAATCCATTACTCTCCAGCAAAGCACTAATGCACATGTTTAACTTTAAGCATGTCTTAAAACCTCATTGACTTCCAATGTGCATTTTCAAAATTGGGGCTTTTAGGAAATGAAGGGGTTTGTGAGTAATTGTGGCCATCTCAGTGTAGTTCCTAATGGACAGTTTTAAGTGTTGGTAAACAAGAATGGATAAATCAATGTTTTAGACATAAAGTGTGCCAGTACAGGCATCAGCTGTCTATTCTGTTAACTTCAGCAAAGGCATCTTGTTATGAAATTTATGAAATTGTTGCCTATGCAAACTCTGATGGGACTGAGAATTCTAGGAGAGAGGGAGAAAGAGAAACAGACACCACTCTGTGGAGATTATCAGACACAAAAACCAGGGAGTTCAGGAGGAGGATGCCACGGTACCACAACAAGCTGCGATACTGCATGGCGCTGTCCTTCTCTCATCCTACATTCATTTTCCCTCCATGCTGGAGGAACAAAAAAGGCACTGTTTTTTATTGATGGAAACTTCTGTCAATGAACAGTGGTGCCTTTTTTGTCCCTCTAGCACAGAGGAAGCATGGGAGGAGGACGGGGCATGAGATATAGACTGCCTGAAGTGGGACAGTGGCATCCTCCTCCTGACCTCCCTGTTTTTGTTTTTGTTTTTTTAGGAGCATCTGATAAAGTCCTATGTATTCTGCTGAGTGTGATCAACAAATAGGATCAGGAACTGTGCTATTTGAATAAAGGAATGGGTTAAGATGATACATGGTCAGTGCCACTGGGAATGTGTCCTCCAAGCCTACTCATTCATTTCATTCATTGGATGACCTCAAGTCAATCTCTCTCTCAGGCTTGTTGTGAGGATGAACTGGAGAGGAGGACAGGCATGCATGTTGCATGTACATTGCCTTGAGCCTCTTGGAAAGTCAGATATAAATGTAAAATACCTACATACATACTGTACATACATTAATTATTGTGCCCTCCTAGGCTGTCCCAACATATTTTATTGCCTGAATAAAAATAGCAAATGTGTATCTGCCCTAAAGTCAAGATGCATACTGCCCAAAACCAGACAAATTATTTTGATACAGAAAGCTAAAACACGTAAACAAACAAACAAACAAATACTGTAAATCCCTAATCATGTAAATAGTAAATTGGATGTCTTCTGTAGCTAATTCAGAGCTTGGAAGTAACATGTTGTTTGTAACTATCTCCCCTATATTTCATGTGTAATATGGGCCCTCTTAACTACCCACATTATTATGACAGGCACTTACAGTATGATGATGATGATGATGATGATGATGATGATGGCTGTTGTTGTTTATAGCTTTAGTTACAATTCAAAGTGCTGGTTATGACCTATAAAGCCCTATATGACTCAGGTCCAGACTATTTGGCAGATCTCCCTCTGTGAGGCAGGTGGGGCTCTGAGATCATCAGGAGAGGCCCTTCTCTCAGCCCCACCATCATCACAAGTGCAGTTGGTGGGGACATGAGAGAGGGCCTTCTCAGACTCTGGCTGCCCCTAGACGCCCATCTCAGGAAGGCCAGAATGGCCCCCGCTATCTATCGGCAGGCTAAAACCTTTTTATTCTCTCTCTCTCTGCTTTAAGAGCTTCATAAAATCCTCTATGATCACCAGATCTGCACAGCGTTGTGTCTTTTCTGCTATATTGATCCACCACTTGTTCTGCATATCTCGGAGTTTTTGTTGAAGTTTACTTCATGTGAGATGGAAAGCTGCTTTTCTTACATGGCAAGTTGGCTGGGCGAGGTATGCCTGGTGAGCATTTCTCTTCTTTGCCAACAGCTCCTGGATCTCTTGGTTGTTTTCATCAAACCAGTCTTGATTTTTCTTGTGGGAGAACCCAAGGGATTCTTCTGCAGACTGGAGGATACTGTTTTTGACATGTTGCCAAAGCACTGTAGGAGAAGGATCTGTAGAATGGTCTTCAAGTTTTGTTTGCAGGGTTGCCTGGAAGTTGTCTCTCATGGTAGCTTGTTGGAGATTGTTGATTTGGAGTCTCTTCTTTAAGATGCCACCCCTCTTAGGTTTGAACTTAAGATGAAGATTTCATTTACATCTGATGAGGCAATGATCTGTTTGACATTCTGCACTGGGCATCACTCGAGTATGATGGACATCACGAACGTTTCTCTGGCGGACTAGAACATAGTCAATGAGGTGCCAATGTTTGGATCAGGGATGCATCCAGGTTGTCTTCAAGGTATCTTTCTGCTGAAAGATAATGTTTGTAATAGTCAGCTGTTGTGCTGCACAGAACTCTAGCAAGAGGCGTCCATTATCATTGCAATTTCCAACACCATGCTTGCCTAAGACACCTTTCCAGGCTTTGGAGTTCTTTCCTACTCTAGCATTGAAGTCACCAATGATAATAATTTTATCTTCTACAGGGACTTTTGTATGAAGTGGCATAGGTCTGTGTAGAATTTGTCTTTCTCTACAGGGTTGGCTTGCATAGTTGGTGCATATATACTAAAGAGAACAGCATGTGGGAGGCATAAGGAAATAATGTGATCAGAGTGTCCTGTTGCCAAGGTTTTGAGTTTGGAGGCAATGGAGTAATTAATCATAAAGCCTACTCCTGAAAGATGTTTTTCAGTTTTGGGTTTGCCAGACCAATAAAATGTGTAGCCAACACTGTGTTCTTTAAGGCTGCCTTCCTCATGGAGATGAACTTCACTAAGAGCAGTGATGTCAATATTAAGTCGTGATAGTTCATGGGCTATTAGAGCAGAACAATGCTCAGGCCATCCACTATCCGCAAGTCTCGCATGGTTGTGATGTTCAGAACAGGTGTTTAAAACAGAAAGATTTTAAAGAATGGGCTAGGGGGTGTATGACAGCCAACTGGTGTCGGCAGTGGCAGGTTAACAGAGTGAGTCACCCTCAATGATTCCGGGAGAATGGTATATGGTAGTTGGCTGCCAGGGTCCCACTAGAGTGGCAGTCCAGTTGATTGCCTTGGTCGCTGCCTCCATCAGTTGACTGCCTGGGTCTGGTCACAGCGGCAGCAGTGCAGCATACCATCACCACCACCATTGCCAGTTAAGTTCCTGGGTTCTGTCGCAGCAGCAGGAGTGGCATCCCACCACCGCCATTGCCACCAGTTTACTGTCTGGGTCCGTCACAACCCATGACTTGTGAGTGGCTGAGGGAGGGAGGGGCTCTTCTGAGGCTGGGGGTATAGATGCAGATTGAGTGGCAGGAGTGGATTGTGAGGTGGAGATGGAATTTGTATGTGGGTAATGATTGGTTGAGTGTGTTTCCTGAGCAGCCAGTCAGCACACTGGGAGAGGAAACATATCCAGGCCTTTTGTACATACCCAAGGCTTTTACATATATATAGACTAGCTGGACCCAGTGTATGATACACAGTTAAAAAACTACCCCAAATTGCCCAGTAGACCTCACAACAACCCTGTAAGGTAGGCTGGTGGATTTTTAAATTCCTCTTTCCCCTTCTCAGTGTTCCATACTTTTCCCAGAATTGCTGAGGGTGACTCACTCTATTGCCCTTCCAACGCCGTGACCACCACTGCTGCCAGTTGACTGCCTGGGTCCTGTCGCAGGTGGCCTGTCACTGCTGTCAGTTGATTCT
The DNA here is from genome assembly GCA_030847615.1 of Gambelia wislizenii. Classification (NCBI taxonomy): domain Eukaryota; kingdom Metazoa; phylum Chordata; class Lepidosauria; order Squamata; family Crotaphytidae; genus Gambelia; species Gambelia wislizenii. The sequence continues at coordinate 48,590,013 of JAUMIR010000001.1, read as the reverse complement.
CTGGGTCCTGTTGCCACAACAGCAGCAGTGTTCTGCCACTGGTGCCACCACCAGTTGACTACCTGGGTTCCGTCACAGGGGCAGCAGTGGCGGCCCGCTGCCACCACCAGTTGACTGCCTGAGTCCCATTGCAATGGGAATAGAAATGATATTACTGTGTACACTTAAATCATAACTGGGAATTGTGCAGCCCTGAGACACTGGTGAACTGGAAAGGCCTGCAGCCTTAGTAACTATAGCCAACAGTGTAGCACATTTTTTGTTCACTCCCAGTATGCGGATTGGCCATGAGTGGCAGGAGTGGATTGTGAAGTGGAGAGGGAATTTGTATGTGGGTGGTGATTTGCATGTGGGTGGTGATTGGCTGAGGGAGTGACAGGAAAGGCCAATCAGCACACTGAAAGAGGCAACATACCTAAACCCATTGTACATAACCAAGAGGCTACATACGTACATACCTTAAGTCAATTGTGCATACCAAGGAGTTTTAGATAGATAGATACCAACAAAACAAAACAAAACCACAAGCCAACAACAACACACTAACTAATGCATAATATGGGAAGGATCATTTGTTGTTATTTGCCATCGAATCAGCTTCAACATATGGCAATTCCATGAAACATTCACAGCCCAGCTCATGTTTAGCAAATTTAGGGTCATGACCGAACTGTTGGGAGATGTTGGGGATTTTATGTATATTTATAGGGCATAACCTTGGCTTGCATCTATTTCACACTCTCAACAAGGCACATCACACAAAATTATTAGTAAAATCTACATTCACAGCTTTATCATACCATAAAAATTAATGCCACCCAAACCTCAGGTTATGCCCTTCTTGACCCAATAACTTTTTATTAATCAACACCATCCAATCTTTCAACCAAACAAAACAGCATGCAAAAAAGTACATTTTCAAATCCAGTGGTCCCAGTCCCCCTCTTTGTTGCATCTTGTAAAACTTTATATTTAACTCTTGGTTTCTTCCCTCACCATATAAATGTCAATAAATCTCTCTGTCATTGTCTAAATGGCTCACCATTGGTCAAAATTGGTATTGTCTGGAATAAAAACAGCATTCTTGGCAAATCATTCATTTTTATCATGGATATTTTCCCCCAAGGTGACCACTTAAGGTTTGCCCATTTTTGTAAGTCCTTAATATCATTCCACGTTTTAATATAATTGTTTTCAGTAACATACAATTCATATTTGTCATAGTAATACCCAAGTGTTTCACCCTTTTCTCAATTTTGTAACCTGAGTTTTCCATCAATTGTACTTGATCTTCTTTTCTCATATTTTTTGTTAACATCATTGTCTTATTGATTTTATTTCACTATTATTTATTTATATTCCATTTTTTTCTCCAAAATTGGGGCTCAAAGCAGTTCACAATTTAAAAGAGCAATGCAGTTAAAAACATACAAAAAGTAAACATTAAAATAGAATTAAACTATTTAGAGTATAAAAGGAATGCCTCTCTCTCTCTCTGGCTTTTCTTTGCAAACGAAGATTCAGGAAGGACTCATCCCGCATTTTCTGCAAGCGCGCTGATGACTAGAAAGGCCAATCTGAGACAGACAAGTCCGGTTGCAGAAAGCACAGCAGAAGGTCTCCTTGGGTGATGTTACCGGGTTGTGATTCTTTCTGCATTGCTGTTTCTCTTCAAGACTTATTCGGCGTGAGTTCTCAAATAAGGCTGCAGCATTGTGGATAGTGCGTCTCCATGCCTCCCGATGTGAGGCCAGGGCAGACCATTGTTGGTGATCAATTTGGCCGAGCCTGAGATGTTGTTTCAGGGAGTCCTTGTATTGCTTTTTTGGAGCGCCCCTCTTACGCTATATTAAAAGAATGTAACACATCAGTCAAATAACACAGAGATAAAAATCCCTAAAAACAGTTCAATTAAAACATTACAGCACCCCTTAGCCCATTCTGTTAAAACTTTCTGTTTTAAAACCCTGTCTGAATAGAAAAGTTTTAGTCTGCCGTCAAAAGGAAAAGCAGAGGTCCATTCCGTGCTTGAGATGGTGGTGGAGTGAGAGAAGGGCCTCTCCTGATGATCTCAGAGCCTGTGCCAGCTCATAGAGGGAGATATAATCTGCCAAATAGCCTTGGCTTGAGCCATATAGGGCTTTATAGGTCATAACCAGCACTTTGAGTTGTGCCCAGAAGGTAGCTGGAGGCTGGATCTTAAATCCAGCAAACTCTTCTAATTCTTTTAATGCCACAAACAATGCATCTATACTATCCAGAGGGGTTTCCAATACAATCACTATGACATCTGCAAATATACTTAATTTAAATGTTTCTTTTTGGATTTTTATACCTTTATTTCCCTCATCTTATCTTATAACTCTGTTCAAAATCCCCAGAGCTAAAATAAACAAAAGGGGAGAGAGCGGGCATCCTTATCTTGTACCTTTTTGTATTTCACATGGTTTTGTTAATTCACCACTGACCACCAAATACTGTATTTTTATGGCACAGTGATATAAGGCCTAAATACCCTAAAAGCAGTAGATCCCATCTGATCATGGAAGCTAAGCAGGGTCAGCTCTGGTTAGTACATGGATGGGAGACTACCAAGGAATACCAGGTGTGGAAGGCTATATTTCAGAAGAAGGAACTGATAAAACCTTCTCTGATATATTCCTTGCCTAAGAAAACCCTATGAAATTCATGGGGTCACCATGACAGGTGACTTGAAGGTACATACACACACACACACACACACACACACACACAGGTTCTGATGGCTCAAATGGTTGGGATTTTCAATGTCAAATGTCTTGTAGAAGAAGGAAACTGTCAGATTTTCTCTGATGTTTCCCGAATAAAGGATTTTCTCCCCTTCTGTTACCACCAATAACCACCCAGCTTTCTTTAGTATACATTCTTTCTATATAGCCATTAGTAAACAATATTTTCATTTGAGGGTCCTACTGAGCTGTCTTCTTCTTTAACTTATTGTATAGAAAGAAGGAGGGGGGAGTCACCTTACATTTCTGTTAATGACTTCATGCTTTAAAAGCAGCTGTGGTCTCACCTGCAGAGTTTTTAACAGGTTTGAAACTCAGTGTTTTAAGTTTACCTTTATATTGGATGCAGGAGAAGCTCCCGTTAATCTTCTTTAAAGTCCTATTCGCTTAATGGAAATGCTTAGGTGTATAATTACATTGAGCAGCTATTGCTATTCCAAAAAGGGGAAAAAATATAATAATCTAATGGTATTGTCTCTATAAGCGAATGAGAATTTCAGGAGTAGATGCTGGTGCCACCCATGTGATCCGGAGAGGTTAATGCAGTTAAAGTTATTTCACAGTCCATTAAGGAGCTTACGGTGACCTCGTGACCTTTGAGCCAACAACACGGAATCCATTATCATCACAATGGAAGAGCTGTGGGTTGGGCTGACTTGACAATGGGCCCAGGAAATCCCAAGTTAGTACTTAGGATTTTTTTCCCCTTAAAAAAAAACATGCTCTTTTATTTCTGCTTCTTTAGTACGGCTATTAATATACCCTCCTATAATTTGTAACATTAACATTGCTGAAGGTACAGAAAAGGACACCGGAATGAAGATATCAGAACTGCTGACTTAGTTCAGTATATGTTAATACGAGCAACATATGGAAATGCTGGAGAGATAACTAGAAAGATCAAGATGAAAAACAGCAAAGAAACCCACTGGAAATTATGATACATCACTGAAGCCTAGCTGAGGTCTTTCTTAACTTTTTATTTTATTTTATTTTTATTTCTCTGTTTCTTAAGGCCATGCATTTAAATGCCTTCATGCTTCCTGTGTCATAATGCCTGCATATTTTCCTTTGGCAAACAGTATTTCTGCTGCTGCATCTTTTGACTTCTATTGATTAGCAAAAACTCTGCAAAAGATGCACTTGCAAGCTCATGCAGCCAGTCCTTAGCTACAGCCACCTCTCATAAAGTATTGTTAACCTTTCTTGAATGCTGAGTTTTTTGAAAGCTGCTGCCAAGCAAACTGAAATTCATAAACATTTTAATGAAGCATTTTTATTTATTTATTTATTTTGAGCACAGCATTCTTTCCATGTTTGGGTTTATAGGATAAATAAATCTAGCTATTCAGCTTCAACAGCTTCAGGAAATGAAATAAAGTATCTTACTTAGGAAATGAAATAAAGTATCCAATTACCCCATTACAGCTGCTCTGTTTTTATGACATATTTGTTTTTTAATGTCAGCAATGGTGATAGTGGTAATTCAGATAAAATAGCATTTTATCTACAGTGGGTCATGGAATTTAAATGTGAACATCTTAAATAATATCTGTAAAAATAGTAAGCTGAGGTGTCAAATATTCTGTTAATTATGTTAAATGAAACAATAATAATTTAGATTTACAAGAGGTTTTAAAATAGATTGTATTTCTGACATGCATTTACACAGCAATCCTCTACATTTTTAGACCCATTCTGTAGAACAGAATATAAGATTGCAGCCTCTATGCCACAATAAAGTGTTTATTGATTGTACTCTGTAGTAACTTTATACAATAATAATATTGAAAGGCATTCCAAGATATTATTAAGTATTTGATTTTTAGGAAAGCAACACAATTTGTTTCCCTGTTATGGTTTGAGAGAATACAAATGATGGAACTGATTTTTAAAAAGAGAGAGCAGTGATTAAATGACATTTTAGTACTATGAGTTGTTTCCAATGGCTGTTCTGTGTTAGTAATAAGTATTTCTGTTTGGGAAGATACTTCATTTTTAATGTGTACCCCCTTTCTGCACTGTTTCTGAAGACTGGAGAAGAATATTCCCCAGTGTTATTGTGATATGGGACAGAAGCCAGTGATAGGTAGGCAGGTTGGGTGGAGAACAGAGATAGTTTTCCATGTGTTGTTGCATGAGCAGAACTGCTTTCCATTATCACATAGTGGCCATGGGATGCTCTCCTATGATCTGAAGTTCAGTTTCAAAAATTCTGTGTAGGATATATCTGGGAAGGTTCCAGAGTGTACACTAGCTTTGTTCTAAAGGAATTTTTTTTTTTAAGTGCTACTGAAAGCAGTAGACCACAGACTGCTATTGGAGCCTTTGGTTGCTGGCCCTGGACAAGTTTCCTAGAAATAAATAGATAATTGTAGCCAATGATCAAAATATGGTGTCAATCACTGGCTCATTTGTGGGGGAAGGGTACTGACATCAGATACTTTGAGATGCACTGTTTTGAAGGGCAGATGTTGCCATCCACAGAGAGCTAGTCATGGGTTATAACAGTTTTCTTCAAATGGGTCTTCTTCCATTTGGGTTGCTTCTAAATTTCCAAGAGGGCATTATGCAGGCAATACTTCTCTTAAATGCTGCACCAAGCCTCCAAGTACCCACCACCTCTACTGCCTTCCTTCTCTCCTCAATTGTGGATGTGTGTGTTAAGTATCTCAGAGTAATCAGTGCCAGCTAGACATTTGTGAAGGGAGACCCTTTTGTAGAGCCATGTGCACACATATTGTTGTGTAAAATTATCACTGTTAAGAGATAAAAAGTGCAGTCCTAACAGGGCATTTTCCTACCCAAGTGAGAAGATAGTAGCTGAAAAGTCCTTGTCATCCCATGGTGCAAGTGCTAGACTAGGACTGATGCATTCTATGCTCAAATGCCCAGGAAATCATGAAGATCTCTTGACTCAAAGCCAGTGACAGCTGGTGGCTTCCAGCTCAGTTGGGCAGTTTTTAATTGACGTTTCAGGGAGCTATCCAAGGTGCTGAATATTCTGAAAATGGGTTCAGCACCATGGAAAGCTCCCTTTACATCAAAACTAAAACCTGGAGGGGATTCACCAACTTATTGAGTAGGGGGGCACAAGGTCCACTGACCAAAACTATCTCACAGGCTGCTGTGAGGACAAAATTATGGAGATGGGCGAGAACAGAACTGTGTATGTTTGTGGGGGGAACCTCAAGGAGCATCAGCATAAGAAATCAAACAAATGAGTGCATTTCTTGTCCACTTCGGTTGAGTTGATGCCACAGAAAATGTTTATATTTATGTGTTTATGTATTTAAGAGGTAGTGTGGTGTAATGGTTTGGGTGTTGGACTAAGACTTTGGAGACCAGGGTTTGAAGAATCCCTGCTTGGCCATGGAAATCCATTGGATTACCATGGGCAAGCCACACATTTAGCCTCAGAGGAAGGCAGTGGTAAACCTCCTCTAAACAAATCTTGCCAAGAAAACGCTGTGATAGGATTGCTTTAAGCTTGCCATAAGTTGGAAACCCCTTGAACAATTCCAGTTTTCTCTGAACATGGGGCATCTCTGTTCCAAAGTAAAGGGAGTCAGTCCTGCTCTTCAGACTTCAGAGGGTTATGTTTGTCCCAATCTGTTACGTTTTTAACCTTCTACAAACTTCTCCATAAAAGGTGAAGGCAGGAGGAAGAAGGGAGCAAAGAAGGAATGGGGAATTTTGTTTTATTTTGTGACTGGCAACTCTAGGTTTCTGTCAGATATCTACACTCACTGTATTTTGGGGAGAAAAGTCAAAAGAAGCTGTTTCAGTGAAGTTTCTGAACTTTGCATGTTGTGGGTGATGAGGAAGAGGAGAAGGGCCTATTTAAGAACCAGCCTTCATCCTAGCTAGCAATCATGCTGACTTATGGATTATGAGAGCTGTAGTCCAAATTCCCCACTCTTTTTCTGAAGTTCTAAAAATACAGTCTGCAGAACTGGCTTTCCATTTGTCTTCAGTAAGAATCATTGTGCATAGAGGCTGGTGGTGGTTGACCCATACCACACTAAGCATACCTATAGACTCATCTGATTTGGGAAGTTAAGCAGAGTTGGGCTTGCTTGGTGTTTGGATGGGAGATCACCAGGAATTTCCAAGTAGGGCTAGGAAACAATCCTCTGGGGTGGGAAGATATGTCTACAAGTGCTCAGTGGGTGGTTATTTTTTTATTATTATTATTTTGGAAAAAACCCAACACATTTTAGCTTTTTCCTAAATAAATAAATAAATACAGCCATCCACTGAGCACTTGGCAACATCCCCCCCCCCCATGGATTCCACTGGGTGCTCTTTAGCATTTGTCTCTTCTAGGAAACAATTGTGCCTGAATTGCTTCCAGTCAGAGTTGACATTATTAGGCAGAGGTGGACTGGCCAGGGTGTCAGTTTGCCCACCCTGTGGGCCCCTGATGAAGTGGACCCCCTTAAACAGCCTCAGGGGCTGGAAACTCTCCAGTGGAAAGGCATGCTAGCTAGCCCCTCCCCCTCCCCCTCCTCCTCCTGCTCCTCCTCCTCCTCTGAGTGGTATGGTGACCAATCCAACTTTTTTAAAAAAAGAGTTGCCAGCATGAACTCAGAGCACCCACCTGGCTGTCGCACACACACCTACTTGTGCTCCAGTGGTGGCTGAGAAGGTGTGGCTGCCGAGACTTTGAGCAAGCCAACACTTTGAGCAAGCACTGGCTTTGTACGGGGAAAGAACCAACCTCTTTGCTTCATCCTCCTTGCACTGCATGCAGTGTTGCTAGTTTACTACCTCCCTGGTCCCCTGGATTCATTCATAAGTGGGTGCATGTTTGTTTTATGCTGGCTTTATTATTTAGCTGGCTACATTCCCCCCCCCCTCCTCTCCAGTGCCTCTTTTAATTTGGTGGCTTTTGGTTTGTTTGCTTGAAGTGAGGAGTTTGTAGTCTAATTTCACATCTTGCTCCCCCACTTCACTGTTCTTTATTCCTCTCCTTTTTTCTGTATGACAGCCACTAATTTTGGTTAGCACAATGCTATGGTTGAGTTTGCTTCTGAGGTGGGAAGTTTGTTGTCAGTTTACAGTCAGAGATTCAGTTGTATCTGCTTACAGTTGCACTTGTAAGCAGATGACGACATAGGTTTGTCTATAAAGCCAAGTATTTGACTACCCTTATTATATAAAACATGTACCCTGATTTGTATATTTATGCAATAACACAATGTCGACTTTTACACTGTTTTTCTCCTCCCCGCTGCCCTTCACTGTCCTTTACTACCCCCCCCCCTTTCTGTTGTGGCTACCATTTTGTTTTTCTTTATCTATGTGTGTGATATGTTGGGAATCTCACCATTTGTTTGCTTGTTTGTTGGTGGGTTTGAAAATGTGTGTGTGTGTGTGTGTATGAGAGAGAGAGAGAGAGAGAATGGGTACCTATATTATGGCTTATATTTTCCACTTTCTCCAGCTCATCTGAGTGGGTTTCAAATGGTTGCCTTTTTGTGATGGGCTGAGCAGTTGCCATTTTGTCCTGTGTTGTCAGCTCAGTAGTTTAACTGACCGGGCTACTCTGTTGAACAGTAGGATTGGCTGTATATTTAAGCCTACCTTGGTATAGTGGAACTCCTGTGTGTGTCCCCTACCCCAGGTTATGGTTTCATAGTATGTATAGCAGTGGTTCCCAAACTATGGTCATCCAGGTGTTTTAGGCTTCAACTCCCAGAAGCCCCAGCCAGCTTGTCCAATGGTCAGGAATTCTAGGAGCTGAAGTCCAAAACACCAGGAGAACCGAAGTTTGAGAACCACTGATGTATAGCATTGTGTGCATATATTTGCGTGTGTGTGTGTATGCACCATTCATAACTCTTAACAGTATATGTCTCCTTTCCTTTTTTACAGCTTTATAGTGTATAGTGTGTGTGTGTGTGTGTGTGTTTATTTGTGTCATGTATATGTATACATATATTTATACCTCTGTAACAGTGGCTCTCAACCTTATCTTTGTCAGGGACCCCGCTTTGGGTATCTTTTGTTGCCATGGACCTGCAAGACTTAACTTGGGATTTGGGACCCTAATAATAATAATAATAATAATAATAATAATACATGGTGATGGTGATGGTGATGATGATACAGTTACCCCATCCACTGGCCTTTCTCTCAGAGGCACTGGAGGGGGAGGGAAGAATTTTCTCCTGCAGTTTGCGGCTGGAACAGATTGAATGGCAATTGCTGGCCAGCCAGCCAGCGTTTGCCCCTATCGCAACATGTATTTTTAGAAACAAATATTTATTTCTTATAAAAATTAAATGATAGCCTTATAGTTGTGGGTGGCCCCCCTTTGTCTCCTGGCAACCAATATTTTTAGGCCCAGTCCGCTACTGTTATTAGGGGAGATGGACCAATACTCTGATTTAGTAAAAGGCAGCATCCGATGAGGTTGCTGTTGTTTTTAAAGCAGCTTACAGAGAATATTCTTGAGGGGGTCTTTATGTACAATAAAAAGCAGTGCCATATTTCTGTGCAAGTAAGAGACAGTTTCGGACCTCACATTGCGAGGGGCCTCAGAAAGGAAAGGAGAACAGAAGAATACCAAAAGGAACATACTGTATTTCTACCTTGTCTTTTAAACCTGACGTAGGTTACAATCTCAGCATCTCTCACTCTGGTCTTGCAAAATAACTTGTTGTAAGGCCCTAGATTTTAAACAGATGGGGATGGCACAAGAGCAAAATCACCTCCCACACAGTAATTGTCAGATTAAAGAGAAAAATTGACCTGAAAGGATAGAGGAGAGGTGTGGGGGTGCACGGCTCCCAACCTAAGAGTAACTCCAAACTGAGCCTCAGCTTTCAGTGGCCAAAAATAAACTGGTTCTTGGCTGAAAGACATAAGTGCTATTGTGAAATTGATATCCCTCCTTGGCTTACTCCCAGACAATATGTTGCCTTTCTGGGGGCTGATCAATATGATGGATGTGATGTGCGAAATCCAGGAGGGAGCTCCCCTTTAATCAAGCCCATTGTCCTCGACAGATAGGCAGCTGCGGACTAACACGCTCTCCAAACTGTCTCCCTGCTATGCAAAAGGAAGGCTATAGTGGTGGTGGCGGGGAGTAAAGGAAGTAAAAACTGCAAAAAGGGAACATGAGATGGCAGCAACTGAGCAGCAGTGCATTTGAGGATTTTGCCATGGTTTTACACACACGTATACACACTGCTCCAAGTGTCATAAACAAGGTAGGAAAGGTGGTCATTTCAGGCTGTGCTCCGAAGGGCTGGTGATGAAGTTGTTCCTTTCTGCTTAGCAACCCGACTTCTGGCTGCTGTCCGAGAGCGTCCGCCCTCACTTCTCCCTTATAATATTGATTTGCTACCATTATCAAATTTTTTCGGCTTGTGCAAAGATGAAATAAGTCGAGCTAAAAATATCAGAGGAAGGTTGCAACACTTTACTCTTTTAGACATGATGCAATTATCTGTGCAAAGAATTTTAAGTACCTCACCTCTCCCTGGTTTGTGGAGGAGGAAGAAAATCATGGGATCCTGAGTCTAGAGTTCTCCCCTGTGCTAATAAAACAAAAGCAATGCTGGCTGGATCAGACTACAAGGCTTTTGAAAGAAAAGGGGGAAGGGTGTGCCTCCCTTTTAAAAAAAAACCCATCTGCAACTAAATTGTTCTTAATCTTTTTTTTTTTTAACATGATGTGAAGCACTGAATGGATTCAAGAGATTAATGTTACTGTGGGATCTCTTTTGTTTAAGACTTTCTTCTTCTCTTTGTTGTAAAAGCTTCCAGAGGTACAAATCTAATTTGGTTAACCATCTTCAATTTTACAGCACTATTGGATGATTCATAGGTCATTCATTGCCTGATGACCAGCTAACTAGGCAGTCTCCTAACTTTATATACTTAGCTCTGCTTAGAAAAGACAAGGAAGTTAGTGGAAGAGAGCTTTGCCCAAAGGATCATTTTGAGCAACCCAGTAAGAAATGAGATAGACATGTAACAACAACAGAAATAAATTCTGGGTGAATGCCAACCCTTACCTAACCAAAACAGTACTATGAACATAGAATTATAGAGTTGGAAAGGACAGCAAGGGTCATCTAGTCCAACCCCCTGTTGTGTAGGAATACAAAACTAAGCCACTTCTGAGAGATAAACATCCATCCTCTGTTTAAAGACCTTCCAAGAAAGTCTGCCATTCTCTGAGACAATCTATTCCACTATCAAACAGCTATTACAGTAAAGACATTTTTCCTAATGTTTGTGTGGGATCTCTTGTCCATGTAGGAGTGAGTTCGTTTTATGACTCCCACCATCCACTCATAGGTACAGGAATGGATGTCCATTCCATATGGGTTGCATAGAGATATAAAGATATAGACCTTGACCTAAATTCTATTGTTAGTCCCCCAACTTGAGTAGAACCATTGTGTCAGTTGTATTTATCTACTGTATATGTTGACTCACCATTCCACAATTGATTCAATGAGTCTACTTTAGATGGGACTAACCAATAAAATTCCAGTCCTTAATTCAGATTATATCCATATATACCCAAATTTATCTATATAATATATATCTGCACCCATATTTAGGTGCACGTTTTTCAAACGGATCCATTATGGATCCATTAATGGATACATATCCCCATTGACTAAAACATTTTTTTGCTCATTTTAGAAATATATACCATATTTCTATGGATTTTTCAAATGTACCCATGTTATTGAACCAACCTTCCTTTTTCTTCATTTCACAGAAGGCATTGCAAGCTGGGAAATGTATGGGTCTCCAGCCAAAAATTCTACTCATTTCCATGTTTGGTCCAAGAAGGGTGGATTGGGTAAATATGCCAACGTTAAAAAAAAAATGGATTTCTAACAGATTCTAACTGCCATAGCCTATGGCATTCCTCTACCTTCCTCTTTAGATTCTTGGGACAGCTATTCTGAAATATGAGCAAAGCTGGAGACTCTTCAGCCATGGAAGAGCTGGTGCTTGTGGAGTGGCCCTTTCAGCAACAGCAGCATCTTTAGAGGGGGTAGAGACAAGAGGAATAACAGTGACTATGGGACTAGTTAGAGCATTGCTCCCCAATGGCCAAAAATTGTGCAAGCCACCACAAAACATGGCAGTTTGGTTCAGATTGGCCTCCCTGCAACCCTCCTCAACAGACTCCAAAAAACTACTTTTTCCAGCCCCCAAACCCCACCCCTACAAGTTTTGTCTCTTCACTTCTGTTTGCTTCTAACACACTGCTGTGGTCCACTCATGGGGGAGGGTTTAGGGCCAAAAATTGCCTTTCTATGCAATTTGCTAACCCCTGACTGAGAGCCTCAGTGGACTCCAGACTGAAGCCTCATTTTTTTCACTCTCCACCAAAACTTTATCATGCTACAATGCTACAGGGTTCTGATGTAACCTCCTCCATCCTGAATGTCTCCTTCAGATCTTTCCATATTCCTTCCCTGAATACTTGCTCTGCTATCCCAATACTCACTATGGATTCTACTTGGGACAGTATGTGAAACCACAATGTGTTTTTGTCCCCCATCATCAATTTGTTTGATCTAGTAAAGTGGTTCCCAAACTTTGGTCCTCCAGATGTTTTAGATGTCAGCTTCTTAACTGTTGATGAAGTCAGCTGGGGTTTCTGGAAGTTGAAGCCAAAATGCTTGGAGGACCAATGTTTGGGAACTTCCCCCTGCTGTTCATAATAGCTTTGTCTTTGCTGTTGTTAGGAGTTTTCAAGTTCATCTTGAAAGCAACCTATCCTGGGATTTCTTGGCAAGATTTATTCAAAAGTTTGCCATTACCTTCCTCTGAGGCTGAGAGAGTATGACTTATCCAAGGTCACCCAGTGGGTTCCTATGGCTGAACAGGGATTTGAACCCTAGACTTTACCACATGAGACTGCTAAAGCAGAATTTCAGTGGGATAGTAATGAATTTTGCCAGTACTTATCAAATGATGTCATGGTTATCCTGATGCTGCTTTGCATTCTAGTCATTATCATTGCACCCCTTTCAACTGATGGGAAAATCCCAGCAATACCTACCAATTTCATTAATATTCTGCTGCCGCCCCTGTTGCAACAGGTCCAGTTCAGTTCTGGGATGACTGCAGTCATATGGCATGAGGGGGCCTGATTCTCCTCCTCTCCCTCTCTCTTCTTCCTCACTATTCCAAAGTAGCACTGAGTCAGCCTGCTTTGGAACAGCAAGGTGGAGGTGGGAGAGAGGGGGAGAGGAGGAGAATCAGGCCTCCTCATGCCACATGATTGCAGTCTTCCCGGAACTGAAGTGGAGGGACCTATCACACCAGGGGTTGCTAAAGGAGCACAATCACAGAATGAAGAGAGGTGTGATAATAAACATTTTACAACCAGTATCTTCCTGTTTCCTTTAATAACATGATAGCCATTAGACACGAGGCTGGTGTGATAATGTCTCTAGCCTCCTGGAGTCCTACACCAACGTTCAAATTACCACACTATGCTGGCTCACTTTCATGATGGTTACAGAGTCCCCCATTCCCAATGTCTATTTCTCTCATGCTGCCATTCACTGAAAGCCTCATCCAAGCATTTAGGACAGGGCTAACCTGAACACCTAAGAAGGGAGCAGGCAGCCTCACCCTCTTCCTCATGGCTCTCCACATGTAGGGTGTGACAGGGAAGAGAGCCCCTAGAGCCCTAAAACATCTGGTTTTCCATAAGGCTACACATGTACACCATGCTGTCCTGTTCAACACATGGAGAGCAATGACAAAGGAGGATGGAGCTAAATAGGTCAATCCTATCCACAAAATACATAAAAAGGGCTGTACCTATATTTATGCACAAATCACTTAAATCCACCCAGAAATGTGTGCAGCGTGCATTTTTAAAAAAATACATTTTAGAGGGCAAACTTCACATTCTAAATCAGATGTCAACTGAGCTGGGTTACAAGGTTTCAGTTCCGTTAAAACAAAATATCATACAGAATGAATCTCATTAAAACATACATTAGCTATTGGGCAAGAAAATTATATTTTTGCAGAAGTGACTTGTAACTGAGACTGTTTTGATCCCTTATTCAGTATAACTAGCATTAAGCAGAAAGTGTTAGAAGGTAAATAAATATTTCAAATTTGAATCAGTTCAGTAAACTCTGTATGTACAGTGAGTGGGAGGAAAAATAAAATACATTTTGTTGGGTGTATATAAATACCAGCAACATTGTTTTTGATTTTAATGTACATTCTTTGCAAATGTCTGCCAAGTGACGGGTATCCTATTAAATACTGTTTCAATAAAGTCACACACAAGGATTTCACATGCTGATAGGAGTTCATCCACTTTGGTTCGTGCTGCAGATAATGTCTACAGCACAAAGGCTGCCAAAATCTTATTTGTCCTTCAGATGAAGTCCATATTGACTGTCTTTTAAAAAAACAACACCCCACACAAACCACTCAGCAACCCATCCCCTTTGTATGAGCCATTATTTTCAAATTGTTTCCCAACTTATACTGCAATTGAAAATTGGACAGCTCTTCAATGGCAGCTGCATTTCAATTGATTATCAATACAGTTTTTCAGAATTAAGAATATTGTTCTATTCTTTTCCTTGGCATCATGTTGACTTTGTGTTGTGGTCATTTCAATATTGCTGTACAGTTTTGCATTGGACTCTCTGGCATTAAGATAACGCACAGGAGAATCAATTAGATTTATTATCTCCTCTCCAAGCATACTGTGAGCGATAAGGCAAACTCTATACATAATGTAGGATTTATTTTCAAGGGCTTCTATGATTACATAGCTGCAGTTATCCAGATACAAACTGGAGTGTCACATACAAAGCCTGGAGGTTTCTATTTAAAAAAACAACAAAACTGTACCACACTATAAAGAGACATCTAAGGTGAGTTTGCATGGATGACTTTTACAGGAAAAGGTCACCAAAAGGTAAGACTCCCTTGTAACCCAAGAAGTTCATACTGAGACAGCCATTAGTCCATTTTTCTTAGAGCTGTGTACACTGACACATAGGGGCTGTTCAGGGTTTCAGGCAGGAGCATTTCCCAGGTTTGCTTCAAGATGCCAGGATTTGAATTGGGGACTTTTTGCATACAAAATATGCACACTTGTACTGTGCAACAACCCTTCTTATCAATGTTCTCCCATGAAGTAAAAGAGAAACCAGACCAATCATTTCATGTAGGTGTGCCTCTTGATTGCTTCTGCTACAAGATACACTTTTAAGAGGAGATTGTGTTAATCTTTCTAAATAGAAACATTATGTAGATAATAATAATGATGATGATGATGATAATGATAATAATAATAATTTCTAGCCCGCCCCTCTGCAACGCAATCGGGGCGACTTACAGCATAAAAACTCCATAATTACATCAGTGCCCTAACCCACCCACCCCTTAAAACAATATTAAATTAGAAAAGATTCAAAACATCCAATAATTAAAAAGAGAAAAAAAAATGGAATAATTCAATGGCAGCTCAAGGGAAAAGACAGCCAAATCTTCGGGCCGGGATAGCTATTCGGGAAAGGCCTGCCGGAAAAGATCCATCTTGACAGCTTTTTTGAAGCTGTCTAAGGTGGTAAGAAGACGGATCTTGTCCAGCAGGACATTAAATAATCTGGGAGCGGCATCAGAGAAGGCCCTCTGGGAGGTCACCGACAGCCTTGTTTTCATAGGCTGTAACAGATTCCTCCCCGAGGATCGAAGTGCGCGGGGAGGGTCATACGGGAGGAGGCGGTCCCGGAGATAAGTTGGACCCAAGCCATGCAGGGCTTTAAAGGTTATAACCAACACCTTGTACTGTGCCCGGAAACAAATAGGCAGCCAGTGGAGAGCTTTTAGCACAGGTGTTATATGCTCTCTCCTGGAAACACCAGAAATCAACCTGGCTGCCATGTTCTGAACTAGCTGAAGTTTCCAAGTCAAGCACAAGGGTAGCTCCATGTAGAGTGCATTACAGAAGTCAAGACGGGAGGTTACCAGCACGAGTCTTTGCCTTGTGTTCTCGATCACCTAATAGGACCCAACAGAAGTCTAGGATGTTGCTTATGAACTCTTTAGAGAACTCTTATCCCCCTTGTGTAGTAGAGTCATAGAGTCTTGGCAGAAGCCACAAAGGGCCATCTTGTCCAACTCTCTGTCATGCAGGAATATACAGCTGAAGCACTCCTGATAGATGCCCATCCAACCTTGGTTTAAAGACCTCCAAAGAAGTCCACCACCCTCTGAGGGAGTCAAACAGCTCTTAAAATAGTCAAGTTCTTTCTAATGTTCAGGTGGAATCTCTTTTCTTGTACAGTACGGTAATTTGAATCCATTGGTTCATGTCTCTGGAGCAGCAGAAAACAAGCTCACTCCATCTTCTACAAGACTTCCCTTCAGATATTTAAAGGAATTTGATATGAAAGCATCTCACTGTATAATCATTTCTTTTTTTAAAAAAATCTGTCAATATGCTCCAAATTGTTTATGAATTGGAAAGCAGCAAATATTTTTGCCAAGTGAGAAGATTTGAGGTGTCATGAAAGAGCATCAAATGGTGGGTTATTTAATTGGTTATCATCATATTTTTACTGGTAAAAATGACAGAGGTTTGATAGATTGCATCCCTTCTGTGCCAAAATAACTGGGCTAGTCTGGGATACTGTGCATGGTGGGTGGGTGGGTGGGTGGTTGTTTAATCCACTTGAGGGCCAGCCATGTTTGCTGGTGCACTCTATGTGAGTGGCCACTACATGTTTTGGTTCCTTTTTATCAGTATTGTTACAGCATTTGGTCTTGAGTCCACTCCATTTCCTTTAAGTCTTTTTCAGGAAGGGGGCAAAAGCACAAAATAAACTTGGCTAAGAAGACTTTGGATTTACTTTTCCCCCCAGGGGCCACTGTTTCATATGGCACACGTTGCCTTTTCAGGCTTTCCCAAACTCTTTCATTCTTAGTTATATTCTTAGTTATAAAGTTCAGTCATCACCTGTTCCTGAGAGAATCCCATTCTTTTGGTCTCCTATTCCTTGTTTCCTGTTCCAGCCAATTCTCACTTACAATGGTTGGAGATCCTGGTCTGAGTGTGCATGCCTGGGCTTGTTTTTGTCTTGTTTACATGTTTAGATGTAACATGAAACTGTAGTTTGTTCATAAGCACCAGGTTTCTCTCTTCTCCTTTGAAGAGGATAGATGAGAGGGAATGTATGAGCTCCAGATCACATACATCATGTAATGGTCTGAACCAGGCCAATGTCACAGCAGGGAATTCACAGATATTTTTCATATCCAACTTATTGTTCACCAGGCTGTGTTGTCTGTCATTTTAGAAACTGAATTTGAAAAAGTGGGTAAAACCTGAAGCCCATCACCAGTTACTGATCTGTGAACTGGCCAAACTTTGGGAAGGAACGGATGCACTTGAGGAAGCATCAGATACAATGAAAAGCTTGGCTGGAGACATATTTGCCTGTTAATTGTTGTTATAGTTAATATTTCTTAGAAACAAGAAAGCTTTTAAAGATAAATACCTTTAATGCATCTATTGATTTCCTTTATTTACACTATTAATAAACTGACTCAAACAGTCTTGTTTTTTTTCAACAGAGAAGGGAAGAAATTCAGACTCAGGTACCCACTAAATATTTTCTGTGTATTTTCAAGCAGTTTATATATTAAAACTGGAATTAAAACTGATTGGCTGATAATGAGTGCAGAAGCTGACCTTTGAAGAGATTTATTAGCCCTGCAAAGGATGAACTGGGCTACCTCTGACCTTGACAGAGAAATACAGAAATAACCCTATGGTATAGTTAACCCCTTATGGATGCTAAAAATAGATCCTGGAGAAAACACAAGAAGGTTTGTAATAAGTAAACATGAGAATTGCCATTGAATAAAAGACTGCTGGAAGATCAAAAAAGGAGCCTTGCAGAGGGGAGGTGTATTATGAAAAGCTGGATCCAGACCTTGTAAAAGTTACTTTTTTGATACCCAGTTCCCAGAATCCATCAGCCCTGGAAGATTCTGCAGATTATAGTAACATTCTGGCAAATTCTTCATTACTTTTTTTTTTTTTTTAGGGTTTGTGTGTGTGTATTATTTCTGCATAGTATGCAATATATCGTGTCCATGACGTAACAGCACTGGTGCACAGCTCAAGCTATGGTGCCTTCTGGGGCTTGTAATTTTCTGATGGGAACATACCTTCCAACATTTCACAGATGACAATCAGGACACATGTGGCCAAGCAACATGAGAGTGTAGTCAAGATGGCAAAATTTATTAATGAGAAAGAACATACAAGCTAGGAGAGGCTGCAGCCGTTTACTTTTGTCTGAACTGACTGGAAAGGGCAACACTCTTTCCCCTCCTCTCCTCTCCTCTCCTCCCTGCTGGGTTAATTGGGTACAAATTACTTTTGCACTTTGAACTCAGCTTGCAGCAATGGAAGTAAGCTGAGGACAAATGGGGCAAGTGAGGGGAGAAAGAAAGAGGAACTGAGTCATTTTTAAAGCCTCTGGAAAGATGGGACAATGGAGGATTAATTAAGACTGTTCCTGCCAAATTGGGGATGCTAGAAGGTACACTTTTAGTGATGGATGAGAATTTCAGTTCATTTTTAAACCAGAATTTAGAAAATGTACATTTCTTCAGATGGAAAGAAATATGGAGGATGGAAATAATCTGAGATTTAAAAAAAAAAAAAAAAGCAAAAGGGGAAGAAACCACGCCTGACAGATTCAGCCATCCACACCAAGGAGATTATCAGACACCCTTAATATGGCGTTCCAGGAATGCCAGGAGATTGCCAGGAGATCACAAAAGGACTCAGTTATTAGACGACATCCTTGTCCCATACTGGCCCCCTTTTGCCCCTGTTTTTTCCTATTCATGGCTTAAACTGTGAACAGATCACCCATTCTGATCCTGTCATGGAATGATGGGTGAGCAATAAGGAGCCTGTTATGCTGACACAATGCCAGCCACAGTGAGAGGTCCCTGCTGAACACTTCTGGGTGTGATTGGGACAAGAAGATGAGTAACAGCCTTTTTTTCCCACTCCCCAGGTGACTTGGCTTTTTTAAACTGTGTTTTTGTGCGTACTGTTACTTTTGGATCTTTATTTTCCTTTTTGTTTTTGAATTTCCCACACGCTCATTCTCTCGTGAGAATGGCTGGGAACTCAAACCAGGAAGCGAATGGGGCTCTACTTGAGCTCCATTCACTCCTGGCTGCTGAGGGAAGGTGGTGGTTGTGCAATTAAGGTAGGTCTGAAATGGGCGGTTATTGTGCCGGGATGGGGACTGGGGTGGGTGGGATATAATATGGCAAGATGGGGATGCTTTTTGGGACCCCGTCTGATAACCTCCTTGAGGGCTTTAAGTCATCAGCCCTTAAAAGTCCTCTGGGTTTGAATGTCCATATATTTAAACATAGTAATACAAAATTAGGGCTGCTACTTCTGAGAGGCGCCTCATCTTTAGTACCTAAATGGCAGGCAGCTTGAATACCATTGTCTTCATAATTTTATGTATTTTACTATCCCTGTGGAAAACTGCACAGTTTTCAAAGACTATTTGCACTTGGGACAAAATGTGCATGTGGTATATGTGGAAAACTTCCACCAGAATCTTATATAATCTCATAGAATCATAGCGTTGGAAGAGACCACAAAGGCCATCTAGTCCAATCCCCTGCCAAGCAGAAATACACAATCAAAGCACCCCTGACAAATGGCAATCCAGCCTCTCTTTACAAACCTCCAAAGAAGGAGACTTCACCACACTCCAAGGCAGTGTATTCCATTTCAGTATAGCTCTTACCGTTAGGAAGTTCTTCCTAATGTTTAGGTGGAATCTCTTTTCCTGTAGTTTGAGTCCATTGCTCCATGTCCTAGTCTCTGGAGCAGCAAAAAACAAGCTTGTTCCTTCTTCAATATGACCTCCTTTCAAACATTTAAACATGGCTATCATGTCATCTCTTAACCTTCTCTTCTCCAGACTAAACATACCCAGCTCCCTAAGCTGCTCTTCATAGGAGCATGGCTTCCAGACTTGTCACCATTTTGGTCACCCTCCTCTGGACACGTTCCAGCTTGTCAATATCCTTCTTGAATTGTGGTGCCCAGAACTTGACACAGTATTCAAGGTGAGGTCTGACCAAAGCAGAATAGAGTGGCACTATTAACCTCCCTTGATCTAGACAGTATTCCCCTATTGATGCAGCCTAGAATTGCATTGGCTTTTTTTAGTTGCCGAATCACACTGTTCACTCATTTTCAGCTTGTGGTCCACTAAGACTCTTAGATCCCTTTCACATGTACTGCCATCAAGCTAGGTGTCACCCATCCTATATCTGTGATTTTCATTTTTACTGCCCAAGTATAGTATCCTACATTTCTCCGTGTTGAAATTCATTTTGTTAGTATTGGCCCAGTTTTCTAATTTATTAAGGTCATTTTGAATTCTTATCCCGTCCTCTGGCATATTAGCTACCTCTCCTCATTTGGTGTCATCTGCAAACTTGATAAGCATACCCTCTGTTCCCTCATCCAAGTCATTAATAAAGATGTTGAATAGCACTTGGTCCAAGACAGAACTCTGTGGCACCTCACAGAACCCTGTGGCACTGTGTTACATTTTGTAAAGTTTCATATACTGTACCTAGCTACATAACAAAGGTTCTAAGAAACTCCTTTCCTTAATTTTGAAGATGCGTAATGGTACACTAGCAAGTGTCCAATGCACATTAGAACCAATGCAATGCACATCAGAACTGATGTGATATGCATCAGGATTGATGTGATGCACATTGGGACCAATACTCGTCCATCCTGACATGCATCAGACACCAATGGCCATCAGGCACTTTGCTTGCTTTGCTATGTAATACCGTAACAGCAGCGCTCCAGTGCATATGGACTTTTCACAACTGTACCATTCTAATTCCCACACACATAAATCTACTTAGGGAAACATAAGTCCCCAATAGGATTCTAGCCAACATTTTCTGCACAGGCAACATGTTTTGCAAAAAAATTAACATTTCTGCACAGAAATATTTCCTTTGCAGAAAATGCTATTTTCTGCATAGAAAATGCTGTCTCCTGTGGAGGGAAATTATGTGCCAATTTTGTCCAGAGCAAGTCCCAAACAGCAGGTTCTCATCAGTCCAGGATTCTCCCTATCAGTGTTGCCCAACACTTGAGAAATGTGTTTTTCAACCATTTTTCAAATTTTTCTAATCTTGTTTCTATACCTGCTGCAGCCATGCATCCGATGAAGTGGACTCAAGTCCTTGAAACCTTATGCTAGAAATGTATTTCTCTCAATCTCAAAGGTCTGACAGCAGCGGTGCGGGCCATTTTCCTCCTTGTGCCCAACCGATAGGCTACAGCAGTGTGTTTTGGGCTAAGTGACATGATGCCATTTCTAGCTGCCATTATGTGTTATTTGGGGCTGGTTTTCCTTTTTTTTTTTTTTTTTGGTGGGGGGAGGTGGACTCTGAGTGCTCAGGAAAGAAAACTACTGCATTTTTAGTTAGTTTGAGGGGCTTTGGGCTGATTTTTGGGAGAAAAAACCCCCCAGAAAATCATCCAACTTTTTCTTTTCATGATGGGAGCCTGAGGTCTTTGGGAAGCTTCAGGGGCTGCAGTTTTGAGTCCCAAGGGCCACTCTTTGTGCACCCCAGTGCTGCAGGATTCCTATTTTTTAAATGTCTATAGTTTTTAAGATGTAATCAACACATTTCAGTCGGTGAAAGTTATCAAGAGGGATTGAATAGTGTTGTACATATAGCAGTACAGCCACAGAGGTACGTAGCCCTAGTATGTCTGAGCTGGATATAATGTGAAAGTTTCTTTTATTTCAAAAGCAAGCATATAGGTTTGTTCTATCTGACTAAATGATATTCCAAGAATGCAACTACTGGTTACACAGGCATCTCACAGATAAGAGTGGGGGGTTGTTTTTGCATTTGCTTTGAAGAGCTCTGTGATCAAGACGGCAATCTGTTTTGTCTGTTGCCTCTGACAGTATCAGAGGAGACCCGGCTTGGCTAGATTGATTGGTACCTCCAGCTTAGCCATTTCCAAGCAGAATGGCTGGGGTTTTTGCCTAATGATGTTACATTTGTCCTGCAGATGATGTAGAGCATGCTACAGAGAATGAACAGCTCGTCTCTGATCGCTCCTTATTTGGCAAGCACTCACATTTCACACGAACCCTCCTCAGCCCCATTAATATTATATATAGATACCCTTGTCACAGATTTACATTCGGTGATCCAAAATCAGGATGGAAGGGGTGAAATGTGTGAGGGGGGTAGGAGTGAGGAGGTGAGCTGATTTATGATAGGGAATGTTGAAGAATAAAAAGGAAGTGATCAAATTTATATTAATGCTCTGACCTACATTCTAAAGTAGCACTTCACCCCCCCCTTTCCCCAACTCAATTCAATTCTAAGGGCTCTTTCCTCCTGAGGAACTCCTGAGGAATTCCATGGATACATCTTCATATCACAGCTTTCATCTACTCAGAGGTAAGTCTCAGTGAGTGCAGGGGACTTACTCCCAGGGAAATGTGTAGAAGTATTGCAACTGTACAGTAACACAATTGTGCATTACGACTGACATTTGTGGCTGCCAGAGCTGACTTCCTTACAAGGTAAATATTAGGTTGATGGCCAGAATTCAGTTGGACACTTATGTCTTTGTAAGTAGGCTTACATCTGCAGGAAACAAAATTGAGCAGTTTCACAATGTCTGTATTCAGCAAGGAGCTGCCATGATGATGTTATATAAAGGAGCCAGTGAAGTGACCATTTCACATTGGGACTTTTGTACATTGAATCACAGAATCATAGAGTTGGAAGAGACCACAAAGGCCATCCAGTCCAACCTCCTGCCATGCAGGAAATCACGATCAAAGCATCCCTGACAGATGGCCATCCAGCCTAGGGCTTCAGCTGAGTCATGAATCACTTATCCCCAAATGGGACATCCTTCCAACTAAATTTGTCAGAATTCAGCCCAGGGATTTGCACACCTTATAGTCATGTTCTGAATTGGCTTTCAAAATATCACACCAGGTTCCTTCCAGTACCCATAGTAAGAAAAATGGACTCACACAGTACAGCTTTACATCTCAAAAGTTTAAAGTGTGCTCTTTTAAAGGTAGGATATATTTAAATTCACATATATATTCATACAGAGAGGGTCCCGAAGGCCTGTGACTTCCTGCAGATCCCTCTTGGTGCTTGGTGACAAATCCAGATTTGATAGTGTCGCGTGTGAATGACTCTTGGTCTTCTTTTGCCTACAAAATTTCTTTGTATGTCTCCTTCTGGTGACTATGGATTTCTTTTTACCATTGATCACGTTTCTCTTATAAACTCTCCTAGATTATAGGGATGGCACAGCTGTAATTCTAGTTCTGCCACAGTGACTGAGTGAAAGAGGATGCAGTTTAAAATTCTACCTGCACTCAGAGGTGGTGTTAGAGTTAGCAACCTTTGCATGTTACTCTATAGGAATTGCTAGTTTACATGTTACTCTCTGGAAATTTAGGAGCAGAACAAGCTTGTTTTCTGCTGCTCCAGAGACTAGGACACAGAGCAATGGGTTCAAACTACAGGAATAAGAGATTCCACCTAAACATTAGGAAGAACTTTCTGACAGTAAGAGCTGTTTGGAAGGAGAATGCACTGCCTCGTAGGGTGGTGGAGTCTCCTTCTTTGGAGGTTTTTAAACAGAGGCTGGATGGCCATCTGTCGGGAATGATTTGATTGTGTATTCCTGCATGGCAGGGGGTTGGACTAGATGGCCCTTGAGGTCTCTTCCAACTCTATGATTCTATTATTCTTTTCCCACACCCCCTCTCTACTAGTATCATTCTAAAATACTGCCATATTATCTTCCCGCTTTCCTCTTCTTTAGTCCATATATTTGATTATGTACAACTTATTATAAGTAAAGCTACATTTTAATGTTTTTACAAAGAAGACTAAGCTTAATTATGTTCTTTGCTAAAACTTGTGGGAAGGTGGGTGGGCAGTCATGGGACTGGTTGTTGCCCAGCTTCTGCCATAGCAAATGATTGGTCTGCTGAAGAGATCCACTACTATCTCTCACATTTCCCAACAGGCAGGTAATCAATGAATGCTAAAAGCTGTGTCACGCCAAGTCAGTCCATCAGTCTGTCTAGTTCAGTCTTGTCCACACTGACTGGCAGTGTGTGTGTATCAAGGAGGCATTTAATGTGCAATTGTCCTAGTTCATTCTTGAAAATTTATGAAGAGTGTATTGTGATCTTCAGTTTGCAGTCCTGTGTTTTCTAGATGTTTTTCAGTTGTTCCATCTTTTTTCTTACCAAAAACAATACATTAAGGACATGTAATACCTGTTCAGTATCTTTCATCTGTAAGCACTATCTGGAAGCACCCCATGTGTCTCCAGGGTTTAAAACGGGAATCTTTGGACTTTATCAGATGTGTGAAAAATGCATCAGAAGAACACGACGAGAACACAAACGGGTGACATTATCAGACGTCGTCATCTTTGAACCGTTCCAGGGGCCTAGTGCAGGCATGAATAAGGCGCCCCTTTTTATTGATGGCTTAGCCCATCAATAAAAAGAGACACTTTATTCACACCTGCACTACAACCCCGGAACGGCTGAAAGATGACGACGTCTGCTAATGTCACCCGTTTGTGTTCTCATCATGTTCTTCTGATGCATTTTGGGATGTGGTTTTGTGCTGCATTTACTTGCATCTGATAAAGTCCTTTATTAGGAGTAAGCAACCTTGTGTGTAACCAGTAGAGAACAGGGTTTAGATTACTGTGACACAGTTTCCTGTTTGTCACATTGCTTTTCCTTTTCTGCTTCTTGGTCATTGTGTCTCTTGTGCATTCTCCATTATCCACATCTCTGAGCAAGAACAGCTTCTGCTTTGCAGAATCAGAAACTGTGACCTGACGTAACCTTACCTCTTCCCTTTTTTCCAGGCTAAGCCTGTGTCACTGTACATAGGAAAGACTGTGGCTGAGATCCCACATGATCACATGTAGCATAATAGTTCTGTTTTCAGATATCTTGTATAGCTTCACTTTCACCAGCCCCAGAACTCATATCAGTTCAATAAGCCCCACCCAATGGTCATTCCATGGCTGGTGGAAAGCAGGGGAGGACTGAAAGAAGTGCAGAAGGGATGTCCCCATAGAGGGGTAGCCTTTTTGCAATCCAGACTGCCACCCCTGCGTACCACTGTTGGTCAGCGATGGTGCCCTGCCCTTCTCCTCCTGAGGACATCTTCTGCCAAGATACACTAGGGTCCTCCAGAGGTCTCAGCAGGATGTCATCAGTCTTCATGTGGCTATGGGAACTTCCCCTCTGCTCTCCACCAGTAATGGACTGGCTGGATCCTAAGGCGGGAGGGGGCATTTTAGTCATTGTGGAGGAAAGAAGGGAATACCAATGGACTTTATCAGACTAGTGTGTAAAAATGTAATCTGCGGGTGAGGATAGTGGAAACATTGAGGCATTAGTACACTTATTATCGCACGTTACTGTAATCACACAAAAGAACCACCACGGAATTATTGCATGACAACCACTAGCACTGTAAGAATGGGAGATTACTTCCGTGATTTATTATGGGTGAGATTTCAGTGGTTCTCACAAGAAGACATGAGTGTGCTTAAAACTCCAAAAACACCTTAATTAACAAAGTAAATTAACACACAAGCACTGGAACATGCCTAAAAACATGCAAACTAAAGGGGACAGTTAATAAAAAGAGTGTCCTGTGCTTTGTTTTCATGTTCTCACCTGAAAGTTTTCTCACTAAGGACTGTCTATCCATGCTGTAATCTTGCAATTACAACAGGATGTGGTTTTGCATACCCTCGATACCGGGGGGGGGGGGAAGAGAGAGAGAGAGAGAGAGCCAGAGATAGTGATGATCTATTGATGGCTTATCCTGTCAATTAAAAGTGACACCTTATTCACGGCTAGGGCATGGAATGACCACGTGAAGACGACAATGTCATGTGATAGCCGTGCTTGTTTACACTACCACGATGTCATAATCCCGTGATTTCTGCTGCATCTGATAAAGTCCAATGTCTACAACAACCAAAAAAGTACCTCCACAAGGATAAGGTGGAATTATGCTTGTTTATGTCACTAACAGGGTGTCAACCTATAAAACATTTATACCCTTTTACTATTTTATACTACTTTTTAAAAAATCATACTTTATTTTTATTACACACATTTACTACTTATACCCCTTTTTTGCAACTTTATTTTTTTACTACTTATACCCTTTTACTAAAGAAGACTGTGTTTGCTTTATTCTGCTCAGTTGTATGTGAGGGGGTGGTGGCTGATTACTGTTTGGTTCCATTTTGCCTTATGGATATCTATCTACAAGGCTAGAGATAGAACACAAATTCAAAGAAGTTATGGGTCTCAAGGAGTACAGCAATTAACCAGATTACTCAGGAGTTATTTTTATCATTCCCTTACACATGTGTATGCCATGGGGGGGGCATTGCAGAGGCTGGTATTCCCTTCCTCTTCCACCCTGGATTGACTGAACAGCCCCTGAGCTCTCCACCTCACACAACTATTCCTTACTTTATGGGGAGCATGCAGGATCACAGAAACATCTGGTTATGTCCCTGTAGCCAGAAGGGAAATGATGACATCAGTACTGAGATCTACTGGGGTCCTCTGAAGGTCTTAACACTACTTTGGGGCGCTTATTAACGCTAATTTTGGGTCTGACTAGGGGAAAAGAGACAGATGCTTTTGTGGTCCTGCCTGCTCCCCACAAAGTAGAAAATGGCTGTGTGGGGTGGTTTCAGAGGCTTTGCGATAAATCAGACGGGTGGCATATGGTTCATTGTGTCTAGCCTAGATACACATACAGACCTACTGTGATATGCTGAGTCATACTGGAGTGTGGCCACAGTCATCTAAGCCATATAGGGCTTTATAGTTTATCACTTTGAATTGTGCCAATTACGAATTCTAGCTACAAAAAGTACTTTTCAGACCTCTGGTGATTTATCCATCTTTACCACCTCCACTGCTTTATTTTTCCCCCCTCTGGGCTGCTACTCACAAGATTCCAAGGAAATAATTCTAGGTTCTATGTGGGTCTCTTCTAGTTCTACTCTGCAGGGCAAATGCACAGAACAGATATGTGAAGACTCCATTTCTGTTTAAATATGCATGACACACAAGACTTCTTTTGGGTGCTGAACATTTTCTGAAATTATTGCCACTGTCAAAGACAATAAGAATAAGTGCATCCATGCTGATCTAGGAAAAACTGGCTTTGATAATACAGTAGAAGTCATATCAAAGAGCATGTGCCAAATCAGTTATTGCCTCTTATAACCCAGGGCAGTCTTTTAAAAAAAAAAAGCTGAAAACATATGGTTTGGGGTTTTTTGTTTTTTGTTTTTTTTAATAAAATCAATGGGTCCCTGAGTAAAAAGTCATATAGGCCAAATGATCAATAGCAACAGGTGTCTCTGACGTTGGTGATGCAGTAGGCTTTAGTCTGAATTTTAGGTATTGAACCTATTTGTCGGATAGAATTCAGCATGTTGGATAGTTCATTTAAAGTCAAGAAGCCTCTTCTTTGAGTAGGAAAAGACAGGGACATCACAAGGATACACTTCCCAGCACGACAGAGCATAGTGCCAGCATGGAGGGCAGAGTGTAGCCTTCCTTTCTGGAAGGGAAGGGTAGAAAAGTTGAAGGAGCTGCGTGTTTGTTTTTTTCTGGTAGTAATGCTACCACTACTATTTGTTCATGTGTTTTGGACATGGTGACAAATAAGGAGGGGTGCAATGGCAGTTGGAAGCCCAAAGAACCTGTGGATTGCATGTTGCCCACCCTTGCTGTATAATAAACAGATCCTGTAACTTTCCTCCACAATTGTTGTGTGCCTTCAAGCTATTTCTGACTTACGGTGAGCCCATCATGGGGTTTTCTTGGCAAGATTTATTCAGAGGGGGGTGGGTTTAGCTTTGCCTTCCACTGAGGCTGAAAGAGTGTGGCTTGCCCAAGGTTACCCAGTGGGTTTCCATGGCTGAGTGGGGATTCGAACCCTGGTCTCCAGAGACATAGTCCAATGCTCAAACCACTAAGGCACGCAGACATCTTTCTTTCACAGTGCTACCTAATAAATAGCTTTTAGGGTTATACAGCTAATGCCACCCCTCCTTTGAATTATATTTGAAAATTTGTGCTTCTTAACTTGAGTCATAATGTAATTATATGGCACAGAACAGTATTTACCTTATTTTACTTTTTTTTAAAATGATGAAAATCATACAAGCCCCTTGCAGTGATGAGTAGTGGAATTAATAGTCCTTAGAATTTGCCAGGTTACATATGCAATATCACATCTGAGCAGCCTTCTAACCAAATCACAAGATATGAAGCAAAGTTAAGAGTAATTAAATCCCAAATATGACAAGAGTGTGAACCAGGGAGAATTAATTCATGTCTAGTTGCATATTGATAATAATCAAGTGACATACCGAGCAAGAATTAATATTACCTTCAATGCAACTAGCTATGAATGATCCCGTAATATCTTATTACAATTACAAAAGTTTCTTGCAAAATACATTTAAATATTGTATACATTAATTTAGTTTCAGGACCCAAAATTATGTTGGACAATATTAATTTCAACCTTCTGTATTCTCTTATTAGCCAATTGCATCACTTGATTTCTTATGCCTACTTTATAATTATCTTTAATTACCAGTTTATAATAAGTTTATTCTGTTAATTCAAGGTTGTTCATGCCCTGAAGCATAAACCAATAACAGTATGATTTGAACCTGTGACTAATTAGAAATGTGTAGTGCCATTAGGTAACTTGTTAATGGAAATTATTTCATCCTTTAAGTAACCCACCTTTTATTCCTTCTGATTGAGTTCTTAATACAGGTTTGGGGCGGAAAACATAACCTCTGTGATAAACTGAGCATTCTATGATGAATGTACTGATATGTAAATAACAGGGGGGGGGATATAAAGGGAAGGATGGACTCACTGACATAAAGTAAAAGTGGGTTGTGTCTTTAAGGAGAAAATAAGTGGATCAATTAATGAAGTATCTGTGTTTTGTCTGTTGAAAGCCTCTTTCATTAATCAGTGCAATAACATTGGGTGATGTAGTGGTATTTTGGTGTGTCTTTTAAAAAGAAAGAAAAGAAGCAGCAAAAAGCATCCTCTGTCTGAAGAAGGGTTCAGTAGAATATGATGGGAACTGAATAGCCAAATTCCAGAAGACTGTGTATGAACAAAGCCAATAATTTAGTGCAAAAATCAGAACTCAGCTTACTTGACAAAGTTACTGTAGGGGAAGGATTGTGCATCTACTGGGCATGCACAGTGGTACTGCATCTACTGGGCATGTTGTTTAATTCCAGGCATATCCCATTAAAAACGTTGGGTACCAGGTGATGAGAAAGACCTCTTTCTGAAATGCTGCTCCAGAAATGCTGGGTTAGACAGGTAAGTTATCTGACATCATACATTACATCTTCCAAGGTTGTGTTTCTGAAATGCAGATCATTTTAGCTTATTTGCATGTCACCCATAAAGATTTTAACCCTGTGTGTGTTGTTAAGAACTGCAGTGTTGGTGAAGTTTTTATTTAAAAAATAACAATATGAAGAAAAAGCAACAAAAACAAAGCAAATAAAAGCTCTGTTGTGGGGGTAAAAAAATCCATAGTGGAAGGAAAGAAAGAGAGGAGCAGCTAAAGGAATAGAGAAGGGAAGGGAATGAGATTTTGCAAACATATGATGAGCCCCCCCCCTTCAGCTTCATATTAAATCAGACAGATATTGGACTCAATCCTACATGGGTCAGTATAATTCAGTTGTTCTACATAAGGAGCTACATTATACTGAGCCATTTACCCTCCCTGGATTTACTATAGTAAATAGCTGAAGCCCCACCTTCCACTGCCATTCTGTGCCTGGTGGAGAGCAGGGGAAGGACCATAGAAACTTCTGGCTATGACCCTGTACCCAGAAGTAAAGTGACTACATCATCTGCTGAGGTCTACCAAGTTCTTTTGGAGGTCTCAGCAGTTGACGTAATCATTTTGCAAATGGCTATGGGGACATAGCCAGATGTTTCAATGACACCCCCCCCCATTCTCCACCAAGCATAGCATGGTTTGGGGAGGGCTTCAGTGGTTCCACAATGGGTCTTCAGGGAGCTTTGGTCACTGCAGAAGGAGGAAGGAGGTACCGGCCTCTACACTGACCACAGATAGACATAGGCAGGCACAAATGGCCTGCATGTGCAAGTAACAGGATGCCAGCCATAATGAACATTCATCTTTCTCTCCAACAGGTGCCAACAGGAAAAGAACCAAGTGGAGCAAACTGAAGTGGACAATTATGAGATAAATGATGCCTGACTGCAAGCCTAACTTTGAGTGGAAAATTAGAATTTATTTGCAAAATATTTCTTGTGAAAATTAATTTTTCAGGAGCTGAATACAGCTTCAGCCTGTGGGATTAGGTTTAAAATTCTGGTCTCACACAGCTGGTTACAAAGTGAGGTTTTGATTAATCAGAGGATTGGTCTAATCATCTATTGCTAGAATAATAAATGAGAGCAGATGAGGTCCATACAAGCTGCTTCTTGAACTAAGCACTTTATGAATTGAGGGTAAGCACTCAGGGAGAATTCAGGTTACACAGACTACCTATGTGTGGAAAGTTAATTATCAGTAAGTGTTGGTCAGATGGGTTCTTTGGTTAACATTGTTTTGCTTTCAAGATGTTGGTTTGACATCTTTTACAATATGACTTACATCTAATTACTTATATTGCTTCTGAGACAAGCAAATACAGGTGGAACAACAACTGTGTCACTGGATTAGCATTTTACAGAGTGAGAGGAAATACTTTGCCTCTTCAAACCCAGTGGTTTTTGGTGTTATCTATATAGGTTAAAACAGAGATAGACAGGTGCCAGTCTTGTGGGATCAACATGGTATTCTAATTGCCTGAATGAATTTATCTCAGTTTTTATTTGCTCTGATGTTAACTGTTCAAACTTTTAAAATTATCCTCCTAAAAACTATGGAATGTGTTGCCTTACAAAATCTTTAACTAAGAGCAAAATTTGCTTTTAGAATACTCTGTGTTCTTGTTATACACTGCATACTGAATCATGTGGCCTTCCCAATTTTGTTGGATGGTGTGCCCCATCAGCCCTAGCCAGCAGACGTGAGGGTGAAGGAATGCTCGGAGTTGCACTTCAGCCAACATCTGGAGGACTAGATGATTCCCATCCTTCTCCAAGGGGGAAGAAATCTTTAGTGGCATAAAGATATTCAAACTGTGTTAACAGTAAGAATAGAAGAAGGGGTGATGTTAGCTTGCCTCCTAGTTAGCTGCAGCTCCCACCATCATATTCACTTTTCTAAGGATTTCTAAGTCATAGCACCATAGAATCAACCTAGGTCACAAGGGTCATCTCGCCCAGCCCCCCACCTTGCAGGAATATGCAATTAGAACACTTCTGAAAGAGGCCCATCCAACCTCTGTTTAAAGACTTCCAAAGAAGGAGAGTACATCACCTTCCAAGGCACTGTTGAACAGCTCTCTATGGTATGTTTATACCAGAAGTCCTTTATTTTAATAAGGTTCGCTATTATCCACAGTTTCACTAATTCACAGTAAGTCTGGGAACATATTCCCCGTGGATACAGGGGGCGACCTGTATCCTTAATTCTGTTATGATCATAATGTAACTTGAGTAACATGTATACATTTAAATATACTTTTATTTCTGGGGGAGGGAGAGAACATTTTGAAGTACTAGTTATTTCCAGCATCTGAGGGGGGAAAGTCTTGCCATAAGGAGCCAGCCACTGGGATTCTGAGGAATGCAATGGGAACAGGAATAGCAGATTTTCACACCCCTATGTCAAAGGCAAGTGCTTAGTTTCATCTATTGATCAAGATGGCCCTGGATGGCATGGAAATCCTCTCCCACTGCAGCTCACAGCAATGCTCCCATTCGCTCCCTGACATCAGTAAACAGAGACTCTCACAATGAACATCTATATTGTCTTTGATGTTCTTGCACTGATAGATTATTTGCAATCCTATAAAATGAGCCAAACAGAGAAAGTAGAAAACGTGCAAGGCTTTGAGCTCTTAGCAGTATACATAAGTGGGTACTAGCAGCAGAAATATAACACTGGCTGGTGTTATATATCAAGAAAACCTTTTTATTCGAAGAATGTTGCATTTCCTATGATGGGTCAAGCCTGTAAAAATAAAGACAGGAAATCAATAAGCAGAGCAAGAAATAAAATAAAAAGTAGCCTTGGTGCAGGCGTTCTGTTTCCCCTCTTCATCACAGCTGTGACTAAGTGTCTTTCAGTTTTTCATACTTTCGGGTTGCTGAATGTCTTCATGCCTTCTGGATGATCTTTCACTGCAAAGTGTGTAAATGTCAGACAGTTGCTTATCCTCCTCCTCTTCCTCCTCCTCCTCTTCTCTTTTCTTCAGGGAGCTTGTGGCAATGTACGTGAGATATGCTTCTCCCTATATTTTATTCTACTTATTAGATTCATCAATAAAAACTGGAGTCGATTAACCTGCAGGAAACCATTAGTAGCTTCTTAGGAACACTAGAGTTCCCCAAAACACTGCTGCTCCTTAATAGATACTATAGCCTCCATCCAACATCCCTCAGTGTAATGTAAATATCTGCATGTGGACACATGCTGTGTTGAGTCATTTACCCCACCATCTTACTGTAAAGCCCCTGAAGCTGCCCTGAACAGCCATCCCATGCTTCACAGTGAGCATGTAGGATCAAAGAAGCACCTGACTATATCCCCCATAGCCAGATGTAAAATTATTACAGCAGTGCCAAGACCCATGGAGGCCATGAGCAGATCTCAGCACTGATGTCATCATTTTGCATCTGGCTATGGGGGATGTAGTCACATGCTTCTCACAGGCTGCCCACTTGCCATGAAGCACAGATTGACTTCAGGGGCTTTGGGCACTGTGGAGGGAGGAAGGGAACACCAACCCCCACAGTGCCTGAAAAGGGACATCCACATGCCTACAGGACGCTTAAGTTCTGCATGCCCCTAACAGAATTCCAGCTTATGTGACACTATGTGACTCATTTATTGGGTGGGGTGGGGGGGAACATAAACTGTTTTAGATGTTAAGTGATCATATGAATCACACTCCTCTGTCATGCAATTATTGATTAGGCCATATGAAGAATGTTCTCACAATACTTTTCTGACTCCACATGTTCTAGTGAAAGTATATAGATCAGAAGAGAATTCTGATCCATTGACAGTGCTTATCTATATATTCATAGAATCTTCAAAAAATTACTTTTTGGGCTATATATCAACTGGGGCAATTTTAGAGTTATAGTCCAACCCCCCTCCCACAAAAGGAAAAACAACTTTTTCAAGCTCTGGGAATAAAATGCAATGTCTTCTATTGGGTTTCAGTGGATGGAATGGGAGCTTGTGGTTGCTCCACATGACAAGCATAGGTTGTCACATTGTTCTTATGTGACTACAGTGGACCCTCAGAATCTGCTGGGATTTGGTTCCAGGACCCCCTGTGGATAGCAAAATCTATGGATGCTCAAGTCCCATTATATACAATGGCAAAGTAAAATGGTGTCCCTTATATAAAATGGCAAAATCAATGTTTGCTTCTTGGATTTTTTTTAAAAAAATATTTTCACGCTGTGGATGGTGGAATCCATGGGTGCCAAATCCATGGTTATAGAGGGCCAACTGTACAAGCCATTCTGGGTGAAATTGGTTTTCATGCTGAATCCAGAACACTTAGATAATGTGGGAGCCACCATTCTGGCAAGGCTCACTGATGCTGGTGTTGCCTGTTCTGGGCCATTCTATTTTTATTTTTATTTTTTTTTACTCAGCAGCAGAAAACCATCATGTCAAGTACCAAGTTCATTGTGGGTAGTCATAGTGCTAGGTGGCTCACAGGTGCTCCTTTATGTTGAAACATACAGCCACCACATCTTTGTTTCTTGTTTTCTTTTGCTGATAACACCTCCCATGTTCATGCAACTAGGCCTTCAATTAATTTGTCAAAAGAAGAACCTGTGACATTGCCAGACACTGCATGGTGTGGTGAGCTTGTGGATTTTATAGGGTTTTTTTTTTAAGGTAAGGAGTACTCAGAGGTGGTTTGCCATTGCCTTCCTCTGAAATACAGCCTACAATCCTTAGTAGTCGCTGGCAGTCTCCCTTGCAAGTACTATCCAGACCTGACCTTATTTAGCTTCCAACATCAAACGGAATCTGGTACCTTTGGGGTATTTAGGCAGTCATATACTGGGATAAAAAAACACTCAGTGCTCTGGAGGGGTCCCCAGTCTTCTGCACCAGGTTTTGAAATGCATGGGAAAGGGGTGTCCAAAGGAAGTGGGATAGCAACCCATTAGATACTGTCCCCTGAATATTTTATTGCATAAGAATGAATGGAAAGTATAGTACCCATTTTTAAAGAAAACAATCTTTATGTCCTTATACATACAATCAGATAGCAATGCACATTCTGGAGATACTGGATGGATTCTTGTGTGGAGTCTCATGGAAATTGTGCAATAGTGGCATCGTATTCACAGTTCTGTGAATAGAACTGTGGTGCTTTTGCATAAGCCTAGGAGCCCTGCGTAGGAGGTTCAGCAAGTGCTGTCCTCTGCAGTCACTGGGAAACTGGAACAATTGTTGAGAATGGGTGAGTGCATGCCATGCCACCTGCTGAAAGACTGGCTGTACAATAGTGTAATCAAGTATAGCAGTGTAGCTTCAGTGTGTGATTTTACACTATGCAACCTACAAATAGGAGCTTGGGCATTGTGAGCTGACCAAGGGAAGCCAGACTTGAATTTCCCTTTCAGATAAAGAAATGTAGGGCCCATCTACACAAGTGGGGGGGAAAAATGGAGTACCTTGTAGTAATGGCATCTCACAGAAGCAGCAACATGTCTTAATGTTTTTTCTGGCCTCGGGAACCCCCATAAGCCTCATATTCCAGATGACAGCTGAGAGTGATTTACTCGCATTAGTTCTTCACTGCCACCATTTTTTTAAAGTCATTCAAGATGTGCTGGAGCAATATAGTGATTTTTCTATTTTAAAGGAAAGCAAAACAAAAAAAATAACCATCCTGTTTTATCACCTTAGTGAGTGATCGCTAAGGTGAAAATCCAACATGGTGGCAGTGGGCGCTTGCCCTGCTAGCAAGTCCCACCCTCACTGTCACCCAGCCAATCAGCTTTGTGCTTCCCTTCGATTTTCTTGTTCGATTTTCCAAATGAGCAGGAATGTGCACCCCTGTGCTTTTTAAAAAAGGCCTTTGTGGCTTTTCCCATATTCTTTTTGCCTTTTTGGGCCCTGCCCCTTCTGAATAGTGTGGATTGGTGCAACACATTAAGACAGATAGGATTCCCAGCGAATTCCATGAGGGTTTTTTAGACAACTTCATAGTCCTCTGAGCTTGAACTTTCTTTTCACAGCTTTTTGGCATTCAGGAAGCCTTGCATGATAGCATGAAACAAGAGTAAACACAGATAGCCCAGCAAATCACAAGCAAAAAGTGAAAAGCAGAAAGTGGAAGGAAGATGGTGTGTGAATAGGAAGACCATGTGTGAATTATCTAAAGAACTCAGAACACAGTCACAGTTCCTTGAAAAGTGATGGAGGAAACCCAGGATTGTAAAAGATCTTTAAAACATTGCCAGTTTTTATTGTCCTGTGAGATATAAAGTCAAATTCTATCTATCCTTTACCAAAATGGTGCAGTAAGAAAGCTGTGAGAAGCAGCACGTGGTCTCTGGCACTCTTAGTCTCCTATCTGGGTCATGAACATATGAAATATATTCTAATGTTGCAAGACCATATCACATCATTGATTTTTTTTCCAAAGCTGATTCCATCATTGATTTAAATACAGAGCCTTACTTAAAATCCAATGGCACAATATGAGTCCCCTGACATTAACACATTCAGAATATTGACAGCAAAGAAAAACAGAACCATTTTCCCTTCTGAAGCACTTCCTCTTGAAATGTTATAATGTACCCCCAGGCTCCAGCTGTTTCATAATATGCAGCAAATTAAGTGAAAACACAGGTTAACTCTAAGAATGCATTTTGTTGTTTTTTTTTTAAAAAAATCCTATATGAGCAGTTCCCAGCCTTTTCATCAAACAACTTCCTAATTGTTCACTGTGGCATCACACACAACACACCCATTTCCAGTTAAACCCATTTCTCGCCCTTGGCCCTTTTCTCACCACTTTTGCTCAATGCTTTTTTACTTCAGAAAACGTTTGGCGCAGCCCATTAAGGAATGCTTTAATTTGAGGGAGCCTGGCTGATCAAGAAAAATTAAGCCCCTAATAACAGCAAAATCGAAAGAAATTTGGATAAAATGACTCTCCGCATCACAGATTTTGTTTACTAGTGGGTAATTAATTCCCCACATATGCTGGGAACATCTGTCGCAATGACCTGCCATACTATCTGTGAAATGACTGCTGCGCAGTTCCTCCGCAGGCCATTAGCAATCCTCGGAAAGGAGGCTTCATTTTCCTGCTCCCACTCTAGGCAATTTTTACATTTGCTCCAATATTCCACAAAGCTAGGTTGCCCTCTACTCTTTCCTTCTGTCTCCTCACTCAAAAGCCTATTAGGGAAGGGAGGAAAATACCATGGGTATGAAAAGGAGGGCAGAAAAGATGGCTTTAATTCTGGGGTAATCCTATCGATCTGCTTCTCCACTAGCTTTTATTACCTCCAGCTGGCCACACAGGCACTCCTGAGAGAGTGAAAGAGAATAGTAGCACATTAGACAAAGTATCTCAGCTTTCAACAATTCTTTATGGATTCTCACAACTCCCACAATAAATTGCAGAGACAAAAAAGATAATAGGGGGCAGTATTCTGTTGTTGCTATATACAGGTATAACTGTGGTTTATGACTGTGTTTGGACTTCTTCAGATTTTGGGGAAGGAGGTATCCAATATCTCCTTGCACAAGGTCCACACACTAGTGCTCAACAACAACCAGAAGGCCTGCTGGGTGTAACTGTGTCTCTCTAGCCACTGAACAGCTATTGGCTTATTCTGGTTTCTCTTGAGCACTGAGAGAATAAGGAGCAGAATTAATACTAGAAAAGAGACTGCTCATTCTTCTCTCCCTGTTCAAGAGCAGCTGGAACACCCATGGGTGCACCCAAACAGCTGATCAATGACAGGAACTCCCCAGATGTTGCTCCATACTAGGGAAAGCAGTCAGTCAGAGGGACCAAATTTCATTGGCTTCTGAAAATACACTAGAGGAGACTTACGTTGTGTTAGCATGATGTAGGATCTTGGTCATGATGATAACTTTTTATGGACTGTTTTCACTGGTTTGAAAAGAATACAATTCTTGTCTTTAGACAGGATAGTAATATTGAACTTTGCACTGAATTGATATCCATTTCTATCTAGTCAAGTTATTGTTTCTCCGTATTAACAAGTCCGCATGTGTAGCCAGCTAACTAGACTTGTCAGGGTACTTTATTCTGTACTTGACATACAATATATCTCACCTCTAAGATTTGAAATATGTAGTCACAAATGGTGAAATCCAATTGTATCCATCCACTAATAGAATACCATGTTTGGTGGAGTGTATTCCCATTCCTTCCTTACCCTCCCCTCCCAATACCTTTCCAAAATCTGCTCTGAAGGGTTGAGGGAGTATATGCAAAATAATCAGGGCCAGTCTAGACAAGGGAATAAAATGTGGATTGGTGCAAACTTGTGCCAATTCACAGCAGCTTTCATCTGTCTCAACAATCCTTTTGCAAGGTTGCTGGTGTGTGAAGCTATCAGTGTTTGCTATTCACTCGGAGGCATGCCAGCAAATCAAGATTGCAGACATGAGTGAATTACTCATGGTCCTATAATCCCCAACTTGCCCCTACCAAACAGTATTTAAAAAAAAAAAAAACTAAATCCAAGGTGTGGGAGAGTGATCTTCTGCTTAAGGGATGAAAAAAAGAAAAAAAGAAAGGCTGTTTTGTCGCCTCAGTGCACAATTGTTATGGTGACAATCCAACATGGTGGGTCCAGGTGCTGCCCTCTTAACAAGCTCCACCCCCACACACACACGCACATCCAACCAGTCAGCTTTCCTCTTCAGGAATGAGATGAGCTATGATTTGGTTATCCTAACAAGTGGGAGTGTACATTCCCACCCCTCAGTTTTTTTTAAAAAAAAAAAACCTCAGGAAGAGCCCCAAAGGGTTTCCCCCCATAGTTTTCCTGAATTTTGCTTCCCCTCACTCCGAAAATGATGGAACACTGAGGGATCCCATTTGGACACATGGGGTCCTCACCAGATTGCAACCAATTCAGAATGTCACTTGAATTTTTTGGACTTTTTAAGATGCAATATCAAAACTAGCCAGTTGGAGGAACCAGAGGGCAATTTCCTGTACCTTTCTATGGCAGAATAATAATAACAGTAACAATAATATAACTTGTCAGTAATGTGTAACGTGATCTGTTGGCTGTTCAGACTAATGAGTAAATTAATGTTAGCATACCCTACTAGCCCTCCCCCCGACATTCCATAACTGAAAATATTGGACCCTTTTCAGGGTCACTTTGGCTGGGAGGTTAGGCAGACTGGAGGCAGTCTAAGGTCATGATGACCAGAGATGTGTCTAGAATAAGATTATGCAGAAAGGCCCCACAGTAATGAGTTTATGCTAACTACTTAGTTGTAAAGGGGTATGTGCTAATCCTTTCTTCCATCCGTAGGCAGTAAGTTAATCAAGCAGTAAGTTAATCAAGCAATCAAGTGACCATTCCTCATTCCAAACCCTATGGAAATCTCCTCTAACATCCCCTCCTGTCCAACCTTATGAGGTTGTCGGAAGCCCATTAATGTTCTATCTCTCTGCAATTAAAGCAATCAGTTGAGTTTCAGTTCCTTTTGTCTATTCTGTGGGAGAGCCATCCAACCTTTGTTATTACTTACTTTTCCCTCCAATGCATAGAATAAATATTAGCCCCAACAATAGCTGAGTGTGCCACAGACAGACCCTGTCATTCTGCTGGATTCTCTGTGCCACCTCAGTGCTGGTCTGAGTATCTTCACTGCATGGACCTCTCTTTCATTGAGACTGGTAACTATTACCCTATCCTCCCAGACCTTCCTATCCAACCTTTCCCACCTTTCTTTTCAATAGCCTTGTATGGTTCCTAAGAGTGTATGTTTTATATGTTAGTGTATCCCCTCTGTTATTTCCAAAAAAACCTCTTTGTTTTCTGTAACTGAAGCCTCCTCTACAGTTAGTACTGGTATACATAGGTGAAAAGATTCCTGAAGTTGCCCTCCTCTTGCAGACCTAGTTTGAGTTAATAATTCCCCCAGATAGTACATGAGATTTTGGCATGATGGGTGGGACTCTCATGCACACTCACCTCTTAGGGTAATAGTAACTTGTTAATTTTTAAAAAATAAGAGCTGGAACTCACTAAAGTATTCAGTATTGCAGTTACATCTTCATAACCCACAGTTAAAGATCCATAACTGATCTTATTCAGTAAAACCATGTCTTACTGGAAAGTTATGTAAAATGCCATTCCAGTTCACCTTAAGAGATAGTCATCAGACTGAATGAAGGAGGTCCATTCAGCTTCCAATAAGGGCACAAGGATGACATTTCTACCCCTCCCATCAGTAAGAGAACTTGTGACAATCAGAAGCAGGACCCCTGTCTCAAGTCCTTGTTACAACCTCACTCACTGGTG
Source organism: Gambelia wislizenii (assembly GCA_030847615.1). Taxonomy (NCBI): domain Eukaryota; kingdom Metazoa; phylum Chordata; class Lepidosauria; order Squamata; family Crotaphytidae; genus Gambelia; species Gambelia wislizenii. The sequence continues at coordinate 48,550,343 of JAUMIR010000001.1, read as the reverse complement.
GGAAGAGGGTGGAAACAGCATGCTCCTTGCAACCCAGTTGGAAGCTAAATAGACTTCCTTTGCCCAATCTGGTGGCTGTCTCATAACGTGGGCATGGTGGGTGCACCTGGGGATGCTACATAGTTACGCAGACACAACTAAGCATCCAGTCTAGGATTCTGGAGACTGAAATGATGGGATGCCCAGCACTATCCAGTGCACAAGCCATTGGAAGTGAAATCCCACTTGAAACAAGTGGGCACAGGATAATACCTTTCACCCATGATCCCACCCATACATCATTTTATTTATACTGCGTCCTTTCCTCAAAGTGGGACTCAAAGCAACTTACAAAAGAGAGAAAATTACAATTAAAAACACATAATGTTAAAAACATTCAAAAAGTTGAAATTAAAACAGTAGTAATCTAACAACAGAATTAAAACCATTTAAAATATGACTTTAAAACAATGAATAAAAGCAGTACAGGACCATAAAAAGCCCTTAAACACAATCAATTCCCAAAGGCTGGCTGGAGTAAAAAGGTCCTCACCTCATGTCAAAATGAGAGGAAGGCTGAAGCCATCCTAGCATCCTAGGAAATGGGTTCAAAAGTCTGGGAGCAGCTCACACATTCCCACCAAATGTGCTATGAAGGTGGTGGGATAAAGAGAAGCATCTCCCCTGAAGATCTGACAGCCCAGGCAAGCTCATATGGGAAGATAATGGTCTTTCAGATAGGCTGCTCATATGCACACATAGGGCCTAAATACCCTGAAGGCAGTAGATCCCATCTGATCTTGGAAGCTAAGCAGAGTCAGCCTGGCTAGTACTTGCATGGGAGACTGGCAAGGAATATGAGGTACTGTAGGTTGTATTTCAGAGGAAGGCAATGGCAAACCACCTCAGAGTATGCCTTGCTTATGAAAACCCTATGAAATTCATGGAGTCACTATAAGCAATAGGAGTATAGTGTCTAGATCAAAAGAAGTAATAGAGCCACTCTATTCTGCTTTGATTAGACCTCACCTGGAATACTGTGTCCAGTTCTGGACATGACAATTCCAGAACGATAGTGACAAGCTGGAACATGTCCAGAGGGCAACTAGGATGGTAGGAAGTCTGGAAGCTATGCCAGGATGTCATATTGATGAGGGATCAAGCTTGTTTTATGCTGCTTCAGAGACTAGGACAAGGAGCAATGGACTCAAACTACAGGAAAGGAGATTCCACCTAAACATTAGGAAGAACTTCCTGACAGTAAGAGCTGTTCGGAAGTGGAATGCACTGTCTCGGAGTGTGGTGGAGTCTCCTTCTTGGGTGGTTTTTAAACAGAGGCTGGATGGCCATCTGCCAGGAATGCTTTGATTGTGTATTCCTGCATGGCAGGGGGGTTGGACTAGATGGCCCTTGTGGTCTCTTCCAACTCTATGATTCTATGATTCTAAGCCAACAGACAACTTGAAGGCACACATACACACACACACACACACCACTATCCTGGGGAAAAGCACCATTGAATATAGCAGGACCGCCTACTACTTCCTACTAGGCAAACACACATAGAATGCATTGGTAATCCCACATGACTGCAATGGACTGCAGCACAGACCTTTTGCTAATATGTTTAAAATTCAAGTCTCCTTTCCTTGAAAACAGCACTTAGATGGCCAAACTCTATTCAGATGCCTGCGCATAATCAGGCACTTCAGATTTTCAAGCATTGTCTTCAAGGGCATGTTCAAAATATTTTCTATGGAGAGGCACTTTTATTTATCCCCACAGGACCACATTATGCCAGAAAGGGGAGAGAACACCTGCATTTCCACTAGGACACCTGCTTATACAATGAATGCCACATCACTAGCACAGTCACAGTCTGTCAATGAGAATGCAGGGGGGGGGGTGCAGACTGCTAAGAAAATTAGTCTGAGAGATCACAAAATAGGCAAGAGGTTTTTGACTCCAGCACAGCTCTCACCTGCATCCTCATCCTTATTGTTGAAAAGCATTGCACTGCTTGCTATTTTAGGTCTGGGTTGTTGGTTTGCTTGTTTGTTTTTTTAAAAATTATATTGCTGCTTATTTTCATTCTTTTAAAAATCCTTATACAGCATGATTGTTCTGTACTGGATCTCAGGATTAATGAGCAGAATTTATTGCCGCTGTGAGCTCTTTGCCTATTTCCTTTCGTTTAGAGCTTTACTACACTTATGATAAATTAAAACATTCTGTCAGAATCTTAGGCAAAATAAAATGAATTGTAACTGCATGAATGTGTGTACCTGAATTCATACTGAAGGCACACCCAAGCAGTAGATGTCAACACTACTGATTCAGTGTTGACTATTGCCAAGTCATGTAGGAAGCAAATCATTCTCAGGCAGAAGAAATGCATAGTTTCACTTTAGGAAAAAGGAGGAAGTAGAGATATGAAAACTTGAAGCACTGGAATCCCAGGTTAAAGGATTCACACTGTGGCTGACATTATGTTAGTGACATAGGCACACACAAGTTGCACTGTGCATGTGGGGCGGATTATTTGCCATAGTGCAACACACATATTATAATGCTGGTCATTTTGCCCCCCTCCATGGATGTACCTCTGGAGCAGGAAGATGAGGTACATATGGGTTAAAGGCTTGTGAGTGCTCATGCTCATAATGGCAAACCATGGTTTGCTGATTTGTCTGAATGAAGTTTATTCTGGTTATTTTACATATAGATAATCCTTGAGACTAATAGGTGAAGCTACTTATTAGCTAATTTGGCGAACATGATATTGCTGTCTGACAAAGCATTTTTGAAGTACTTAAACTACTGTGATGATGTTAATTGTCTTGAGCTTAGATGGGCTTTAATTATTTTTAAAAATATAGAAAAAAATATATACCAAAACTTATATTTTCTGGAATAAAATCAATAACTGGAAATTTTGTAAACCAGTGGAAAGTTTCCCTGAAAATAAAGAGAATAAATTTAGTTTCACAAAGAAAGTAGAAATAAAGGGTAAGGGCTAATCTCTTTCCATTGATAACCACAAAACTCAAAACGGCTTTGATTCAGTTGGACTGTGCCCCAATTTATTAGTGTAATAATGGGTAATCACTGCATTACACTTAGGATTTCTATGCTTTTCAGTAAATTAATTTAGTTGGTTCAGCTGTATAATTCTCCCAAGAAATAAACTGCAGCAGTAGCTGCCTAGGTATACAGAATTAAAAGCCTTAAAGACAGCTACATGGTCAGAGGGAATGATACTAATGCCCAAGAGAACTGTCTATAATTAGCTGTCATTTATACAGCTACTTCCTTCAGCACATATCAAATATACATAATTAATGTTTGCTAATAGTGGACCTGTTCTATGAACAGAAGAGTTAGGTCCTGTAAGCTGTATGAGCACAAGTTGTGGATGCACAACAGATTTAATTCTGTAGACCAAAATATGCATTGTGGTTTCCTTTAAAAAGGATAAACAACAATTTTTTTGTGTTAGAAAGAATAAAGCAAAAGCAGAAAGATGTAGAAAGAATTGTTTACTCTGTCTTGATTCAATTTTCTGTTTCATCTTTTGACATCAAAATAGCATCATTACAGATGTGTGCAATGTGATGCAAATCTGTGTAGCGCTCAAGAGTTCTCAATGTTTCTCCCTTTTCTAGACTAACACTTGGTTCATCCCAAACACCGGGAGTTTTTAATTTCCCCCCTATAAAGATGTATGTGCATTCCCCTGTACAATTCTCTTAAAAATGCACTTTTGTATACATTTTTGCTGTATCTGCACATTTTTGTAAGCAATTTTTCTAATATTCTACACTTTAAAATGATATTTTCTCAGTGTATAGATTTCTACATGCACTTTTTGGATTTTTGAATTTTTGTATGTATTTTTTTAATGGGAGAACTCAATTGCAAAATTTGAAGGGATGTCATACTGAGGATGGAGCAAGCTTGTTTTCTGCTGCTCCAGAGACTAGGACACGGAGCAATGGGTTCAAACTACAGGAAAAGAGATTCCACCTAAACTCACAAAGAACTTTCTGACAGTAAGAGCTGTTCAGAAGGGGAATGCACTGCCTCGTAATGTGGCGGATTCTTCTTCTTTAGAGGTTTTTAAGCAGACACTGGATGGCCACCTGTCGGGAATGATTTGATTGTGTATTCCTGCATGGCAGGGGGTTGGACTGGATGGCCCTTGAGGTCTCTTCCAACTCTATGATTCTATGATTCTATGCTCCAGAGGGTAGGACCAAGTCTAATGGTTTTAAGTTACAAAAGGATACCTTTCAGTTGAACATTAGAAGGAACTTCTTGACAGTAAGAGCTATTTGACAGTGGAAATAATTACCCAGAGAGGTGGTGAGGTCTTGTTCTCTGGACATCTTCAAAAAGAAGCTAGACAGCTAACTGCTGGGGATGCTCTAGCATTAAGCAGGCAGTTGAACTAAATGGTAAACTTACGGCTTTACTGAAAGATAGAGCTTCAAACCAAGCAGAAGAGGAGTGGGAACCAATAAAAAGTCATAGAACAAAAGAACAATAAAAAGGGTTTTTTTGGGTATGTCCGCAGCAAAAGGAGGAAGAAGGAAATGATAGGGCCGCTACGTGGAGAAGATGGCAAAATGCTAACAGGGGACAGAGAAAAGGCAGAATTACTCAACACCTTCTTTGCCTCAGTGTTTTCAGAAAAGGAAAAGGAGGACCAACCTGAGGAGAATGGAACAGAGGACACAATAGGGGAAATCCAGCTCAAAATAAGTAAAGAGGTAGTACAGGAATACCTTCTTAATCTAAATGAATTTAAATCTCCAGGACCAGATGAACTGCATCCAAGAGTATTAAAAGAGCTGGCAAATATAATCTCAGAGCCATTGGCAATAATATTTGAGAACTCCTGGAGAACAGGAGAAGTCCCAGCAGACTGGAGGAGGGCAAACGTAGTTCCCATCTTCAAAAAGGGGGAAAAAGAGGATCCCAACAATTATCGTCCAGTTAGTCTGACATCAATACCAGGGAAGATTCTAGAGCAAATCATTAAACAGAGAGTCTGTGAACATTTAGAAGGCAATGCCATAATCACAAAAAGTCAACATGGGTTCCAGAGAAACAAGTCATGCCAGACTAATCTGATCTCTTTTTTTGATAAAGTTACCAGCTTGGTAGATGAAGGGAATGCTGTGGACATTGCATACCTTGATTTCAGTAAGGCCTTTGACAAGGTTCCCCATGACATTCTTGCAAACAAGCTTGTAGAATGTGGGCTAGACAAGTTAACTGTTCAATGGATTTGTAATTGGTTGACCGGCCGAACCCAAAGGGTACTAAGCAGTGGCTCCTTTTCGTCTTGGAAAGATGTGACCAGTGGGGTGCCACAGGGTTCTGTCCTGGGCCCAGTGCTATTCACCATCTTTATCAATGACTTGGATGAGAGAATTAGGGGCATACTTATTAAATTTGCAGATGACACCAAATTGGGAGGAGTAGCTAATACCCTAGAGGACAGGATCAAAATTCAGAATGACCTGGATAGACTGGAGAGCTGGGCCAAAGCTAACAAAATGAAATTCAATACGGAGAAATGTAAAGTACTGCATTTAGGGCGGAAAAATGAAATGCATAAATATAGGATGGGAGAGACTTGGCTGAATGAGACTACGTGCGAAAGGGATCTAGGAGTCGTAGTAGACCACAAGTTGAACATGAGCCAACAGTGTGATGCAGCAGCTAAAAAGGCCAATGCGATTTTGGGCTGTATCAATAGAAGTATAGTGTCTAGATCAAGGGAAGTAATAGTGCCACTCTATTCTGCCTTGGTCAGACCTCACTTAGAATACTGTGTCCAGTTCTGGGCACCACAATTCAGAAAGGATATTGACAAATTGGAGCGTGTCCAGAGAAGGGCAACTAAAATGGTGAAAGGTCTGGAAACAATGCCTTATGAGGAGAGACTTAGGGAGCTGGGTATGTTTAGCCTGGAAAAAAGACGGTTAAGAGGCGATATGATAGCCCTGTTTAAGTATTTGAAGGGATGTCACGCTGAGGATGGAGCAAGCTTGTTTTCTGCTGCTCCAGAGACTGGAACACAGAGCAATGGGTGCAAGCTCCAGGAACAGAGATTCCACCTCAACATGAGGAGGACCTTTTTGACAGTAAGAGCTGTTCGGCAGTGGAACACACTCCCTCGGAGCGTGGTGGGGTCTCCTTCCTTGGAGGTCTTTAAACAGAGGCTGGATGGCCATCTGTCGGGGATGCTTTGATAAAGATTTCCTGCGTGGCAGGGGGGTTGGACTGGATGGCCCTCGTGGTCTCTTCCAACTCTGCAATTCTATGATTCTATGATTGGAGAGATAAATGAAAAAAATCTGAATAATCTGGACCTCTAAAGCAGAGAGAAAGGGTCTGTAACGACCATGAACACATAAATAAATAATTAAATCTAATTAAAATTTCATTGAGATTAGAAAAAACAGGGAGAAGACATGTATAAACAGAAAAACAAATTTCAAGGAAGGTAGCTAATCCCAAGTAATTCAGGAGGGAAGGAAGAAACATTCAGAGGGATGATTAAAATGATTGGTTATGTTATATATTCTCTCTCTCTGGCTCTTCTTTGTGTTCTTGTTCCAACTTTATTTACAATCTTCTTCAGCATGATGCTCCAAAGGGTTACGGCAGAGCTCGAAGAAGAAGATGGCATCTATATACATTACCATATTAATGGTACCTTGTTTAACTTAAGCCGCCTGAGGGCTCACACTAAGACTCTAAACTATCTAGTCCATGAGCTGCTCTTCGCTGACGATGCTGCCCTTGCTGCCCACACAGAAGCAGCTCTGCAGCGCCTAACATCCTGCTTCGAAACAGCTGCAGAGCTGTTTGGGCTGGAAGTCAACCTGAAGAAAACAGAAGTTCTGTACCAGCCTGCACCACAGGACGAACACCATCATCCCCGAACACCATCATCCCCATATTGCCATCTGTTATATATTGGATATGTTAAATATTGGTATAATTGGTATTTGAATCCTTCTGTATGTTTTTTTAAAGGAGAGAAGTTACAACTGATAAGAAGAGAGTTATGTAATTGATTGGTTTATATTTGTATGCATTGTAACACAATAAAAATATATTTTAAAAAGGCAACACATAATATTAAAAACATATTCCAATTTGTAAAATCTGGCGGGCTCCAATACCATTGGCTAACCATCGTCCGTTAATGTGACATTCCCAGCCTCCTTTTCCCAAGCTGCTTTTGCAGTTGCATTCTTATCTTTCCCCAAACCAGCCACAAAGCATTACCACCTCCCTCCACAGTTGGCAAAGAACACTCATTAGCAAGTACCAGAAAAACAAAACACACTGAATATCAAGGTTACAGATAAATAACAGGAAATGATATTCCACCATCAGGAAGTGATCCTGACATATATAAATTAATAAAGGGGAGGAGGAGGAGGAGGAGGAAGAGGAAGAGCCATAAGAAAAGTGATCTGACATCTTGGAGTAGCCTATGCATATTCAGCAACTGGACAGTAGACACAGCAGGTTGCATGGGTTGGTTGGTTACAATTTTCTCTGTGTTGGTAAAATGTACTTTCTGTTTAAATTCCAAAACTATTTTTTTTAATGTATCTGTATATATGAATCAGCATATAAAATTTTATGCACATTAGTGTCTTCTTCCTCTTTTGTGTGTGTGTGTGTGTGTGTGTGTGATATATTCAGTGGCCATTCTTTTCTCATGCCACATGTAGCCATAGATGTTGGACTCAAGACTGAGAAAAGCTATATGATCTCAGGAGCTTGGCCAGGCATGTAGCCCTGATCAACTTGGCCATGTCAACATTCCTTCGGGTACTATAAGAAACAGGTCAGGGAGTTTCAGTGTAATGGCATTCTTACATAGTTGTATGGCTAGTTATTTCATGCGTCAAGCTTGCAGGGAAATCATAGTCATCCTATAACCCTAAGCTTCTACCCTGGGAGTCTAGATGTGTGATGCATGGCAGCTGAAAATTCCATGGGAAAACAAATACACTGTACATATACTCACCTGGATGTGATCTTTAATATATATTCTGTTCCTACTATAGATTCTGGTAAGACCAGCCTTTATATTAATTTCTTAGAGCTAAAATTAATGAGAACCCCCAAACTCCAAACTTGAATCTTTATTCCAAAGGATTGTGACACTGTCAACCACAGGTTGAAATTTCTGTTTCCTGATCTGCTTTTCCACTGACCAGGAACACCTGTCTTTTCTGGATTAAGTTTCTATTTGTTCAGCAGCATGCAATCCATTAATGACACTGCTTCAGAATCCCAAACACTGCTTCAGAATCATAACAATTTCCTTGTACAAGGTTTGTCTATGAAATAACGAGACTGATACAATAACCCATCTTTATTTATATGTATTACAATTCTTATGCTTATCCCTTTCAATATACTTGCCATTCACACTCACACACAGATGCAGTCTTGTTTTCCACTGGTCGAAGGCGTGGAGCAGATCAGTTGCTGTCAGCTGTTTCAAAACATCATCTGTTTTCTTTGTACTGCATCAGTTGACTCAAAATGTGTTCCTTTAAGCATCAATTTTACTTTAGGGAAAAGAAAAAAGTTGCATGGTGCCAAATCTGCAAATATGGAGGCTGTTCAAGTGTAGCAATGTGTTTATTGGCCAAAAACTGCTTCACAGAAAGTGCTGTTTGATCAAGTGCATTGTCTTGATGAAGAATGAAACCATTTCCCCACAGTTCTGGTCTTTTTTTTTTCTGACTCTTTCTCTCAGCTTTGTCAAAACTTCCTTATAATAATGCTGGTTCACTGTTCTACCTTCTGAAACACTTTCTGCCAAAATTACACACTTGAGGTAAAAAAAAACCAACAACCACCAATGAACATGGCTTTGAATGTGGACTTGCTTTGATGTGCTTTTTTCATTCTTGGTGATGATGGTGTTTTCCAGTGCACTGACTGACATTTTGTCTCAAGACCAAACTGGAAAATCCAGTGATGATTTTTTGAAAAAAAGTTTGGGTCCACCTAAAGTTGCTGCAGAATGTCATTGCTCAGCTTTTAAACTTAGCATTTTTCTAGCACACAACAGATAACACAGCTGCTTTAAACTATGACTGACAATTAATTGAACGGCTGAGAGTGTTGATGTTTGTCATGAAGATTCAGACATGTTCAAGTTCACCACTCAGGCATTCACAAGCAGTTCTACCTGATGTGGGGAAAGCTTCATAATCTTAGTCTATGGAGAAAAAAAGCTTATCAAAATTCTTCCTTCTTGTGTGAAAATGAAATACAATAGGACCCCCGGATGCATGGGGATTGGTTCCAGAGCCCCCTGTGGACAACAAAAACCATAGATAACAGTGAACACCATTGAAAATAATGGAACTTCCAGTTTAAAATACCATAGAGTTGCCTTGGAGGATCTAGAAAACATCTAGAGAGGATGCCTCTTTAGACATTTTCTAAGAAAACTCTCTGGTAGGTGTGCTGTTTAGTGTTCTGCAGATGACTGAATCAGCGGATAATGAATCTGCGGATGAGGAGATCCTACTGTAAATGAAGATTTACATCACAAAGTTAAAATAGTATGGGGGATAAGGTATGCCAAAATGTCAATGGCCACTATGCACCTATAGACCCAGAGTCCTCTGACATCATATTCTCAATTTGCCCCACCCCCAGGAGAATATAGTGTCTAAGTCTCATCCTAGATAGGCAATTCAGAAAGGTACCATGGTCACTGGTATCAAAAGATGCTGAGAGATCCACTTGAACCAACAGGGACGTATTCCGTTTGTCCAATTTCTGGTCTCAGATATCCATGAAGGTGACCAAAGCCATTTCTACCCTGTAGCCAGTACCAAATAAGATTAAAATGGATCTAAATAACCTGTCTCATCCAAAATCTCTTGAGCTGAGATTCCTTCATCTCTATAGTCATAGGGCAACTATCACCTTGACTCTCAGGGCCTGTTTTTGAAATCTACCATAATCAGAAAAGCCTATGTTCATCATCTTCATCCTGCTAAAAAGCCATAATCCAACAGAATGGGGCACTGTTTAGTTGTTTTTCACTTTGTGTGCACGTGCGTGTGTGTCATATAAACCAAAGCAGATACTATAACCATGATAAATCACTTTTTAATCAGTAATAATTTTGCACTAAGTGCTGTGTTAAATGCCCTTTGTTTCACTACTTAAACTGTCAATGCAACTAACAATGGGAGTTGCAGACCGGGACCTGTCATTAAGAGTGGGAAGGGGGTGGGGGGTAGGGAAACAGGAATCAATACAATTTTTAATTAAAGATGCCTCATGACTAGAGCTCTTAAACAAGGAATTCTCCTTGTCAGAACATCTAGCCTTTAAACCCTGTTCCCTAATCTGTCAGATCAGAAGTTAACAGATGGGGAAGTGGAAGGGGTTTGTAATGGTTGGTTTTCTGAAACAAGGGAAGGATGACTGTGTGAGGGGACAGGAAGGATTTTCAAAACTGGTGTTCAGATCCCTCTAAGATCAAGTGAGTTGATATTAGATAACATATCTTAATATTGTTGTCCCTTGAAACCAATAGGAAGGTTTCTCCTTTTAAAGGTATTCTGAAAAGATTTGATAGGCTTAGATAGAAACAAATATTCCTGTCAGCCAAATTCACAATATAAATGGGACTAGATAGAGATATAGGTACAGAAACAGACACAGACACACTTGTATTCTGCCATTCCTCCAAATATTCAAGACAATACAGCTCTTGTCTTGCCCAACTGAAGCCTCACAACAATCTTGCAAGGTGGGTCAGGCTGAGAGACAGGGGCTAGCCCAGGACTAGCTAGCATCTTTCTTGGCTCTGATGGGATTCAAATCTGCATCTCCCAAATCCAAATACAGCACTCTAACATAAGCTGTTTTGCCTTTGTTTTCACATTCTGCTTTGTCCTCCCGTCATTCCTATTTAATGATTTTCTAATGCTGGGAACTTGCTGTATAACTTGCCTGTTACTTTTCTTCCCTAATAGCCATGGATGTCATGGGTGTGTGTGTGGATTAATTGCTTATGTAGCCAAAAACATACTATCTATACAGAAATGCAGAGTTATCAGCAAGCTGGAGGAAATCCCACCATTTTCAGAAACACAAAGAATCCTGGATCAGACCACACACCACCCAGTAGAACTGAACATGCTTGGGGCTCACAGAATGGCATTTGCTTTGTGTGGACAAGGGAGTGAAATGGAAAACCTGGAGAGAGGGGCGATGGATTGGAGCTTTCTGAACAGAAAACCCCCACATTACGCCGTTGTAGTACAGATCCCACTTCTAAAGTAAGTTGTGGCTCTTCCCAAATTCATTTGCCAGCCATTGTGAGCTTTGCCCTTCATCAACATTAATGCTCTTTTCTTCACCAATAAGACAATGAAAAGTAGCATTTCTGGGGAGATTTTGCCTTTTGATCTCCTCTCTGATCTAATGTAATTGTCCACTGGCAGAAGCGCTGTGAGGTGCAGAATAAAGTAATGAAGCTAATCTGATTTCCCACCCTGCAAACCCAGGATCTGTGTGCCCTTTTTGTATTATGTCCCTAATGAGATTCTCCAGTCTGCATTCCAGCACTCCGGTGGACTGAAAGTCTAGGGAGGGATTTAGCATTTCACACGGGGGACTGCCTCCATTTACATTCCAGCCTTAATGGATGCAAACCTGCCTGCCCTTGAGTGACAAGGCATCCCTCTCTCTTTCTAAAAGACAGCTTCAAGTGGGATTGAACATCTTACTTTTGTGTACTGTAAGGCAAGACTGAACTTAATGTTCCTGAAGTACTGTGCAAACACATCCAAGTATCCTTGGACTGAATGAGACCAACAAGATGTAGAGCCTGCACCTCAGTCATGTGTGAAGACCTCAAAATCCAGTGTGGCATTTCAGTATCAGGTCCAAGTAATCTGTTCCCTTGAACAAAACAATGCAGCTCTGTGTACTTGATTGTATTTCACAGTACAGGTTGACCCCTGTATCCATGGAGAATACATTCCAAGACCACCACCCTGTGGATATCTGAAACTATGGATAACAGGGAACCTTATTATTTTCAATGAGATGAACACCAGAATCACACTGGAGGACCTAGAAATGCCTAGAGAGAACATATTTTTTCAGGTGTGGATAGGTGAAACCATGGATACTGAATTTGGGGATACGGGGCGGGGGCAACATATATTGCTTTTATGCAGTGGAAACCTCAAACAGAATCAAGGTTTGGAGCAAAGCAGTACAGGTTATATAGCATCCCCAAAGATGGGGAATTGCCTGACTTAGGCTGAAATCAGAGATTGGGGGGAGGGAGTTGCTTTTGGAACTACAGCTCTCAGAATCTCCTGGGCAGTTTTGCTATTTTTCCAAATCTCTGCTCAGAGCAATGATTATCCTTTATGGTTTGGCTCCAATATACTAACAAGGAAATATATTAATAGAAACAGGTATCAAACTACCTGTTGAGAATGTTCTCAAAATGGGGTGGGTGGATGCCAGCTATGTTACCCTGTTGCTTCAGAAACAACCAAGAATCTTGTAATACTATAAAGAGATAGGCATGGGTATTTTATTATTAAAATATTTATATCCTACCTAATAGCATCTCAGGGAGGCAAATAAAATCAATTCAAAACAATTCAGAACAGGAGTAATCTCAAAACACATTAAACAATTTAAACCCATTTAAAACCACATATTTGTGTGGACTTGGACATGATCATTAGACCCCAAAAACTTTTATAAAAATGTATATAATACAAGCTTTTTGGTCTACAAATCATTTCATCAGAGTAGTAGATCAAAGGTTAAGCCATAATAAACTTTGTTAGAACAACAGAGAGCATTAACCGGGGCTGGTTATAAGGATCATACAACTCCCCTTGTTCCAATAGCTCTACTGGCTGCAGGTCTGTTTCCAGGAATAGTTCAAAGTGCTGGTCATTACCTGCAAAGCCCTATATGACTGAGGGGCCAGTTACATGGCAGAATAAAGTGCGTGCAATTCTGGATTGCTGTCCTTTCGCACCAGCGCTGCATAGTTCACATGATTTATTGCTAAATTGGAAGACCCGGTGAGCTTTTGCATTTCTAAGTTCACACAGACAAAGGTGGGGGGGGGCATGGCCTCCAGATCACTGTCATTAAAGCCAGGCAGGAGGCAGTGAGGAAGCGAGGAGGGGGGCAGTGTGAGGGGAAAGAGACCGTAGCTTCATAGCTTCATCTGAGCCAGAGAAAACCAGATAAAGCAACAAAAAAGGAGGGAGACGGTGGGGGAGATGAATAATGACAAAGGAGGGAAGGAAAGCAGCCTATTAGATTCCCTTCGCTCTGCAATCCCTGCCAGCTGAGCAGACTGCTTCTCTCTCTCTCTCTCATGCACACACACTAAAGAATGATCAAGCAATCAGCTGGTGGAGCAAATCACTCTCTCTCTCTCTCTCTCATACACACACACAGAGAGAGAGAGAGAGACAGAGACAGAGACAGAGAGGAACAGTAATTATGCTAGAAAGCAAGCCGGCTGGCTGGATCTTTTCGAGCCTCATCTCTTGCAAATCCACCCCCTCAGTCCAACCAATCACAGCTAAGCTCTGCTGGGGCTGTTTCAGGAAGACTGCTGGTAGTTCCCACTGCCGTAAGCGAAATGGTAGTTCACACAATCAATAATGCGCTAACTTGCGTTACTTTTCAAAAAAGTTGGGGGAAATAGCAAAAGCTGATACTGCGTGACTTATGGGGTTTTTTGCCCCCCCCCCAGATCAGACTTTGATCTGAAAGATGTGGGAACTATTAGGACTCTTTGCAAATTCTTAGAGGATTTATTTTGCCGTATAAACGGTCCCTTAGGGTGCGTCTATACGATCATAAAAAAATCCGTTTGGGGGGTAAAAAATACGAATAGACTGTTGTTCATATGCATACGAACCGCCCACATGATTTTTTACCCCTCTAAACTCTGTATGACTCCCTCTTCCCCAAGCTGGCTGGAGCGAGCAAGCCAAGCGGCAGTTTAAAATCTCCCGCCATTTTTTTTTAAAGTTTCCTGCTTTGCGGACGGTCAGTTTTCCCTATTTACAATATAAAATAAAAATAAATAAATGTATAATTCACGGACTTACCGGACTCTCGCTAGCCGGGAATCCAACATGGCGTCTGCTCCCAATTCCCCTCGGTGCTAGCTCCACCCCCTCTGCTCGGACAGCCAATCATATTACACTGCCTGTTCGTATGTGTGCGAATGGACCATACAGACCCATCAGCCATCCGAACGGCATACAGATTTCCCATCACGATCCGCTTTCCCTCCCAAACGCCGCATGTGCGTATTTCAGGGTGGAAAACCGGGCCCTCCCTCTTTTGGATGCGTGTGAATCTGAACGGCCGTGTGTACCGAAGCGCAAACTTCCACACGCCGTATGTATTATTTAAATCGTGTAGATGGGACCCTAGATTCAGGTCATCTGGCAGCCTGTATCTCTCCACATGAGCCTGCCTGGAATCTGAGCTCCACAGAAGAGGTTATTCTTTCGGTCCCTCCACCTTCACAGGTGAGAGACAGCCTTCTCAGTGGCTGCCTCTAGACTTTTTAAAAAATATATATATTATTCAGACAGGCTTTTAGAACTGAAGGCTTTTAACAAAAAGTTTGTAAGAGGATGCTGTATTGTTTTAAACTGTAATTTTAGACTTTAACAAACTTTTTGAAATGTATGCTTTACATTGTCTTAATATGATTAATAGTTTAATTCTGTTTTATTGTTGACTTTTTGTATGTTTTTAATTATACTATAATCATTGTAATGTGCAAACTGCCTTGAGTCCCTGTCTTGGGGGAAAGGGGGGATATAAATAAAGATGACGACGATGACAACAACAACAACAACAACAACACAATGACCTTTAACACGTTTTACTAAAAATTAGCAAAATTGGCAATTTTTGCTAAAATTGCTAAAAAGAAGAGAAGCCAAACTGAACAAGTGGGACTTATCTATTAGTTCTCTCATAGTGGAGGAATTACACAAAATTATAACCAGTGAGACTGAATGTACGATAGTGATCACGTGTTCCAACCTACCAATCCCAACAGGGGGGGGGGTTTACTGAGTTACTAGTCATACATACCTGGTGAGGGGCATTTGACTTGATGAGTCATACATTATTCAGACCTGCTCTACAGCATCTAGATTTGACCACTACCAAAAGAAGGATACCAAACTCTGACTTAGCAAGGCTGTAAAATACAACAAAAGCCAGAAGCAGGGGTACCTTTATTAGGCCAATTCCAAAGCACAAAACCCATTATGCAAACGTTCAAAGCTTCACCAGCTTCTTCATCAGGCAAAGATGTTAAAAATCACACAGGAGAAAAATGGTGATAATGTTAGATTCACAAGCCTAGATGTTGCCAGTTAAGATGGTATTGAGGGATTTCAATGCAGGCAGAGGCCACTCCCCTTATTGGCCATGTGAGGACTAGACAAACAGTAAAAGACAGGTAATAACATTTCAACTCCATTAGCAACAGAAAGACTTCTCTTGAAACTTCTCTTAGGAAGGCAGTGTTATGATTTCTGCTGCAGAAGCAAATCCTTGTCCTAATAACCCTCCAGAGATGAGCTGATGGGTTCAAAGAAGAAAATATTGACTAAAGTTTCTTTCCTTCTTTCTTTCTTCCTTCCTTCCTTTCTTTCTAAAAACAAAACTAAACCCTGCTGAGCTAAACCTTACAAATAAGGACGAAAGGGAATCATTTATTATTTTATATAACCAAGGTGTTGAAGAGATATTAACTGCTTTAGCTGGCTTCTCATTGGGCAGGAGTCTGCATCACTAAAAGCGCCATACATAATTCACAGCTCAAGAGCCCAGAACAAAATGGAGAGACTAAATTACCCATCCAATAAAGAAAAGGTGCTCCCTTCAGGTCAAGGTTGAAACCAGTGGTAAACCAGCATGAAAGAGACCCATATCTACATCCCTGTGTAGATACTCTGCTTATATCAAGCCCTGGGTAGTTTCATTACAACCCCCTATTAAAACAGTGATGTTATTTACAAGCCATATTTCCTCTCTGGAGAAGTTGACAGCTGACTATGTAGAGGGGATGAGGAGAAGGGCATCTGTGTTTATAAAGATGCCATTGATTCCTTTAGGAAAGGCCAAACAATGCCAGCCCGATCGCAGCCATGTATTCTGTTCACAGGGGTGTCCTGTCAGAGGTGTAAAGCATTACAACTTAGACTGAATACAAAAAACATCTCATTACTTCACAGGATAGGGAAGGCTGCTAGTTATCGGCAGCTAGTGTGACTTCAGGAGTATAGTTCATAGGGAGTAGATGCCATCTGGCTATCATTAAGTGGCTGATTGGGCCTTTCTGTGATTGACTGGTGATTGATTGACAGGTATTCAAGAAAAGAAAGCAATGGACTAAGCGTGTCAGCTAGACATCGGAGTCTTTTGTTTCAATCCCGCTGCATGTATTGTTTCAATTTTATCCAGGTAGCATTTTCCATGGGGGCTTTTTCTCTTTTCTATTTTTGTTCCTCCTGATGCCTGTGTTTGAGGTGCTTTGGAATCAAGAGGAGAGAAAGTGGCAGGGAGAAACAGAAATATGGCAAAGGGGAACAACAAAAAAAGAAAAGAAAAGAAAATTAAAAGGAAGAGTTATGGCTTGAACTTAGGAGCCACTAGATGTTGACATACGTTTGACAAACAGCTCTTTGGGTCAATGTCATGAAAAAGAGGAACTGTAGAAGATAGCCTAATATGATTATAGGAATGAAAGAGCCCAAGTAGTCCTTGGTGATGGAACTGATAGGGATATTGGTAACACTGCAGAGTAAATGCTCATTGTACTACAATAGATTTTTTTAATGTTTAAAAAAGAAAATAGAAAAAAATCTGAAAATGAAGGATTTAGTGGTTGTATTTGCAATCTGTATTTTCTAGCACTTTTATACATCGGAACTCAATAAGGCCTACTGCTTCTTTAAAAAAAGAAAAAAGAAAGGGAAAAAAGGATGGTCTCCAAGCAGTTTATGAAGTGATAGATCATATATAAATAGGTTGTTTGCTCTCCGTACAGATGCCATCATTACTAACTACTTTCAGGCTCTTTGAGAGCTAAATAATTCCGTAATGCATCATTGAACATTTAGTTGCTTCGATAGCAGATGGTTTCAGGGGTCCATCTGCTCATAGCAATGTTTTCAACAAGCCCCCTTCACCTTCACCAAAAGGTTCGGAAGCGTCAGAATATTCATTCTTCACCACAGGTGCCTTCTCTCTCTCTCTCTCTCTCTTTTTTTTTTTTCCTTTCCTTTCCTTTCCTTTCCTTTCCTTTCCTTTCCTTTCCTTTCCTTTCCTTTTCTTTCTTTCTTTCTTTTTTTGAGCCCACCATATACAGAGAGTGGGTAACAGCCTTTTATTCAAGAAAAGGTGGTTAGGAGCAGGGCATTTAGTAGATATTGACTTAAAACACATACATATACATACATACAATTCAGGGCATGTCTGATTCATCAGAATCCTATACTATCTTTTACTCAACTTTATGTATGCTTAGCTAAGTAGCAGAGGGGCTAAGGAACTCTGTTAGTGAAATGCGAAGACACATATTGGGATGTTGGAAAAAGTGCCCAGTGGGCATCAGGACCATTGTGCATCAGTGCAGAGCAAACAATGGTGTGCAATACACGTAGGGCATTATTGCTGGCTCTGCTACGTAGTAACATACATAATAGCAGCCTTCTACTGGATATGGATATTATGAAACTGCCCAATTCAAATTCTCTACTGGCCCCTATTGGCCATTGCTCCTTTTATTGAAAAATTTCCACACATGGTTTCTACAATCCATGACATCCTGTTGCCTTTTCTGCATCCTCAAAACATAGCCTGGAGGCTGGGAAACCCTCTGAAGTAGATTTCTTGTGGGAGCCACAGAGGTCTACAATGGGGCAGGGAGAGAATTCTAACTCTATTGGCATTCAATACCATACTCTCCATCATTGCATAGATGAAAACTGTGTAGCCAAGTAACTTTAGAGTGTGGTCAAGATGGCAAAGGTTATTAATGAGGAAGTACACATGAGCTAGGAGAGGCTACAGCAGCTTGCTTTTGCCTGAGTCTACAGAGAAAGGCAAGATTCCACCCACTCTTCTCCTAACCCCACTGTTGAATTAACTGAGTGCAAAGTATTTTGCACTTTGAATTCAGTTTGCAGCAATTAAAGTAAACTGAGGACAAAGCAGGAGGATGAAAGAGACACTTGGATACCTTAAAAGCAGCTGAAAAAATGGGTCACAGCAAAGGAATAATCAGGGCTGTCCTTGACAAATGGGGCCAGTTGGAAGGGATACAGAAATACATCATAAGATCCTGGCCCTAGGTGCCACACGGTAGGATTATAAGCAACCACTGAACAAGCTCTTGACCATCTAAAACTGTCAATTAACAGTTATGCAACCTGAACAGTCTGAAGGGAAAAAAAGCATAAGTATAGCATGAGATGGGACATGGAGGAACTGTTTTGCAGTGACTTCATTCCTTCCTGGAGTGGCGAGCCCAGAAGTGGTGCTGGGGGACTTCTCTTTGCCTGCTTGACTGTTGGCCTGTGGAGTCCCACAGGGCTCTGTTTTGTCCCCCATGCTATTTAACATACAACTGAAGCTGCTGGGAGAGGTTGTTTGGAGTTTTGGGATCATGTGTCAGGAGTATGCTGGGTGATACCCAGATCTATTACTCTTTTCCACCTAATTCCAAAGAGGCTGTTTCTGTGCTAAACCTATGCCTGGCAGCTGTAATGGATTGGATGAGGGCAAAGAGGTTGAAACTTAATCCAAACAAGACAAAGGTGTTCCTGGTCAGTCATAAGGAAGATCAGGGAATAGGGATTCATCATGTGTTGGGTGGGGTAACACACCCCTGAAGACACAGATCTGTAGCTTGGATTCAGCCCTGACCCTGAATGGTCAGGTTTCTGCAGTGGCCAGTTGCACAGTTAAAGCTTGTGCACCAGCTGTGCCTGTTCCTTGGAATGCCTGACTTAGCCATTGTGATACATGCCTTAATTATATCCTGATTGGATTACTGTAACATAGTCTACGTGGTACTGCTTTTGAAGAGTGTTTGGATACTTTAACTAATCCAAAAAGCTACAGCCAGATTACTAATGGGCGCTGGTTACAAGGAGCACACAACTCCCTTGTTGCAATAGCTCCACTGGCTGCCAATATCTTTCTAGGCACAACTCAAAAGTGCTGGTTTTTACCTCTAAAGCCCTGTATGGCTCAGGCCCAGGCTATTTAAAGGACTGTGTCTTCCCATATGAGCCTACCCAAGCTCTAAGATCTGCATAGGAGGCACTGCTCTCTGTCCTACTGCCTTCACAGGCATGGCTTGTGGGAACACAAAAGAAGGTCTTCTCTATGGCTATTCCCACACTCTGTAACTTCCTCCCTAGAGAAGTTCAGATGGTTCCTTCTTTCCTTTGCTTTCAGTGACAATTTAAGACCTTTCTTTTCCACTGAGCTTCTGGAAAATGATTTGAACAAAAATGACTTTTGTGGTGCTATAATGTTTTTAATCCCTCTCCATTGACACCCCTTTGTTGTGGGAGAGAGGCTTGTGTACCCTAATGATGTTTTGAGCTATGCTGGCAGTGGCATAATAGCTACCGGTAGGGTCTCCCATGCCAGACAGGTCAAAACCGAAGGGTCTGACAAAGAGCGTCAAAGGGCAGGATGGGCTCTCTAGCCTTAAGGCAACCATCCTAGGAGAAGGAAAAATCTAATCCCAAACCTGGGCAGATGGTGCTCGTCCAACCCTGTAAGGTCAACCATCTAAGAGAAGGAAACTCTAATCAAACCTACGGCCCGAGGACCTCGCTGCTACCGTGCTTGCAAGGCCACAGCAGATGAACCCTTGGTTTAAAGGGTGAGGCCAGTTCTGTGCATGCTGCGCTCCACCAGAAAAATCGATTGCACAGGCTCAAAGGACAAATCCAATTCCAAAAAAGCCCTGTAGTGATAGGTGAGGGATGAAACAGCAGGTGTAAAGATGCACTGGAAGCCGCAGCCCCAACCCTGCATACAGGCAGTTCAGCTTGAGGCTGACTCAGAAGATGACAGTCTTGTTCGGCAGCTAATCTTGAATGACCAAGCAGCCTTTTTAAAGGAGAGCACTGCTTGCTCCATATGGAGAGGGGCCTAGAAAAGGTGGCCTAACGAAAGCTCATCCCCAACTACCTGGTTGGCTAGCCGCGGCCAACCGGCATCTTCTGATGCGGTCAAACCAAGGCAAAGAAACAAAGGCACACACCGGCCTCCAAAGGAGTGAATAAACTGACGCTTGCATGGTGGAACATCAGAACCATGCAAGACTCTGCAGATAGTGGATGGCCTGAGTGTCGTTCTGCTTTAATAGCCCATGAACTATCACAACTTGATACTGACATAGTTGCTCTTAGTGAAGTTCGTCTCCATGAGGGAGACAGCCTTAAAGAACATGGCGCAGGCTACACACTTTACTGATCTGGCAAACTCAAAACTGAAAAACATCTTTCAGGAGTAGGCTTTATGATTAAAAACTCCATTGCCTCCAAACTTGAAACCTTGCCAACAAGACACGCTGATCACATTATTTTCTTATGCCTCCCACATGTATATATGCCCTAACTATGAAGCCGACCCTGTAGAGAAAGACTAATTCTACACAGACCTATGCCACTTCATACAAAAAGTCCCTGTAGAATATAAAATTATTATCTTTGGTGACCTCAATGCCAGAGTAGGAAAGAACTCTGAAGCCTGGAAAGGTGTCTTAGGCAAGCATGGTGTTGGAAATTGCAATGATAATGGACACCTCTTGCTAGAGTTCTGTGAAGAACAACAGCTGACTATTACAAACACTATCTTAGAGCAGAAAGATAGCTTGAAGATAACCTGGATGCATCCCAGAGCCAAACAACAGCACCTCATTGACTATATTCTAGTCCGCCAGAGAAACATTTGTGATGTCCATCATACTCGAGTGATGCCGAGTGCAGAATGCCAGACAGATCATCGCCCCATAAGATGTAAACTAAATCGTCATCTTAAATTCAAACCTAAGAGGGGTGGCATCTTAAAGAAGAGACTCCAAGTCAACAATCTCCAACAAGCTACCATGAGAGACAACTTCCAGGCAAACCTGCAAACAAAACTTGAAGACCATCCTACAGATCCTTCTCCTACAGTGCTTTGGCAACATATCAAAAACAGTATCCTCCAGTCTGCAGAAGAATCCCTCTGGTTCTCCCAGAAGAAAAGTCAAGACTGGTTTAATGAAAACAACCAAGAGATCCAGGAGCTGTTGGCAAGAAGAGAACTGCTCACCAGGCATACCTCGCCCAGCCAAATTGCCATGTAAGAAAAGCAGCTTTCCATCTCACATATAGTAAACTCCAACAAAAACTCCGAGACATGCAGAACAAGTGGTAGATCAAAATAGCAGAAAATACACAACACTGTGAAGATCTGGGTGATCTTAGAGGATTTTATGAAGCTCTTAAGGCAGTGTTTGGACCTACGTATCAGGTCCAAATCTCCTTATACAGTACAGATAGTCAAACACTAATTACTGATAAAGCCTCCATCCTGAATCGATGGGTTGAACATTTTCAAAGTCTCTTTAGTGCCAACCGAGTAGTCCAAGGCTCAGCTATCCAACATATGATACAAAAACCAATGAAAAATGAATTGGACATAGCTCCCACTTTGGAAGAGACCCTTAAGGCTATACAGGAGATGAAAAATGGCAAGGCAGCGGGAATCAGTGGAATCCCACCTGAAGTTTGGAAACACGGAGGTCATGTACTCCATGATAAATACCACGAACGCCTTGTGAATTGCTGGGAAAAAGGGGAACTGCCATCAGATCTCTGAGATGCAGTCATCATCACCCTGTACAAAAAAAAGGAGCAAAATCCGATTGCTCAGACTATCGAGGCATAACACTGTTCTCTATTGCTGGAAAAATCCTTGCAAGGATACTCCTGAACAGATTAGTTCCTGCTATTGCAGAAGAATTTCTTCCTGAAGCCAATGTGGCTTCAGAGCCAATAGGAGTACTACAGATATGGTATTTGCCCTTAGACAACTGCAAGAGAAATGTAGAGAGCAGAACAAGGGTCTCTATGTAACATTTGTTGACCTCACCAAAGCCTTTGACACTGTGAGTAGGAAAGGTCTGTGGCAGATCCTGGAAAGACTAGGATGTCCCCCCAAATTCCGTAAAACGATTATCTTGCTACACGAGGGCCAGCACGGTCAAGTCAAATATGACAATGCTCTTTCAGAGCCCTCTCTAATGGAGTGAAGCAAGGTTGTGTTCTTGCTCCAACTTTATTTACAATCTTCTTCAGCATGATGCTCCAAAGGGCTATGGCAGAGCTTGAAGAAGAAGACGGCATCTATATACATTACCGTATTGATGGTAGCTTGTTTAACTTAAGCCATCTGAGGGCTCACACTAAGACTCTAAACTATCTAGTCCGTGAACTGCTCTTCGCTGATGATGCTGCCCTTGTTGCCCACACAGAAGCAGCTCTACAGCGCCTAAAATCCTGCTTTGCAACAGCTGCAGAGCTGTTTGGGCTGGAAGTCAACCTGAAGAAAACGGAAGTTCTCTACCAGCCTGCACCACAGGATGAACACCACCATTCCCACATTGCCGTCGGCAAATCTGTGCTCAAGTCCATTCAGCAGTTCACCTACCTGGGAAGCATCATCTCCTCAGATGCCAAGATTGACAAAGAGATCGATCACAGATTAGCAAAGGCATATAGCGCATTTGGAAGACTTTACAAAAGAATCTGGAGTAATAAACACCTGAGGCAAAGCACAAAAATCAATGTGTATAGAGCCATTGTACTGTCTATTCTCCTTTACGGGTCTGAAACATGGATCATCTATTACGACTCCTCGAACGCTTTCATCAGCGCTGGATATGTGCAATCCTAAATATACACTGGACTGACTATGTGACGAATGTTGCTAACCTTGAACAAGCAGGGATTACCAGCATTGGGGCCATGATATTGAGAACATAGCTGTGTTGGGCAGGGCACATTTCTAGGATGGAGGACCATTGCCTCCCAAAAATACTACTCTACAGTGAACTCGCCACGGGTCAGCATAAGAGGGGCGCTCCAAAAAAGCGATACAAGGACTCCCTGAAGCAACATGTCAGGCTCGGCCAAATTGATCACCAACAATGGTCTGCCCTGGCCTCACATTGGGAGGCATGGAGACGCACTATCCACAATGCTGCAGCCTTATTTGAAAACTCACGTCGAACAGGTCTTGAAGAGAAACAACAACGCAGAAAGAATCACAACCCAGAAACATCTCCCAAGGAGACCTTCCGGTGCTTTCTGCAACCGGACTTGTTTATCTCGGATTGGCCTTTTTAGTCATCAGCGCGCTTGCAGAAAATGCAGGATGAGTCCTTCCTGAATCTTTGTTTGCGAAGAAAAGGTGGAGAGAGAGAGAGAGAATGTTTTAATCTTTTTTAAAGTAAGATTTTAAGTTTGTTTTAATTCTGTTGATATTTAATACTGTTTTAATCTTGGTTTTTGTATGTTTTTAGTTATATGTGTTTTCAAATAGCCTGTTGTTTTATAATGCCACCTTGAATCCCAGCCTGGGAGAAAGGTGGGAGATAAATAAAATGATGGGTGGATGGATGCCAAATGAAGGTGATTAAGACATAGGGGTCATCTGCATGAGCCAGGATATGCTGACTCCCTGCCAGAATATCCTGGCCATAGATCAGCCCCATTCCTTCTCCATTATCGGCTCTAAACAGGCCAGAGTCCAGTCAGGCAAGCCGGTCTGTTGCTTCCACCACTGCTCCCACTGTCTTCCATTCTCTCCCAGAAGAGAGGAAGCCAGCCCACAACATGTGAACAAGACCCCCTGCACGTCACGAGCCTTGGTCACATGCTGCAGGACCCCTTCCTGCTTCGGAAGAACAAGGCAGATCGGCAGCGGCAGCAATAGCCCAGCTGGCCAAGATTGGATCCTATGGACATGTGGGGCCTCATCCATTCCTTCCCGATGGGAATGGATTAAAGCAGGTATTTTTTAAAAAAATGTGGTAAAGGGCCCTACCCCATCTTCCCCCCATCTCAGCCCCATCTCTGCCCTGTGGGTCATGAGAACTTCTGGGGCAGAAGGAGGCAAATGCCTTGCATAGTCAGGACTGTAGGGCTCTAAGAGGGGGGAAGGATAGGATAAATAGCCCATGTAGACAAGCCCAGAGTTGCCATCCACAACAGTGTTTAACTCTGAGGTAAGTGAAGAACAGAATTACAGGAACACATTTGCAGGTATGTCACTGCACCAGCCATTTGTCAGGCTGCTATCATGACAAATCACAACAGTGTCACCAGTTTACCTCACAGCAAAGCAGAGGGAACAAAACAGAGCAATAGTTCATCCGTCCTGTCAGAAACACTGATTATTTACTCAAGAAAGGACACAGCACACACATGTTGTATTATAGTTGTCTTCTCCTACAGGAGCTATATACCCACAGTGGTTCCACACAGTATTCTGAAACAAAGATGTCAGATAAATGATTAAAACAGGCTGTTAAACTGTGGTCCAGGGACCCCCTGGAGTCCGTGATGTGCTCACAGGGTGTCTGTGAAGGCTTGAAGGCTGCTCGACCTCCCTCCTCCCTGTGGTGGAGTGACCATGTGACAGGAGCCAAGGCGCTGGCTGGCTGGCTTGGCCTGCACATTGCCATTCAATCTGATCCAGCCACAAACTTGCAGGAAGAAGCAGGAGAAAAGTCTTCCCTCCCCCTCCAGTTCCTCTGAGAGAAGGTTTAATGGATGGTGTAATTGTATTATTGTTGTTGTTGTTGTTTTAAATCTTGAGTTAAGTCTTGGGGGGCCATGGCAACAAAAGATATTTAAAGGAGGTCCCTGGTAAAGAAAGGGTTAAGAGACACTAAACCATTGCTCGTTTTCTGTATTTAAGCACAACATTCAAAAGGAGATACCACCACAGCTCTCCTATGGGAATTTTGTGAACTGACCATCCCTTTCTCAGTTGTGATCTACTTTATGAAGGACTACGGGTGCAATGCAGCTATAGGGAGGGGAAATGAGGGCATTGCTCCCTCCCCCAAACGTGAAATCTGCCTCCTCCAAAATGAAATTTTCCTTCAGTCCCCAAATTTCTAGTATTGCAGTAACTTTAAACTCCAGCTGAGCATTTAAAGACACAGGTTAGGCATACAAAGAAAAGGGGCAAAGTTATCAAGGGAATGCAAATGCAGCAGATTTGGGAAGATGTATGTATGTGTGGATGATGTTCAATGTCTCACTCTCTGCAGTGCTAGAAATTGGAAGACTGCAGGAAGATTTCATTCTTTCATTTCATCTTCATGTTCATGTTCATTTTCACTTTCATTTCTCTTTTCATTTCATTAAATTATATTTTTCATTTCACTTTCATTTTTCATTTTCAACATTTCATTTCATTTCATTCTAATTTTTATTAGGGGAGGTGTCCTCATGTTGTCCCTCCCCTGGTAGCTACAGACCTGGACTCTTCTCTATTTAAAATCATGGGGCTGGCCTTCCACACTTCCTGGAGTGAGCACTGAGTTGTTACAAGTGAAGCAGAGTTTGTTGGGACTAAAAGCAGCAGACCGGATCCTGGGCTGATTTGAGTGGTGCAGGACTTTTGTTTTAGTTTTGTCTGTTTTTTTTTTTTAATAGGATATTTTATCACTGCCATCTTGTAAGCTCAGGGTAAGTGGTACTGATTAAAAGCAACGTGTAAAAGTTGCTTATTTGCTAGTCATTAACAGAATTTTGGAGAAAGACAGTTGTTGTGGCCTTGTTGCTCCACCCCACAATGTAACTTGCAACATGAAACATTGCTTGTAATACATTATTTGCAAGCACTGATTGGTAAGTAAATTTCAGTGTACTAAACAAAGATGAAGAAAAAAGAATCCATCCCTGAATTTTTAAAATGTTTTATCCCTGTGTTCCCATCCATTTTATGAGCTCATTCTTCATTGTGTGTGGCAGCTACTAAATGTGATACTGAATGAAGTTCTACAGCTGTTTAGGGAATAAGTATTTCCCCCCTCTCCATAAGTATATAGTCGCATTTTTCCCTTCATTTTATCGCATACTATAAATCATGACTGCAAACACCATCTACAGTAAAATATTGTCATGCAAAATCATTCCACTGAAAGTTTTATTTGCATTCTACTCAAGAGTTAATATGTCAATAAAAGGATATGATTTCATCCAAACCAATCCAAATACAGTTGTCCCTCTGTATCCACGGATTTGATCTCCATGGATTTAAGTATTTACGGCTTGAAAATATTCTTTAAAAAATAATAATCCATAAAGCAAACCTTGATTTTGCCATCTTATATAAGGGACACCATTTTACTATGCCATTGCATATAATGAGACTTGAGTATTCACAGATGTTGGTATCAATGGGGGGGGGGGTCCTGGAACCAAACCCCAGCGAATATGAAGGGACAACTGTAGATGGATCTTGCTTTGCAACTTATGTAGATAGTCCTTGCCAATTTGCATATTTTCTAAGCAGGGCACATTTCTAGGATGGAGGACCATCACCTCCCAAAATAGTACTCTACGATGAACTTGCCATGGGTCAGTGTAAGAGAAGCGCTCCAAAAAAGCAATACAAGTATTCCCTGAAACAACATCTCAGGCTTGGCCAAATTGATCACCAACAATGGTCCACCCTGGCTTCACATTGGGAGGCATGGAGATGCACTATCAACAGTGCTGCAGCTTTATGTGAGAACTCACACCAAACAAGTCTTGAAGAGAAACGACAACACAGAAAGAATCACAACCCAGAAACATCACCCAAGGAGACCCTCTGCTGTGCTTTCTGCAACTGGACTTGTTTATCTCAGATTGGCCTCTTCAGTCATCAGCACGCTTGCAGAAAGCGCAGGATGAGTCCTTACTGGATCTTCGTTTGCGAAGAAAAGCCAGAGAGAGAGAGCCTGATAAGGCAACATCCTCCTTAGAAGAGGACAGTACCCAAGAAGTGTCGCTGGCTGGGTGAGTCAACACACACTGTACAGTTGTCCCTCCATATCCAAGGATTTGGTATCCACAGATTTAAGTATTCACGGCTTGAAAATATTCTTTAAAAAATAATAATCCAAAAAGCAAACCTTGATTTGGCCAACTTGTATAAGGGTCACCATTTTGCTATGCCGTTGCATATAATAGGACTTGAGTATTCACGGATTTTGGTATTCACAGGGATTTCTGGAACCAAACCCCAGTGAATATGAAGGGACAACTGTATATGTATGCCTGAGGTCTGCTGGTGGGGCCCTCTAGTCAATACACTGTGTGAGGACATAGGAGAGGGCCTTCTCAGCTGTGACACATCGCTTGTGGCATGCCCTTCCCTTAGAAGCCCAATTAGCCCAAACACTAGCTTCATTTCAGCAACAAGTAAAAACATGACTGTTTAGTAATGCCTTGGAGACCTAACTGATTTACTCCAAAGTAGTTGTTTTTAACTTGATAATATGTTTACTATGCTTTCTGGTTGTTTAATCTGTTTTTAGTGTTTTAAATAATATTAATCTGCTTACGTTGATTTTACTCTGAGATCTCATAGGACTCAGGGGCTGGGGGGGGGGTATTCAGCTGTAGTCACTGACTCATCCAGCTTCCTCCTCATCTTCCTCTCCCCCACCCTCAGCCATGATGGACTTGAAGGAGGCAACACCAAAGCAGTTAATCATTTATAGTCAGCTTCCTCCCTAGATGGATATTTTGGACTCAAGGGAACCTCTAATTGAGCATCTTATTTCTTGAGTCATCCTAGCAGTTCTCTTGTGGCATACAAATGATTGATTCATGGATTACAGGTAGAATGTTTTGGAATGTATGCTCCAACTTCATGACCTGTTCACCTTGTTATTGTCCGTTTGTGCCTAAATAGTTGTATGTTGTTGTCATTGTGTCTTCAAGTAAAATATGACTTATTGATCCTATTATTGGGTTTTCTTGGCAAAATGTAATCAAAAGTACCATGAATTCAGACCAGAAATATATGGGCAGCCAGGACAATTACAGTATTTTAAGACCAGCATAATATGCTGTCTATATGGTATTCTAGTCAATAGTTGAGCTGCTGCATTTTGCACTAGATGCAGCTTCTGAGTCTTCTTTAAGGGCAATCCCACATAGAGCACACTACAGTAGTCTAATATGGAGGTCACCAGTGCATGGACTACTGTGGCTAGGTTATCTCTGTTCAGGAAAAGCTGTATCTGGTGCGCCAGTTGAAGCTGGTGCCAAGCACTCCAAATCATAGAGTCCACTTGGCATTCCAGTGACAGGGATGGATGTAAGAGTACTCACAGGTAAGTCAGTCATATCTGTGCATTTGAAAACAAACCTACCTGGGATGGTCTGCTTGTTTTTGACTGCTAATGTTATTTGAGACAGACCCTCCAAATATATTGGGCTACAGTTCCCATAATTTTTAAAGAAGTAGTTGTGTTAATCTCTTGAAGCATAAAAAGGAGGAAGGGAGAGGGACGGGGGCAGAAATGTAGTAGCACCTTTAAGACAAAGTGGTTTTTATTTTTGCATGAACTTTCATGGATATAAACCCACTTCTTCTGAAGTTTCACTCTGTACTGCATTCAAAGAAGTGGGTATATACAGTGGGCCCTTAGGTATATACAGTGAGGTTTGGTTCCAGGACCCCCCATGGATACCAAAATCTGTGGATGCTCAAGTCCCATTATATACTCATACAATGGCATAGTAAAATGGTGTCTTTTATATTAAATGGCAATATCGAGGTTTGCTTTTTGGATTTTTTAAAAACATATTTTCAAGCTGTGGATGGTTGAATCAGTGGATACGGAATCCGTGAATATGGAGGGCCAACTGTGTCAACAAAAATTCATGCAAAAATGAAAAACAGTCTTAAAGGTGCTGCTACATTCCTTTTTCCCCTTTCTCCTCCCTTCCTCCTTTTGGGTCCCCATAATTGTTTAACAATGGCTGGAGCTTCTGGGAATTCAAGTTCCAAGTCTGGAGTGCCAAGAGTTTGGGAGATAAGAGACCCTACTAGCCTTGCTTGTTTGTGTTCCTAATTGCTGCCTGTCTTCTCAACCTATATATCATGGTGACATTTTATACAAAAGGAAGACTAGACCACCATATTTGCTCTGGGTTTCCTGCAATGTGTGGAAAGAATCAGAATGCTACAAGCTACTGGCCAGTGCTACAAAACATACTTAAGGAGAGAGGTCACAGACACCATAACTATAAAAATATTTTAAAAACCATTTCTGTTATACTGCAAATGGAAGGAAGTTATGCCACACTACAGCACAATCTCACAATGTAACTTAGTTATGTTATCTATGCTTCAAAAGGAATTAATAACAAGTAAGTTGTTTATAACTAAGTTACTGCCAAGTTGGGCTTCTACCTCAGTTATCACAGCCTCTGAATGCAAAGTGAGCTTGTAGCACCTTTGAGATTAACTGAAAGAGGTTGTTGCATAAATTTTCATAGACTTGGTCTACTTCCTCAGATACATCTAAGATGCATCTGAGGTAGTAGACCAAGGGGTTGTGTACATTGGCCAGAATATGCTGGCTTCCTGCCACCGTAATCTGCCCCAGATCAGGCCCATTGCTCCTGCATTACCTGGACAAAACAGGATGGAGTCTGTACAGACACACTGGCCCATACTGATGCCCGCCTCCAGAGCTCTCTCTGAAGGCAGGAAGGAGATCTGCAGCATATGATTGGCCCCTTAAATGTGACCAGCCTTGATCACATGCTGCAAGCCTCCTTCTTGGCTTCAGAGGAAGTGATGCAAATGACAGTGGCTGCAGGGACAGAGAGCCATGCCAGCATGAATTCCTGCATTCCCATGGGGACCAATCTGTTTTTTTCTTAAAAGAGGGTTTTTTTTCCTGGGTGTTAAGATATAACATTTTACTGGGCTTTACCCTGCCATCTTCTTCCTGTCTTTTCCCTGGGTGTTGTGAGAATTGCCGGGGGGGGGGGTGTAAAACAGGTCAAAAGCCCTGTGTCGTTTGGACTGCTGGGCTCCAAGATGGGAGCCAGGCTGGGTAAATAACCCATCTAGGCAAGCTTCAAGTCTGTGGAAGCTTATGCTACAACTTCGTTCTTTAAATTAATCTCAAAAGTGCTGCAAGATCCCTTTGCATACTGACATTCCAGACTAACACAGCTTTGTCTTTGAACTCAAAGCATCTGAGTCATTCGCGACATTCATGGTCATGAACTTTCAAATATTGGCTTGCCTTGCCTCAAGAGTTACGTGCACACAACAACAAACCTGTAACGACTGATGACCCATGGGCCTGTTAAAAACTAAAGAAAGAAAGAAAAAATAGCTAACAACTCTGACACATTTTATAAAGCACTATAAAGATATTAGCACTGTGGCAAAACACTGACATACCATGTCCAAATCTTTGAGCCAGTGTTCAAGCTGGAAAACCACCAGTGGCAAGAACAGCTGCCATTTTGAATTTTATTTCTTCTTTTACAACAGCTCTAGATGATAAATAGTCAAGGGTTTAATTTGTATTTACAAATACAGACAGACAGAACTATGAAATGGAATGATACAAATTCAGTTATTTGCTTATTCCATCTGTCAGCAAATACATGTTTTTCTGAAAAATAAAATTGGCATCAAGAAGCTGCCACATGTGAGTCCTTTTTTTAGAAAAGAGCTAAATGTTAAGGTTAAAAAACAACAACCTGTATTTGCTCTGGCTATATATTTAAAATTGATGAATACAAAGAACATAATATACAGCTCAGCAACTAGGGGAGACACAATTTCTCAAGCTGCTCCATAGGGTTGTTAAGAAGTATAACAGAGGAAGAATCAATGTACAGTGCTCCGGCTTCCTAGACAGGCAGGAGAGAAACAATAGTGTTAAATAATTAATCCAATGAATGTAGAGCAAATCCATATCTGTCTAGGAGCAGGAGATCTTGTGCTCATCCTGACGTGGTGAAGGCAGATTTCAGGACTCATCCCTCTTCCCCTGTGCCTTGTAGGGTTCTGGATAGGTTTGAATATGTGAAAGCATCAGAATTTTGTTAGAACTGGACTGAGGAGAAAAAGCTTCATTTTATTCTTACAATTACCGGTAATTACCCTTTTCACGCTATACTGTTATAGAGGTGGAATCTCCCTTATCCAGAATTCCAAAATATTACAAAATCCAAAATAGTTCAAAAGGGGCTTCTGAGATCATAGAATCATAGAGTTGGAAAAGACCACAAGGGCCATCTAGTCCAACCCCCCTCCCTGCAGGAATATAGAATCAAAGCATTCCTGACAGATGGCCATCCAGCCTCTGTTTAAAAACCTCCAAAGGAGACTCCAGCACACTAATACACAAAATTTGTTTCATGCATAAAATTATTTAAAATATTTTCTGTAACATTACCTCCAGGCTATGTGTATAAGGTGTATATGAAACATAAATGAATCTTGTGTTTAGACTCGGGTTCAATCTCCAATATATTTTATTATGTATATGCAAGTATTCCAAAATCTGAAATATTCCAAAATCCAAAACACCTCTGGTTCCAAGCATTTCAGATCAGGGAGACTCAATCTGTAGCACTTTGGTGCCATTTTAAATGCCATGGCCAAATCCTACAGAATCCTAGGATTTGCAGTTTGGTGAGGCACTAGAGCTATCTGGGAGAGAATTCTAAATTCCTCACAAAACAACAAATCCCAGAATTCCATAGGATGATGCCATGACACTTAAAGCAGTGTCGAAATGCTATAACTGCGTAGTGTAAAAGAAACCAAAGAGTGAAGTCCTTTGGCTCCTTTTGAGGCCTGTGTACATGTTGAATCTTTGCTTGAAAGTAACAAATTGCAAATTACGTAGGTCCATGGTAATGAGGGGAACACCACAAAATCACAGCTCAAAAGCCACAGAATAAGTGTGAAGGAAGTTACTTTATTGGTGTAACAAATAAAGCTTTTTGAAGTTCTTTTAAACATAAGTTCTAAAGGGCATTTTAGGCATCTTCAGAAATACTTTGACTAGAATTCCCCAAGTTTAGACCTATAGCTAGAACCTACCCTCCAACTTTTTCAATTTGCAGGGACAGTCCCATTTCATTCTCTGTCATCCAATTTTTCCAGCTGCTTTTAAAAGTTCACAGTTTTCTCTCTCCTCTCCCACTTTATCGCTTTGTCCTCAGCTTACTTCAGTTGCTGCAAAGGGCCAGAGTCCACTTGTGTCCCAGTTTTCATCCGTGAAATGCTAGCTGGCATGCTGGAGCCCTGCAGTGCAGTACACCAGCTGTTGCACTTTTCCCAGGGTTGCAATGAGTCTTGGCCAATGAATTACATTTGAAACAACTCAATGAATAACAGCATTGAATTACTTTTAATTCTTAATTAAACACTTTTTTTTAACCTACCCTGACAGCCCCCATCTTGGAATATCGCATAATTGGCAATATTTAATAATGTGGCACAATGTGGCCATCCATGTGGTTAGCAGGTATACTAGGGACCCCCCCCCCATACCAAGGCTGGAGTCACATATAGCCTAGGGAGGAGCCTTGGAAATTTCCCAAACGATTAATACTCAGGTCAGAGTTAACACCTGGAGATGAATCATCCACTAATCGACTCAAAGATAGCAGAGTCCTTGATGCTTGCAAAATGGGTTCTTCCTCTCCCCTTACCCTCCAACAATAGACCTTGCCTGCTCCTATTCTGTTCTAAATACATCAACCACTAATGATCATTAACTCTTCTGGAGCACCCTTTGTCTAGTACTGGGAAACTCTGAGAAACATTGTATTCCACTCAAAATCCCATCCCTTCAGGGGAATTATCACAAATAAATATCACCCTAAAACACCACTCAAGTGTGCATAAATCCCCTCTTTTCAACTCCACATCCGTTCATGTCAACATTTGGCCTTCTGGACCTCTCTTCTGCCAGTTTACTTCTGGATCTCAGCTCTACAGGATCAGTATAGTATAACCCACAATCCCCTTACTCTATCCCTCTATCCAAATACTTCCTACTATCTTCAATAAGCTGGTGTGATTGCCTGAAGCCTAAGTGTTTGTGTGAATGCTGTTACTATTAACCTCAAATAAAGATATTTTTTATTTTTATTTATGTATTTATTTATTTATACCCCACTCTTCAGCCACAAGGCTATCAGAGCAGCTTACAAATTGTTTTAAGCAACAGCAGTTTACACATCTACACTGCATTAAGCAGTTTCCAATGTGTGTTAGCTCATTGCCCCCACAAGCCGGGTCCTCATTCATTGTACTTTTTGGCTTAGAGTCCCCTCAGTTACTAGGTCAAAAGATCCTGCCATTACCCAGCCTCTCACTGCCATTGTTGAGCTAATTAAATATTCCCTATAATATTTCGGACACCAGTGGGATCCTTGTGGGCCCCACACAATTTGGGTAACACTTTGGAGTAGGTTTCCAAGTTCTGTAATCCAGGGCATCACTGAAACAGAGTGAGTGGTGAGAGGAAGAGACAAATGGAATGCCACATTTTGAAGTAAGTGAAGTAATACATATTTGTTGTTGTTGTGTGCCCTCCAGTCATTTTAGACTTGATGGCAACCCTAAGGCCATAAGTATCGTGGGGTTTTCTTGGTAAGATTTGTTCAGAGCTTGGTTGTCATTGCCTTCCTCTGAAGCTGAGAGAGTGTGACTTGCCCAAGGTCACACATAGGACTCCCATAAGACCATCAAGATCAGCACCTGAAATTACCTAACTGTTAACTGTTGGGTTTTTGTTACCCGCCCCCCACCGACTTAATAAATGTTCTTAGCATCTACCAGGCAATGGTTGAGTCAGAAATGTACTTAGTTGTATGTTACTCAGAACTGCTCTACCCTCCCCACCAAAACATGATTGCAAAAAAATAGCTTTGCCACTCTTTAAATCTTTTAATATTTTAATCTGAGGACTTTTTTGGATGGGGTTTTGCAATGCAAGCAGCCTTGTCCCCGTTGCAAGGCTGCTGCGCTGCAGGGCATCCCTTTCGGATGACGCTTTCCCCTGCCGATCCTCTGCCAATACTGTTGCGTAACTGCTGGGGTGCTGCAGCGCCATATTTGGCACTTTTCTAATCACAATCAACTTTCGTGATTAGAAAGCTGCCAAATATAATGCTGCAGCGTCCCAGCAGTTATGCAACAGTATCAGCAGGGGAGAGCATCATCCAAAAGGGATGCCCTGCAGCGCAGCAGCCTCGCAATGGTAATGAGGCTGCTAGCGTTGCAAAACCCTGTCCGAAAAAGTCCTGAGATCTGATGATCTCTGGGAGTGGGGTAAATATCTCAGTTGTCTTTATCTTAATTGTTAAATTCAGAATTATAAATAAAAAGTATAACTAGGAGCTACCAAACTTCTGAATCTTTCTGCCTGGAAGAAACTTTATTGCAAACTGCAAGGGAAATCTTGTAATTTTTTCCCCCTTTTTATTGCCCGCCCTTTTTATTTTGTAAGGGCATGCTTGCTTGCTTCCGTGCTTTCTACTCAAGCTGTGTAGCATACAGTAAAAGTATAGCTATTTTACTAATCACTGCTGCCTTGCCAACTGGTCCATCAGCAGAAGGAAGTCTGTTTCTCTGTTGTTCTTTACTTCACTTCCTCTCAGCCCCACACCTCTTTTCCTCTTAGAAAGTACTTGCATTCTCAGACACAAAAAGAAGGGATGCATTGGTTGTCTGTCTGTAGGGTTTCAAGGATGGAAAAATCTACCAGTTTTGCTTTCTCCTGGATTCAGTTTTTAAACCCTCATGTTCTTTCCATCTCAGATATGAAGAAATTTTGTGGATTTGGGTGAGTTCTTCAAAAGCCATCATCCAAATTTATTATCTACAGCTATTGCTAGCATGGAGAGGTAGTAGGTACCTGCCTGTCATATAGGTGTTAAAGAAGAGGAGTCCACCAGGATGAGGGGGAGCAACTCTTAATTGAGCACAAGATCTTGGAAGTTACTTTTTAGAAGTCATTAGCTATTAGTTAAGTAGAAAAAAAAAGACAAAAAGTTAACTGCAGAAATATATAGACAAAAAAGCTAAGAAATTATCATACTAAAACACTATCAAACTGTATTATTAACCCTTATCTGAGCAAATTTTCTTTTTCTTTTTAAATCTACTACTTTTAAGGGGCTGTGTTTTCTGATCACAATGAGAATTACAATGTATTGTGAGTTATAAATAACGTCCCACATTTGCAGGAGTGTTTGTGGGTGCTGAATCAAGGGTATTCTACAATACCCAAATATCCAGATGCAGAAAACATATGTGCACAATTGGTGGGACATTTGTTTTCAGAAGCTGTCAGCCCTCCTTTCTTTGCAAAAAAAAGCCTTGTAATCGCCACAAGTGCATTACATTTGTTGTCCTATAACAAACAAAATGAAAACCTGTACATGGCAGGTGGCAGAAACTCTGAGATTGTTTGTAAGTCTTCAGGTGACAACAGTGTAAAATGTCTGCCTTTTAGGTCCAATTCTGTGTAAATTTTGCAAAACTTAAAGTACAAGCAAATGAGATGCAATTTCTTAAAAATTACAGCACCCATATGTCAAATGCTTTTTTCTCAGCAACCAATCAGTTGCCTAAAGCCTGTCTGAACAAAGCTAACTAAAATGTTTTTTTGTAAACTTTTCTATTTCTTTAAAGTAGTAGTAGTTATTTATTTCCTGCCTTTTTGCCACAACTGGGACTGAATTAGTTGCCATATGTTATTATATTATGCCTTTGTGGACTTTGACTTATGACGACACTGTTCTAGGGGTTTTGTAGAAAGATTTATTCAGAGATCGTTTGTCTTTGGCTTCCTCTAACAGTGAGAGAGTGTGACATAGACATAGAATCATAGAATCATAGATTTGGAAGAGACCACAAGGACCATCCAGTCCAAGCCCCTGTCATGCAGGAATAGACAATCAAATGATTCCCGACAGATGTCCATCCGGCCTCTGTTTAAAAACCTCCAGAGAAGGAGACTCTACCACACTACAAGGCAGTGTATTCCACTTCTGAACAGCTCTTACTATCAGAAAGTTCTTCCTAATGTTTAGGTAGAATCTCTTTTTCTGTAGTTTAAACCCATTGCTCTGTGTCCTAGTCTCTGGAGCAGCAGAAAACAAGCTTGCTCCATCCTCAGTATGACATCTCTTCAAATATTTAGACATGGCTATCATCTCACCTCTCAACCTTCTCCAAGTGCTCAACTTGATGGAAATGGAGCAGATGAGACAGTAGGGGAAATACAGCACGGAATTGGTAAAGAGATAGTTCAGGAATACCTGGCCAGTATAAATGAGTTCAAGTCTCCAGGGCCAGATGAACTTCATCCAAGGGTATTAAAAGAACTGGCAGAAGTAATCTCAGAACCATTGGCAATAATCTTTGAGAATTCCTGGAGAACAGGAGAGGTCCCAGCAGACTGGAAGAGAGCAAATGTTGTCCCCATCCTTAAAAAAGTGGGGAAAGAAGACCCAAATAATTACCACCCAGTCAGCGTGACATTAATACTAGGAAAGACTCTAGAGCAGATCATTAAACAGACACTCTGTAAGCACTTAGAAAGGAATGCTGTGATCACTAAAAGTCAACATGGATTTCTCAAAAACAAGTCATGACATTCTTATATCTTTTTTTTCATAGAGTTACAAACTTGATAGATGAAGGGAATGCTGTGGGTGTAGCGCATCTTGATTTCAATAAGGGTTTTGACAAGGTACCCCATGATATTCTTGCAAAAAAGTTAGTGACCTGTGAACTAGACAATCCAGGTAGGATTGAGGGCGGCCACACCATTTTTTATTCATGGACAACTTCCGTGAATAAAAAATGGTGCAGCCGCCCTCAATCCTACCCGGAACAGTCACGGACGATGCCGAGAGAGGGACGGCTTAATTCGAAACAGACCCTCTGCCGCGCAGCAGCTTCGTTGCTGTTACGGGGACTTCTTATGCGGTAAGGGGTGTCTGAAAAAGTCCTTAGTGGACCACAAGCTGAACATGAGTCAGCAGTATGATGCAGCAGCTAAAAAAGCCAGTACGATTCTAGGCTGCATTAATAGGTGTATAGTGTCTAGATCAAGGGAAGTAATAGTGCCACTCTGTTCTGCTTTAGTCAGACCTCACCTGGAATACTGTGTCCAGTTCTGGACACAACAATTCAGGAAGGATATTGAGAAGCTGGAACGTGTCCAGAGGAGGGCGACCAGGATGGTGGGAGGTCTGGAAGCCATGCCCTATGAGGAGCAGCTTAGGGAGCTGGGCATGTTTAGTCTGGAGAAGAGAAGGTTGAGAGGTGAGATGATAGCCATGTTTAAATATTTGAAGGGATGTCATACTGAGGATGGAGCAAGCTTGTTTTCTGCTGCTTCAGAGACTAGGACACAGAGCAGTGGGTTCAAACTACAGGAAAAGAGATTCCACCTCAACATTAGAATGAACTTCCTGACAGTAAGAGCTGTTCGGAAGTAGAATACACTTCCTCAGAGTGTGATGGAGTCTCCTTCTTTGGAGGTTTTTAAATGGAGGCAGGATGGCTATCTGTTGGGAATTACTTGATTGTGTATTCCTGCATGACAGGAGGTTGGATTGGATGGCCCTTGTAGTGTGTTCCAATTCTATGATTCTATGATTCTTCTCCAGACTAAACATGCCCAGCTCTCTAAGTGGCTCCTCATAGAGTATGGCTTCCAGACCTCCCACTATCCTGGTTGACCTCCTCTGGACACGTTCCCACTTCTCAATAGCCTTCCTGAATTGTGGTGCCCAGAACTGGATACAGTATTCCAGGGGAAGTCTGACCAAAGCAGAATAGAGTGGCACCATTACTTTCCTTGATCTAGACACTATACTCCTATACATCTGGAGTACTGAAGACTAGGAAGCCCAGTGGTATCTACTATACCTAGCAACAGATCTCCAGATTTCTAGACTGATGGTCCTTTCCATTACTTACTCCATGATCCTTTCAAGTGAAGATCCCAGGTACTGAACTAAGACTTTCTGCATGGAAATTAAGACTTTCCAGCACTGAGCAATGGTCCTTTCCTTAAAATAGGAAGGGGATGCCTGCACTTTCTGTTCTCCGAGGATCTCTATACTGATAAAAGAGGGTGTCTGATCATCCGGATCATTAAAAGAAAGAAAAAGGAACTATATATAAATCTGAATGTTGCATTCAATTTAGAAGTCTCTACCCCCTTCCCCCACCTTTTTATGGCTTTCTACTTGTAAAAGGTAGTTCACCTTTCAGAGACATCATGCTTGTTTTTTAACATTTCAACAGCATTTTCAACCTTATCAGCTCAATCTCTCAACTATGTGGGCTCTCTTTTCCCCATGGCATGCAACTCTATTTTCACTTTTCCTAGTTAAGTACATTACCACTCAAGGGTCATATAAAAGTCAGCTGTATTACATAATTTAAAAGAGCTTGTTCATTTCCTCTTTTCTTTTTTTTTTTAGCAAACCCAAAAATAATAACAACAACAATTATAATAACACTGATGATCTTGAATTTGCCATCCCCAATGCCCTCCTGAATTATTTCACCAAGTGCTCTATGTTCTTTTCAAATACCAGCATGGGTTCTGCACACCCATATCGGCTCCAATTTAATGAAGTTGTTAAAGTAGCAAGACTGACAGGTTAATTATCCTTTATAAAAGGGGGACAAATTGAACTGTGTCTTTCCATCATTTTTTGATATATCAAGAAGCTCCTGAGGTGCTTAGATGCCACTCTGGTGAATAGAACAACTAATCCACTCTGCTATTCTTTCTTGACCCTGGTCCCCCCATCGGGGCCTTGTTGTATATTGCAGTGGCTTTTTTTGTTTCACATTCAACAGATTCAACTTTATTATGAATTCAGAAGGATTTTCCCCCCTCCTCCATATGTTAGCTGACAGCTCCCCTGAAATAACTGATGGCTAAATTTAAACTCTGATGAAAATTAACCCAAGTGTTAAATGCAAACGGGAGCTGCTTTGAAAAGAAAAGAGTTATCATAGTAAATGCCAAACAGTGGAAAATGTGTGTAAATTAATGGAGCCTCGCTGGTGACAAGCTGTCAGGCAATTTGATGGCTCTCGATAGTGCTTTAGTCCCACTGAAGTTGGCCAGAGGGCAGCATGGACAAGTCCTGCTTTTCAAAAAGACCACGGGATGCTTGACAGTAACGCTAACTAGACTGTCTAAAGTTCATGGTCAAATAAGAGGCCTCTTTAAAAGAAAGGAAAAAAGGGAAGAGGAGGAGGAGGGGAAAACTATGTGCTAAACAAATGAAGCTGCAGTCTGAAAGAGTGATCCAGCAATGTTTTATGGCCAAAGCAGTGACAAAATTAGATGAGGGGATATTAATATGGAATATTTAAAGAGTCCAGTTTAGTGAAGAAATGGTACTGGATGGTAACTGCAGAGAAATATTCTTCCTATTATACCTCCCAGATACAGCACCCTTAACATTTTGTTATCAGAAATATTTCAATTGTCATGCTTTCTCCATCTTTTTTTTAAATCTGGTTTTGGATTTGGTGTATCAATTTTTAATTTAGCTTTTTAAAAATATCTTTTAATAATATTTGATGTATAATATCAAAAAGGTAGTAGGCTTCTATAGACGGCAAGACAAATCAATCCTAACCTGCAGATCCACTGGCTTGAGGGTGTTTGGATGAGGCAGAAGCAGAGCTTGGAAAAGTTACTTTATTTGGCCTTCACTTTATCTTCCAGTCAGCATGGCAACTGGCCATATTTGATGTTGGATTCTGGTGCATGGTGTTCAAAATAATAACTTTTCCAAGCTCTGAACAGAAATGTCCTTCAACTGATGCAAAGGTGGTTGCTGGAAAGTTCTGGAGGCCTACACTGACCTGAAAAGAGAGCATGAGGCAAGCACAGCTCCATCATGCCTCCACCCAGAAGCAGATGAAAGGCCCTCTCTCCATCCCAACTGCCACTGCCCTGGCCTTGGAAGGAGAGAAGAGACAGGCATAGCTCCATCATGCCTAGGCTCAGAGGCAGGTGAAAAGCCCTCCCTCCATCCAACTGCCATTACCCTGGCCTTGAAGGGAGACAAGAAGAGGCAGTATCTGCTGTATTTCATCCCCTCCTACACTGTCATCCCCTTTTGTTTTGTGT
Source organism: Gambelia wislizenii (assembly GCA_030847615.1). NCBI lineage: Eukaryota > Metazoa > Chordata > Lepidosauria > Squamata > Crotaphytidae > Gambelia > Gambelia wislizenii. Next base: position 48,509,998 of record JAUMIR010000001.1, on the reverse strand, counting down.
CATGTCTAAATTAGATTGCAAGCCTGCGGGCAGGGAATTGTTCTTTTACTTGTAAGGTGCTATGTACAGTGATGGGGCTATATAAATACTACATCATCATTGCTGCCACCACCACCATCATCATCATCATTTGGTGGGGCAGAGGAAGCTTGGGACTTGGTCAATCCCAAGCCCCTTTGTTTGCTTAAGAAGCTCTGGGATTGCTACCCCACCCTGGCATAGATTTGTTCTTAATTCCTATTGAAACTAGAAAGAAAAACACTGGAAGAAGAAGAAAAAAGATAAGACTAACATCCTACTGCCTGTCCTGGCCACCATGAGCCAAAAGGACAAGGGAAGCGGTGAGTGATCTGTGACTTCATTCTTCCCACTTTTCCTAGTTGCTTTGTCTACACGGTATGCTACATGGAGTGCCTGAGTGAATGTCTTCAAATGAATGCTGGCAATCACGTTTAGATAAGCCTCAGCATTCAGCTCTGGAGGCTCATAATAAATGATATTTAATCCCCTCTTTTTTCTATCTTCTTCTTGTTTTTTTTTTGTTTTTTTTTTTTGGTAGCAATGCTTCTCCAAGAGGTAAAAAGTGTCCATTTATCATGGTGCATGTTTTCCCCAACATTGTGTCTTGCATTTAGGAAGTCTTTGTTTTGTGATTGGCCACTGGCTTAGATAAACGCTGGCTTATTTAAAAGTTTGACTGCTAAAGTACCTATCTCTGAGGAGATCTTTTCCTTCAAGTTGCCTGTTGGAAAAATCAGCAGATTTCAGGTATTCATTGTAACATATGCACCCTCACATAAACATTTAGGCATTTAGGCAGGCCCCATTGTGTTGTTTACAATGCAATTGTTGTAGGTACTAATATGTAAATATTATCATACTATTAACACTATTATACAGTACTTAGAATTATAATGCTACAGGTATTCTCTCATTTCAACTAGAAGAACTTGAACAACTTGCTATTTCTCAGCTGCAGTTTCTTTGCTGTGAAATGGGAATGATGAGAGTGTCTTACACTCAGTCAATTGAGTCAATAAGATAAGGATGAGGGAAAAAAGGTCTGTGTAACAATGATCTTCTTATGAAAAGTCATGAACCCACTCTCCAAGCTAGCCATATAAAACTCCTCTGAAGCCTTGTAGAATTGCTACAGCCAATTTTAACACAGTTGCACCAAAAAGCCCAGTCATGATTTTAGATCACATCAGGCATTTCATAAGCACTTTAGAAAGAAACAGGACTTTGCTTATAATTATATTTATGAACTAGGCATAGTTTTACATAGCTGCTCACAACCATAAATAGAAACATAAAACCCAGTGAAATAAAATTCATTAAAACCAGAGTAGCACAAAATTCATTTCTAAAAGATAAGTCAAGTGTTGTTGTTGTTTTTAAATAACATTATTCTTAACTAAATAGGATTCCCAGCTCTTTAAAGCTGCCCATTCATTTTAAAATAGCTGTTGATAAAGCAACCTGGAATATTTTTTTTAAAAAATGGACAAAAATTGAGTACCCTGAAGCTATACCTACTTTAGTAGGGAGGGAGACAGAATTGCATAATCCAGGGGCCACCACTGACAAGGGGCCCTACTTTTCCTGACTGCCAATGAAAGAGATCTTCTCAGCAGGTATATTAATAGGTTTTCTGCTACAGATCATAGAATCATAGAATTGCAGAGTTGGAAGAGACCACGAGGGCCATCCAGTCCAACCCCCCTGCCACGCAGGAAATCACAATCAAAGCATCCCCGACAGATGGCCATCCAGCCTCTGTTTAAAGACCTCCAAGGATCTTAATGCCTGAAGGGGACAGGGAGGTTCCTATGGGTTGATGTCCTAGGGATGGACTTCATAAAGATATTGACAAGGTAACCTGTTTAAATACACACATTGATCTTTATAAGGAGCCAGACTACTTCATCTTTAGAACTAATTTCATTCAACAAGCTTCGTTGACGTGGATCATGAGCAGAAGCACTTTCTAGTAGGTTGTGCTCTTAGTTCTTTCTCAAACAATGATTTTATGAGAAGTCCTTGCATTTTCTTTATGGTATGTGTTTGTACACAGAAAAAAGGCCTCCTTTGTTTACTGTGTAGCTATATTAACACTTCATTTGTACAACATATATGTGAAAAGAATACCCATATGATAGTCTCTCAGCTACATGATAAATAAACGTACCACCTAAACTGTAACAGTGCAATTTATCACATGTCTGCAACCATAACACCTGCTTAATAAGATATCTCCCTTTGCATTCACTTTACCATTTGTAATTCTTGTGGAGAAAGAAAGAACAAAAGGAAGGAAGGGAGGGAGGAAGGAAGTTGGTTTAATTTATTCATAGATACATTATTTCCAAGTAAATTGCACCTCTGCAAAGACCAGGATTGCAAGATTCCAATATAGATAGCCATTTTCACCCCCAACTGCTTATATGTGAAGTACTTTGAACTATGCTCTATAAATGCCCCAAGTATATCTAAGATCTTTCCATATGATCACTCCAGGCTTGTCTAGACAGGCTATTTACCCCATCTTGGAGCCCTGCAGTCCTGATGACAGGGCTTCTGCCCTGTTTTGTCCCTGGGCAGTCCTCATGACTCCCAGGGTGAAGACAGAGTAAAGCCAGACAAAACATTTTTTAAAAACACCTAGGAAAAATGCTTCTTTCCAGAAAAACTAGATTGGGCCCCGCATGACCACAGAAGCCCTTACCGGCACACCGGCCCTTCAGTGCAGCTGCTGCCTCTGTCACACTCTCTGAAACCAGAAAGGAGTCTCACAGCATGTGACCAAGGCTGGTCCCATGCAGGGGGCCTTGGTCATGTGCTGCAGGCTGGCTTCTTGGCTACAGAGAGTGGGACGCGCGTGGCAGTGGTTGCAGAGACTGGCCAGCATGTCAGTCTGGACTTCCTCCCATTTCATTCAGGTAACGGGGCAGGAATGGGCCTGATCCATGGTCAGAATATATCAGAAGGGAGCTGGTATATTTTGGACTGTGTAGAGGAGCCCTTTGTCTCAGAAATTATACCTGCCTTGAGAATGCATTATTATGCTTTGCTTAAGATTGAGTTGTTTTAATTTGAAAATTGTAGAGACATAAAAACTGCTAATGACTGCTGGAAGAGATTACAAACAGTAACCCATTTATTCCCACAAAAATCCAAGCTTGTATTCTTCATGAGTAGCAGAGACCAATAGGAATCATAAACTATGGTCCTGAATTTGGACGTCACGCTACACCATCTTTGCCTGTTTTTTTTAAACCATCTTGTACAAAGGACAGGGGGAAACAGAAGCAAATGAACTGCAAGCACTAGCATGCTATTCTTTCTCACTATGGTTTAATAAGCCAGAAACCATGGCTTGTTGTTACATGTGATCACAGTGGTGTGATGGTCTATTTCAGTACTATTGTATCTATACAGTACATGTTTTGAACATCTTATCTATAATTATTGACAGATATTGGTTCAATGAACACTTTTGTTGAATTCTGTTATAAAGCTCTGCTGTGATCATGCATTCTCTGACAAAGTATATCTGGACCAGGACTTGTTCTGCAGTAAATCCTGTGGTGAACTCCAATTGGGCTTGATAGACTAATGGTTTCTCCCATTCTTTCCATGAAATCATGGACAGCAACTCATTTTTATCCAGCAAATTAAGGAAGTACTATTTTCCTGATTCCAACCACCATTGTTGTCATATTTTTAAAAAAGCTTCAATACAAACTGGGAGGTGTCAAGTTGACATTTTGCTTTAATATATTTTGTTTACCTGCAAAGTGACTTATGTACCGGCATCCTCAGGTATTCTTGTATCAACAGATTAGTGTATAACAGGGAGTGGGGCAAGGTCACATATGCTGAAGAGAGCAAATAACAAAGGAAACATCAAACAGGAAAGTACTGTTTACCTTTCTTCACAATTTAAGAACTGGGGCAAGGTTTGGAGCAAAGAAAAAGATGAAGGGCAGGCAAATGAAAATTGGGATTGACTGTATACTGAGACTTCAACAGCCAGGGCAGTTGTGAAGGTTTTAGGGAAAATAGTGTAGCACAAAATCACTGGGAAAAAATCTTCCTCCAGCACTATAGGACTGATCATATTCTGAAGCGACTGTTTTTCCCCTTGGCCTTTCCCCACTCAGTTACCCACCCTTGGCTGTTACTATTTTATTTTTAATTACGTGAAAACCTGACCACGAATGTCCTATGTCACATCTGAAGGGAACACATACGGAGAAAATACATTAGTTACAGGTTTTCCATGAGTGACTTGTATTATTAAATATATACAACACTTCTTTGGGCACAATGTAAGGAAAAGCCAGATAGCCATATACAAATATTATGTTACCTTGTTTAAAAACAAAAACTAACTCATGTTAAAAGTTGAAAGATTACTTCAACAATGATGAAGTCAAAATAAATCTAGATCTTTATGTACAACCTTGGAGTACTATTCTGACTATCAAAAGCTCATAGAGCATCTCTCATGCTCCATTTTGATTTCCTATCTCTTGTTCTCTTCTTGGTCAGATTTCCTGCTATCCTTGTTCGATGTGTTAACAGTTTTCTTTTTCACCTTGTACATCTCATTTATTTAAATGAGGGGATGAGAAAAATTTGGCTGATTTTGTTGGGGTCAGGATCAGGCCTGTAGCAAATCCTGCGGAGAGCAAAGGTCAGGCATGGTAGACTAATGACCTCCCCAAGAGCCACTGTCAGCTCCTCTCTGCTTCTAAATATGTAGCGAATGCCTCTGTTCAAAGGGCAGTCACTGGCAGCATGCTGTGTTCTTCAGTTCGGGAGATATTTGTCGCTCATATTTTAGAAAATGGATGGGCCTCATACCCAGCTAGATCAAATGGATGGCATTTATGACCTGACCTTTGTGGCACTGAAGCCTACGGCATCTCAAAGGCTGCACAACAGAACTTTGTCCAGTCACTTTTGGGTAGAGAGAAAACAAAATGTTTGGCCTCATGTCTGACAGAAAAGCAGGTGCCTACTGTGTCTTTGTGGTGATGGAGGGGGCTACCTGATATTGTCAATCTAGGACTCAGATCTCCACTGGCTTTCCAAAATACACCTGAAACACAGTTTCGGAAACTTTGTTCTGAGGCCTAGCAAATGGCATAAGGAGCTAGAGGGAGTGGGGTGGGAAGTGAACAAAACTGAATGAAGTATCTATATGTCTGAACCAGCTTAAGAAATTCCCTTTTCCCTCTGAAGCTCCTCACACCACATCCAAGGCTTTTTGTGAAGACACTCTAAGGAGAGGCTTTTCTTTATGTCTGAACCAGCTTAAGCAATTCCTTTTCCCTCTGAAGCTCCTCATACCACATCCAAGGCTTTTTGTGAAGACACTCTAAGGAGAGGCTTTTCTTGGATGATTGGACGTTTGCATAAATGGAATTTAACATTAGATACAACCCAAAATTTATATGGATCAACTGATGTACCTGGTACTTCATACTATATAAAGAAGAGAGTTTGCTTGCTGGAAGAGGAAATGGTTGTTTACACTGAAATGCCAATAATGGAGAGATAACGGAGGGAAGACATGAGAAAGAAGAGAGGCAAGACTAAGAACATAGGTTGGATGGGTCAGAAGCAAGAGGGTAGTAAGGGACTAGAAATACAAATCTTGCTGACGAATATGCTGAAAGTACAGGAATCCTATTTTCTGTTTAACCTACACACCTTTTTAACCGACCACAAACATTTCCTGTCTCCCACTTCCATATTTGTAATCTCATTTCTGACTTCTCTTCTATGCTTAGACTTCCTCTGATTTCGATTGATGGTCCCACATGAAAGGAACAGCCAAGACTTCGATATGGGTATGAGATAGATGACAGATAGATAGATAGATAGATAGATAGAGATAAGAAGCCACATTCCAAGATCTCACTTCCTCAATGCTGCCTCACATTCAGACCTGTAATTAAAAGTATTTTCAATTAGTCATGCCAATTCTCTGCACTGAATAATTTGTTTGTAAAGTGGGGTGGTTAAAAGTGGCTATCTCAGATCCTAAATGGTGGGAGGACAGTAGTGCCTTTTCCTATAATAAAACTAAGGACTCCATACCATTATATGGACAGCTTTCCCCAAACACCAAAACAATGCTGAATGGTTATGCGTTGACAGCTCCCTCACATAGCCAGGGTAGCCTTGGTCAACCAAGGGCCCTCTAGATCTGTTGCATGACAATGCCCACCATTGAGCCACCATGATGACTAGGGATGATGTGTTTGTGGTGCAGCACATTTAGAGACGATTAGTTTGGGGAAAGGTTGTGCTAGGGAGTGTCTTGTGCCACAACTACAGAGAAAATCTTAAAAATGAAAGAAACAAGAGAAATTTTAAAGGAAGCTTTGGGGAGTAAAGGAAGCAGAGGGAAGCAAAGAACCCCCTGCATAATTTTTTGCTAATCTTATTGCAACAATTTTTTTTACTGAGTCCTTTATCAGAACAAGAAATCCCAAATTCACCTTTAAATGTCATTTCAGGTAAAACTGAATAACATCTTGAAAATAGATTTGTTATCAGCATAGTTATCAGAGACTCAGACTTGGTGGCCTCTTTGATGCTATGGAACATGTGAAATGACCTGTAGAGAAAGTCTTCGAACATTTGTCAACATTCCTCCAATTTTTCAACCAAGCAAATTCAACATAAAATTTCCTTTTATATTTGGATAGAGAGTTGGTGCCAATTCTATAAATGAATGGTTTTAACTTGAGCAACACCCAAGGAAATAACTAACAGGTACAAGTTAATTGCTCAAATCCAATGGGTTTTGAGGTGAAACAGCACATTTCAGCAGGGGAATTCTGAAACAGGAACTACGAAATTATGTTCTGCAATACTGATATTCTTTGAACAAGGTATCTCCTGATAAAAAAAGTATATTTGATTCAAAACAGCAAACTCTGTTATTACTCTCTTAAATTTCCTTTGGGTTCTGATAGCTTGGGTAGCTACAGAGATGGTGGTTGGGGTTACACATTCTTAGAGATATATACCAAGCCTATGCTTTTATTTCTAGCCTTCTTCTTACCAAAAGTGTGTGTGGATGTGTGTATAGTTCATCCTTAAAGGAATGCTAAGTTCTGTACAATATGAAGTCGAAGGCTTTCATGGCCGGCATCGATTGATTTTCCTTGGGGTTTTTTCCAGGCTGTGAGGCCATGTTCTGGAATAGTTTCTTTCTGACGTTTCGCCTGCATCTATGGCTGGCATCCTCCAGCCACAGATGCAGGTGAAATGTCAGAAAGAAACTTTTCCAGAATACAGCCTCACAGCCCAGAAAACCCCCAAGGAAAATCTCTGTACAATATTTTTAGAAAGTTGGGAACTGTTACTCACTAGCAGAATGTGAATTGCAGTTCCCAAAGAACTTATACAGCCTTTTAGATTGAATATTTTTGGAGGAGATGCTTTAGTACCATATTCACCTCTGACCCTATTGGCCTGCTTCTAACTTGCCAGTCAATTGGGACCTGAACTTCAATGCTATAAGTTAAATTATACCCCCAAAAGGTAACTTTTCCAAGTTTTGAATATGTGCAACTAGTCTTTGCCTTTGCCAACTCGGCAAAGAAGCAGTGTGTCCATTAATTAGTTCTTATCATGCAGGTATGTGGCAAAAAGATTCATTTGCAAGAAAGATAACCTTTTTTAAAAAAAAAAAATCCCTTTATACTTTTTGAAAAGCTTTTTTACATAAGTGAAAGAAAAGTTGTATGAGTACACAATATACTAACACAACCAGGTACCTTTGTCATCCTCCTCTTATGCCTCATACTGATTCTACTTAGCATTGGCAGATTTTTGTCAGATAAAGTGCATTTCTGAATTCTATGCATTCTTCAAGAACATGACTGAATTTAATTCTCCATCAGGTTATGAACCTGAAAATCCCAAGATTCTGAAAGGCACCACTTTTAAAAAAAATCACCCTGCAATGTGCCATATTGGTCTGCCCAGATAACTGACACTACAACTTGCTCGGAATAGCTATAGCTAGTCTTGCTTCTCCATCTTCTTACCTTTCTTGCCATCTGTTCATGCTGCTCTAGCAGCCTCCCTCCTCTCTTCTCACCAGGGCCTGTCTAAGGAAAAGGGTATTAGAGAGAGCCTCTGATGAGGTAGGCCTCAGGCCTCTCCATCACTCCTAGCCACAAGGAAAGCACCAGCTGTCTGGCCTCATTTGCATTTTCTCTCCAAAATAATGAAATTAGCCATGAGTATCCTGAGGTGATGCAAGACACAAATTTAGGCTAGATGTGTCAGCATGTGATGGGAAGGGAGGGAGGGGGAAGGTCACTGAGGCATTTGGAGCATGTTCACGATATTCAAATTGAAGGTAGTATGCATCCCTTCTAATCTGACAGAAATGAGATTCAAAAAGCTTTTATCTGATGAGAAGTTTGAGCAGATGGGTGTAACTAAACACAATAGCAAAAAAAACCCAGCAACTTGCACAGGTTTATAAAGAAGTGGCTACTCCAAGTCATATTACAGAAACCTGAAAAACATGGTAAATTGAAGAATAAAATACACAAACCTTTTGATAATACTCAAGTACCAACTGACAGTTCCAGTCTCATAATTCTATCCTGTAATTTACCATAATGTGTAGGTGACCAACTGCTACATTAGTCTCTAATGAGGTTTCCTAGCCAGATTCCAGTATTTCCCTCCTGCGGTACATAATGTTCACCATTTTTACTCCCAGTCAAGGGAAAAAACATTAACATACTTGCTATGCAGCAGCACAAATCTTTGCTGTACCATACATTGTATTTCCTCAGTCAGTGTGAGAAAATAAATGTATGTCGAACTTCTTTATTCTACTGGGCTGCTGATAAATTCCTGTACCTTATGTCTCACAGAACCATGTTTCCAGCAGTGGAAGGTACTGGAAGGAAAAGTGATTACCTTCACAACAAAAATGTGAGCTAGCTTTGATTGAGGACTCGTCTACATGGACCAGAATACACCGGCTTCCCAGCAGCATATTCTGCCCAGTGATCAACCCCCGCCCTGGTACTGGCACAAAATGGGATGGAGTCCAGACTTCCATGCCAGCCCATCACTGCAGCCACCACCACTGCCTGCATCCTATTCTCCAAAGCCAGGAAGCTGGCCTGCAGCATGTGAGCAAGGCCCTCTGAATCTGGCCAGCCTGTCACATGCTGCAGGCCTGTTTCCTGGCTGTGGAAGAGCAATGACAGATGACCGCTGCAGTGATGGGCTGGCGCAGGGGTACGGGCTCCTGCAGTTACATGGGGACCGATCTATTTTTTGCCATCTGAAGCGTTTTTTTCCGCAGGTATTTTTTTTTTAAAGTGGTGTAATGGCTTTAACCCATCTTGGCCCCAAGGGTCATGGGGTCATTTCCCCCTTCACTGGGGGTAAATCAGGGCAAATGCCCTGCACCATCTGGACTGCAGGGCTCCAAGACAGGGCCAAGATGGGGTAAACAGCCCATCTAGACAAGGCCTGAGAGACTGACTGACACAAGGTTACCCAGTGGACTTCATGGCTCAGTGGGATTTTAAAAGCTGGGGTTTGTCTAGGTGATGAAACTACTACTCATGGAATTCAAGGAGAATACCTTTTGTCCCAACATACTGAGAACGAGATTTGCTATATTCGGAAGGAGGGGGACCAAAAAATCCACTACTGTGCGAAAAAGCCTTTGCAGTGTTCCCCAAGGTTTTTTGAATGATGTGTGGGCTTATGCATTATTTCATGTCTGGACATCCAATTTGGGATACTGCACATTCTCTGTGAGGGTGGAAATGGAGAGTGGATTGGTTGGGCATGCATGGGGGTAGGCTTGCCAGCAAGGAAATGGCTAGAAGCACCATTTTGGAGTTTTATGTTATCAATTGTGGGCTTTTTTGCTGCACTGAAGTGACCAAACAGCTTTTTTAAGCAGAAGGTTGCACTTGGGTACCTTTGATTTACAGGATTTTTTTTTAAGTGTGCAGCAGCAACAACATATAGAGAAAATAACACACTATAATTTACTTGGCTACCATCTTGATTCACAGGCATGGCTGCATGTGTGCTTCAAATACAGATAGCTTCGCATACAGTCGATTTAGCCAAAGGGGCATGGAGACAAATGAATGCTGCTGTGAATTTGCAATAATGTGCAGCAGTCAGCATTATATCTTCTCATCTAGACAACACTTTGGATTTCCCAGGTTCCAGTGCAATACTCTAACCATTACACCATACAGAACTGGCTCTTATTACACCCTACCCAGGATGTTGATGCAGAGAGACAGATAATGTGGGCTCTTTCACCCATGTTAGCTTTACAATTATCCCTGCTAGCCCAGTCTAGCACTGTAACTAATAAACAACACCAACATTATTGTCTGGTTTATTTTGCTTTTGCTTAACCCAGCTATCTGCCTGAAGCCATCACAAATTTCAGAGTTCTCCTTCCTAAAGGTTACTGTGCTACCAACATACCACATTGGTTCTGGGCCACAGGTGTAGTGGCATGCCTAGCCTATTTGACATCTGACAAAGATCATTCTTTTACACTCCACCTCTATCCAATACAATTATTTTTTAGTAATAATCATGAACATAAATTAATCATTAAACACAAATAAAAACTAGTTTGGCACACAGAATGATAGCATTAATTAACTCAAGTCCTGTTTCTTCATGCTTACAGTCACTGTGCTATAAATATTTCAGATCTACTGTTTAAGTGCTTCTTTATTTTTACAGCTGTTTTGCTGTTGTTATGGCTGTTATTATTATTGCTATTATGATGACTGTTGTTATTATGACTTGGCCCAGATTATTTGAAGGACCATATCTCCTTTTATCAGCCCATTAGAGCTCCAAGATCTTCTCGAAAGGCCCGTCTCTCTGTCCCACCAACTTCTCAGGCTTGTTTGGTGGGAACAAGGGAGAGGGCCTTCTTGGTGGCTGCTCCCAGTCTTTGGAAGTCCCTTTCTGGGGAGGCCAGAATGGTTCCCTGCTTGCTCTCCTTCCATCAGCAAGTTAAGACATTTTTATGCCATCAGGCTTTTAGGAATTGAATGAGATGGGTTTTTAATGATGTGCTGTACTGTTTTATGGTTTGTATAGTCTTCTGGGGCTTGTCTACATGGGCTAAATACCCCATCTTACCCCTGTCTTACAGTCCTGTAGTCCATGTGACATAGGGCATTTACCCTGTTCTTCCCCCTGGGCAGACCTCACCACCCCCAGGGCAGATACAGGGCTGAGACAGGGGAAAGCAGGACAGTGTCCAATAAAGCATTATAGGAAAATACCAGTTTACTCCATTTCCACCAGCAAAAACTGGACCGGGCCCTGCATGTCCACAGGAGTCCATCTGGCACGCTGGCCCTTATACCATCTCCCTGGCTCTCTCAGAAACCAGGAAGGAGTCCCTCAGGGGGCCTTCAGTCACATGTTGCGGACCCCCTTCCTGCCTTCCGAGACAAAGAAAATGGCAGTGGCAGCTGCTGCAGGGACAGGCTGGTGTGCCTGTTTAACTCTGGAGGTAACGGGGTAAGAATGGGCCAGCTTCACAGCCAGAATACATTGTCAGGGAGCCAGCATATCCTGGCTTGTGTCGATGAGCCCTTAATGAATTTTTAATCTTTTTAATGTTTTAACTTTACAAATTGTTTAATCTCTTTTTAAATACAGTGGGCCCTTGGCATCTTCTGGGGCTTGGTACCAGGACCGTTATATACAATGGCATAATAAAATGGTGCCCCTTATATAAAATGGCAAAATCTGGGTTTGCTGTTTGAAAAAAAGAATTGGGGGGTGCATTTTCGAGCTATGGATGATTGGATTTGTGAATACAGAATTGGTGGATACAGAGGGATGACTGTAATTCTTATATTTTGTATTAATGACTTTGTATTGTTTTGAATTTGTATTGTTTTTAAATATGTTGTGAGCCACCTTGAGTCCCATTATTGGGAGAAAGGTGGGCTATAAATGAGCGCCAAACTTTGCTGTTCTGAAAACGCTGCCACACTTTCACTTTGCAGTTATGCTTTGATTGCAAGGACTGAATGAGCCAGACAGTAAATATGCTAAATATGCACCATCACCCCACAGACACACTGGAAGAGCTACCCTCTAATGAGGAAAAATAAAACACAGCTAGCACTCAATCTTCCACCCTGGGATCTCTTCCCTTCTCCCCTGTCCCTTTTCCTAGCCCCTTTTAGCTTCCCATTTAAAAGGCCCATGCCTCAGTTTCCTCCCAGTGAGGGACGATGCCATTGCTGCTGTTTGGGTGCATAACAGTGGTTCCCCAGATGCCGCTTCTGTCTCTTTACAGAACAGGAGCAGTAACAGTGGTGGCCCTCATTCGTGAGTGAGAGCGTGCACCCAGCAGGCCCCATTCCTTCATGAAAGAACTGTTCAGCCTCAGTTGAGAGTGTGTGCACCAGCATGCTTTCTGTCCCATGCAAAAGTCCTCTCAGTCTCAGTCTCTCTGTCTTTCCAATTTTGAAGGATAGTAGAAATGAGAAGGTGGAGTAGAAGAAAGAGGAAGGAACACGTTTGGCTGGAGGATGGTTACGATTAAGGCAATTTCTTTATTTCCACTCCTCCCCCCCCCATGTGCCAAAACTATGTCCCATGTGGCCTTAGCAGGCATATTATTTAAAACTCATAACTCAATAAGCAAGGGAGGGAAAAGACAGAGTAGAGAAAGAGAGATGGGGCGAATTTGTTGCTGGTACTGCATGGCCTTGGGAGTGGGGGGAGGCTTTACTTACACTCGAGAGGGGAGGGCCTGGACAGGATCTTTTCCACCCTAAGTTGTGTCAGGATATGATGTTACTGTGCGTGTCCTTGGGGACAATGCATCCCCACATTTCTGCACTTGGGCAGACTGCTCCCCCCCCCCCGTACACCATTGCACAGGTCCTTCCAAAGAAGTTGCCTTTTTGAATAGTGCAACTATTGTGGCTTTGACCATAGATCTTCAGTCCATTGCTTCTTTCCCAGGGGAGGCATCAAGCATCAGTGATAAAGAATTTCTTATATCCACTTTCAGGCTGATGATTAAAAGGAACGATAGTGATAAAGGAACACTGGGAAAGCTTTATTGAATCAAACTTTCTTCTTCCAAATCCCGGAACCATTACATTTCTTGACCTCAAAATTTCTTATGCTGGCTTTAAAGCCTGTCTCCCCATCACAAGTTATTGTCTCAAACATATGGCTGAATGGGTTTTTAAAACAACAGCCGCAACGCTGTTTAGCTATTACTTGTAACAAAGAGACCTTGCCTGGCAGCACTTCATGTCAGTCAAAAGTCTAGGTCAGACACTTATCAATTGACCCTGTGTTAAAGGTAGACACTCATTTCAGCATCTGTCAATAGCATCTTTTGATCCATTTATACTGGAGGCTGCATCACTAGAGTGATTTATAAGTGAGCGTGCATAGACTTTAAAGAAAGGGAAAACACTTGTAAAACTGCAGGGGAGGGCATGGACAGGATCCTGCAGTGGACTGTCTTGTTGGGATTTTAGCACTTAATATGAATGTGTCATCTGCAGTGCTGTAATTTAGGGTCTGTTTGACTTATAGGAAACTTGGCATCACTCATTAACAATGAAAAGTCCTTGCAATTGCAGAAGCCTGGGTGTTGAAATCAGTGCCTATTCATAAAGCATTTCCATTATCTGTTCAGTGTGCAAGGTCCTTATAATTACGAACAGCGCTTCCTGCTATTTCCCTAACCTAGGCTTGGTCTCTAAACTTCCCCCGTTGAGGTTTTAATTACAAATCTGCCAATCCTGGTCCCATTTTTAGACAAGACAAGGAAAAGAAATGTAAGTGTGTTTTCTAAAAAAAGGAAAAAGAAAAGTACACACACACATACACACATCACAGAGGGGTCCAGGAAAAAAATTCCTTGACACACACCCGCTGCGACACCACAGCAATTGAAGAAGGCCTGTCATTTCCCTGTCAACCTTTGACCTCACCCAGACATATTATGAAATGATTTGAAAAGAAATATCAGCACCATAATGCTGGCTCCTTCTAGCTTTGTGTGCCTGTCCTTGATGTCAGTCAGGAGTAGTTAACTAGCACCCACAGAGCCTTTTTTAAAAAAAAAAAAATCCCACAAAATATTAGGATGACTTCTGTTAGGAAGACTCGCTTTTGTCAAGTAATGACTTTATGACATAAGGTATTGTTTACCTAGGCATCGTTCTCTTACTTGCATTTTAATGAGCCTAATTAATAATAAGTTAGAAGTCCTCAGCTACTTCTTCACAGCTGGACCATATGCACTAATTACACCAAGTGAGCAAACTTCAACTAATCCTTTTCATCAGAAGAAATATTTTAATTCCAAAAAATCTCCATGCGCTTTTTTTTTTAACCCATAAAGATATCACCTTTTCATACTAGCAAATCTGCATAGGAATCAAAGTAAATGTTGAAGGGGCAAGGTTCTATCAATTTATTATCATTGTTCTGACTGTGTGGTTTCTTCTCCCATGACATAGCAAGAGCATTGCAGATGACACTGTGCAAAACAGTTCAGTCCTAATCAAAGTAGGGTTCCTTTCAATCAGAGAATAATATAATTCCTACTCTAGTTAAAATCCTGAAAATAATGCCATTTTTAAATTGTACATTCTTGTGGTTGCAGATGAATATATATAAAGATATGAAGGTGACAGTGTTGTAGTGGAGCCGGGGCTCACAGGGTCAAAGTTCTTGGATTTTTTTTAATCAGCAGGGACAATAAGCTCATCTGCTACCCCTATCCCCTTGGGTTTCTGTGTTCCCTCAGAGCTTAGCTACAATCCTCTGCAGCTTGGAAAAGTTCCTTTTTTGGCCTGCAAATCCCAGAATTCCCCTACCAGCATTTCTAGTGGCAGTGACTGAATTAACACAGTATCTGGGGATGGGGTGGATTTTTTCAGGTGCAATATATTGTTGCAAACTATCTTGGCTGCAATGGAAATTATTTGGGGGTGGTTTAGTCCTGAGTGGGTGATTAGGACCCATTCATTTTACAAACAACAACAGAACCAAATCCTGCTCCTGCTGAAGTTGACAACTGCAGGAACTTGATGTGTGTGTGTTTGCGCACACGCACATGCGCACGCACGCACACACACACACACATGGATCAACAAAGATGCCTGCATTTTTAGACTCTCCTTGGATGTACAGCTCTGGGGACTGTCACGATGAGTCCCTGAACTTCAAAATTTACCACTGCACTAATGAAGGGTGTGCTCAATGGAAGAGCACAAGATTAGTATGAACATCTCATGTTTAGTCTTTAGCGCAAGGTTTCCCAAAGACATTTGGATGCCTACAGCAAAGCGTAGCATGTGTGCACACAGACACACAGAAGCCGACTGGATTAGCAGCTGAACCTTATTTCAGCACTGGTAATGGGATAGGATCACAACACTTGAAGGCAGAAAACTAGTTGGGGGTGGGGGCAGTGTGAGGAACGCAGTCAGTGTGGGGAAGGCACAACTTTAACCTCCAAGAGAGGAAAACAGCTAGAGGTTTCAGAAGAAATTTACAGGTCTTACTCATGGACTCTTGCTTTCTTACTTTCAAACTCATGAAATGGAGATTTTTACCATCTTAGCCTGATGAAGACACCTGTGAGCTTTGAAAGCTAATAAAGGTATCACCACATTGTAGATTTTGGCATTTGAATGGCTACTGTTAAAATTTGTCTAACATCACAGATCACAGAATCATAGAGTTGGAAGGGGCCTTAAGGGCCATCTAACCCAACTCCCTGCCATGCAGGAATGCACAAATTTAGTGCTTCCAGAAGATGCGAATCAGACCTCTGTTTAAAGACCTCCAAAGTTGGAGAGTCCACCATTATCAGAGGCAGTCCATGCCACTGTCAAACAGCTCTTGCAGTCAAGAAGTTCTACCTAACGTTTAGGTGGAATCTTTTTTCTTGCAGTTTGAATCCATTGGTTCATATTCTAGGCTCTGGAGCAGCAGAAAACAAGCTCAAAATACCTATCATGTCAGTTCTCAGTCTTCTTCTCCAAGTGAAACACACCCAGCAAACTCAGATCAGAAAGACTGAGGCAAGCCAAATGGGAAACCTATCCTTTGAGAATCTGAACTCTGGCTATTAGAGTTCCCCCAAAAGATGTACCCATTTAGGACTACACACACACACACACACACACACACTCTTTTAATGGAAATGATAGTAAGACTTGGATACTCTCAAAATAAACAGGGCTGGGGACAGATGTGAATGGTCAAGGATATGGAAGGTGTGGCCCTTCAGGTGTTAGACTGTAGTTACCTTCATCCTTCACCATCATCTATGCTGCCATGATCTGACAGATTTCCAAAAACACCTGGAAACACATTTCAACCACCCGGTGTAGGCTGTGACATGGGAGCTGAGAGGGGAAGTGTGATCCCCCACTTTCCCTCTCCAACAGTTTTGGATGGAATTGTGTTGTGGCTTCATGCCAACATAAATGACATTACACTAGCAATTACAGTACACTTTCTTGGATGTGGACAAGGGTGCTCTCCTGTTTAGGATTATGTAAGTCCTGGGACACCAAAACAAACCATTGCACAAGACTAGGTGCAGTGCTTTGGAGGATCCATCGGTGCACTCCTTAGGGCAAGCGAGGAGTTGGACCCACCGTTGCACATGGCAATACAACCCCTGGAGCAATTGGTTGTACATTGGCACAATCATGCAGTGTAGTTACCCCTGTTGAAATTTACACCATGCAATGGCTAAATAGGATCTTATTTGGCTCTAGAAATTTGCATTTGTTGGTCATGTTCAAAGGTTTAATGATCAATCCTGTTATTGTTATATTTATTTATAACCCACTTTTCCCCCAGGCTGGGACTCAAAGTGGCTCACACTTTTAAAAAATACATGATTAACACATACAAAAAGTATACATTAGAACAGAATGAAACTAATTACATTAAAATGATATCAAAATATTAAAAAGAATAATCTATACTTAGAAGTATTAAAAAAAATTAAGATAAAAAGCTTTTAAAAACAATTCAGTAACACCATACAGCACCCCCTAGCCTGTTCTTTAAAAATGGACTGTTTTAAAAGCCTGCCTCAATAAAAAGGTTTTGGCCTGTGCTTGGAAGGACAACAGGGAGGGGGCCAATGTGACCTCCCTGGGGAAGGAGTTCCAGAGTCTAGGGGAGTCTATTATCTTTCAGTGTGTTGTTGCACATGTGTCTTGTTTATGTGTGTGTTGTTGAACAAAAGAAATGGGGTTGGGGTGTGGTGCTGGACCAAAGTAATCTTCAGCTGAAAACCCCTAGGCTGTGATACAATACCAAGGGAACCTCAGTGCTGAGCAAGTTGTTCTACCCTTGGCCTGAAGTAATATTAAGTGGCTCAAGGGACACCCCTCCTACTGTGAGTGTTCATCAGAATAGTAGGTCTCGTCCTTTAGGAAATTTTGCCTGATATGTTTGGCCTAAATTCCCTTTTGTTTCTTTTCATTCCATTAGCCCTTGTTATACTCTGCTGGATGACCCTAAACAATTCCACTAAAGAATTAATGATTATCCTATCCATCCTTCATTTGCTGTTTAGCTACAACTATATGCCTTTACTCCTTTTAATCTTTAGTTTAATGAAGTGTAATTAATCAGGCTCACAATGAAATATTGAATCTTGAAATTTCTCAATTCTTTCATAATAAGCTACTTCATGCATAAAAAGCCTGCTTGGAAGAAGAATTAACACAGCTGCTTTCTCTCCCTTGTTTGGATAAACAATCTCCATCAGAATGGGAATATCACTGAACAAAACCAAAACAAGTGTTATTATAGTTTGCAACAGAGGGAAACTTTCCAGAGACACAATTTAAACGAGCTTGAGGTTTCTGTTCTATGGGGCTCACTTAGAAGTCTGAATGCTATTGATTACTTGTGTAATTTGTATTATTTCCCTTGGCCTGCCAGACAAACCAGCCTCTTTTGCTCCCCAATCTCCTTTCAGTCAGACAGTTGTGTTCTAATCCTCCCAGCCTCACTCAATGCTCACAAGTCTTTTGGCCCAGTTTATTGCACTGTAACTTTCTTTAGAAGCTGGTACAGAAGAAAACACACACACATTTAGGATTGCCCACTGAACAGGGAGGAAAATATCCTTCCTGCTGTGCTGCTGTGCCTTTATCAAATCTTTACTTAAATTTAGTCAGGCCCCTGGGTCCATTTACATGCTCTCCAACATTACCCAGATGATTTTGTAACAGTCTAAGCCTCTTTTCAAGAAATCCTGGGCAGCCTTTCCCTCTTCACATACGCTGTACTGAAAGTTGTACTCTGGATTGATTTATTCTGCAATTGCCTGCATTTTACCGGTTTAAAAGCCAGGAAGATGCTTGTTCATTTTCAGTTGGGCACCTATTAGAAAAAACAAAACACGGTTGTCCCCGAGTAGATTATTATCTATAATTCAAGATGTGGTGTTCTAAAGTCTTGTTCTGTATTAGGTGAAGTTTCCATTATTGGAAGGAGAATTGCATCCACAGAAGGGGTTCTGATTTTAAGAGCACTGGTGTAGTGATAAATTTTAAGTGGGTTCCTTATAGTAGCAACTCCAAGGTGAATCCAACAATGCATGTGGCTGTGTTGATCTGTCTGTCCATCTTTCCATCTGTTTATCTTTTTTAAAAAACACACACACTGACAACCAATTACAAGCAGTTTTCATTCCCACCCACCACCCCCATTTCCAAGGACCAGATCTTCTTTCTGTAAAGCTAATGACTTTATCATACTACACTGCTGTAGTGTTATTACTCCACTTTAACTGCTGTGGCTACCTCCTGTAGAATTCTGTGGTTTCTAGTTTAGTGAGGCCTAAGAGCTCCCTGGATGAGAGTTCTAAATGGCCCTCCCTAAACTGCAAATCCCAGAATTCCACAAGAGGCAGCCATAGCAGTTAAAGTGGAATAATAGCACTATAACAGTGTAGTGTGATAGTCTCCTAATAAATCTTACATTCAAGACCAAGCCACTCCAAAATACATTGGATTGAAACAGGGGTAATTAATAATAATAGTCTATTGATGGGAAACTCCATTTCCCTTCCAGCTACTGTGGAGATTACTGCTATACTCATATAAAATAAAGAAATTGGGGTGGTGGTGATGTCCAAGGGCTCGTCTACACTGTTGGGAAATCCCAAATCTGCCTTGTAGCTCCCACAGATGTTTTTGATTCACAGCTGACCCATAAATGGCATACTCAGTGGGGCTTCTCCGGAGCATTCCACCACACTGTAAACCATAGGAAAACTTGCATCGGCATAAAAGGGCAGTCCAACGGTGATAATGTGTCCTACATGTCACATTATTTCCAGCCACATGGCCAGGGCTACTCTGTTGTTTTCCCCCCTGTTCACTCATGCAAGTGAATATACATTGTCCCAGAGTGCTGTATTACTGGGTAAGGACAGGTAAGCTTATCCAGATGGGTGCACAATCAAAAACTTTTTAAAAGTGCCAGAATGGAGTCCTGTCCATTGGAAGCCCTGCTCCCAGCTTCTCTCCGAAGCTAATCCATGGCTGCCACATGGCCAATAATCTGGGTTTTCCCCTCAGATGTGGAGCAAATCATGAATCTTTCAGACCCAAATTTTCCTTCAGAAACCCCAATGAAGACGCAAATGTTATGTGGGAACTGCACTGCGACTACAGGGTGGGTATGGGGTTTTTGCCCATGTAGACAAACCTCTTGTCAATCAAACGGTTTGTGTGTTCAAATTAGATCCTGCTTTTCTTCTGCCAAAGGACCCAGGGCTTCAATCCTGTAAGTCCTGGCTCCATTTCACCACAGTATGGGAGGCCCTTTAAAGTTAAGGGCTTAGAGATTTTCCTTCCAGGTAAAACTCTCCTTCCAAGAATGGAACCTTCTTCTCAGAATGGAGCAAACAGGATTGGAACCAGTTGTTACAGATTTAGGAGGAGGTGGATGACTTTTGCAACCTTGCTTATGCCTCCCCCAACACATACACAAACACAAAATACTGATAGGCTGCTCATAATGAGGGACAAAAAGTGAAGGCAAAGCTATAAAGTGGTGAGACTCTTCTACCCCAAAAGAAACCTTATTGTGTGATGGGAAGGAACACTCTTGTCATTTCCTTTCTTTTGTTTTCCATTTTTAGTCCTGCCTTGGTTGGTATCCCAGCTATGCACAGTAAAAAGATACGTGTCTGCCTTTCTAGTTAGTTTAGTTTGCCAGTTGTAAACTTTGTTTTTATATGCATGTATGTATTTGCATATTTGCTTTTTCCTAAGGTTTTGCCAGGCCTTGCTATATTTTTTTTATCAAGTATTGTTGGCTCCATGGAAATCTTGTCTAATTTTTGATGAGCACCTAAAGTATCAACAGAGTGGCCTGCCTGCCTGCCTTCCTCTCCTCCTCTTCCTCCTCCTTGAACATGGTGTCAGAGTGGAATGATTCTTCCCTTAGTTAATGGAAAAGAGCTTTGTGAAGCAGCATCACTTTTCTTGGCAATGCTAGAATGAAGACTCTCCTCCAGTGTCTAAGCTTTTACACTGTTTGTCAATTTGAACATCCTAGGAAAACTGCTACTAGGGGGTTGTCTAAACAGTGAAAATAGTTCTCATAGACTTTGAGGAGAATACATGTTGTCTTAGTGGGATCTCACATCATTTTGCCATATTCAGAAGGAGGGCGACAAAACCTCCAAAATTTATGCTGGAAAAGCCTTTGTGGCTTTTCCCGAAGTTTTTAAAAAGCTCCGCAGGGAATGCACATTCCTGCTTATTGGGACAAGTGATGTGAATGGATGTGGTTTTCCGATACAAGTGGAAGTGGGATGATTATTGGTCAGACGCGCACAGGGGGCAGAGCTTGCCAGCAAGGCTAGCACCTGGAACCACCATTTTTTATTTTTGCCATAGTGATCATGTGCTATAGTGAAAAAATAGCCTTTTTGGTTGTTTGCTTCTTTGTTAAAGCAAAAGGTCATACTTTTGCATCTTGGATATTATTATTATTATTATTATTATTATTATTACATTTATTTATATAACACCATAAGCTTTACATAGCGCTTTACAAAAAAGAAAAACAACAATCCACAATAAACACAAAAACCCGCCTACGGAGCACAATCTAAAACCAAAACCAAAATTATAAAATTAATAAAATATTGCTATAGCAGGATTAAAACAATACTATAAAAGTGTAAGTTAATAATAATAATATGGACATAAAATCAAAATGAAAGTTGGAAGGCTTCCCTAAATAGAATAGTCTTTAATTTAGACTTAAAGTAGTCTAGAGAGGTGGTGGTCTGCAAATTCGTGGGAAGGAGATTCCAAAAATAGGGGGCAGCGTGGGAGAAAGGACGTATCCGAGTAGGGGCAGAGGAGATCCTTGGCTGCATATGGTTTAAAAAGCTGCTCAGTGGTGGCAACTTGAAGTAAATAAAAACATGTGTAATTCACTCGCACCCACCATTTTGATTTGGAGGCATGCCCATCTGAACAGCAAAAGTGGATAGCTTTGCATGCCTGCAATCTAAAACAAAACAAAACAAAACAACCCATGGAGACAAATAAATGCTCCTGTGAATTGGCATTACTGCTCACCAATCCACATTTTATTGCTTCATACAGACAAGACCTTGATGTTTTCTCATCCATGTTTCCCTTTTCACTATGAGTTGTCCCCCCCACCACACCACACAACACCACACACCTGTGGCGTTACTAAGGCTGGTGTCACACCTCTCTCCGACGATGTCACCTGGTGTGGTTAGGCCTCTCCACCCCCCCTAGTGCCACCACTGTCACACACCCACTCAAAGCTCATAAAATTACAGTTGTCCCTCTGTATCCGTGGATTTGGTAGTCATGGATTTAAGTATTCATGGCTTGAAGATATTTTTTTAAAAAAATCCAAAAAGCAAACCTTGATTTTGCCATCTTATATAAGGGACACCATTTTTGCTAGGCCATTGAATATAATGGGCCTTGAGTATTCACCGATTTTGGTATCCATGGGGGGTCCTGGAACCAAACCACAGCGAAGATAAAGGGACAACTGTACTTTTAAAATGTAATGTTACAGCTATAGTTCTAAGCTGCTCCCAGGTATTAACTGCCAGCGTGGTCAAGTCAGATATGGCAATGCTCTTTCAGAGCCCTTTCTAATAACTAATGGAGTGAAGCAAGGTTGAGTTCTTGCACCAACTTTATTTACAATCTTCTTTAGCATGATGCTCCAAAGGGCTATGGCAGAGCTTGAAGAAGACAACGGCATCTATATACGTTACCGTACTGATGGTAGCTTGTTTAACTTAAAATGCCTGAGGGCTCACACTAAGACTCTAAACTATCTAGTCCATGAGCTGCTCTTCACCAATGATGCTGCCCTTGTGGCCGACACAGAAGCAGCTCTGCAGCGTCTAACATCCTGCTTTGCAACAGCTGCAGAGCTGTTTGGGCTGGAAGTCAACCTGAAGAAAACAGAAGTTCTTTACCAGCCTGCACCACAGGACGAACACCTCCATCCCCACATTGCCGTCGGCAAATCTGTGCTCAAGTCCGTTCAGCAGTTCACCTACCTGGGAAGCATCATCTCCTCAGATGCCAAGATTGACAAAGAGATCAATCACAGATTAGCAAAGGCATATAGTGCATTTGGAAGACTTCACAAAAGAGTCTGGAGCAATAAACACCTGAGGCAAAGCACAAAAATCAGTGTGTATAGAGCCATTGTACTGTCTATCCTCCTTTATGGATCTGAAACATGGGTCACCTATCGCCACCACCTACGACTCCTCGAGCGCTTTCATCAGCGCTGTATACGCACAATCCTAAATATACACTGGACTGACTATGTGATGAATGTTGCTGTCCTTGAGCAAGCAGGGATCACCAGCATTGAGGCCATGATATTGAGAATGCAGCTGCGCTGGGCAGGGCACGTTTCTAGGATGGAGGACCATCGCCTCCCAAAAATACTACTCTTGGGCTTGGCCAAATTGATCACCAACAGTGGTCCGCCCTGGCCTCACATCGGGAGGCATGGAGACGCACTATCCACAATGCTGCAGCCTTATTTGAGAACTCACGACGAACAAGTCTTGAAGAGAAACGACAACGCAGAAAGAATCACAACCCAAAAACATCACCCAAGGAGACCTTCTGCTGTGTTTTTTGCAACCAGACTTGTTTATCTCGGATTGGCCTTTTTAGTCATAAGCGCGCTTGCAGAAAGCGTGGGATGTGTCCTTCCTGAATCTTTGTTTGAGAAGAAAAGCCAGAGAGTAACTTTTTTTAAAAGTCACTCCTTACTTTCTGTTTTCTCTCAAGTAATGACATTGTTTCTTTTTATTTAAAGGAAAACAATGGAATGCTAGAGGCCTACTGGCCTGTGGTACAAAAAAACAACAACCCTATCCTGGTTGCCTCATTGTTATTTGAGCACCCAGAACATGATGCTTTGCATCAGCCAGAACTTAAATCATGTGATATTTCTCCATTATATAGTGAGGCCACACCTCATAATTTTTAAAAAATGTTTTGAAAGTTACAATCATGCCACAAAACATGTAAGTTACTCCTCATTAAATTATAGTCATTTTGTAGCTTGGTTACATACATTATTTGAAAAAGACACTAAATACAAATACCTAGTTATTTGTAACATGTTACTTCCAAAATCTGCATTCATTACTAGAACATTCCTCCACACCAGCTGAATATTAGCTATGACCACTAATGCCTATGGTGATGTTAAGCTCTTCTTAACCTGATAAATCCTGGTTTGTATTTAAATGGCTTTATAATGTTTAACCTCTTTTAAAATTCTTAATGAATGGCATACTATTATTTCAAAGGCTTTGTCTCAGACTCCCTAATTATGCTAACACTAGTGTCTACTTTCAAACGGTGTAGAATCATAGAATCATGAAGCTGGAAGAGACCACAAGGGCCATCTAGTCCAACCCCCTGCCCTGCAGGAATAACCAATCAAAGCATCCCCGACTGGCAGATGGCTGTCCAGCCTCTGCTTAAAAACCTCCAAAGAAGGAGACTCCACCACACTCTGAGACAGTGCATTCTACTGTCGAACAGCTCTTACTGTCAGGAAGTTCTTCCTAATGTGTGACCACATGTGGGTTAGCCAGTTCCATGTACTACAGGAGAATATTCATGTTACTACATTAAAAGACTACACTCATACAATCTCAGACTCAGAGAGTTGGAATGGACCCAAAAAAGCCAACCCCTTGCATTGCAGGCATACATAGCTAAAGCACTCCTGAGAAGGGCCATCCAACCTTCTACTGAGGTAGTCTATTTGACAGTCAAGCAGCTCTTACAATCAATAAGTTCTTCCTAATATTTAGGTGGAATCTTTTTTCTTGTAATTTGAATCCAGTGGTTTGTGTCCTAGGGCTTGTCTAGATGGGCAATTTACTGTGGCTGCCCCCTGTGTCTGGGTCCTGCAGCCAAACAATGCAGAGCTCTTGCCCCAATTTGCCTCCAGACAGTCTTGGTGATGTTTGAGGCAAAACTGGGGGGGGGGGTGTCAGGATAAACCATTTAAAAAACTTTTAAAAAACTTTTAAAAAACAACAATGGGAAACCCACATCATGCGGGAAAATCTAGATGGGTCCAGCATAGGAATGCAGGTGTCTGTACCTGCACGGCAGGCTGCATAGTTGGCCACCACCACTGGAGTCACTCTGCAGCTGGGAAAGAGGCCCTCGGCACATGATAGAATCATAGAATCATAGAATTGTAGAATTGGAAGAGACCACAAGGGCCATCCAGTCCAACCTGCTGCCATTCAGGAAATCACGATCAATACCAAAAAGGAAGCCTTGTCTACGGCAGCGCTACGCCCCCAGAACAGCAGAAGAACTGGTAAAGTTGCCCTTTCTGTTCTTTTAGTGATCTTCTGACGCAGTTGGGAACATGATTTTTTTTGCACATCCCCCCACGTCTGATAATCTCCTCTGTTGCCGAACAGTTGGTATGTAGGGATCTCAATGCAGGCCGCTTCCTTTTTTGCCATGTGGAGATTGAGGCAAAGGACAGTAAAATTTAAACTCAGCTGTCCATTGTCTCGGTCCCCACATGCCCAAAAAGAAAAAAAAAATTGAAGGTTGCCTCTGCCTGCCTTGAGATCTCTCCATACCAACTGAACAACAATAGAGACAACATCTGATGTAAGGTGTAGACCTGTGACTCCAACACCATCACTCCCCACTCCTTTTCTCATGTATGATTTTTCAACATCTTTTGTCTGATGAAGAAGCCAGTGGAGCTTGAAAAGCTTGCATGGTGTGTTTTGTGCATCTTAGTGGAACAATCAAGGTATCACTCTTTTGAAGCTTGCTCCATGTTCTACATAACATCCCTTCAGATATTTATAGATGACTACAGTAGGACCCCCGTGTCCACTGGGGATTGGTTCTGGGAGGCCCCATGGATACCGAAAACCATGGATAATAGTAAAAAATAATGGGACTTCAAGTTTAAAATACCATAGAGTTGACTTGAAGTACCTAGAAAATGGCTAGAGAGGACACATTTTCTAGAAAGACTCTGATAGGTGTGATTTTTGTGTCCTGTAGAGGCTTTCTTTTCTTTCTTCCTAAACTCAGTTTCTAAATCCAGAGGCTTCTCTGTTATCTGCTGTCAAGTCAACTTCAACTTATGGTGACCCCATAAATGAGAGAAGTCCAAGTCACCCTATCTTCAACAGCCCTGAACAGGTCTTGCCCGTTCAAGGAGGGTATGTTGTGCTAGCATACAACGGCATTTGAACACACTAATCTTCTGCCTACTATGGCTGTATGCTGGAGTGGCCTCTTAATTCAAGGAAATTCAGCTGCCCTTAAAGCTGAAAACTTTTTAAAAAAATATCCAAATATTTATCAGTCTTGAAAGAAGGAATAAGATAAGAGTGACATCCTGACTGTGAAAGTAACATTACAGTTTGCCTTTAATAGCACTATTTTGATAAAGTATCTGTAATGGGTCTTTCAGTTTTCTGAAAAGTTAATAGTGGAGCTTGGGATCTTTTTAGAATAGTTTTTGTTGTTCTTGTTGTTGCTGCTTATGTTCCCTGGATAGGGCATGCATACACAAACATACAAAGCCAATTGAAACATTAAACAACATGGCCTGGCCATTAAAGGGTAATCCTATACCAGTTTACCTGGGAGTAAGTCCCATTAAACTTGATGAAACTTACCTTTGGATAAACATACCGTATATTCCGGCATATAAGACTGCTTTTTAACACTTGAAAATATCCTCAAAAGTGGGGGGGGGTTGTCTTATACGCCCAGCAGATCTTTTTCCCTGCTGTGAGAATGACTTCCTTGTCTTTGAAGTGTTAAATTCCCTGGGCAGTTTTCCCAGCAGATCCTTCCCCCTGCTGTGAGAATGACTGCCTTGCCTTTGAAGTGTTAAATTGGCCTCCATTTAGCTCAGGAGAGAAGAAAAACAGTCCATTTAAAATGATGTTAGCCTAAAATTAGAATTTCTGGATTCAAACTTATCATTTTGCATCAGGTTTTGTCTATGGTGAAATTCTCTTATCTGAATAAATGCTTCTGGCAGAGTTAAATCATTCTTTAATTGCAAGGTATTTATTGTGGGATTGTATTTTGGTAAACTTGCCAGGAAGATTCCCATTTGCATAGCTTTGGGGATTTCCTTTCCAGGAGTTTGCAAGTGGCTCTAAAATCATTAATGTGCTCATTCAAAAATTTGGGATTTGATAGCTTCATCTTAACTAGCTTCATATTAACCAACTTAATTATTAATGCAACCTTACTTTCCAAAGATTGAACACCACAGAGATTTTTCAAAGTATCCCATGTGTGAAGACACACCCAACTAAAGGTGGTGGCAGGTTTGGGTGTGCAACACCAGTACCCTGATGAGATCAAACTCTTTTACCCAAAAAGGCTCCGATGCTGCATACAAAGTTCAAAAAAAGAGGAAGTTTATTTTAAAGAACAAAGGTAAAGGGCTATCTCCTCCCCAGCTCTAAAAGGCTTGAAATAAAAGGTACTTTACAGTTTAAGTTTCAGCAATCTTCAGGGTGTCATCTCTCTGGGTTTGATCTTGGTTTGATCTCCTCACTCAATGGAGCTGGTGCAGGGTCTTTCAGCTCCTGATTCCTTTGACTTATTTGTTGTTGGTAATGCATTTGGTTAAATAGTGTAAGAAATGCCCTTCCTGGCTGTCTGGGCATGTTTGCTACCAATAAAACAGCTCCCTGCAAGCTCACAGCAAAGACTGAGCAAAAAATTAAGAAACTTCTAGCTAAACATAGCTTGCTGGGAAGGGACAAACCAAACTTGGAAAAATGCAGGGGAATTCTTCAGCTCCTCCCACAACTCTAATACAGTGAAATATTCCTATGCTCAGATATACTAAGGCCTGAAGTAAAACAAAAGAAAATGCAAGGGAGATCCAAACAGTCCTGGCTGGACATCACACCATGCTTTTTTAGCTGTTCTCAGTCCTTTAATTTCACAGACTATTCCATCATCTACAGCCACTGAGCTGGCTGGCTGGTGGGGGGCAGGCTTTCCAGCCGGGTGGCTAGCTGGACGGCGGGGGGCAAACTCTATATTTTAACTTAAAAATTGGGAGGCTGTCTTATACACCCATGTTGGGGCATAGAAAGACGTGCTGTGTCCACCACGACCACCCGCAGAGTTGTTCCACGTCGACAGGACACCAAGGAAAAGGTTTTCTGGAGAGACTTCGGCAAAAGACTTCAGGCTGTGAAGGAAAAAATTCCTTCACCCCAGCACACTGCCTTGAGCTCTGGCTTGCCAAATAAAAACAGCAACAAGGCCAGCCTTCACTCAACTTGAGGACTTTTAATCTTTGTTTGCAGTATATTTACAATATATACACAGAGTATAGAACAGCCATCTCTAATACTCATAAATCTTTCTCCTAACCAACAAACTGCTTCGCCAACCACCATCCACAACAAACCCACACAGGAGATACTTCCCATCTCCTTTTTATAGGCAGCTAAACAATGCCTGTTACATCAGGCATCTCAGATGTGCATACTCTCAAGTGCTAACTCACACACACATCTGCCACTGGAGCTTAACTGCTTTCATTGCTAAGCTTACAGCTCCATCTTGTGGTCACATCCATGTCATTTCCTGACATTCCCCTCCAAATGACATGTGGTGTGCCCCATGTGTCATTTACACCTATTATATACTGTCACCTTATTCGCTGATACCTAACCTGTTAATCAATTTTGTGTGCCATTCTACAGATAAAGGTTTCGTGAGAATGTCTGCTACACTGTTTTCTGTGCCAACATATTGTAGCTTCAGTGTTCCATTTTGTACAAGTTCTCTCAAATTTTGGTATCTCACTGCGATATACTTTGTTCTACATTTTAGATTTTCTGACTTTGCCGTGCCAATGCATGCTTGCGAGTCTTTGTTTACCACTGTTGCTCCACTGCATTCTTCTCCTAAATCTTTTAACGATTGTCTAGCCCACTGGATTTCATTTGCTAGCTCTGACAACGCAGCAAACTCTCCCTCTGTAGTACTTAGTGTGATACATCCTTGTTTTCTGGACCTCCAAATAACCAGGCTACCAGCATAGCTGACCGTCAAACCAGTTACTGATCTTCTATCAGCTGTTTCTGACGCAAATGAACTGTCAGCAAAACCTTCTAGTTCTGACGTTCCTCCTGTTACTATTAAGCATCTATCTCTTGTGCCCTTCAAATATTGCACAACTCGCTTCAATGCTGACCAGTCTACTTGTCTTGGATTTGCTGCTCTTCTGCTGAGCAACCCCACTGCAAAACTAATGTCTGGTCTTGTGTTGTTGGCCAAAAACAACAAACTCCCAATTACTGAATGATATATATCCGGCCTTTCAAACATCTCCTCTGATTCCAGATTTTGGTAATCAGGGGTCATTGGGCTTCCTACGACTTTAGCTTCACCTAAACCAGACTTTTCTACTAATTTATCTATTTTTCTCTTTTGGCACAACCTGAAACCACCACTCTGGTCTCTCTCTACTTCTATTCCCAGGTAGCTTTTTAGATGAGCAAGATCCTTGAGTTTGAACTTATGTGCTAACTCATTCTGCACCAGTCTGATCTCTTCATCGTCCCTTGCAGCTACACATATGTCATAAACATAAATTAATAGAATTATACTACCTTTTGTGTATACACATGCATCAGCCACACTTCGCCGATAACCCAGTCTCACTAATCCCTCGTGTATCACTGATTCCAGCATATGGCACTTTGCTTAAGTCCATATAATGCTTTCCTCAGCCTATAAACTTTGTTACTGCCTTCAAACTCATATCCAGGAGGTTGTTCCATGAATACAATTTCATCTATATTGGCATTGAGATATGCTGTCTCGAAGTCAAAATGATGAACCACTAACTTCCTTTTGGCAGCCACAGCAAGCACCATCCTGAGACTCTCTGCCTTGGCTGTCGCTGAGAATGTCTTATGATAATTCTCAAACTGTCTCTGTGAGTAACCTTTTGCTACTATTCTAGCCTTATACTTCACAGTCCCATCAGGCATGTCCTTCTTCTTGTAGACCCATCTACAGCCAACTACTTTCTGCTCTCCAGGTCTATCAGCTATCTCAAATACTTTCCTATCCACCAATGCACTGATCTCCTGATCCATAGCCGTATTCCACTTCTCCTGCTCTGTTACTGGATACCTGAGCATATCCTTATAGTCAGCAGGTTCCTCTGCCACAACAGTGCAAGCTCGTGCCTCTTGCACCACAAACCTTTCTGGTGGTCTCCTGACTCGTTGAGTCCTTCATGGAATAATGACCCTGGTTCTACCATACTCATCCTCAGTGTCGCTACTACTACTCTGAATAGCCTGTCTATGCGTTGGCTCTTGCTTTGGTGTTTGTGTGTCTTCAGAAGTGCTTGTGTGTTCATCATCACATCTCTGGATGCTATCGCCCCTCCATTTCCAGTGTTTTCGTTTACAACAATACAGCTTTCTGCTGCACAGCATTTTTGACAAGGCTCCAGCTGGTTGGTTGACATTCTCAAGAGCTTTCCAGGCTTCAAACGCTGACCTCTTATCTCTTATATTATTCAGCTGATTTGGTTCTATAGCCAAAACAATTGTTGCTCTAGCTTTTTCGTCACCTATTAATTCATCTTCATTAGCAGGGTCAGGTTGTTTTTTTTACATAGTCCCATAAATCCTGCTTTATCAGCAAAGCCTGCATGTATATTTTCCAGGAAGCATAGTTCTTCTCAGACAGCTTTTCAAACCTGACTGCTGTTTCCATGTTTGCACTGAGTCTGCAACTTAAACAGATGCAAACAAACACATTGATAACAGTCCAGGCAGGCTGCCAAAAACAATTAGCTTCCCAAAGCAAACAAAGCAAACAGATAAGAGCAGAGTCTGTGAGTAGACACACTTAACTCACTCCTTTCCAGGACTCTTCTCTTCAGCCCTCCAGGAACACAAAACAGCTCCCCAATTGCAGAACTATATCTCCCACAGCTTCTCAAGCATTGTCCACGTGGACACTGGGCCCATAACCCTTGTTGGGGCATAGAAAGACGCGCTGTGTCCACCATGACCACCTGCAGAGTTGTTCCACGTCGACAGGACACCAAGGAGAAGGTTTCTGGAGAGACTTCTGCAAAAGACTTCAGGCTGTGAAGGAAAAAATTCCTTCACTCCAGCACATTGCCTTGAGCTCTGGCTTGCCAAATAAAGACAGCAACAAGTGCAGCCTTCACTCAACCTGAGGGCTTTTAATCTTTGTTTGCAGTATATTTACAATATATACACAGAGTATAGAACAGCCATCTCTAATACTCATAAATCTTTCTCCTAACCAACAAACTGCTTCGCCAACCACCATCCACAACAAACCCACACAGGAGATAATTCCCATCTCCTTTTTATAGGCAGTTAAACAATGCCTGTTACAACAGGCATCTCACGTGTGCATACTCTCAAGTGCTAACTCACACACACACACCTGCCACTGGAGCTTAACTACTTTCATTGCTAAGCTTATAGCTCCATCTTGTGGTCACATCCATGTCATTTCCTGACAGCCCAGTCATCTTATATGCCAGAATATACATATAGAAGGTTGTGCTTTTAGTGGAGATAACACTGCTAAAGGAAACCTTATAAATTATACAATACTGTATAACCCACCCAATCCAGTCCTGTATGCTTTTTCCCCAGTTTTTTCAAAGAGAATTATGGCAACCCTACATCAATGTCTAATTTTGAGGTGATGGCTGAGAGGGCGAGAGAAGTTCAAGGGCTTGGGTCTGCTTAGGTGAATGTTTTCTGCTCTGCGGTTGAGGAAGGTGGCTCAAACAAACAAGGAAAACAGGGATTACAAGATGCTGTGGTTGCGATGGGATAAATCTCTAAGCTGTGGCAACTAAAACAGCTCTCTCTTCATGCCACAATGTGGTTTGACACATGTGTGTTCTGTCTGGGCACACAGGATTTGGCTGCTCACTTTTGGTGTGAAGGAGCCACATCTGGGCTGAAGCTACAGCAGTGTCCTCCAGCCTCCGTCTCCTGGCCTGGGGCAAGTAATGACTGGGATCTTGGTTGCTTTCCCTATTCCTCCACCTTAAAACCAGGCTTTCTGCTGCAATTTCTGATTTCCCCTCCTTGTGGCAGAAAGAAATGAGGTGGGGATTTGGAAAGAAAATAAGCCCTTTTGGATTTCCACTTCAGCATCAGAAAGCCAAGTTTTAAGCCTAAAAAGGAAATCCAAAATGAGCTTACAGTATTTGCCTTCCAACCCCCCACACCACTTCCTTCTTTCTGTATTTTCTCTCCTTGCTGCAGAAAGATTATGTTAACCTGAGATAAACATATGGCCCCCACAAAATAAAGTGTTGCACGCCCTCCCAAATTCCTTAAACCAGCCCTGCCTATTCCTTGCAACCCAAGGTCATTGGCAAGACCCTTTGACTGTTTTTTGTTCTCTGGCTACTAGGGAAGGATTAAATGGTACATATGCAAGCCACACTCTCTAACAGTCTAATTGGGGAATGTGGCATAGATTGGTTTGTTCAGCACTATGTTGTACCTATCTGTTTCATGTGAAGGAACATCCAGGTTTCTGATTTGTTTGACAAACTGGATGTGGGCAAATTAAGGCAGCAAGGATGCAGTCCTAAATATTTGCCTGACAGTAAGTCCCAAGGACACAATGGAACTTCCTTGTGAGTGACTATAGAAAGAATCACACTGTAACAGCTACTTACTATGTAAATGTCTGCTGAGTGGTAAAATTCCTATAATGATGAACTGAGCCCCAACTTCAAAACCCTACTTAGCCAAGCAGTAGTGAATCGCCTACAGCTGGTCACTACTTTTCAACCTCGCCTACCTCATAGGGTTGTTGTGGAATTAAAATTGGGAGATGGGGAAGAGCCATGAGTTCTATGGAGGAAAAACATGATCAGGATGGACAGAAACAACAGAAGATAGGTTCAATGTGGAGTCGAAGGCTTTCACGGCTGGCATCCATAGATTTTGCCTGCATCCGTGGCTGGCATCTTCAGAGAATGGTTGGGTGCCATTCAAATACACAAATTTACATATCCTCTCCAACAGGGGCTCACAGTATATAACCCCCCCACACACACTCCTACCCAGCCATTCTCTAAAAAAGCCAGCCACAGATGCAGGTGAAACATCAAGAATAAACTCTTCCAGAACACAGCCTCACAGTCCAGAAAAAAACCCACAGAAAACCAACAGACGATAGGGTTCCAACACTGTCAACAATTGTGCAAACGAGGAAGAATTTTGTCTGCTTCCACCAGCATGAATGTACTTGCCTTCTGTTCAATCTGCATGTGGTTAAGGCAACAGGAGCCTTCCACTTTTCTATTATATTTTAAAAACTCCATCTTTTCTTCAAGCATTTCTACATAGTATATGGAATTCCCCCTCCCCTGTGTTATGTATACAACAACCCTGTGAGGTAACTTAGGCTAAGTAATAGTAAGCAGCCCAAGGTTACCTACCAAGTTTCACCCAGGAATGTGAATTTAATTCTCTTTATTGCTAGTCTAATGCTCTAACCACTCCACCACACTGGTGTTCTCCTGCAGTTGCTGTAAAACAAACAGCTAAGAAATCCCAAGGTAATTTGTACTGCTTATGTATCAGCGAAATAACTCTAGCTATTTCAGAGCTTGGGTAGTGTGCTGTGATTAATGGTTTAATTTAATAGGGCACAATGTAGCACTTTCTTCCAAAACACAGTTGAGTTATTGTAAGACTTTACATCAGAGAGTGGAAAAACAAAACTATGACTCAAGCCATGTTCTGAAGTGATTTAATAGTTTGCCAGAGTATTGCTCACATTGCAAAAGAATGGTGAATGAGTTCCTATAATCTATGACTTACTGGCTGTTTCTAAGTGTTTCTGGCTGTGTCAATAAATTGTTCACAGCTCTAATTGTGTTAATGAATTGAACATAATTAAACATACAGCATGTCATGAGCTTCCTCTGGCAAACACAGTCGGTTTCTTAAATAAGACTTCCAATGGGAAAAAAGCCCAACCCTCACCACTACTGGTATTTAAAATGCCATAAACTTTCACTGGGAAAGCTTATTGAAATTAGTGGGGGAAATACTAAATCTCTGCAGAGGTTACAGCATGAAATAAAGTGGGATGCATTCAGATAAATGTGCAGAGTGTCATCTGAGAAAAACAATAAAGCCAGAGAGCAATGTGACACTTTAGAATTCATGGGAAATATGAAGTATGAGGAGAGATTTGAATGAAGAGATGTAGCAGGTAGCCATACAACAAGATGTCATGCCAAGAGGTTATGTTTTTAGACTACAACATCCAGAATTTCCAAGCAGCATGGCCATGCTGACTGGGGGATTCTTGGAGCTGTACTCTAATAAAGTAGCTTTCTAAGCTCTGCAATTGAGTGTATATTCCAAAGCTGGTTGAATATTCCAATACAGCCACTCAAAAGTATTGTTGATCTGAGTGTGATAGACTGCAGTACCCATGTGGCAACTTGCATTTGTCATGCAATTTTGCCCTTTTCCTCTGTCCCCTCTGCTCACTAATTTATCACCACTGGGAGTATTTCTAAGATTCAAAACATCTGAGCACCATCAAAGAACCACCATTATCTTTAAATCCAATTGCCAAATTTTAGCAAATTTTTCTAAGTATAGTAAAGCCTATGTATGCCAC
Source organism: Gambelia wislizenii (assembly GCA_030847615.1). Classification (NCBI taxonomy): domain Eukaryota; kingdom Metazoa; phylum Chordata; class Lepidosauria; order Squamata; family Crotaphytidae; genus Gambelia; species Gambelia wislizenii. The sequence continues at coordinate 48,475,640 of JAUMIR010000001.1, read as the reverse complement.
CCGTCCCCCTCCCCTCCCCCAAAATATTTCACAGTCTATGTAATTTTTAAAAGTACATATTGCCAGGACGTCACAGTAAGGCAAAGTTCTAAATAGCACAGATGAGATCTTTCTGTTTGGCATTTACTAAGAAAAATTCCACATGATAGCATTCAAATCTGTTAAAATTATGAGCCTGACCCTATGCATTTCTGCCCAGGAGTCCCATGGTCATTATTTAATGGCATTTATTCCTACCTGTAGTATTTAATTGGGGCTGGGACTAGCCACTAGCTTTTTATAGAACTTCTCCCTCTGTCTATGGAGCTCGTGACCAGGAGCTCAGGAAACAAGGAGAGGAAAACAGGTGTTTTGCATAGGACTGGTGGAAGAAAAAGAATAAGCTGAACTTGTACCTTTTAAGTTCAGGCTGGTTGTTTGGCTGAGCTATTTGGAGGCTTGCTTGTGTGTTTTTGTGTGTTTGGGGCTATGTGCTCTAAGAGGAAGAGGCTTCTGCTGAGAAGTTGCTACTGAGTGGACATGAGTCACTGACTTGTCTACACTGGCTGCTTAAATCCAGGGCCAGTCTGGAGCATTATGCTCCAGACCAGCTCCAGATCAACCTTGATGTGGCCACATGCACCAGGCCAAATCTGCTGTGATTAACTGTCCACACAGGCCAGCCAAGCTGACACTGCATTGGCCCCACCGACCTGTGCCCTGTTTTCAGAATCTCTGCTGCCATTATCTCGCCAGCCAAGCATCTCCCTCTTAGAGCCTGGCTCTTAGAGCCTGGCCGGTGTCACTTCTGCTGAGGTCAGAATGGGGTGCCCAGACATGTGATTAGCAAGGAGGGGCTCACTCTACCTCCTCCTCATTGATCACATGAGAACCTGTTCTGATCTTAGCAGAAGCAACGATGCTGGTCAGGCTCTTGCAGGGAGCTGTTTAGCTGGCAAGGCAGCAGCTCTGACAGGGATCCAACCCCTTCCATGTACTGTTCATTACACAGTAAGGGAGATGGCACCACATTTGCATGTGGACAATTGGACTGGGCCAAATTGAATCTGATCCAACTGTCCAGACAGCAAAAGAACCTGAGGTTACTCCCAAGTTTCCAGAAAACCCCAGTGTTTCCCTCATCTTTGCTTAGCTCAGAGCAAAGTTGTGTTAAGGGCCAAAAAATGTGGTTCCTCCCCAGAAGTAACCATACATTGTCTGGACTGCCAGTACCAGAACTGGGGTGAGTCCCCGTTTTTTTGCCAATGTGTCCAAACAGGATGCCGACCCATCAGTGAAGCCACTGCCACCACCATTTCCCCCCCTAACGTGGAAGCCAGGCAGGAGTTCTACAACATGTGATTGTAGGCCCCATGCATGTGACCAGTCTCAGTCACATGTTGAGGGACATCTGCCTGGCTTCCAGGAGCAGCCAGGGAGTTGGCAGCAGTAGGGAGGAGTGGCATGCTGGATGGGCTCCTGTGGACACACAGGGCCCAATGTGTTTTTTCCAGGTTAAACCAGGTATTTTCCTGTAATGGCTTATCATGCCCTATCCCAGTTTGCCCCCATCCCAGCCCCATATCTGCCTTGGGGATGGTGAGGACTGCCCAGGGGCAGAATGGGATAAATGCCCTGTATTGTTTGGACTGCAGGGGTCTGGGACAGGGGAAAGCCAGGGTATTTAACCCATGGAGATGAGCCCTTAGTAAAGCTAAACATGACTCAATAGTGGGATGTGGCAGCCAAAAAAGCCAATTCAATTCTAGGCTGCATCAAAAGAAGGGTAGTGTCCAGGCTGAGGGAAGTAATATAGTTGTCCCTTCATATTCACTGGGGTTTGGTTCCAGGACCCCGCGTGAATACCAAAATCCGTGAATACTCAAGTCCCGTTATGTGCAACGGCATAGCAAAATGGTGTCCCTTATATAAGACGGCAAAATCAAGGTTTGCTTTCTGGATTATTATTTTTAAAATAATATTTTCAAGCCATGAATACTTAAATCCGTGGATACCAAATCCGTGGATACAGAGGGACAACTGTAATACCACTAAATTCTGCTTTGGCTAGACTTCACTTGGAATAATGTGTCTAGTTCTGGGCACCATAGTTCAAGAAAGACATTGACAAGCTGGAACACATCCAAAGGAAGGTGTTCAAGCTGCCATCCTATTGCATAAGCTGTCATCCTATTACTCTGCCAGTTGGCGGTGGAGATGCTGGCGGCAGCAATGGGCAGGAAAACGAGATGGCAGCAGTAGAGGAATGAGGAATAAGAATATGATGGGAGGAAGATGTGCTCAGCTGTGAGTTGTCCTGCAAATGTCTGGTTTATGCAGGTTGGAAGCTGGGGGGGGGCTGTTCTGAGGCTAGGATAAAAATGGAGGGATGTTCTGGAAAGTAATCTGTGTCAACACACAGGCATTTTTCAAGCTGTCCACCCCCACCGCCCCAATAGTGCTTTGCTAATCAGCTGTACTTAGTGACAAACTTGGTGCTATGCTAATCACATACACTTCAGCTGTCCCAGTTTGACAGGGACAGTCCCAGTGAATCCTTTCTCGGATGCTTTAAAATGCCCCCGTTTCTTTTTCCTCTTCCCACCTTCTTCTTTCATCCTCAGCTTACTTCCATTTCTGTTAACAGAGAGGATAAAATGCAGTCTTGCTTTTCCTGGAAGACTCACTTGCTTCCTCCTCCCCCCCCCCCGACTTTTCTAAACTCAATAAACACATTCCTGGGTTTCTCTGCTTAAAATCATAGTTTTGTGTATTCTTCCTCAGTAATAACTTTTGCCCTTGTGTAGCCTTTTGACCACACTCTGATGTTATTCAGCAGTATATGTCCTAATTTTCATCTATGGAAAGTTGGAGAGCATGGCATGGTTGGTGTCACTTCATGGTGTATTAGGCTTGGGACAGGCCTTTAAGAAAAACAAAAATAGGAGGTGAAGTGGAAGTAACTTCTGTGTCACTTCCTATTGTTAAAAAAAGGCTTCTCCTGGGCCTAAAATGATCCAAGGGAAGCCAAAAACATGGCAAAAATGCCCTCTACTTCTGCAGAAGGTTTTGGGGAGCTTGGGAGCAAAACCTGTTTTTTTCTGGGGGTGTGAGGTGTGGGGATGCAGCCCTCCAAGATCTCCCAGGGGAGGTATTGTTACTCACTGATCCCCAACACTTGCCCATACCTGCTTTAAAGAGTTATAATATAAATTCGCGTCTCCGAATACTTAAAGAGTTTTTAAGCCCTCCCTTAAGAATTTACAATGCAACAATTTCAATACAATTAATTGTACAATACAATATGATAATTAATTGTAGTGTTGTGTATACTAATATATTAAAGCTGTTGCATCTATATTTAATTGCACTATTAAAAAATATACACTGCAATCACTGTTTCTCAAGCAATCCAGAAATCATGGAGAAGGCTTTTAATGGCCATCATAAAATTAATAATAAAATGTGTAAAGGATAAGCTACCATGAAAATTGCAGAGAAAAATGATGATCTGTGTATTTTGGGTTATGTAGCTTGCATGCAGGAAACACTGTTAGATTTACCTTGGCACTGATCACAAAAGCATATGTGGTGAAGTATTATTTTTGATTTAATATATTTATTTTCTGCTGTTATGTTCCTAGAGCCCTCAGACAAGCTTTGGAAAAAAAATACACAGCAAGAACTAAAACAATGACATTATAGAACAATATCACTTAAAAGCAACTATAGGTTGAGCATCCCTTATCTGGAAATCTGAAATCCAAAATATTCCAAAATCCAAAATAGTCCACATGGATGGTTGAGATAGTGACACCTTTGTTTTCTGAAGTTTCAATGTATACAAACTTTTGTTTCATGCACAAAATAAAATTACCTTCAGACTATAAGGTGAATATGTATGTTTATACATGAATTTCATGTTTAGACTTTGGTCCCATCTCCAAGATACCTCATTATGTATATGCAAATATTCCAAAATCTGAAAAAATCCAAAATCCAAAACACTTCTGGTCTTAAGCATTTCAGATAAGGAACATTCAACCTGTATAGCATTCAATACAAATTACTTGAAAAACAGGAGCTGATTTACGTACTAAAAGCCTGCTGAAATGAAAATAAATAAATAAATAAATAAATAAATAAGGATTTTGGTCTTGAGTAAAATTAATTGGGCGGATCATGCTACACTTTCCCCCAATGAATGTGATGTTATTTCATCATTGCAGAGTTTCACAGCATAGAGACTTCATTGTGAAGTTGAAGGCTTTCATGGCTGGCATCCATAGATTTTCCTTGGGTTTTTTCCGGGCTGTGAGGCCGTGTTCTGGCATAGTTTCTTTCTGACCTTTCGCCTGCATCTGTGGCTGGCATCTGCAGAGAATGGTTGGGTAGGAGTGTATGTGGAGTTTATATGCTGTGAACCCCTATTGGGGAATATATGTACATTTGTATATGTACCTTTGTATATGTAATTTTGTAATTTGTATATGAAAATTTGTGTAACTGAATGGTTAGTTTCTGGGTATAGAAATGCAAGGCTCATTAGTGTCTGTTTGGCTATTGGTTGGTTGATGTGCCATTATCTGCTGGAACTCCCCCTGTCCCTGGGTGGAATTCCTTTGTAAGTGTTGAGTTTTGATTCTATTGTTCTTCAAAACTGGGAGGCAAATTTGGTTTACGTTTAAGGTTTTCTTCTTTCCTGTTGAAGTTGTCCAGGTGTTTGTGGATTTCAATAACTTCTCTGTGCATTCTGACATGATAGTTGTTGGCCTGGTCCAGAATTTCTGTGTTTTTAAATAGCATTTTGTGTCCAGGTTGGTTTATCACATGTTCTGCTACTGCTGATTTTTCTGGCTGGCCCAGTCTGCAATGTCTGAGACATGAGAGACACTAAACCAACCTGGGGAAAAAAATGCTATTTAAAAACATAGAAATTCTGGACCAGGTCAACAACTATCATGTCAAGCAGATAATGGCCCATCAACCAACCATTAGCCAAACAGATACAAACAAGCCTTCATTTCTATACCCAGAAACTAATAATTTAATTACACAAATTTACATATACTCCCCAACAGGGGTTCACAGCATATAAACTCCACATACATTCCTACCAACCATTCTCTGCAGATACCAGCCACAGATGCAGGCAAAACGTCAGAAAGAAACTATTCCAGAACACGGCCTCACAGCCCAGAAAAACCCCAAGGAAAATCTATTTCACAGAATAACTAGTGCTTTTGTATAGGAAAGATTTATTCATATTTCTGGGAGGGTCAAAGGTCACAAAAATTCTATTGATTTCTGGGAGAGTCAAAGATCACAAATGTGACAGATAGACCCTAGGAAAGTTGTGTTGGAAAAGACTGGCTATATTGGTGCTTCTTAAGCAATCTGATATGAGTGACCTGGAATTTTTTCTCCTGAATGTGTCAGAGTCTGAGATCATCTAGACGTATTGGCTAGATTTTTTTCTATCTTTCCTGGAAACTTGCCTGGGACCAGTAGCTTATGGCTCATGGACCGGTACTGGGGTATGCTCAACCATGTTAGGTATCACTGGCCTAAATAACTGACTTAAAATAAACTGGATCTCATGCTGTAGGCTGTACACTGTTTTAGACTGTTATAAATTAAGATCATTTTGGAACTGATTTAATTCTTCAGTGTTGTCTTGCTGTTTGTCCCCCTAATCTGGGATCTTCTGATGTAGGGTTGAATATAAATGTTTTAATAAAAGACTAAACATATAAATAAATAATCAAGCAAACTTTGGGTTCCCCATTATTCCATAGAGAAGCACAGAAATGATATTGTGCATAGAATTACATTAAGAATTTTAATGTTACTGCATGACCCCCGTATCCACGGGACCATTACCTGCGGTTTCACTTACCTGTGTCAGAATTTTTTTTCTCTCTAGACATTTTGTAGGTCCTCCAGTGCAATTCTGGGGAATGCTTCCACCAGAAGTTGGCCATAGAGTCATGCTGGAGGACCTAGCAAGGTGTTCTCTCTAGACATTTTGTAGGTCCTCCAGTGTCACTCTATGTTATGCTTGGGCTGAATGTTGTTCATTTCAACAGGGTTCACTGCTATTTGTGGTTTTGCATTTCCATGGTAAGTCCAGGAGAGTATCCCCATAGATATGGGGGGAGCACTGTATTTGTGTTTGCTGCAAGTTTCTAGTCCTGTCATAACCAAACAGGATTCTGAATGCATGGAAGTGGGGCATGGAATCATAGTGTCATGTCCTACCCCAAATTTCAGATATTCATCAACTCATTTGCACAGACACTACATTCTTTTCTGTCTTGTCTTGTAGCAGTGAAGTCAGAAAACTGCTCATGTAAGATGCTCTAACCTTTCATAGAAGTACAAGTCTTATCAACCATTTGTTATTCTAAGCTTCTTTAACAAAGGCTACAATTTATTAGCATCTCTCTCTTATGAACTAGTGGCTTGTATCTATTAGTACAGAGTGACTCTGAATATAGACATTTGCTTTGTTTGTTATCTTGCGTCCAAACATGTAGGTTTATTCTGAGATGGGTATGTTATTTATCAGAGATGCATGGTAAACTTTTGGTTTCTGCTGTTCCTTCAAGCTCACCACTTCACCCTGTCTTTTCAAAATCTCTGAGAGGAAATGTGCAATTGGGCATTCATGCATAACCATGACATCTGCTCAGATATGCGGCTCATTCTTTTCTGTTATGGAGGCTGCTGGGTTTTCAGCTAGCAGATCTGTGCAAAGCTTAAGGAAAATAAATTTTAAAAGTCGTATTTCTAAAATCAGGCAAGGTAAACAAAAGATTGTTTGGAGGAGGAATGCCAAGGGGTTAACCAGAACTCTTCTTCTTACAGGTAGCACATCTATTTCTGTCTGTACACATTTTTGTAACAGATTAAGCTGAAATTGGGGGGGGGATTCTATCTTTAAACTTGGATGAGTTTAAGTAATTATGTTGATTCTGAGATAGCGTTTGGGCAAATCACACATCTTTGTTCTTTGTGAAACTTGACTCATAGAATTATAGAAGATGGGGCAGGGATGGATGTTGGAGGCTATCTTGTCCACTACCTGCTCAGTGGAAGGGATCCAGAACTGGATCATTTCCAGTAGATGGCTGTGCAGACCACACTTTGGACCTCAGAGAAGAAACTTCCTGACCCACTAGGTAATTGGTTCCATTGTCAAACTGCTCTTGTTAAAACATGAACCTTTTCATAATGCTCTTGCATCAACATAGTGTCGTCCAGTGGAGCTGCTTCGAGCGGTATGGGGCCTTTTGAATTCTGCCCTGCATGAGCAGTATACAAACCATTCAGCAGTCCATTGTGAAGAGTTTGAACAGCACTTTGCAAATAAAATTGCTCAGACTTGCTCAGACTTAGATGCTGTAATTGATACAAGTCTGCTGGATGTAACATTGGTCCTTGCTTTTCCAGTGTAATTAGGTATATTTTAATTTGTGCAACCTGAAGATGTGGACAGGATCCTGGAGAGGTGAGAGCCATAACATGCATACTGGACCCATGCCCATCCTGGCTGTTGAAAGCAGCCCAAGGGGAACTGGCGGACTGGGTAAGGGGAGTAATGAATGTTTCACTGCAGTGAGACAGGTTTCCAGCTTGTCAAAAAGAGGTGTGGTGAAGCCACTGCTGGAAACCCCCCCCCCTGGATCATACCAGACTGGAAAACTATTGGCCAGTCTCCCATATCCCCTTTTTGGGAAAGGTACTGGAGCATGTGGTGGCCTCCCACCTCCAGAGGCTCCTAGATGAAATGGGTTATCTAAATCCATTTTAATCTGGTTTCATGGCTGGCTATGGGAGAGAGACAGCTTTGGTTGCCTTGGTGGATGACCTATGCAGGGAACTGGGCAGGGGGAATGTGTCCCTGTTGGTTCTGCTGGACATCTCAATGGCTTTTGATACCATTGACCATGGTATCCTGGGTTGCCTCTCAGATGGGGTTCAGGGAAACTGTTTCACAGTGGCTCTGCTCCTTCTTGGAGGGGTGGACCCAGAAGGTGGTGCTGGAGGACACCTGTTCGACACCCTGGCCACTAGTCTGCAGTGTCCCTCAGGGTTCGGTTCTGTCCCCCATGGTGTTTAATATCTACATGAAACTGCTGAAAGAGGTCATCTGGATTTTGCGGTTCAGTGTCATCAGTATGTTGATGACACACAACTCTATCTCTCCTGTCCATCCAATTCCAAGGAAACTGTTTCTGTACTAAACCAGTGTCTGCTGTCAGTAATGGACTGGATGAGGGTGAACATATTGAAATTTAGTCCAGACAAGACAGAGGTGCTCTGGGTCAGTCAAAAGTCAGATCAGGGAATAGGGACTCAGCCTGTGCCAGATGGTGCTATACTCCCCTGAAATCTCAGGTTCGCAGCTTGGGTGTGGTCCTGGATTCAGATCTGGGCCTGGATGCTCAGGTTTCAGCTGTGGCCAGGAGTGCATTTGCACAGAGTCCAGAGGCTGCTCCAGAGACTAGAACATGGAGCAATGGATGCAAGCTCCAGGAACAGAGATTCCACCTCAACATTAGGAGGAACTTCCTGGCCGTAAGAGCTGTTCCGCAGTGGAACACACTCCCTCAGAGCGTGGTGCAGTCTGCTTCCTTGGAGGTCTTTAAACCGAGGCTGGATGGCCATCTGTCAGGGATGCTTTGATCGTGATTTCCTGTGTGGCAGGGGGTTAGACTAGATGGCCCTTGTGCTCTCTTCCAACTCTACAATTCTATGATTCTATTTAAAACTAGTGCACCAGCTGTGACCATTCCTTGACAAGCTGGATCTGGCTATGGTGACCAACATGCCTTGATTACATCCTGTTTGGACTAGTGAAACATGCTATATGTAGAGCTGCCTTTGGAAACTGTTCGGAAATCTTAGTGGGTCCAAAATTCTGTGGCCAGGTTGTTGACTGGGGCTGGCTACAGGGATCATGTGACTCCCCTGTTGAAACAACTGTTGGCTGCCAGTCCATTTCCGGGCAGAATTTATAGTGCTGGTTTTGACTTTTAAAGCCATAAATGGCTTGGGTCTAGACTATCTTAAGGACCATATCTCCCTATATAAGCCAGCCTAAGTGTTAAGATCTGCAGAGGAGGGCATTCTCTTAGTCCCATCACCCTCACAGTTGTAGTTGGTGAGATCTTGGGAAAGAGCCTTCTCTGTGGCTGCTCCCAGATTATGTAACTCCCTCCACAGGAGGTCTGGTTGGCCCCCTCCCCATTATCTTTTCACTGGCAGGTGAAGACATTTTTATTTCAGCAGGCTTTTGAAATATGTATTTTACTTATAGAATTATGTAGTGTGTGTATGTAATTAATTTTTTTTAATTGGAACTATGTTTTAACTATGTTGTGTTTTTAACTGTTATAATTATGTTTTAATACTAGTAATATTTAATTCTTTCTTCATTTTTGTAATTAATGCTTTAGTTGAATACTTTTAAAATTTTTGTAAGCCCTTGAATCCCATTTTGGGAGAAAGGCGGAATATAAATCTAATAAACAAACAAGCAAATAAACTTAATTTTTAGTGCATGCTTAGATCTGGGGAGGGATAGCTCCTCATGTTAGCAATAAAGAAGCACTGTGTACTCATTCCATCTTTTTCTCCTTAACTGTTTTTCCAGGGTAAGGCAAAAAAAAAAAAAAAAAAAAAATGGAACCAAGCAGGGATGTAGCTATGGGAAAGGGTAAAATGAGGTTGTAGCTATGGGAGGGGGCAAAATTTTGTCCCCAATGAAAAGTCCCTTCAGTTCCCAAGTTTCTAGGTCTGGAAACTATGCCCTATGAGGAGCGGCTTATGGAGCTGGGTATGTTTAGCTTGGAGAAGAGAAGGTTAAGAGGTGACATGACAGCCATGTGTAAATGTTTGAAATGATGCTATATTGAAGAGGGAGCAAACTTGTTTTCTGCTGCTCCAGAGACTAGGACACGGAGCAATGGGTTCAAACTACAGGAAAAGAGATTCCACTTAAACATTAGGAAGAACTAATGTTTGACAGTGGAATAAGCTGTCCTGGAGCGTGGTGGAGTATCGTTCCTTGGAGATTTTTAAACAGAGGCTGGGTGGCCATTTGTCAGGAGTGCTTTAATTGTGTATTCCTGCATGAGAGGGTTTTGGACTAGATGGCCCTTGTGGTCTCTTACAACTCTATGATTCTTCTATGATTCTAGCATTGCAGGGAGTGGGACATTGAGAATCGTTCACTCCTAGAACTCTATATTTGCTGTGTTCACATTCCCTTGGTAACTTTGCCTGCCCCTTTTCATTGGATGCCAAAACTGTATTTCTAAATGCTTGCCTGAAATTTCAAGTTATTTCCAATGTTCATAAAACTCCACTACTTTAGACCATTGTTGTTCAAATTCATCTAGAGCTTGATTTTTTAGTAAGACCGTTAATTTGTCCATCAACATTATTTCATTTACTTTTATTAGCCACTCTTTTATTGTTGGAATATTATTTAATTTCCAATTTCTAGCATAAGTAATCCTAGCGGCTGTTATCATGTATAATATAATTCTTCTAAATTTCCCTTCAGTTCTATTATGTGTGATATTAAAAGATAAAGTTCTGGTTTTAATTCACAATTTATTTCTAAGATTTTTGTAATCATTGTATGGATCTCAGATCAGCATCCTTTTGTTTTTTTCACATGTCTACCATGTGTGGTAGAATGTTCTTTTTTTCCCTGGCATTTCGAGCATTTGTCTTCATAGTTTTTTGTTATTTTCGCTAATTTTTCTGGCCTTGTGTACCAAGTGTAGTACATCTTGTAATAATTCTCTCTTAAATCATTGCTAAGAATAAATTTTAAGTTTTTATTCCAAGATTTTTCCCAATCTATTAGAATCGTGTGCCCAATGTTTTGCATCCATTTAATCTGTCATTCTTTTATGGTTTCTGATTCCATTTCACTTGTTAGAAACAATTTGTATAACTTGGAAATTAAATTATCTTCTTTATTTATAGATGGAAAAAAAGTTAACATTAAGATAGAAAACAAGTAAAGGATATACAAATGGTTTAAATGTGTGATTTAATTGGGATAAGGAAAATTAAAGAAAAGGAGAGCATGAAGACAAGATAAGGAGTATGAAATGAATAAATATGAACCAATTCTAGATTTCTAGAGGTTAAAAGCTAAAATAAGAGAAGTTATAAAGATGGTAAAGTCTCTCTCTCTCTGGCTTTTCTTCACAAACAAAGATTCAGGAAGGACTCATCTCGCGCCTTCTGCAAGTGCGCTGATGACTGAAAAGGCCAGTCCGAGATAAACAAGTCCAGTTGCAGAAAGCACAGCAGGGGGTCTCCTTGGGTGATGTTTCTGGGTTGTGATTCTTTCTGTGTTGTTGTTTCTCATCAAGACTTGTTCGGCGTGAATTCTCAAATAAAGCTGCAGCATTGTGGATAGTGCGTCTCCATGCCTCCCGATGTGAGGCCAGGGCGGACCACTGTTGGTGATCAATTTAGCCAAGCCTGAGATGTTGTTTCAGGGAGTCCTTGTATCACTTTTTTTTGGAGCGCCCCTCTTATGCTGATCTGTGGTGAGTTCACCATAGAGTACTATTTTTGGGAAGCGATGGTCCTCCATCCTAGAAACGTGCCTTGCCCAGTGCAGCTGTGTTCTCAATATCATGGCCTCAACGCTGTGATCCCTGCTTGCTCAAGGACAGCAACATTCATCACATAGTCAGTCCAGTAATAATGGAATAAACAGAGATAAGAGGTATACTTGAAGGTGACGGGACATTATAGTACGGGGGTTAAGTTTAAACAGAAAGGGGAGGTGGGAAGCACAAATTTTTAGAAGTGTTAAGTTTAAAAGTTTTGTTGACTGAAGATAAACATTATGATATGAATGAAGACTTTCGGGAATATTTATGACATAAATGTTATGAATGAATTTTTGCAATAAAAATACAATAAATTTTTAAAAAGGGGAAAATTTAAGTTAGTGAAATACCAGAAATTTGTGGCAAATTGAGACAAATTGAAAAAAAAATCATTGGGAACAGAATTCTTATTTGGGGGGGTATGCCCTCATCCCCCACCCCATAGCTATATCCTTGGAATGAAGAAGTAATGAGGAAACAAGAGGTGGTTATAGTAGAGGAGTCATCATCTAAGTTGCCCTTAAAATTCAGCAAATGAGACAGGGTGATAAAAATCTTGTATGGAAAAGCTCCTAGGTCTGCCTTCTGAGGGAGCAGAGCAAGTTATTTGCACTTCTTCTTTTGATAGCTCTTCAGGTAGATGAAGTGTGGTAGGATTTGTTCTCCTGATCACTGTATTCATTGCCTTAATCCAATCAAAATTAATCTATATTGGAGGGGGGGGGGAACTGTTCCAGGTGTGGGAGCACTGCACAGCTTCCACTAGACATGAAAAGGCTGCACACATCCAATTTTTCAATGTTTCGGGGGCTACTTGCCCTATCTTTGGCACAGGAGAAGCCTTCCTTTCCAACCACAAAGTAGCCAGAAGGATTTCTGGTTTTATATAAAAGTTCCTCTCAGCTTGGGGGAGGAGCTGAAAACCTGGTGAAGAAGAAGGAGCAGTTGAACATGTGTCAGCAAATATTTTATTCAAAACTAACAATTTGTATGTGTGAAATGAAATAACCAGGTCAGGTAAGCCTTGCATGAGTAAACAAAAACATTTTGAACCTTCTAAAGACCACTTGAAGGCTTCTTTTAAAATAGGTCCAGGAATGACTTTTTTCTTTTTCTAGTCTTCATTTTTATAGTAGAATCCTGCTTTTTCCTAGTTCAAGCTTCATTAGATACACTGCTGCAAACTGAACTCTGAAAGTCTGTGCTTCTCCAACCCTCCTTCATCTTGATGGTGCTAAAAAAAATATTCTAGCTAGGCTAAGGACAAGGAGAGAAAAGAGGCTTGATGGCTGTAAAAAGATTTTGTTAAAAAAAACAAACTTCATTTTCAGAGGCTTTAACCGAGGTATGCCTATACAGAAGCATCTCCTTGCTCCTGCTTGATGAACAGTACAAAGAGGACGGATGTTTTAGAGCCTTGGGACTTTATCAGACCCCCCCCCCTTAACGTTCTTTTGCTGGCATAAATTGTGTTATTTTTATGCTGGCAAAAGAAACCCCCTACCAGACTTACCTTGAGGAGCGTCAGTGAGGCTTCCCCAGCAGTAACGGAGCACAAACAGAGCTCTGTTTACTTCTGGCTTGAAATCTCACTGATTCTCACAAGAAGACACTAGCGCAGGAAATTTAAGAACAAAAACAAAAATAAGGACAAAACGTACAGCAAAGCACTAAAACACACTTTTAAAGTCCCAAGTACATGGGGGGTAATAAAAAGAGCATCCCCTACCTGGCTGTTGCGATCTCACCCGGAAATGTTTGCCCATTGACTCTGCATTCACGTGAGTACAATGGTGGGTGGATTCAATGCCAGCAATGCTGGCACAAAAGCACCACAGCCGATCTATTGATGGCTTGGGCCATCAATTAAAAAGTACAGCTTTTGGACTTTCCATGATTGCGAAAGGACAATGTTGGCTGCTATGCGCATCCTTTCGTGATCATTAGGTGTCCTTATGACGCCAGATTTTCTTGGTCTGATAGAGTTCAAAGTTTTTCCTATGTCAGCTGATAATTGTGTCAGAGTACATGATCATCATGCATGCCATGATTGCATCCTGCATTATTTACTCTTATAAACATGCAACACTGTACACAATTTAGTACATAATTATGCAGTTTCAAAATGTGTATAACTTATGGATTGGGTTAGGGTAATAAACAATGGGATGACTAAACAGTAGGCATCTCAGTAAGAAGCATGGAGAACAAAGCATTTGAGGAGAGATTGAAGGAGCTGGGCATGTTCAGACTGGGGTAGAGAAGACTGAAGGAGGACATGATGACACTCTTAAATACCTCAAGGGCTACCACAAAGAGGAGGGTGTGGGCTTGTTCTCTGTAGCCTCAGAGCCTTTCTCTCAATAATAAGACTCAAGATAGCTAACAGCATATTCAAAAACAATAGAGATTAAAGCTATACACTCTCTCTGACTTTTCTTTGCAAACGAAGATTCAGGAAGGACTCATCCTGTGCTTTCTGCAAGCACGCTGATGACTGTAAAGGCCAGTCCAAGATAAACAAGTCCGGTTGCAGAAAGCACAGCAGGGAGTCTCCTTGGGTGATGTTTCCAGGTTGTGATTCTTTCTGCGTTGTCATTTCTCTTCAAGACTTGTTTGGAGTGAGTTCTCAAATAAAGCTGCAGCATTGTGGATAGTGCGCCTCTATGCCTCTCGATGTGAAGCCATGGCGGACCATTGTTGGTGATCAATTTGGCTGAGCCTGAGATGTTGTTTCAGGGAATCCTTGTATCGCTTTTTCGAAGCGCCCCTCTTATGCTGACCCGTGGCGAGTTCACCATAGAATACTATTTTTGGGGGGTGATGGTCCTCCATCCTAGAAACGTGCCCCGCCCAACACAGCTGTGTTCTGAATATTATGGCCTCAATGCTGGTGATCCCTGCTTGCTCAAGGACAGCAACATTTGTCACATAGTCAGTCCAGTGTATATTTAGGATTGTGCGTATACAGCGCTGATGAAAATGTTCGAGGAGACTTAAGTGTTGGCAATAGGTGACCCACGTTTCAGACCCGTAAAGGAGAATAGGCAGTACAATGGCTCTATACACACTGATTTTTGTGCTATACAAAAGCTTCATTAAAAAAGATTTTAAAAATAAACAATAAAGTTAAAGCAGTAAACATTAAAAACATTAAAGTACATTAAAATACAATATACAAATCTTAAAACAGCACTGCACAACATTAAAAGCCCACCTCAGCCAATTTCCAAAAGCTTGATGGCATAAAAATATCTTAACTTGCTAATGGAAGGAGTGCAAGGGCAGGGTATAAACTATACCTTCATTATTGAAAAAATATAAATTAATTTCAAGTAACACATCATTTGTAAGCAATTACTTCCAGCTTGTGCTTTAAACAGAGAAGCACTCAAAGCTTGGTGAATCTGTGTTTTGCTTTCTCTAAATTTGTTTTTTTTTTTTAAAAAAAAAAATCAAGTTGTTTCTTATTGAATTTATGAAGAGCTTTGCAAATTATGGAAAGTTTCTATAAAGAAATGTACCTAACAATATTCTCATCTACGCCTACATTGGGGTTGAGGGTGGGGTTAAGTTAGCCAATCAGAGTTGGATTTGCTGCTTGAAGTGTGAGGTCACCAAGGTATGTAGTTGGCCACCATGTAAACAAACAAACAAGCAAGCAAGCAAGCAAGCAAGCAAAGCAGTGTGTAAACATTAATTATATAAATGAGGGGTTTAGGGTTTATTTATAAAGTACTTAACATTCTTGTAGGTATGCTTTTACATTCCGAACCAGTATAAATTAGTTCATCGATGTGCTTAGAATTCTACTGGTGACTTTACAGGACCCACCCCTGGCTTCTAGTGCCTGCTGTGCTGTGACTTTTCTCACAATACAGCTGGCTGGCTTGAGCACGAATAGAGAAAGTGCTCTGTGCCAAACAGTGCTCTGTTTCTTCCACTCTGTTACATTTAATTAGAGTTTGTAATTAATCTTCCTTGTGTATTACGCTATGTCCAACCATCAATATTAATAAAATCTTTACTTACTTTAAAGACTCTGAAAGATTTTATTTGGAAAGCTGGGCCATCTGGCCTCCTCTACCACACTAAGATAAGTTCCTGGGTAAAACAGCTTCCATCTGTTTCTGAGATTCTTGTGTGGTATTACATGGGGGGTCAGCCTGAAGAGAGATTTCCCTGATCGAGGAGATGAAATAAAATTGCACCTCTCTAGAGTTCTTCCTTTATTATATTGATAATATAATACTGATAAGAATCCAGCGGTCTTTTAAAAAAGTTGTGGTGTTTCCCCCCCAGAATAGTTTTTATTTATTTGAAGAAAGTTTATATTGCCTAGTATTTGAAAAAACAAAAATTACATTCACCTTTGCTTCATTACAAACAGGGAGACCTGATATTCTGAGGCAGTAAATATTTGAGAGCCAGTATGGTGTAGTCGTTTGACTGTTGATCTATGACTCTGGAGATCAGGGTTTGAATCCCTGCTCAGCCATGGAAACCCACTGGGTGACCTTGGGCAAGTCACACACTCTCAGCCTCAGAGGAAGGCAAAGGCAAATCCCCTCTGAACAAATCTTGCCAAGAAAACCCTGCAATAGGGCCGCCATAAGTCAGAAACAACTTGGAAGGCACACAACAACAACAACATATTTTAATGTTATCAACCAGAGTATCTTATCATTCAGACAAATTATGGCAAGACCAACTCTACCACTAAAAAGGGGACTGGTTCAGACAACAGATACTGTGGGGCTCTTTAGAATTCCAAGCTGTTTTCCTCTGTTGAAGTATGGTATGGATGGAGATATACCACATAGCCTAACCTGGGCCCTTTAAATTAGTTTTCTACCTCAGATGCAGTAGAGAATCCAGTTCGATCCCCTGCATCAAAGTAGGAGTTCAATTGTTAATCCAACTGGCTTCTGTACATGGAATAGGGAGGGGGGACCTTCTTGTCTGTTACTCCTGCAAGTGAAATGTTTTGGGCTGAACCTGAATTATGCATTTAAAAATTAACTTACTGCTCATAGCATACTTTCCCCCACAATTTCTTTCCCCTCTTGTTTAGAAAGTGTCTTCTGGGCTTCAGCTAAGACGACAACCCCATGCAAACTCCCTCATGAGCAGCAGGCAACATTAAACATAGTGCTACTTACCTCTGAATAAGTTCAAATAAATTTGGATGACAATTAAAGAAAAACATCTGTCCATAGCTTACTTTAACACTGAAAATCTCTTTTGATGCCACTAGCAGTAACCCATTAGCCCATTTTGGAGG
The DNA here is from genome assembly GCA_030847615.1 of Gambelia wislizenii. Taxonomy (NCBI): domain Eukaryota; kingdom Metazoa; phylum Chordata; class Lepidosauria; order Squamata; family Crotaphytidae; genus Gambelia; species Gambelia wislizenii. Next base: position 48,458,726 of record JAUMIR010000001.1, on the reverse strand, counting down.
AAGGAAGATCTTACTAATTATATTTCAGTGTGTTTGTGTGATTGTTGTTGGCCACCTCAACCACCGTTTGGTGGAAAGGTGGGATACAAGTTTAGCAAAGTAAACACAGACAGCCCTGAAATATCAAATAAGCTTGGGGGCTGTTGTGTAATGGGCACTCCACGTCCTAACACATAGCTTTAAGATCTAAACATACCATATACACAAATCCATGAAGACAGGAAGCTGATGTAGTAGCAACCTGCCTCACATATACAGTATAACTCCCCAGTAATCTAACTTCTACCTTATCTTTCCACTTACCTTTGTTTTATATTCTCTCTCTCTCGCTCTGGCTTTTCTTCACAAATGAAGATTCTGGAAGGACTCATCCCGCGCTTTCTGCAAGCGCGCTGATGACTAAAAAGACCAATCCAAGATAAACAAGTCCAGTTGCAGAAAGCACAGCAGGTCTCCTTGGGTGATGTTTCCTATAGTCTATTAAAAAGTTCACCCAATTTGGTGTTTGAAGCATATTTTTATATGGGATGGAGGTGTCTCCAGTAAGACTTCCAAAAAGGCATTAAAAAGCACTGTGGCAATGAGGAGGCGATGTTTTATGGAAGAGGTAATATGAAAAAAAGCACAAAGTTAGAAATTAAAGATGGACACTAATATGGGTGGAGATGGGTGGAAGTAAAAGTCAAAGACTAGAAAGAAATGAAAAATCTCAAAATGGCAGCACTAGTTTCTCATCAAAGAAAGCAGGAGTGACACAGAGCACCTTCTTCAGTGATTATCCTTCCTAGTTACGTAATTGCCTTGGCTGAGATTTAAGTCCTCCTGAGAGGGGGAATCCCAGCCTTTAACTTGTATGGCTATAGTAATAGAAAATATATACCCAGCAGTAGACATGAGTATGCATTTCTGATATAAGTAACACCCATATCCATTGCTTTTAAGTACAAAATTTCTATCTTACAAAATTACATTCCTGCAAAATGGATACAAAGAAAACATGTGGTCATCTCTAAAGTCTGTCTCATAAAAATACACAGGCATATTATTTTTGCCAGTGGAAAGGGTTATTAAAACTGGCCTATTTGGGAGGAAGAAAAGAGATTGAATGAAGGCTACATTATAGATGAGTGAGTGGATTAGAGTGAATTGGAAGTACTCTTTTTAACCTTAATATATGCAGAGTACCATCAGCAACCCAAAACTCCAGCAGCTTCTGCAATGGCCTGCTTGGCTTAGGTTATGTTTATCCTGGGGTCAGAGATACTTAAAAGAAACCAAGAAAGAAAGATTAATCTGATAAAGGCACTACCCAGTTCTAATCGGACTGATGGGAAAATGTGGTAGAAAAGTAAGTAATAACCCAGGGTGAATTATCATGAACAGACGAGCTACCTCAAAGCTAGTGCAATCAAAGAGATAGCCCTCACATCTAAAAATTACTATGGAACCCCTTATTCATCAACACCTTTTGTGTGAGTGTCTTTTGTTCAGCCCCCTGAACAAAAGCACTATGATTTATTTGGTGAAATTAAATTGTAAGAGGAGGAACTTGCTGCAGGTTGCCATTCCTCACTTACTAGAATTAAAGGACATTCATTTCCTCTCGCAGGACATAAATATAAAACTTTCCAAAGTTTAAATTTGATCAGCCACTCCACTCAAAAGTACAAAGAGACATCCAAACATGCTTTTTAAAAATATGACATTTTTCATTTGTATTGCTGTCGTTTGGAAAATGATGTATGTGTTGCGCGTGCCCCCGAGGGCTTGATTTTTCTTTCTTCGTGTGTCACAACATCAGAAGGTAGGAAACAGTATGTAAAATAATATGGCTGAGTCTACTGTAGCATTTAGCCATTGTACAGATAATTTCTGTGTGAGCTCATCGACCAAGTTCTATGAACTAAGAATACTTAAGAGGCAGACTAGTGGAGCAAAAAAAATTCTGCAGTAACACAAAAATGGGTGACATAATCCCTGAGTGTCCTCTGTATCAGTAATAGAAAGGGCACAGATCAACAAAGTCAAGAGCAGAGCTTGGGGAAGTTACTTTTTTGACTACATCTCCCTGAATCTCTATGCTGACCATGCTGGCTGATTGATCGGGTTGGCGGGGCGGCGGGGAGGTTGTAGTCCCCAAAGTTTCCAAACTGCAGGCAGGAGAGAGCCAAAAATGAGTCTTCAGGAGCTGGGGACCATGTGATTTGGATGGGTGACATGATTCTATCCTATGACAAAGCTGGCATACTAAATGAAATCAAACTCATAAGAAAGCTATATTCAGGACTGCACGGTAATATGTGTTTATTCCAATGATGCTCTGCTGTTGACAAAACACAGTCATTAATTTAGGGCTCTTGCAGTTTAGTGTAAAGAAGCATGAGCTCTCACAGTATAGCTCCTTTGTTTTTGCTATGTATTGCCAGTTGCTGTCACCTCTACATCCACTTGTTCCCTGTCAATGGCCTCTTTAATTATTGGGGATGGGGGTGTTTGTTTCTCTACATAGTGATTCTTGGATCCTTGCTAGAAGGTTTTTGTAAACTATTGGTGCAGTTTGTTGAGGTTAGGTGTGTTTCTGTGTTTTTAAAACATAATTTTTTTGTTATTTTTCTTGGAGTTGTAGGGCATCAGTGAAATACTGAACCAACATTTCAGTGCAAAAGTGTTATTTCACTAATTCACTGATAGAAGTGTTGCATTATGGTCCTATAACTCTTTAAAAAATTAAAACAGAGAAAAAGAAGAAGAACAAGTTGTCTTTGTCTTTACCTTACCTGCCATCCACCTTGGAGCCATCCAGCATGAAATCCTGCAGCCTACCTCATGATACACATCATTGGAGGAGTGGTCAAAGGACCTGGCATGAACCACAACCAGAGATGCAAATGTGCCCCTCAGGACTATTTTGATCCAATATGTTTCAGAATTAAAAACAAACAAAAACATGAGTATGATGGGAATAAAAATTTGCAGCTGTTGATGGGAATTGCCAGCAAATAGTCTAGGAATACAATATCATCATTTGGATATCCAAGAACTACCCCTACAAATACTGAGATCTCCAGCAATATTTACCCCATTTGTTTTTTCATGTCCAGTCTTATCTGGAAGAGACTTCCTCTGATAATAAAGGGGCAGAGAAGACCCCATATAATGGGCTCCAGTCAGAGCCAGAGGTATCAGATGGCCCTGCTTCAGAGCTAAAGGTGGCTGGCAGCCCTATCCTAGAAGGGTAGCCTGGACCATCCCATGTGAACCTGAAGGACACCATTCAGAATTATTGTTGACTTTTGAATGTCAGAGATTAAAGTGGCAGCAACCACAGAACAGGATCCGCTTTGACATGCTTGAAGAGGAACACTGCGTTAATGTGGTCAGCTGTGCTGATTTACAGCTGGCTAGAACTTAATACAGCCAAGGCCATCTCTTTGCTGCATGGTAAAAGATCCTCTGTCTCTGCTTAGCATTGTGCAAGATTCCCTGATCTCTTATTTCCTGATCTTCAGCTTATTCCTTGGGCTATTCTCTTCAGTGATCCCTGCTTGCTTTGGACCCTTCTTGGACTACTTTTCATGCTCAGTCCCAGGACTTCATTGATTATGCTTCTGCTCTGATTCACCCTCTGTGTCTGACCTAATTCTTCCTTGGCTTCTCCAGTTCCTGCTCCCTTGAATCACAGGTGCACCTTCTAGGGCACTCATCCCCCGCCTTGCAAAAAAACAGGGCAGCTCCCTTAATCATGTGGAGATGACACTACGACATTAACAGTGCAAGCATTTTTCATTTATTTTGTATGTTATGCTTTATTTTTCCACTAAAGAAAAAGGGTACACTTCAGAAACAACTGTAAAAACAATTACTGTTGTTACCTGAATTTATCAAATTCTTCCTGTTGATCTTATTCCACAAATGATTTCACTTCCAGACTTGTCAAATGAAGAAAACTGACTAGCAGCAATATTATTCACTTAGTAACTTCTGAACATTGAAAGGCAAGACTGAGATCTGTCTCTTAAAGATGTTTTCAGACTTAGTTCACAAAAACAGTTCATGTTGCAGTCTAATTTGATGATTGCTCCAGAGCAATTGCTCCTCATTTAATATCCCAAAACTAAGTTCATACTGAAGTGGTTATAAGTAATAAGTAGAACACAGTGATCTTTGAAGTGGAGTGTGGTGATCATAAGGTACACTTTTGCTTTAAAACATTGTTTAAAACTCACACACCTTGACTACTATCATGTAAGATTTTATACACTGGTAGAGAAATGTTTACACAATTTGCCCAGCTCTGGAGTAGGTTTGGCCAAACTTGTCAAACAGAGGGATCGATGGAAGCACAGTTAAGAAGTCCTAGAGAAAACAAAGAAGAAAAAAATGGGAGAAAATTAGAAGTGATTACAGCCTGGACAGAATAACATTTTCTCCTAACACTCCTCTCCTAGGTCTGGTGGGATAATGATATTGCACCTTCTCATTCTTCTTATTGGATGCAGCTGAATATCCACATTTGAAAATGCCATTTAAATAGGGGTGAACATATACAGATTCCAATGCAGAGAAAGTATAATTGTGTCCTTGCAACAACCAAAAAGACAGTGTGATTTGAGCCTAGATAAATTGGATTTTGATATGTACATCCTATTCAAAACAGTTTGTTCACATGTAGATCACCTTGTTGACAAAGAGGCTAAATAAACCTGTGACCACTGAATGGACAGTCTAGAAGTACTCTGTGGAAGACACTAAGGATCCACTGCCAGAGGTTGCAGTCAGTGAAACATCTCAGTTACACACGAGATACATGAACTAAGACCAGACCTAGCCTTATTCTTTCATTTTGGATACTGACCTGGACCTTTACCTCTGGGTCTTCTTCATCATGGAAAGGACTTGAATCCTATAACTGTTATTGCCATCCACCAAAAATCTCTTATGTGAACACCCACATTCCCCAAGAATTATGGATGCAGCTTCACTGCCTGTCTGAACCTGTAACATCAAGCATTCCCTCTATAAAAATTAATCTGGTGTGGCAGGTAATCCTGTCAGATGAGAAGGCACCATCTTGCTTCCGACAAAGGAAGAAGGCGGGACATAAAAGTATTATCCAATCAGTCTTTCTTTCCATTCAGATATCATTTCATGCTTTTCTTGTCTCTCAATGTTCAGTGCTGGTTTATAAACATTGAATAATTATATTATTTTTCTTTTCCTCACAGTTTTCCTGACCAGATCCTAAAATCTATGCAATATGTTCTACATGTTAAAGTATTGTTTTACATTAGAATGTCTGTATTATACAATTTTTTTTTTAAAAAAAGATGTATAAATAACACCTGGTTCATTATAACAATCTGGAAAATGTGTATTGTGTATTGAAGAAAAATGTAGAATCAACTGAAGTAATGTTTAAAATCCAGTGTGGCACTAAAAAGCCAGAGCGCAGCTTGCAGTATGTAGGTGACTTATCATTTATTTCATATCATCCACTGCTTCATATGTTCATTGTATTATTGTTACCAAATTGGTTCCTACATACCAATTTCACTATTTATTCATTAATCAATATATTTAAGCTACATCTTATAAATATTTACTTAAGACAGCCAAATAATTGTTACTTTTAGTTTTTAATTGCACTGTAAAATATGGATTCATTTAGTGGTCACTTTTCTGGAAATACCCATAAAGGCTTGGGAATGATCAAACTCCTCTAATTCTTTCCCCTTAAATATAATCAGGTTTGAATAATTCCATAAGCTTGACGGTGCTTCAGATGGAACCAGTGCCACCTTATCCATTAGGCACTTTAGGGCACAGTGCCTAGGGCCTATGAAAATTTTAGGGCCTACAAAAACAGGATTAACATTTTTTTTTCAGGAATTGGGAAAGAAAACTAAATTTCAGAATAAAGGTATTTTATATTTTCATCCACCAAAAAGAATACCTAGGGCCTATGAAAATGCAGCCCCGGATGGAACTGTTGGTTTTTGTCCTCTGTAGTAATATTGAAATTTGGGTCAGACTCTTTAAGGGCTATCCATGTTCATCTTTTACATCACAACCTCCCAGATTGTTATTTTTCATATGCCTTTACAAATTCCCAATATATTTAAAGAGTGTAAGCCTATGTTGTACATCAGTAGAATAGTATGAGACATAGTAGAAAAAACAAATTAACCCTGAATCTAACGGAGTAGTGGAAAAAGTAGACTGAGTAGCTATATGCACATTGTCTTTTGAACCAGATTAAATGGGCAAATCCAGATGATGATCTTTAACTTTCTATTCCTCTCTGTCTTGCATTCTGAAGCTTCTTGGCAAAACCATCTTATTTTTGCAGTTATCAGATATATCACTGTTTGCTCCTGCTGAAGGGGAGAGTTTCCTTCCTGGAGAAAGACATTTGCTGTATGAGCGACAGACAGGTCAGCCAGCCAGCCAGCCAGCCAGCCAGTTTTTGACTGTCTGTCCCACCCCATACGCAAGCTGTCATACCATTCTCCTTTGCTCCACCCAGGAACTTGCCTTGGCCCAGTTCCTGCCAATTCCATTCAGCACCCTTCACAATTAGAGGTGATGGGAACTGTCCTATACTGTGGGCCCTTGGTATCCACTGGAATTTTTTTCCAGGACCCTCCATGGATATCAAAATGGATGGATGCTTGAGTCCCATTATATACAATGGCATGGTACAATGGTGTCTCTTATATACCTCGTAAAATGGCAAAATCAAGGTTTGCCTTTTGGATTATTATTTTCTTTTTGAATATTTTCAAGACATGGATAGTTAAATCCGTGGATGCAGAATCCATGGATACGAAGGGCAGATTGTATTTGGAGGGTTACAAGTTCCCCAGCCCTGCACAACTTGTCCGGTCAATTAGGAATTCCAAACCACTAGTGTAAGGTAAGAAAAAAAATGGGGAACATCTAATGGCAGATCATTTGTAGTTTGAATTAAAGTTTAAGCTACTGGCATCCTCCTTACGGTACTATCTTTCCACAAGCAGGTTAAAAAAACTTTTTACTCCTCAGCCCTGTGAGAATTGATTTTTCAGGCAAAGCAGGCCTTGTATAATGTGCTGGATTTTTATTTGTTGTTCTTGTAATTTGTTTTAACTGGTTTCAATTTAATGATGGTATAATTGCTTTTTAACTTTTATATGCTGTGAATTTTTAACTATATTTATGATGGTGATGATGAAGAAAAAGAAGGTGATAATGGTGGTGATGATGATGATGATGAATGCTGAATTCACTAACAATACATCTCAGCAGGAAGAAACTTTCAGACAGTGCTATTTTGTATGCAACAAAATATATCATTTGTTAATTTACATTAAGGTTATTTTTTAAAAATCAAAAGACTATAAATTATGTGGAGAATGGCAGTAAAGGCAGAAGTATGTGACGTCAGCTGATGTTATATATAGAAAGCTGTGGAAGCCTTAACCAAGGTCATTTTTGCTTGTAATTCTTCAGAACATACTCATAATGAATTTAGAATTTCCATTGTTCATGTGCGAGAGAAACTTTCTTTTAAACAAAATAGAGAGGTTCTCATGAAAAAGAGTTTTGTTTCAGAATCCAAGAATATAACATATCCAGAAACACACCCAGCTTTCTGTAGCTTACAGTCCATCAATACTATAGCTGTGAGCTGCTCTGTATTATGGATAGTGTAAAAATAATGAGAGTTCTATTGGGAGTAAGAAAGAGATGGGGGAGACACCACATCATAATTAATATATTAAAAAGGCAAAACCACAATATGAACAGAAAAACAGCTGTCAGTTTTTCTTTCCTAGTGTACCTCTGTTCCTATCTCTCATCTGGATAAAGCAAGAGCTGGTCATTGCTGACCCCCAAAATAAGCACTGATTTGAGAGAGCAGACAGATTTTGCTATCAGGATGACTTGCCAGACAATAACAACTGACTGCCAGAATTAGCTCCTTGGGACAATTTAGGTGCCTTTGAAGTGAATGGCTTTTTGAGCTGGAACTAAGCCCATGTCCAGCTTCAAATCCAAGTCAAAATGACAAAAAGGGAATCTACTGTGCCATTCAGTCCCTCAGCGTACGATTACTTTATGTTGGCAGCTGTACTGTTTATCCTGTTGTTTAAAAGCTATTTCATGACATACTCACAGTTGAGTATTTAAACTGCATCTGATCATGTTATGGACATTACAGGTAGAGGATTCCTTATCTGAAATGCTTGGGATCGGAAGTGTTTTGGATTTAGGATTTTTTCAGATTTTGGAATACCTAAATTTGCATATACATATACACATATGATCACGTATCATGTCTCTCTCCAGCCTCACATCTTGTTTGTTGGCTATTTGTGTTGTGTATGGGATGTGAGGCTGAAGAGAGACAGATGATCTGTGAAATGGTGGGAAACCAAAACTTTTTGCCACCAGCTGCCTGCTTCCGCCTTTGAGGAAGCAGCTGTGGTACTCCTGCTCCTTCACCTCTCAGATCCATAGTCTCTCTCCAGCCTTGTGTCTCATACACAACACAAGTAGCGAATGACTGAGATGTGAGACTGGAGAGACTAGGATGCTCAACCTGTAGTTGCATCTGACTACTGCTAGGCAAGCCTACACTATTTCATAAGGCAAATAAACACACTACAATTTACTGTTTGATGTTAGGTCAATGTAAAAGTTCAACAGAAAACAGAAATGATGAGGAGGGACAATGGCTACTCCCAATGTGCCAGTTGATCTCTAAAGGTATTTAACTAATGCCGCAAACTAATAGCAAAGCTCAGCAATGTTGGCTGCCATCCTGCATTGCAGTTACAGATTCATAACATATAAATAAAGATCTATAATTGCTCCATATTCAACTATGCTATGCTATCTTGCATATTCACAATTGTGCCACCATTGCCATGATTACAAATGCCTTCCTTGGGGGCAGGAGGAGGCTCACTGTGGCCTCCTGAAGTGCTCCATTTGACTGCGCTGCCAACCTCCATTGCTCAGAATAGCCCCCTAGACTTTAAGGTGGGATCTGGGGGGGTGGGTTAGTTCTTTAGGTCATATGTAGCTACATTTACATAGTTACAAATGTGATGTAGGATCTCAGCCTTTACTTTTTGAACTACAACTCCTAGAATGGCCACTATAAAAGCAACATTTTCTAGCTCTGTCCCAAGTCCCCTAGAACACTGCTGAAAGGACTGTATAGTAAGTGGAAGATTCCCCTTGGACATTGGAGACAGAAGTTTGATGAGGGGGGAGATCTGAGCTCAGATCCCCCTTTGCTGGGCCTATACATTTTTCTGTGCCCCTTTCTGCTCTGATGTTGGAGATCTGACACCACAGAGGAAGGGACAGTGGGGTATGGTATTGGTGGAGCAGTGAACTTTCTCAACATAGAGTATACAAAATCTCCCAGACCTCTAACTTTCAACAACACAGGGAAAGATTTAGGTTACCCCCTGCTTGCAATGTAAGGTAATGTGAGGTAAACAGTAAAATAAAATAAATAGTAGATTTTCCTTGGTTTTTTTCCAGGCTGTGATGCAGGCGAAATGTCAGAAATAAACTCTTCCAGAACACAGCCTCACTGCCTGGAAAAAACCCAAGGAAAATCTATGGATGCTGGCTGCGAAAGCCTTCGACTTCAAAATAAATAGTAAACATAGTAACAATAAAAGGTACACAGTAAAAAACAAACAAACAAACAACGGGGGAAGGATTGGAAAGTCTTCCATCTCTTCTGTGTTGGACATGTTGGGCAACCTAGCATTAGGATTGTCCTTTTAAGTTATTTCCCCCACTAAAACTTGAAATAGTAGGAAGTTCAGCAGTCCTCAATAATCTTTTAAAGATTCACCAACCCACTGAAACTGAAGCCACCAGCAGGCTTGGGGGAAGCCTATGGTTTGCAGAAATATAAAATATCTTCACTGAAAAAATCCAGAAGAAGGGAGCTCCTGAACATAGCTTAATGAAGATGGATCATGCTCAGTAGACAAGGAATGCTGTCTGACTGGTGGTCAGAGAGGAAATTAAGGGAGAGGAGAAATAAAATGGACTAGCTAGTGTTTTGAACAAAAAGCACATCACACACTATTGCAGATTCCACTTGTATCTTTCTACTGCTTGACTTAATGCTACAGTTGTACATCAATAGATAATCTCAACATTATTGTGTGGCATTGCCCAGAACAGTAACAGCAGAAACAGCAGCAGCGGAATGATGTGCATTGCACACCGATGCAAATTGGGCACTTTTCCAAAGCTGCTACATAGTAACATAACAACAGTCCTCTGCTTGGTACAGAAGTCATGCAACTGTGCAATTTTAATTCCTGCAGACATAAGACAACTCACAAAGATGTAAGGTGCCAACAGGATTCCAGCGAACAATATTATAATATTAAAAGAATATTAAACCATTTAATACTTAAAACAAGACAATTTAAAACCAATGCAAATAATTTAAAATAGTTTAAATCTATTACACATGTGCAAATTTGGATTGATTTTAATAAAAAGTATTGTTTTCATAGTACTGGAATGATACCAGCCTGGGTACCATTTAGGCCTCTAAGGGCAGGGTATTCTATACCAGTTTACTAGAGCAGAGAAGGCTGTCTTGCATGCCATCCCACAGTATACTGTCTCCACTGGTGGAACACAGGGGACAGCTCCTTCAACAGACCTCAGTTCTTGAACAGGTGTATATAGGGAGAGGCTCTCCTTAAAGTATTGAAATCCCAAGCCTTTTAAGATGTTAAATGTTATCATCAGCACCTTGAATTCAGACTAGAAGTGTATTGGCAACCAGTGCAGTTCCTTTAAAACCAGTGATATATGGTTTCTATATGTTCCAGTCAGCAGTCTTGATGCTACTTCCTTGTCAAATTCAAGGGCAGCCCCATATGGAGTGTATTACAGTAGTTTAATTGGGAAGCTACCAGTGCATGGGCAACTATGGTTAAGTTAACCTTGGCCAGGAAAGTCTGTAGCTGGTAGACCAGATGAAGCTAGTAGCCCCAAGCCCTCCAAGCCCCAGAAACCACCTGGGCTTCCAGGGTGGCGATAGATTCAAGTTACACACTTGCTCCCTCACCTGATGCCAATTAATATTAATTAAGGAAAATGCAGTATTTGTTAATGTCACTTGTGTTACATTAACCCACTGTACTCTTTTACCCATGATTACTAAATATCTGTAAGGGTTATTTTTTAAAATAATAATATTGTTATTTAATTATTCTTTTTTAAAATGTTTGTAAATTAATGTTTTAGCTTGATCTTTTTGAAATAATTGTAAGCTGTCTTGAATCCCATCTCAGGAGAAAGGTGGGATATAAATTCAATAAAATAAATAAATAAATAAATAAATAAAGTTAAGTAACACCTTTGAAGCACATAATTCAGACAATAAAATTAGTGTGAGTACACTTTAAAAATGTCCCAGAAAACCAACCTAAAACTGTGATGCATCCTTCTGTTCTTAAAAAAAAAAAAAAAAGACTATAGTGAAAGGCCAAAGATATTAAAAATCAGGATAAACTAACCCACAGATACCCAAACTTTGGATGCCAAAGTTCTCATTCATTTTTTAACAAATCAAATTCATTTTCTCATCGTATTATCTTCCAAAAGATTATGGTCCAATACACTCAAACTGACAGGAATTAACGAGACCTAGGGGCTTTTTCAATGTATTGACAATTTGACTGTCATGTAGGTTAATTAGTCTATGCTCAGAATTCAAAAGAAGGCAGCAAAGACAGTGATGGCAGCAAACAGCAGTCTATAAAAGAGTTGCCCAAATTCAGCAAATGCAGACCAATTATCCCAGTCCAGCTAGAGAACAGGTATATATGGAAGCAGAATTATGGATGTGTATTCCTGAACTGGATGCGAATTAGGAATGCATACAAATGCTGTACTGTATATGCAATTTCCCAGCCTGATCCAAGAGCTAAGATGCACTCATGTAGGCCTCAAATGGAAGTTAAAGCCATCTCTAACCACCTTGAAACTTTGTAATATAGGGTGGGATCTATCTATCTATCCACACACTTTGTTGTGATGTGCCTTTAAGTCGTTTCCGACTTATGGGGATCCAAAGGCAAACCTATCACTGGCTTTCCTTGGCAAGATTTCTTCAGAGGGGCTTTGCCTTCCTCACTACCAAGGGGCAAATGAAGTAGAAACAGATTGTTAATGTTCCTTGTTGTACGCTACAGTAGGAACCCCCATATCCACTGGGGATTGGTTCTGGGGGGGGGCATGGATACTGAAAACCATGGCTAATAGCAAACACAATTGAAAATATGGGATTTCTGGTTTAAAATACCATAGAGTTGCCTTGAAGGACCTAGAAAATGGTTAGAGAGGACACATTTTCTAGGAAGACTCTATGGTAGGTGTGCTGTTTTGTGTCCTGTGGATAACTGAATCAGTGGATAATGAATCAGTGGATACGGGAGTCCTACTGTATTCCCCATTTGTCTTGCCTACTCTATCACTTTTTCATCTATAGACTGACACTCTCAGGCTTGACTTCACTTCCTCCTATACACCATACCCTCCAACTGTCCTGATTTGGCAGGCACAGTCTTCATTTATTCTCTGTTATCACATTCTTTCCAATGGCTTTTAAAATGTTTCAGCTTCTCTCTCCTCCTCCCACTTTAGCCCTTTGTTCTCAGCTAAGCGCAAAAATAGTTTGAGCTCAGTTAACTCATTGGGGTGGGGGAGGAGAGAGAAGAGGTGAGATCTTGTCCTTCCCTATAAAGCAAAAGCAAATTGCTGCAGCCTCTCCCTAACCTGTTTGTTTCTCCCCATTAATCACTTTGGCAATCTTGATCACACTGACGTTGCTTGGCCACATGTGTCCCAGTTTTTCATTTGTGAAATGCTGGAGGGTATCAAACACATCTCTCTATCTCTCTGCTGATTATGCAACATCCCATCTTGTCCTTCTGTGAAATATGTAGCTCACTCTAATATGTTTTCTCTTCATTGAAGAGAAGCTTTTTCTGAGGTTCCCAACATCTGTACAGGCCAACATCAAGAAGCTTGTGATTCTGAACGGCTGCGGGGGCGGGGGGATGCATGTCTCTCAGCTTCAATGGCAAGATGCATAATCCTAAATTTATCCAAAGAAGACTAATATTGATACAGGAAATGCTTATTATTTTTGATAATTCTGTGGAAACCAGGGCCATATGCACTTATGTCTGGGAGTCGTTGTTTAAATGGTAATAGAAAGGTATGTGTTCTTTTGAAAGAATAATCACTACAATTCAAACTACATTTCATTTTGAATAAACCACCTGGGGGCACTTCGTAACATAGATATTTGAGGAGGACTCAGTGGGAGGTTCTTCTTAAAAATCAATGGCACAAATATAGCTCCTTCCATTTAACTCTAGGGGTCCTTGTCCAAGTCTTTCCAACAATTCTAATGTCTGTAATGGCAAAATTAGAGCTTTGAACTGAGAAGCCACAAGACATTCCATGACCTTTTAATGGGCAGGGAGTGCTATTTAACAGGGAGAGAGAAGAGGGGGAGGAAGAGAGGAAAACAAACCTGGTAATCTGATATTAAAGTAAAATGTTGATCTAGTGAAGAGGGGCTTCCCTCATAAATGTATTAGTACTGGTTAACACTTCCAACTAGTACAAGGGCTTCTGACATGACAAAATGAGTATAACAGTCCCTTCTGTCAATACAACACAAATGTCATTTCAAGTGCTCAAAACCACTAAGCTACCCTAAAAAAGATTGATTTATCTGCTCCAATGTTTCTTTGGGGCAAACTTTCCTCACAACTGAAACCAATTAGTGGGGCTGGCACTTGTAGTGCAGAATGTAGGTCAGCATCAAGTAATAAAAAAGTATTGACTTTTTTCTGTCTGTAAGCAGCATGAAAGGGGTGCCATGGCCTTGTCGTATATGAAAAGAGCTCCATTAATTTCACTTATTTCAACAAGGGCTGTCAAATACTAATGCTTCTATTGCACTTTTCACACAAAGTACATTGACACCAATACTGGCCTCAGTGAAACAGGTTTAAAATATTTCAGCTAGTGAAAGGGGCCTACACTATAATTTTCAATTCCCACTTGTACATTTAGACACCTTAAGTAGCATTGCTCACAAGAACTATCGAGAGAGATGAGATGGGATATTAATCATGACTAACAATTACTTCCTGTGGCCAAAGGAATCTAATTCTTACATATAACCCTACCAAACTAATAATCCAGAGTGTTGGACGTTATCTTTTATGGACTATGCAAACTCTATCAGTTGTGAGTTTTATGTCAATAAATAGCCACAAATCATAGATAAAACACCTGCATCATAACAGTATAATGTTGCAGAAGTAACCCAGAACCACTGTTTTTTGTTGGCTGCAATTTCCAGGTTCATTTTATTCCCCGAAAAGTAGCCTTGTTCCTATGGAAACTATACTTAACTGTCCCAATCCAGCAATTGCTGATAGGTGCATGAGCTCTGATGTGCACAGGGAATTTCTCAGACCACAAGCACTCTCTCACTCATTTCAAGGAAGAGACTTGATCTGTGTGCACAAAATGAACTGGTTCCCTCCACTGTAGGAGGAAAGTTTACATAAGAGATCTGTTAATTGGTGGATCAGGGTATAACATATGAGACAAGTCAATACAACCAACCTTCATGTGTTCACATCTTCTAATTGTTTTGCATAAGTTAACAGTCTACTGCTCTGCCAACAATGGTGGCAACAATGGGAAGGAAAGAACTGGAAAACAAGAGGAATAAGAATGCAATGAGGGGGGGGGACGATGTGACTGGCTGTGAGTTGTCTATTCCATGAATGCTTCACTAGGAGGCACAGTTTGGAAAATAATTTGTGCCACCATACAGTTTTTTCCCCCCAAGCTACCCCTCCCATAGTGCCTTGATAATCCACAGCACTTGGTGACAAACTCAGGAGTACTTAGAGTTCAGTCATTTTAACCTGAAGTCAATGGAAATATACAGGTCTGAGTTCAAGTAATCCAGTTTAACTGCTTTGAATGTGGGGATCACTGTAACCAAACTTTTATGGTTGACTTGAAAATTGCTAGGGATACAATAATCCGTGGTCTTGTCTGTGGTCCTTGATGTGATTGTACCACAGTGGTTTTGATGATGCTACCAGTGCTTGGGGAGGGGCGGGGAAAAGGATCTGAATAAAGTCTTCTTGGACAAAAGGTCTGTTCATAAAATCATAGAACTGTAGAGTTGGAAGAGACCACGAGGGCCATCCGGTCCAACCCCCTGCCACGCAAGAAATCACGATCAAAGCATCCCTGACAGATGGCCCTCCAGCCTCTGTTTGAAGACCTCCAAGGAAGGAGACCCCACCACGCTCCGAGGGAGTGTGTTCCACTGCCAAACAGCTCTTACTGTCAAAAAGTTCCTCCTAATGTTGAGGTGGAATCTCTGTTCCTGGAGCTTGCATCCATTGTTCCGTGTTCCAGTCTCCGGAGCAGCAGAAAACAAGCCTGCTCCATCCACAATGTGACACCCTTTCTAATACTTAAAACAGGGCTATCATATCATATATGGTTATGTGGTTTCCCTCCTGTGCCAAGCAGGTGGACATCTCACATGCACTAGACTTTTTACAAGACGGAATTCTAAAAGGATTGGGACTAAACACATTAAAGAGGCAAGTGGTAGCTTTAGGAACAGTTCTCAAACCGGACAATGTAGCTTTGTCTGCACATCTGCATGTGCAAAGAATTATCCTTTCTAAAAGGAGCAACATTAAAAGCTCCATCCATCATACACGGGTGTCCTTCCTGAGACTTGAATTTCGTTTTGATGGCATTAACCAAGGTGCCGTTTGAACCTTTAACAGAAACACTGCTGAGGTTGCTGATTCTTAAGGTGGCCTTTTTGGTAGCAATAATTTCAACAAGACAAGTGTCAGACATAGCAACCCTATAAGTGAACCTGAATTTGTGCAAGTTTGAGGAGGTCAAGCTGAGTCTTTCAATCCAACTATTCATCCAAAGTGTTGGTCTAACCAAGGCCATTTACAAGTTCTGCATTTGTCAACCTGTACAAGCCATCACAATGTTCAGCTTTAAGTACTTTGGGGAGCACTGTGTTACAGTCAGTAAGGATGGAGGAAAGCACCCACACCCACCCAGATTAATTGGGGGGCTTGGTTACAACCCAAGAGTACATGGATGGCTCCTCCATGTCATCCAGAGAATGTTCATACTTACCAGGAATAGTCATTTTTGGATGGCAGGAAGAGCAATCCATCCCCACCCAGGCTGCTAACAAAACAAAACAAAACGAGGAAAACAACACAAAAGCAGGAAAAATACTCAGAAATTAATGAATAATATAATACTGGTAAAGAAATAAGGAAGGCAAGGCTTTATAATAAAACTGCCATGGAAGGAGCAGTGGTTTTGATGATGCTACCAGCACGTGGCGGGTATTTGTACATGAGTTACAGTATTTATTTATTTTATTTTACGACCACTGAGAAGGACTCGTTTTCCTGTTAAACAATTAAGGAAAAACTCCAGCACCATAAAAATCACAGCTGTGGTTTTGGCCTTGTTAGTCTGATCTATAATCCAGACTAGTCAAAATGGCCTTGGTCTCTGTTGCCAGAAAAGAAAGAAGTCACTCATACAGATATTCTCACCTGTTCCAAAACATTTAAGCATATATCACTTGAATGGAGCTCATGAATCACTCTACAGTTTGAGAATTGTTGGTATGACCTAAATATTTGTTATTGGTGAATAGTCTCTCATTTTTGATATTAAAGTGGCCATAGATATGTAAGTATATTTAATAATAATAAATAAGTATGAAAGTTCTTTCATACTTCACTTTTTGCCCTTATCAATTGACTATAAGAAAGGAAGGTTTTTTAAATTCCTATAATTTTGCAGACTGTCAACTGATGAACTTTTCATGAATGAAAAAAATATTCCTATTTACCTTGTGTACACTGGATCAAGCTGGTGGTGTGGTGGTGGAAGCCTTAAAACTTCCCTATTGTGCCACCACATAGTCCAGTTTTATAATCGACTCTCACATGGGTGATGATACCATCCACAGTGCATTCAAAGCTCAATACCTTCCATCCTTAACTGCAATTATAGAATGTGTTTTCTACAGAGGAATTTAATCATATTTCTCAATGAGTCTGAGTGATGCTTCTGAAAGCAGTATGCTTAACTCATTGGCTAATTACCTCCAGCAAATGCAAGCAAAGCTGACAACAAAAATGTTCTCTGATTCAAAAAGGCTAACCAACTAAATGGAGGGCAATTTTTCAACTTTAAGGACTTATAAGTACTCTTTGAATCAACTTTTCATTAATTCTTAAAATATAAATGATACTGGGTTGCCATCATAAAGCAGTGTTATCCCTTCTGTATGATGCTTTCATCACACCATTTTTTCTGCGTGCTAGTTTATTTGGTTATTGACAGAAATCATATGATAATATGCTGTACAAATATTGGGAAATTATTCTCACAGTGGGAAGCCTACTAACAACATTATTTTAATATCTTATCTTTCAAACAGAGGCAAAAACACATTAATTGCTGTTTAATTTATGCAACAAACATTTCATTATAATTGTACTTAAATTTTGACTGCCTCTCAAGAACCAGTATGCTCATCTCTTAGTATGGTAAATAAAGGAACTAGAATCAAACAGTCTTGTGAGAAATTATTAAAGATTTATAATTGCTCTTTTGAGTATGAATAATTTGTTATCTGATTGTCCCTTCACAAGTGATCCAGATTAAGACATTTAGACCACTGTCAGTGTGTCCCTGGTGATGTCTGAAAGGAAAGCAAGCACTTCCAAACTTTACCTCCAGAAGCATTTGGAGGACAGGTTTGGTTCTGTTTCAGATGGATATCAAAGCCACACTATGCACTACAGAAGGGATCTTTATATTCTAAAACAGTGCTATTGGCACAACACCTTCCCTAAAATACTTTGGCTACATCCACAGTAGACAAATAATCAAGTTTGAAACTGGATTATTTGCCATGTCTCCGTCCTATGAAACCCTGGGATGTGTAGTTTGGTGAGACACCAGCACTCTTTGGCAGAGAATGCTAAAGACCTTGTAAAGCTACAAATCACTTCATTAGGAAGAAGCCATGGCAAATAAACCAGTTTCTAACAGGATTATTTGTGTAGTGTGGATTATGTCTTTGTCTTTGCTGGTTTTACAGGTACTAGGACTTAATGGTATTGTGAGATTTTTAGTGTGTGTGTGTGTGTGGGGGGCTGTTAGACTTTTCTACTGCTCTCCCCTGAACTTTCTGACAGAGAATTCTGAGCCCCTTCCCAAACTACATATCCCAGGGTTCCATGAAATGAAGTCACAACAGTTACAGTGTTATCTAAAGATGGAATGAGTATTGGACAATTTCCTGAATGTGACTGAAATTTGGTTTTCCTGACCACTTTGGAAAAACTGTCTGCCTGCCTACTCTGATTCTTGGTAGATAGCTGAAAAAGGATGGCAGAGGCGAGGGCACCAGGCGAAGAGCGGCCTTGGCAGCGATGAAGCAAATTAGCAGGGATGAGAAGGCAGGTTAAGAAAGAAGGGGAGCATAGACTCAGAGCCCAGAAAGTCCACTGTTTGGGGGCTCCTTAGATTAAAGGGTGAAATGGGATTGATGGTGATTTTTGTTGAATGCCTTGGCCAGTCTATCAAGTAAGATTAGAAAACCAGCCCCAAAACTACAGTATGCAATACATATTTATTTATTAATTCCTGGTATCTAATCCATCCATTCCTGCACTGCCCCTTTTTTTCAAAAAGCTGTGCAAAAGGAAACAAGTTATGGCCAGAGGCAGACCTACAGCTGCAGTTGTTCTTCAGAAAGCTGGGCAGTTCTGAGTAAAACTTCATGAGTTTCTTGAAAAGGCAGTTTTAAAACACTGCAATGTTTTCTATCCTCTGAGAGGACCTTCCCCCAATATTTCAACACTACAGGAAGAATACCTATGCCTTTTCCTCAACATCTATCAGGAAGTGGGAAAATTGAGAATTTTACCCCTAGTGGTATGAAAGTGTTACAACTGTGAGGTGTCATTACACCCAGTATTGCTTCTGATAACCAAAGGATCTACCAAAAAGCAAAGGGGAACAAATGCTTGGCCTGAAATTAGAGGCAACATATAAGCTTAGCAAGAAGCAACCAGAAGGGCTTAATTCTGTCTTCCTTTTCAAAGCTATCATTCTGTCCTTCTACCAAGGAACTCAGTTGCACTGCTATTTTTTGAGTTATACTCTAGACCAGTGGTTTTTCACCTGTGGTCTGGGGACCCCCAGGTGTCTGCGATGTCTTCACAGGGCCTCCGCAAAGGCTTGAAGGCTGCTTGGCCCACCTCCTTCCTGCAGTGCAGTGGCCACATGACAGGAGCCAAGGCAAAGGCTAGCTGGCTTGGCTTGCACATTGCCGTTCTATCTGCTTCAGCCACAAACTTGCAGGAAGAAGCAGGAGAGAAGTCTTCCCTCCCGCTCCAGAGCCTCTGAGGGAAGGTTTAATGGATGGTATAACTGTGTTGTTGTTTTAAATCTGAGTTAAGTCTTGGGGTCCACAGCAACAAAATATATTTAAAGGGGTCCCTGGTAAAGAAAAGGTTAAGAGCCATTGCTCTAGAGTCTTTATTTTGTCCTAGGTTGGATCAGCAACAAGTTAGGATCAGCCCAGGCAAGAAAGTTATAATTTATAGTTGCTGACTTCTAAGTCCTTCTACCTCTCCTGGAGTCCTCCCTACCAAAAATTTCCAATCCTGTATCAAGCTTTGCAACGTGAAGTAGCAGAAAATGTCCAAAACCACTAATGTAAACCTGGTTCTTTGCAGATTCACGTGCATCACTTGATTTGTGATAATAACGGATGACTAAAAGCATGAACTGACTCACCTGAAGCACACTGCATTTGAGATTAAATTTCTCTGTAGTGTGTGTGATCTGTGATGGCTTGATTATACATGGAACTCTTAATATTGCATTCATCAAAGATTCATATGTACAGTTGTCCCTCCACATTCACGGATTTGGCATTCACAGATTTAAGTATTCACGGTTTGAAAATATTCTTAAAAAAATAATAATCCAAAAAGCAAACCGTGATTTTGCCATCTTATTTAAGGGACACCATTTTGCTATGCCACTGCATATAATGGGACTTGAGTATTCATGGATTTGGGTATTCACAGGGGGTCCTGGAACCATACCCCAGTGAATGTGAAGGGAGAACTGTATATGTGAAGTAGGCTGTAATTGATTGTTTCTTTTACTCTGAAATAGGAGAGCTTCTTGTAAACGAAAACTAGGCTACAGCTCTACCAGCTTTAGAAAGTGCAAAGATATTTACCAAGCCACCAATAAAACTGGGCTTTCCAGTTACAGGTATATACACCATCCCCTGCTAATCAGTCGCTATAAAGTAACCTGTCAGCAAAATTCATAAGGTTTACCCTTTAAATTAGATTTGCCTTGTAGCTCTGAAGGAAAAACATGCTATCCATTCACATGATATTTCACCATGGAACAGGAAAAAGAACTGGTGAGTAGATGGAAGTTTATGTTTGGAAAGAAATGGGCTGTTTCTTATCCATATTTATTTATTACTTACATTTATATCTCCCCCTTCTTCCAACAAGCTCAAGGTGGCATGCATGGTTCTCCTTGTCCTTACAACAACCCTGTGAGTTAAGTGAGGCTGAAAGAGAGTAACTGGCCCATGGTTACCCAAAGAGTTTCATGACTCTTCCAGGAATGTGGATATTCCAGGTTCCAGTGTGACATTTTAAACACTTCTCCACATGGTCTGAGCCTAACTGAACTGGTTTTGAATTCAATATGTACAGTATTATAAACTATAATTGCTGAGATCTTACTTTACAGATGTAATTAAAATGTGTAACTACATCTCGTCTCCTAACCCAAGTCCCCAAATCTAATTTAACAGCCAGCAGCCACACTGAGAGATGGTGGTCCATTCTGCTGGCAACTGGGGTACAGCAGAATGAAGTTTCCTGCCCCTTTCCACCTTGGGCTCATTGGAAGCAAGGCAGGATACGCGTAACTAATAGATACACATGGGCAAGAAACAGCCCACTTCTTTCCAAATATAAAGTTCCTTCTACTCCTCAATTCTTTTTCCTGCTTCATAGTGAAATAAGAGGATAAATGGACTCTAGGTTACAAAACTATATTTACCATCTTATATACAAATAATATAAGCATATAAGATAGGAAGAGTGTGCATTTCAATAA
Organism: Gambelia wislizenii; assembly: GCA_030847615.1. Classification (NCBI taxonomy): domain Eukaryota; kingdom Metazoa; phylum Chordata; class Lepidosauria; order Squamata; family Crotaphytidae; genus Gambelia; species Gambelia wislizenii. The sequence goes on along the minus strand of JAUMIR010000001.1, from coordinate 48,437,405 downwards.
AAAAAATGTCCATAATGTGCAATGGAATACATGTTACAATTTTTCCTATAATCACATCTTAGGAAAGGGTACTACCCTCTATTTTGTTCTGGCAGTTTCTGAACATGCCTAATATCTATATTTGAACCAAAATTGCCAAAGATAATATTCTATTTTTGAAACTAATGCAGTCTTTATTACAGCTAAATTAAATTAAGACAGTGATGTGAATTTCCTCACAAGCTATTTCATACTTGGATACCCTTGAACTTTACCGAATCAGAGCTAAAAAACAAACGTGCGGCTGAAATGGTTGGACTGGTATTTGGAACTTATTGGCAATTGCAATTCAAGCCTTGGTTTAGTGTAGGGCAATTTCCAAAAGCATTTCTTAAAAAGGGTGTGGATGGCCAATACCTTCATCTTCATTTATTCATAGTTAATACATGACATTTGTCATTTGGTATTTGTCAAATACAAAAAAATGCTATTGAGTAATAAAATACTTTTATGATGATAATAAGTCTACATGAAGTAGGATTATGTCTAAAATTATATTACTATGTACACATAAATATATTGCATTTAAATGATGCAAGCTAAAAAATATAAATCTAAATAGTTTTATCCTTTGGTTTTCTAATTATCCTTGAAAAACATATACAGAGTAGAGTTGAAAATGGGATGTGTTAAGAAGGCAATACATTTTCCCTTACCTCCAGTGGAAAATGAATGAGATATATTATGTACAGTATTACAGTTATTTCACTCTTTCTCCACAGTTCCTCTTTAACCTCATTTCAATCGTGAGAAGTTGGTTAGGCTGAGAGATAATGATTGGTCTGGTGTTCTTCCATGAATTCAATGGTAGAGGGGAGAGCTGAACCCAATCTCCCTTGCTTAAATCCAACACACTGTCTACTACACCTACTGACTACACTCTATTATACCATGAAGCATGGTGGCTTCAATGACTCAGACTGCTTATCAGACTTTGGCAGTTGGATTGGAAGGGGCTCAGCAGACTAACCCCCCAACACACTTGCTGGACCATCAAGTATGCATATAGAAGGGGTCATACTGGCATTTGAGGGCTTAATTCATTTAAAAGGACAGGTTGCTTACCTGTAACCATAGATCTTCGAGTGGTCTTCTGTGAATTCACACAGCTGGGTTACTCCTGCGCCTGCGCAGAGCTTCGGAACCTTCAAGAAATGCTAGAAGACTCTACACAGACCCGCCCATCCTCCCCTCTATGTCCTATTACATCATTTAAACATGCTTAATGTTCCTGATGCTGCAAATTGTGGCGTCATTCAAGGAACTGAGGGGATTTAGGCGGGAAGCCCTTATAAGGGACCGTTAGGATGGGCAGAGTTACCACCAAAAATGTATCAAAGCACATTCTGCCTAGCGTTTCTAGAAGGTTCTGAAGCTCTGCGCAGGCGCAGGAGTAACCCAGCTGTGTGAATTCACAGAAGACCACTTGAAGATCTATGGTTACAGGTAAGCAACCTGTCCATCTTCTTCGTGGTCTCTGTGAATCACACAGCTGGGTGTAGACTGGCAAGCTTCACTCTTGGAGGTGGGTATGTCCTACACTAAATACACCTCATATGTATAACAACCTGAGATTGAAACATTAGAATACATTCTTAAGGAAACTAATCAAAGCATATATAACAATAGTGACTTGGCAACATGAAAACTCACTCATTGAATAGACGATAACAGAACAGCCTTTCCAAAGGCCGCCTCGTTCCTAAAACGAGAGTCAAGTCTATAGTGAGAAATAAAAGTCAAAGGTGATGACCAGGTTGCAGCTCTGCAAATGTCCTATAGAGGCACTCCAGAGAGAAAGGCTGTCGAAGTGGAGACAGCTCTCGTAGAGTGTCCTCGAATCCATGAAGGCAGGGACTTCTTTGCCAGTTCGTAGCAGAGAGCAATGGTCGAAGTCACCCACTTCGATAGTCGCTGTGAGGAGATGGTCTCTCCAAGTTTCGAGTCAGCATAAGATACAAACAGTTTGGGTGACTTTCTGTGGGATGCAGTCCGCTGAATGTAGAAGGCTAGAGCTCTTCTAACGCCCATAAGATGAGGGGACCCTGCATCAGGGCAGGGAGAGTGATGGATTGATTCAGATGGAAGCTGGACACCACCTTTGGAAGGAAGGAAATGTCGGGATGGAGGACCACTTTATGTTTGTGGGAAATAGTTTAAGGAGGGTCAGACCTCAAGGCACAGAGTTCACTAGCTCGACGTGCTGAAGTGATGGCCACAAGGAAAGCCGTCTTCCAAGATAGAAGTCGGAGATCGGTGGAAGCCAAAGGTTCAAATGGTCGACGGACCAGCTGTGAAAGAACCAGTTTGAGGCTCCATGCCGGGGTCGGTTCAGTCACCGGAGGGTGCAGGTTGGCGAAGCCTCTTAGAAACTTCTTCACCGTAGCATCAACAAAGGGAGATGGATGACCCCTCGCCTGGAACTTGACAGAGATGGCTGCCAGGTAGCACCGGATCAATGAAAGAGATAGGCCAGCAGAAGACAATTGGAGAAGAAACTCCAGCACCGTTGGAATGGAGAACGGGTCAGGAATCGGATCCTTGGAGGCCAAAAAGGCTTCATACTTTTTCCACTTGTAAGTATAGGATTTCCGAGTGGACGGCCGTCGAGCAGCATCAATGACAGCTTGGACATCCAGATGGAGAGATGCAGTCTGCCTCAATATAGAGGACAAACCCGAGAGTCTCGAACCCAAAGGTCGAATTATAGAGTCAACCTCCATGCTGTTAGGCATAGGGTGTCCAGGTTGGGACGTCTGACCTTCCCTCCATTAATGGTGAGCAGATCCGGACGGGATGGTAGGCGGATGAAGCAACGCTTCAACATGCGAAGGAGAGTCGCAAACCACGGCTGTCGAGGCCACCACGGGGCGATAAGAATGGCATTCGCTCGATCCTGACGGAGCTTGGAGATCACTTTTGTCAGAAGGGGAAATGGAGGGAACAGATAGAGTAGCGGGCCCGACCATCGGAACAGGAAAGCATCTCCCCTCGAGCCCGGAACGCGTCTCCTGGAACAGAACTGGGGACAGTGAGAGTTCTCGGGGGTCGCAAAGAGATCCACTTGAGGGGACACCCAGGTCCGGAATAGGTCTAAGGCGACCGATCTGTGTAGGCTCCACTCGTGGATGGAGAGACTGGAACGACTGAGCCCGTCGGCAAGAGTGTTCTCCTCCCCTGGAAGATGGATGGATTGGAGGAACACCTTTCTGAGGACACACCAATTCCAGACGTCCAGCGTAAGCTGCAGAAGTTGAGGGGACCTTGTACCTCCCTGCTTGTTTAGGTTGTACATGACAGATGTGTTGTCTGTCAGTATCATCACAGTCCTGCCCCTTACCAGGGACTCGAAGGCTCGTAGTGCTTTCTGGACGGCGAGAAGTTCCAGGACATTGATATGGAGAGCTTGCTCCTCGGTGTTCCAAGTCCCCCAAATCTCATAAGAGCCGAGGTGGGCTCCCCATCCTTGCAGTGATGCGTCTGTTGTCAAGGAAATGTCCGGCTGAGGAGGATCGAACGGCATTCCCGACAGGACATTGTCTGGTATCAGCCACCAATCTAGGGACCTTTGGACTGCACGTGGCATTGTGAGCATCTTGCTCAGAGGGTCGCGAAGAGGGTCGAAAACCTGCAAGAACCATTGTTGGAGCAGACGGAATCGAAGTCTGGCGAGTCGGGTCACATACGTCATGGCTGCCATGTGACCGAGAAGCACTTGGACTGAGTGAGCAGGGAGTCTTCGGGACCGATGACAAGCGTGGATCAGGGACTGAAGGGTATTGAAGCGGTCTTGAGGTAGGTATGCCGCTGCAGTTAGAGAGTCCAGCCTAGCCCCAATGAATTGGATCACTTGAGCTGGTTGGAGCTGGGACTTCTCGGTGTTGACAAAAAGTCCCAGGCAGTCTAACGCATCTAAAGTGTGACCAACATTGAGTTCGAGCTGATGTCGAGACTCCGCCACAATCAGCCAGTCTTCTATGTAGGGAAACACCACTACTCCCTGTTGCCGCAGGAACGCCGCCACCACTGCCATGCACTTCATAAATACTCGAGGAGCAGTGGAGAGGCCGAAGGGAAACACCCTGAACTGGAAGGCTTCGGTCCCGACTTGAAATGCAAGGAACCGCCTATGAGCTGGATGAATCTCTATGTGGAAATAGGGTCCTTCAGGTCTATGGAGGCAAACCAGTCGTATCGTCGCAGGAGTGGAAGGATGGAGGCCAGGGTGACCATTCTGAACTTCTTCGGGGCTATGTACTTGTTCACCCCACGGAGGTCGAGAATCAGGCGCAGACCGCTGTCTTTCTTGGTGACCAGAAAGTACCTCGAGAAGAAGCAGAGGTGGTGAAGGTCGGGGTCGACAGGTTCGATGGCCCCCTTCTGCAACAGAGTCTGCACCTCCTCAAGGAGGGGAGGGTGGTGTTGATCGAACCTGTCCTGTCAGAGGCAGAGTGTCGAACTCTATCCAATAGTGTGTCCGGATGATTTGAAGCACCCAGTGGTCTGACGTTATAGAAGACCAGGAGTCTTGGAAGTTGGACAGTCGATCCCCAAAGAGAGGTGTCTAAAGAGAAACAGAAAAAACATCAAAGGGGGGGATTTAAAATTTCTTCCGGCCCTGATCCCTGGATCTCTGTAGGGCTGGCTGGCAGTATCTCGAACCTGAGCCCTGGCTCCTCATCGATGAGGCCGGAGAGGTAGAGGGAGCAAACCGTGATTGACGGTATGCCTGACCAGAGTACCCTCGTTGGAACTGTTGGCCGTAAGATGGGACTTGCCAGGAGTACCTGCTTCTAGGACAGTACTGAGAGGTGGAGGTGGAGCCCATACCATATTTCCTGGCAGTGGTCCTCATCTTTTGGGTGAACTCTAACTTCTCGTCGGTTGACCCATTGAATAAGCTGGATTCGTCAAAGGGTTAATCTTCAATGGTGGCCGATGCCTGCGGTGTAAGGCCCGAAGAGCGCAGCCATGCGTGTCGACGGAGTGCTACAGAACCAGCGATGGTTTTCGCTGCGGAGTCTGCTACACGCCGAGCCGAGTTCATCTGGTGTCCCGCAAGGGACAGGGCCTCTGACTGAATGGCTTTTGCCATCCTGCGCCATTCCTCTGGGAGGTCTTGTAAAAGGGGGCTCATCCTTTCCCACAAGGCCTGCTGATATGCTCCCATGCAGGCAGAATAATTGGCCACACGGAAGCTCAGGCCAGCCGCAGAATATATCTTCTTCCCAACGATATCAAGCTTTCTGACCTCGGGGTCCGGTGGTGAAGATAGGGGTCGGCGTTGCTTTTTATTCTGGGCAACCTCGACGACCACAGAGTTCGGCCTCGGGTGATTCTGTAGCCAGTCTGCATGGTCTCCCCCAACTCGGTACAGTCGGTCTATTTTCTTAGACGTCAACTGGATTGAAGACGGGTTCTCCCAGGACCCCTGTGCCAGTTAGAGCAGAGAAGGCAGCACTGGGATGGCAGCCAACGGAGGCGCCTTTGATTGGATCCTTTGGAAAATTGGGTCCACAGGATCAGTCGCCCGCTCCTCTAATTTCAAGTCGACGGCATGTGACATCTGGACCATCTGTTCCCCGAAGGCACGAACGTCATCAGTCGGTGAGGTGGATTCATCATCAATCAGCTCGGTCCTTGGAGAGGGCATATAAGGTCTATAGAGGTCCCAAGAAGCGGCCGAGGATGAGGTTGATCCTTCCGGAGAGGGACTACGGGCCCGTGACGGTGTGGGGGAACGAGGCTGCGGGGTTGGAGGGGTGCGAGGTAGAGGTCGGTGCTCAGGAGGGGAGACCTGAATCACGGCATCCTTCTTAGTCGCAACATCCAAAATAGCAGGGTGTGGAGATCGAGCAATTGAGCGGCCCATGAGTGTTGTATCAATTGCCTCGCCCCTCGGGGTGAAAACCTGCGATCCCGACGGTGACCCCAAATCCGCTCTGCAAATGGATCGGGCCAGGTCATATGCAGATTAAGTGGGAATATCATTTCTGATGGTAGGAACCTGGTCTCGAGGCATCTCATCGGATTCAAGAATCTCCACATCGACATCTGAAGAGTGACTTCCGAGCAGTTGAGCTCGTGACACGACCAGAGCCGGGGATGACTCAATGCGGACAGGGGGCCTTGGAGTATCCGTTTCAGATGGAAGCTCCACTGTCACCACCTCGAGTGAGCCAGACGGGGTACGCGAGCGTCAAGGTTCGGATTCCCCAGTGGTGGTGAGTGGCAATGGGCACACAAATGTGTCTTCAGCCTCCAATACTTGATGAGGGGGGACCTCTGGGACGACATGCTCTAGAGACTTAGACTTCTTTGCCTTGTCTTTAGCTCTGCCAGCATCATGCTTGGAGAGGTGCTTCTCCTTCTTCTTCTTTTTCTTCAACGGCTGGGAGGATGAAGAAGTGGCAATGGGCGGTCGGGTCCCGATGGTGGACAGGGACTTCTCACTAGGGGCCTCTTTTGATGTCGAGGGGACTGGTTCTCGGACCAGTGTCGAGCGGTCCCGAGTCGAATCTGACGATGCATGTCGACGTGAGGAATGTATGGCCTCAGGGTCAGACGCGGTGGAACGGCGCCTAGACGGACTCCGGGACTGACGAAGCTTTTGCCCAGAGGACAGAGGAGACCGAGATCACTCACGGCCTCAAGGCTCGGAAGGAGGAGCCGAAGCAGAAGTCGAAGCTGGAGCGGAACCAGGGAGCAGTGCCTTTTCATAAAGGCAAGACTTCAGGCAGGACAGCCGATGTTTCCTGGCCTGCGGTGTAAACGCCTTACAATGGACGCATGTGTCAACATTGTGAACCTCTCCCAAACAGATTAAACAGCGGGAATGACCATCCGCAGCCGGGAGTTTTGCTTGACATATCACACAACGCTTAAAGGCTCCCTTGCCAGACATTTTACTCACAATAATAATAATAATAATAATCACAAAGGAGGAATCATAGTCAAAGCCAGTCCGAGGTCAATAACGATATCTGAGGTAATGCCAAAGCCGAAGGAGTAAGCCAAAATCATAGTCAAAAGCCAGAAAAGGGTCAAAAACAGAGTGATCAGAAGCCGAATACCAAAACCAGTGGGAGAGAGAGAAAATCGTCGTCAAAGAGCAAAAGCCAAGTCAAACCAGATCGATGAGAGAAAAAAACACCTAGCGAACAGAGGTTCCTTCAAGCTGCTAACGTGGCGGAAAGAAAGGAACTGAGGGGATTTAGGTGGGAAGCCCTTATAAGGGACTGTTAGGATGGGCGGAGTTACCGCCAAAAATGTATCAAAGCACATTCTTCCTAGCGTTTCTAGAAGGTTCCGAAGCTCTGCACAGGCGCAGGAGTAACCCAGCTGTGTGATTCACAGAGACCACGAAGAAGATCTGATCTTTATCAGACCAAATGCACAAACAGAATACCATTTAATGATTAACACATGAAATAACGAGTCAAGAAACAAAAGTTGGGTTGAAATAAGGGCCACTTTATTTAATATTTGACCTATTTAGTTATTTATTTCTTGAGGTATGAGAACCAGGGGGGAGACCCAGTGTGGGACAAGCTGGAGCTGATGGTCCTCCTGGACCCATCTCCCAGCTTCCCTGGGTGAAACACCTGAGCCCCGAGGGGGATCCCAGAAACTGGGATGCCCCCTCCCCCGGGCACCACCTACTTGAAGGCGAGGTCCCAGGATGTAATTCCTCAAGCTGCATGACTTCTATTGAGGGTTTGATCCTAGCGCCAACTTCAAGGATGGCCTATCTCTTTCCACCCCAGCCACAAGAACTACAGGTACAGTTTGATAGGTCTATCCTTCAACCCACAAAGAGGGTGCCATAGGTGAATGCCAAATTAACCCTGTCTCCCCCACTCCCTGCCAAGTGACTGCCTATTTATGACCTCACCCAAAGCCAATTTACCAAAGTCCAAAGTGACAGTATGGGGTAGGCAAAAAACCACGTGGAAAGGGAGTAAAAAATTCCTACCTGGCCCAAGAAGCGACCAGAGAAACTCATACTGTGACAGAGGTGGGTGGGTGGGTCATTGAAAAGGAAGAGGAGGAAGCCCGGAGCAGCTGGACCTTAAATGAGGTGAGCTCCACCCCTGCCTCCTCGCAGCCATGGTATGTCATGCCATGGCCAATGATGTGCTTCGTCGTCATGTGTGTTCATTAAAACACCTCCCCCGACGCAACCCTGTGTGGTGCTTGGCGCGGTGGTGGTGACTGTTCTATTTTACACACAAGAATGTAAAATGTTTAAAGGGATAAGCCGTAATCTTTCATCTTGTTGCTTATTCAGTCTTCTTTCCTTGCTGTTTTTCCCCCAAAACCATTCCCCAAAATAAAGAGTTATGGTAACCACACAACCAAGCAACTATCTTGTAGGCTAGCCAGTTTTGTAGCACATGTGAGGTTAATACCATCATAACACCTTCCACAGTGGGATATATACAAGTCTTGACTGGGGTATTAGTGAAAATGTGTTCAAAACAGCTGTCTGGGGTTAGGAACAGAAAATGCAAAACAGAAATAGTTTCAGCAAGATGCAGATAGTATGAAGTTCCCTCAGCCTTTTGAAATATTGGATTCTAAGATGGTGAGAACTCTTCCTCCAGTATGAAGCCTGGTGAAATAGTAAAAGAGAAGAAACTCCAGCCTACTACTCCATTAGCAGTACTTCTGATCCTGCACTGCGGTCAAATTCTCAAACGCAGCTTATATTTGCAAATACAGTTGTTCCTCCACATTCATGGATTTGGCATTCACGGTTTTAAGTATTCACGGCTTGAAAATATTCTTTTAAAAATAATAATCCAAAAAGCAAACCTTGATTTTGCCATCTTATATAAGAGACACCGTTTTGCTATGCCATTATATGCTATGCATATAATGGGACTTGAGTATTCACAGATTTGGGTATTCATGGGGGGTCCTAGAACCAAACCCCAGCGAATTTGAAGGGACAACTGTACAGTGTTTCCAAAGAGTCAAATAAAATCAAAGATATGACATTTCATCTAGGTGAGAACAAACAGCATTTCTCAAAACACACACACACACACACACAAACTTTGCTCAAAGGGTTTTAGATGGTGTTGAGATGTTGAAAAAGAGCTGCCTTCTCAATAAGAATACCAAGACTTTTTACTTCTGCTGAAAAACATTTCCAGAAGATGCCTTAGAATCATAGAGTCATAGAGTTGGAAGAGACCTCAAGGGCCATCCAGTTCAACCCCCTGCTATGCAGGAATACACAATCAAATCATTTGCGACAGATGGCCATCCAGCCTCTGTTTAAAAACCTCCAAAGAAAGAGACTTCACCACACTACGAGGCAGTGTATTTCACTTCCGAACAACTCTTACTGTCAGGAAGTTCTTCCTAATGTTTAGGTGGAACCTCTTTTCTTGTAGTTTGAACCCATTGCTCCATGTCTTAGACTCTGGAGCAGCAGAAAACAAGCTTGCTCCATCCTCAGTATGACATCCCTTCAAATATTTAAACACGGCTATCATGTCCCCTCTCAACCTTCTCTTCTCCAGACTAAACATGCCCAGCTCTCTAAGCTGCTCCTCATAGGGCATGGTTTCCAGACCTCCTATCATTTTGGTCACCCTCCTCTGGACACATTCCAGCTTCTCAACTGTGGTGCCCAGAACTGGACACAGTATTCCAGGTGAGGTCTGACTAAAGCAGAATACAGCAGCACTATTACTTCCCTTGATCTAGACACTATACTCCTATTAATGCAGCCTAGAATCGCATTGGCTTTTTTAGCTGCTGCATCACACTACTGACTCATGTTCAGCTTGTGGTCCACTAAGACTCCTAGATCCTTTTCGCATGTACTGCCCCAAAGTCATGCGTTACCCATCCTATATCTGTGCCTTTCATTTTTAGTTCACAAGTGTAGTATCCTACATTTCTCCCTGTTGAAATTCATTTTGTTAATATTGGCCCAGCTTTCTAATCTGTTGAGGTCATTTTGGATTCTGATCCTGTCCTCTGGGGTATTAGCTACCCCTCCTAATTTTGTGTCACCTGCAAACTTGATAAGCATACCGTCTATTCCCTCATCCAAGTCATTGATAAAGATGTTGAATAGCACTGGGCCCAGGATAGAACCCTGTGGCACCCCACTGGTCACTTCTCTCCAGGATGAAGAGGAGCCATTGGTGACTACCCTTTGGGTTCGGTCAGTCAACCAATTACAAATCCACCTAACAGTTGCAATGGCCTTGCCAGTGCCATTTCTTCATTTGGGAGAACTGGGATCAACAACAGGAAGCACGTGAGTGATATCCTAAAACAGCATGAAAGGCCACTGAAGCATTTCTCTGTATACTTCAAGTGGATAGAAACACAGTTTAGGTTTAGAATGAACAAATGTATTGATGCAGAATAGCAGCGACTTAAAAGCTAAGAAATTCAGCACTGGAGATGTGTGCACAAACAACTCATGGATATTACACTCTTCTTGGCAACACAAAACTTAGTGTTCCAGAGATCTCTGGACAAGCTGTTCTCAAACAAAATGGAAATTTTCTGGGGTCTGTACAGCTGCTTGGCAAGTATGATGAGGTTTTAGGGGAGCATCTCTGGCATATATCTTCAGTGAAATGTAACAAATACTACTGCAGGAAAACAGAATGAGCAGATAGTCCTTATGACCAAGAAAGTGTTAGAGAACATAGAGACAAAGCTGAACAAAGCTAAATATTATCCTGTCATACTGGATTTCCTGCCTGATGTAAGTTGATAAGATGTTGGAAGTACTATGTTGGGAGAAAGGCATCAAACAAACAAACAAACAAACAAACATTTGTAATGTGATTTGTTGGTGAGATGAGGGCAAGATTCATATAAATGAACACATCATAGGATTCAACCAGAAGTTTATTGAACTCTTGTTGAAAGCACTGTGGGGAAACAACATAAACATGAAGAACTGCTTTTTCCAAGATTAGCATAATGGTCCCATTATGAAGGTATACCCCCACCCACAAAAAAGTGCAGGCAAAGCTACACACACTGAACTGCAAGTTTTGTTTGTATCATATGGGTGTCTTTATATACAATAGCATAATAAAGTGGTGTCCCTTATATAAAATGGCAAAATCAAGGTTTGCTTTTTGGAATTTTTTTGGAATATTTTCAAGCCATGGATGGTTGAATCCATAGATACAGAATCCATGGATATGGAGGGCCATCTGTAATTAGATTCTTTCTACACCTACTGATTTTCTGTGCATTTTTTATTAGAACTGTAGGTATTTCAGTGCACATAACTGTGGCAGCGCACAAATAAAGTTCATATTACACCACTAGGATTGCATCTTCAACCTTCTACCCATTAGAATTATTTCAAGTGGCGAGGAATCTTTTGGGTATTGGCCTAGAGAACTCAGGTATGCAACTCACAGCTTCCTCCTGTGAAAAAATTTGCTAGGTACATTGAGGGAAAAATTGCTCACATTTGCTTAGAACTTGACACCACACTTGTTACAGTGTTGAGGGAGGTATCCAGTGCACTTTCTGGTCAGTTTTCAAGGGGCTGGTTTCAGTTACTGAGGCCTGATGATGTGGACAAGATGCTTGAAACAGTCCAGTCCACCACATATAAGCCTGACCCTTGCCTATCTTGTCTGATAAAAATCTAGCAGGGTGGGTCTGAGTGGGTCCAGAAAGTGATAAATGCCTCCTTGTGTCAGGGGGAGATGTCTGCTGCCTTGAAGGAGGCAAGGTTGTGCCCTCTCCTGAAAAGGACTTCCCTGGAACCAGAGGTACATGAGGACTACCACCTGATTGCAAATATCCCCACTTTGGGAAGTTGTTTGAGCATGTGGTGGCTGGGCACCTTCAGAAGTTCTTGGAGGAAACAGATTATCTGGACCCATTTCAGTCTGGTTTCAGGCCAGGGTAAGGCACTGAAAGGGCCTTAGTTGCTTTGACTGATGACCTACTCTGGAGGTATGCTACCCTGCTGATCTTCCTGGATCTCTTAGCAGCTTGATATCATTGGCCATGGTATCTTACTGGACTGGCTCTATGGGAGCAGGAGCCAATGTTGTACAATGGTTCCGTTCCTATCTTGAGGGTGAGTTCCAAAAGTAGCACTGGGGGATTCCTGCTCAGCCCCATGACTATTAAGCTGTACCATGTTACAGGGTCCCATTTTATCCCCCATTCTGTTCAATATCTACATGAAGACGCTGGGTGAGGCCATAAGGGGGTTTGAAATGGGGTGCCATCAGTTTGCTGATGAGCTCTATTTCTCCTTGTCATCGGAGGCAGTTGTGCAGGTCCCGGACCAGCGCCTCGATGTTGTCATGGGCTGGATAAGGGCCAATAAACTGAAACTGAATCCCAATAAGATAGAGGCTCTGTGGACTGGTACTCTTAGATCCATCCTAGTCACTGGAGGCCCAAATGGACTCTGGATCAGAGTTCTTGGCCCTAGCTTTGGCTGGGGCACCAGCTATGGCCAGAGATGACCTAGCAACAGTAGTCCATACACTGGTAACCTCCTGACTAGACTACTGTAATGCGCTCTATGTGGGACTGCCCTTGAAGAAGACTCAGAAGCTGCAGCTAGTGCAAAATGCAGCAGCTTAACTGCTGACTGGAATACCATATAAACAGCATATTATGCCAGTTTTAAAAAAAGGAACTGGCTTGTCAGGATAATATCTCTTTAAGTGCAGAGAGAAAATGTTGGAGCAACAGACCACTCTGATAGCACAGCTGAAATGGTTGTGTGCACAGCTGTGGCTAGGCAGAAGGTGACTAGCCAAACATTCCTATAAAGATATACTTTGTGTGAGTTATTGTTGTGGGTTGGTGTTGAGGAGTCATAGAATCATAGAATTGCAGAGTTGGAAGAGACCACGAGGGCCATCCAGTCCAACCCCCTGCCACGCAGGAAATCACGATCAAAGCATCCCCGACAGATGGCCATCCAGTCTTTGTTTAAAGACCTCCAAGGAAGGAGACCCCACCACGTTCCGAGGGAGTGTGTTCCACTGTGTTGGATGTTTGGAGAAGGACAGGTTGCTTACCTGTAACTGTAATTCTTCGAGTGATCATCTTTGAATTCACACATTAAGGGTTAAACCTGCGCCTGTGCAGAGCACTTCGGATAGTCGTTAGGCTTTAAACTGAGTTTTGGCAGTAGCTCCGCCCACCCTCCCTCAGCCTATATAAGGCCCCTCCCTGCCTGCCTCCTCAGTTCCAATTAGCTGCTAGAAGCAGCACGTGTATTATAAAATTGAGGTCAGGCAAAAGTGGGGAGGATGGGTGGGATTGTGTGAATTCACAGGTAAGCAACCTGTCCTTCTTCTTCGTGGTCTCTGTGAATCCACACATTAAGGCTAGATTAGCAAGCTCATCATAGGAGGAGGGTACCCTGACCGAAAAAGTACATTTGATATTCTGTCAAGAAATACATATGACATTTTAAAGTTAACAAAAAAACCAAACTTTATTGAACACTAGGTTTTGGTCCTCTGGTCACAGAGGACAAGAGAACTGGTCTGCCCAAGGTGACATCCTTTCGTGACATGATGTCTAACTTGTAAGCTTTCACAAAGGCGAGCGGAGTAGACCATGTAGCTGCTCTGCAGATATCTTGTATGGGGACTCCACTCAAAAAGGCAGCTGACGTGGAGGTTGCCCTCGTTGAATGACTTCGGATCATGGCCAGGACGTTTTTCCCTGAGAGCTGATTGCAGAGGCTACCCATTTCAAAAAACGTTGAGACGACACCGCTTCGCCTTTACGGTGACCTCCGTAACAAGCAAACAGTCTTGTAGATTTGCGAAAGGGTGTTGATCTGTCAATATAGAATGCCAGCGAGCGCCTGACGTCCAAGGTATGCAGGTGATGCTCCAGTGGCGACGTCGGTTCTCTAAACAGTGCTGGGAGAACTATATCCTGATTAAGATGGAATGAAGAGACTACTTTGGGAAGAAACGCCACATCTGGTCTTAGTACCACCTTAGCCTGGTGAAAGCGGATGTATGGAGGGTCTGCTCTAAGGGCGCACAGCTCGCTCGCCCTCCGGACTGACGTTATCGCTACAAGAAACGCTGTTTTGATTGCAAGCTAGTGAAGGTCGCAAGTTGCCATTGGTCGCAAGTTGCCAATGGTGGGCCCGCAAGACAGTTAAGGACTAATTCTAAACTCCAAGCTGGCACTGGGCCCTTGACAGGAGGGTTCAAGTTCTTGTAACCCTTTAGAAAGTCCTGGACTAGAGGGTCCTTGAAGCAGGATGGTTTACCTTCCCTTTGGAAATACCATGAGAAGGCCGCTACATAGCCTCGGATTGATGAGAGAGAGACTCCTACCAAAGATGGGGAAGCTAGGAATTTTAGTAAATCTGGGATACCTGGTGAGCTATCCCCGGGAGGGTGGTCTTTCAGGAAGGACAGGAATTTCATCCATCTATACTTGTATGCCTTAACTGTGTTAGGCGCTGGGCTGCTTGAATTATCACCTTTACTGCCTGGGGTAGTGTCCTTATGGTGTTATTAGCTAAGCTGTTAGCTGTATGGAAGGCAGATCCGGGTGGTTCACAAGTCCATTGTGCAGTGTTATGAGATTCTCCTGTGCTTGATGAACTGTCGCTTCGACATCAGAAGGAGCGGTGCAAACCACACTTGTCTTGGCCACCAGGGTGCGATGAAGATACACTGACTCCTGTCTGCCTGAAGCTTGGAGATCACTCTTGGTATGAGAGGAGATGGTGGGAATGCATACATGAGTGGGCCTCCCCAGAGGAAGAGAAAGGCACCCCCCAGACTTCCCTGTACAGGTCTTCCCCTTGAGCAGTACAACAGGCATTTGGTGTTCTCTTTCGTTGCAAATAAGTCTATCGAAGGAGCACCCCATCTCTCGAAGAGACTGTTGGCAATCGCCTGGTTCAGAGCCCACTCGTGGACCGATGTTTGAGTTCTGCTCAGGGCATCCACAACCGAGTTCTGTTCTCCTGGCAGATGTATGGCGGTTAAGTGAATATTCCTTTGAACACACCAATCCCAAATTTGCAGAGTTAGGTTCAGAAGCGTCGGAGACCTGGTTCCACCTTGTTTGTTGATATAGAATACTACTGAGGTGTTGTCCGACACAATCTGTACTAGGTGGCCCGTTATGCCTGGTTCGAAGGCCTTTAGGGCTTTGAAAACTGCTATGAGCTCGAGTTCATTTATGTGCTTCTCTTTTTCCGCAGCCAACCATTGGCCTCTGAGCTGCATGTCATGGAGATGTGCTCCCCATCCCATCAGTGAAGCGTCTGTGGTTATTGATCTCATTGGCCTCACTTGATAGAAGGGCATCCCCGCCTGGACTGTTTGCGGTGATAGCCACCACTTGAGAATCTTGTGGACTGGTCGTGGGATTGTCAACATCCTTCTGGGACCATGCCTGAATGGATCGTAGTGGGCGATGAACCAAGACTGTAGGGGGCACATCCTCAGTCTGGCAAGTGGAGTCATGGATGTGGTTGAGGCCATGTGCCCTAGTGTGCGCTGGATGATGTGGACGGTTGCTCGGAGGTAGTTTATGCATTTAATAACCATGATTCGAAGAGTCCGGAACCTGTCGTCGGGATGATAGGCAGTGCCGTCGTGTGAGTCTATTGTCGCTCCTATAAAGCGTACCACTCGCGAGGGTTCGAGATGGGATTTTTCTTTGTTTATGGTGAATTCGAGGGAGCTCAGCAGTATAAGGGTAAGACGGAGGTCTTTTCTTAACTTTCTGGCTGTGGTGGCTGTGAAGAGGAAGTCGTCTAGGTATGGGAACACCGTGACCCCTCTTTGGCGGAGCCATGCAACCATGACAGCGATGCATTTTGTAAAGACCCTCGGGGCTGTGCAGAGTCCGAAAGGGAGAACTTTGAACTGGAAGGTGCAGTGATCGACCACAAATGCCAAGAAGTGTCTGAGCTGGTGCGATGGGGATGTGGAATTACACGTCCTTCAAGTCCAGCGTGGCGAACCAGTCTTCTTTCCTAAGGAAGGGAAGAATATTGGAGAGTGATACCATTCTGAACTTTTTTGGTTGGATGTACGTGTTTATATCTCTGAGGTCTAGTATGGGACGTTGTCCTCCGTCCTTTTTGTCCACCAAAAAGTAACGGGAGAAGAAAGCTGTCCTGTGCAGGTGAGGTCTTATGGGCTCTAAGGCCCCTTTGATTAGAAGTGTATTTACCTCTTTCGCTAGAGGTGTTGATGTTGGTGTATTTCGATACAGTCCTCGGGGTGGAGAGTAGTCGAACTCTATAAAATATCCTTCTTGAACAACGCTGAGGGCCCAGTGGTCTGAAGTGATTTTGCGCCAACAGGAAAGGGAGGCGGTTAGATGGTCGGCTGGTGAGGCAGGGGTCATGACCCAAGAGTCGTAGTCAAACTCGCTGTTTTGCATGATAAATCTTCTTCTTCCCGTACCGGGTCTTTTGGCGGAAGCCTGTTGGGAATTTCTTCTGTGCCTGATAATTGAATGTTGGTGGACAGGATCGTGAGGTAGGTGGGCTAAACCTCTTCCTATACGAAGACAGGAAGCACCTTGGATTAAATCTTGGTCGATGTGCCTGATACGTTGTGGGGAGGCTGAACTTCCTGGCCATCGTGTGCATTTTTTGAGTATGCTCCAATTTGGAGTCAGTATCCGCATGGAACAATCCGAGTTCATCAAATGGTAAGTCTTCAATCAGTGCTTTTGCTGTGTGAGAAAGGCCAGATGAGCGTAGCCAAGCATGGCGGCGGATGGCGATGGAGCTCGCTACAACTTTGCCTGTGCAATCTGCTAGGTGTTTGGCTGCCTGCCATTGGTATCCTGCTAAGGATAATCCTTCCTCCCTCAATGAATGTACAATTCGTGGGTCCTGTTCTGAAAGCTTGGCGAGGTATGGTGCCAAAGCTTCCCAGAGGAACCTCTGGTACGCACCCATACATGCTGTATAGGCTGCAATCTTGGTGAGCAGACATGTTGAAGAATAAAACTTATGGCCAATGGCGTCAAGCTTCTTGCCCTCTTTATCCAAAGGAGTGGTAAGTAGTCTCGGGAGGTTCTCCTTTGAGCTGTGTCCAGCACTATAGAATTGGGTTTTGGGTGGTTTTGTTGTAATACAACTCAGTGCTTATTAGTGAGCCAAGGGGCCGAATGCGTAGACACCCTATATAGGTGATCTAACTTCCTTGATGTCGGTGGTATGGAAGATGGAGTGGACCAGGAAGCCTTGAGTGTTTGCAATAGGTATGGAGAGTCTGGGTTAGCTCCTCTCAGCATTGGTGAGACTTTTGGAGAGGGTGATTTAGTACGAGTAGAGGTGTCGGTGGTTGAAGAAGATGTCGAACTTGATCTTCGTACCCTAACATGGTCCCTTGGTACCGGACGATGCGGTACCCCTTTCTCGGGGTCCCTCGGCTTTTTAGGTCGCTTTGGGGGTGGGGAGCTTCCCTTTGACGGGAACTGTCCTGAATGTCGTGAGTCTGGTGGTGATAAAGGTCTTTTCCTTGGGGATCTGATGTCTTCCTGCGCCTTTGGTGCTGTAGCCGGCGAGGTATGATGAATAGATGTCAAAGACCTCGCTACCGACGGTGATCGACGTGTGGTGTCGTCCCTCACAGTGACTTCTGATACCCCAAGCGGAGATACCCGAGCTGTGTCAGGAGGGTATGCCCGTCGACGCTTGGCCTGTGGTTCCTCACGACGGTACCAATCCAGGTTTCGTTTGTCATCGCGTCTGTTGTCTTGGTACCGACGGTGCTTGAATGGGGTTAGGTACGGGTCCGTGTGATAACGGTATCGTGGCTCTCTTCCCCACCAGTCCCGTGGATCAGTATCCCAACAGTCCTGTCGGTACCGTGGGTCTCTCCGGTAGTGTGAATGGTAGGTTATGTCGTAGCCCCAGTACCAGTCGTTATCGTCCGGGATGGAGTCCTCTGAGGAGTAAAGGGTGTAGTCTGAAACCAATGACCTGGAGTATTGAGTAGACTGGGATGATTGGGAATGGCGTCTCGATGCAGACCTCTGGCGTTATCTCGATCTCTGCTGAGACCTCTGGCAGGACCGTGACCTGCCACGGTCGATACGGTGTTGAGAGGTGGAGAGAGACCGTCTATCTGTGGGTTGCGGCGGTGTCCTGGATCAAGATCTTGATCGAGAAGATGCCGGCCGTCTGCGCGTCAGTGGTGTCAATGATCGTGATCTGCTATCTCTCGGTAGGTCTACTGGCATCGGGGACCTCGAGGTCGAGTGAGGTTGGTGCGTGAGCTTCTCAGGAGAGATGTGAACAATCTGTATCTCCGGGGACGATTCTCTGACTTCTCCTTCAGAAAGAGAAGTGGTACCATACACCGTGGACCGAGTCAACAAAGGGTCGTCTCCAGAGTCACTCGATTTCCGTGTCGGTATCTTGAGCCACAGAGGGGATACAACTTGTTTTTCTGTGGTTGTCCCTTTCGGTTGAGTGTCTTCTCTCTCATCGGTACCAGAAGGAGGGGAATAGTACCGTGGTGTGCCCTTTTTCTTTTTGAGCTGCGTGTCCTTTGAAGCTGAGACCGAGCTCTGAAATGAGTCTGATGGAGAGGTTAGGCGTACCGTCTTTTGCTTTTCCTTAGATGTTCCCTTGGCCGCCCTTGGTGAGGCTGAAGATGAGCCCGGGTCTTGATGTTTGTCTGTTCGATTCGAGTCCTTCCTAGGCTCTGTACCGGGCGTTGCCGTAGGGGTGGTCTCTTTGGCCTTTTTTGCCTTGGATCCAGTGGCGGTATGTCCTTGGGAAGAACCTGATCCCGACGGTCTCGGTACCGTTTCTGTCCTCTCGACACTGGGGACAATACCATCAGGGCGTGTTCGTACAGGAGGGCTTTAAGACGTTTGTCTCAGTTTCATCGGGTTTGATGAGTAAACGCCTTACAATGTCTGCACCCACGGGTGTCATGCGCCTTTCCTAGGCACAGTAAGCATTTCGAGTGCCCATCCGATTCTGGCATTTTAGTCAAGCAAATTACACATTGTTTGAAAAAGCCTGTAGAAGAGGACAAAGCCATCTTCTTGAGAAAAGGGCACGGTACCGTACGGCGAGGGGAGTCCAAGTCCAGTCCGAGTTGTTACCAATGTGTCCTGTAGAAAGTTGCCAAGTCCAAATCGTAGTCCGTTGAAATCGCAGTCCAGAATCAGTCCAAAATCAGTCCAAATCAGTCAAAACTAGTTGAAACTCAGTCAAAATCACCTAACGAAGTTCCTCAGTTCTGCACTCGCAGTGGAAAAAAAAGGAACTGAGGAGGCAGGCAGGGAGGGGCCTTATATAGGCTGAGGGAGGGTGGGCAGAGCTACCGCCAAAACACAGTTTAAAGCCTAACAACTATCCGACGTGCTCTGCGCAGGCGCAGGTTTAACCCTTAATGTGTGGATTCACAGAGACCACGAAGAAGAATTGCTGTTGGGTTCATTATTGAAGTTTGCTGTATATATTATGTGTTTGTTTTGTACTGGAACTGAAGATAAAGCCTCCAGATATTTTTTAGAAGAATCTTGCTGCTTGTAAGTCTTATTGTGGGGGAAAGTGGGTCAGAGCAGTGATAAAGCCTGCTAGCTGAAGCCTTTGTTTTTCAAGCCCTATTCTGCTGTATAGTTTATCTGCTGTTTGGCTACTCCTGGGTTTAGTTTGTCTCCAGGCTGTGCCAGTCACCTCTCAGTGAGCCTATACTGAGTGAACATGGCTGTCAGTATGTTCCCAGTCAGAATTCAAGGTGGTTGTGATGACAATTAAAGCTCTAAAGGGCTTGGGACCTCAATACTTGAGGAGGCACCTCTCTTCATATGTGCCTGCCTAAGGTTTAAGGTCTGCTGGGGGAGACCCTCCATGTTCCACAAGTGCAATCAATACATTGTGTTGGGACATGGGAGAGGGCCTTCTCAGCTGTGGTACCCCAACTGTGGAATGCCCTTCCCCTGGAGACCTGACTGCTGCCAAAACCCATGTCATTTAGGTGCCAAGGTAAAACATGGCTGTTCATCAAAGCCTTTTGGCCTTATTAATTTATTCCAAATATGGTTGTACATATATTTAATTTTTTTAAAAAAATTAAATCTGTTTTTTTAACTTATTGCTTTTTAAAATATTTCAGGTTATTTAATTATTTAATTTTTAAAAAACTGTTTAACTTGTTTAATGTTCTTCATAAGCCACCCTGAGATCTATGATATAGGGTGGGTATAAATAAATGTCTTTTGCACAGTACATTACATGAGTCTCTTGTGCTTCCTCCATTTTACCTTCCTGCCTTTTTGTTTGTTGTGTAGCAAGCGCATCTGTGTTCATGTGTGAAATGAGAATAAAAGGAAACTGTACATGTTCTACAGTCCCACAATCCTAATGTCCATACTGCATGGTCTCTCTTGTTGGATCAAAAGTGTGCTTTAGAAAGTGCAGGAAGGGTCATCTGTGTGACTTGTCTCTCATACGTCTCTTTCTTTCCTTGTCTGCAAGCATGGCAAGACACCACACTTAGGTCAAATAAGTCTCACGATTTCCCCCTTACTTTACAGGAAGACTGTAAGTTACCCTTCATATTTCCCATTTCTCTTGTGCACTGATAGCATTGTGTGGCCAAAAACTCCCCTCACTCCCAAAAATTGATTGATGATCTCACCTCTTCCTCTTCTTCTAGGAACACAAGCAAGATCTTACGAGCACTCAAAACTGAACCTGACGCTAGCATTCCTTTCTTCCTAATATATGTTCGTCTTCACTGGCCAAAACATACAGAATTTAGTCCTTGCCTTTTGTGACAAGAGACTGCACTGAAGTACTGTATGGATATCAATCATATTCCACTTTCTGGAGGAAAGTACTGAAGGTTTTGTTATAATACAACTCAGTGCTTATTAGCTCCATTAACAGCATGGTTGCTGTATCTGGTGGTTAGATTTGCACTGTGGTGTGTTTTTAAGTCACTTACTCATCCTCTCATTTCCAAATACTCACCATCTGTTTACACTTCTCACTTTTAAAAAAAATAATCTAAGTATGTATTAAGACAATACAAAGCAGAGAAGAAGGAGGAGGAGAATGAAGCACCATCAGCTAACATCAGATACCCATACAGTCTACAGGGACACATGTAGGTGGCTCCTGTGATAGGATTATAGCAGTGGTAAGGAGTGGATGAATTTAAATGCAGAATTACAAGCACCTAAGTGTTATATGTTTTATATGTTAATGAGATACTGTGGGCCTGATGCTTCCAGGAAGCAGTTTATTGGGGGTCCAAGAACTATCATATTGTGAAGTCATAAACTGAATCCAGTTTGGTGTTTTTGCAACTGAAGAATCCAGTAAACGGCAGCAAATGGGCACATATAATTCACCCCTTGAAGTGTTTATAAATCCACTCTGCTCCTAGAATATTTGCTCTTCTGCAAGTGATGTGAACCCTTCATCTCACAGGGTGAAAGACAAGTACCGTAGTTTTTTTAATTTCCCTTCTGAAAAGATATGCTTGCCACGGGCAATCGTAAGTAGAACTGTCAAGAGATAACATATCACTCACTACCCAGATGTTTGGGAGGGCATCACTCTTTTGCTCTAGTGGATGTACTGCAAGGCATCTTGCAGCTGTCTTTTCCAGGAGGCAAAATATGACAGAGATGGCTAGTCTCACTACAAAGTTGGTGAGGAACCTGTGTTGGTGGTAAGGATCTCTTCTGGTAGCTTTCAAGGTTATACAAGAATCCTCATATATTCTGTGAGAGTCAAGCTGCTCAAATCATTTTTTTTCAATTGAGACACACGTAGCGTTGATAGGAGTGCAGAGGAACTCATATTTGAAGATTTCTTCTGGACTACTGGACTCCTTATTGAGAGTCTGACCCACAAACTCGCATTTTCTTGTTGTACTTACATGAGGGCTCCTTGAAAATGGCATCAGTGTTAGGAATGCCAGAGAAATCTGAATTAAATCCAGTTGACAATGGAATTGTGATGTTCTGCCATAATGGAAGCTACATGGGGTTGGCTGTATAAGCATAAGCACTGATGAAATCCACAAGTAGATGGGATGAATCAGCAGTCAGTGAAACTTATTTATTTATTTATTTATTTACACATACCCCGCTCTTCAGCCACAAGGCTATCAGAGTGGCTTACAAATTGTTTTAAGCAATAGCAATTTACACATCTACACTGCATTAAGCAGTTTCCAATATGTGTTAGCTAATTGACCCCACAAGCCAGGTACTCATTTTACCAACCTACGAAAGGATGGAAGGCTGAGTGAACGTTGGAGCCCTCTGGAATTGAACTTGCAACATGGTGACTTGCAGTACTGGCATCTCACCACTGCACCACCAGGGTTCACTTACAGGTGAACTTATGTAAAGGCTTCTTTAAAATGTTACAGTGATTTTGAAATTGAAATTAAAAAGGCTAATTACTCAAACATTGATTTCTCAGCCAGTGTGCTACAGTTTGTAGAAGCCAAAACCTGAAAGGCTACATTCTGAGGAATGACAGTACTCTATACAACTCACCAGAACTATCACTAAAGGATATTGATTTTATTGTTTCATAGCAATTTCAATCTTTTGGTAAGCAATCTTTACTTTAGTATGTCCATTATGAAAAAATTAAAAATGTAGATAAAGAATTGTGAAAAGAGATCCTATTTTCCAGCTGTCCCGCTGAGTCATGTTGATGGGTAAGTTAACTGCTATTTGTCATTTTTGACAAGGTACATGATTGACAGACAAGCTTGAACAACTTTGGTTTGCAATGGAGCAACTTCATTAATTACTGGAATCAAATATCATTCCTTATTCTTTCCATCTGACATCTTGGATTTGTTTTACTCACTTCCTTTGTAATATGAACAAAATGTTTTTATCTTTTATTTTTGAAAACATTAATTATTAATTAAAGCATTCCCAGCTGCCCTTTACAGCTTATGGCTTTATTTTATTCTTACTTATATAGTAGTTATAGCATTTATAGTATTTGAAGTAGCACCAATGACATTAAACTGGAAATTGGAAAAAAATATTTTAAAGCTACTTGAAGGATGTTCATTTTGGCAATTAGTATTCAAACAGGCTGTTGAACCTTGGGGTTGTCTATAAGGTGAAAAAACTCCTCATAGAATTCAAGGAGAATACTTTTTGTCCCAATAAGATCCTGCGGTGATTCACCATATTCAAAAGGAGGGGCAGCAGCAAAAACTGAAAAAAACTATGCGGAAAAAGCCTGCAATTTTGCAAAAAAACCCCCCTCTCTCTGGCTTTTCTTTGCAAACGAAGATTCAGGAAGGACTCATCCCGCATTTTCTGCAAGCGCGCTGATGACTAAAAAGGCCAATCCGAGATAGACAAGTCTGGTTGCAGAAAGCATAGCAGAAGGTGTCCTTGGGTGATGTTTCTGGGTTGTGATTCTTTCTGCGTTGTCGTTTCTCTTCAAGACTTGTTCGGTATGAGTTCTCAAATAAGGCTGAAGCATTGTGGATAGTGTGTCTCCATGCCTCCCATTTGGCCAAAGCTGAGATGTTGTTTCAGGGAGTCTTTGTATCGCTTACGCTGACCCGTGGCGAGTTCACCGTAGTGTACTATTTTGGGGAGGCGATGGTCCCCCATCCTAGAAACGTGGCCTGCCCAGCACAGCTGTGTTCTCAATATCATGGCCTCAATGCTGGTGATCCCTGCTTGCTCAAGGACAGCAACATTCGTCACATATTCAGTCCAGTGTATACTTAGGATTGTGCGTAAACAGCGCTGATGAAAGCGTTCGAGGAGTTGTAAGTGGTGGCGATAGGTGACCCATGTTTCAGACCCATAAAGGAGAATAGACAGTACAATGGCTCTATACACACTGATTTTTGTGTTTCGCCTCAGGTGTTTATTACTCCAGACTCTTTTGTAAAATTTTCCAAATGCGCTATGTGCCTTTGCTAATCTGTGATCGATCTCTTTGTCAATCTTGGCATCTGAGGAGATGATGCTTCCCAGGTAGGTGAACTGCTGAACAGACTTAAGCACAGATTTGCCGACAGCAATGTGGGGGTGATGGTGTTCGTCCTGTGGTGCAGGCTGGTAGAGAACTTCCATTTTCTTCAGGTTGACTTCCAGCCCAAACAGCTCTGCAGCTGTTGTGAAGCAGGATTTTAGGCGCTGCAGAGCTGCTTCTGTGTGGGCAACAAGGGCAGCATCATCAGCGAAGAGCAGCTCACGGACTAGATAGTTTTGAGTCTCAGTGTGAGCCCTCAGATGGCTTAAGTTAAACAAGCTACCATCAGTACGGTAACATATATACGGTAATGTATATAGATTTTGCAATAATGCACATAAATCAGCACTATATCCTCTCATCTAGATAAGCCTCATGAAAAAAATGATAGATCTTATTTGTCACCCTCCTTATTGAAGACAGCGTATTAAAAAATACAGCCACTGAACTCAGCTTGGTGCCCCAAACAACTGCTAAGCCCATTCACCACAGGGCTGGCTGTGGATTTGTGGAAGCAGGTCTGCATGCCTCAGCCTCACTCTACCATTCAATGTACGTATTTGTCTGAACATCCAGAAAATGTTTGTGAATTCTATTAAACTGCAACTGAGAGTCCCCATAGCCACATCAAGGACTACTTGTTTTGGGTGTGGGTTAGTTTAAGTAGTTTTGGCAATTAAAAATAGTCAGTGTATCCTTGCCTAGGGAGGTTATGTTATTACTCTCTCTGTGTGTGTGTGTGCCTTCAAGTTGGCTATCAATTTATGGCAATCCCGTGAATTTCATAGGGTTTTCTTAGGCAAGGAATACCTTTCCTCTGAAATATAGCCTACCACAACTAGTATTCTTTGGTGGTCTCCCATCCAAGTACTAAGTAGGGCTGACACTGCTTAGCTTCCAAGATCAGACAGGAGTATTTAGGTATTAGTTTGATTTGTTTTTCCTAGCAAGATTCTAGGAAGTCTCAATAATAGATGAGGGTAGCATGGGGGGGGAGGGGGAATCTCCCCCGGTTTATACAAGGTATACTATCTTCTGAAGCGTGTCTTTGAAAATCCTTTTCAAATGAAAAGATGTCATGCTGTATTGAAACAAGATCTTTTAATGGTGTGTTTCATAAAAATCATAGAAAAGGAGCTTGCATATCACTTCATCAGAGGCTTCCATTCAAATGGAATTTCCTTTAGAGAATACAGAACTTTGCTTTGTTCACTTTGAAGATCTTTGCAAAAAGTGGAGGGGGGAGCCATTGTACCTTTAGATTCAGCCTAACACACAACTACTTTCACTTTTATAAAGGATTTCTAGAATCTAGCCTAACAATTCAGGCATAGCACTTCTCTTAGCTTCTCTCAGCTGCTTCCAAGCTTCCGTGATGTGTACTGGTGTGACTTCACTTAGTAAATGCTGCACTCTCTGGTATGTGGGGCTCCTGCAAAATCGTCTTCCTTTTGAAATGACCTTTGCGTGACAGTTTGTCAGTGGGGACTTCTGGGTTCTCAACAGCAGGATTTTTCCACTTAGTTGAAATAAGAGTACTTAGGAGTAATCATACGTACTGGATCCGCGATCAATCTCTTTGTCAATCTTGGCATCTGAGGAGATGACGCTTCCCAGGTAGGTGAACTGCTGAACAGACTTAAGTACAGATTTGCCGACGGCAATGTGGGGATGATGGTGTTCGTCCTGTGGTGCAGGCTGGTAGAGAACTTCCGTTTTCTTCAGGTTGACTTCCAGCCCAAATAGCTCTGCAGCTCTTGCAAAGCAGGATGTTAGGTGCTGCAGAGCTGCTTCTGTGTGGGCAACAAGGGCAGCATCATCAGCGAGAGCAGCTCACGGACTAGATAGTTTAGAGTCTTAGTGCGAGCCCTCAGACGGCTTAAGTTAAACAAGCTACCATCAATATGGTAATGTATATAGATGCTGTCTTCGAGCTCTGCCGTAGCCCTTTGAAACATCATGCTGAAGAAGATTGTAAATAAAGTTGGAGCAAGAACACAACCTTGCTTCACTCCATTAGTTATTAGAAAGGGCTCTGAAAGAGCATCACCATATCTGACTTGACCATGCTGGCCCTCGTGTAGCAAGATAATCATTTTAAGGAATTTGGGGGGACATCCTAGAGATTTACTGGATGCCCACAAGAGTGTGAGTACCATTACTGATCCATGATTTGGCACATAAGAATTTCCTTAGCATAGATTCAGAAAGTGATGGTACCAGGATGTGGGAGCCTCTTTGACCCCTATCCTCTACTTTTTTGAGCCAGAGGCTGGATCAAAGGTGAGCAACTGTGGCTTCCCAGGTACTTTCACATTACAGCTCCCAAAAATCATTATCACTGGCCATGACAGCTAGAACTGATAGAAGCTGTTGGAAAAAATAAAAAAAACAAAACTAGAGGGCCATGCCTGGGCTAGATTGTTTCCTGAAATTGCAGATTGCAATTTTTGAGTTTCCAGGCTCATGGTCCTTTCAAAAGTTCTGCCAGCTAGACTTGGGTCATCTAATAAGATTGGATCAATGGGAAAAATCATGGAG
Source organism: Gambelia wislizenii (assembly GCA_030847615.1). Classification (NCBI taxonomy): domain Eukaryota; kingdom Metazoa; phylum Chordata; class Lepidosauria; order Squamata; family Crotaphytidae; genus Gambelia; species Gambelia wislizenii. The sequence goes on along the minus strand of JAUMIR010000001.1, from coordinate 48,410,842 downwards.
AAAAGGTTTAAAAATGACCAGGGCAACAGCCATGAAAGAAAATCACTATAAATTTTTCTTTAGGTCGCACCTCACACCAGACAGACTTTCGAAGATGTTTAAGAACCAAGATAATAGATGTTGGAAGTGTCAGCAATCGAGAGGAACATATTATCACATATGGTGGTCATGTGCAGAAGTACAAAAATATTGGTCTAAGATACACAAATTAATAAGAGAGGTGACAGGTTGGAATGTACAAAAGAAACTGGAGTTATTTCTGTTGAATATAATGAATGAAACAATCCCAGAAAGACATCAGATTATTATATTACATTTAATAACAGCAGCCAGGATGCTTTATGCAAAATATTGGAAAGGAAAAGCGATTGTGACAATGGAGGAATGGAAAATTAAAATCCTAGAAATTATAGAGAATGATAAATTAACAAGACTTATAAAAGAAAATTCTTTAAAGAAATTTTATAGAGATTGGGGAAATATACTAAAATACATAAAATAAAATTAAGAGAATGTTAAGAAGAGAATATTTAGGAAAACAAAGGAAGTGAGGTGCAGTAATATCATTGAAATAGATAAGGGGATTATAGTACAAAAAAGTAGCACTAACCAGTAGGGCACAAGGAAGTGCTAAAATCATAAAGAAATAAGAGTAAATGCTAGTTGACGGTACATTGGTACAAAATGGAAAGAAGCTGAAGGGAAGAATGGTAGTACATAATAGAAATTAAAAAAATGAAAAATGTACTTTAACATGCCCCAAGAAATGTTACTAATACAGAAGAAATGGTGTTGTTTAATTTAATAGATACTATGCATTTGTATATGGATGGAAGATATGTATAAACAACTCGCTTGTTTTTTTCCTGTATTTTTAAATCTGAGGGATAGTAAAAAAAAAAAGTTCTGCCAGCTAGAGACAGTGAGTGTTCCTGCAACATACTATGATTTTATTTTTAGTGCTGAGAAGCTGTGTTTATATTTTCATTCCTGGCAGTTGTCTTAGTTTATTTAATTTTAGTTGTTAGCTGCCTTGGGCCTGAAAAAAGGTGGGATTGTTAGTAGTAACTAACAATCACAATAACACCTCCTCTATATTTATTCTCATTATTGTATAGATGTTCAAACAGTACTTTGGATTCCATTATTTAGTTTTGTTCAAAGAAATCAATTTTCAAATGATGGGAAGTTGTTCTCATCTTTTTGATTCCAGAATCATCATCATCATCATCATCTCTCCCCCCCCCCGCCAGTGCTTTCTATGTACAATATATAGGCATATATAGAAGAAATGGCTTCTGCTTTAATGCAATGCAAACAGTTCTGTATTGACCATGGTATACATTTAACTCCGGAATTCTCTAATCACATTTAAGCATTACCTTTCTTCCAGGTATTATTTTGACTTTTAAACAGATATTTAATAAGACTTTACTCAGTGCTAACTTTAGACATTTTCACAAATGAAGGATAAATCAATATGATATCACTTTTCTGTTAGTGCTTTAAATAGCATGCAAAGAGGCAGGCTGGAAACAGGAAAGTTCTGCTACTTCTGGAATCTATCACCTCAAGCAACTCTTCTTGTTATCTCACAAAGAAGCTAACCATGACATTAGTTTTAATGATATTTCAGTTCACTGCTTGATTCTAAACATTTCATTTCACATTGGGAATACACTGAATATTCTCTAATTTCAATATTCTTTTCAACAGGTGCACTTTAGACATATCCACACTGCCAAACTACTGCTCACTTTGCTGAATATTTATTAAGGGGTTGTCTAAACGGCGAAAATACACCTCATGGAATGCAAGGATAATATGACCTGTCTTAATGACATCCCGCATCGTATCGCTGTATTCAGAAGGAGGGGGGCTAAATATGACATATGCTCCTCAGGAAAAGCTTTTTTGCTGCTTTCCCCAAAGTTTTAAAAAACCAGCGGAGAGGAATGCACATTACTGTTTGTTGGGACAAGTGACTGAACTGATTCGCTTTCACAAAGGAGCATAAAGTGAAGGCTGACTGGCTGGATGAGCGTGTGGGGCGGGGCTTGCTAAGAAGGTAAGAACTCAGAACCCCATGTTTTTCGCCTTAGCGAGTGAGCACTAATGCGATACAATGAGGTTTCTTGGGGGGGGGATGCTTTTCTGTTAAGGCAAAATATTGCACTTTTGCACCTTAGATATGCTTTTTAAAAAAATACTGCTCAGCAGCAGCAACCGGTTAGAATAAAAATGAGAGTAATTCATTCGCAGCTGCCATCTTGATTCATAGGCATGGCCATTTGCACAGCAAACATGGACAGCTTCCCATACCTGCGATCAACCTACCCCCCCCCCAAAAAAAAACCCTATTAAGACAAATCACAGCTGCTGCGAGTTGTTTGTACTGTGGAACAATCCACTTCTTTCTGCCTCGTATAGACAATCCCTTGGTTTTGCTGTTGTTCAGTGCTCCTTTGTTTCTCTGTACACTGCTCCTCCTCAATGTTATTTACCTTCTGCTTTTTAGCCCTTGGTGTCTCTTGGCCCATGTGATTTCTTAGTGTCTGTGATATCATGTCAGATACAGTGTTGTGACATCATTGACAGGATCACCTGGGCTGCCACAGCCAATTAGATTAAATACAAGTCTGGGGAAATGAAGCCAAATATTGTGTGAGTAACTGAAGAGGATTGAAACGGAGCTGCGAACTGCATCAAAATTACACAGAGGACAAGTGCCAAAGTTCCCCCAAACTGGAGACAGCTCTTAACACTTGAACCAGATAAACATAGATATTAGGTAAATATGTTTTGGCTTAGCCTAGGGTTACACAAATAATATTCTGATCAAACTTTTATGTTCAGCTATATGGATACAGAAGGAAATAACATGAGATTCTGTAGGTAAGATTTCCAAAGAACTATTATATAGGAATGTAAATGAGCAAGAACATGAGACTTAAAATTGTGCAAGTATTTCTTTTTTGAGAAAATAAAGACACAATAATGTTTCCTAACTGATTTCAAGAATTTATCTTTAACCTGAAACAGTTGAATCTTGAACTACTAAATAATTTGAATTTCTGTTGCCAGCAGCTTAGGATTTGCAGAAACAACAAATCACATCCAATTTTGCTGCACAACATACAAAGGAATGCAATCCAAAGCACTGATTTGATTTGGAAGCCCTCCTGGAATTTAAGCTATCCATCCCCAAACCACATCTTATATGGTGATGGCAATATATGTTGAAGCCTAGTAATAACACTTCATATGCATTTGTGTGTATATCTTTTATTGCTACCTTTACTAGGATTAAAAGCAGTATATCAAATTTTAAATCTGTGCTACTTTTATTAGCTCCCTACTACTTGATCAGCTGATCACACACACACACACATTGGAGTTTGCATGTCCTATCCTAAGAATGTAATATTTCAAAAAACAGCCTAAGCTTTGGGGGAAAACCAATTATAGAAACAGCATTAAAAATGCCAAGCACCAGGCAGAAGCAATTCTGGATCAGTTTAAAAAAGTGATTGATGAAACTCTAATCTGAGCTGAAGGAACAGTTTCACGACAAGCTGTGACCATTCCACACACTTCATTAGCTGCCATAATTAGCCTGGTGTTTCAATTTGTTAGAACTGGTGGGGACAATTTTACTCAGAATACAAACATCAAAAAGCAGGGTCTCTTCGACTTCAGAAGTGGCTGATGAGAGGCTTTCTAGTCTTTCTGTTAACTAAAAGATTAATTACAGCTGATGGGAGGCTGTACTCTGATTGTCACTCTGTCTATGTACATTACTTTTAGCATTAGAAGAAAGACATGGTTGACACTGCACTGCTCAATCAAGCAGCTTCACATCAGGGCACTAAGTCTATTTTAATATGCATGGTCTTGTATTGTTTGATTGACTTGTTCTCTACTTCTCGGGGTCCCAAACTCTGTCACCAACTAGATTGTACTAACAGGACAGCAGGTTACGCAGTGGCAAACAGGGCAGGTATAACATTAAAACATCACTATTCCATTACAAGGCCTGCATGCACAACCCCACCCCCTGTAGAAATCTTTCAAAGCCTCATCTTAGTTGTCTTGCTCTGAGAAAAATGACTCCACTCCCATAAAAATATGTGTGTGTGTGTGAGAGAGAGGGGGGGGGAGGGAGATATGTTTTTTTTCTTTTTGCAGAGAGAGGTAAGCAGTTTATACCAGGATAATCTCTTCAGAGTTAACATGAAATCACCTCCACAAATAGAAGCTCATTTGTGAACTGGCCTGATACTTCCTTCAAATTCTGTAAAGTAAGAAAGACTTGACATAAATGTTCATGTCTATTTCCCCCCCCCCCCGATAGTTAGGATCTGACCTTTTTTTTCTTTTTTTTTTGGTGTGTGTGTGTGTGTGTGCCAGCCAGCCAGCCAGCCAAAAGCTGCTGTTTGGGTTGAAGTCTGGAACAATTACTCACTCAATTCTGGGGACCTTAGCTTCTTTCTGCATATATTTAAACCACTATGCAAACCTTTATCTTGTCACACCTCCTTTACCTAGTAGAGCTAAAATCTGTCTCTCAGTCTTCTCCAGCCTGGTACCCAACTCCCATGAACTCCAGAGAGCATAACCAATGAGTATGACGCTTGGAGAGGACGGGAGTCATCATTCAATACATATAGAGGACGTCAGGACAAGGAAGTCATATATATATATATATATATATATGTGTGGAAAATGAAAATATCTCTAAGGCCCCAAGCCATATTTAACACACACACAAACAAAAGTATGATTCACAGATTCAACCTACCATAGATGCCTTTGAGGTGGTGGGGTTCCTTAGCAAGGCAGAAGCAGGCGGCTGGCAGGGCTTGCCACTATCTCCACTGCTGTTTTACACCATTTTTAATACGGACTTAAAAGCCTTGCTATGCGTTTGCAGTCTCTCAAGGCACGTGGTCCCTATTAAAAATGATGTAGGGCAGCAGCAGAGGTGGCAGCAAATAATCAAATCCACAAAAGTTAAACTTGCGAATTTGGAAGGCTGGCTGTAGTGGTAAAGAATCTATCATCCAGACCATGACACACCCAGACATATCTCTCATTAGCAACAACCTATTTCTAAATAAGGAGCCCAGAGTTTGGAACACCCTTCCTATGGAAGTGTTCTTTGCTTCTTCCTTTCTGTCCTTCTGCTGAAGGATTCAGACCTTCCTATTTGGGATGGCTTTGGTTTTAGAGGCAAAACGTTAGGATTTGCCTTCCAACAATCATTTGCAATCCTCTTGTTTTGTTGTCACCCTGAACTATATGAGCAAAGGCAGGGTATACATATTTTAAACCAATATATACATTACAACTCTTTCATTTATTAACTATTATGGATTTGAGGCTATTAGATAAAAATATCACCATTATATTATATTATATTATATTATATTAGCTAGCACACATTGGAAACTGTTTAATGCAGTGTAGATGTGTAAATAGCTATTGCTTAAAATAATTTGTAAGCCGCTCCGATAGCCTTGTGGCTGAAGAACGGGGTATAAATAAATAAAAATATGGCCAAGATCCTACATTATACACTGGCATGCAATTGGCACTTTTTAACCCTCTCCTTCCTACTGCATCTCTCTGTGGTACAAAAAATTGATTTCCCAGGTATCTGTGGCATGGGTATTTATGGTATGGTAAGGTTAAAATTAACAAGGAATTTAAAAACCAGGTGCTAAGGAAATCCTTAATAAGAATATGGCAAAAATATAAAGATAGACTATGTCCCAAAATTCCAGCATGGATTTCAATGCAAGAGACATTTGCTAGAAGAGAATTAAGAAACTATAATTGGTTGAGATATAGAGATTTAATGGTGAAGAAAGTAGGAAAATGGGAAATCATGGAATGGGAATATTTGAAAAAAGAAGGAAAACAAATTCAATGGTTAAATTATTACTCAGTGAGGACTAAGATGAAAGAAGATTTAAGGGAGGCTCAATTTGAAGGAGAAAGGTCCGAATTTGGAAAAATAGTAAATTCAGATAATAGTAATCTCATAAGTTTGTTATATAAATTATTATTAAGATTTGATACAGAGGATGAGCAGGTGAAACACTGCATGGTAAAATGGGCGTCAGATTTAGGGTACAACATTCCTATGGCTCAATGGGAAGACGTATGGAAAAGAACCTTAAGATTTACCTGCTGCTACAACTTAAAGGAAAATTTTCATATGATGATGCACAGGTGGTATATGACCCCAGTTAGAATAGCTAAAGTGAATACAAAAACATCCAGTATCTGTGGGAAATGCGGAATTCAAATAGGAACCTTTTTTCATACATGGTGAAAATGTGAAAAGACGAGAAAATATTGGTATAGAATAAATAAAGAAATCAAAAAAATTGTGGGTCTTGAAATAGGATTAAGACCCAAACTATACTTATTAAACATGATAAACCTAGAGAGCAAAAAGGAAAAAGAATATAGAGATTTATTGACTTACTTAATTATGGCCACAAGGATATGTTTTGCAAGGAGGTGGAAAACTAAAGAAATACCGACTCTGTTGGATTGGAAAGAAAAAATAATGGAAATGGCACATTTAGATAAGTTAACAAATTTAATGAGAGGTAGCCCAAAGGAAAAATATCTTAAAATAAGGAAACCATTTATAGAATTTATTAAACAGAAGGAAGGGGATCTTAGTATAGTTGGATATGATAAATAAGCGAAGGTGTATAATGGAAAAGGTCTTTTAAATGATTCATGTCCATTGGGGAATCACAGTAATAATTCATATTGTACAAAAGTAAATTTATTTATTTATTTATTTATTTATACCCCGCTCTTCAGCCACAAGGCTATCAGAGCAGCTTACAAATTGTTTTAAGCAACAGCAGTTTACACATCTACACTGCATTAAGCAGCTTCCAATGTGTGTTAGCTAATTGCCCCCACAAGCCGGGTACTCATTTTACCAATCTGCAAAAGGATGGAAGGCTGAGTGAACGTTGGAGCCCTCTGGAATTGAACTTGCAATGTGGTAACTTACAGTACTGGCAAAATTGATACAGAAATATAATTGTTGATATAGATAGAAAAGGATTATCAAATAGACTAAAGTTGTTTACAATGGATAACTAACAAAGTTATTAATGAAAGGGCTGTCAACAGAGTGGAGAAAATAATATTAATAACTCAGATTAATGTTTATATTAAGTGAACCATTAAAAGAGGTGTAAAGATAAGAATGACCATAGGACCGGAGGAGAATAAGCAGGAAGTCATTTTAAATTTAACTGTTATATGTATTGTTGTTTAAGGTGGGGGTGGGTGGGATAAGGGGTGGGATTAGGATTTATGTAGTTTGTCTAATTGTAGAGTATGTTGTGCGATGTGGATGTTTGTCTTTTGTTGTAGTAACTTTAATTTTTATAAATTAAATAAAGATATTTTAACTATTAAAATAGATTTTTAGGGTGTGTGGGGGTGCATGATTCTGGGGAGAAAGTGAGACACCATTGGATTGTGTCCTCTATATGTGGAGCATTAGAAGAGGTAGAATGAAGTACCTTTCCAACTTCCATTATCATAATGGTATAGTGATTTATGAGCAGCTACTTGACTGCCAGTGTGGTGTAGTGGTTTGAATGAACTAAGACCTTGGGAGACCAGGATTTGAATCCCCACTTGGTCATGGAAACCCACTTAGGTGCTCTTGGGAAAGTCCAACCTTCTCAGCCTCAGAGGAAGGCTCTGAACGAATCTTGCCAAGAAAACCCCATGATGCAACCATAGGCTCACCGTTAATCAGAAACAACTTTAAGGCACCCAACAACAAAAACTCCAGAGACAGGCAATGGGACCCACAGCAATAAGGCTGAATCAGACTTTGATGATGGAAAGTGCTTTTTTAAAATATCACTATGGTTTTCCTTTTCCATATTTTGATGCAACTAAAAGTACCAAAATAATAAATCTGTATAACTTTAGGGAGGAAGAGTTTAATAATAGATCACAGCTGCCCCACCCTCATACTAGGTCTGCAAATGTGGTTCTTGGAAGTTTCCTAAAAAAGAGTAGCAGCCTTGTTAATTATACATATACTTTCCTATTCAGTAATCTCAGTAAGAAGAAATGTTTGGAAAGCTGCAATCTCTTTGTACTCCAATTTAGTGGTTATTAAAAGACAGATTTTCCTCCTTTACCCGAAACAAGCTAGTTGCCTGATTAAACATAGAAGGTAAGTAATACAAGACATTTATCATGCAACAGACAAATGACACTGGATTGCTAGTTAGACAGTATAATAAGCACCATGTAATTTTCTCTTTAGAATCTATTTATTCTTCAAAGCCCCAGAACGTTATCAAAGCATGGCATTTCCCTGCTGAGAAATTATAGAACTGAAAATCAGGTTTTATAAAATATTCAACTGGTTGCTGACAAACCCTTTTCAAATACATTAGAAAGTGCTGACAGTGCCTTTTCTCATGCAAATAACTTCACTGAAAAGCTGAAATCTTCCTAGTCACTATTTGATATTCTTCCTTCCAAACTATTATTTTATTTGAGTCACCACTAACCTTCAAGAGAATGGTATTAAGAACATCTTTGCTTTTATTTATTTTTTAAAAAAACCTTTCGATGTGTTCATAGAAGCATGGATCCAAAGAAGCTGTTGAGGAAGGCAGACCTGCTTTATGTGGGTGTGTAGGAGGAGTTTAACTATTGGGGTGGGGGTGGGGGAGAAAAATGAGGCCATTGCCCCCCACAAGTATTCTTCCCCCCAAAAACATTTTTTTTTGTTCAGTCCCTAGATTTCTAGCATTGCAGTGACTTGAAACTTCAGTTCGGTAGTTAGAAATATAGGCTAGTATTCTACATCAGTTATTACGGGCTTGTCTACACCAGCCAAATACCCCAGCTTGCGCCTGTTCCAGAGCTCTGCAGTCTAAGAGATGCAGGGCATTTACAGCAATCTGCACCTGGGTAGTCCAAACGGCCCCCAGGGCAGATATAGGGCTGGAATGAGGGCAAGATGGGATAGGGCCCAATAAAGCATTTTTTTAAAAAAAAAAACTGGTTTACCTAGGAAAAAACCAGACCAGGCCCTGCGTGTCCAGAGGAGCCCATCCAGCATGCTGCTGGACGCCATCTCCCTGGTCACTCAGAAGCCAGGCAGGGGTCCCTCAGCAGGTGACCGAGGCTGGTCACATGCAGGGGGCCTGGAGCCTCTGCCTGGCTTCCCTGTTATTGGAGAAACTGGTGGCGGCAGAAGTGGCAGCTTTAGCAACAGGCTGGCATCCTGTGTCGACTCTGGCCCATTTTCTCCAGGTAATATGGGGGCTGGGGAGATGGGTCACCTCTGCAACCAGGATGTGCTGATGGGGAAATTACATGAATGCCTCATGAAGTTAGTCTCCAGACTGCAGGCTGCTCACTTGCCTTATCATATTGAAGTGGAGACTTACTGCAAAATAAACAAATAAAAGGATTCCAGCTCAAATAGTGGAATATGAAATTACAGTTTGTCACTGATGGTTAGATAACAATGATATAAACTATAGCAGTCACAAAACAAAAATTTTATATTTTGTATAACAATACGAAGGCAAAACACGTTGCCACTTTCAGTGGAATTGCACTGGTTGCAAATAACACATTTTCTTTTCAGCCTACACAAAAGAATTTTAACTTGGCATCTGACTAACGCAATCTGAACCCAGGAGAGGTTTCACTTTTGTTGATACCTAATTACTTAATTAATTGCCAATATTAATGAAATGAAACCATTTAAAACAAACAACCAGACTGAGTGTTCTGCAGCAAGCTTGGGTCATCAATTCACACATGTAGACTTTTTCTTAAAATTGCAGTAGGATGGACTGTTGAGCTTGAAAAGCATATTTTATCCCAATCAGTGTATAAAAGTAAAATTATCCATAACTAAGCCATGTTTCTCTGCTGTAGAGTTTAGCTGTAATGATCCCCACACACTGTACTCGCACATCAATTATCATAATCATAATCACGGTCGTTAAGCTGAATGTTCATTATTATCAGGATGCTAGTGACAGCAGATTCAATCATCGGGTGCAATGGGCAGGCAGTCATAGTCCCACCCAAGTTTCTGCAGACAGCGTTGTGCCACATTAAGCCTATGATGTGTTCCACATCCCACTCCATTTCAAAAGCTGCAGACGGTAAAGGTCAGCTTTATGTTCTGTGCAATATGCTTAGGTTCTCTAAATTAATTCTTTGGAGGACTGGTTATTTATTTATTTTTTTTGCTTTGTAGACAATAACATTCTATTTAGGGCCAAATATGCATGTGCAAATAAGAAAAGAAGCCTGCAGCTATGTTGTAAGACACCTATAATATGGGCGGACAACACAACACCTTACCCACAAAAAGTCACTTCCTCATTTTTGGAAACAGGGAAAACAGCAAAAATTGCTGCCATTAAAAGTCAGTTGTCTCAAATGCACATGCAAACTAATTCCACTTCTGATTAAAGGCTGTAGGCTATCATTTCTGCTTCAGTGAATATGGAAGTGTGTAAGTGTTTTGACAACCGAAAGATTAGTTAGTATATCTGATCCCTTGACTGTCCAGTTTCATGGGACCTATCATTGCCAATTAAATTCATGGTGTTTGTTAGGCTCTTAATTCTGAAACTTCACACTTCTTGAACGTGCAGTACTAGTCATTTGGAAGCTTTCAGCCATATCAAGTGCGATGTCTAAGCAATACCACATTATTTTACTTCAAACCGTTCAAATATATTGAAGCAAAGCTATACATTTATCATGTGTCCCTTCACCTAGGTTTTCAGTGAATTTGTTGTGTAATACTATTATTCTGTTGCCAATGCCTTGGAAGTGCAGAAGTACAACCTGCGCTTATCTTCACTGTGCAGGTTACGTAAATCTTCCCCAACCTGGTACCCTCTAAATGTGTTGACTACAACTCCTACCAACCCTAGACACTATAGGAAGGATGGGAAATGATATAGTCCCTCCATCAGAACTATGCTGTAAGGCTACTATTCTTTGAACAGCAAAAACTGAACTTGTAAATGGCCATCATCTCAGTAGGAACCCCTGCCATGATAGCACCTGGAGCCACCTGATGCCCTTGATATATCCCTGGGCTTATATCATGTACTGAGTAGACAGGAGAACACTCAACAGTCTTCTTCTACTGCCTCTGATTTTATAGCCAATGTGGTTCCCTGTTCCCTATGGTTGCTGACACACTGCAGAAATAATGCAGTTTGACACTACTTTAACTATCATGGCACCATATTATGAAATTCTGGGATTTGTACTTTATTGTGGCAACAGGCTAAATATCTCACAAAACTACAAATTGCAGAATTCCATAGTATTGAGCCATGGCAGTTAAAGCAGTGTCAAACTGCATTATTTCTGCAGTGTGTCAGCAGCCTATGTTTCAACGTATTAAAGGTGAACACAGAGAGACTTACAACAAATTCCAAATCAGGGTTGTGACTCCAGGCTATCTGCCATTTAAATTTTCTACTTGGGTCTTCCCACACAACCTAAAGCAATTGTCACAGTAGTTCGTGACATAATTAAGAAATAAAATAAATCCAATAAAACAATATTGCCTTTTAAAACAGCTACAGTTTGTCATCAAATCTGGACTCAGGGAACTGAGGTTTGTTTAAATATGGTTAATGAGAACAAACCAGACTCAAATAATGCTTTCAGGTCCTGGGTTGCTCTCACCAATAATAGTTTATATAAACCATAGTTCTGTGAGTATGGACATAATAGGAAACTATGCTAAGCTCAAACCCCAAAATAACATTCAATTTCCTTCTTGTAGTAAAAACAGGAGACGTCTTCATATTTTCTAGCAGCATGCTCAGCACACTTGAAATCCTGGTTCCTTGTTATTTATGAACTCAGCCAAAGTCTGTTTAATCACCTCACAATTAGACTAATGTTGTTACTGTACTAGCTTATACATAACATCAACCCATAAATCGCTAGTATGAGAACAAACTGTGTGCATACTCCCTCCTCCCATTTGCTCTCACATGCTCCATTTCAGGTAGCTGCTTCCTAGTTTGATCAAGCCATAATCTGCTGCTATATCCAAACTCTCAAATCATGGCATGTGCTTGCCTTCTAAAACATGTGCTCTTATAGTTTAGAGGGTGAGTACAAACCAAAATGGCTTGAAATTCCTTTTCTTCCCTTCTGTTTCCAGAACCTTTGGAACACTGAATATTCTTAGCCCTGCTACAACATCTTCCGGGAATGGAAACTCAGACCATTTCAGTCTGTAAGGGCCCTGCCATTACCATCTAGTTCTTTAAAAATTTCTCAGTGAGTTAATTTCCTCCAACTTCAGCAGAGGCTGATTCTTAGAACTGTATTTTAACAATCAAGATACTTGCATTCTTGTTTAGTTTCTATCAGGCTATTTGACTTTTATCAACTAATTGATTTTATAACAGAATTTCCACAGTAATACTTGCTAATCACTGATACAATTACTGTGTATCTTTTGATTCTTGTAGGTACAATACCCATCTCATCCCATAGAAATACCTCTATATGAGTGTAAGTTACCAGGGTCTATTGTCCAGGATGCACCATTGTCAGGATACAAGGATTCTTTATGTGCATGTATTCTGAGAAGATATGTGAATTCACATACATGTCAGGAGAGCATGCCTAGTAACATTTAACAACAAACTAGGATTTGGTGTAACCAAGCCACCAATTAACTACTGAATCACTATTTATAGGTTTGTATAAATAAAGTAATAAAAACAGCAACTCAGCGCATGTTTAGTCTTTCAAAGTCCCATTGATTTAAACATTTAGCTCCCATTTAAGCTAACAAGTTTTTAGTTAACAAGTTACACATAAATGAAACTATGAGTTGAAAGTGTCAAAAGAGGTCAGTACATTGCACATGCAGCAATGATTTAAATTTTCTTATTAGATGCTCTAATCCAGTGGTTCTTAACCTGGGGTCTCACGAGGTCCTCACAGGGGGACTGCAGAAGTTTGAAGGCTTCTCAGCCCACCTTCTCCCTGCAGTGGAGTCATGTGACAGGAGCCAAGGCAAAGGCTGGCTGGCTGGCTGTGCGCATTGCCATTCAATCCACTCCAGCCACCAACTTGTAGGAAGAAGTAGGCAAAAAATCTTCCCTCCCCCTCCAGTGCCTCTGAGATAAGGTTTCATGGATGGTGTAACTGTATTGTTGTTGTTGTTGTTGTTGCTGCTTTAAATCCTGAGTTAAGTCTTGGGGGGGGGGTCTGCAATAACAAAATATATTTAAAGGGGGTCCCTGGTAAAGAAAAGGTTAGAACCAGTGCTCTAATCTGTTAGTATGTGTCAATGCAGCAAAGCTCAAGTGTGCTATACACACACACACACACACACACACACACACATATATATATCTGTAGTCAGTTTTAACTCAAGTCCATAGGGAGGCTACATAAAATCAGATTTTTTTGCTTCCTCAAGCTGACAAGAACTCATAAAAGCAGCTGAGAAGCAATTGTTCAATTGTTTTCTTTCCATTTCATGCTTTGTGACTGATGATCTATATGGCTTCAGTTTTTAAACTTTTGACATCCTATCCTGTATTGAATTCCTTCCACTCAACAACTATTTATACAATGTTAAAAGTTTTGAGAGACATCATGGCCTGTAGTAAGAAATTCTGAAAAAGGTTTTGCCAACCAAACAATGATGAAAATATCTGAACACAACAACACATTTTGAAATATGTCTAAATTGAGTGACACACACAAGAAGAAAGCAAAGTCTAACAATTGTATTCTGCAGCTGATATCAAAGTATTCCAACCAGTTTATTCCTCCCAGTGTATGTCACTGCAATGTAAACACACAGCTGGCACAAATATTTCACTTACCAATTGTTCAAATGATCCACTGCAAGGGAAAAAATCAGATCAAGGCTCCTGAACAGGCATTGCAAAATTCTCATTTTTTTAGAGGGCATACACTGAATTTTGCTACCATCAGAGAGTGGTTCTTACCTTAGCAGTGATGGAAGAAGTTAAAGCATTTGATTTTTTAAAAAATTTACATTGCCACTATTACTGGCCATACTGGTTGGGGATTCTTTGAGCTGCTTTCAAAAACAATTTTTTCAGTCTCTGAGCAATATAGTCTTGATACAATTTTCTTAACTTCCAAACGACTTCAATATCCTGGGCTATTTGGATAAGATAACCTGGTGGCTTGAACAGGGGCTCTACTGTATTAAACTATGAAATAACCACTATTTAAGGTAAGGGGTGAATTTTAGTATACTTTCCTCTGACAATCAAAGGGGAAAACCCTAAATTTTCAATAGCTTGTAAACAGGCCCTAAGAGTCTTGAGGTATAACCAACAGCCACACAAAACACAGGATAACACTGTGCACATAATTCATGGAACTGGATATTTATACAGCAATTGTTTTGTGCAGTACAATCCCAGTACATACAGAGAGCTTCCTCTTTTGCAAGGCTTTACCATTCATTTAAAATGAGAGATGATATGAACCCCTTTGTTAAAACATTAAGAAGACTGTACTACCTATTTAATACCGTACTCTCATCACTTATGAATGTTTTTCAGTACAGGATGAAGGAGCAACTTTATATTACAGAACCTGGCCTGTACTCCTGAAAATGATATACAGTTGTCCCTCCACATTCACGGATTTGACATTCACGGATTTGAGTATTCACGGCTTGAAAAATATTCTTAAAAAAATAACAATCCTAATAGCAAACCTTGATTTTGCCATCTTATATAAGGGACACCATTTTGCTCTGCCATTGCATATAATGGGACTTGAGTATTCACGGATTTGGGTATTCACGGGGGGTCCTGGAACCAAACCCCAGCGAATGTGAAGGGACAACTGTATAATGAATTTTACATAGTGACCAAACTTCTGCAGGTGCACACCCATGGTAAAATAATCTAAACCATTTTTAAGTCTTAAATTAAGATTCTGAGAACAACAATAAATTCATATAGATATAAGAGTGCACACAGACAGTTAGGACAAGCAGAAAAGAGAAAAACAGAAGGCACAGCTAGCTAAGGTATGGGGACCTCTGCTCACTGGAAAATTGTCTTTTTCAGTGCTCTTCCCGTCCCATCACAAACTTACTGGTAATAGTACTAGACAGCAGAAAGAATATTGTGATCTGTACCTAGTGGCTACAATCCATCCACTTCTAAAATCTTCCCTACAAGGCCAACAAGGTATTTAGATCTTTGCTTATTTTGTTGTCATATGCAAGAATGTAATCACTGAAATGTTTTCTTCAATAAGATTATTAGTGTTTTTGAGCATTTAAAAAAATTATTAAGTTTTTGGAATGTTTATGCAAAAATTTTGCAAAGTTGTTTTTTTTTTGGCAAACTTTTTGCACAAAATACAACACTTTTGCATGAAAACCAATGTATTTGGACTAAAAATGTATTTTGCATATATATATGTGTGTGTGTGTGTGTGTGTGTGTGCATGCAAATCTGCTACTGTTGTTGGTAAAAAGAAATCCTAGCCTTTTTTTCATGCAGAGGCTAAATAAATAAATAATAATAATCGCACAGAGGTTGACCCTTTGTTGGACAATGTATCTTGATGAGAAAATTTTAAAAATCTTCTTTACATCCTTAACCCTACGCTACCTTGGCTCCTGGGCACTGGAACCCATTTCAAATGGCAAGCAGATTGCAAGTAACTGCCATAAGGTAAAATCAGGACAAGGGGATTGACCATGCCAACAGTCTCACAGGGTTCACCACAGGAAAAAGAGGGAAAAGTGATAGTTGTTTTATCTATCTCTTTTGCGTGGAATTTAAGGGTACAGTTCAGTTCTCTGCAACTTGGCAATCCCTATACAGACAAATTTAAAGGAATGTTTTTGTTGAAAACTAAACAAAATTAAAGAGAAAAGCTATGCTGTAAAACCACAATTCTTTCTGGGTAAACCAGGGTGTGTTTGGGGGTGGGGGTGGGGATGAGGAAGGGGATTGGAAGTCTACACAGAATATTTCAACAACATAGCCATGTTAGTCTGGAATATCAGAAAACTAGGAGATCTTGTACCACATTTAAGACTGAGAGAGAGAAAACTGTAGCATACAGTAAGCTTTAGTAGACTTAGTTTACTTCCTCAGATGCTGGAATGAACTGGTGCCCAGGAGCAAATCTTATAAGCAGGTTGTTGAATAGCCATAGAAATGCAAAAGAAATGCAAAATTAGTGGGTGTGGTGATGAGGTGACTAGATAGTTTAATAATGGTCTTTCAGGGACAAAGGCAAGAGGAAAGATGTTGCCTAAGGCCAGGATGGGCAGATGACCATATAATAAATGGTAAACGAAGTTCTGGAATGTATAGTGTGCCAGGAAACCATTGTTTCTGTTCAACCCACTGTTGATGGACTAGAATTTGCGGATATACTCCAGCTGTTTCACTTTCCATTCTTCCCTTGTTGGAGTACACCTGTCCTGAGGTCAGAGGTGGAATGTCCAGGAAGATGAAAGTATTCTGCAACTGGTTTCTATGTATGCCCATTCCTAATGTATGATTTATGCCTGTTTACCCTCTGGTGCAGAGACTGGCCTCTTTGCTCAATGCAGAGTGCTGAATGGCATTGTTGACAGAGGATGGCATATGTAACATTAGAGGATGAACAAGTGAATGTACAAGTGAAAAGTACAGAATATTTCAATAATAGTTACATATCTGCAAGTGAACCATTTAATTTTGTTCTCTGCAATTTTCCTTCATTAGATTTAAAAAATGATGATGGCAACTGAGGCTTCTATATATTCAGTTATTATCTTCAGTTTTACCAGATTCTATTCAGTAATTTCCTAATTTAGATTTTCCTTGGTTTTTTTTCCGGGCAGTGAGGCCATGTTCTGGAATATTTTCTTTCTGACGTTTTGCCTGCATCTGTTACTGGCATCTTCAGAGAATGGTTGGGTAGTAGCGTATGTGGAGTTTATATGTTGTGAACCCCTGTGTTTCTTATGTTCCTTGATTCGTGTTTGCACACTGCATTTAGTGGTCCCTATGTAAACTTGTCCACAGCTGCATGATATGCAGTAAACTCCTGCAGCTGTGAGAGGGTCTCTATTGTCCTTCGCTGAACACAGCATTTCTTGGATTTTTGTGGTTGGTCTGTACATTGTTTGGAGGTTGTGTTTCCTCATCAGTTTCCCTATTCTGTCTGTGACTCCTTTGACACTGCAGACTGGGCCAGCCAGAAAAATCAGCAGTAGCAGAACATGTGATAAACGAACCTGGATACAAAATGCTATTTAAAAACACAGAAATTCTGGACCAGGCCAACAACTATCATATCATTATGCACAGAGAAGCTATTGAAATCCACAAACACCTGGACAACTTCAACAGGAAAGAAGAAACCCTAAAAGTAAACAAAATCTGGCTCCCAGTTTTGAAGAACAATAGAATCAAAACTCAACACTTACAAAGGAATTCCACCAAGGGACAGGGGGAGTTCCAGCAGATAATGACCCATCAACCAACCATCAGCCAAACAGACACTAACGAGCCTTGCATTTCTGTACCCAGAAACTAACCATTCAATTACACAAATTTACATGTCCTCCCCAACAGGGGTTCACAGCATATAAACTCCACAGCCTATAAACTTTTATATGCCTTCACAGGCATATAAAACACAGCATACACTCCTACCCAACCATTCTCTGAAGATGCCAGCCACAGATGCAGGTGAAACGTCAGGAAGAAACTATTCCAGAATATGGCCTCACAGTCCGGAAAAAATCCAAGGAAAATCTATGGATGCCAGCCGTGAAAGTCTTCGACTTCACAGTTTCCTGATTTGTTTCTTCTATAAGATATATTCTCATGGAATGCTTACTGAAAAACACTCCATAGGTTCCTAATACTTCAGTGAGCTTTTATGGAATTTCAGTAGAGGGAAGCTGATTCATTTTGATATTTTTAAGAAATCTACAGAATGCAGCTTTGCTTTAGTTTTCCAATACAACTCACCTTTTTTGTTATCCACTTTTCTGGGTTTTCTTCTCGGAAATGTTTGAGTCCATAATTTGACTGACCATATTTACTTGCTCTTTGGATAGATGGGACATACTTATCAGGTTCATGGCCTGAAAATGGCAAAAACCTGAAAGATGAAATACATACATGCTTATTTTTCATCCTAGTAATATAGTTCAGACAATTAACAGGGAAAGACTACAATATGCAAAGTATTACTCCTCTTTAACAATTTTGTGTAGCCATAGTCTATCATAGCATCATGGGTAATTAATGCATTTTCAAAGATAACCTCCATTTCCATTCTAGGAATTCAATTTTGTGTAATATTTTGAAAGCAAATTACACCATATATGCTTTACAGTAACTTCATCATCTCAATGGAAATTATGGAGATCGAGTCCATTCTGACATCAAATAATTCTTTGGTAACTAAAAGAATAATTGAGATTAGAGAAAACCATGGTCCCAGATGACCCAGCATCAGTTTTTTCATTTGCAAAATTTCAGGCCTTTTCCTAGACAAAACAGATCTGCCTATGGTAATATAAACTTTTGTCACCTCTTGCTTGGGCTACTATAATATGCTATGTAAGGGTTTGCCTTTAAAAAGTGTTCAGAAACTGCAGGTAACACAAAATGCTGGTGGCTAAAGTTCTGAGCCAGTGTGGCATAGTGGCTTAAGTGCTGGACTATGACTCTGCAGAACAGAGTTTGAATCCCTACTCAGCTATGGAAACCCACTGGGTGACCTTGGATAAGTCCTACTCTCTCAGCCTCAGGGGAAGGCGAAGACAAACCCCCTGTGAACAAATCTTGCCAAGAAAATCCTGTGACTCACCTTAGGGTCACCATAAGTTGGAAATAACTTGATGGCACATAACAACAAAGATCTGATGGGAACTGATTGTTGGAGAGTGTGACTCCTTTATGTCTCCAATTGTACTGGCTGCTGATAATTTTTTATAGCTCCACTCAAATTACTTGGTCATTACCTTTCTACAGAGTTTGAGACCAGGATGTGTAGAATGACATTTCCCTCTTTCTGAACCTGCTCTCTTAAGATGAAATAGGGAGAACATTCTGAGTGTCCTATATATTTGAGGAACACTTGGTAGCACAAGAAGGCATCCTTCACAACTGTGTCTATAGTATGTAACCCCTTAGCCCCAGGTTTCTCAACTAGGGTTTCTTGGAATCCTAGGGTTCATTGAGAGGTTGCTAGTGGTTACATAAGAGAACACATAGATATAATATTTTTTTTATGCAGGAGGTCCTTGTAATATTTTTGACCCATAGATATAATCAATTTTTATGGAGGGGGTCTCTATAATTTTTACACAGGGGGAACTTTAAGACCTATAATTTTATAAAGGGGTTCCAGGAGACCTGAAAATTATTTCAAGGTTCCTCCAGGGTGAAAAAAAATGAGAAAGGCTGCTCTAGTCTATTTACTATCATCTAGATGAGAAATCTGAAGTAGCTTTGAAGCAGGCAAACTCTTTCCACAGTGAACACCACTTATGTACTTTGACTACCCTTCATCCACCCTCTTAGTTAGTCTTCCAAGCAGGGCTGGTTTAAGGAATTTTGGGGCCCCCTGCAATGCTTTATTTTGGGGTCCCCATATGTTTATCTCAGGTCAATGTAACCTAACCTAATCACTGTACAGGATGCTCAGATTACAGTAGGACCCCCGTATCCATGGATTCATTATCCATGGGACACAAAACAGCACACCTACCATAGAGTCTTCCTAGAAAATGTGTCCTCCCTAGCCGTTCAGTAGGCCCTCCAAGGCAACTCTATGGTACTTTAAACCAGAAGTCCCATTATTTTCAATGGCATTCACTATTATTAATGGTTTTCAGAATCCATGCCCCCCCCCAAACCAATCCCCAATGGATAAGAGGGGCCTACTGTATTAAATAATTTACATATGAGGAATGGCTTAGGGAGCTGGGCATGCTTAGCCTGGAGAAGAGAAGGTTGAGAGGTGACGTGATAGCCATGTTTAAACATTTGAAGGGATGTCATACTGAGGAAGGAGCAAGCTTGTTTTCTGCTGCTCCAGAGACTAGGACACGGAATTATGGGTTCAAACTACAGGAAAAGAGATTCCACCTGAATATTAGGAAGAACCTTCTAACAGTATGAGCTGTTTGGAAGTGGAATACACTGCCTTGGAGTGTGGTGGCATCTCCTTCTTTGGCTTTTTTTAAACATAGGTTGGATGGCCATCTGCCAGGAATGCTTGGATTGTGTGTTCCTGCAGGGCAGAAGCCAATCAGATTGGGTGGCTGTTGGGATCCCTTCCAGCCCTATGAGTCTATGATTCTAGGCTGCATTCAGAGCCTGGGAAAGTTACTCTTGGATTACACCTCCCAGAATCTCCCTGCCAGCACCCTTCTCAAGGTCTGGTTGCATTGTTCCTTTTCCAGCATTCTCTAGCCCAGTGGTTCTTAACTTGTGGTCTGCAATGTCCTCACAGGGGGTCCACAAAGGCTTGAAGACTGCTTGGGCCAGCTCCTCCCTGTAGTGGAGCAGCCACGTGACAGGAACCAAGGCAAAGGCTGGCTGGCTTGGCCTGCACATTTCCATTCAATCCACTCCAGCCACAAACTTGCAGGAAGAAGCAAGAGTGCCTCTGAGGGAAAGTTTAATGGATGGTGTAATTGTATTGTTGTTGTTAGCTATTATTATTTAAAAAATATTATTAGCTATTATTATTAGGGTTTTGAATCTTGAGTTAAGTCTTTGGGCAACAAAATATATTTAAAGGGGGTCCCTGGTAAAGAAAAGGTTAAGAACCACTGCTCTAGGCCAATGTCTCTCACATAACACTAATGGGATACTGGTGATTTAGTGACAACAATAAAACCATTGTTCCCAGTAATATTACTCCAAATTTTAATGTATGTTCTTTATATTCTTCTGTTAAAGAGCTAGAGTGTTGTAGAAGTTTCAGCATAGCACAATGACTATGGAGACCAGGGTTTGAATCCTTACTCAGCCATGAATACCCACTGGCTGACCTTGGGGAAGTCATACACTCTCAGCTTCAAAGGATGTCAAAGGCAGACCCCCTTTGAACAAACCTTGCCTAGAGAACCCCATGGTAGGTTCGCCTTAGTCAGAAATGACTTGAAGGCACATAGGCAAACACACACAAATTTCTTTTGCAGGCTGAACTCAGTTGGTAGCAAGGGGAGGAAGCTGAAGAAGACCAAGGGGAAAGGGGAAGGGAGAGGAACCAGGACATGTTAAGAGCAGCAGGAAGGATGGACTGGAGGGGGTTTATGTGGAAGGAAGGAAAGGGAAGGAAGAAAGAAAGAAAGAAAGAAAGAAAGAAAGAAACCTTTTCTGACGGAAAGAGACAACCCTCAAATTCCCCCCCCTCTCTCATACACACACACTCACCCCTCTCTGACATGCCTGACTGGCTTCCTTTTGCAGCAGCAGCAAACTCCCCCCAGCTTCTGCCACGGAGGGCTGCTGCTTCTTTCTCTTTCTCTTTCTAGTTTGGGAGACGTTGGTGGTTTTTTTTTTTTTTGGTTTTTTAAAAAAAAGCCAGCAGGAAGTTTTTGGAGGAGGAGAGTAGCAGGGGGCTACAAGCAGCGGCTCCTCCCAGCTGTTTCCTGGCTGCCTCCTTTGTCAGATAAGGAGGTCAGCACAGGGGGGCCCTTGACGTTGGGGCCCCCTGGCAATGCTGATTTGGCAGACTGGTTAAACTGGCCCTGCTTCCAAGTGCTAGAAAGGCAGCAGGAAGGATGTATTGTATAAGGGATTCAATGACAGTAACAGTGTGCATTTACAGTGGGTAGTGGAGGTGTGTCATCTGGATACAAGGGACAAGGTTTCCAGTCATTCTCTCACAGATTAATATTATTTCATGGGGTTATAGTGAGTATAAAATAACACCGTGGGGGTGGGGGAAGCATGCATGGTGTCCTATACGACCTGGAGGAAGAATAGAATAAAAACGTAATATAGAGGTACATGAGCAATGAGTGCACTGAAAGTCAAGACACATGGCCTCTCCAAATGAATGTGGTTGCAAGGAAGGGATGCATGGCAGAGGTAGGGGCAAAGGAAGGGAGGATAGGAGGTACAGCAAGGGGTGGAAGGTAGAAGAGAAGTTAGTGACAGCATGAGATGAGGGAAAGGGGGGAATAGGGAAGGGAAGATGAGACACACAGATGGAAGTGTGCAGGGAGGCACACCAAAGATGTAAGATGATGTAAGTGAAAGGAGGGGAGGGACACTATAAGAGGTGGAATAGGATGGTGCAAGGAGCAAAAGAGATAGGCATAATGAGATGGGAGGGGAAAGAGAGGTGAAACAGACATGGTTCTCCATCCCTATCTCTTAAGACTGGAGGATTGGGGATCCTTGCCATTTATCAGCAAATCTGAATTCTGTGCTTGTCTAAATGGTGAAAATAATGCTCACAGAATTTGAGGGGAATTCCGTCTGTTTAAATGAGATACCACATTCAAACATGGTATTCAGAAGTAGGGGGGCAAAAACACAAACACTGCATTATTAGGGGATTTTCCCCAAAGCTTTTTTTAAAAACTCTGGTGGAAATGTGTATTCCCGGCCATTAAGACAACCGCACAAATTGTTGTGTTGTATGGAGGGGTCAGAACAGGCACCTGATTGGTTGAGGGTGCACAGGCGTGATTGTGCATTTTACCTTCCTTTTTTCACTGAAGTGAGCATGGTGGCACTGGCATGGAGGGCAGCCATGGTGCTGCCCTTCATGCCGGCGCCGAGATTTGTAAACGGTGGATGGTTCTCTCCTCCTCCCCATGGCTGCCCTCTGCGCTTCTACCACTGCCGCCATTGGGATCAGTAAAGGGACAGCTCTCTCCTTTTTTCCCTCCTCACGCCAGTGTGAACAGTATTTGGAGAGCCCCGCATGCACTCGATTTTGACCAAAATGCCATTGAGACAAAAGAAAGCTGCTGTGAATTCCCTATAATTCACAGGTATGTGCATTATTTTTTCTCATACAGACAGGCCCTCCATCTGAGATTGCCTGCCATTCTCTTCTGGCCACCTGAGTGCCCAATGCATGATAGTAGTTGAACCAGATAGTCAGTTATCATCAACATGCCACTTAAGCATTCTTAAGCACAGGACTTTCAGAATATTTATATGGGAAATGAGCAAGCTCTTTGGTACTATTTTAGACTATGTATTACAGTCAGCCCTCAGTATCCATAGATTCTGCACCCATGGATTCAACAACCATGGTTCAAAAATATTCCAAAAAAATTAATTCCAAAAAGCAAACCTCAATTTTGCCATTTTATATAAGGGACACCAGTTTACTATGCTATTGTATATAATAGGACATGATCATCCATTGATTTTGGTATCCTCAAAGGATCCTGGAACCAAACCCCAGAGTATACTGAGGGCCCGCTGTATATGCATTCATAGATATCCCACCAATGGAGCTATCCTTCTGTGGTGGTGGGACTGCTTGTACCTGTGAGGCAAGAAGCTATGCTGATGGTAGCAGTGCTTATGGTAGGGTCTCCCATGGCAGACAGGCTTTTGCTGAGGAGACAGACTAAATGTGCCATACAGCTACTGAGAAGCAGCAGTAGTAGGGGAGTGACACTGGCAGAGGATTTCTCAGAAACAACGGAAGGGGCACCATAGCTAACACTTGTTAGGACTGTGCAGAAGGAGGCATGGTAAAGGACAGGTTGCTTACCTGTAACTATAGATCTTTGAGTGGTCTTCTGTGAATTCACACAGTTGGGTTTATTCCTGTGCCTGTGCAGAGAATACGGAACCTTCTGGCATCGCTAGTGAGAATGTGCATTGATACATTTTTGGCAGTAACTCTGCCCACACTAATGGTCCCTTAAAAGGCACTCCCGCCTAATTCCCCTCAGTTCCTTGAATGAGACCGCAATCAGAAGCAGCAAGAACATTAAGTACATATGCAGTAGTAGGACATAGAGGGGAGGATGGGCAGGTCTGTGTGAATTCACAGAAGACCACTCGAAGATCTATGGTTACAGCTAAGCAACCTGTCCATCTTCTTTGTGGTCTCTGTGAATCACACAGTTGGGTAGACTAGCAAGCTTCCCCACTGGAGGAGGGTATGTCCTGTACATCAGTAGATGAGGACTACTTCACAGACAACCAAGAAAGGGATTTGTTGATAAGCACATTCTTTAAACATTAAGCAATTCAGCAATGAGTTAATAGTCAATAGCTTAACCATGCAATACACTCACTTATTGGATGGAGGACAGAAGCACTGCCCTCCCAAATGCAGCCTCGTTCCTAGAATGAGTCCTCTCCATTGACGCCCCCTTGTCGTGGGAGAGAGGCTTGCATACCCTAATGATGTTTTGAGCTATGCTGGCAGTGGAATAATAGCCATTGGTAGGGTCTCCCATGCCAGACAGGTCAAAACGGAATGGTCTGACAAAGAGCGTCAAAGGGCAGGATGGGCTCTCTAGCCTTATGGCAACCATCCTAGGAGAAGGAAAACTCTAATCCCAAACCCGGGCAGATGGTGCTCGTCCAACCCTGTAAGGTCAACCATCTAAGAGAAGGGAACTCTAATCAAACCTACGACCCAAGGACCTCGCTGCTACGGCCATGCTTGCAAGGCCATGGCAGATGAACCTTTGGTTTAAAGGGTGAGGCCAGTTCTGCTCACGCTGCGCTCCACCAGAAAAATCCATTGCACAGGCTCGAAGGACAAATCCAGTTTGCCTTTTTAGCCATCAGCGCACTTGCAGAAAGCGCAGGATGAATCTTTCCTGAATCTTCGTTTGCGAAGAAAAGTCAGAGAGGAGTGGCCTACAACGAGTGTCCAGTCTGTAATGTGAAATGAATGTCAATGGTGAAAACCAGGTCGGAGCACAGCAGACATCCTCTAGGGGCACCCCAGAGGGGAATGCATTCAAAGTGGAGACAGCTCTCGTAGAGTGTCCACGAACCCGTGGAAGAAGAGGCTTCTTGGCCAGTTCATAGCAGAGAGCAATGGTCGACATCACCCACTTTGAAAGACGCTGCAACGAGATCGGTGCACCTTGCTTCGAGTTAGCATAGGAGACGAAGAGCTGAGGTGATTGACGGAATGGAGCAGTCCTTTGTATGTAGAATGCAAGCGCCCTCCACACATCCATGGAATGGAGGGTACGCTCGAATTCGTCCTTCGGGTCCTGCATCAAGGCAGGCAGGAAGATGGGTTGGTTAAGGTGGAAACTGGAGGCCACTTTGGGAAGGAAGATGTCCGGTCTCAACACCACCGTAAGCTTGTGGAAGCAGGTATATGGAGGGTCTGACTGTAAGGCACACAGTTCTCCAGCCCAACGAGCAGAAGTGATGGCAACCAGGAAAACAGTCTGAGGTTGTTAGAGGCCATAGGTTCGAAAGGTTGTCTCACCAATTGGGAGAGGATGAGTTTGAGGCTCCAGGTCGGAGTGGGATCGAGTACTGGAGGATGGAGATTGGCATAACCCTTCAGGAACTTCTTCACTGGAAGGGAGATGGTTGATTCTGAGCTTGGAGTTTGAGATAGCTGCCAGATAGCTTGAGAGATGAAACCGAGAGTCCTGCTTCCGACAAATGGAGGAATTGAAGGATCATCGGTACCAAGCAAGATTGAGGGTCCGATACCTGGTCTGCTAGGAACTTTTCAAAACGGTTCCACATGTAGAGGTAGGCTTTCCGAGTGGAGGGCTTCCTAGCAGTATCAATAACCGCCTGGACCTCTCGCGGCAGAGGGGAAAGAGAGATGGCATGAGACAGTTGCGGGTTCACAGCCAGATCCTCCAAGCCATCAGGCGAAGCGTGTCGAGGTCGGGATGCCTGACCTTCCCTTGTTGGATGGTGAGCAGATTGGGTCGGTCCGGAAGGTGAAGAAGCACCATCTGGACAGAAGCAGGAGCGGAGCAAACCACGGTTGCTGGGGCCACCACGGGGTGATGAGGATAGCATCTGACCGGTCTTGATGTAGCTTGGCAACAACCCTCATCAGCAGCAGGATCGGAGGAAAGAGGTATAGGAAGGGTCCGTTCCATTGATACAGGAAAGCATCCCCTCTGAATTCCTTGTGCCATGTTCTGGAGCAGAACTGGGTGCACTGTCTGTTCTGCGCGGTTGCGAAGAGGTCTATCAGTGGAGTTCCCCATCGATGGAAGAGGTCTGCCACCACACGTCGGTGGAGTATCCACTCGTGGATGCTGGAGCTGGAACGGCTCAGTCCGTCTGCAAGAGTGTTCTCCTCTCCAGGTAGATGGATGGACTGAAGAAAGATGTTCCTTTCGATGCACCAGTCCCAGATCTGAAGAGTAAGCTGGAGGAATTGAGGGGATCTGGTACTTCCTTGCTTGTTCAGGTAATACATCACTGAAGTGTTGTCCATGAGAAGTACCGTCCTGCCTCGAATCAACACCTCAAAGGCCCGAAGCGCCTTCTGGACCCCAAGGAGCTGCAAGACGTTGATGTGCAGCTCCCGTTCCTTGATACTCCAGGAACTCTGGATCTTGTGGTGTCCTAGATGGGCTCCCCAACCTTGAAGAGATGCATCCGTCATGAGGGAGACATCTGGTTGAGGAGGGTCGAAAGGAAGACCGGAGAGAACATTGGTTGGTTCCAACCACCAATCCAGGGTGGCGGACAGAACTGGGCATCGTTAGGAGTGTCCCGGGGGAGTCCTGTAGATGGTCGAAGACTCCCAGGAACCAGTGTTACAGCAGTCAGAGCCGAAGTCT
The DNA here is from genome assembly GCA_030847615.1 of Gambelia wislizenii. Taxonomy (NCBI): domain Eukaryota; kingdom Metazoa; phylum Chordata; class Lepidosauria; order Squamata; family Crotaphytidae; genus Gambelia; species Gambelia wislizenii. Next base: position 48,384,006 of record JAUMIR010000001.1, on the reverse strand, counting down.
GGCCAGGCGAGTGACTGACGTAGTGGCTGCTATGTGTCTGAGGAGGACTTGGATGGCGTGTGCTCGAACCCGTCGGGACCTTTGGCACTCGTGAATCAGGGATTGAAGGGTGTCGAACCAATCCCCAGGAAGGTACGCTGCTGCCGAGATCGAATCCAGCCAAGCTCCTATGAACTGGATCGACTGTGTAGGATTCAGCTGCGACTTCTCCATGTTCACAAGTCCCAGGGTGTGTAAGACATCTAGGGTAAAGGTGATGTCTCTCTCGAGCTGGTGCTTGGAGTCTCCTACAATCAGCCAATCATCTATGTATGGGAAGACTATCACCCCATGCGGTCGTAGGAAGGCCGCCACTGCTGCCATACATTTCATGAACATCCTCGGGGCCGTGGAGAGTCCGAACGGGAGTACACGGACCTGGTAGGCTTCGTCCTCGATCTGGAACGCTAGGAACCTCCTGTGGGAAGGGTGGATCCTGATGTGGAAGTAGACATCCTTAAGGTCTATGGATGCAAACCAGTCCCGTTGTTGAAGAAGAGGGAGGATAGCAGCAAGGGTGGTTATCCTGAACTTCTTCAGGATTATGTACCAGTTCAGTCCCCTGAGATCAAGGATGGGATGGAGGCCACCGTCCTTCGTAACCAGGAAGTATCTGGGGAAGAAGCACTGGTGAAGATGCTCGGCGTCCATGGGTTCGACGGCCCCTTTGTGAAGCAGGGGCTGAACCTCCTCGATGAGGGGAGGGGAGGGCGGCGTGGCACGGGCCCAACCTGTTGGAGGCAGTTCGTCAAACTTGATCCAGTAACCATGTCATACAATCTGGAGTACCCAGTGCTCCAATGTTATCGAAGACCAGGCATGCTGGAACAATGACAGTCTCCAAACAGGGGGGTCTAAAAGAAAATGGAAACATCAATATGGAGAGAGGACAATTCAAAACCTCCTTCTGCCTTGGTCTTTTGATTTTTGCTTGGAGGGAAGGCAGTAGCAGGAGGTGGATCCCTGGCTCCTCACCAATGAGGAAGATGACATTGGTTGCTGGAACCTAGATCACCTTGAGGATTGAGGCATGTTACCCCGTCTAAAGGGCTGGCCGTAGGAGGATGTGTGCCAGCCAAACCGGTGCCTAGGATGGTAGGCAGAAGATGAGGACAATGGCATACCGTACTTCTGTGCGGTGGACCTCATCTTCTGTGTGAATTCAAGTTTTTGTCCATTGAACCATTGAAGAGGCCCGAGCTGTCAAAGGGTACAGCTGCTTGCGTGGATAGGCCTGACGACCAAAGCCAAGCATGGCTGTGTAAGGCAACAGAACCTGCCAAGGTTTTGGCAGCACAGTCAGCAATGTGTCATGCTGAGTTCATCTGCTGGCCTGCAAGCAGTTGGGTCTCTGTCTGGATAGCCTCCGCCATCCTTCTCTCTTCCGGCAGATCCTGTATGAGGGGCGCCATCCTCTCCCATAGGACTCACTGGTAAGCCCCATACATGCTGAGTAGTTGGCTATCCGGAAGCTGAGCCCAGCAGCCGAATATAGCTTTTTGCCAATGATGTCCAGCTTCCTTCCCTCAGGGTCAGAAGGGGTGGACTGTGCTCGCCGTTGTCTCCTAGGCTGCGCTGCCTCAATGACCACAGAGTTGGGCTTCGGATGCTCCTGCAGCCATTCGACGCCATCCCCATCGACTCGATACAGGCAGTCAATCTGCTTCGAAGTCAACGGGATTGAATATGGATTTTCCCACGAACCCTGTGTCAACTTCAGAAGGGATGGAAGGACCGGAATGCGGGCCGCCAGTGGAGCCTTTGATTTGATCTGGTGATAGATGGGATCAACCGGGTCAGACTCCTTCTCTGTGACTTTGAGCTCCAGGGCATGCGACATGCGTACCACCTGCTCTGAGAAGGAGCAGACATCATCAGTAGGAGAGGAGGAATCCTCATCCAGTAATTCAGGCTGAGGGGATGGCAGGTAATGGAGATATCCATCAGAAGAGTCGGATGAGGTGGACGACTCCGACAAAGGAGATGGGCTACGGTGGCGGCCTAGTAGCGAGGATGTACGAGGCTTCGGAGTGGGAGGCAATGGAGGAACCGGGTGGAACGGCCCATGGAATGAGAGATGGGGTAGAGGTATCGACAAAACATGACAGGTAGCCGCCTCTTCTGTGAGTTAGAACACCCAGTCCGCATCACGATCAGTGCCTGGTGGTTTAGCCAAAGGCGCATTGAAGACAGACCTAGCCAGGTCGTAGGCCCCGTATGCCTGAACATCCTCCTGAATCCGAGAGGGGGGTGGTTGGGGCTCATCATCCTGTTCTCGCACAGCAAGAATCCCACAGCAGTTCTGACCAGGAGACCAATAGAGCGGGTGAAAGGCCATGAACCCATGGAGAGACCTCCGCTTCCTCACCCGACAGCTCGCCCACTTTGACCTCCACGATTTCCAAGGAGGGAGTTGGGGTTGCAGCTCCGGATCGGGGCTGGTCGGTACCGGCACCTCAGTCCCGAGGCGAGCGTTGAGGCTGCGGTACGGTGGGAGCAGGCTATACAGGTGGAGCATGGGTTGGCACCACAGTCACAGTGGGCTCAGTGTCCTGTTTAGCCTCTTCGGTCTCTCTTCAGCGTGGGTGCGCTTAACCTTCTTCTTCTTAGGGGCTTTACCCTTAGAAGATGCAGAAGACTCCCGGTCTCGGCCAGCATCCTTTGATCCCGATCAATCCCTAGGCTTGTCCTTGGATCTGACAGCCAACGAATCCGAGGAGGCTCGATCTCCAGCCGGGGTCGGCCTGGTGGCATGTTTGTGCGAATGGAGCACAGCTTCTGGGTCGGATGCTACATAACGGTGCCGAGAAGGGCTTCGTGACAGGTGGCGCTTGGCTTGAGAGGACTTCGGCGAGGGGGGGATCGTCCTCTTTTTTGTGGAGATCTCATGGCGGGTGTCGAGGCCGCAGAAGGGATCAAAGCCTTCTCATAGAGGAAGGACTTGAGGTGGGACGATCGGTGTTTCCACGCCTGAGGCGTGAAGGCCTTGCAATGTACACAAGCATCCACATTGTGGGACTCACCCAAGCAGATGAGGTAGCGTGAATGCCCATCAGAGCTGGACAGTTTCGCCTGGCAGATGACGCATTGTTTGAAGCCAGTTTTAGCGGCCACAGCAAATGGAGTGGAGAGTGAGTCATTGCCAAAAACAGTCCGGGTCAAGCCAAAATCAGAGATCAAAACCAAGTCAAGAGGAGTGCGAAAATCATCATCAGAAGTCTGAGTCAAGCCAAAAAAGTTTTCAAAACACACAGAGTCGAGGGCAAAGAGATAGAATCGTCGTCAAAATACAGTCCGAGTCAAAACCAAAAGCGAAAGAGATTCAACTAGCAAGCAAAGGTTCCTTCAAGCTGCTAACGTGGCGGAAAAATAGGAACTGAGGGGAATTAGGCGGGAGCGCCTTTTAAGGGACTGTTAGTGTGGGCGGAGATACCACCAAAAATGTATCAATGCACATTCTGCCTAGCGATGCCAGAGGGTTCCGTATGCTCTGCGCAGGTGCAGGGATAAACCCAACTGTGTGATTCACAGAGACCACGAAGTAGATCCCCTTTTGAACATCTTTTGACATGGAGACCCTCTGGTGAGACAATCCAAAATGAAACAAGAGATAGTACCAGAAGATGAATGTTCCAGGTTGGATGGCACTCAACAAGCTACTGGGGTACAGCAAGAGAGCAACTACGAGTAGTGCAGTGGGTAATGACACAACTGGACTCAAGCCAAAAAGATATTCAGCTGATGAAATGCTTAGAGGTGAAAGGAAAGTCCAGAGCTGCACAACATGTACTATAGGAACACAGAAAGTGAGAAGCAAGAATCAGGGGAAGCTAGACATAGTAAAACAAGAAACAGAGTATATAAACATTGCAATACTTGGAGTAAGCGAGCTAACGTGGACAAGAATGGGACATTTTGAGTCAGATAATAACTGTGATTTATTCAGGAAAAGAAAATCTAAGAAGAAATGGGGTGGCATTTAAAATGAGGAGAGATGTAGCAAAGCAGCCAAAGGCTATAATACAGTCTGACTACATAGTATCAGTAAGACTTCAAGAAAACCCACCAATATAACCATAATCCAAGTTTATGATCTAACTACAAAGGCGAAAGATGAAGAAATTGAAATATTTTTTTAAATTGATCACACACCAAAAAGGACTCCTTCTTAATAGACTGGAATGCAAAAGTAGGAAACAGACCAGGATCAAAGATTGTAAGAAAATAAGGCCCAGGATCAAGAAATGAAGCAGGAAAGCAATTCATTGAAATTTGCAAGGCCAACAGTTTGTTCGTTGCAAACACATTCTTCAAGCAACTAAAGAAGTGACTGTATACATGGACATCACCTGATAGTCAATACAGAAATCAAATAGATTACATAATTGGAAGCAGAAGATGGAGAAGTTCCATCTTTTCTGCCGAAATAAGACCAGGAGCTGATTGTGGCATAGACCATGTACTACTAATATTTTAAAAAATAGAATAAAGCTAAAGAACAATACTAAACCAACCATCATGTAGAAATACAACCTGAAGAACATCCCCATCAAATTTAAAGATAATGTAAAAAATAGATTTGCACTATTAAGCCTGATTGACTGGGAGCCAGAAGAACGTCTGACTGAAGCCAGGTACACTGTCAAGGAGGAAAGCAAAACTATAGAATCTGCAGCTTAAAAGAAAGAAAATCTTCAATGGATGAGAGATAAAACTCTTCAAGCAGTTAAGGACAGTCAAGAAGCAAATGTAAAAGGGGACAGAAATAGAGTGAAAATCCTGAATGCAACTATTCAGTGACTTCTGCACTGGGACAAGGAGAAGTACTATAATAGTCAATGCAGAGAAATAGAAGATGACAACATAAAAGGAAGATTAATAGGCCGCTTCCACAAGATCCGAGAAATCAAAGGGAAATTTAAACTGAGAGTGGGGATACTCTTCTACCCGCAGGGGGCCACATTGCACGAACAAGTAGAAATAAAAAAAAATGATGGAAACAATACACTGAAATGGGATGTTTTCCAGTTGACAAGGGGATCAGGCAAATCTGCTTTCTTATCAGCCTACCTGTTTAACTTGTATGCTGAACATATCATATGTAAAACAGGACTAGATTAAGAGGAATGAGGCATGAAAATTGTAGGAAGGAACACCCACAATTAAAGATATGAAGACTCCTGGGTGAGGAAAGTTGGTGGGTTGATATCTGCAAGATGCTCTGCAGCAGAGAAAGCTTAGGCAGCAAAATTGCTAGCTAGGAGGCAAGTTCTAGCAAGCAAAAGCTCTCTTTGGATAAGGACAGAACATCAGTTCACCTACAAATGGTCCAAGCTGCTAGTTTCTACCAGGAGACTGCAGAAACTTCAGTGGTTGGAAGGTGAGTTGAGCAGAGGGGGCTACCTTGGGATTAACATCAGGCTCAGCCACCTAAAATGACCCTTAGTGGACAATGGACCTGAAAAAAAACCCCTCACTTTCTTAATTATCTTTAAGAGCCTAATTTGCAAGTGAAATGAGTTCTGTCGATCAACAATGATACTAAAAACTTGGTGTGTTGCCTTCTGTCGTAAATAAGAATTGGGAACATAAAGGCTATTGTATATGATTTCGCTTAAAAGCAAAAAGCTTATGAAGAATCTGGCTTAATGAAGTCTTTAAAAGGATTAAAGAAACTAATTTTTAAAGATTCAACATTTCTTACTTTGATTTTGATCAGTGAATTTTGATAAGTTTGAATTTTGCTAAGTGGAGAGACCAGAATTTCATGGGATGAATTGTTTATTTTATAAGGAGATAGCAGTAGGAGACCAAATTGGGAAAGGAAAAAAAATGGCAGAGTTTTATGGTGTAACCCTACCATCTAGTAGACAAGGAGGAGAACTATAGAACTAAAGGGAAACATGAGAGATTGGCTGTTTTAACCCTGTAAGTGCTGGATTTTCACTTTGGGTCTACTGAAGATGGAGCAGTGTCTTTCTCAGAAATTCTACAAAAATTGTTAGATGAAATCAGATATTTGATGAATGAGGACATGCTAAAATTGAAAGAAGGCTTGAAATAAAAAAAAAATTAAGATATGCAGATGACACCATACTACTAGCAGAAAACAGGAAAGGCATGGAACAATTGCTGAAGAAAGTAAAGGAAGAAAGTGCAAAGGCAGGTTTACAGTTGAATATCAAGAAAACTAAAATCAAGACCACAGATGATTTACATAACTTTAAAGCAGATGATGAAGACATTGAAATGGTCCAAAATTTTCCATACCTTGGCTTAGTCATTAATCAGAATGGAAACTGCAGTCAAGAAATCAGAAGAAGATGAGGACTTGGGAGGGCAATTATGAAGGAAGTAGACAAGATCCTGCAGTTAGGATTGTCCATGCCATTGTATTTCTCATTTCTACATATGGTTGTGAAAGCTGGACAGTGAAGAAAGCTGACAGGAAGAAATGTGGTGCTGGAGAAGAGTTCTACAGATACCATGGACTGTTAAAAAGACAAATAAAAGGGTTCTTACAGCAAATCAAGCCTGAACTCTCCCTAGAAACCAAAATGACTAAATTGAGACTGTCATACTTTGGACATATCAGGAGAAGACATGACTCACTAGAAAAGACAATAATGCTTGTAAGGTGGAAGACCGTAGGAAAAGAGGAAGACTGCATTCCAGATGGATAGACTCAGTCAAGTCCCTGAATCTGCAAGACCTGAACAGGGCTGCTGAGGATTGGGTGACTTGGTGGTCTCTTATTCATAGGTCCATCATAAGTCAAAGTTGACTTGATGGCAGTTAACAACAACAAATTAATAGATACTAGCTGGACCCAGCATACCAGACGCCATTAAAAAACTCCCCCCAAAATGCCTGGTAGACCTCAAAACAACCCTGTAAGATAGGCCAGTGGGTTTAAATTCCTCACCCCCCCCCTTCTCAGCATTCCACACGTTTCCTGGAATTGCTGAGGGTGACTTGTGCTGTTATGCTGCTGCAGCCACTGCCAGTTGACTGCCTGGCTCTGGTCCAGTGGCAGCAGCAGCAGCATCCTGCCACCGCCACAGGTTGACTGCCTGGATCTCATTACAGCCCGTGACTGATGAGTGGCTTGAGGGAGGGAGAGGAGGGAAGGGCCCTTGTGAGGTGGTGATGATGGAGACTGAGTGGACTGTGATGTGAGAGGAAATTTGCATGAGGTTGGTGATTGGTTAGGTGTAGGCTGGGTGTGTTTCCTGAGCAGCCAGTCAGCACACTGGGAAAGGCAACATACCCAGGAGAATTATATATATAGATATAAACATAAGATCCTCCTTAGAGTGAAACAGATACATGACGATGTCTGGGCGCTCAATTTCATTATATTACATTACATTGGAGCACATGTAAGGCATCTTAAATTCATCACATTAGATCACATGGCCATCAAGATGTTACCCTTTCATAGGGACTTTATCTCTCTATTCAGTTCTTTAACAAGCTTGGTAATAGCTAATGCTACTGTTCCAAACAATATACTTTAGCCATTCCACATAATTTCTATAGTGACTCTTAGGGCAGTATAAAGACATTTCATAAAGGCTTTCATGTGTATAGATTTCTGTCCCTGTATCATATCCATAACAATCTTAACAATACAACTTATTCCATTATTTTTTCAGTTATACATTTTCATCTGTTGAGGAATCCCACATCTCTACCAGCTTCTGTGACTACACAGGTGTTTAAAGGTTGATCTCCTTCTTATTATCTTCAGCACATCCATTACTATAAACATGTTAACACCATCCGTTACAAACATAAATGGGACATACATTTATATTTTATATCTATTTAAACATCTCTCTCTCTGGCTCTTCTTCGCAAATGAAGATTCAGGAAGGACTCATCCCGCGCTTTCTGCAAGCGCGCTGATGACTAAAAAGGCCAATCCGAGATAAACAAGTCCGGTTGCAGAAAGCACAGCAGAAGGTCTCCTTAAGTGATTTTTCCGGGTTGTGATTCTTTCTGTGTTGTCGTTTCTCTTCAAGACTTATTCGGCATGAGTTCTCAAATAAGGCTAGCATTGTGGATAGTGCGTCTCCATGCCTCCTGATGTGAGGCCAGGGCGGACCATTGTTGGTGATCAATTTGGCTGAGCCTGAGATGTTGTTTCAGGGAGTCCTTGTATCGCTTTTTTGGAGCGCCCCTCTTACGCTGACCCGTGGTGAGTTCACCATAGAGTACTATTTTTGAGAGGTGATGGTCCTCCATCCTAGAAACGTGCCCTGCCCAGTGCAGCTGTATTCTCAATATCATGGCCTCAATGCTGGTGATCCAACTTACCAATATCAGTATATAAACATGTTTGGACAACATTTCCGGGCAGTTATCAGTATATTGGTTTCTTAGGAGCAGCATTGCTTGAAGGCAACACAGTTGCCTTCTCTTCATATGGTGCAGAGTGCTATAAGCAGTCTGATTTGGGCTAGTCCCTGCTTCTTTTTATTCTCTCTTTACACCCACTCAGCTTGTCAGCTGTCCAATCAAAATAAAGATCTTTATCTAGATGTCAAGTATATTAGAGGTGTCTTTAACTACTGTTCAGGGTGCACTTAGAAGTCATTTCACTGCCCATTGTCTAGTGTCCTACTAGTAGGGATCATTCCCGGACAGCTTCTCTTTTTATATCTTTATTTATATTCCACTGACTGACATTTTTTCCAGATTGAAGCCAGATTCTTAATGTTTCTGAATGATACAGACAACTCTCTCATAGATTTATTTCTTATGCTGTATATCGCACAATCTACAGGTGATACCAGGTTATATTCTGTACTTTAAAGTCATAGAACCAGGCCAAAAAGTTGACAACTGAATAACCTGTCCTGCAACAGAGGGAGGAATGGTAGAGCAAAAGAGGCAAGGAGTGAAGAGAAGGTTGGAGATGCAAGTGGTGGTGTTCAAGAAACAATGGAGGGGTGTATCGTGAAAGTGCAAGAGGAGGCAAGGAACAGAAAGAATTAAAGCTGTGGAGTAAGGAAGGGAAGTACTGTGAAAGCATGAAGTGAGGGGGAAAGGAAGAAAGTGAAAAAAGTGCAGTGGGAAGATGCAAAGAACAAAATAAGAATGTACAAGTGGAGGCAAAGTACAAGGGATGGATGTGCAGCTTTCTCCTTACTTCCCTTTGCATTTCCCCCCAGGAATCAGTTGGAATCAGGAGCTTTCTGTAAAATATTCATGGCTCTATACCTTTTTCCCATTAGGAAGAAAACTGATGGCACAACTCCATCTGACTGATGACAATGCAGTAGCAGTAGAAGTGCCTGACAAAAGGTTGTTGTTAGTATTATTTAGCACATCAGGAATATATGTGTCCACTTTAAATGGTTCCTGTCCTGTTATTAATCCTCACAACAACCCTTTAAGGTAGAATTGCTGAAAGGTAATGATAGTCCAAGGTCACATAGTGCTTGTGGCTCCCTGTTCCAGATCAAGAACAATAAACATTACTGTATCACTTCTCTGAGAAAGCAGTTATTATGATGCTAAGGCTGAAACACGACAGAAATAAATGCAAAAAAAAAAGTTTCAAATTTGCATAATTAGAAAGCAAACTAATAATATGAATCATTATAACAATTTGCATCATATGCAAATTACATGCCCAGATTTGAGGGGCTGGAATATGGTAACCCTATTTCTTATCCCACAAGCACTAGGAGGGTAGTTTCAGAATCATGTCATCATGGATTCAGTTTGATGGGTCATTCAAAATATCTCTGCATTTTAGGCAAATCCTAATCTTGCTGGACACTTTCAACCTGGTTCAGGCAAGGCAACCGGATTACACTTCAGCCAGACAAACTAGATATCCATGTCTTACTAGAATCAGAAAATAAATATACTTGCCTCAGAAGTCAGGCATGAAGTTGTGGAAGTTGATATCATAGAGAGTACTAACTACTGTAAGCAATAGGTAGAATGATATAGAAATGTCCACGCACTGTATCACTTCTAGGCACTGGGAGTCTGAAGACTGATTCGGAAGTCAGTGAAAAAATGATGGCTGGCTGCAGGGCTGGTTTATTAGGTAGAGATGCTAAAGGATGGGAAGGTTGAAAAGAGAAGGGAACTAGCTTAGACCTGGGGTTGGGGAAAGAGCAGAGAGGAAAGTGGAAGCAAAAGAGAATGAAGTAGGCATGAACAGGTTGAAGTAGCAGAAAGGAAAAGGTCAAGAGGAAAGGCCATCCATAACAAGAAAGAGAACTGCAGGAACAAGAAAGTCTATCTCCCTGAATGAGCCTGCCCACGTTTTAAGATCTTTGGGGGAAGGCTTTCTCTCTAATGTCCCACCACCATCACAGGCATGTTTGGTGAAGTCATGAAAGAGTGTTTTCTTGGTGGCTGTTTCCAGGTTTGGTTAGCCCCTCTCTCCCCTCCTCCAGGCAAAAACCTTTTTTATTCAGGCAGAACTTTGGCCTACAACTCATGTGGCAGAAAGAGTTTTTAATGGGGTTGTGCTTTTTATCTTTTTTTGCAATGTTTTAATTGTATTTTATATTATTTTAACTGTGTTTTAAACTTAATTCTTCTTTAATTATATTTAAAATTGTGTACAAACAGTTTTTAGCTGTAGACCATTTTGGATGCTGTATATGGATGAAAGCAGGACATTAAGTGATGCAGCAGCTAAAAAAGCCAATGCGATTCTAGGCTGCATTAACAGGAGTATAGTGTTGATCAAGGGAAGAAATAGTGCCACTGTATTCTGCTTTGGTCAGACCACACCTGCAATACTGTGTCCAGTTCTGAGCACCACAATTCAGGAAAGATATTGAGAAGCTGGAACGTGTCCAGAGGATGACCAGGATGGTGGGAGGTCTGGAGGCCATGCCCTATGAGAAGTGGCTTAGGGAGCTGGGCACATTTAATCTGGAGAAAGAAAGGTTGAGAGGTGAGATGATAGCCATGTTTAACTATTTGACAGGATGTCATACTGAGGATGGAGCAAGCTTTTTTTCTGCTGCTCCAGAGACTAGGACATGGAGCAGTGGGTTCAAGCTACAGGAAAAGACATTCCACCTAAACATTAGGAAGAACTTTCTGACAGTAAGAGCTGTTCGGAAGTGGAATACTGCCTCGGAGTGTGGTGGGGTATCCTTCTTTGGAGGTTTTTAAACAGAGGCTGGATGGGCATCTGTCAGGAATGATTTGATAGTGTATTTCTGTATGTCAGGGGTTTGGACAGGATGGCCCTTGTGGTCTCTTCCAACTCTACGATTCTATGATTCTAAGTAACTAAATAAATAAATCAATGGAAAGAAAATGGAGGGGTAAGCTACAAATCAGTGGGAAAATGTGACAAAGCCAGACTGAAAATGGAAAAGAAACTGAATGGAAGGGGAGGTAGATACCTGCAAGGATGGCCTGAAAGAAATAAGGTAAGACAATTTTGTATGTTTTTAGAGTTGGTAAACAAATTGGATATCCATGCTCTGGCAGGCAGAGATCAGAGGGATAGAATTTGGAAGCCACTGCCAGTGGGGAGCTCCCAAACCAAGAGGAGTTGCTGCAGAAGATCCAGGGGTAAGGTTCCCATCAGGACCAGGTACAAAATCAGGTCCTGGTTGCCTTCCTGGTGTGTGAGAAAGTGGATCAGAGGCAATGTGTGGGTGTGAGTGATCTGGTTGAGAAGCAAGATCAGGAAAACTCAGAGAAGACCCAGAGAGTCAAAGCAACCCCAAGGCATCTTTTCTTCGCCAAGCTCTTAGGGAACAGATCCTCATGTAGGTATCTTCCATACTTCATCTCTGCATTCTGGTAAGATGGACCAAACCACATTGAGTCAAATGTTAATAAAACATTGGTGACAAGAAATCTAAGTAGGCTTTGTGCCTTTTGGGGATCTGACTGGGATAATTTGAGATGCTGCAACCATCTAAATATGGATGATATATTTATTACTAATGGAGAGCTTTGTAACCAACATAGGTTCTTGTTAAGGAAAGAAAGACAGTGATCACAAACAGGGTGCCTTAATAGTGTGGGGAAAATAACAGGGTAATTCCAAATACCCACATCCTTCATAACAGTAAATATATTTATTTGAAATTCTGTTTAGATCATGGCTTACATTTTCAAATCATTACAACGATAGATGCATATACCAGGAGGTAAACATATTGTTGTCTGGATACAGCATACCAAGAGATAAAATTGATACTTTCTACATGTACAGAAAAGTTAAACAACTGGAAGACTCTTAAAAAGGAAGGTTTTTTTTCTTTCTTTTCTTAAAGTTTTAAGAATATTAGTTTATATTGCTGTGTACAGCTTTTGTAATTGCACTTAAGAACAGTCTCCTTATTTTAATAAACTTTCTAATTTTAGTAGAAGGTCCTTTATGGAAAGAAATTAATATTTTATCAACAGTAAATTACATCAATAAACCTTCCTTGCAGAGAAACAAATTGGTCTTTATTAGCATCTGGCCAGTCAAATTGCCCATAAAGAATTCTTAACCAAGGGCTCTTGAAAATTAACAAAACAAAAGCACAGAAGTAGCAGAGCTTTAAATTATACAAAGCTACGCAAGCATGTATATACTCATGGGACAGGTGGCTCTCATATAAGACAGATTATAGCACTTCCAGGGCTAATTTGCACATGGGATGGACATCACACACACAAAAAATTAATGTGGCCCCAATGTCCCTGAGTATACATAGGAGGTGCTGAAAGCCGGCTGCTCCACTTACAGTTTTTATCACTTCTGAATTGCATTTTAATAGTACATTTTTCTTTTGTTCAGACATGAAAGAAAATTGGCTATCTCCAGGGATTGGAAGATGACTGAAATGACAAGGCTAGCAGCTTAGGAATTTGCCATGAAAAGATAGAATTTAGGATAGCCTTAATATTAAAAATAAGGTATTTAAAAACAAACAGCTTTCTATAATAAAAACACATTTTAAAAGTGTTGCAAAGCAACAAAGACAATGCTCCTATCTTATTGTATAATAACTACATATATGTGGATATATATTATATAAATATAAAGATTCCTTGATTTATAGGGTCACTTTACTTAGTATTTTTTGGAAAAATTAAGTTTAAAAATATATCCCTGGTCTTTGCATTTTGTTTTGTTATGTTTTTTTTTAAAAGGAGAATAACTGAGATTGGAAACATGTATTGCAAATGTTTACAGAAAATAAAGGATGGTTCAATTCAGGAACCAGGGTCCAATGGGGTATAGTACAACCCCCTATCAACGGGACCCATATCCGTGGATTCACTTATGCACATTTGAAAAAATATCAACTTTCCAGGTATCTTCTAGGTCCTCCAGCATGACTCTATGGTATGCTTCCACTAGAAGCTGGCCATAGTTGGGCTGGAGGACCTAGAAGATGCCTAGAGAGGTGCTCTCTCTAAGCATCTTCTAGGTCTGTGGTTCCCAAACATTGGTTCTCCAGATGTTTTAGACTTCAGCTCTCCAAATTCCTGACCACTGGACAAGCTGGCTGGGGTTTCTGGGAGTTGAAGTCCAAAACACCCGGAAGACCAAAGTTTGGGAACCACTACTTTAGATTCTCCAGCATGACTCTATGGTATGCTTGGGCTGGAAATCATTCATTTTAATAGGGTTCACTATTATCTGCAGTTTCTGGTATCCACTGTAAGTCCGGAATATGCCTCCATGGTGGACTGTACCTCAGCTGGATCCACTTCTTCTGCCACTGGAATTAGAACCTTTTCCCCTCCTTGTTCAGTCCCTCCCCATGATACCAAGAAACTGTTCTAGAAAGCTTCCTCTTGCCACCACAGAGGTTTGAATGTGGGAGAGGAAGAAAGTACTAATTCCGCTAGTTGAAGCAACAGATCCAGTGAAAGTACTTTGTTGGATCCTGGCCATATTTAATGAAATGGTTTCCATTTGGGTAGATGTGCTAGAATAAGAATCTTGGACTGTGGCACCAAAATGGTTCTGATAGTTTTTAAACCTTGAGTAAAAGCCACATGAGTTTTAGACAGTTATAATGAATTCAGATTTCTCTGCGTAGGATCTGAGCTCAGATTTTCAAAGGAGATCACAGTGAGCTTCAATTATTCTAGAAATAAGACTGTTTTAACATCCAGAACAGAGAAACACGTGTAAACCATTTTTATTGATAGCATATCATGCAATTTCCAGCCTAAGATGGGCCATTCAAAATTAAAGGTAATGTGGGTTAACAATGTGTTTTGTGGTTATAGTGAGGACGCTCAGAGTCAGACTCCAGCACCATATTTTTTTTTGTCCCAACAGTGCTCTCTTTCCACTGTGAACCTGGAAGATTAAGCTTGGTGCTCTGCTAGGATACCATTTATGATGTGGCCTGTCCCAATATCCAGTTCTTTACTTCATAGCCCTATGAAGCTTTACTACTATAGAGACTACTCCTCAGATGTTTTTGTGAGGGCTATGCATATGTGCCAGCTCCATCATCTTGTTTGCTGTTCTGGATTCACATCTTACCTAGTTTTGTCTACTACTTCTGGCTCCTCTGTGAGCTTTGCTGGTTGAGACCCTAAGCACTTCCTCTTCTGGGCCATATGCTTGTGGACTGACTAAGCTGACAGCCAGCTGCTGCTGCTGCTGCTATCATCATCATCATTTCTATCCCACTTTTTCCGCAATTTGGGACTCAAAGTGGCGTACAATAAATCGGCATTGTTAAAATCAGCAAAATACAAAAGTTAAAACATAATTAAACAACTAAAAAAGTTTAAAACAGTTAAAATACTAAAAACACACGCACATGCGCACACGCACACACACACACACACAGCACTGCCATTTGCAAAGACCGGCAAAGGCCTGCTGAAACAGGAAAGTTTTTACTTGGCTCTGGAAGGAAGGCAGGGAGGGTGCCCATCTGACTTCTTTGGGCAGAGTGTTCCAGAGCCTGGGGGCATCCACTGAGAAGGCCTTCTCCCGAGTTCCCACCAGGTGTACCCATGAGGGTGGTGGGATGGAGAGAAGGGCCTCCCCAGCAGATCGAAGAGCCCGAGCTGGTTCAAAAGGGAGAATATGGTCCTTCAAATAACCTGGACCTGAACCCTGTAGGGCTTTAAAGGTCATAACCAACACTTTGAACCAGCTAATCTTCAATTTCAGAACTCTACTGCCTAGAGCAGGATGGCAATCATGTGTCATAAAGTGTGTGTCATTTCTGAAAACACACGTAGAAGGGCATCATTTCTTCTGAAGAAAAAGATTAACAGGAACAGGGGAGGAACTGCAATATGTACAAATGATATACGAACGTGTGAAGAAATCCATGAATATGAACATGGCATGTCATTTGAGAGCATTTGAGTTCAAAGGAGATGGAAAATAAGACTATACTGCAGGGGTTCACTATAGACTGCTGAGGCAGACAGAATTGGATGATGCCTTCACAGACCATAATACCACATTTTCAAAGAGGAGAGACAAGAATTAATGGGAGATTTCAACTACCCCATTATTTACTGGAAATCAAACTTTGCTTAGAGTGAAATTTGAAATTTCCACTCATTTCATCTTTCAAAAGGTTGAAGAAAACACCAGGAGATCAGCTGTCTTGGATATGCTCCTTACCAGCTGATGAGGTAAAAGGAATGGGGTTAGTGTTGCTAGCCTGGTAGATAAGACGAATGCTGTGAAAGTATATTTTTCAGTATGACATTTGGCAAGGTTCTCTATGATATTTTT
This sequence comes from Gambelia wislizenii, assembly GCA_030847615.1. Lineage (NCBI taxonomy): Eukaryota > Metazoa > Chordata > Lepidosauria > Squamata > Crotaphytidae > Gambelia > Gambelia wislizenii. Next base: position 48,368,246 of record JAUMIR010000001.1, on the reverse strand, counting down.
GTTGGGATGCCGGTGAAATGTGAGCTAGACAATGCTATTGTTGGGCGGATTTGTAGCAGCTTGATGAACCATACCCAAAGAGTGCTTGTTAACTGCTCATTGCCAATCTGAACAGAAGTGATGTGGAGTGCCACAGGGTTCTGTCTTGGGCCCAGTGTTATCATACATCGTTGTAAATTACTACGATGAATGTATAGAGGGATGCTCCTCAAATCAGCCCATGACGCCAAAGTAGGTAGGAAAACAAATAACATAGAAGACAGAAATAGGATTCAAGGTTACTTTGACAGAATGGAGAACTGGGCCAAAATTAATGAGTGTATTTAAGCAGATAAAGCTAAAGTTCTGCATTAAGGCAGGAGGAGCAAGTTGTACATTATAGTTGTAAGATGGGTGACAACTGTCTTAACAGCAGTTACATGTCTAAGATGTATAGTGTTTTTAGTTGACTACAGGTGAAATAAGAGTCAGTGATCTCTCTCTCTCTGGCTTTTCTTCTCAAACGAAGATTCAGGAAGGACTCATCCCATGCTTTCTGCAAGCGCGCTGATGACTGAAAAGGCCAATCCGAGATAAACAAGTCCAGTTGCAGAAAGCACAGCAGAGGGTTTCCTTGGGTGATGTTTCCGGGTTGTGATTCTTTCTGCGTTGTCGTTTCTCTTCAAGACTTGTTCGGCGTGAGTTCTCAAATAAAGCTGCAGCATTGTGGATAGTGCGTCTCCATGCCTCCAGATGTGAAGCCAGGGTGGACCATTGTTGGTGATCAATTTGGCGAAGCCTGAGATGTTGTTTCAGGGAATCCTTGTATCGCTTTTTTGGAGTGCCCCTCTTACGCTGACCCGTGGCGAGTTCACTGCAGAGTACTATTTTTGGGAGGCGATGGTCCTCCATCCTAGAAACGTGCCCTGCCCAGCGCAGCTGTGTTCTCAATATCATGGCCTCAATGCTGGTGATCCCTGCTTGCTCAAGGACAGCAACATTCGTCACATAGTCAGTCCAGAGTATACTTAGGATTGTGCGTATACAGCGCTGATGAAAATGTTCGAGGAGTCGTAAGTGGTGGCAATAGGTGAGCCATGTTTCAGAACCATAAAGGAGAATAGACAGTACAATGGATCTATACACACTGATTTTTGTGCTTCACCTCAGGTGTTTGTTACTCCAGACTCTTTTGTAAAGTCTTCCAAATGCACTATATGACTTTGCTAATTTGTGATCAATCTCTTTGTCAATCTAGGCATCTGAGGAGATGATGCTTCCCAGGTAGGTGAACTGCTGAACAGACTTAAGCACAGATTTGCCGACAGCAATGTGGGGATGTTGGTGTTTGTCCTGTGGTGCAGGCTGGTAGAGAACTTCCATTTTCTTCAGGTTGACTTCCAGCCCAAACAGCTCTGCAGCTTTTGCGAAGCAGGATGTTAGGCGCCGTAGAGCTGCTTCTGTGTGGGCAACAAGGGCAGCATCATCAGTGAAGAGCAGCTCACGGACTAGATAGTTTAGAGTCTTAGTGCGAGCCCTCAGACGGCTTAAGTTGAACAAGCGACCATCAATACGGTAACGTATATAGATGCCGTCTTTTTCGAGCTCTGCCGTAGCCCTTTGAGTCAGTGACAAGAGTCAGTGATATCTCTCTGGCTTTTCTTCGCAAATGAAGATTCAGGAAGGACACATCCCGCGCTTTCTGCAAGCGCGCTGATGACTAAAAAGGCCAATCCGCGATAAACAAGTCCGGTTGCAAAAAGCACAGCAGAAGGTCTCCTTGGGTGATGTTTTTGGGTTGTGATTCTTTCTGCGGTGTTGTTTCAGAAAAAGGATTCTATAGGCTTCATCAACAGAAATAAGCCTGTATTTACCTTCCCGTGAATAGTCACAAAGCAACAAACACTAAAGGGAAGATATGTAGGTGAAGAAATTACATGCTATGTCAAATGGACATCCTTCACCACTTGACGGAGGATCTCTACAAAAAAATGTGATAAACATATCATCTAGATTGAGCCATAGTCACTTATCTTCCTTTTTTCTCTCTCCCAGCTTTGTGTGAAACTGCCTCTTCCATTCACCAATACCAAGATTTCATAGAAAAGATGGATGGAAAGATAGAAGAGAAGAGCTGGGAATGCTCTATTGTTCATTACAGTAGGAATGTCCAGATCATGAGAAGCGATGGTATCTCTCTTTTCTGTTTGTCACACTTCACCTGCGGTACTGTGTCCATTTCTGGGCACCATATTTTAAGGTGTGTACTAGAATCATACAATCACAAAGTTGGAAGGGGCCCTATGGGCCATCAGGTCCAAACCCCTGCTCAATGCAGGAGCTCCAGCTAGAGCATCCCCAGCAAGTAATTGTCAAGCCTCTTTTTGAAAACATCCAGAGAAGAAGACCCCACCAGTTCTCTAGGCAATTGGTTCCATTGCTGAACAGATCTTGCTTTCAAGAAGTTCCTTCTAATGTTCAATCAAAATCTACCCTTAAAACCATCAAACCCAGTTCTACCCTCTGGGGCTGCAGAGAACAAGCCTCAACTGGACAAACTGGCATGTGTCCAGAGGAGATGGATGGTGAAGGACCTGGGGAACAATTTCCATAACAAAGCTTGAAGTGGGCTTGTATATTTAGCAAGGAGAAGCGATGATTAGCAAGTGGTATGATAACCATCTTCAAATATCAGATCCTTTATATATCGCCGATGAAGCAAATTTGTTCTCTGTTGCTCCAGAAGGTAAAACTCAGACCGGTGGTTCAAATTACTGCAATAATGATTTCAGTTAAAAGTTAGGGAAAACTTCCTGATGGTGCAAGCTGCTCAGCAATGGAACAGATTGCATCAAAAGCTGGTGGAGTCTCCTCTGTCAGAAGTTTTAAGCAGAAACTAGCTGTCTGTCTGCCTATAAGGTATGCCCTGTATTGTAGGGGATTTTGTGTTATAAATGGAGGTTGGACTAGATGACCTTTGAGTAATTTCCAACTCTAGTATTCTGCTTCCAACTTTATTTCCTTCATGTCAGGCTAAATCAATGGTTGTACTAATTTAGTTGCTGCATGCAAGAGATAATGTAGTGCATAATGATTGCATACTAAGAAAGAAAACGAAAGCATAGGTCATATTTAATGTACTTTCACACAGTAAGTCTTTGAATATTTTTACTTAAAGACTACACAGTCTTACACTGCCGATTCCTTAGCAATCAGTTGTTGGTTTTTTAAAAAAAAAACTGTATTGAACATAATTTGTTTTCTGATATAAAACTAAGAATCATTGGGCTGGTTTGGTTTTAACCCTAGTTTGCAGTAGATGTAAAAGCTTCAGACAAAATGCTAGCCTAGTTCTTGGATAAAGCAAAAGTAACTGAGACCTCTTGTTTGCAGACAAATTCTAGAACTTCTTAATTATGTACAGACTTATTATCTACATCCCCAGTGTTATAAAGTACCAGAACTTCATTAGAAAAATTAAGCTGGAAAAATGAAGGCACTACTTTGTAAATTTCCACTGGAAATTAGCTAGAAGAGGCAGAGGAATACTGGATCAAAAGAGGGTAATCATGCTTAACTGTGCCCTAGAGCACCCGCATGTATAATACGATTTGCACAGTAACTACCTCTCCTATTACTGCTTGTTTGGAGTATTCTGTGTTAATGGGGTTAGCTAATTTAGTATTTTAACTTAAAAAGACTCTGCTGATTAATAAATGTTGCACACTGTGCTAGTAATTAAAATAAATGGAAGAGTTACAAATAGAAGTTGAATTGTTAAGAAAACATTATCTGAAAATATATGATAATCCCTGTTTATCGTAATACAATAATAGTCCAGAAAATATGCAAATTGCTAAAGTTGCAAAGCATCTGAAAAACTAGAAATAACTTGAAAAAAGTTTTAGATGTGTTAGATTTGTAAGACAACATTCAATGCCTGCTTTTCCAAGATCTGTCCATTGCTCTTCAAACTTGAAAAAATGGAATTTAAACCCCAAAGAGCCAAATCAGTAAAGGGTAATATGTACTGGAAGCATCCCTCTATTCAAATGGAAAAAATGCAGGCAAAGGGTTCTGGATGCATGCTTCCCAGGACCTCTTGTAGCTAGGAGCAATGTATACACTGCTGACTGCCTGTTTGGGAAGACTAGTGGATCAACTACAGGCTTTTACATGTCACCTTCCTCCCATCTCCTAAGTAAGCCCCATTGGTGGGTTTTATATTTTTACCCCTTGAAACAGGTGATTGTGTCAATCTTTTTTGCTTCTGGCTGGCTGGATGAACCATTAAAGAGAATGAATCAGGGGTGGGTGGGGGGAATGTCATGGAAAGGGAACAAATTCGTATTTGTTGATTATTATCATTGTAGGGTATTTTAACTGTTAAATAAGGAGAAAAGTGTTTGTGGATTTCCTACTTCATGTGTAAGAATAATATACCTTTCTCTGGACACTGCACATTTGACTTTGGGGTGGTGAAACTCTGTGACTGTGCTTCAGGCAGAAAAATGTTTTTGGCTGGCCCTGGCTGCTGGACATGCTTGGATATACACATGCAGCATTGCATGGGCAAGCTATCTACAGCTGGATTTTATCACCACTGCAAAAGCTTACAGAGATTAGAAACACACTTATTTCTGCACTAAACAGGCATAAAAGAAAGAAAAATCCAAAACTAGATTTTGTGTCTGGTATTTTGGTCAGCACCAACAGCCAGTATGGTGTAGTGGTTTGAGTGTTGGACTAGAACACTGGGAGACCAGGGTTCAAATCCCTGCTTGGCCACAGAAACCCAAAGGGTGACCTTGGGTAAGTCACACTCTCTCAGCCTCAGAGAAGACAATGGCAAACCTCCTCTGAACAAATTCTGCCAGGAAAACCGTGTGATAGATTCACCTTAGAGTTGACATAAGTCAGAAATGACTTGAAGGCACACAACAACAGCTTTGTCAGCACAGCGCCAGTTAAAAATATCCATTGTGAGTTTATTTCACTCCAGTGAAGAAATTTCACGTTTTGTAAACACACATTTGTGCACAGTCTCCTCACTGCTATTATAAATCTCCTTGGCAATATTGGCTCAAGTCTGAACAGCAATGAAACTTCCATATGTTATCTCATATTTTCTTAATCTATTATAAACTGCTCTCCTCTCTTAGGATATAATCTTTATGTTCTTAGTTAGATGGAAAATGTCCAACATTTAGACTTTGTGAGTATTTACAATATCTAGGACTACATGTGTACCAACCTCCATGTCTCTGAATTATGTGGAATCACCATAATTACTTTTCAGATGCAGCCACATTAAACATCAGGTCAGTCCCAAGATGAAATCTTTAAGTTACTAAGGCTGTGTTTATTGGAGGAGTTGGTGGTGGCTGACTTCTCTCCTGGACAGTAATGCCCGATTTGCTTGACCAAGATCAGTGCTGAGCAGTGGCTACTCATCTGAAGCAGCTAACCTAACTACTTAAGTAGGATTATTACAGAATAATAGACCAATCCAGAAATCAATCAAAATGAAATGGGTTTAGATTTAAACCGATTTAGATCCACTGGCCTCAACTGAGCAAAAAAGAAGGGGGAAAAAAGGTATAAATCCAAGTATTTCAGCTTTCCTGGGTAATAAACCAAGGCTTAAGACATTTGATTATCTTGTTCTAAGATATAGTACTTTTAGAAAGGCTTTCACATAATGGTTGCTTTTAAATGTTTCAGAATCAACAGCTTCTTTGTGTCCATCAGTGACAGCAAAAGAAATCAAAAGAAGTAAAAATGAAAGCAGAATGGAAAGCAAGGAACTTACACATCATCATGTATACGGTTTCGCCATTCTTCCTGTTTCAGTTTTTCTCTGGCAAGCTGTAGCGAGGTCTCTGATGCCGCTACCCGCAAAAATGGTTCTAAAGGCTTGTAACGCTGCTGTAGCACTTCAACAGGATCACGAAAGGGGCCCTGACAGATACAAGAGAAGCAATGTGTTTTACACTGGGGTTGTTATTCTTTGTTTTGTTTTTGATTGTCTTGTTTTGGCAGCCAATCTCTGATGTACAGAAAAAAAATATTCATTTTATTTTTAAAAAGTTATTCCAATGTCTCCATAAACATGATGCAGATTACCATATTAAAGGCTGAGTACAGGATCTGCCCTCTGTTGATGGAAGGGCTTCACTCACAGAAAGAACATCCATACAGTTTTGGAGGATTATCTCTCCCTCCACTGCACCATAGCTCACCCCATCCAGCAGGGTTCCTTGACCCTCCATGTAGCATTTTGAGGAGGCTAGAAGGGTTGCAGTGGAGATAGTACTCTACGGTGAACTTGCCACAGGTCAGCATAAGAGGAGCGCTCCAAAAAAGTGATACAAGGACTCCCTGAAACAACATCTCAGGCTCAGCCAAATTGATCACCAACAATGGTCTGCCCTGGCCTTACATTGGGAGGCTTGGAGACGCACAATCCACAATGCTGCAGCCTTATTTGAGAGCTCACACCGAACAAGTCTTGAAGAGAAACGACAACACAGAAAGAATCACAACCCAGAAACATCACCCAAGGAGACCTTCTGTTGTGCTTTCTGCAACTGGACTCGTTTATCTCGGATTGGCCTTTTTAGTCATCAGCGTGCTTGCAGAAAGCGCGGGATGAGTCCTTCCTGAATCTTCGTTTGTGAAGAAAAGCCAGGGGGGCGGGGAGAGATAACTAGAATAATTCAATTTTAGGGGAGGGAGGTAGCATTGTTAAAAGAACGCAGCATGGTGTAGTGGTTGAGCATTGGACTATGACTCTGCAGTTCAGAGTTCTGATCCCTGCTCAGCCATGGAAACCCATTGGGTCACCTTAGGCAAGTCACACTCTCTCAGCCTCAGAGGAAGGCTAAGGTGGGGGCAAAAATCTTGTCAAGTAAATCCCATAATAGGATCACCCAAAGGTCGCCATAAGTCAGAAAAGTCTTCAAGGCACACAACAAGAACAAGAACAACAACAACAACAACAGCATTGTTTGTTGAAGAAAGAAAAACAGAATCTTGCATCACCTTAAAATATATATTTAATCACTTTGTTCATTTCTTTAGCGCTCTAAGATCCTTTCCTGTTTTCATTCCACGCAGACACTGATGTATAGGGATAAATAATGTATCTTTAAACTATCAGAACAACTAAGTGAACAAATATGTCTCTTAACTAAGATACTCTCTTTTCGTTAGCAACTTACAACAGCAACTTACAACATAATTCTGTATATAACCTACTCAGAAGCAAGGCTGAAATTCACCCTAAGTTACCCAGAAATAATGGCAGTAAATACATCAGAAAGAAATTTTGAGTAAACACTTAGGAAAGTACTGTTAGAGTATTTTAAAAACCCCTAAAATTATCATTCATTATTATAGTCTTCCTATGTATTAAGCCTAAGGAAAACACACATCTTTCAGAATCATTTTGTATTGAAAAAAAATCTCCAATCTTATTGGAACATGGCAGAATTCTTAAATGTTAATATGCTGAAACAGTTATCAACATTGCTTTAAAAAAAAATCTATTAGGCTCTCCTGTTTTCTGTTTTAACCACGAAGAAACACATTCAAAGATTTTTTAAAAAAACATTGTAAAGGTATTACTTTATATGTTTTATGTCAATGCCAGTTAAAAAGAAGTCTTATTTCACTTTCATGCTTTAATCTTTTGATGGAAAGCCAAATTTAAAATTTATTTGTTATTATACCGTGATAACTTTCCACACATTAAGAGAGTTTCTGTTATGCACATAACAGTGAAAATAGCCAAGATCTCAATTTGCCTTCCATGACCTTGGCTAGATCACATAAATAGGAGAAAAATGCTTTAAAACAAAGGATACAACATTTCAAATTGTCAGTGAGGGTTCAAAGGAAGAATACTTCTCTAAATTAAAAAAAAATGTGCTAGTATATATTTATTTATTAATAGTACTTGTCAATCACAGTTTGATGATTAAAGAAATTAAAAACCATTTTAAAAGCCAATTATATAAATCAAAGGTCAGAAGAAATGATACAGTTTTAGTTGTCTATCAGAGGTTCAATAAGGATAGAGTCAGCCTGACTTCCCTGGGGACGGAGTTCCACAATTGAGGTTCTGTTGTAAAGAAAGGCTTCTTTTGTGTATTCACTGACCTAGCCTCTTGGGGTGGTGGGAAAGAGAACAGGAATGAGATATCCACTCAGTATTTCAAATTCTGGGTAGGCTTGTGCAAGAGAAGGCAGTTTTTCTGCTACTGTGGTACCAAGATATGAAGCTCAGTATCAAGATATGCAGCTCAATATGAGCACTTTGAGTAGTTTTTACAGGTTGATAACTATTTTGGCGTATGTTGCACAAAATGTAAGCACCTGAAGCCTGAGTATTAGGGACACATGTCACATGTCTGTGTAATAGTCACATAGAAAAAGTCACATGTCTGTGTAGTAAGTGCCAGCCTCTCGTCTAGTTCTGGGCATGCAGCCCCCAACCCAAAACAAGACAATACAAGAAAAGGTCTGGCAGAGAAAACACTAAACAAATAACCAGAGTCTGGCAGAGAGAAACAGCTTCAAAGATGTACTGCACTGGTGCAATAGTGTTAATCAGGTTGTACAATCATCTGCCATCAGCTTGATGCAATTATTTGTTGCCAGATAGCCAGTGTAGTGATGGTCAGTGATGGTTAGTTGCCTCATACACATGGCCAATGAAATCTCATTTCTGACTGGATAGAATTTTTTTTACATTAATGGGAATCTATCTGATTGGACAGATAGATGCTGAAGATAATATAAAAGTTTCCTCCCCAGAGACAAAATGTAAGCTGTTCATTATAGTCTCCAACCAAGGGTGTATCTACACTGTGGAAATAATGCAGTTTGACAGCACTTTAACTGCCATGGTTCCATCCTACAGAATCCTGGGAGTTGTGATTTTGTGAGCCACCACCACTCTTTGGCAGAGAAGACTAACCACCCTGTAAAAATATAAATCCCAAGATTCCATAGGCTGGAACTACAGCATTTAAAGTGGTATCAAACTGCATTATTTCTACAGTGTAGATGCACCCCAAGTGTTAATGAGTTATGCTTGATAAATATGAATTGCAAATAGACTTTGATGCATCAGGCAGGGAGCTGCCGCTTGCCAGAGTGTAAACACATTGTAAAGAGGCATACTGGAAGGGTAGGGCAGTAAAAAGCCATCTTGGAGAAGACCACATTTTAAAGTACAAACTGAAATTTCCCTCCTTCTGACTGACAAGGAAATGGTCTCATTGACAATCAGTACTTACCTTTCTTGTTTACCTCCACTGAATGGAGACCCTGCCAAACTGACTCAGACTGCTACACCTCCCATTGTAAGTTATTGTGCAGTTTCCACAGATGTTGGGCAATTCTATTTATATTTGAAATAGGGCAAAGGTCTATACCTGATTGGCAACGTCTCAGATGTGCAGCTCCATTGTGTTCATTTCCCCAGCCCATCTAAGAGTCATTACCAATGCCCAGAGGGTGAAAGGCAAAGGTCACATTAACATCTGCCCTTTGCCCACAACCCCCCCCCAAAACCCCTTTGCACATGAGCCACAGGCTTTGCACTCATCACTCTAACCACATGGGGCCTTCTGAACACTCCACAGAATAATATCAGAATAACGCTCTGCCCAGACATGTCCCCTCACTCCTGGTGATGGCTCCCAAGTTAGAAAAGGGATCAATATAGGCCAGAGAGAGAAAGCGAAACAGAGACTCTTTTTTCCCACAGAAGTCTGCAGACCAGACCCCTTCCTCCCCTGTTACCTGTATGGAATGGGCTTGAGTCCAGACAAGCACGCCAGCCTGTCTCTGCAGCTGCTGCCACTGCCTTCTGTGTCATACTCTCTGATGTCAGGAATTAGGTCTGCAAAGCCCCCTGCATGTGACCAGCCTGATCACACGCTGCAGGCCCACTTCCTGGCTATGGAAAAGTGAGGCAGAGGGCAGCTGCAGTGAAGGGCCAGCAAGCTGGAACAGGCTCCTGCGATCACATGGGGCCTGATCTGTTTTTTGCCAGCTGGAATGGGTTAAAACAGGTGTGTGTGTGTGTGTGTGTTTTTAAACACACTGTAACGGGCCCTATCTCCCCCCCATCTTTGCCCCGGGGTCGTGAGGATTGCCTGGGGGAAAAACAGGGGGAAAGCCCTGCATCGTGAGGACTACAGGGCTCCAAGAAGGGGGCAAAATGGTGTAAATTGTCTGTGTAAACAAGCTCTTAGTTTGTAGTCCCTTAAGCTTAACTGCATCCCTCTAGTCCCTTAGATTGGTCAGGAGAACGGTTTTAGCCATTGTTTTCCCCATTTTCCTTTGACAAACTACTACTAACAGCTTGTATTGGGCACAGATTATGCTGTTGGTCTATCTTTTTATGTCTTTTTAATAAAGAAGTAATGGGTTTTGCTGCAAAATCGGGTTCCCTTGATCTGATTTCTTCCCTTCTGCCTCAATTTTACTTGGAGTCACTCTGATTAATTGTCCATTTAAAAACCTTTAGGCTGCAGAGACTTAGTGCCTGGAGCTTCTTCTCCAAACCAGTAAACCCAGTGCACAGCTCTTAGCACAAGTCAGACCTACTTGTCTGTGACAGCTTTATGCCACTGATGCTATTCCTGGCTGGTAAATACCTTTAAAATGCTGGGAAGAGAGAGGGAGAGAAAACCTTTGCTCTAAACATCAAATAAGCTATATTAAATAGAAATTTCTTATCTAGATAGATAGTCTATGGAAGAACATTATTTTCCATGGATGCCTATGTGTTTCATCCACAGAAGGTACATAAAGATTCAATTCTTTACAAGCGTTATGCTGTATAGCTGCCTCATAGTGATGTTTGCTAAGATGAATATGAAAGAATATGATGAGGATGAATATGATGTAAGAGGTTTGATGCCTTAGTAGAAATGCAAAATCAATAATAAGCTGTGTGCGTAGACACTGACAAGTCTATATTCCTCCCGCAGGGGAGGGTGTGTTGTATGTATAATATATCTATGTATCTATCTATGTTTATCTCTGTTTATATTAATAAAATAGCCTAAAAGATAACAATCTGCCTGCTCATTCTCCCATGATAAAAATCCTAAATGTCCAATATTGAAGGGTACTTAAGTGGAGTGTTGGACTATATGGTTGATCATGAGTTAGGAACTGAAGTAACCAGAAAGTGATGAGAAGGCTCTCCAAATAGGTACAGGTTAGCCGACAAACAGCAAAGAACCCTCAGACAAAAGAGACAGGGATGGAGAATCACACCTGTTTCATTGTGTATTGAATTTTATGTGTCTGCATAGGATGTCAGCGTATGAGCCAGTTCTGACATAGGCTTATTATCTAATGTACCTTTTGTAAGATCTAGACCAGATATATTTGACAAAAGAAAATGCTACCTAGCATTGTAATAATTATGTATAACAGCTCCTGTCTTTAGGCAGTAATAAGTACAAATTCACCAACAGTATCATTAGCACCATAACTGGATATAGGTTAAAGAATTTTGCTGAGTCGCTTATTACAGCTTATTTCCCTTTTTACCATTATTGTTCTAGTCCTAAAGAGAGAGAGAGAAAAAGAAAGAAAGAGAGGGGTGAAAAATCCTAATCATGCCTCTTATTCTGAAGGATCTCTTTCTTTAAATAGGTTATCACTAACAAGTCACAGCTGGAGTTACTGCAAGAACTGAGTGAAGACTGCAGGGCTAATAAAAAGAAATGATTCACGCCTCATTTATGTTCACTTATGTTTTACATTAATAGAAACCAATAATAGGAACCAGTTACCATAAAAGTCATGGACCGTAAATAACACAAATGGCAAATAAGTATCATCTAGTACTTTTCACAGCTGGACAGGAGGATTGCTATATTTGAAAGTTGTTAATGGATTTTTATTGGAACTTTACTTTTTAAAGGCATACCATTTCAATTTTCAGGACTCTAGAAAAGAAGGATGAAAATAAGCATAGCAGTTATTCATTGTGCAAGATTTCTCCCTCCCACCTTCAACTCCCTTCTAGAATGATTATGCCAAGAATAAATTTACTTTACTGGTACTACTGTGGAGCTTTTAAAGGGGTGAAAAAGAAATAATAAAGTTTATTAGGTTTCACAGGAATAATGAGTGCAACTTAGTAACTGACTCCAAATAATTCTCAGTATTTGTTTATGTTATCTAGGAAATTTGCAATTTAGAACACAGAATGAGAAAAAAATAACAATAACCTTATCTAGCTGATTCTAGCTGTCAAAAGAAAGAATGGATATGCCTGTGTTTACTGGTAAATATAAAGCTTATGTTGCTTGCCTTTTAAAAGTCTTCTTATAATTCATATCATATTGCATCTCTGCAATGTTTTGATGTTAGGGGACCAATCCAACACAGACGAGATCATACTTTACTGCAGTGTCCCTATCAGCACAATCAGCTGCCTCCTCTGTTGGAATGAATGGGAAAACCTGTACCACTGCAACTCTGGACACACACTTTAAAACAATGACACTGACATTTCACTTTAGAACAATTTTCTTTATTACTCTGTACATTTATAAAGTAGATGTGGACACCAAGGAGGAGGAGTAGGGACCATGAGATGTGTGTCTCTGTATGTGTGAGGGACACAGGTTCCCCCCACCCGCAAGTATATGGAATGGTAGCCCACAATCCAAACACTAGCATTGGGTGGATAAGGTCTTTACAGGGACAAATAAACGAACAGACATGCTTTCAAAAAATCTGAATTGTACCCATAGAATCATAGAATCGTAGAGATGGAAGAGACATCAAGGGCCATCCAGTCCAACCCCCTGCCATACAGAAATACACAATCAAATCATTCCTGATAGATGGCCATCCAGCCTCTGTTTAAAAACCTCCAAAGAAGGATACCCCACCACACTCTGAGGCAGTATTCTACTTCCAGACAACTCTTACTGTCAGGAAGTTCTTCCTAATGTTTAGGTGGAATGTCTTTTCCTGTAGCTTGAACCCACTGCTCCATGTCCTAGTCTCTGGAGCAACAGAAAACAAGCTTGCCTCTGTCCTCAGTATGACATCCCTTCAAATATTTAAACATGGCTATCATGTCACCTCTTTACCTTCTCTTCTCCAGACTAAACACGTTGAGCTCCCTAAGCCACTCCTCATAGGGCATGGCTTCCAGACCTCCCACCATCCTGGTCACCCTCCTCTGGACACATTCCAGCTTCTCAATATCCTTCCTGAATTGTGGTGGACAGAACTGGACACAGTATTCCAGGTGAGGTCTGATCAAGGACACGTTCCAGCTTCTCAATATCATTCCTGAATTGTGGTGCACAGAACTGGACACAGTATTCCAGGTGAGGTCTGACCAAAGCAGAATACAGTGGCACTATTACTTTCCGTGATCTAAACACTATACTCCTATTAATGCAGCCTAGAATTGCATTGGCTTTTTTTAGCTGCTGCATCACACTGCTTACTCATGTTCAGCTTGTGGTCCACTAAGACTCCTAGATCCTTTTCGCATGTACTGCCCTCAAGACATGTGTCACCCATCCTATATCTGTGCATTTCATTTTTACTGCTTAAGTGTAGTATCCTACATTTCTCCCTGTTGAAATTCATTTTGTTAGTATTGGCCCAGCTTTCTAATCTGTTGAGGTCATTTTGGATTTAATCCTGTCCTCTGGGGTATTAGCTACCCCTCCTAATTTGGTGTCATCTGCAAACCTGATAAGCATACATTCTATTCTCTCATCCAAGTCATTGATAACGATGTCAAATAGCACTGCCCCAGGACAGATCCCTGTGGCACTCCACTCTCCAGAGAATGAACAGGAGCCATCGGTGACTACCCTTTGGGTTCGGTCAGTCAACCAAGTTTATTTGGTCAGTCAACCAACCAATTAACCCAGTTAATTCAGAGGTTAACTTACCAGCAAAACATTTCCATACTTACTTCTAGTTGCATTAGTCCTGCCAAGATGCCTATGGATCAGCATCCAAAAGAGTCAACACAGTTTGGCTTTTAGCTTGCCACTTTGAACATTTTTTTTGAGCATCAGCAGTAATTTTCTGAAATATGTCCTAGACTGAATCCTGGACATCCCAACAGACCAAAAAGGGAAAGTACCTTATATGGAGTGAAATTAGTAGTACTGGATCGGTAAGGTTTCAGGAAGGGGGTGCAAATGTGATTAGAGGTCAGAACAGCCAAATCGTTTCATATAGCTAACATTCGCTGAAATTGTTCTTTGAGGAAGTCAGTAGATTTCTAGTATTCCTTAGTTGCTCTTTTCTCCTACTTACAGTAAGAATTGTAACCATCCTGGTTCAAGTACAGAGTTTAACTGTCTCTTTCCAGTAGTTGGGTTAGAACTCATGTTTTGTAGTTGCAATGTGGTGTGAGTGCAAGGCCTTCTCAAAACCTTTAATAGGACTTAGTGCTGAACTTCCCTGTTTTAAGCATTTTCTGCAATATCTGACTCATACAAACATTTGCAGACCACAACAATACAGCAACCTGGATATTCACAGTACCATGCAACATCACAGTTCAAATGGTTACAGTTCATAAGAGCTTACGAGCTTTAGCATTTGCTCTTATCCTCATGATTAGGACAGCAGACCATAAAAGGGAAAAAAGAAAAATAGTACAGCAATTTACTTGCTCTTATTAATGACGTTTAATGAAGAGATGACTAATTTCAATATCATCTTTGCTTCCATCAGTCTGTAATTCTAGTCAATTCAGCAATAAAAGCCACAAATCTAATAGAACTTATATATCAGTAGTATGAGCACTTTATCTTTAAAAGGAAAACTTTTCATATATAATGCTAAATGCCAATTTTACAAAATGAAAATCAATGGACAGCTAAAAGTTTATTCTCTCAAGACTAGACACAAATACAACTCCTATTCTAACACTCTCCTTGGGCACATTTTTGGCATCTTAACACTTACATGGGGCCTAGTGTGTAAAGCACAGAAGTTTAATGTCAAATAGTACTGTCACTGAGTACTAAGCCACAAGGATGGCTAGTAATTATAAATCCCTCATTGTCACACCACCAGACCACTTTCAAAACAGTACATTCTGTTGGATTTTCATTTCCAGCTGTTTCATCAGCTCAGACCAATGTCCTTTCCTAGACATATACCTTCCCCAGACATATACCTCTAAATTGTTGCCCAGGGATTTAGCCGTGTGACTCCCATTAACATCAATAAGAGTCGCACAGTTAAATCCACGCACTGTACTTTGAAAATTTACCCCACAGTGTACATCCCAGGGCATGGGAAGGATTAAAGTATTATACAGCAAATTCTCTCTTCAAGGCACAAGGAAATAAACAGAAGTCTTCTGCTTTGTTCTGAAAGGCTTTCTTGTGTAAGTTTCTTTGTCTATTTTTAAACTATTTTTTTTTCAACAACTCTACAAACTTGTTTAAATGAGAGAAACTTATCAGATTAACACATGGTATAAGGAACTGTGCTTCTGCAAAAGGTTAACTGAAATCAGGATATATCATCTATTCCAAGGAACAACCTAATTGGTTTGAACTGACCACTAAGTATAACTATCAGATTTTAATGAGTTCCTAGTTTGCTGTATTTTATAAACAATATCATTTTCTTTCTTTTTTATTTTAAAGTATTTATACGACCACCACTCAAGGCAGGCCTGGTAAAGACAGCTTTTTAAGAAATATACGTTGCTAGTTGACTCAATATCTGTTAATTTTTCTTCTAGTCTGTGGATACATCAGTACAACTCAGTTTAATGAAAAGCTAATTAACTCCTTAGTGAGCATTGCATGGATAGAAACCTGGGAAATAAGTGAAATTCATTTAGCATCTGTCTATTTTGTTTCTGAGGTTTAAAATGAGACTGAAGGGAAACAATCATTCTGATTTTTGAATAGAACTCAGACCTCGGTACAACCTCTAACAGGGCAAGTTTGTGGAACATCTACTTAGAAGTAAGCTCCACAGAGTCAAATAAGGCTTAATCATAAATATTTAGGTTGTACAATAGTATTGCAGCCTACATTTTGACATGCATTTGTCAAACTCAGGGATGCAGGGACTGCCACATAATCAACTACTTTATTCTGTTAGGAGTTGAACTCTGTGAATTTCATTCTCTTCAATGCCCAGAAAAGTTCTATGGGTATAAGTGCATTTTCCCCAACTGTAAAATGAATGTGTACCTCCATGTTAATATAGGCTCCATGTGTGTAGTCTCTACAAGGAACTTTTCCTTGTGCTTCCTGCCCAGGATACTCCTCTGAAGAGCTAATTGCTATATTTTTTTATTGACCAATGTACCTAGTTGTTACATTTTTATTAAGACAGATTAAATAAGATCTATATCTTTTAGTGTTCCTGAATAAAATGGCAATTATACATGTTGAGCTATTGTATACAGACTAAGGGTCACATTTTATATGTTATGTGTCTGTTTAATGCACTTTCATTGTTTCTCATAAAGCTGGCAGCAAAAATATTTCAATCGTTTCATGAATGTTTATCCTGGAATAGCAATTAAGAACACTGAAATCAAAACACATAAGCATATTTAATATTCTGCAGCTTCAGTCATTGTCAAAAACAGTTGTTTAAGACTCACTGACACTGACATTACCTGAGGTTTTTGTCTTCCAATAGGAGGAAGAGCTGGCACTGTTTGGAAACTAAAGGAGTCTGTACATGCTTGCCAGTGAAGATCCATGTCATCTTTTGGGATTTGTTTCTTTTTTTCCTTCAAAGGTTTAGCTTTCCTTAGCTGAAATTCCATTGGATCAGGTGTCTTTCTGTAGGGTGAATTGTATATACCTGCAATCTAAAGACATAACACTGTTCTGTCTCATTTTTTTAGGTAGTAAATTCATTCCAAAATAGTTATATGGGGGAGGGGATTCATTAAAACAATTGAAAAAAGATGAAAGTAAAACACATCACATATATTGTACACCATCCAAAATTGAGACTATTATAGTTTGTGCAGGATGGACTTGTGTGGCTTCATCCTTTTTCTTCTATAATTTGAAATTGTGCCCCAGAGGACATACATAATACATGAAGGAACACATGAAGCTGGCACATACCAACTTGGGCTGTCTGTCCATCTTAGCATAGCACTGCCTTTTCCAAATGGGGGTGGCTGTCAGAGATCTCCAGCAGAAATCTTTCCCATCACCTGCTACCTGACCCCCCCCCCCATGGCAGAATTGAACTCAAGATTTTTTGCATGCAATGCAGATGTTCTACTACTGAGCTCCATCATTTCTAGAACATAATCAGCTGCATACTGAAGAACATTAATAGTGTCAGACAAGCTTTTCTTCTGAACATATATCTATATTACTGACTTCCCCACTGAAGAACTCTGGATAAATTTCCAAAAAATGGAAGGATAGATTTCTGAATCAGGGTGAAATCAACCAGTTTTAGGATCTCTAACTACTTTTAAGATTAGGCACAGTTAGAAATTTTTGTTGGCAAAGTGAGAGGCAGTAGGAAAAGAGGAAAACTGTGATACAGGTGGGTAGACTAAATCAAGGAAGCCACAGCCCTGAGTTTGCAGGTCCTAAGCAGGGCTGTTGATTACAGTGTGTATTGGTTGCTCATTCATAGGGTCACCACAAGTTGAAGCCAACTTGAAAGTAATCAACAACACCCCACTGAATTCTTCCCAGTCCCCATGCCTGCAATAGAAGATCAGCCCTATCAAAGCTGATAGCACAAATTCATCAATTTAATGCTCCATGTCCTATTTCTGATCTGTTTCAGGAACCACAAATATATCTTGAGTCATGAGTATAGTCGCAACAACTGTATGCACGATAAACTCTGCACATGCAGTTTCAATCACAATCTTGGATGCTGCCTCATTGAGATTCTTGCCTCTAGATGTGCACAGAGAAGCCTACTTCTACACATATCTTGCATATTAGATTGGTAAATGTAAGCCGACAAATCAACATAAAGAGAAATAATAAGATGCATGATTGGCATATTTAGAAAGAAATATTTAGACGTGCAGTGAAGTAGATACATAATATAAAAGTAAGTGTTTATATTGTTTCATTTGCTGATTTATTTATTTTTTTATTTTTTTTGGTGGCTCCTGGGGAAACTTAGAAACAGAGACCAAGCACCTCATAATATATTAAGCTCTTGGGAATGAAAGGAAGGAATACCCCCAATTAGCTGTAATGCAATTTTCATTACTGTATCCCACAGGAAGATTCCAATTCATAGTGTCAAAAAGTTAAGTGTGCTTTTATCTATATCTATATATTGATGTTAAAATGTATTGAACACACTCTTCTACACAGGGTGAAAAACTGTGGTCTGGAGATTGGTTATTTTTTTACACAGCAAAAAATTTCCCCTCAAGAACTCTTGTCTCAAAAGGACGATATTCTAAACACCTGGTCATTTTATTTTCCTTTTCTTGCAACTTTTAAAATTCTAACACATATTTTTATGAAGGCATGAACAGAACTCTACAATGTATTCAAAAAGTGACCACACCATAGATTTATACAGACATTATGATACTGATCATTATATTTTCTAATAATTCATTGGAAGAAAGTTTCATTGGAAGAAAGTTTCCCTTTTCACCAGAGCCATAAAACTGAATTTATGTTTTCATATAACTCTTCACAATAATGCCAATGCCTCTCTCTTTGGTTAGTTACTACTTCAGATCATGTCACTGCATATAGGAAATTAAGGTGGGGAGAAATGCTCCACAGTGCATCACACTTTCATTACCTTGAAATTTATTTTGAAATTTTGTTTCCCATTCACCAGGTACAGAAGGCCTTCTGGAGCTCTTCTCTCTTTGAATAACCCACACACTTGGGTACCACACTCCTGGCTCCTAATAATGTATGAGTATTTCAAACAGTACTCTCCCAATAGATATCCTTGTATCAAAAACTCACAGCTCAAGGTTGGGGACTTCTCACCCTGCAATTTTGAGACTAGGTGTGCCCCCCTTCCCTGCTCTTAAGACAGTGGGCCACCCTTGGATAGCAGGCAAATTACAGTACTCTCCTCTCAGTTAAACCACTGTTTTAAGGAAAATATAAGTTAAATCAATGGATTGATTCATAGGAAACAACATATTTACAAGAGTTGACTTGCCTGAATTAGTAGTATTGAGCCCTTGCAACCCTGATGACATCTTGGGACATAATGTTTTTGATTCACATTCATGTCAATGGAAGGTTAGCTAAATCTCTCCTTCTGAAACCAGTAAGACTTAAAGGTGCTCATTCCTGGCTCTGCTCATCTATTGCACTAGTTGTAACCCTTGGGTTGTGTTTAGCAGTCAGAATGCCCATCCTAAGCACTAAACTAAAGAACAATAAACCACATTGTTTTATCTGAACATGTATGGAATTAATATATGAACAGATCCTTTAGCTCTACTATTTAGAAGATTTCCCTTTGGTGTTTAGGCCTGTGGTGGCAATGCATAATTCGTTTCTTCTACAGCTATTTGTCTCCTGCCACCCCAGTCATCCAGAGAAAGAAAAGATGGGACTCCACTGGTTGGATTAAAAAGGTGGGAATAAACCGGATGAAAACAAAAGGATGACATTGGGTATAGCTCTAGGGTTGTTGATAGCCTAACTAATCCGTTAGGCTATCAACAACAGTAGAGCTATACCCAATATCATCCTTTTGTTTTCATCCCTCAATACACACAATGACAAAATCATCAGCATTACTTTTACAGGGTAGAAAGTGCACTTTTGTTATTATTACTCTTTTATTTCAATTATTAAATTGTTCAGTGCTTGTCTGGAAGCTTACAAATGCAAAAACATGCTTTTCAGCTTCCTTTCCGAACAATATTATGGTCTCCCACCCCCACCTCCCGCCATGGCAAATCATAGTCTGTGGACAGCATGACACATTTTTCTATATCCATGTTCTTCAGAAGCGTCCCTCACAAGGGCCTCTGTCAGAGCTGGCTTTCTGGGACTTCATTTTCAGGAACAATTTTCTGAAGTGACAAACACTATAGGGAAATCTGTGCTAACCGTTAAAAAACCTACGACTGAGTTATTTGCAGTACTGTCATGCTAACTTCCAACTCAATAAGACCAAAGAAACCTCTGGGGGAGACTCTGCTAATAGCTTCTTACTGACCTCCTCACAGCACACCCTTCTGCAGAATAGTGGCCCAGTGGTGAATATAACAAATGAAGTGTGAAAGCTCTGTGGTGTGTGTGTGTGTATGTGTGTGTATATATATATATATATATATATATATATATATATATATATATGGTATGATTCTGACACACTGAAAAAAGGAAAACTGAGCTACACAATCAGTCACTACTCCTTTACTCTAGAATTCTCTCTTCATCAGGCCTTCCACCAGGGAAACCCATCCATGACCCAAAACTATTATTATTTTTTCCAGATCCAAAGTGTATGAGTAAATGTACCATTTGTTACCCAGCCAACCTTAGCATTATATTAATATTTTGAATCATTTTCATTTCTAAACCATGTTTCATTTTGCTTTCTTCATATAATTTTTAATCTTGGTAATTGAGAATGGCAAGCAGAGGGCAAAAAGAAAGGATTCATGTGGTGGTATCAAATTTATGAATTAGACAAATACTGTATAACGCAAAAGTATTTTTTAAATTCTGGGGTGTGTGTGTCTGTAATTGTGTATGATTTATGTTTTTTTATTTTTCATTTGATGATCATGAGGATACCCAGGGAATATTAGTAACTTCAAAAACATGAGCTGACATTAAGTCTGATTTCTATATTTAGATGTGTAGTCACCCAAATTTCAGTGAAGTGTAAAATAAACCATCAGCAGGATTGTTAGCCTTCCATGTATAGGATAACTGGATAGAGCCTGGGAGTGGGCTTGAGTAAGGAGTTCACTGGTTTGGGGGCACTGATGGCGCAGTGGTTAAATGCTAGTACTGCAAGTCACCACATTGCAAGTTCGATTCCTGAGGGCTCCAAGGTTCACTCAGCCTTCCATCCTTTTGTAGGTTGGTAAAATGAGTACATGGCTTATGGGGGCAATTAATTAGCTGACACACATTGGAAACTGCTTAATGCAGCTTTCTAATTTGTTAAGGTCATTTTGGATTCTGATTCTGTCCTCTGGGGTATTAGCTACCCCTCCTAATTTGGTGTCATCTGCAAACTTGATAAGCATACCCTCTATTCCCTCTCTTAGTCTTTGATAAAGATGTTGAATAGCACTGGGCCCAGGATCGAACCCTGTGACATCTCACTGGTCACTTCTCTCCAGGATGAAGAAGAGCCATTGGTGACTACCCTTTGGGTTCGGTCAGTCAATCAATTACAAATCCACCTAACAGTTGCATTGTCTAGCCCAACTTTCTACTCATCTAAAGTTTACAGCTGCTGGATGTTCTTACTGTTACTATGCATACAATGCCCATTTGATAGACGGCATCCATATAAAACAATACAAATTCAGATTGCGACTATTTTCCTTTTCAGAACTTAAGAATTAGTAAAGTGCCTTCAGAACAAATATCTCAAAAACAAGAAACCAAGCAACAGACTAAAGCTCATGATACATATGTATAATTTACAAAGGTCTAAACTAATCCCAGAGACAAGGAGCAACTCCACTTTAGAGAACTAAAAACACACTCAGAGTAGGTAATACAAGAAAATGAGCATGACCAACCAATAGGCTTATTCTGTGATTAAGGGTTTAAAGACACAGGAAACATTCTAGAAAACATCTGCATATTTTCCAGATGAACATTGTCTTCCGTTCCCCATTTGTACTGATTCAGATATCTTGATTTGAGCTTTATGTCCACTAGTATCTACCACTATGAAGATGATAAGCTGCTGGATCTCTGTTTCCCCTCTAAGATTCCAAAGGAGGATGTGGAATTTTTAAACAAATGTTTAAATATGATTATGAAATGGATGAGAGAGAACAAGCTGAAGTCTTGGATAGAGTTACACTCCCCTTCACAACTCAGGCAGAATCCTTTTAGAGACTTATGCTGGCACAACTCAGGATTATTACATTCTAAGTACTTTTCTGATGTTGTGCAAAGTGGTTCCAGTACCTCCTTGTGTAAAACCTTTTCCCAGCCTGCAAAATGGCAGCCCAACAGCTCTGCTTCCCTGATCAAAATGGCAACTGATTGGTTACAAGGTGAGCCAGCGGAGCTTCCTTGCACCGTTGTCCCACTTGAAAACACTGTTCTCCTGGACAGCTAGTGTAAGCATGATGGTGGAACTTTATGCTCTGCCTCATCAAATAAGATCTCAGTGTGGACCTTGTGAGAATTCCTGGACTCAGTGCTGTCTGGTGAGTTGTTGTGCATAGTGGCTGTGGACTGGAGTGCTTTTTACAAGCTCTGGCCTGTACAAAGGTGGTGACCTATCTGGAACAGTCAGACCTCACCTCAGTAACCTTTGTAATAGTTACCTCCAAACTGGATTGCTGTAATCATTTCGTGTGGCGCTGCCTGGGAAGATGGTTTCTATTAACAGGAATATGACCACCCAGCTGCTAGTGGCAGTCAAGAAGTTTTAAAAACAAAATTAAAACCACCCTACAATTTTGCACCAACTGCACTGGTTGACAGTAAACATCCTGTCTCAATTCAAAGATTAGTCTTAATCCTTAAAGCCCCAAATAGTTTGGGGGCAGATTATTTGAAACTACACTTTACTCACAAAGCTTAGAAGTAACATCCTACAGGTAATTTTCAAGTAATTTTCTTCTTGAAGGAAATTTTCAGAAATTTTGAAGTAATTTTAGCCATTTTCTTATTCCTGTAAGAAAGCGTTCAAAAATGCTGTTTTTGAAGAATATTCGCAGTTCAAGACTTATTCTGCACACAAGCTCCATGTGGTATTTTTGTGCAGAAAACCACATTTAGATCTTGTGTAGAATAAGTCCTGAACTATGAAGATTCTCATAACAGTTCAGGATTCTTCTTGTTGGGGTTTCTCAACACTCAAGAAACATGTCCTACAATCACTTTTCAAATTTTTTAAAATATTCTTGCCATCCCTAATGCATACGTATGTATTTGTAAAAATATTTATATCTCGCCCTGTATCTGAAGATCTCAGGGAGGCTTACAATAAAATCAATTTAAAACAATAACAACAATAGATTTGCCTTGGGGTTTTTTCTGGGCTGTGAGGCCGTGTTTTGGAATAGTTTCTTTCTGACGTTTTGCCTGCATCTGTGGCTGGCATCCTCAGAGAATGGTTGTGTAGGTGTGTGTGTAGAGTTTATATGCTGTGAGCCCCTGTTGGGGAGGATATGTAAATTTGTGTAATTGAATGGTTAGTTTCTGGGTATAGAAATATAAGGCTCATTAGTGTCTGTTTGGCTGATGGTTGGTTGATGGGCCATTATCTTCTGGGAATCCCCCTATCCCTGGGTGGAATTCTTTTGTAAGTGTTGAGTTTTGATTCTATTATATTTCAAAACTGGGAGTCAGATTTTACTTTTAAGGTTTCTTCTTTCCTGTTGAAGTTGTCCAGGTGTTTGTGGATTTCAATAGCTTCTCTGTGCATTCTGACATGATAGTTGTTGGCCTGGTCAAGAATTTCTGTTTTCAAATAGCATTTTGTGTCCACATTGGTTTATAACATGTTCTGCTACAGCTGATTTTTCTGGCTGGCCCAGTCTGCAGTGTCTCTCATGTTCCTTGATTCGTGTTTGCACACTGTGTTTAGTGGTCCCTAAGTAAACTTGTCCACAGCTGCATGGTATGCGCTAAACTCCTGCAGCTGTGACAGGGTCTATTTTGTCCTTCGCTGAATGTAGCATTTCTTGGATTTTGTTGGTTGGTCTATAGATTGTTTGGAGGTTGTGTTTCCTCTTCAGTTTCCCTATTCTGCCTGTGACTCCTTTGATGTATGGTAAAAATACCTTCCCTTTGGGTGGCTGTTTTTCTTCTTCATTCCTGTGGTTTTTTCTGGGTCTGGCTGCTCTTGTGATGTCTGATCTGGAGTAACCATTAGCCTGTAGGGTCCAGTTTAGGTGCCTCAGTTCATCCTCCAGGTAGTGGGGTTCATAGATCCTTTTTGCACGGTCTACCAATGTTTTGATTGTGCTTCTTTTTTGTACTGGGTGATGATAGGAGTTATTGTGTAGGTATCTGTCCGTGTGTGTGGGTTTTCTGTATACCTTGTAGCCTAACCGTTGGTTTGGTTTGCGGATGACTATGTCATCCAAGAATGGCAGTGTTCCTTCCTTCTCTTTATCTATCGTGAACTGGATATTTTGGTGGATGCTGTTCAGGTGGTTCAGGAATGAGACCAAATCTTCTTCTCTGTGGTTTCAAATGGTGAAAGTGTCATCCACATATCAGAACCATGTTGTGGGCTTTTTTGGTGCTGTTTCCAGGGCTTGCTTTTCAAAATGTTCCATGTAAAAGTTTGCTATCACTGGGCTCAGGGGGCTACCCCATCTATCTCTTCGTAGAATTCGTTATCCCACTGGAAGTAGCTTGTGGAGAGGCAGTGTTTGAACAAGGCTGTGATGTCCTCAGGAAATATTTGTTGCATGAGTGTCATGGTGTCCATTATGGGAACTTTGGTGAACAAGGAGACAACATCAAAACTGATCAGTCTATCTCCAGGTTTCAGTTCAATGTTGATTTGTTCTATGAAGTGAGTTGGGTCTTTGATGTAGTGAGGGATTTGTCCTATGTGGGTTTGTCAACTGACATATCCTCCCCAACAGGGGTTCACAGCATATAAACTCCACACACACCCCTACACAACCATTCTCTGAGGATGCCAGCCACAGATGCAGGCAAACCGTCAGAAAGAAACTATTCCAGAACATGGTCTCACAGCCCGGAAAAAAACCAAGGAAAATCTATGGATGCTGGCTGTGAAAGCCTTCGACTTCACAATAATAACAATAGTTTTAAAAGATTAAAAATACATTAAACAGTTTTATCAATTAATCAATTAAATCAATTAATCAATTATCAATTAAAACTAAAGATATAAAACCAGTTAAAATAATTTTAAATAATACAACCGTAAGACATGTGCACCCTGCATTAAAATCAGTCAAACCCAAAAACTTTAATAAAATTTGACTTGGTGCTGAAATGCTCTTAATGTTGGCACCAGTTAGGACTCTAGAGGGAGGGAAAAACTGAGGTGCCACCACAGAGAAGGCCCTCTCCCATGTCCACCCACCATGTATTTCTCCAACTGGTGAGACACAGAGAAGGGCCCTACAGTATTTTACTTTCTGTGGTAAAGAGAGTATACTGGCAGTACTTTTGCAATGGCTACAAATATTGTTAATTTCTTTGTGCAATGAATAATGTTTACAGATTACTTTTTCTCATGGGGGGATATTTTATTTTGAGCACTATAAATGGATTGTCCTTCTCAAATTTTAGGCCATTCTCTTACATTTTGAAGGATTCTTTTTTTTTTAAAGAAAGCTATAAAAATACTGAGCATCATAACAACCATTGTATTGAGCTATTATCATTTCCTTTTCTATATTATTAACAGCAATGGAATACCGAAGTGGGTAATAACAAGTTACATAATGAATTACTTTCAAAACATAACTCATATATGTTATTTTTTTCTTTTTACCCATATACTCTACACATGGTCCTTCCTGAGTACCTGCTACTGTGATCTGTTAGGCTGGCATACACAGGTGACAGAGCTTTCTCAGTTGTAGCTGCAACCCTACAGAATTCCCTTCTTACTGACATGTGCCTACTTCCTTCTGTACAGGCATTTGGGTGACCATTGTTTAAAGCTACCTTTCATTAAATTTTTATATTGGCCAACCTATTCAAATTGGCTTCATTAATTATTTTGTATGCTTGATACAGTGGCTGTTGTGCCTTCTGTCTGACATGGGCTGGCCCAAATACTCTCCACAACCAGAGGTGGGAATCAAAGTGCCTCCCCACTTCAGCAATGGAAAACTTGATGACCCTCATATTACTGCAATAGAGAAGGCAGGTAGCAAAGGTCCTTTCAGGGAAGGGAGAGTGACAAATTCACTGTTCGTTGTGATTATCACCTGAGGCAGTTGCCTCACTTTCCTTAGTGCTAGAGGCAATCAATATCTGACAGTCTGAAGAATTTTAAAGTACTTTTCCAATCTAATAAGATGGAGGTTCTGAGGACTGATGATTCACAGGTCCAAGAATTGGGTAAATGGCTTAAATAGCAGTTGCTGGGGAACTGCCAAGTCCTGTTAATTTTATCATCTGCTTAGAAAACTAAACCAAAATGAAACAAAAAATGTTGCTAATATGCTGGAGGGACTGTCAGGCCGACTTCTTCCCAGAGCACATTAGGTGCAGGATCTTTGGAGGGAGGGGTGTTCTATGAAACAACCTTACTTTGATTTTCTGTATTCTAATCTATATCTACCTGTTTATAGATATTGATGTCAACTGTTCTGAGCTTTTCAAAAATGGCATATACTAGTTTAATTAATGCAAGTTTTTAAAAAAATCAGCAAAAACACCCATCAGGTTTACACAACAACAGCTGATTCAAGAACATCCAAACCCCTGGGGTAGAGAAGTGGTGGAATAAAGGGAAAGCCAAGTTATTCCAGGTCCAAATTTCCTCCAGTCCAGTAACATACCCACAGTACTGGCACAAAATTAGGCCAAGATAAATTTAGTAATTTCTAACATCTCTAGGCTGAGAAAGATTTTGATTAAGCTCAGCTTCAACTGGCTTAGTCTTTTTCAGACTATACTCTTAGCTAGTACAAACACTTTACACAGAGTGCAGAAATTAAATTGCAGCTAGCAGAAGTCATTGGGTACTTCTGGACCTGCTGCATTTTCTCACCTATGTTTAAGAGTACCTGCACATAGATGACACTACAATAATCAAGTGAAAACGTTACCAAGGTGAATGTCATGATTATTAGATCTCTCTTCTCTAGCAGATGTGCAGTTACTGTATCAGCCAAAAAGTTACAAAAAGCACATCTAGACACTGTTGTAACCTGGACATTCAGGAACAATAAGAGGTTCAGGAGCAGCCACAAATTTCAAACTTTGCCCTAAGGGAGGAATGTGCCTCTATTCAGGAATGGTAAGCCAACAACTCCCTTGTGTAACAACAGATTATCAAACTTCATGCACTAATTCTTTCTCCCACAAAAGGATGAATCTTTCCTTGAAATTTGTGTGTCATGTGTGAGTGAGTGAGTGAGTGAGAAAGTGAGTGAAATGCTGTAATTTGTAAACATACAGAGAGAAGTTGAGGGAGTTGGGGGAAGAAAAGATACTGGGGGCAAAAACATAAAAGTAAAAAGATGAAGGAGAAGTGTGAATGAAAAAATTGCTAGAAATGGAATTGCTGAATCAACACTGACCAGTGTACTTCATCATAATTATCAGGACATACTACTGCCAGGGGATTTATAAAAATCCCACTCAGCAAATAATTGCCCTGCTGTTAGGAGATAGTCAAGAGTGTTAACACACTGTCACAGCCTAGCGTTTAGTAAGATATTCAACATTCAATTACTCTTGCTGTGAACTGAAAAGAAACATGATGGTTTTTCACCTACTGCAGTTATGATTCTATGAGAATTCCAGTGAACATTCCTGCTAATCTCCAGATAAAGGGGAAGTCTTTGCCCCCTCCAACACACACTTCAAGAAGTAAAAGAAATAAAAAAAAAGGGAAAGAATCAAAATTATGTTATAATGTGAGGGTGTTTTTTAAAAAGTGAACCTTTAAAACATTCCTCTCATGATGATAGTATATTACTAAAAGATGTGAATAGGCTAATCTGTTTAATCTGTTAGGTAAATTTAACAGAGTAACCTGTTCAGTGACTGGGAGTTATGCCAAAACAATGCCACAGTAATTTATTTGTGTGGAATTAAGGAGAAAAATGCACAAAACCTCGCAAAGTGCAACTTTTAAAACAAATAATACTTGTTTCTTTTAATTACACTTACGGGTATATATGCACTTTATTACAGCATAATGAAGAATCTTTATGGAATGGATTAGAGAAATCTCAGTGAAAACATCTGTAGTTCATGATAGAACCTCTAAACATCATTCAGATGGGGAAAACCCCACCCATCTCTGGAACTTAAATAATTAGAAGAGATTGAGTAAGTTCAAATTTTGCAGGTTTAAGGACAACATACTGGGTTGTAGTTATAAATTGCAAGAGTGGTTGATAGTTAGATTTCTAAACCAATGCATTGATTACTGCATTTGGAACTGTGGTGTGCCAACAGTGTAAAATTCAAGTTGTTTGTCTGAAATGGATTGAGACGCACAAGGAGAAGCAGTTTGACTTTTCAAATCCAACTATCTTCCAGTGTATATGAAAAAAATCTTAAATTTAGTATCTGCTTTGTTTGACCAAGAGGCAAGGAACTCTTAATCTATTATCTTATGATGGGTTCATTAATTTCTTACTTATTGAGGCAATAGCGAAATATTGTAACTGAGAGCCCACATTATTATTAAAGGATTTTCATATAGTTAAGACATTTAGAGTGAATCCTATACATGACTATTCAAAAGTAATTTTCGTTTAATTCAAGGGGTTTAGTCTCGTCTAAAAGAGCACAGGATTGGAGCCTTAGTCTTCCTGTACTTCAGCTTTCGTATCTTAGCCTTGCAATACTATGTTCTGTGTTTTTGCCCCTTAATTGGCTGATTCTAGCTCGCTCAGCTTCAGTGAAGGATTTAATTTTTTTTTATTAATTCTGGGTTTTTTTTATCTTGTCTCTCACAAATACCTTGTTGTAAGAGCCACTTTCTCCATGAATTCATCCAAGAACTGAGCTGTAATGTCTATAGCAGAGTGATATATATGTATGTGTGTGTAATAGAGCTGTAATGTTTAAAAGCACATAACCATGTGGGTGGGCCCAATCACATGGGTCCCTAGCACAAAATTGTCTTCGGTTTGTAGCTGGTTGATGTTAAGTTAGGAACCCACACAACTGGCACTGCCTATGTGGCTGTGGGTTTTTAAATCACTCCCAATTACTCCAAGGGCAGAATCCAGGAAAAGCATCACCTGTGGTCTCATTCTAAAATTTAAAAGACACCGTAGTTCCTGCCCCAGCAGATATTCAGAGCTATTTAGCATCATGAGAAGCATGAGCCAGATAAAGCTTTTTTATTGTTTCTATGGAATTATATATCCAGTTATTTAAAACCTAATTTTTCAATATTAGATCATTCTTGTAAGATAAATGTTTGTCCTTTATTCCATCTGCCACCTTTTTCTTATATTATAGATTTATTTTCTCCTGGGCAAATCATCTTTTTCCTTATCAATTGTTCTCCTTAGTGCAGGAATACCTAAACACTTTAAATATAAATTTTAGAATCTGGAAATAGTTGCTATAAGGTATTTTATTTTCATGGGGTCACTCCCTACAATGTTGGAGTTGTGCCATTCACTCTATATTTCAGTAATACAATAACAAAGCTTTATTTTACATAGGAGAAAGCTTTATTCCTACCAAAGAAAGCCAAATTGGGTTACATTATTTTATTTGGCATTTGATTAATATTAGCTATGAGGGGATAACCTATGCAACTAAAGCTGTATCAGGGCTTAGTTTTAGCTATTTCCCCCCCTCAAATCCTCCAGATTTTTTTAAAAAAATCTGAAGAAATCTATTATATCTTATGGATTATAGCTATCTTTGCTTCTGCTTCATACCATAAAACTGTACCACCAAATTGCATTTCAAGGACAAAGTCATTATTATTTTTATTGAGTTGTGTAAAAAGCGGAAAATGGTGTGGACACATCATCTTTGTCTATAGTTTTTGACAAGCAGCAGCCAAAACAGTTGTAATGGACTACTTGGCTCTTTTTGAATCAATAATATTAAGCCTGTGCTTAAGGCAAAACAAAATTAATACATGCAAATTAATAACAAATTAAAAATACTAGAGAAAGTATCCATAGAGTAGGTTATCCTACAAGGGAAGTCATTTACTGTGATGTCACAGTTAACATTTTAATATTCTAATCCATGTACTGATTGCAATGCTACCATTTGTTGTTTTAGACAGATCACTGACAAATTGCTGGTTGGCAGAAACATATAAAACATTGTTTTCACAATTAGGGATAAAGAAACAAATTCAAGATTATGACACAGACTTTATGGTGAAATTAAAGCAAGTCACTTATAGGCATATAAGCATGATAGTGGCCATTTTGATGCAATACTAGAAGTGACAAAGTATAAATAAAGTTATCCTTTTTGCTGCTTAAGGGTTTAAAATCTTGATAATGATCTAAATAGTATTTATTACAAGTTGGCACGTTCACCTTTTCAGTTTATTCCACTTTTTCTCACTAAGATTTGCTGAACAAAAAGGTATGATAAATCTGATCTAAAATGACAAGGTTGTACTCGTATTGTTTAAAATTCTTAAAGCTAAGGTGTGTAATTTTAAAGAGATACCATATGATAGGCTATTGTAGATAATTTTGTTAATCAAACAGGATTTCTTTTCTTTTTGTGAAAAGCAAATAAAAACAATTAAAACAAGTAGAAAATGTCCCCTTTCAATTTTTAAGTCAAAGCAGAAAAGATGTGAGCAAGATCCTAGACTTTGCAATTCACAGTAAGCTCTTTTGCACAAGGCAACCAGTAGGTGGAGCAGATAACATAATTTATGACGAGGAAACATTGGCACAGAATCTACAGCAGGTTTCTTCATAATTATAGGGATCATGAAGAAAGAATTTTCTTCAAACAAAGGAAGGCTTTAGATGTGTTAGGTGTTACTTGTCTAGTTATTGAAACCACCGATAAACGAAGAACGTTGATTAAAAGCTCAATATTTCATAAGGATAAAGTTTTAGAGCTTGTCATTTATTTCTCCAGGCATCATCCACTAGCAACCAGAGTTTTAATCAAAATGCCATTCCAATTCTATTTATAACTTCTTTCCATGCTAAGTTTTATACCAGCATTAGGCACCTTGAGAAAGTAACATATTAGGGATGCAGGAAATCTGTATATTTAAATATATGCCATTAAAAAATACCCTGCATTATTTGCATAATATTTGCATTACCTTGATGTGAGATAAATGGCAAGTCTGCAATGCCATTTGTGCATTTTGAAGTTCTGAATCTCAAAATGCTATGTCTTAAGTAATATTTCAATGATTGTTTCAAATTTATGACATGAACATGATGTTCACACATGCAATGCCAAAAAAAGGTAAGCTTACTTAAGCAGTGGCTACACTTAGTTTTTTTGGTATGATTTGAAAACTTTGTCTGCAATGAAGACAAGATATGTTCATTTCCAAATTAATCTTAAACAACTGTACCAACATAATGTGCTGTCCTGAGTGAGGACAATTTTAAAAACCTCTTTGCAATGCTTGGCTGTTACTATATATTTTAAGTCAAGTTTTAAAACAATGTGAAGTCTTTTGCTGGGGAAATTAGTCTCAAAGTACTTTTTCTGGAAGTAGATGAATAATTCATTCTTAATAATATCCATGTACTAATTAGTCTTTTCTTCTGTTTCTTCACAAACAAACCTTGATTTCACTAAATTTACAATTAAAATAACTAATTTCCACTAATCAGTTCACTTTTTCATAATTAATTGCCATGCAGCTTAGGTAAACAAACTCCAGCATTGCTTATTCATGATTGATGTGACAGAAAAAAGAAAGCACTAAATATCCTGTGGCATTGTCTTTGATCCCTGACTGAAATATTGACACTTGTTAAGCAAAAAGTGAAGATGTGAACAAATAATAAAAAAAAGTCTAAGCATAAATAACAACTATACCTTTAACAATGAAATAATTCTGCTTATATTTCCTATATGGACACTATATAAATAGACACTTACTAAAGGCAAACAAAGACTTATTTGCATGGATGTTCATAAGTAGGGATTAAAAGGGGTAACACCTGTTTTACCACAGAGCTCTTCAGAATTCAAACAAATATTCTGAGAAGAATAAATAGATCAATCAGAATATATTCAAGATTAATGGCTGTCAGAATCCAATCCGGGTAAATTTGCTGATCAAGAAAGAAAGACCTCCTTAGAAAGTTTCCAACAGATACCTCACAATCTATTTCGAAATATAGCAGAGGAACGTAATTCTGATCCAAACATTAGCTCAATTAAAATGGAAAAAATGAAACCCCTCCTTGGCTTAATAACCTGTTAGTTCTTGACAAGTGAGACAACAGAACAATAAGCCAGTCAAAATGAGTTTTTAAAGTGAGGTTATGCCCTTCGTGTTGTGTTATCACAGTGGCAGATCAAACTGCTGACTTGGACTCTTTCTGCCAGCCATGCTGATGCCGCCTCTATGAAGCTGCTGTCACGCTGCAGTCATGGTACCTGCTCTCGCCTATAGAAATGCACTAAATTGAACTCGAAGTAGTGTCTTTGTGATATCTTTTCAACAAGTCATGTCCCATTCAGCCTGCTAGTTTATCTCTGTCAAGCTAGGGGCCCCAGTGGTTTGCATGAGCTGTCAGGGACAGGTACACCAACCTGCTCAGTACTAAGGAGGTAATGCATCTTTCGGGCTAGGTAATCTTTTTTCTTTTCTTCCCTTTCGAGAGCTTTTTTCACCTCTTCTTTCTCCTTCATCTCAGCAAACTCATCCAGTTCTTTCCTGCATTAAAATAATTTAGCCGATCAGAGGGCCAGCATGAAAAATATATAAATGCTTTATAAATTCTTTCACAACCCAGCTTCCCTAGAGATGATATGTTGGCATTGTCTATTATTTACCGAACACAACAGCATCAGGATCTGCTTAGCACAGTTAGTAGTGCAAGACTCATACTGTTAGAACAGAAGCATTAAAACGACTTTCTATCAATGAACTAAAACTGATCATTATTATTTTTTGTATGATTCATCCAGCAAGTGAGACTTGGAAAGCTGATAGATAAACAAGGAAACATGAATTAATAGATATCCTTTGGTCTGGCATTTAAAAAAAAATGTTTAGCTCTCAGACTGAATATATAAGACTGGTTTTAGTTTCACCAACTCAGAACTGTGAAATGATGTTTTAATTTTTGTGCACAAAGACAGGGATTTAGTACTGGAGCATGAAAGAAATATGTAGTACTGATGTGTAAATATCTGCATGTCACAGTAAAGATTTTCAGCCACTCTTAAAATAAATGGGTAGTTTATCAGCTACCCATGGGTGCCTTAGGCAATATTTACCATTTCAACACCTTTTGATGTCTATATATAGACCACTAGCTCTGAGTGCTTCAGCCATTCCTGATGCATTGGAAGGATTAATTTATATATTCAGAGAAACTGATACCAACAAGTCTAGTTTATAAATATTGTATAGAGCAGTGCATCTCAAGCTATTTGATAAAGGGAATCAGGATTGTTTTTTTCTATTGTACCAGGGACTGGTACCATACTTGTGCCCATTGGCTACAATTGTTTCTTTCATTCCTGAAAACTCACCAGATAACAGCAGCCAATAGATCAGAGACCAGCACTGGTCCATGCACCACTGCTTTGAATATCGCTACTGTAGAGGTTACAAACTACTGCACACCTTTTGGGAGAGTGCCATAAAGCAGTAGCAAATCTCAGGTAGCAGAAACATAAAAGTTATCTTCAGAAACCTCGGCCAACTGCTACAAGTAGAGTAGATATTATTGGATAAGAAGAAATAAAGGACCAGTGTGGTATAGTGGTTTGAGTGTTGGACTACAACGGTGGCAGACCAGGGATCAAATCCCTGCTCAGGCATGGAAAACTGCTAGGTGACCTTAAGCGAGTCACACACACTCAGCCTCGGAGGAAAGCAATTGCCAACCCCCTCTGAACAAATCTTGCCAAGAAAGCCCCATGATGGAGTTGACTGGTCTGGAAACCATGCCTTATGAGGAGTTGAAAGGTCTGGAAACCATGCCTTATGAGGAGAGACTTAAGGAGTTGGGTATGTTTAGCCTGGAAAAAAGACGGTTAAGAGGCGATATGATAGCCCTGTTTAAGTATTTGAAGGGGTGTCATATTGTGGATGGAGCAGGCTTGTTTTCTGCTGCTCCAGAGACTGGAACACGGAGCAATGGATGCAAGCTCCAGGAACAGAGATTCCACCTCAACATTAGGAGGAACTTTTTGACAGTAAGAGCTGTTCGGCAGTGGAACACACTCCCTCGGAGCATGGTGGGGTCTCCTTCTTGGAGGTCTTTAAACAGAGGCTGGATGGCCATCTGTCGGGGATGGTTTGATCGTGATTTCCTGCGTGGCAGGGGGTTGGACTGGATGGCCCTTGTGGTCTCTTCCAACTCTGTAATTCTATGACTTAGCATCACCATAACTTGGAAATGACTTGGAAGCAACAACAACATCAACAACTACCAAGAAATAATAATCTGAATCAAATGGAGACCAGTTGAAGATAGAGCAAGCTTGTTTTCTCCTGCTCCAGAAACTAGGACATGGAGCAAGGGACTCAAAATACAGGAAAAGAGATTCCACCTAAGCATTAGGAAGAACTTTCTGAGGGAAAGAGCTGTTTGGCAGTGGAATACACTGCCTCAGAGCATGGTGGAGTCTACTTCTTTGAAAGTTTTTAAAGAAAGGCCGGATGGCCATCTGTTGAGGTGCTTTGATTACATATTCCTGCAGGACAGGGGGTTGGACTAGATGGCTCCTGTGGTCTCTTCCAACTCAATGATTCTATGATTCTAAGTCTATATTTTCCACAGTCAAGAGAAACCCTGCAGAATTTTTCTATCCTGTTAATGTTTCTATTTTTATTAAATTATTATATTAAATTTTACTGAAAAATCACCAAAGCTTAATCAAAAACATTTCAGAGATTAGATATTTCATAGCATTAATGACAACATTGTATTAGAGTACTCCCCTCCCCAACATGCAAATACACATAGATGTTAGCTTGATTAACATTTGTTGTTATTGGTATTAAGAAACTGCTAATTCAAATTAACCTTGTATGTGAAAGACATAAATTTTGTTCAGTGATGTATGAAGATTTAATAAATACTAATTAGGAAAGTTCTGACCTTTTTCTGTGTACCTTACATAAAATACAGCACTGAAAATATTTTAGTTCCTGTAGGGTAAATATTTATAATACCTCAATATATTCCAAATCAGTTAAATATCAACGGGTACAACCTACAAGCCAATCAAGTAAATAGTGAAGCTGCCATAAGTTTTAATGGCCTTGGGTTGTTTCTAGTATGGCAATAGCCTAGTAGGGAGCTATGAGCCCCATTCAAAAAAAGAATACACTTCAGCAGGCACAGAAGTGGGGGCATTCTACCATTTCTCTTTGGCTACATCCTGCCATGCCACATTGCATACAACCTCAACAGTCTCATGGTTAACCTTCCTGAAGGACAAAGAACTACATCCAGGAAAGCCTGGGTGCCCATCTGGAACACTACACAATGCCCTTTAGATCTCAGTCAATCCTTCAAGAGAGGTGAGGTTACGAATGTGAGTTAAAAACACCAGTGTTTTATGTATCCCCATGTACATAGTCAAGAAGAGACAACAATTGTGGAAGACTTGTGCAAGAAGATGAAAAGGCCCCACAAGGTGAAAAGGCTGAATACCAAGGAAATTTTAAAGTCACCTTGCTTTGAAAAAGCATCAGGCTTCTGAGAAGTATAGGGACTGTGGGTTCAATTCCATGATGGAGCTATTTAGACAATCATTAGGACCATATGACTATTTGTCAACTTGCTATCCAAAGACTGGGGCATTTGCAGTCTATTGCAATCTTAGATACTTTTAATATTGTAGTGGAATATAAGCTGTTCCAAAAATGTATTGTGGCAACAAATGTATTTTAAATACATACCATTCTGTACCAAAAATCTGGATGCTGCCTTTTTTTCTTTCTTTACTAAATATTAATTCATAGCACAAAATAAAGTGGCTTCAGTAAATCACACATGTTTTCCTTTCAAATGTACAAGGCAAAAGTAGAACAAAGCTGAAATAAATTAAAGATAGCAGAAGATGCATTGTTCTGTTTCATTTCCTGGATATATTCTTTTTTGTTGCCGTTTACAGTTAAAGGTTTCTAATACAATATTTCATACAAGGTTACTTATGAAACACACTGACGTTTAAAAATCACCATGCTATGCTTTTGCAGCAGTGTAATTTTTTTCCCCAACATAAGATTAAATTGCAAAATAAATGAATTACTTAGAGTGGCATGGCCCCCATTTTGCCACACTTCTCTTGAAAATTGCTTATTAATATGAAAAAAGAAGTTAGAAAATAGCCTCTTTTACTTTATGCACAGTGTTTGGAGGCCTCCAAGCCTGCAGACCTGGTCTTGCTGTGCATTTTAGATTGTGTTGGCAAGCGGGCACACTGACCTTTCTGACCTGCATCGCAAAGCTATTATTAATCGCTAAGTAACCTGGTAAAGCCAAACAAATTTGTTTCCATTGAAAGGATCTCTATCTGTGTCTGAGAATTTGTGCTGAACCAAACCAACCTCATTAACTGTGTCCACTTTTGACAAAGAACTAGAAGTGGGAGAGACTGGTGACCTTTCTTTGTCCTTAAGGAGCAGATCTCAGAGCCATGAAATGTGAGTAAATAAGCACAACAGCATTATTAAACATAAATAAACATACATTCTCAGGTTTTTTAACCAATTACACCTGTCAACATTGGTGCACATGTCTCCCATTTAGTAATTATTCTTTTCCATTGCCAATTTGTCTGGTCAGCCTCAGTGTCACTGAAAGAAGCTGATAAAATGCCTATGAATTTATGTTTACAAGTTCTTCATTCTGCTTCCCAATACACACTCCTCAGCTCTTCTTCAAAACGGCAATCTCTTGTATTGTCCAAAAGAAAGTAAGTGATGAACAGGACAGAAGAAAAAGATCTACACAATTATAATTTGAATTAAATTGGGAGTTTGAATATTCTAAAATAATTTTATCATCAAATAAACTTGACTATAATTCTTTAGAATACATTATTAAGTACCATAATTCAGAAAATTTAAATTATATTTATTACTTTTGTTAAGATGTGGCTACAGTAATATATAAATTTGTTATAAATTTCAATTCTGAGCAGTTGCTATCTGTTGAGAAAGTATTTTTTTTAAAAAAATATCTGCTGCTAGTCTATAAATCCTTTTTTCCTTACTTTGATTCCAAATACTTCTTACTGACATCTCTTTATTTTACATACCCTGGAAATTAAAGGGAAATGTGTGTGTATTATTATTATTATTATTATTATAGTGCCATAGGCTTTACATAGTGCTTTACAGAGGAGGGGGGGAAAAAAACAGCAATCCAAAATGAACACAAGCACCTGCCAATGGTGCACAACCTAAAACCACAAACAATTCCAAAATTAATAAAATATTGCTATAAAAAAATTAAAACAATACTATAAAAGTGTAAATTAATACAAATAATATGGACATAACATCAAGATGAAAGTTGGAAGGCTTCCCTGAATAGAATAGTCTTTAATTTAGACTTAAAGTAGTCTAAACATGTAGTGGTCTGCAGATTCACATAAAGGAGATTCCAAAAATAGGGGGCAGTGTGGGAGAAAGGGCATATCCGAGTAGGGGCAGAGGAAATCCTTGGCTGATTCAGCAACCCTGAATCACTAGAACGCAGAGCACGAACAGAAAGAAAGGGGGAAACAAGTGCTGACAAGTAGGTGGGGGGCAAACCATGAAGGGCTTTAAAAGTTAATAACAGCTTATAACGAATTCTAAATGGAATCGGGAGCCAGTGAAGGGATGACAACAATGGAGTGACAAGATCATAATGGTGGGCAGAAAAAAATATCCTAGTGGCAGAGTATTGTACCGAAATCAAAGGGGCAAGACGGGAAAGAGGAAGCCCAGTTAACAAAGAATTACAATAATCCAGGTGAAAGATGACCAATGCATGAACCAAAGTCTTAGCAGTAGAAACTGAAAGAAAAGGCCTGATTCTTGCTAGATTATAAAGAAAGAAATGACACGACTTTGCCATGGCCTGAATTTGAGGAACAAATGAAAGGGAAGAATCGAAAATGAAACCAAGACTACGCACTTCCTTCATGGGTTGAATATTAGTGCCACTAACTGTGACTGAAAATGAATAATGCAAAGTTGGCTTCAGCGGGAAAACAAGTAGCTCAGTCTTGTCCATATTGAGCTTAAGGCACCGACGGAGCATCCAAGCAGAAATGGTAAATAAACATGATGACACTTGCTGTTCAACATCCGGTGAGAGTTCCAGAGTGGAAAAATACAGTTGCGTGTCATCAGTGTATAAGTGATACTGAAAACCGTAGGAGCCAATAAGGTTACCTAGGGACAAAGTATAAAGAGAAAATAACAATGGGCCCAAAACAGAGCCCTGTGGAACTCCAACGGACAGCGACACAGAAGCAGAGGTTTGGCCACCAGCAATCACAGCAAATGACCTATCAGAAAGGTAGGATCTGAACCAGTTAAGGACGGAAACAGAAAATCCAAGATCCTGGTGCAGATCAACCATAAGACCATGATCAACAGTACTGAAGGCAGCATTTATATATATATATATATAAACAAAGAAGCAAGCAAGCAAGCAAACAGCCTGGATTTTTAATATTTTTATTACATACCATCACAAGCTCATTTTTCCAATTCCTCAATGCCAAGTTGGTGACAGACCCAGAAAAGGCTAAAGTCAACCCTGAAGCAATTAAGATCTCATAAATAATATCCGGCTCAATTTCACACATAATCTACTGCAATCCCATGTCCCTTGCAATTGCATCCCAGAGGCCACAAGACAGGTCCATCTTCTGAATTTTCTGTTCCAAGAACACAGAGAGAGGTCTACCCTTGAAGTCAGAGATTTGACCTCTGATGCCCCCTTTCAGCTTTTGCCCTTCAATATCATAGCCCTGGTGTCAGTACAGGCAAAAGGGGGTCGATCAAGAGGCATATCATAGGCAGAAAGAGGGCGAAAGGGAGAAGAAAGCTTTGAATCTACAAGATACCCAACTCTTCTGGTCTACAGACAAATCTCTGATATGTCTGGGGTCTCACATAATACTGTTGTTTCCAGTGGCTGAAGTGGAAGGGAAATAATCCAAGAAAATAAAGTGAACAGCATTCCTCCCTCCCTTCTGCTCTGACAGTACAAGTGTGGCAGGGCTTAGGATATGAAGCTTTATCTTCCTTTGGCTCTTCTGGTAAACACACTTCAGTTTGGATTCAGCCTGGATTGGCCCTACCATCAGCCTCCCTAAATAATCATCTCAGGTGGTGGGACATTAGGAATGGCAACTTCACTGTTGCTCCTCACTCTTCTCCAACAATTGCCATTCTAGAGAGTTGCCACTAATATATGCTGCTCTCCAGAACCAGGAATCACTTGTACTGCTGACGCTCTAGGCTGACACCACTCTAAGAAGTAGGAAACAGAGGTGGCAATAGCTTCCTGAATTAAGAAGAGTCAACCAGTGGCTCACTCTGTCAGGTGGCAGCTTTGTGAATCCATAGTTCCAGGTCTTGTTGGGCTTTGTGGGAGAGGCAGAGGTATCTAGATAAATTACCTATGATGGAAGACAGAGTGAGAGAATCAGGAAGTTGCTAGCAGCTTTGGCTCTTGTTGCCTCCATCCTAATCTTTGCAGGCTCTGTTACTGCTGTCTTCACTGCCGTCATCCTGCTTCTTCTTTCAGGGTGGATGGAGGATCCCTTTGCTACCAGGTGGGGAGCAAGGGAGCAACAGCTGCAGATCTTGTCCTCTTCTGGAACAGACGTGCTGTGTTCTGGTGGTGTAATGGCGGAGGCACTTCACTCCAGGGAGCGAGAGATTTTGAGCTGTCCAGATCCAGAACTGATTATGCTTAGAATAGATCTATTGAAAGCCATGTTGAACATATCTCCAAATTATTTCAGTGGAACTAGTATGTATGATTGAATCTGGATCCAACCCTATATAGTCAAAAATATGAGTTAAACACTAAGTGGATACTAATTCTGTGTGCTGGATTTGGATGAATTCTGAACAAATCTGCCACCCTTCAGAATTCCTTCTGAAACTACCAGAACCAGCTAGACCCAGAAAAAAAGCTTTTAATGGGATTTGGAACATGGAAGTGCAGGAGGGAAAACAAAACAGAAAATTTAGGATTTAGATTCTGTTTCTGTGAAAATGTTCAAAGTGGTGATGGTAGAAGAAGAGGATATGGGGTTGAGAGACTGACAGGTCCATCTTCTGAATCTGAGCACATTTTGCCAGGTGCTTTCATCCCTCTGCAATGCTGGTACACAGACAATTTTCCAAGCCTGGGTAAAACTGCTGGGGATATATATTTTTTTAATGGCTGCTAACTGTTTCAAACAAAACATCACCTTAAAGTGTTGGTGATCAAGC
The DNA here is from genome assembly GCA_030847615.1 of Gambelia wislizenii. NCBI lineage: Eukaryota > Metazoa > Chordata > Lepidosauria > Squamata > Crotaphytidae > Gambelia > Gambelia wislizenii. Next base: position 48,327,773 of record JAUMIR010000001.1, on the reverse strand, counting down.
CTCAGAGCCAGGTTGGTAGGAGTACTGCTGCTTCCTCCTACCAAAGTGCATTCTTTCTTATTGCTGGTGGGCTGGCAGCAACCTCAGAGCAGGTGTGAAGCTGCTGGGACTGTGTACTTAGTACTGCTGCCTCTACCACACTAAACACCCTCTTTGTTGATGGGCCAGTATCAGCCTAATATCAGGAGTGAAGATACAACCCTGGGCCTGTATTGCCTGCCGCTTCTACTCCTTCTGACTGATGAGACTTCCATTCACCTATTCATGTTCTCTTACTGCAGCTAGCCTTGCCTTTTACTACCCAAGCATCATCATCATCATCATCATCATCATCATCATCATCCACATCCTTGCTGTCACTGCTTTGTCCCTGTGTACTCCTGCAAAACAAGCTGATGAAAGCTATGGGCCTTAAATAGCACTGTACTTTCTTTCTTTTTCAAAGAACAAATAAACCATCAAAGCTTTTGTGGCTCCTACTGTCTTAAACCATCAAACCATGCCTTTGTGTGTTGTCTAATATTCAGCCTAAGCGTGCCTTGGTGGTTCATGTCTAGTCAAGCAAGCCATGTTCCCATCATTCACATTTCCTTTGCTTAGCTACTCTGGAAACACCTAGTATGCTGCTGAGGCTCCTGACATCTTAATTTGCCAAAGTACACTTCTGTGGCTTGTGTGTTTTTTTTAGTATTCAAACAGTCAAAGTAGGCCTTGTGGGTCCTGTCATCTAAAAGAGTCATATTGGTGGTTCCTGTCAACTAGACCAAAGAGCCTTTGTGGCTCCTGTCATGTAGTAGCAAACCAGCAAAGTACAAAGATTTTGTCTGCTTTCTGCTTCTGAAATCAGCCCTTTCCTTCTATAGTTCCAAGCTAAAGTAGTCAAATCTTCACAGTTTATTACCATTCCATGGCTCATGTCTAGTAAAACCTTCCAAATATGTTTCCTTGGTGCGGCACACCTTCCCAGCACATTGCCATTCCATTGTTGGGTACAGAATTAAATGTGCCTAGAAATGTGGAAATTATGTTTGTGAACACAGGTTGCATTGTTCTTCTCCACTGTAAAGAGTGTGATTTTTGTTTTGTTGAATTCAAAGTGCATATCTACAAGCCAATTACTTTAGCCCATGTCCTTCTTACAGGAGTATAACATATCATCTTTTTGCCTTCATGGGATATTAAATTTTCTGCCTCCCTTATGTTGGCAGGGTTCTCTCTGCCTTGCTCAACTTTCCTGCAACCTTCCATTGGTACCGTATATTCCGGTATATAACACGACCTTTGAGCCCTGAAAAATAGCCTCCAAAATCAGGGGTCGTCTTATATGCCGGATACACTTTGCTTCACCCCGATGTCTGATCTCCTGCCTCTTCGCTTCCTTCGCAAATGGAGCAAAGAGGCAGGAGATCGGGCGGGGGGAGGTGAGGCAAGTGTTTACCGGTTCATTTGACCCCCCTCCTCTGCCTTCTCCCCCTTTGGGGAGCAACCGAAGACAGAGGAGGGGGGGTGAACATTGCTGGAAGGCCCCCCCACCAGCCACCCTTCCACCCTCCCCGAAGCCAGGATCGGGCTCCCGATTGCGGTTTTGGGGAGGGGTGGGCGGTTAAAAAGCCCCCCTCCAGGCTCCTTCCACCCTCCCCGAACCCACGATCAGGCTCCTGATCGCAGCTTTGGGGAGGGGGTGGGTGGCTAGGAAGCCCCCCTCCAGCCCCCCTTCCACCCTCCCCGAAGCCAGGATCTGGCTCCCAATCGCGGCTTCAGGGAGGGGGTGGGTGGCTAGGAAGCCCCCCTCCAGCCACCTTTCCACCCTCCCCAAAGCCAGCATCGGGCTCCCGATCACGGCTTCGGGGAGGGGGTGGGTGGCTAGGAAGCCCCCCCTCCAGCCACCCTTCCCGAAGCCAGGATTGGGCTCCCGATCATGGCTTCAGGGAGGGGGTGGGTGGCTAGGAAGCCCCCCTCCAGCCACCCTTCCACCCTCCCCAAAGGGCGATCCAGCTCCCGGTCGCGGCCTCAGGGAGGGGTGGATGGGTGGCTGGAAAGTCCCCCTCCCCTCCAGCCACGCTTACAGCAGCCGAGGCAAACCGGGTAAGTTTGCTCCTTTCTTCCACCTTCCTGGAAGGTGGAAGAGAGGGGCGAATCCCGCAGTTTGCTATGGCCGCTGCCCATTCCCCATGTCTTCATTCCCTTCCAAAGGGAATGAAGACAGAGGGAAGGGGGGGCGACGAGGCAAACCGGGTATATTCGCCCCTTTCTTCCATCTTCAAGTCAAGGGTGACTGGAAGGTGGAAGAGTGGGGCGAATGCCACGGTTTGCCACGGAGGCCGCCCATCCCCTCCATCTTCATTCCCTTCGCAAAGGGAATGAAGACGGAGGGAATGGGCAGTGGCCGAGGTAAACCGAGTTCATTCGGCCCCCTCCTGACTTCACCCCCTTTGGGGAGAAACCGAAGGTGGAAGAGAGGGGCGAATGTTGCGGTTGACTGGCTGGCTGGGAGAGCCCTGCCAGCTGATCCTGTTCACTTTCCCAAGACAAAGAGGATCAGCTAGCTGGCAAGGCTCCCCCAGCCAGCCAGCCAGCCAGCCAAATTGGTGGGTAGTCTTATACGGCGAATATATGCCAAACTCTAGATTTTTACTGTATAATTGGGGGGTCGTCTTATATGCCCAGTCGTCTTATACGCCAGAATATACGGTAGTATTTTCTTTGCTGTCCTCACTGCAGCTCCAAAAACTGCAAAATGTACCCCAAATAAAAGTTATGCTTAAGTGGATATAGACTATGTTCTACGCTGCACTCCACAACCTGGTAGCTTCCATAAGTTTTGAACTCTCACAATTCTCAGCCATTTAGCATGTCAAAACTGTTATCCAAACCATGTGACAAAGAAGGAGGGAATAGGCTGGAGAAGACTGCTTTACTTTAAGAATGCTGTTAGAGCAGCAAACATCCATTCCTAAAAAGGTACTCACAACTATTTGTGAATTCTTAAAGGAACCCTAGTGATTACCTGAAGTCCATAGACTTGCCTTTAAAATATCATAGAAAAGACATGTCATTCAGTGCAAGCAAACAAGAGAATACTAGATATCATAATTCTGTATATTCAGTAAAACTGGTATGCTAACACAAAATGACAACATAGGCACTATACATATTTCTTTGGTGAGTACTTCATGGGCAGACATGCTGGGACTCAAATTGGGGAGGGGGAAGGAGGCTAGGTACCATAAGCTCTGTATGAACCATAGACAATATACCGCTGGTGGGTCATTTTCTGGGAGAAGGCTGGAGCATCACTATTAATTAACCTGTATTTCTTAATGAAAACAATAAATACAATTGCTTAAAACAAACTGAAATAAATAAACAAGCAAAATGCTTATCTAAACCTACAACAGTGTCAAAACTGTAAATTAAAGTTCAAACATGATTAAAAATGTGTTTTAATTTATGTTGTGAGCTGCTTTGGGTCCCATATTGGAAGAAAGACTGGATATTAAATAAAGAAAAATAGAAATAACAGACACCCCCCCCCGGATCTTGAAGAATGGTGGATCTGGGGGAGGTGTTTTAATGATGGGCATGGAGGCGAGCACAGGGGTTGGCCGGGGCGTGGACACGCCCTGGTCAGGAGGAGTCAGGGGTGCCGCCGAAGCAGGGCCTATTTCACCCCTTACCGCCCCTGGCCTCCTCCTCTTTTTCACTGGATCGAAAGAAGGAGGGACATTCGGATGGTGAACTGCTTTGGCCACGAGGGATAGATAAGTTGGCTGTGCTGTGCTTTGGGGTGCAGCCCAGCATTGTGATTGTGATTGTGGTTGTTTAATTCCTTTTTTAATTGCTAATACCTTTATTTGCTTATAGTTTATTTCGCTATTTGTTTGTACCCCCTTTTTGTGCATGCCTATTGTATTCTGTGTTGTTGTATTTTGTTGTATGGTTATAGTGGCTTTATTGTTGTAGTGTGTAGTTTGATTTTGTGCTTCTAATTTTGCCGCAGAAATTACAGGCCGGCTCTCCTCTCCTTTGTTCTCCCTCAATCGCAGCTCAGTCGCCGCTGAGTCCCCGCAAAAAAGTGAACAAGGCGGTTCACAGGGCTATGGATGACGGCCTTGGCCATTTCATCCAGTACCCGGGCATTTCATATAAACGCCCGGAGCTCTATAGGGTTGACGGGGTCCACTTGTCAGACACTGGGATCCAGCTGTTTCTTGATGGTATGCGACAGGGGGTGAGGGCTGTCTTAGCTTCCCTTGTGGGGGATAGGGGCTAAGTAGACACTTGCCCCTATCTGTGGCAGGGAGTGGGGAGAGAATGATTTGGCGTTCACCTATGGCAACCTCAAATTGAGTGGTAGGATATCCTTCACTGAACTGTACCGGCATCTCAATGGATGGGGTGCAGCGAGGTAGGGTATCCTTAGGGACAGCGTCGGGTGGGAGATCCTTCACAGAAGCTACATGGCTTAGGGATTTCCCTCCTGGTGCGGGGCCCTCCAGCAGATGGCACCCAAGGGGAACCCCTGACACCGGGATCCCACTTGGGGCTCAGGTGAGTCGCCCAGGGACGCCGGGAGTTAGGTCACTTGTGACCAACTGCCCATGTGCGTGCCCCCATGAGGGATCTCCCCCCCCCCTTTTCCATACTTGACATACCACAAGAAAGTCATAATAAATAGGAAATATATCAATAAAGTGGCCCGTATTTCAACCCAATTTTCTGTGTGTTGTCTCGTTATTTCATGTGTCAATCATTAATACAATTTGCAAGCACAACAGACAGGAAAATTAAATCTCACATTGTACTTGGTTAAGGTGCTGCTATAAGAATGCATTGAAAGAGTTACATTGTTGTGTACTTTTCAAACTGTGATGGTGAACTATCAATAAAGTCAGTAAATAGCCTCCATTTAAATAGGAATTTTAATGATGCCAATACTGACTTTAATCTGGAGTATGATTTTCTTAGTGAAGAGGAAATCATACACTTTGCCAAACTAGATGAAAGGCAGAACAATTGTTCTTCTAGCCAAGTCTAGCATTCCTGCCAACAGAAAATAAGAGATAAGGGCAGACCTAAACTTGAGTATCACCATGTTAATAGCATAATGGTATCAAATATAAACTGGGTTCAAAGTTGTCTTAGTGTCCAGAATGTGAACAACCAGATTCAGTATAAGCCAAAGGGTTTTTTTTTTAATTTTCAATTTGTATCCCAAGCATATTTGAGAGAGAAAAAAGAATTTGTCACTCAGTTTAATTGTCACTCAACTGTTATTAGTGCTATGAGTTAAGGACAATATCCAATGCAGGACTTCCACTAGTAGAACAGCAAATTTCAGTACAGTAGGACGCCCATATCCACTGATTCATTATCCATTGATTCAATTATCCACGGGACAAAAAGCAGCACAACTACCACAGAGTCTTAGAAATTGTGTCCTCTCTAGCCATTTTCTAGGTCCTCTAAGGCAAATTTTCAACCAGAAGTCCCATTATTTTCAATGGTGTTCACTATTATCCATAGTTTTCAGTATTCCCACACCCCAACCCCCAGAACGAATCCCCAGTGGATATGGGGGTCCTACTGCAATGCCCCTTTCTTACTGTAGTCTGCCTTTGTGCCCCCAAACCCAGCTCTGGATGACTGAGAAACCTTTTGGAGCCATTTTTGGAAGGCATGGAGAGTGCTCCATCATACTGGGGTTGAAACACCAGTCACATTAGATTTAGCACCTTAACTGATAATTGGTAGACTTTTTTTTACTGTTTACACAAAGCTGCATTGGAACAAAAATGAAAATAGCATTGGGATTTTTTTCAGATATGTGTGCGTATTGCAGCAAGCACCATCTTAGAAGAGGTATGCTGTCCTGTGTGATAATGAAAATCTTCTAAAATGGCATATTTCATCTCTTTATTTTTTTTAATTCTAAATTCAGGTGTGTTTTTGAAGAGATTGAAATATTTTTAGATGATTAATTTAATAGACTAATCTCGTAAAGGGAGCAGGGGATAGAAAGAAGTGCCTAGGTGTTTCAAAGCTCTTGAACAGACCCTCTACTAATCCGGGTTTTAAAAAATATATAGAAGGAAATCATGTACTATATGGATAGGCTTTTGTAAGACAGTTCTTTTCAGGCAAGTAATGGAAGTACAAGACAGTTCTCCCATTTCTTTGCCAGTCTTCTTCATCTGAGACCATCTTTACATCTGTTTCCTCAATATATACTAATGCTGTTATAGAATCATAGAATCTCCCCAATAAATCCAAATACTGTTATAGAATCGTAGAGTTGGAAGGTCTTGCAAGAACCATCTAGTCTAACCCTTTCCCATGCAGGAATACACAGCTAAAGCACTCAAGAGAGATGGCCATCCAACCTTTCTTTAAAGACCTCCAAACAGAGAGAGTTTATCACCCATCAAGGCAATCTATTCCACCATTGAAAATATCTTACAGTCAAGAAATTATTCTTAACAGTCAGGTGGAATTTCTTTTCTTGCAATTTAAATCCAGTGGTTTGTGTTTCAGTCTCTGGAACAGCAGAAAACAAGTTTGCCCAATCTTCTACATAACATCCATTCAGGTATGTACATATGGATATCATATAACCTCTCAATTTTATCTCCTACAAGCTAAACATAGCTCCTCAAGCCATTTTTCATAGGTCTTAGGTTCCATACCTTTTACCATCTTGGCTGCCCCCCTCTAAATACATTCTAGCTTATCAATGATCTTATGGTGGTGCCCAGAGCTGGGACTCAGTATTCCATGGGAGGGTTGACCAAAGCAGAATAAAATGGTACTGTTCTGTCCAAGCACTGTCTGAGCAATCAGCCAAAGGCTGATTAACACACAGCTGATAGCACAGCACAATCAAGCGAATTACAGGCAAAGGAACCAAGGCAGCGTGGATTCTGACACATACTTTACTAGCAAGCAAATATGAGTTCATAAGAAAAATCCAACAACAAGGCACAGGTCTGGCAAATAGAGTTCAGAGTAGTCCAGCAGAATCAAAGTCAGGCAAACAGAGTTTAGAATATGAAGTCAAAGGCTTTCACAGCCAACATCCATAGGTTTTCCATGGTTTTTTTCTGGGCTGTGAAGCTGTGTTCTGGAAGAGTTTATTCCTGATGTTTTGTCAACATCTGTGGCTGGCATCTTCAGAGACTCAGAAAAAAAAACATGGAAACCTGTAGAGTTTAGAATAATAAACACAGTCCCGGGGCAAACACAGCATGCAGGAACAAGATGAGTCACCAGATAGATCAGATAATCTCCCACGTGCTTGGAGGTCAGGATTGCATATTTATAGCTGAGCAGCTAATGCAGCTGCTGCTTAACTAATTGCTGCTTGCTATAAATACACTGAGACTGCCTCAAGCCCTCCTTTTGTCATCCTCATGCTGAGAAGGTAGGCATAGGTAAGTTGTCCTACGTATCTGAAAAGGCATAATCCTCTGCCAGAGCTGATACTGCACTATTGTCTATGCCTGAGGCCCGTGGCTCTGGAACATCCTCCTGCTCTGGTTCAGCAGGTCCTGACGTGTCTACTGTTTCAGTCTCTAAGTCAGAGTCCATTTCTATGTTCTGGAAGCAGGGCATGACATATTATTTCTTTTGATCTGGACACTGTACTACAGTTGATGTAGCCTAAATTTGCACTGGTTCTTTTGGCCACTGTATTGCACTGTTGAATCATGTTCAGCTTGTCATGTACTAAGGCCCCTAGATCCTTTTGACATGTACACTTGCTAAGCCAGGTGCCACACATCCTATCATTATGCATTTCAGTTTTTCTGCCTAAATGTAGTGTCTTACATTTAACCCTGTTGAAATTCATTTTGTTTCTTTTGGCCCAGCTTGCCAACCTCTTAAGGTCATTTTGAATTCTCATCCTTTCCACTGGGGTATTAGTTACACCCTTCCAATTTGGTATCATCTGCAAATTTGATAAGTATGCCCTCCATTCAATCACCCAAGTCATTTATAAAGATGTTGAATAACATTGATTCCAGGACAGAACTCTGTGGTACTCCACTAGTCACTTCTCCCTACAGTGAAGAAGATGAAGAAAAGTAAGCACTCTTTGGGTTCAGTCCATCAACCAGATACAAATCCACCCAACAACAGTACTGTCTAGCCTATATGTTACCAGCTAGTCTACAAGAATATCATGGGGGACATTGCCAAAAGCCTTACTAAAATCAAGATACACTACATCCATAGCATTCCCCAAATCTACCAAGCTTGTAACTTGTTTTGTGGAAACTCCTGCTGGCTCTTAGTAACTGCTGCATTCCTTTCTAAGTGCATACAGGCTGATTGTTTAATGAACTATTCTAGAACCTTTCCTGGTATTGATGTCAAGGTGACTGGTAACTAGTTGGTAGTGCTTTCCTTTTCCTCCTTTTGATGAAGACAATATTCACCCTCCTCTAGCCTGCTGGAACTCTCCTGTTCTACAAGAACCCCTTTAGTACATTTGGATGTCATTCATCTGCCCTTGGAGACATTAATTCATTTAGAGTAGCAAGGTATTTTTTCTGGTAGTGATATCAAGCTGGCTAAGGTAAAGAAGGTGCTGAGCAATTCTGCTTTCCTTCTGTCCCGTTAGCATTCCGAAAAATTAAATTGTCTGTAAAGTACATGAGGTATTTGTTTAACCTTACTTTCTTAGCAGAATTAAACTTCAAGTAAATATCAAGTTGAAGATTCCCATTACTACTATATCCTCCTTTTTGAATGTTTGGTTATTTGTTCTACGAAGACATCATCTAAGTCTTCAGTATGGCTTGGGGATCGATAGTAGATCACCACAATGAAATCACTGTAGTTTGCCTCCCCTTTAATTTTTACAGAAATATCCTATTTGCCAAATCTGAAGTCATGCATCTTCTTACAGGTGTATTTATCCTCAACTTATAGCAATAATTCTTCTCTATCCCAGTTTGGTCTATTTCCCTGGAATAGGTTATACCCCCATTGTTGTTAATTGCTGTTAAGATGGCTTTGACTTACAGGATCCCTCTAAATCTCTGGAGCTTGACGTACAGGAGCGAGGCGAACAGGAGAGAGGACAACAGGGGTGTTTGGCATGGGTGTAGTGGAAGAGACAGCATAAGGTAAGCTTGTGGCTGTTGAATTAAACTTATTTAGCCCCAGAGTGTTTGTTGAGCTAAGGCTAGTGTGCTTGCTTGGCTAAGGCTGTTTGTTTGTGTGCCTGAGTGTAGGCTTGCCTGGAGGAGGGGCTCATTAGCATTTGCTTGGTGAGCTGCTTGTCTTGAGAGCAAGTGAGTCAGAGACTGCTGAAAGGAAGTAGGTAAGTAGGTAAGAGGCAGAGGGAGGAGCTAAGAAGTAGGTCAGTAGGTAAGAGGCTGAGGGAGGAGCTAGCAGCCAGTAGCTCTCTCTTTCTCTCTATATATAGTTGCAGCTTCAGTCTCTGGAAGTCGGCATACAGGAGAGAAGACAACAGAGGTGTTTGGTGTGAGTGTTTAGCAAGGGAGTTTGAGGGGGAGGCACAGTTCTTTTCTGAGGGGGGAGGGCTTCTGCTGAGCTGCTGACCTGCCAGGGGGCAGAGTTTGCAGCCACCAGCTTTATGTAAGTGCTCCAGCAATCTTTACAGGTTAATCTAAATCAGCAGCAAGTGCCTTGCAGCATGCAGTTCTAATATATCAGGGGCATAGGAGCTCTTCTGAGAAACAAGGGCAACAGGCATTGGGTAGAGGGGGGATACTAGAGGAGTTTGGACAGGGAAACCTAAAATTCTCTTTCAGTGACTACTTAGGATGACTGAATATGGCCTGTAAGGGAGCTGCTGCAACACCTGTGGGATGTTCGTCTTCTTGCCAGAGGAGGTGGGGAGCTATATCTGCAGCAAGTGCAAGTTGGTGGCCCTGCTGGAAGAGAAGGTTAAGCATCTGGAGGACAGGGCATCTACTCTCCTAAATATTAGGGAGCAAGGTATCTTCTTGGACAGAGTGGAGAAGACTATCCTGGATGCAGAACACACCGGGGAGGTGTGTGGGGAGGCGGCCATCTCCCATACACAGGAAATGAACACTTGGAGAAATGTGACACAGAGACATAGACAGGCCAGGGATCATTCAACCAGCTTGAAGCTACAGAATCAATTTTAAGCTCTCTCTCTTTCCAGAGAAGAAGAGGAGGAGCAGCAGTGCCAGGCCTTAGAGAACACAGAGGAAACCTTAGTAGATCCAGCACATGAAGTGGCCTCTGCCAAGACTCGGAGGAGGAGGGTGGTGCTGGTAGGGTATTCCCTGCTGCAAGGAACAGAAGCAATAGTTTGCAGGCCTGACAAAATGTCTCGGGAGGTGTGCTATCTCCCTGGGGCAAAAATTCAAGATGTAACAAAGAGACTGACAAGACCCATAAAGCCTTCTGACCATTAACCCTTCCTTTTGGTCCATCTGGGAATCAACGATATTGCAAGGCATAGCCTCCAAAATATCACAAGGGATTATGAGGCTTTGGTTAGGAAGCTGAAGAACCTGGATGCGCAGATAGTCATTTCGTCTGTCCTTCCAATGGAAGAGCAAGGCCCTGGAAGGGAAAGAAGAATAGCGAAGGTGAACAACTGGTCACGCAGATGGTGCTGCCAGTTCCAGAATGTGGTTCCAGGAAGTGGACCTCTGGCAAGGGATGGGTTGCACCTCACAGCAGTAGGCAGGAATGTTTTTGCTAAGACATTGAAAGATCTTATCAGGAGGGCTTTAAACTGAGTTCTGTGGGGGAGGGAGACAGTATTAATAAGGACAGGAGTTCCTGAAGTGCTGGAGAAAATGGTCCAAATGTTATACAGACAACAAGGCAAACAGTACAAGAACCCAACAGTAGGAAGAATAAAACCTTTAAAGGACAGATAGGGGAAATAGTCCATGGTCTCAGATGTCTCCATACTAATGCACAGAGCATGGGAAATAAACAGGATGAACTTGAACTCTTACCACAGCAAAACAAATATGATATTATAGGCATCAGTGAAACTTGGTGGGATAAGGCTCATGATTGGAATGTACTAATAAAGGGGTATACCTTATTTCAGAAAAATAGCCCAAACAGGGTGATGGAGTAGCATTATACCTTAAGGATGTCTAAACCTGTGAACAGATCATAGAATAATAGAATCATAGAATTGTAGAGTTAGAAGAGACCATGAACGCCATCCAGTCCAACCCCCTGCCACACAGGAAATCTTGATCAAAGCATCCCCAACAGATGGCAATCCAGCGTCTGTTTAAAGACCTTCAAGGAAGGAGACCCCACCACACTCCAAGGGAGTGTGTTCCACTGTCGAACAGCTCTTACTGTCAAAAAGTTCCTCCTAATGTTGAGGTGGAATCTCTGTTCCTTGAGCTTTACATCCATTGCTCCGTGTTCCAGTCTCTGGAGCAGCAGAAAACAAGTCTGCTCCATCCTCAGTGTGACACCCCTTCAAATACTTAAACAGGGCTATCATATCACCTCTTAACCGTCTTTTTTTCCAGGCTAAACATACCCAGCTCCCTAAGCCTCTCCTCATAAGGCATGGTTTCCAGACCTTTCACCTTTTTAGTTGCCCTTCTCTGGACATGCTCAAATTTGTCAATATCCTTTTTGAATTGTGGTGCCTAGAACTGGACACAGTATTCTAGGTGAGGTCCGACCAAGGCAGAATAGAGCGAAACTATTACTTCCCTTGATCTAGACACTATACTTCTACTGATACAGCCCAATATCTTATTGGCCTTTTTAGCTGCCGCATCACACTGTTGACTCATGTTCAACTTGTGGTCTACTAGGACTCCTAGATCTCTTTCGCACGTAGTCTCATTCAGCCAGGTCTCCCCCATCCTATCTCTATGCATTTCATTTTTCCACCCTAAGTGCAGTACCTTACATTTCTCTGTATTGAATTTCATTTTGTTAGCTTTGGCCCAGCTTTCCAGCCTATCGAGGACATTTTGAATTTTGATGCTGTCCTCTAGGGTATTAGCTACTCCTCCTAATTTGGTGTCATCTGCAAATTTGATAAGTATGCCTCCTAATTCCCTCATCCAGGTAATTGATAAAGATGTTGAATAGCACTGGGCCCAGGACAGAACCCCCGGTCAACCAATTACAAATCCATCGAACAGTTAACTTGTCTAGCCCACATTTTACAAGCTTGTTTGCAAGAATGTCATGGGGAACCTCTCAAAGGCCTTACTGAAATCAAGGTATGTGATATCCACAGCATTCCCTTCATCTACCAAGCTGGTTATTTTATCAAAGAGAGAGAGAGAGAGAGAGAGAGAGAGAGAGAGAGAGAGAGGGAGAGATCAGATTAGTCTGGCATGACTTGTTTCTCTGAAACCCATGTTGACTTTTTGTGATTATGGCATTGCCTTCTAAATGTTCACAGACTCTCTGTTTAATGATCTGCTCTAGAATCTTTCCTGGTATTGATGTCAGACTAACTGGACGATAATTGTTGGGGTCCTCTTTCTTTCCCTTTTTGAAGATGGGGACAATGTTTGCCCTCCTCCAGTCTGCTAGGACTTCTGTTCTCTAGGAGTTCTCAAAGATTATTGCGAATGGCTCTGAGATTACATTTGCCAGCTCTTGTAATACTCTTGGATGTAGTTCATCTGATCCTGGAGATTTAAATTAATTTAGATTAAGAAGGTATTCCTGTACTACCCCTTTGCTTATTCTGAGCTGGATTTCCCCTATTGTGTCCTCTGTTCCATTATCCTCAGGTGGGTCACCCTCTTCCTTTTCTGAAAACACTGAGGAAAAGAAGGTGTTGAGTAATTCTGCCTTTACTCTGTCCCGTTAGCATTTTGCCATCTTCTCTGCGTAATGTAGTTCCCACATGGACCAAAAGGAAGGGGTAATGATCTGTAGGCTTGACGAGTCTTGTCAGCCTCTCCGTCACATCACGGATCTTTGCCCCAGGGAGACAACACACTTCCCGAGACATCTTGTCAGGCCCACAAACCACTGCTTCTGTACCCCACAGCAAGGAGTTCCCCATCACCACCACACACCTCCCCCGAGGCTTCGCAGCTGCTGTTCCTTGTGGTGGTACTCTCAAGGTCCCCTGCTCTTCCCCCGAAGTCTGTCCATGCTGTTCTTCCTCATTGTCCTTGAAAAGGGAGAGGGCTTTGAATCAATTCTGTAGCTGCAAGCTACTTGAAGAATCCCTGGATATTCTTGTTCTGTGTGTGACATTCCTCCAGCTGTCTACCTCCTGTGTCTGTGATGTGACCCTCTCCTCCCCAGCCAGTTCCTCTGTGCGGTCCCTGTCCAAGACTGTTCATTCTGTTCTGTCCAGGAAAACCTCTTGCTCACGAATATGTTGAAGTGTAGCTACCCGTGTCAACATATTCGTGAGCAACAGCAATTTGTAAAACTCAGGGCTACAAGTACTGCCAATCATACTAGGCAGTACTATCTGGTATCAGAAACTAATTCTGGAAGTAGGGAAAGCATTTTAATGTTAGTTTTGGAAGCATGTTTCCAAAACCTTTAAAAGCTCTCAAGACCAAACAAATCTTGCTGTATTACAATTTTTCAGGAGAAGACGATATTTCCTAAGGTATCTGAAAGGCTAGCAATGTCAATGAGAATCTGGGGAAATAGAACAAGTGCGGTTCAATGGAATGTCCCCTAATGGAAAAGATTACTGTACAGAAGGATAGCTTACCATAAAGCAGGCTTGGGAATAATGCTTCTTCCTAATATCTAGCTTTTTTGTGGGGAGGGAGTAATCATAATGAAGGAGTACTAAAGCATGTGAGCCTTTATCAGTAGTCTCAAGAGAATTAGACCTGGGAAGTAGCTTCCATAGCATGGACCACTGGACTACCATACCACTCTGAACATACCTAATTTCACCGTATTTTTGAAGCTAAGCTGGGTAAGGTCTGGTTAGTACTTGGATGTGAAACTATTGAGAATATTAACGACCTTCACAGCTAGGAGGAAATCCTGTCCCACATCCTGGACAGCAACTATCAGAACGATATGGAGCTAGGTTCCAATGGTCTGAGAGTATACAGCAACTTCCATTCAAGAGGTACAGTATCCCAAGTATCCCAGTAGGTAGATCAGTTGTAGGCAACTGTTGGTTGTTAATTTCTACCAACATCATGTGACCCCTTAAACTGAGATATAAAAGACCAACTAGTGATTGAAATGTAGTCATAGTATATCATAATAGACAATAAAATAAATGTGTTGACTATTGCTGCATGAGATTGAACAACCAATGACCACAGTGTCAAGTAATATAAATCCACATATGTTATTAATTATGTTTTACTATAATCAAATAACTGCAAAAGCAAGCATTTAAAAGAATGAATAAGAGGTTAGATCTGGAGATGATGATGATGATGGAGGACCAGTGTGTGCCTCTCAGAGCCACAGTTCAAAGATCATGACACCTCAACACCCAAAATTTGGCATACATGCTAAGGATGTATCCACATGCTTTTAAAAACACACACACACACACACATTAATTTTAACTAATTTAAATGCCTCTTTGTTTGTGAACCACACAGCACCTTATCCAGTAGCAAGGTGGCAGACATCCCTAAGCAGCATATTTGCAGCCAGTACAGTTTGAAGGCAGGGAAGTAGTCCAAGAGATAGAGGTAATCTCTGTGTAGGGCTCCCTGCTGCTGTGGTACAGCCCCCCCCCATTCATTCAGTAAACAGACCCCTGCCTCAGGGGGCTGTGAGGAATATCATGGCAGCAGGTACACAAGGATTCCAATAGCTTTACTCAGATGGGTAGGCACAGTGTGTCCAAATGTGCTACTATTATTAAAGGTGTTAGTGTTTCAAACAAAGGGAAATTCAAATATGTAGAAAGCTAGCGTCTGATAGTTTTAAAAAAACATAATTTAGTACAACTGGATAACTTACTGTCCCCAGCGTGTGGGTTTCCATGACCAAGCAGGGATTTGAACCCTGTTCTCCAGTTGTAGTCCAACACTCAAACCACTATACCACACTGGTCATTTAGATTGCAATAATGCTACACAGAACACTATCATTTTGTAGATTTATACTGACAAATTTTTATTTTCAAAATATTGCACTTGTTCGCATTTTAACAAGCGTTTTGCAACCTTGTGACTGGATAACTGAATTTGTAGCATTAAGTAAAGCAAATGACATGTCAAAAAAAGTGGTGCTCAAAAGTGGTGCGGGTGGATCTCCCAGCAACCCAGCCTCTGAGCATTTAAGGAGGAAAGCTTGCGTGCTTACAGTATGGGGCTGTGCTTTTCTTTCGGCCAGCAGGAAGGTTTCCTCCATAAATGCACAGAGGCATTTAAGGAGGCTTGTTGGGAGATGCCACCCACACCTTCCCTGTGTGTGAATGTGTGTAGGAAAGGTTTGAAACATGAGTTTTAAAGAAGCTGAGTTATAAATTCCCTTTGTTGAGACACAGAAAGGGGGTGGCAAGCATGCAGCTGTGCCTTGAGGCCATGAGGAGACATGGGGCGAAATGTGAGTTTTAAAGAAGCAATTCAGTTTGTTAAAACATAGAGAGGGGAGTGGCAAGGGGGGAAATTTGCTTGCATGCTCACAGCATGGGGCTGTGCTTTTCTTTCCTCCTT
This sequence comes from Gambelia wislizenii, assembly GCA_030847615.1. Classification (NCBI taxonomy): domain Eukaryota; kingdom Metazoa; phylum Chordata; class Lepidosauria; order Squamata; family Crotaphytidae; genus Gambelia; species Gambelia wislizenii. The sequence continues at coordinate 48,312,150 of JAUMIR010000001.1, read as the reverse complement.
AAATGCTCAGAGGCTGGGTCAGTTTCCGTGTGTGTGTGTGTGTGTGTGTGTGTGTTTAGGAAGGCTGCTTTTATTCACGTTTTTTTCACTTTCGCGGGGGTCTTGTTCCCGTAACTCCCGCGAATGTGAAGGGACGACTGTACTTCATAGTAGCAAAAAAACCCCAAAAAAATGCCTAACAGATCTTATACAAACGTTGTTTCAACTTTTCAGGTTCAAGAAAAGAAATGAAACACTGTTCTGTTTGCAGAAAGTGAAACAAAAAATATTCACCAGTTTAGTTTTGGGTTGACCTGCTCAGTCCAAAGGTGAATTCCTAACTTGATATTGGTTTGGGTTATAAAGTGTATTTGTTATTTATTTTACACCCCTCACACACACACTTCTCTACAAACATTGACAAATAAATAAAACGTACGAGGGGAAGCTGAGAAGTTCTCAGCCCAACCAAGGGAATGACCTAGAGCCATGAAACTTATACGCTACTCCACATATTCACCTTAAAACTTTGATGTACTTAGCACAAGATTTCTCAAGTTTTTTTAACCCTTCCAAAAAGATTTGCATGTCTGGTCACAGAAATACAGCTCTGCTGCTATCATCTCCTAATCATTTGAAAATTTCCTTCCTTTCAAACTCTTCCTAAGGTTTGGAAATGGGAAACAGTCAGAGGGAGCAAGATCTGGTGAGTAGAGTGGATTGTCAAACCCCAAATTCTTCAAAACATACATCGTCTTGCCAGCCCTGTGAGCAGGTACATTTGTCCTGCAAAAAGGGAAGACCTTTCTGCAACTTCCCTCATCAATTTTCCTTCAATGCCTCCTTTCATCAGCACAGCAAGTTAGAGCAGTATTCTGCATTAACTGTTTGGCCCTTCTGAAGGTAGTCATCGAAATACCTTCCTTATCCCGAAAAAATGGGGACATGAACTTTCCAGCCAACTTTTGAGCCTTGAATTTATTTGGCCATGGAGAACCTGAGTGCTCCCACTGCAAGGATTGTTGGTCTCCAGAATACAGTGATGTGACCATGTTTCATCAACAGTGATGAGTTGTTCCAAAAAAAATGATCACTAGGTTGCTGAAAATGCTGCAAAATCAATTTGGAGGTATCCACTCCATTTCGTTTCTGGTCAACACTGAAACATTTTGGCATGCACTTAGCTGATAGTTTATGCATAGCCAACTGCTCATAAATTATAAACCCAATGAGTTCCTGGGATATCTCTAGGCACTCAACAATTGTTCTGGCTGAGATTTGCCAATCTGCCAAAATCAAGTTATGAACATGCTCAACAATTTCAGGAGTTGACACTGTTGAAGGCCTCCCTGAATTTGCTGCATCTTCAGTCTCAAAATCTCTATGCTGAAAGTTGGCACACCACCTCTTCACATTTGAGTATGACAGGCAATTGTCACTCAATGTTTGTATCATACGCTCATATATACCGTATATTCTGGCGTATAAGACAACTGGGCATATAAGACAACCCCTCCAATTTTTAAGTCAAAATATAGACTTTACGGTATACAGTACTTGCCATATAAGATGACCCCATCACCCGCCCTCCCCGAAGCTGCGATTGGGCTCCCCTTCATGGCTTCGGAGAGGGCGGATGGTGGCTGGAAAACTTCCCCCCTCCAGCCAGCCACCCTTCCTGAAGCCCTCCCGAAGCTGGCTGAGGATGGCTGGCCAGCTGGGGAGAGGCTCGGCCACCTCCCGCGATGCTCCAACCGATGAGGAAGCTGGCCAGTTGGGGAATCACCCATCAGAAGTGGTTATTTGGTGACCTCTTGATCACTTTGCCAGAAGAATCACGTTTCATTTTGTCTGACTCGCTTTTTCTTGATTATTCTGCCCCTCCTAAATTTGCCATTTTGCATTTTGGCCAATATCTTTCCTGTCCCACTGTGTGCATATGTGCTTTCAAGTCAACTGTCAACTTATGGTGACCCCATGGGTTTCATAGGGTTTTCTTAGATGAGGAATACTCAGAGGTGGTTTTGTCAGTTCCCTCCTCTGAAATGTAGCCGACAGCACTGGCCACGTGAGTTAGGGAATCACGGGATGGCTGGCCAGCTGGGGAGATGCGCAGCCATCCCCCGCGATTCCTCAACCCATGAGGAGGCTGGCCAGCCTCTTCACGAGTTGTGGAATCTCAGGGGATGGCTGGCCAGCTGGGGAGAGGCTCAGCCCCTCCTGCCCAGCAAGGCTCACCCCTCCATGCAGCCTCGTTGGCTGGGAGGGGATCCTCTCCGTGACTCAGAGTCACAGAGAAGACCCCCTCCCAGCCAGCAAGGCTCACCCCATGCAGCTGCACTGGGTGGGGGGGATAAGGTGGCTAGCAGGCTCCCCCCCCCACCAGCCAGCCCTGCCATTCCGAGTCCGAGATGGGGCTGGCACAGCCCCGTATCTGGCGTATAAGACGGCCCATGACTTTTCAGCTGATTTTACAGGCTGAAAAAGTCATCTTATACACTGGAATATACGGTATCTCTGTCTTTGTTCTCTGACACACACTTTCTATAAAACTGAATCTCAATTTTTTAAAAAATAATCAACTTTGACAGTGCCAGACTTTCCTAATATTGCACAGATGAATTCTGTTAATAAGGAATTTTATGAAAGCATTTTTTTCTAGAAATGGAATGTAAGGACTGAATGGGAGACTTTGCTTCTTTACTATGGGGCTGCCTAAGTAGTGAAAATGCCCCTCATGGAATGCGGAGGGAATCCTACTTGTCTTAATGGGATCCATTATCATTTCACAGTATTTTGAAGGAGGGGGTCAAAAACAGCAAAAACTTCAAAGAAAAAGCCTTTGCGGCTTTTCTTAGAGGCTTTTTTTTAAAAAGTGAAACGAATACACATTCCTGCTCATTGGGACAAGTAATTCATTTTGAAAATGCCATTACTGAGGGACACTCCATCTTGGGGGTGCTTCTATAGCCAAGCCCTATGTCGCATGTATTGGGGGGAAGTAAAATGGGAAATTGGGCAGTGAAACAGATGGAGAAATTTTTATCATAACAAATTGAGTGTTGACAGAAATGAGCCCAAATGTGACAACTGAAAAAAGAAAGATTTACATCTCTTTTAAACCTTTGTCATATTTTACCCATTAATTTTAATCACTATCTCTCTCCTAGATTTTCCTTGGTTTTTTTTCCGGGCTGTGAGACTGTGCTCTGGATGAGTTTACTTCTGATGTTTCGCCTGCATCTGTGGCTGAAATCTTCAGAGAAATCTCTCTCATCTTTTTCAGTTTTGAGTTACTATACACACTCTCCCCACCCCACTCATCTCCATTGCTTTGCTTAATGAACGTGCTTCTTCCTGAACAAGACACAGTGAAACCTCATTGCTCAAGAAGAATCTCAGGCCAGGTGAGAAAAATGGACAACTCTTGGGATCAATAAAAATATATATGGATGAGACGGCCAGAAGGCACTCAACTGTCTATATAGGACTGTAAGGTATACCAAATAGGCCAATTGCTAACATAGATGACTCACTACTTTTATCTTTCTAGAGATAACATACATTATTTTAATAGAAGGATTAGGAAGAAATATAAGGAACTAAATATAATTTTAATAATCTGCTAAAATGGTTGCTTATAACATTTAAGCAATGCTTCTGAAAGCACAAGCATCACAAAACCATCATATAAACAAAGTAAATTCCTCTGTCCCTTACCTGTTTATTTCCCAGAGAGCTTTATTTCCTTAACTAGAGCTGGAGTTTTTTACACTAAACTTTAACTGGCCTGCCTATTAGATATCTACAATTAGTTTAAATTGGTAGTATTATTTAATGAATTATAACCCATGAATTCTACTTTGAAAATATATTACATATATATTTTATTTATTTAATCATATTTATTGTCCTAAGTTAAACAATATTTATGATGCTATATGTGTCCTTGAAATAGGGACACTATCCTATATAAAAGTGGCCTAGTGGCTGGAGTTCAATAAATTTTGCTCAGCTTTGGATGAGTTCAAAGAATTGCCATGTAAGAAAAGCCTTACAGAGGGAATTTATCTGATTATGGCAGTAATAATTACCCAGCTGTTTATTGCAGATAGAGAAATAATTCATGTAGGCAATAGGCCGTGGTGGCAATGACACTCCACATTTAGTAAATATGCAAACTGTTCACTTCTAATTAACCAAGCTAGAGGATGCCCTTATTAAATGTATAAACTAAAAGTGCCTTCCTGACAAGTGATGAATTGTTACATTGCACAAACTCTTGCCACAGAATTATTGGAGTGAACTTGGGGCTTAACTTCATTAAGAGATCTTGTGGGATAGTTAAATGAGGATGGACAGCATAACAAGGCCAGCCTGACAGCCAATGATATGTTAGAGCTTAATGAAATTGCACCTTTTCTTTCTTTTTTACTCACTTTACAGTTAAGATCCTGCATTAGATAAAGTGGATGACTGTGAAATCTGTTGTAGCTGAGACTAGATAAAAGTGTGATACAGACCAAGGTTCAGATTTTAACAACAGGATTAAAGTAGAAAATTGGAATGGGCAATCTGTGGTCCTCCAGACACTATGGAATACTGTAGCTACATCATTCCTCACCACTTGCTATGTGGCCTTATGGAAGATACAATCCAATGCATGTTCCCCATCCCTGCTAGAGAAGGTACTGTAGTTGATAAGTAATCTTTGCCCTTATCACCAGGAGGGGCCATTTTAGTCCTGTCAGCCATCCAGGTCCTGATATATATCTTTCCTCACAATCAGGTAGATTATGTACCATTTCAAATTCCCAAACTGTTTCTGAATTGTCCCAAACATCTGATGCTCTTAGGCCACCACTGAAATTCAACAGTTATTTTATACTTGTGGACAGGGCTTTCACCAGGACGTGTAAATGGCGGAGCCATAAACATCCCATGAATCATTTATGTATCGTGACTCAGTTTCCTGGTGGTTAGACACAAGATGGGTGAAACATGAATAGAAATAGAAACTGGCTTTGCCTGCATTTTCTTGTGAATTTATCACTGAGAAAAGTGGGATATAAATTAGAACAAAATAGGTACATTTTCAAAGGCATTTTGTGATATTTGAGGGAAAGGTTCAGATAGGAAGGATGTAGGTTTGTCCCTGGATTGAACAAGCTCTTTCACCTGATGGGAGGCTTTATTAAAGATTTGGGAGAATAGCTGATTTGATTTAATCATCCATTTGGGACTTAAGTTAGAGTTAAATCCAAGCTCTTGTTAACATGTGGAACAACTTATTCATAAGGATTACAGCTTCACAATGTATTCAAGACTTTGGAATGGACAGGGATTTGTCACTGTACAGACTGCTCCCTGTAAGATTGGAAAAAAGGACAGAACTACACATTATGTCAGGAAGTGTGGTCTCCGAAATAAATTTTCCAAGTAATCTTGAATACAGGAACCATGGCTGATCCATACTACAGAATAAGCTGGGGGGAAGAGAGTAGTTAACCCTTATTTTGTCCATTGACACTCTCCTTTAAATACCCTCACAGCTGTTTCTTCCCCAGTTGTGCTTATTCCAGCTTCAGAGGCTATCTAGAGAAAAAATAGAACTAAAAATGGTTGGGGAGATCTACACATGTGAACTGGCAACTGAAGGAAAAAATAAGCACCTTCTCCTTCCCCATTCCCCCCTTGCCAACTTCCTGGTTCCTGAACTAGTGTTACAAAGAAAATATAGTTGGGAATCCTATGTTCGTTTCATAACTTATCGTTTTAACCAAAGGGTTTCCCATGAAACCAATTTCAAATGAAGTTTAAAGCCATGAGCCATAGCAGAGAGGTTGTGGATAACACATTCTAATGAGCTCAATCTATTCCTGGAATGAGCTCATTTTCTGAATTGATTGCATAATACTTTTAATGCTGCAAAACATTAAGTAACAGTTAAAGTCAATGTATATCTGAAACATTAAAAGTAGAAGCGAAATTGACTATATTGTAAGTTTTCCTATTATAAGCTTTATAATGTTTTATTAATGCTGCCAATCTGTATCACTAAGCCAGTTTTTAATTTCATGAAATCATTTTCTTGTTCATAACCTGAGGTAATTTTTGTATATGGGGCTATAGGTTACAAGTGTACACATCCAGAGAGTGCATAGTCAGCCTTTAAATTAATCTGCCCAATTTATCTTTGTAAGAAAGGCACAGTCTCACTACAAAACATAATCTTACATACGTGTTCACATACCTACAATGACACAGATGGTTATCTAAACACCAGGTAGCTTACGGATTGTAAGGGCTGGTGAATCAAAATGGTATGTGGAAAACAATGTATTTCTATGTTCATTTTGACTGTTGGTATTAATAATGAAAACAAAAGCATGCATCTCACTGATATTATGGAGTGAATCAACACAAAACATAGTTTTTCTACACTTAACCATGCATCCCGCTGATAGTATGTAGTGTATCAAAACAATATTTCTACACAGACATTAATCCCAGTAGGCTAAAGCGTATCCTAGCACTGCTTAAAAGGAAAGAGTTGGCATCATATAAGGACTATGATAGGAAAAACCATATGTAGCAAAGTTTAATTTTGAGATGTCTTCTCAGGGAATAAAGCCCAAGAATTAAAAAGGAGGGATTTCACAAACAGGTTTGAATGCACTGGCTAAATACACCGAGAAGAGATGTAGACTAGTCAAATCTTGGGCTAGGACACTCAAGGAAGATTGCCTTAGCACATGTTAGCCAAAGGTGTCCATACACTTCTCTTCTCTGTCCCAAGCAACTCCTCTGTCTGAGAGACGTGGCTGAAACCAGTACTAAAGAATGATCCTTACCTATTAACACCTGGCTTGACTCAGCTGTTATTTAGTCATTAATGAATACTTATAAGCCACTTAAATATGAAGATTTAAAAATGATGCAAATATTAATCAAACATACAATGTATAAAATAAAGTTTCAAAATATACCAGAGAAAGATTGATAATGAAGAATATGGCGAAGCGTTGTCACTAGTTCAAACGTATGACCTTGATTCTGAACTTGTGTATCAGAGGCAGTGGAGAAAATCTCCTGTTAGCATTGCTTCTGTTCAGGATTACCTGGTATGTTTTCTTATGGGGAGGTAGAGTTTTGAAGGGTTGGCTCCCAAGAGACAAGTGGAATTCCTGCTTTCCAGAGGGGCTTTCTTGACTCTTCCCCCGTAATACTCAATAGAAGTATAGTGTCTAGATCAAGGGAAATAATAGTGCCACTCTATTCTGCCTTGGTCAGGCCTCACCTAGAATACTGTGTCCAGTTCTGGGCATCACAATTAAAAAAGAATATTGACGAACTGGAACATGTGCAGAGGAAGGCGACTAAAATGGTGAAAGGTCTGGAAGCCATACCTTATGAGGAAAGACTTAGGGAGCTGGGTATGTTTAGCCTGGAAAAAAGACGGTTAAGGGGCGATATGATAGCCCTGTTTAAGTATTTGAAGGGGTGTCACATTGAGGATGGAACAAGCTTGTTTTCTGCTACTCCAGAGACTAGAACATGGAACAATGGATGCAAGCTCCAGGAACAAAGATTCCATCTCAACATTAGGAGGAACTTTCTGACAGTAAGAGCTGTTCAGCAGTGGAACACACTCCCTCGGAACGTGGTAGGGTCTCCTTCCTTGGAGGTCTTTAAACAGAGGATGGATGGCCATCTGCCAGGGATGCTTTGATCGTGATTTCCTGCATGGCAGGAGGTTGGACTGGATGGCCCTTCTGGTCTCTTCCAGCTCTACAATTCTATGATTCTATGATTTAGATCATAGATGGTAAATCGGGACTTAACTGGGAAGGTTTGCAAAAACGGAAGATTTCAACGTGGGTCTAAAATCACAATAGTTGCTGCATTGCTTATTTATTTATTTTAGTTATATCCTGTCTTTCTCCTAGGACTGGGCTGTGTATATGGTTACAGGTTATAGCCTCACAACAGATTAAAACAAAAACATATAAGCATAGTGCATGACTGATATGAGCTTTTCCTCAGAAACAGAATACACAAACAGATTATAATGGCAGGCAGTATTAAAGCATTATTTTACTATTCTACACAAAAAAAATCACAAGTATCTTCTTCTGTGAAAATGAAAGAAGATTGCTTGGACTCTGTATTTCAATTCCACATACAGTCTAGCAGACGCAGTACACTCGAATCTGCATTATGCACACTTGTAGAAACGAGATCATACTTTGGCACCATGAGCTTAGGTAGAAGCAAAAAGGACTACTTTATATATTGGATAATGGAGGCAATTCTTTCCATGAAGAAATAATTTAATTAGCTCCATAAACTATTTAGAAATAAAAAAAGAAATTTAAAGTTCTACCACTCAGTACTTTTATCTTTACCTGACCATCTCATTATTCAAAGCAATAGCTTCCAGGTACTTCTTCAGTGCATAATAATTATGGATATATTTTCGGATGTAATAGCCTCGCCATCTTTTTTGAATCTGGAAGAGAAAAAGCACATATATTTGCTTCAATGTCTTTTCTGCAGTAGAAAAAACAGTCTTAAACATTTATATGAAATATTTGGTCTTCTTTGTGAGGGACGATAATGCTTTATTATTTGGAATATTGCTTGTCCAATAACATGGATGCAAAATAAATAATACCTTTGAAATAGTTTCATCAACCAAGAAATAAAACAGGTTATTTCTAGTGAGTATAAACTGAAAATAATTTGCAAGATATTTTGACAGATATATTGTTCTGAAGACCTTTAGGATGATAGCCTATCTTGATTAGATGAATGTCTATCTGCTATTTACAGTAGCATTAAAACATATTATTATAACATAAAATTGTTTTAAAATAAAATTAATTATGCTTTAATACTTATAATAATACTTAGGATTTGTTAACTAATAATACTTAGTTAATAAAATTAACTATGGTGGTTTTTCAGAACTTGATATCCTCTAGAAGTTTTGGGTTGTAACTCCCATCAGTCCCAGGCAGGAACACCAGTGGCCAGGAATTATGGCTGCTGTAGTACAAACTCTCTGGAGGTCACCAGATTGGGTAAGGGTGGAATATAAAATAAGATGGCATCTAACTTCTCTATATTTCAGAGACCTGCTATTCTTATATTAAAAGTTGTGCTCATCCATGGTCAAAAGGATTAGAACAGGAAGAATAATGTTGTAAAGGTTTGGGGGAAAATAAATGTTCACTCACTAGTGGCCCACTGAGAGACACCTGGCACAGTCTGGGCACAAACTAATCCAGATGTAGCCAAACAGCATTACTGCACAGCAGAATGGGCAAAAAGAGTAACCCAGGGACAAAGGATTCAGCTAGTAGGCGTTTCACTGCTCTGACTCACTTTCACACAAAAGAAGAAGACTTACAGGCTGCAAGTTTCATCCAAATATATCTGGATGCCTTTATCTTTGGTTGCAGTGTAAACAAAGAAAGTATATGCACAACAAACTTCATCATCTTAACAGCGATATCTCCAACATGCACTGACACTCCTCTTCACTAAAACACCAACCCACACACTTTGCGACTTGTGGTTCAACTATATAGGAGTGTTTGCCTGTCAGCCCTCTGCTTAGCCACAGCTGTGACCAAATCCACTTCAGCTTTGCTAGTATGTGTCTGTTGCGTCGATATTTTTCCTTTATACTTAAAGCAATAGTACCCTGACAATCCCCTCCAAAATGTTGCGACAGCCCATTATTTACATTATTCCCATTATTTACATTACATACATTTTATTGTACACAGTTTAAATCATCCTTGGTACATGCTATTAAAACAAGCACTGTCACCATTTTTTTTTGGTGTTTCTGACACATTAACGCTTTTGTAAAAACACCAGCAATATTCAGTTCAGACATACAACAATGTAGTTTTATGATACCTTCCTGTACAAACTGTCTAACATTCATATATTAGATTCCTATGTATTTGGTCCTACTCCTTAGGTTCTCAGTCTCTGCCATTGCAATGCATGTTTGGGAGTCTTCATTGACTTCGATTGGTCCTTCACACTTTTCTCCCAGATCAATTAACAATTGTTTGAACCATTGCATTTCACCTGCTAGCTCTGATATAACTGCGAATTCTGCTTCTGCTGTGGAAAGTGCTACATTACTATGGTTTTTGGATTTCCACACTACTACATTTCCTGTATGTTTTATAACCATACCACTTACAGACTTCTTATCCTCTTCTTCTGCAAATAGTACCCTGACAATAAAAGGAAAACAAAAGGGAAATAAAATACTGTATTTGCAAAGATTATGGGCACTGCTGTGATGTCATGGGTTCATATATAAAATGTTGCTTGATTTATTGTGAGAATATGCAGTAAGGAACTGTGCAGAGAGGGGAGAATGATTGAAGTGAATGCTGATTGGTGGAATCTTTGAGCAAATCTGCATGAGGCAGTTGGTGAATGAGAGAGTTTGAGAGGAAGGTGTTTTAGTTTTTGCCTTGAAACTGAGAAGAGTGGAGCTAGAAAAGGAGCTTGAGAAGGGTCTGAGTCAAAGTTGGGTTGGAATGAGAGAAATTAGTTTGAGCTGAATGATTGGTATGGGACTGATTTAGTTTTGGCATTGACCATAACAGTGTCTGTATTGAGGAGCTTGTCTCAGGAGACCAGGAGCACAGGGGATCGAGCCTGAACCATAGGGGAGGAAGCCCTTACCCCTTCAGAGATCTCTCATTCTCTGGTTTGAACAATCACCAGGGATGGAGTAAGACTCACCTCATGCGATGGATCACAGACAGTGGTGACATCTCCAGTTTCTGTAGGAGAAACCGGTACCGACGTCTGGTTCAGATCCAAAACAGCCATAGTGGCAGTAGCCGGCTATTGTTGCTCCTCAGGATCCTGCGCCAAAGTAGCCACCACAGTGGACAAAGGGTGCTCTGTGCCATAGTGGCAGTAGCTGGCTTTTGTTGCACCTCAGGCTCCTGCACCAAAGTAGCCACCACAGTGGAGAAAGGGCTCTCTATGCCATAGTGGCAGTAGCCAGCTGTTGTTGCTCCTCAGGCTCCTGCACCAAAGTAGCCACCGCAGTGGACAAAGGGCGCTCTGTGCCGTAGTGGCAGTAACCAGGTGTTGTTGCTCCTCAGGCTCCTGTGCCAAAGTAGCCACCGCAGTGGACAAAGGGCACTCTGTGCCATAGTGGCAATAGCCAGCTGTTGTTGCTCCTCATGCTCCTGCACCAAAGTAGCCACTGCAGTGGACAAGGGGTGCACTTTTGGTCTTGGAGAAGAATGTTTGGTCTTCTTTTTCCTCTTCTTAGTCCTGGCCCAGAGGAGGCAGAGGAATCATGGTCTCGACTGGATGTACGGTGACGAAGATCGATCAGACGAATACAAGAAAGACGAGGATCGTGACCTGGATCGACTTTGGTCCCGATGGTGTAAAGAGGCCGTATGACGTGGAGGAGGAACATCGTCAGGCAATGGTGGCAACTGTCTCAAGGGAGGATGGATCTCATCCCTAGGTTGTTCATAGAATCTCCTTGGGGATACCTGACTACCAGCATCCATCATTGCAGATCTTCTAATCGGCAGTGGTTCAGGCAGATTATATGAACTTTCTGGAGGAGAACAATAACTCCGCTGTTTTTCTTCTTCTCTGAAGAAAGTTCTCCCTTTATCCATTGAAGACACCCGTACTCTGTACGGAGAATCATGAAAGCCTGTCAGACAAGACGCTGCCACATCGAAGCCACCATACGTAGGAATGGTTTCCAAGGCATGAATCAAAGGTGTAGGTGGATGACGGATGACTGGTGGGGAATCAGGTTCATCATGCACTTGCTCAATGTCCTTCCCATACAAACTGCCTCCAGTTAAGAGCTCTGCTCTTGACACAATGGGAGACGGTGAAGTTATTTTCTTTGGAGGTGATAAGATTTCTCCTTCTGACAATTGCACTGTGTCTACATTCACCAGTTCTACCAATGGAGTCAGGGTCGGTTCACGAACTGGAGTTGGTCTTTTTCCAGGTGATGCTGTTCGAGACGGAACAGGTGTTTTCGATGGTGGAACATCTCTCATTGTCAAACGCTGAGCATTCACCAGAATCAGATGGCAAATGAGATCGTAGTTTTTCCACCGACTTCGAAGTCTTACGATCACAATCTCGTGCCGTCGATACCGAAGTCTCTCGATCCCGATCCCTCGAAACCGATAATTGGGATATAGTCTCAGTGTGGAGTACACATCTCTTAGAAGCTGATATCTGCGCTTCGGTATCAGATGCAGTCACCATATGTCTCCTTCGGGATGGACTCACAGATTCCTTCCTATGGCATTTAGCTGGACTTTTTGAATCCAACGTTCCCCTTTTTTGGGCTGAGCTGTAGACACCGACACTGTCAAAGAAAGTGTTGAAGCAGAGTACAGCACCAAGGGTTTTTCATATAAAAAGGATCGAAGGCGGGACATTCTTTGCTTTTGGGCCTGAAGTGTAAAGGCCGTACAATGGGAGCAGTTCTCCACATTATGAGATTCTCCCAAGCAAATTAGGCATTTTGAGTGCCCGTCAGTGCTCAGCAATTTTGGTTGGCAAATAACACAGCACTTAAACGCGGCTAATTTAGAGGCCATTTAACGATACCTCTACAAGCCAAATCCAGTTAGGTCAAAGAGAAGAGTAGACAATCAGTCCGAGGTGAAAACACCCAAGAATCAATCCAAAACCAGTCCAAAATCCAGAAATGTCATTGAGTACACAAATCCAAAGTGCAAATCCAAGATTAGTCCGTATTTTACAAGAAAAAGCGATCCTCGGCAGGAATGGTGTTCCTAATGTGCTGCTTGCACAGTGGATGAAAGGAACTGAGGGGAATGACTGGTAACGGCTCTGAGCGACCATTGGGGTGGGCAGGGCTACCGCCAACATTCTACCTAAAGATTCTAGAAGGTTCCGAGTGTTCTGCACAGGCGCAGGAATTACCCAGCTGTGTGGATTCACAGAGACCACGAAGAAGATCAGACAGTTAGTGTAGTTTTCATCCTATCTGGATTTGCCAGAGATTGGTTGTCAGTTGCCTTTGACCACTCAGAAAACAAGTACGGTATTCTTAGCCTTTTGGCTAAGATTAAGTGCAGAACTTCAGGCTGCTTGACGTAAAATTATTTCTAGGTCTGCTTTGTTCATGTGCAAAATGTAGCCAGCAGTTTTAAGTGTTTAATTCTTCTGGTTTTCTGCACAGAGCAGGTATTCTGTGGTGGTGGGGTTTTTTGTTTTTGTTTTTGCATACAGTGAAAAAGGAAGGCACCAGAAAAATATCAAGGAGGTAAAACAGAAGAACACATTGAACAACTCATTACATTAACAATGCAAATAATGAAAAGGATAAAACTATGCACAACAAATATTAATATAAAAGACACAGTCTATACTATATTGTAGAATCTATCTATATTTGCAGCATATGCAGTTCAGGCCAGTAGCTGACATACACTTTACATTCCTTTGGTATTCTTGTCACAGGTAGGCAATAACCTGAGGGGGTTAACTGAACCCCTAGTAGGTTGCCACTTGTGGGTGAAATTTACCTTGGCAAATCAAGTTGTACATGCCAAGAATGGAGATAGGGAGCATACATGTTTTGGGAGATTTCTTTGTATAATCCCCTCATCATTAGCAATCCTTATGTGCTAATTTCATCAGATGTTTTCCAGCACAAGTTTTCCAGTCTTATCTCAGTCTTCCCCACCCTGGCACCCTTCCAACATACCAGAGCACAACCAACCTAACTGTATAGGCCACCTGTTATTAGGATTACCGGAGTCACAGATGAACATGCCTGTAGGGCAACAGGATGGCAAAGTATGTCCCAAGTGGTGCACATATTTTCACTAATTTCTTTTCCAGTACACTCACTGTTTTATAGACTCTGTATTAAATCTCTATAATCTCAGCTGAAGGCAATCTTCTCAGTCTCTTTATACATCTAATGGGTTTTTCTGATGTTTTTCGATACAGTAAATATGCATGCACTCTTGGTTTTTCTAAATTTGTTAGCAAAAATACTTGTGTTACTATGTTTTAATTCCAAGGTGAATATTTAAACATTCCCAGAAAAGACAAGTGTGAATGACCTTCAAAGTAATTAGTAGGTTTCAACGGTGATTGGTACCAAACAATTATTGTCATTGATCAATACCAAATAGATAATTTTAAACAAAGTCATTGTGTGCTCAGCAGATTACAGCTTGTTAACGGGCAAGTTCTAAATGACCTCTTAAGCTAGTCAAATCAATGATGCATATTCCTCATTAAGTAACATCAAAATGTAAGTGGTCTTATAAATAATGTTTATTTTAAGCACTAAAACAAATGGCAAAACCTTGATATATCAAAAGCCATCTGTTCACAGAAAGTTTTTTTAAAATGGGGATTACTTTCATTGTCGAAAATGCATAGCAACCGTTAAATCTTCCAACTGAAAAGTGTATTACAACTAATGTATTACAGCTCACTATTCTAAAAATAAATCAAATTTTTGAAAATTATGCATTATAATAATTGCTTTCATTATTATTTTTTCATGTTCCAGAGGTGAGAGTTTGACAATAACAGGTCAGATATAATTAAGGGACAGCTTTAAAGAACCTATGATAATAAAGAATCCATTACACTAACCAGGTACTTTTCCTTTCTCCCTGATTTGAAAACTGTTTTTCAAAGTTGAAGACATTCTGTATTTGTACACAGCACCAGGGCCGGCAGCTACAGCTTGTAAGCCACATCAGTCCTGCCAAAAGAAACATCTCCCTCACACCTTTTCATCCAAAGCAATCAACCCACAAGTAAGATTCAGCAAGGTGGCAGCATGGGACTACACAGACCAAATAAAAACTTTGGTAGGCCAAATATATATATGGGCCTTTTATTTCCTAAATGTAAAGAAGTTTAATTTTAAGTGCTTATCCAAACCTCTGCTAGTTAACTGATTTTATTGGGTTTATGCTAAATACCCTAAAACAATGTTTCTTAACCAGGGTTCCCTGGAACCCTAGAGTTCCCCAATAAGTTGCTAGGGGTTTCTCAAGAGATTGTGATTGTGGGGGGAAAGCAATAGCAATATACAGAATAATGTTTATGCAGGGGTTCCCTGAGATTATTTCAAAGTTTCCTCCAGGATAAGGTTGAAAAGGGCTGCCCTAAAGTCACCAGATCCCATTTGATTTTGGAAGCTATGCAGGATCAGCCCTGGTTAGTACTTGGATGGGAGACAGCCAATGAATACCAAGTGGTGTAGGCTATATTTCAGAGGAGGGAACTGGCAAGACCACTTCTGTGTATTCCTTGCCTACGAAAACCCTATGAAATTCATGGGGTCACCATAAGTTGGCAGGTGACCTGAAGGCATATACATACATACTGACATAAAAATTCAGGGATAGTGGCAATTATGGCAGTTCTCCGCTGAACAAATGCAATCATACTCTGTGCAAATTGAAATAAAGCAGATTTGCTAAATGAAGCAACCATTGGGAAATGGCCACATTTAAATATTTGAAGGGATGTCATACTGAGGATGGAGCAAGCTTGTTTTCTGCTGCTAGAGAGATTAGGACACAGAGCAATGGATTCAAACTATGGGAAAAGAGATTGTACCTAAACATTAGAAAGAACATCCTGACAGCAGGAGGCGTTTGACAGTGGAATGCACTGCCTCAGAGTGTGGTGGAGTCTCCTTCCTTGGAGTTTTTAAACAGAGGCTAGAGGCCATCTGCCAGTAGTGCTTTGATTGGGTATTCCTGCAGAGCAAGGGTTGAACTGGATGGCCCTTGTGGTCTCTTCCAACTCTATGATGCTATGAAATTATGTACTGAAAGAGTTGGAAAGTTGAGGCGTATGGATAATCTGACAATGGACTGCCCCCATCTTCTCTATGTCTCTTGTCAATTAAGATTGGCCAGTTTTTCCCCTCACTTTTTTCTGATTCATTCTAGTTCACCTTCTTAGCAGCTTTTTCCTTGAATTTTCACTGCACAGCTAAGCTAATATTAATGGAAAGTGTGCATGAGATAGCAAGCCATGTGCCCCCTGTTCTTCAGTGCGGGCAAAGAGAGGTGCTTGGGGTATAAGGCTAGGATTTGGAAGACTTAGAAGCAAAACTGGTCATGAAACTCACTAGCTAAGTTTGGACTAGTCACTATAACTTATTTAAAATTTTAAAGAATTCTAGTCCATCTAAAAATATTTATACATTACTCAAGACAGTGGTTTGGAGACTGATACACATAAACATCCCTGTCATCTGTACAAGGAATACTTAACCCAAACTTAACTAATAGAACTGCTGTGGTGGTAAAGTTGCAGGGTGGAGGAAAAGGAATGTGTACGAGCTCTTGGAGGAAGGGTGGGATAAAAATGCAATCAGATAGATATAGGTTCCAACTGAACTGTGCACATGCAGAACAAAGCAATTTCATATGCTATTATCCCTTACAATATTCCATTTAGCAGTCAAGATGGTATATACAGAGCTGTTGTCTGATAACCAAGTTTTGTTGTTATGTGTCTTCAAGTTGACTCTGACTTACAGCAACCCCATCGTAGGGTTTTCTGATCAATATTCATTCAGAGGAGGTTTGCCCTTGCCTTCTTCTTAGGCTGAGAGATTATGACTTGCCCAAAGGCACCTAGTGGGTTTCCATGGCTGAGTACGGATTTGAATTCTTGGTCTCCCAGAGCCTTAGTCGAGCACTGAAATCACTACACCATGCTGGCTCTCTTTAACCAGTAATAGTTCCATTCATTCTGGTTGAGCTGTCCCTAACCACCTATTCTTTATTCCCACCTTATGAATATTTATTTATTTTTATTCATTTACTCTATATTCTGATGCTAAAGGGGTCCCATAATGATCAGCATGATCTTAACAGTCCTCAAAACTAAACTCAGGCTGCTGGAAGCAATTTCAAAGTGTGGGGAATCATACATGTATCACCATTTCCATGAGCAGTCCCCCATTTGGAAACTTGCTTTGTACATGTATTACTCAAGCAGGATCAAGGTAAAACTTAAATTTAATATCTAGTTTAAGTTTGTGATCAGAGAATTTGCTGAAGCTAAACAAGTATGGGTCTGATCACCGCCTGGATGGAAGATCAGCAGCAAGACAAGTCTATTCCACCTCGAGTTTCTTCATAGAAGAAAAGCAGAATATATGCACACTTCAAAAAATAAACAATATTTTCAATAGCTATGATGACATGACCCAACATTTGGAAGGGGCAAGAATTTACATATCAGTACATTAAATCAAACTGCAATGTTAAAAAATACAACTTGAATTACTTAGTGTAACTTTAAATTTGTAACTATGTACCATTTCCTCACTTCACCATCAGCATATCAATCAAGTTTATATTATTCTCAGTTGCTCATTTTATTAAAAGCAAATTCAGAGCACAATTGACTTTTCATTTGTTTAACAAGTGAAGAAATATTTACCCTGACAGCCATTTCATTGTAGAAATTCATCTTCATAATAAAATATGCTGTCTGTGAATCAAGAGGGAGGGGGAAGAGATGGCATACATTTCAGTTACACAAAGAGAGTACTATTTTTACATATAAAAGATAAGAATCTTTATACATAATACATAATAAGAGTTCTAGGCTTAGAGAGAATAAAATCAAACTTTGTATAGAAGAGATAGGCTTCCTAATATATAATGCAGGCTTAACCAGAAAAATCTATGGTAGTCAAACTAGCAGCTAATGGAGATATATGATCATAAAATACTCTCTGCTGAGTTTGATAATCAATGGTGCTCTACTGAGAGTAGAATAACAAAGCAGAAATATTCACAAGTGCTGGTGACACGTAGTATTATATGATTTATTCACTGGGGTTCTTTTAACCAAAACTCACAGAAACATAAAAGGAATTCATATTTCAAGACGTCTGGTTTAATGAAAAATTCAAAGAAATGCTGTCTTCAGTCGAAATCGTTCAAGGATATGGATACAGTGATGGAGCAAAATTGTGCCTTCCAACCATCTGTACTAAATGTTATGTATTTAGTTGCCTCCCGAGTAATCCTCGGGAATTTTGTTTTATTTAATATTCATTCTAACATCATAAAATCATAAATACAGTGATAACATGTTACAGTGAATCCCCTGATATAGAAAACATTTCCTGGTTTCCTTCCAATAAAGACGAATCCTGCTCTTAGTACTGAAATATCCTGTTAAAGCAAATACTCACTTGGCAGGATAGGTTATTTTAATGGATACATCACTTTACACTAAGCTTTCACATCTGTTCCACCCTCTAATTACAAATGCAAAGTGGACATAATTCACAACCGTATCATAAAAGTTAAGTAAGTTCTTTCAAGGCAGAATATTTTTTTTTATTTAGCATAGCATGCAGACTTTTGTGGGGGGAGGGAGCATTAAACTACAAACCAGAGGGGAAAGTTCTTTTCCCTGATATGTAGTTCCCTGTTCACTCACTCCTCCCCCTTGCAAATAAGAATTCACTGTAAAAGGGCTTCATTGTAATTAGTGTTATTTGAATTGCTTAGTCTGATCCAAAGCAAATTGTCTGTGGAGAGCAGCAGGACTGGATTATTTATCAACAGTCTGGGCAATTAAGAAACAGTTGGCTGCAATATGTTATTTACAAACGAACACAATAATGCTACTTCATTTTAAATTCATTTTCTTCTTTACACTCAGTGAGGCATAGTTCCTTTTGCTTAATTAAAGGTGGTTTATAAATGCTTACTTTAATATTATATCATTTCCTTAATAATATAACCCTCCCACCACCACCAAAAAAGTGATCATACAGGAGGGACACCTTTTTGAGAACATGGAAAAATGTTGATGCTTTCAAGCTAGAAAGTACCGGTATACCAGCTTGGTGAGGTAGTTCAGCTTCTTTCCAACTCCATGCAGCAAGTGATAGGAGCCATTAACACAGGGAATCTAGTCCACCTCTTCCCATGACACAGCCCACGTTCACTTTCACCCTGTTTCTACTTTGGGCACATTTCAAATTGCCTGAGCAATGAGTGGAATATTGTGGATCAGAAGTGTGTATCTCTTTGGTCTACTTGATTAACTCTGTATAGCTATTCAAAACTGACAGGACAATATATGTGCAACATTGCTAAAGCCCAACAAGCTTTAATAACATAGAGAACAGTAATCTCTGCAGCTTTTTAAATAATTGGTAAATAGTTATTGGTAAATAGGTACCAATAACTGGACTTCCACATCATGCTTGTATCCTGTCTTTGAATTAGACCTATAATTTTTACACATATACTGTATGTGTTTCCTCTTCTGATGTGCTGAAAAGAAAATGGTCACTTCTAATGCAATCATCTGTATGAAAAGCAGGCATTTGTCCCTCCCATTGCTAGTTTACTCCTTACATAGTCTCTTGGGTTTCTTTGGGCTGTTAACAGAGTAAAAATACAAAGATAGCAGTATTCCCTTTTCTTCAAACAACACCCATCTTTCCTATATTCCAGGAAAGGAAATAAATAGATGGATCAACATTATTTCATTCATCAGTCCTGAAAGCTAGTTAACTCTCCTACAATGACAGTTAACAGAATAGTAGAGCTGGGAACAAAATCATGCTTTCACTACTTTATCATACAGCCAACTCCAAATACCCAGGAATGATAATTCACAGTTTCATAGCTGTGAGATGAACAAATTCCTGCATGGCAGGGGGTTGGGCTGAATGGCCCTCATAGTGTCTTCCAACTCTATGATTCTATGAAATATTGGTGTCTCATACTGTCCTGAACCTTAAAGCACACAAAGGTTTTGTAAGATCAAATGTCAAGAAATATTCAGGTGAAACGATACCAGAACTGCTTTTGATTTTAGCCAACAAAAAGCTATGCAGTGCAACAAGGAAATTAAGCAGCAGGTTGTGATTCATTGCAGGTTGCCCCTCTTTGGAAAATATAAACAGAAGTTCAAATGAAGCCAAGATCATCCCCCTCATGTTTCCCTTGACTAAAGTTCTTTTTATCTTTTCTTCCTCAGAACAATTGATCCAGCAAGGCTGTTGTCAATTTAGACAACTTAGTGAGATCTATTTTGTTTTATTTTCCTTTAATCCTGATCACCTATGCTAAGAGCATGCAAGTTTGAAAGCTTGGCCTGATAAAAGAGATTTCACCTACTTCATGCTGATTTATAATGTTTGGAAGAGCTTAGATTACAAGCTTAGTTAAGAATGATCTTAAATTACAAATTTAATTTTTACCTCTACCATTTTTCTGAATTTTTTTCTTCCTTGATAACCTCGCCACCATTTCTGGATAAACACCATCATTTGGTTCAGATGCCTAGAACACAATACCTTAGTAAGTAAATAATATTTAAGATACATTTAAGTTCCTTCCTCCTTCCTCAAAACAGCAAAAGTTACTGGGCAGTATTGACAGCTACTGAGTTGGAAAATTCAATTTCTAATGGTTTGTGAAGCAAATTTAATCATAATTGCAATAAGAAGTGACAGAAATAAAGTTCTGATGGTTTCATAGACTTTTCTGTAAAGCATAGTACTATCTGACTGCTGAGTGCTAAGTGTCATCTGTAGCATATACCCTTTCCAGTGTGAATTTATCACCATGTTAATAGAAGGCATAGGGAAGAAGCAATGAAAAGGTAATATTTTTGTATCAATGCCAGCTTCTGAAAAGCATGAGCCAGGAAAACCTTATTATCTTTTGGGTATCCTCCATCATCTTGAATTTTCAAACATGGAAAAATAGTACTAGGGAAGCTCAGGGACTTGGAAAAAGAATTACCTAATTTTGAATAGAAAAGATCTATCTTGCAGTTTCCCTCAAACACAGATTAACTGCTGGCTTGGGTGTAACATTCCTTGTTTAGGAAACCAACATTTATTAAACTAGATAAGCATGAAGCCTATGAACTTGCACATCCTGCCTGTATCTTCATGCCATCTTCAGCACTTTGATCCTGTACTCTTTGAATCCATTTCCTTTTACATCCAAAACAGAGACTGATCTTTTCAAACCATGATTGCTGGAGGGGGGGAACCTTGTTATACCAGAGCTTCCCATTTCAAATATAACAGAAAACTGGTATAAAGGACCAGGATCAGCATGCTGAAAATAGCTACATAAAGGGAAGAGGCAAGGGAAGCTGGGAACGGGGTAGAATGTGGACCCAGCTGTCATACCTGGATTAATAAAGTCTAATTTGTTTGTCAGTAATATTAAGTTGGCCTCATTATCCGTGTTCTTGGTCAAGCTAGCATCTTTCAACCCCACATGGATGAGAACAAATGGTATGGCCCTCTGCACACACACCTGCAGTCCCTGACAAGAGCAGGCTTGCTAAGCAGGAGCATAGAAAGTTGTAAAGCCACTTGCTTTCCCCCCATATTAATTCATACCTACTAGATTGCCAGGTTGCAGAAGGAAGGTCCTTTTACCTTTACATCTCCACTGTGTGAAAGATCAGCTGGAGCGTCTCCTGTTCTTTCTAGCCTAGTTGTCTCATCTTAGCTCTATCTTCTACAGTAAGAAGGACCCATTAGGAAAAATCCTGTTGGTGCCTTACACAGCTGTAATAATTCTTCACGCTATTGCAAGGTATTTTTGAGACTACTGTATATAGTGGTGGTGAGTAGACAGCAAAGAAAGCCATCTCCACCAGCAGAAAATGCTGACTTCCTGGTTCCTGAGAAGCTGAGGAATCAATGGGGGAGGTTTCTTGACACAAACAGCTTTTGCTGCCATTCCCATATCATCAAAGCACCCAAGGCCATTTTACTTTGCTGCCTTACAACCCCTGCATCTATGCTGACCAAGAGGGTCATGCTGATGGTATGGTCCCAGAGTAAGCATGGAAGAATTGGAGAGCAGCAAATTATCAAGTAAATGGGAAATTTCCATTCTTCCTGCATGCTCAACAGCACATTCACAGCTTTCAAAAAACTTTTTTTACTTTATGAAATCTGGAGATACCAAGTCTTTAAAAATATATTACACAAGCTTATCTCTGCATACAGATTGCTTTTAAAGAGACTTAATGTGACCAGATGGTTGCCATTCACACAGAAATGACTAAAAGTATTGCCCACAGCCTACCAGGACTTAAAAAAAATAGAAAAGAATTTCCAAAATAATTTGATTATTTTTCCTATTTAAAAAGAAGGACCTTTGAGCTGGTATGAGTGCACAGTAAAACTTTAATTGTAAAATATAATCAAATAAGAAAATGTCAGGCACAACAGTAAGATTTGGGAAAACAATAATTAACTGAAAATACAACTGTGCAGAGAAATTCGATAAATTAATTAGAAATATGACTGCTGACTTTAGTGGGATTTACTCCTAGGCAAGTTTGCATAAGATTGCAACTGAAAATAAATGGAGCAAAGGTAGGCAACTTGTAGCTCTCCCAGTGTTGTTGGACAGTAATTCCCATTAGCCTTTACAGCATAATCAATGCTAAAGGAAGACATGAGCTGCATTCCAGAAAACATCTGGCGGTTCAAATATTGCCAACCTGAAATGAACAATGCTAATTCAGAGATATGCCAGCTGTTTTGATTAAATGTAAGCCAATTCTGCTGGCAGAATCCTATTCTGACAGATGCTTTCAATGATTTGTTGACAGAGCAGTGTCAGCATAACTACTCTGCTGGCTAAGATTTACTGTCAGAATAGCTTCCCAAAAAGAGGAGAAGGGGTGGAGCAAGGGAAAAGATGAATTGCAGGTCCAAACCATGCCCAGCCAAGGGACACAACCACCAATGCACCACAATTTTAAGCCAATGTTAGTTGATAAGGAGCCTCCTCCTAAGAGCATGATCCTGACTGGGAAAGACAGCCAAGGGCCAACTGAGCCAATACCAGGCCAACTTAAACTGTACTGAATTCAAATCCCTCTCTGTTTTATAAATGTCACTTTCACCTTGGCGTAACTTTGAGCTGGCACTGTGGCTGTGTCCATGGGCTGGAGGAAATCTGGATCTGGCCTAACTCAGGTCTTCCCTTATCCTGCCACTTTTCCACTCTCCTTTTTTTGTTTTGGCTTCTCTGCTGCTAGAGCTTAGCTAGCAGTCTTTCTGCCAGCAGATCACTCTGTTGGCATATTTCTGAGCTTAGCTAGTAGAAGAGGATTTCTGCTGGCAGGTTTGTGCTTAATCTTAAATACTTACAGCCAATGCATCTTTGAGTTAGGATTACACTACATGGCTGTAAATGGTTTTTCCAAGAAATAATATATCTATTTGAAGTCAGTAAACATGTCCTTGATCTGGCTACAAATTTATTTACCTTATGTAAGCCCGGACTTTGCATCCTCTAAACCAACTCTGAATTTTTACAGCAGCATCATATTCTTTCTTCCTATATTCATCTATACACCTGAAAACACACAAATATTTTTAAAATGTGTATTTTGGTCATTATATTTAAGAAAGTAGCAATAAACACACATTATTTTCTTCAATTATATCCATTCTCTTCAATTAAATCTACAAAAATAAACTTAGCTTGCAATAGTTGAGAAATATATTTATTCTTTATATTTCACCTTTTCTCAAGGAGCTCTCACTGGTTTTTAAATCACAAAACAACCTAGCAAGGAGGGCAACTGACACTTTCTAAAGATCAGTTACAAAATACCAATCCATCCCAACTTTTTCATATAACCAATCAGAAAGAGAATGCATTTCTTTGGGAATGAGAGCACAAGAAGTAAAAACCAATATAACTGTCAAAATATTTGGAACGTATAGAATGCAGAAGTGAAGTTCCCTATGACCACCAACAGTTCTGGAAAATGACTTTGATAAAATTCACTGGGTGGGATCATAATTAAGCCCAATATATTACTATGATCATTAGGAAAGACAGTGTATTTTATTTGAGAATTGAGAAGAGAAGAGTAAGTACTATATAGCATCCTCAAAGCTTTGAGGAAAGCTCCCAATTTGTTTCAACAGTTATTCATGGATCACCTGCATTCCCCAGATATAACTGTCAAAATCCAAAAACATACTACAGTAGGACCCCTGTATCCACTGATTCATTATCCACTGATTCAGTTATCCACAGGACACAAAACAGCACACCTACCATGGTCTTCCTAGAAAATGTGTCCTCTCTAGCCATTTTCTACATCCTCCAAGGCAACTCTATGGTATTTTAAACCGGAAGTCCCATTATTTTCAATGGCATTTGTTATTATCCATGGTTTTCAGTAACCACACCCCCCCCAGAACCAATCCCCAGCAGATAGGGGGGTCCTACTGTAATTCATTCCAGTCACCATTTGAATGAAAATGCTCTAAAGTCAGGGAAAAAATTCCAGGAGCCGTATGACTAGATTTACAGTTGTCCCTTCACATTCGCTGGGGTTTGGTTCCAGGACCCCCCGTGAATACCCAAATCCGTGAATACTCAAGTCCCATTATATGCAATGGCAGAGCAAAATGGTGTCCCTTATATAAGATGGCAAAATTAGGTTTTGCCATCTTATGCCATCTAATAGGTTTGCTATTAGGATTGTTAATTTTTAAGAATATTTTTCAAGCCGTGAATACTCAAATCCGTGAATGTCAAATCCGTGAATGTGGAGGGACAACTGTATTTTATCTTGGAGGAAAAAGCACTAAATACATATTTCTAATATTTACTTTATTTTAAAATATACAAGCAGAAAATTAGTTGAGGTGAACAGGTATCCCTTCCCTTGCATTTTGTACCCAAAGAACTGCTGCTAGTCAGAGGAGACAATACTCGGCTAAGTGGACAGTTAGACTGACCTTATATGAAGCAACTCCATGTGTACCTAAGCTTCATCTTTAGCAACCTCACAGCTCTCTGATCCCCCCTTTAAATTTTCAGACTGCTGTTTCTCATATTGTGGCCTGTTTTGGGTATAATGCTAATCCATAATTTAATGACAAGGACCATTCATAGTAATGAAACAGCAAACTTACAATATATTTTAAACCCATTTCCATGTGCAATATGTTCCTTTGCCCAGTAGAAAGAGAAGGAAGAAAATAGTAAACCCATTTTTTGCTATCTGAGGGAGAAGTGACATATCTCTGTGGAAATGTCCCGATGTATCCCTTAGGCTATTCAGATGACTAAAGCATTCAGGTGGCTTTACACAGAGAAGCATCTGTTTGGACCTGTCCAGAGCAGATTAAAAATATACAAAGATGTCTGTAGTTATCAAGAGACAGCCAGCATGGCATAACGACAACTCAGAAAGAATCACAACCTGGAAACATCACCCAAGGAGACCTTCTGCTGTGCTTTCTGTAACTGGACTTGTTTATCTTGGATTGGCCATTTTAGTCATCAGTGCGCTTTCAGAAAGCGCGGGACGAGTCCTTCCTGAATCTTCGTTTGTGAAGAAAAGCCAGAGAGGACTCTGGAGATCAGGATTTGAATCCCCACTCAGCCATGGAAACCCATCAGCTGAGCTTGGGCAAGTCAGTCTCTCAGTCTCAGAAGGTAGCAAAGGGGGGGGGGAACCTCTGAACAAATCTTGCCAATAAAACTCTGTGATAAGTTCACCTTAGGGTCACCATAAGTCAGAAATGACTTGAACGCACATAACAGCAGCTGTTTCCCTTTCATCTTATGGTGCATCTGACATAAATGTCCATTTAAAAATACAGACTGACCCCTATATCCACAGGGGTTTGGTTTCTGAACTTGTCACAGATATCAAGAACCATGGTACAAACATACCATATAGTTTGGATTCTTGGATCATGGGCTATGGTTCCATGAGGGTGGACTTCTGGCAAGGGATGGGTTGCATCTTAAGCCACTTGGCAGGAATGTTTTTGCCAAGGTCTCAAGAATTTGATCAGGAGGGCTTTAAACTGAGTCATATGGGGGAGGGAGACAGTATTCTGAAGGCAAAAGGGCTGGAAAAAATAGTCAAACTGTCATAGAAGGAACAAGGCAAACAGTGCAAGGACCCAACAGTGTGAGGCAAAAAAACTTGCACAGGCAGCAAGTAAAGGGAACATATCGTCTTAGATGTCTCTGCACTAATGCACAGAGCATGGGAAATAAGCAAGATAAACTCGAACTCCTAGCACTACAAAGCAAGTATGATATAATAGGCATTACTGAAACCTGATGGGACGAGTCTCATGATTGGAATGTACGAATAGAGGGGTATAACCTTTTTAAGAGAAACAGGCCAAACAGGAAAGGAGGAGGAACAGCATTATATGTCAGGGATATTTACACCAGTGAAGAGATCCATGACATCAATACTGGAAGCCAGGTGGAGAGCATCTGGATAAAAATTAAAGGGGAGGGAAACAACACGGATGTTATTGTGGGACTCTACTACAGACCCCCAAGTCAGACGGAGGAATTGGATGATGCCTCTCTAGAACAGATGACCACACACACACAAAGGAGAGATGTAGTAGTGATGGGTGACTTCAACTATCCTGATATTTTCTGGAAATCTAACTCAGCCAAAACTTCAAGGTCTAGCAAATTCCTTACTTGCCTAGAAGACAATTTCATTGTCCAAAAGGTGGAGGAGGCAACAAGGGGGTCAGCTATTTTAGATCTGATCCTAACCAACAGGGATGACCTGGTTAATGCGGTGCAAGTGGTGGGATCCTTAGGTGAGAGTGATCATGTTCTCCTGGAGTTTGTTATACTGTACAATGGAAAGGAGAAGCCAGGCATAGTCAGACAGACATTCTAGACTTTAGGAGAGTTTATTTCAATAAACTCAAGGAAATACTGGGGGTGATCCCATGGTCAAGAATACTAAAAGGGAAGGGACTTCAGGATGGATGGGACTTTCTCAAAAGGGAGATACTGAAGGCACAATTTGAAACAGTACAATGAGGAAGAAAAATGGGAGGTGTCTCAAGAAACCAGGATGGATGACTAAAGAACTTTCAACAAAGCTAAGTTTTAAACGGAACATGAGTAGGAAATGGAAAAAGGGGGAAATCACCAAAGAAGAATTCAAAGAGATAGCGAACACGTGTAGGAGTAAAGTCAGAAAAGCTAAAGTGCAGAATGAGCTCAGGCTTGCTAGGGAGGTTAAGAACAATAAAAAGGTTTTTTCGGGTATGTTCGCAGCAAAAGGAGGAAGAAGGAAATGGTAGGGCCACTACGCAGAGAAGATGGCAAAATGCTAACAGGGGACAGAGTAAAGGCAGAATTACTCAACACCTTCTTTTCCTCAGTGTTTTCAGAAAAGGAAAAGGGTGACCCACCTGAGGATAATGGAACAGAGGACACAATAGGGGAAATCCAGCTCAGAATAAGCAAAGGGGTAGTACAGGAATACCTTCTTAATCTAAATGAATTTAAATCTCCAGGACCAGATGAACTACATCCAAGGAAATTAAAAGAGCTGGCAAATGTAATCTCAGAACCATTGGCAATAATCTTTGAGAACTCCACCCCTGCCAATGGGAGCAAACATGTGTAAGAGTAAAGTCAGAAAAGTTAAAGCGCAGAATGAGCTCAGGCTCGCTAGAGAGGTTAAGGACCATAAAAAGGTTTTTTTTTGGGGGGGGGATATGTCTGCAGCAAAACAAATAAGGAAATGGTAGGGCCACTACGTGGAGAAGATGGCAAAATGCTAACAGGGGACAGAGAAAAGGTAGAATTACTCAACACCTTCTTTGCCTCAGTGTTTTCAGAAAAGGAAAAGGGTGATCAACCTGAGGATAATGGAACAGAGGACACAATAGGGGAAATCCAGCACAGAATACGTAAAGAGGTAGTACAGGAATAAATTCTTAATCTAAGTGAATTTAAATCTCCAGGACCAGATGAACTACATCCAAGGATATTAAAAGAGCTGGCAAATGTAATCTCAGAACCATTGGCAATAATCTTTGAGAACTCCACCCCTGCCAATGGGAGGTGTCACCCCCATGAACCCCACATCCTGAAGTGGGGCCCCCAGTCCAGGATCTTTGGCGGGTCCCCTACCTATTGCTAAGGTTAAGGGCAACAAGAGGCTCTACAGGATTTAGAATAAAAATTAAGATAAGTCAGTTTAAATGATGACATCAAAGTAATATTTATGTTTATTTTTTAAAAAAACTATACTGATTTACATATTAAAAACTTACCCCCTCCTAATCCTAGAGCCCTGTCACTCCCCCCCTTGTGGGGGCCTTGGTCACCACTTCTTCTTTTGTTTGTATGTGTGGGTCCCCCATCAAGCTTATTCCTGTCACTATGGCAACTAGTGAACCTTCAATACAGTTGTCCCTTCACATTCGCTGGGGTTTGGTTCCAGGACCCCCCGTAAATACCCAAATTTGTGAATACTCAAGTCCCATTGTATGCAATGGCATAGCAAAATGGTGTCCCTAAAAAAGATGACAAAATCAAGGTTTGCTTTTTGGATTATTATTTTTTAAAGAATATTTTCAAGCCTTGAATACTTAAACCCATGAATAGCAAAATCCGTAAATACTCAAGTACCATTATATGCAATGGCATAGCAAAATGGTGTCCCTTATATAAGATGGCAAGATCAAGGTTTGCTTTTTGGATTATTATTTTTTAAAGAATATTTTCAAGCCGTGAATACTTAAATCCGTGAATGCCAAATCCGTGAATGTGGAGGGACAACTGTATGTGTGAACCAGAGGGAAGTTCCTGATGCTATGGGGTGAAAACTAAAGACTTAACCCTAAACCCGGTACAGTAGGACCCCTATATCCACTGATTCATTATCCACTGATTCAATTATCCACAGGACACAAAGCAGCACACCTACCATAGTCTTCTAGAAAATGTGTCCTTTCTAGCCATTTTCTAGGTCCTCCAAGGCAACTCTATGGTATTTTAAACTGAAAGTCCCATTATTTTCAATGGCATTTGCTATTATCCATGGTTTTAGGTATCCATGGACCCCCCAGAACCAATCCCTAGTGGATATGGGGATCCTAGTATACTGTCTTTCTTAGTGTATCCATCTAC
Source organism: Gambelia wislizenii (assembly GCA_030847615.1). Classification (NCBI taxonomy): domain Eukaryota; kingdom Metazoa; phylum Chordata; class Lepidosauria; order Squamata; family Crotaphytidae; genus Gambelia; species Gambelia wislizenii. The sequence continues at coordinate 48,283,141 of JAUMIR010000001.1, read as the reverse complement.
TGGATTGACTTTATTTATCACACTACACTGTTATATCGCTATTACTCCACTTTAACTGCTCTGGCTGCCTCCTGTGGAATTCTGGGGTTTGTAGTTTAATGAAGCCCAAGAGCTCCTTGGCTGAGAGTTCTAAATGCCCCTCGCTAAACTACAAATCCCAGGATGGCGCAAGAGGCAGCCAGAGCAGTTAAAGTGGAATAATAACGGTATAACAGCGTCGTGTACACTAACCTAACACGAAAGCACTCCGATTCCCCTCACAAAGGAGGGCGAGTCCGCGTTCGGGCGCTATTACCTGTTCCTACGGAAATATTCCTCCTTCAGCCCGGGCAGCCTCTCTTGCAGCCGGGCCAAAGTGACCATCCTTTCAGCCAGGCACCCCTCGATGGTGTACAAGGCTGTCGCCATGGCAACGGGGCCGTACCACATTGGCCAGAACCCGCGGGGGGGTGAGAAATTGAAGAAGCTCGTCCCAATTCTCCTCAGCCTGGAAGAGGGAGGGAAGGAAATGTAAACCGGAGAAACGGAGGAGGTTGTTTTAACGGAAGGGTAAGAAAACGCGAGGCCTGGGCTTTTGTTTCGACCCTTTGAGGGAAAGAAGGAGTGGTCGGGCCCAGCTTCCTTCCTTCCTGAGGCTGCTTCCGGGAGACCATCCTCCTCCTCCTCTCCTCCTCCTCATCATGGGGGAGTGAGAAGCCTTGGCTGCTTTCCCCGAGTTCTTGCAGAGCGGCACCCGTCTCCTCAGGGAGCGGCCGACGGCGGGCGCCGGGTACATGTTCCGGGGGGCCGAGACCAAGCCGAGCAGACCTCCGGCCGCCGCCGCCAGGAAGAGCTGGTGAGGAGCCGAGTGTGGCCGCGGATGGAGGGAGGGAGGGAAGGAGGGAGGGAGGGAAAGGTCTCGCCTCTGGCGCTGCTGGCAAAAGGGCCACAGGGGTTCCTCTCAACCCTCTCCATGCCAGCCTTTCTCCACCTTTTTTACCCTTTGGGACCATTTCCAGGTCTCCCTGCCTTTAATTTTTTTTTTTAAAAAATACAGTTGTCCCTCCGTATCCACGGATTTGGTATCCACGGATTCAAGTATTCACGGCTTGGAAATAGTCTTTAAAAAAACACTAATCCAAAAAGCAAACCTTCATTTTGCCATCTTATATATAAGGGACACTATTTTTCTATGCCATTGCATATAATGGGACTTGAGTACTCACGGATTTGGGTATCCATGGATTTAAGTATTCACAGTTTGGAAATAGTCTTTAAAAAACATAATAATCCAAAAAGCAAACCTTGATTTTGCCGTCTTATATATCAGGGACATCATTTTGCTGTGCCATTGCATATAATGGGACTTGATTATTCACGGATTTGGGTATCCATGGTTTTAAGTATTCACAGTTTGGAAATAATCTTTAAAAAACATAATAATCCAAAAAGCAAACCTTGATTTTGCCGTCTTATATATCAGGGACCCCATTTTGCTATGCCATTGCAAATAATGGAACTTGAGTATTCACGGATTTTGGTATCCACGGATTTAAGTATTCACGGCCTGAAAATATTCTTTAAAAATCATAATAATCCTAAAAGCAAACCTTGATTTTGCCATTTTATTATACAAGGGATTTTATTTTATTATACAAGTGCATTTGGAAGACTTCACAAAAGAGTCTGGAGCAATAAACACCTGAGGCAAAGCAGAAAAATCGGTGTGTATAGAGCCATTGTACTGTCTATCCTCCTTTATGGATCTGAAACATGGGTCACCTATCGCCACCACCTACGACTCCTCGAGCACTTTCATCAGCGCTGTCTACGCACAATCCTAAATATACACTGGACTGACTATGTGACGAATGTTGCTGTCCTTGAGCAAGCAGGGATCACCAGTATTGAGGCCATGATATTGAGAACACAGCTGCACTGGGCAGGGCACGTTTCTAGGATGGAGGACCATCGCCTCCCAAAAATACTACTCTACGGTGAACTCGCCACGGGTCAGCGTAAGAGGGGCACTCCAAAAAAGCAATACAAAGACTCCCTGAAACAACATCTCAAGCTCGGCCAAATTGATCACCAACAGTGGTCCACCCTGGCCTCACATCAGGAGGCATGGAGACACACTATCCACAATGCTGCAGCCTTATTTGAGAACTCACGCCGAACAAGTCTTGAAGAGAAACGACAACGCAGAAAGGATCACAACCCAAAAGCATCACCCAAGGAGACCTTCTGCTGTGCTTTCTGCAACCGGACTTGTTTATCTCGGATTGGCCTTTTTAGTCATCAGTGCGCTTGCAGAAAGCGCGGGATGAGTCCTTCTTGAATCTTCGTTTGCGAAGAAAAGCCAGAGAGAGGGGGTACAAGGGACACCATTTTGCTATGCCATTGCATATAAAGGGGCTTGAGTATTCATGGATTTTGGTATCCACAGGGGGTCCTGGAACCAAACGCCAACAAATATGAAGGGACAACTTGTATATCTACAGCTCCTAAAAAAAAGATTATTCCCCCCCCCCAATCTCAATATAGCAAGGAACCCCTAGCAACCTCTTGAGAAGCCCCAGGGCTCCAGGGAACCCTGGCTGAGAAACGCTGCTCTAGTTGACAAGCAAGAATCAAGGAGTGCTGATTATGGCCTAGAATTAGGGAGGCTGAAATCTGCATAGTATGTATGGGACGGAGGGAAGGAACTGTAGAATAAACAGCTTATAATTTATCTGTTTATGTGTATGATTTATAGGTTTATTTGTATGATTATTTTTCACTAAAGTTGAATTGCTTACCTTTTGAATTAGTAGTACTGTACAGTAGGACCCCCATATCCACTGATACATTATCCACTGATTTATTTATCCACTGGACACAAAACAGCACACCTGCCATAGAGTATTTCCAGAAAACGTGTCCTCTCTAGCCGTTTTCTAGGTCCGCCAAGGCAACTCCATGGTATTTTAAACTAAAAGTCCCATTATTTTCAATGGTGTTCACTATTATCCATGGTTTTCAGTATCCACGGGCCCCCCATAACCAATCGCCAATAGATACTCTATACAAAGGCACACAGGGAAAAAAAAGATAAACATTAAATATAATAAAATAATGTCATCACAAGAGCAATACCTCTTAAGCAAATATTTGCAAATAACTTTTTGTCTATGATATATTCACAATACCTTTCTCTTAATGAATGTATAATCACTTCCTTGCACAAACCGATTTATTTCTTTTGCTTTGAAATGTATTTCCCTTTGAGCTTATATATATTTATTCGTGATATATAGTTGTACTTATAGTTTCTTTTTTTGGTGTGTTCCACTGTCCAAAATAAGAAAGTAATGAGCATTAGAAATAAAAAATACAATATAACGACAATCTCTATAACAACAATATGTATCTCACTGACCTTTAGAGTATTCCCCAATTCCACTCCTAGACTGGAAAGCTGGGCCAAAGCTAACAAAATGAAATTCAATACGGAGAAATGTAAGGTACTGCACTTAGGGTGGGAAAATGAAATGCATAGATACAGGCTGGGGGAGACCTGGCTGAATGAGACTACGCGCAAAAGGGATCTAGGAGTTCTAGTAGGCCACAAGTTGAACATGAGTCAGCAGTGTGATGCAGCAGCTAAAAAGGCCAATACAATTTTGGGCTGCATCAGTAGAAGTATAGTGTCTAGATCAAGGGAAGTTACCGTGCCACTCTATTCTGCCTTGGTCAGGCCTCACCTAGAATGCTGTGTCCAGTTCTGGGTACCACAATTCAAAAAGGATATTGACAAATTGGAGCGTGTCCAGAGGAGGGCGACTAAAATGATGAAAGGTCTGGAAACCATTCCTTATGAGGAAAGACTTAGGGAGCTGGGTATGTTTAGCCTGGAAAAAAGACGGTTAAGGGACGATATGATAGCCCTGTTTAAGTATTTGAAGGGGTGTCACATTGAGGATGGAGCAAGCTTGTTTTCTGCTGCTCCAGAGACTGGAACACGAAGCAATGGATGCAAGCTCCAGGAACAGAGATTCCACCTCAACATTAGGAGAAACTTTTTGACAGTAAGAGCTGTTCGGCAGTGGAACATACTCCCTCGGAGCGTGGTGGGGTCTCCTTCCTTGGAGGTCTTTAAACAGAGGCTGGATGGCCATCTGTCGGGGATGCTTTGATCGTGATTTCCTGTGTGGCAGGGGGTTGGACTGGATGGCCCTTGTGGTCTCTGCCAAGTCTACAATTCTATGATTCTACGATTTGTAAGCAGAGTTATATTTTCAGCTATCAATGGATAAAAGTTGAATTTCATGTCTGTTGTGGTAACAGGAATCAGGGAGCGCTGGTTATTGCCTAGAATCTCTCTCTCTCTCTGGCTTTTCTTCACAAATGAAGATTCAGGAAGGACTCGTCCCACACTTTCTGCAAGCGCACTGATTACTAAAAAGGCCAATCCGAGATAAACAAGTCTGGTTGCAGAAAGCACAGCAGAAGGTCTCCTTGGGTGATCATAGAATCATAGAAATGTAGAGTTGGAAGAGACCAGATGTTTCCGGGTTGTGATTCTTTCTGTGTTGTCGTTTCTCTTCCAGACTTGTTCGGCGTGAGTTCTCAAATAAGGCTGCAGCATTGTGGATAGTGTGTCTCCATGCCTCCCGATGTGAAGCCAGGGCGGACCATTGTTGGTGATCAATTTGGCCAAGCCTGAGATGTTGTTTCAGGGAGTCCTTGTATCACTTTTTTGGAGCGCCCCTCTTACGCTGACCCGTGGCGAGTTCACCGTAGAGTACTGTTTTTGATAGGCAATGGTCCTCCATCCTAGAAACATGCCCTGCCCACCGCAGCTGTGTTCTCAATATCATGGCCTCAATGCTGGTGATCCTTGCTTGCTCAAGGACAGCAACATTTGTCACATAGTCAGTCCAGTGTATATTTATGATTGTGTGTAGAGGCACACCAAAAGTTTAAACAGATGAAACATTAAATGTAATAAACTAATGCCATCGCAGAAGCAATGCCACAAAAGCAAATAGTTGCAAATGTTTGTAAACAAAGGTATCTTTTCAGCTGTGGATAAAAGTTGGCTTTCATATCTGTTGTGGTAACAGGAATAAGGGAGTGCTTGCTATGGCCTAGAATTAGGGAGGCATAATAAGTGTACATAATATCAAAAGGAAGGAAGAAGCAGTAGAATAGACAGCTAATAATTGCTCTACCCTAATTGTCATTTCCTGGCCTCTATAAGCGATGTAAAGTAGAAATATCACAGCATTGTCATAGGTTCTGTGCAGCTAGCAATACATTTGTAGGTTGCAAAGGGTAAGGGTAATTGGTAGAGTAAAAGGCCCACAACTCATCTTTGGTCTTTCACTGATTACAGACTTGTCTTGTGCCATGTGCTGCACAAGTGGTTTGGATGGTAGGTACTTATGTATTTTCAGAACCAACAACCATATTTACAATTAGATATTACAGTTGTCCCTCCGCATTTGCAGGTTAAGCATTTGCAGATTTAATTGTTCGTGGATTACTAAATATGTTCTCTTTAGGCATTTTCTAGGTCCTTTGGCACAATTCTTTGGTGTTCTTCCACTTGAAGTCATACTGGAAGAACTAGAGATTTCTAGAGAAAATACTTCTCTAGGTATTTGTCGGTCCTCCAGTGTGATTCTTTGGTCAACTTCTTCCTGTCGCTCACAGAGGCTGATACCTGGTGAAGCAGGATTAAAATACTTAGCCTTAAAACTCATATATTTCTGAGTGATGGTTCTTTTGCATATAGTATGCTTTAATTCACTCTCATTGGTTGAGAGTAATTATTCAGTTTTCAAACATGTCATTTAACAGATTTTTGTTAAATTTCATTTCATTTTAAACTAGGTTCTTAAACACATTAATTGAAATAGTGTTTTTTAAAAATATGTTTTTAAAAGCTCAGTCTGGTTATTTATTTATTAAATAATCTATTTAATGCCTTGTGAGTATTGTCAGTCACTATGCAGACCTTGTGAAGCTTGGCAGTTTCTCTGCAAGCCTTGCGAGCAGAGGCTTATGTAGTACTAAGCCCTTATTAAAAATGGCCACTGCTACTCCACTCCACCTTGAGTGCCCAAAAGGCAGGCATGGCACATTCTTCAGGCTCTCCCACATTGCTGCTGAATGCTGTTTGGGCCAAAAAAGAAGGTAGAGAAGGTGGGAGGGCTGCCTTTCTTCCTCCAGTTTGGTCAAGGGAGGGGTAATGGTGTGGGAGAACTGGTTCCATCCCCCATCATACCAAGAGGGGCTTCTAGCCTCTGCTTCCTGTCACTGCCTTCCTGTTGGGTCCCTAATAGAGAAAGGTTGCTTTCTTTGTTCTTGTCACCCCGCATTTTTCCAGACCACTATCTCATTCTTTTTGCTTGTTTTTATTTCTTTCTCTATTTGTATAGATGTAGACATTTTAAAACCACAATGCAATTTACACTCCCACTCAAATAAACGGATCTTCTCCTTCCTTTTAGCCCTTCCCAAGTATGTTCCCTCTATGTATTTTTGAAAGGTCAAGAAAAGGTTTATTTGTTGCATGCCCTTATGTTTTATGCTCAATTTATCCACAGGTCATAACAAAATCCATAATTTTGGCCCCCAAACCTGCCCTTGACATATACATGAGGTCAACTTATACATGAGTATACACATTGCCCCCACTTATGTGTGATACTGGTTCCTGTGGTTTCGATTATCTGTCATCTGGAAAATATGGTCTCTCTAGGCATTATGTAGGCTCTCTAGCATGACTTTATGGTAACTTCCATCGGAAGTTACCATAGAGTCACACTGGACCTGCCTAGAGAGACATCCTCTCTAGGCATTTCTTAGGTCCTCCAGTGTGTTTCTATGGACTTCACTATTACTCGCGGTTTCAAGTATTTGATAAGTCTGAGAACGTATCCCCAGTGGATATGGTGGGTGACCTGTATACAGCAACTGCTCAAGTAGTATTTGAAGAGATCAGCATTTAATAAGCATTATTATTACAACTAAATATCAAGGCCAGATAAATAAGAAGGCCTAAATACCCTAAGGCACCAGATCCCATCAGATCTTGGAAGCTAAGCATGGCCAGCCCTGGTTAGTACACGGATGGGAGACCACCAACAAATACCAGGTGCTGTTGTCCATATATCAAATGAATATTTGCAAAGCAGTCTTCATAACTATTTCTGGTCACAGTTTAATCAATTAACCTCATTCTTGTGATCCTTTTCCTATTGATAACACACTGTCAATGAAGTATAAAGTTATATCTTCTTCAACATAGAGAGAAGCCAATCAAAGTAGTTCCTGATTATATAATAAAATGTTTTTAATGGGGTTTTAAAAAGACCAATTGTCGTGATACCAGACTGTAAACAACGATATGGAATATGATAATTTAATTCACTTTAGTACTTGCCCTATTTCATATGAACCAAGTATCTCACCACAACCCCCCTGCAAAAAAAAAATGCATGGGAGGGGCAAAATGTGACTGTCCAAATGTTGTTGGACTGTAATTGCCATCACCCCTTGCCTGGAAAGTCTGTAGTGAAGAATGCTGTGTCTAATGATCCAAAAGCTTCTAGAAGGCTGTGTGTTATGATCCAAAAGTGTCTAGAAGGCTTGCATGTACAGGCAAATACTAGAACAGAAGAAATATGGCTGCACCTGTAAGAACAGGGACACTTAAGGTAGTTGCTATTGAAATCAGAGATTGAATTACAGTGACAGTTTTGCATCACCATCTGCAAATATTTTAACATACTTTTCCTTCACAGATGAATTTATTCTGCCTTGTGTTCTTGTTATACTTACCACTGTTCCATAGTTCAGAACTACAGACTTACTCTGTCTCCACTTGCACTTTAATTGCACTATCATATGTTCTGCTGTAGTTATAGGGGGTTTTTTTATGTCTGCAAAAAATTAGGGTCATTTAGATCAATGCTTCTTAAGTTAACTGATATACCGGTAAGGGATGAGTAGATACAGTTGTCCCTTCATATTCTCTGGGGTTTGGTTCCAGGACCCCCCGTGTATACCAAAATCCGTGAATATTCAAGTCCCATTATATGCAATGTCCCTTAGATAAGATGGCAAAATCAAGGTTTGCTTTTTGGATTATTGTTTTTTAAGGAATATTTTCAAGCCGTGAATACTTAAGTCCGTGGATACCAAATACATGGATACGGAGGGACAACTGTATTTTTATTTTCCAGTGTGCCAGTGATAGTGGCTCAGGGATTGGCATTGGTCAAGGAACCACCACTTTGAGTAGTACTGGTTTACATGATGGTCATTCTTTGTGGTTGCTGCCCAAAACATTTACTCCAGTCAAGCAACTTGAGTAGAGAATAAAATTTAAATATGACATCAGTCTAAATGATTGGATCATTTCCTTGCTGGAGCCAGTGATCCCACCAAATAGTGTGCCATATTTATGTATTTATCCGCATATTTAGAACAGTGTACAGTATACAGAAATACTCCAATATTACTACTTGTTCCATAGATTGTTTACATCAGAAGTGGCAGTCATTATAGGCAGGAGATAAACCCCTTTGGTTTTCCAAATATGCTGTTTTCAGCAATGTTCTACAACTGGATGAAATAGAGGATGGTATAATAATATGATAATCTCTCCCCGCCCCTCTGTTTTGAATAATTTTTTGCTGTTCTGTTTCTCTTTAAAGTTCATAAGTAACATACCAGTATCTGACTTCTTCAATCAAATTAAAAATACTGTCTAAATTGTTAGAGGAGTTTTTGTTGTTAGTAGAGGAGCATTTTGCAGCTACTCACTATGTAATTGGTACTGTCCCAATTAAATTCTGCATATAATTATATTTGGTACAAAAATTACTACATTGTTGTGTGTAAGTACATTTTATTAGCTTTGTCTGGGAATCATGAAGCATCAAAAGAATAATCTTGTGATGGCTGGGTGTTCACACATTTTTGCTTTACTTACTAGCATTACCTGTGATATTACCATTCCTTCCCCTAAGTCTTCTTTACATGCCAAGTAATTAGGTCTCTGACATCTTTCCTTAAGTGTGTTTTTGTTGTTGCTTGGCTTCAAGTTGTTTCCAACTTATGGTGACCCTAAGGTGAGCCTATCATAGGGTCTTCTGAGGGTTGAGAGTATGTGACTTGCCCAAGGTCACCCAGCGGGTTTTCATGGCTGAGTAAGGATTTGAACCCTGGTCTCCAAAGTTGTAGTCCACCACTCAAACCACTATGCCGTGCTGGCTTTAGCAGAAGGTAAAAATAATGAGTATTTTTCTACAGTAACTCTATACAAGATGAAACAATTTCCTTCCACTATTTCAGAGGCTCCTAGCACACACAGAGCACTTGGAGGAGGGCAGGATCTTGTTTCAGTTTGTGCACTGAGGAAAACAAGAAGCAGTTGTTGCTGCTGCTGTTGTTGTTAATTGCCATCCAGTCAGCTTTGGCTTATGGTGACCCCATAAATGAGAGATCTCCAAGATGCCTTATCATTAACAGTGCCACCAGGTACCTACAGACTCAGGGCTGTGTCTTCCTTGATTGAGTCTTATCTACATATAATGCCTCCCGTTTAACTCAGTATTGTCTCCACGTATTATGCCTCTCATTTTACTTAAGTATTGTCCTTTCTAATAAATCACATCATCTCATGTGCCATAGCCTCAGTTTGGTCATTTTCGCTTCTGCTCTAGGAACTATTTATTGGTCGTTTTGGCAGTCCATGGTATCTGTAGAACTCTCCTCCAGCATCACATTTCAAGTGAATTGAGTCTTTCCTGTCAGCTTTTCGAAGTAGTATAAATCTCTTTTACTACTACTAACTTTTCTGGTGCCTCTAATGGGGTTAAGAAAGAGAGTGTAGAAAAGAAGTATTGTGCCACAACTTACAAGGACCCTGGTTAAATCTCCCGGGAAATAGGATGTGACTTACCCACATTCAGTGTGGAGGATAGATAATTCAGAGGAAGTAGATGGTCTTTCTATTGCATTTGGGTTTTATGTAGCAGCAGCATTCCACCAGAGATGGATCCATGCCTATTAACAATTAGAGATTTCAAGGAATGGTTAGTTGTGAGAGGGGAAAGATGCTTATTGGTAATCTGGTATGAAGAGGTATGTGTGATGCCCTGCTGGTGATAAATGCTGCATTTGGTTCTTTAATGTCCAAAATGGTGGGGGAGGGAGGATTAAAGTATTGGGGGGTTGTTTGTTTGTTGCTCAAAGAGCTTTAGAATAAGGAAAATTAGAAACCTAAAAGCATTAGGATGCCTAATGATAATTGCAGCTGTTGAGACTTTGAGTTTACTTCCATTAAATCATTTGTAATTGGACTTGTGTCTTTCCTAATTACAGGCATTTCAGTAAGACTATGGAGGAGCTAGTTCATGATCTGGTCTCAGCATTAGAAGAAAGTTCGGAACAGGCAAGAGGAGGATTTGCTGATACAGGAGATCATTCTCGTAGTGTCTCTTGCCTTCTAAAACGCCAAGCCCGAAAGCGAAGGGGAAGGAAACGACGTTCATTTAACACCCATCACCCCTGGGAGACTGGACATTGCTTAAGTGAAGGTTCTGATTCCAGCCTTGAGGAATCAAACAAGGATTATAGAGAGAACCATGCAAATAATAAAAAAGACCATAGTGACTCTGATGACCAGTTGTTGGTTGCAAAACGCAGGCCTACCTTGAATTTAAATAACCTCAGAGGCAAAAGGCTCCTATGGCATGAACCTGATATAGCGGTTGACAATTTGGGAAATAGGACTCTGCGTAGACGACGAAAGGTGAAACGAATGGCAATTGATCTACCTTCAGAAATTGCAAACACACTAACATTACCACAGCAACAGGATAACATTAAGGATCAAGAAATGGACAATGACAGCAGATCTTCCCAACATCAAGAACTAGCAAAGAGCAAAGTTAAAAAAAGGAAACTGGCAGCAAGTAGGCAGGGACCAGAAATTTTGGATGAAGGAGTAGTAATAGAGAATGATGAAATCAACCAGGCAAGCAAAGATAAAATGGAATATGAGGAGCAAAAGGGCTCAGATGAGAACATGAGTGACAGGTCACTTTTATTCTTTTAATTCTAAGTTTTTTCTTACTTTGCATTTGTTAAACATTTGTGTTAATGTGGTATTCTGGACTTCTGTAGTTAACGATCAAAGTATAATAATAATGTATGATAAAAGACAACAAAAGCATGTCTTTTTAAAAACTGCATAGAGATTTGCTGTCATTGTTTTGTGTTAGAGCCTCTACAATCCATATTCTAATGGCAAAATAGTAATACCATATTCCGGCGTATAAGATGACTGGGAGCATAAGACGACCCCCCCAATTTTTAAGTTAAAATATAGACTTTGCCCCCCCCCCATCTAGCCAGCCACCCAGTTGGAAATCCTGCACCCCACCAGCCTGCCAGCTCAGTGGCTGTAGATGATGGAATAGTCTGTGAAATTAAAGGCCTGAGAACAGCTAAAAAAGCATGGGATACTTTGAAAAATCTCAGTGGTGTTCAATCTTTGGAAAGTAAGGTTTCATTAATAATGAAGTTGGTTAATATGAAGCTATCAAATCCCAAATTTTTGAATGAGCCCATTAATGATTTTAGAGCCACATTGGCAGACTTGCAAACTCCTGGAGAGGAAATCCCCAAAACTAGGCAAATGGAAATCTTCCTGGCAAGTTTACCAAAATACAATTTCTAAATGGAGGGCAATTAACACTTCAAAGGCAAAGTAGTCATTCTCACAGCAGGGGGAAGGATCTGCTGGGAAAACTGTCCAGGGAATTTACCACTTCAAAGGCAAAGTAGTCATTCTCACAGCAGGGGAAAAGATCTGCTGAGCATATAAGATGACCCCCCCCACTTTTGAGGAGATTTTCAAGTCTTAAAGTGCAGGAATATACGGTAATACTGATTTCAGTGGCCAAGTTTTAATGGTGTACTTTGGTATTCAACACCAGCAGAATTAGGACTCACTTCTTCTTGTCCTCCACATACAGCTCTTTGTGGCACCACAAACCTGCACCAAGGGCTCTCCCAACCTTCCATAGCAGTTATTTTAGGGTGCACAGCAGGCTGAAGGAGGAAAGGATTGCTGATTCTGATGGATGCAGTCAGATCCAGAAGAAGTAGATCATTGTATCCTAGCCAAAGTATTTTTTTTATCATGTAAATGCCATTTGCATTTTATCTCAAAATATACAGGTGTTCCTAAAGTCACATACATGTAGATTAACTGTAAATTCAGCAGTATATGCTCTCATGCAAGTATGTGTAGGAATGTATAGATTCATAGACTTCTGATTTATTGTATATTTTTTACTATGTTGCATAGTAAATGTAAACAAATCATAAATATCTAAACTTTCAGAAGTATAGAATAAGCCCAGTAAAAACTGCAGTAAACATGCGTACTTCATTCAGGTAACAGAACTCTGTGTTTCTTTAAGGAGAATCTTTTGGTAGATTTTGTTTGTTTTTCAGAGCACAAAGCCCACACAACACAGATTACAGCTCTGCCCTTCGTTGAAATTACTGCATAGTTATCCCCTATGAGGTTATAAATTGGCAAGTTTCCTATATTTGTAGGAGCAGTTGCATTTTTATTTTTATTTTATTTTATTTGGAATTTCAGTAAGCTGATTATTTTGGGAAGAGGCAGAAAGGTGAGCTTATTCTTGTTTCTAAATATAAATAAATGAATGGAAGAAGAGAAGATCATGAAAGCTAGTCAAGGAAGTAGGCTTTCTTTGATTTTCATTTTATCATCACTTGTTGAGGCAAAGACAACTCAAGCATAATAAAAACCTAAATTTTATAATTAACAATTCATATGTAGACTTGTTTGTTCTTGTTTGAGTGATCATTCATGATCATTCCCTTCTGGATGCCATTTAGCCATGTCAAGCAGGCATGCCTTTTCAGCAATCATGTTCTCATACAGAGTCTTCTTCCTACAAACCATTTCAGTTCTTTGAAACGTTAATCTCTGTTCCTCTTCTGGCAAGTGACACTACACCAGTTAATGGCTAACAACAGTTTGGATGTGTGTTGTAGCTCAGTGGTAGAGCATTTACTTTACATGCAAACATTTCATTTTCAGTCCCTGACATCTCTAGGTAGGTCTGGGATGCATTTCCACCTGAAACTGATCAGTGCTAGTGAGAGTAGATAAATTTTGAACTGTCAGTGCTCTGACCTGGCATAGGAGAGCTGTGTTCCTAAGTGCTGAATATATTTCTGAATACCAAATGACAGTAGAAATGTAATGTAAATATATCCATTAAAACAAGTCAGAAAGGGCTTCATTAAAAGTCTAGATAAAAGTGCTGGCAGGCTTCTTCACATTCTGATGTTGCAGGATGGTGGTTGAAAATAGAAGAAACCCTTCTTAGCCTATGCCATGGCTGGACTGCTTAGGACTTTATAGGTTAACATGAGCTGCATAAATTACAGATAGCCAAGACCCAGTTCCATATTTGCAGCATCAGTCATGTGATCTACTGACCTACACTTAACAAAGACAACCTTGCATCTCATACTGTAAACATTTTGACTGCTCTCTAAAGGCAAACCCACAGAGAAAACATTACCGAGGCCATTACTGGATAGAAATATAAAAGGATGGATGGTGGTTACTATAGCTTTGTCTTCTAGGTTTGAGTAGAGCCAATAGACCAGAAAAGGCTATGAAGTACAAGAATCAGCTGCTTTAAATGCAGTTCTAGATCTATAATAATTACTCATTTGCTTTCAATGTGTTCTTTTCCAGCTTGAATCTATTTTCTTTCCTTGTAGGTGATCAGGGATGTGAAATTGTTGGCCCCATAACATTTTTAAAATTTTCACTGGAACAGACAAAGTCATTGAATTATTTTGCGCATAGTGGAGCTAAAGGATCATTAACAGATAATGTGGGATTGTTAAAACTGAAATTACAAGAAGGATATGTAGGTCTAATTTCAGGCCTTTGTTCTGTTCATATGAATTTACTGTCACATTGGCTAGAAGAACAATAGTTGAGTGCTAGAGCATTTTGGTTCTCTGGGACATCTGAAGTTTCTTTGTATTTTTTTTTTTAATTTCACAAATACATCGTTTGTTATCTAATTGTTATCTGTAGATACAGCTATAATAATAAAAGAAAATGTCCCTGTGACTGTCAAGTGCCATAGCTTTAAGTCCATGAAATCTAAACATGTAAAACCTGGAATGCATACCCACATTCCCCTGGAGATATACACCTTCAAGTTTATTTGTCCATTAAAATGCATTAATTAATTTTAGTGAGTCCAGTTGTCTGAAGCATGGTGTACCATCTTGTCATTGTCAGATGGCAGTCTTCCCTAACCAGCAAATAGATTTGCAGTTGATTTAGGCATAAATTGAATTCTTAGTCCCAACTGGAGTATACTCATTGAATCAGTTAAAACTTGGTAAGTGAAAATATGTGTAAGTTGCATTGATTTCAGTGGGCCTGCTCTATTTGGAACACCTCATGAGATTTGTTTGAAGCTGCGTGTGAGTAGTCCAAAGGATAGAGTTAAAGGGCTATTTCTGCTGTCCCTCTCTTGGGGGGCATAGGAATGTACCATGCCAGCAGGCATGCCTAGAGGTCCCAGCAACTATGTTTTCCCCCAGGTGAAATGAACACAGTGTGTCACACTCTGACAGATGCATACCTTTTGCTCTGGTATATCAAATTCAGGGTTTTTCCAATCAATGCAAACTATGAATTTTTGCTAGTATTAAATAAATTAGCTTCATTCAGGCTGTTGTGGTGGAAAATAATTTTAAGTATAGCAGAGTAATTCACGGTGAATTTTAAATACTACTTTGTATGCTTTGAAAATTAAATCGCAAAAGCAGTGAATACTCTTATTCAGTCCAGTTATATTTTAGTATTCCAACAAACACAGAAAAAGAGTACGGTAAAAATTACAGGCATTTCAGTAAGACTGTGGAGGAGCTAGTTCATGATCTGGTCTCAGCATTAGAAGAAAGTTCGGAACAGGCAAGAGGAGGATGTAAACACATGTGTGAAAAGCTCAAGTCCCATTGCTCCCCCCCCCATGTGGTTTGTTGAAAGGTTCAGGACTGCCTCAGATACTACATATTGAAGATGTTTGAGCACTGTCTTCACAGCCAATTATCACTCCTATTCGTTGGTACAACTAGATCCATGTGGCTCATAATTATCTGTACTTGTGCAAGGAATACTCTTTTATATGTACAGTTAAAATGTTTGGATGATGCACATGAAACAGTAACATATAAAACAGCCCTCATTTGGAAGTTAACAGGGAAGCAAACTACTGGTATAACCTGTTTCTTCTTGTGTTGCTAGGAGCATATTGATCATCTTTGTTTTTCTCAGGGTGACCTTTACTTTGATTTAATAGGTTGGCATTGTGTAAACATTCTTTCCTTCTCTAAATAATAGAATTCCAATGTATCTTTATGTGGTGTATCTTCCTGAATATTTGCAAATGTTAGCAAAAGTCATTATATCTTTATACACTTGTGTTTCATGTCCTGAAGAAAAGCCTGGAATCATTTTGTTAGAGACCCCCTCCCTACAGCTTTTTAAAACTAGCAGTGGTGCTTTGGATCAAGCTGAATTGCACAGCATAAGAAAGGAGCAGTGAGCATTTGATGGAAACAGATAATAAAATGCATCAATTGTGTCAGCACTTCATTGCAGTCACATCTGGCTTACTGTCAGGGTCCCATTAGATTCCTGTGGTTTTATGTGCCAAAAATAATATGTTCTGTACTTAATGGAACTGGGATATTTGCAGTTTGATATTTCTCTTTTCTTTTTAGAAATCATCTTATTTTCTTTTAGATTTTGGTGAGGCTTAAGTTTCATCTGAGTGCAATCTTGTCTCTTTAAAATTTTATGACTGGGATATCAATTGCACTTTTGATCTGTTTCTTTCTCTTTATTATTGCAGTGAATCCAGCAGCCTGAGCAGTAGTGATGCTGGTTTGTTTACCAATGATGAGGGAAGACAAGGTACTGAAATAGTGTGTTTTGGGGTTTTGTTTTTTGTTTTGCTTTCAAAATTCTATCAGGTTAGGTTTTGTAAACACTATAAATTATTGATTTATATCCTACTTTTTAAAACCTGCTACATAGGAAGTTTGATGGGGGGGGATTTTTAAACTATTTAAATGAAACTAGTTCGTGTTGGGGACTCAAGATAATAGTGTAATCCACTGAATTTATAGAGATTAAATATAACATTTTTCTACTTGTGTTTAGTATGAAACCTGAGACATTAAGACTTAAGACTTTTTTAGATAGAGAAATACTGTTTCATACTAAAGTAGTTCTTGGGGACAGGGATTTCATCCTGCTATTATGAGCCTCAGTAGCTATGGCATAAATTTATACAATGAAGTACATTTGCTTACATGTCCAAATGAGGCATGACTGTTCCCCAATATTGGTTCTGGACTCTAATCCCAGCATCATCTCAGATGCTGAAGTTGGTGCTATGTATTGTTGCTTTTGCAAAACAAATGGCTACATCCACAAATAGTACCACTATACAAGGAGACAGCGTAATTCTTCATATTTTAACATGGGGATGGTTTAGTGTGTCTTTCCAGATGTTCTTGAACTGCACATTTCGTCAGCCCTAGCCAACATAGTCAATTGTGTAATTATGAAAGTTGCAGTCCAAAAACATCTAGAGGGCTACAGTTGTTCACCCATGTATTGGCTGGTCAAATAATTTTCAAAGAAAGTGGGTTATATTGATTATGCAAAAATTCCACATTAGTTAACCTATGGAGCAGCAGAATTCTAAACTATTATATTAAATTTGGCAGAGATCACAACTTAGTGATGATGCAGAAAGTGAAAAATTCTTTGCTTGTATCGCCAGTTAAGGATTCAGGTGGCAGATCTGTGAAAAACCTCTTCCTCAGGAATTGCAAACATATAGGCCTCCGGATATTGTTCGAGTACAGCTCCCAACAGGTCTTGCTGTTGATGATTCTGGCTAGAGGTCATGGGAATTGAAGCCAAACAGTATCTGGTGCTTACCCCACCCTAGTTGTACCTAAGCCAGGAAATACAGAACTGAAGTATGGACCATGGGCTGACATGATACAGTTTCAAATTGTTATTTATAATATATAGCTAACAGTATACATGTACAACTGTGTCAGTAATTTTATTTGGAATCCCAAATATAGCTAAAATATTTTACAAATACATATACAGTGCATCAGTCTTAGAAAGGTCAAAATCACTTCTTAAAGTATGCTAACAGAGCATGATAGAGAAGAAATGCTTATAAGGACATCCAAGGGGTTTGAGACGCATACAGAAATAAAGAGCAGAGCCCTTGTGTTTGCCCTTTTCTATCAGATAACATATAAGCATAATTCAAATTATGTCCAAAAAAATAACCTTTTAGGGTTCATGGAACATTTGGTCAGCTGGATCCCAATCTAAACATGTTCAGAAAGCTTTTTGCATTGGCATGGTATAAAGCACTCAATTTGATGGGGAGAATAAATTATCAGGATCTCTATCAAGAGACTGTTACTGTAGTATTTTCCAATAACATTTTCTAGCGACATCATTCCAGTGTAACATCTCAGTAAGATTCAGAAGGTAGGTTTGCATTATACTCTGCTTTAACCATTTGTTGAAAAATTCTTGAGCATGCCAGAGAAGCATGATTTTTCTTCATTTAACATCACAAATCACAAAAGATCAAAATTGTGGTGGGATGCTTTTCTGAACAGCAGCATTTGGGCTTACCTTAGTCCAGCAAGTTGGAGTACAACCACTTTTGCACTGAAGTTGGAGTACAGCCACTAAGCTGTATTAACACCTTTTAAGTAAATTATTTTCCATGAGGTAAAACAGAGAAGAGGACTCTTTCCTGTTCAGATGTTTTGCCTACAGATTGCAATTGCAAGCAGCTGTACCCAGCATGGCCATTGGTAAAAAATTGTGAGAGTGGTCTGAAACATCTCTTGGACCCCAAATTCCCCAAGCCTCATCTAAAGGAACTAATCTCAAAGGTAGTCTCCTTGACTTAATAGGGAGGGAAATCCAAACCTTTTAGTGTACCAACCAAAAGGCACAAAATATACAATACTAGCTTTGGAAATTTCACAGGCTTCTTCATCAGACAAAGGTGGGGAAATGGCATATAGGAGAAGGAGAATGTAGTGGTTGTGGTGTCGACATTTTGGATGCTACAGGAAGTGTATGTAGATTAAAAGTGCGCATACACACACCCCACTATAGCCATAAGTTGAGTAAGAACAGAGGGAGATTGGTTTCCATATGAAGTTACAAAGCACCTGCACCCCCAAGAAGGCACAGTGTGAAGGCACACATGACGTTCTTTCTTGTTGTTTTATGGCCGACACAGCTACCTCTGAAATGCTGATTTAACAAAACTGTGTTGAAGTAAATAACTGGGATTTATGCTTCAGTTGAAAGTCACTAAAAAATACAACACTCACTCTTAATTGTGGTTAAGAGATTGTGTGTTCCATTATCTGTCTTCACAAATTTATGTGTGAGTTTGTTTTCTTGTGGATTGATATTAACCTGGAAAATCCCTCTTTAAAAAGGTTTGAAGCTTTCCACCCTAACAAGAAAGGATTTGAAGAATATTCTCAAATTTTCTTGCCCCAATGAGAAAGGGTATCTCTCAACACAAGCATGACACCCCATTGGAGAAATTTAAACCTTGATATGTTTTCTTTTTTCATTTAGGGACATTTTGGCAAAAATATTATGAAGAAGGATTTGGGGCAAAAGCAGTATTTTTTGCTAAATCTTCATAAGTTTTGTTAAAAATCCCAAATGCAAAAAGTCTTCGAAATATTTACACTAAATCTGTAATCTTTCCCAGCAGGGATGAATCTTTTGTTGTGCTGTTTTGTTTGTGTGCAAGATTTAAATAAATGACAATTTAAACCTCTGCCTAACAGGGTACTTCTTCCCTTTTGTTTCACTGTGATATCTCCAGTGGCCATGAGTGCCCACGTTTTAATGGTCACTGTTAAAACCTCAAGAACAAATAGAAAGCTAACATGTGGAACAAAACATGTTGCTCTTCAAGATTCCAGTGCTGAGCAGCCATTTATTCTTCATTTCTGAATCCCCCTGTTACCCTGCTTCATTCTTTTCTTTCTCTCCTTCAGCATACTCCTTTTGTAGCCACTAAACCTGCTCAGTCCTCATTGGGCTGTTCTGGATTTCCATCCACCCAGGGGTCTTTTTTCCCTGAAGCGTGTTAAACTACTTTTGTACCTCTATATGTGCTGGCACTTCCCTTTTGTATCTGGGTGGTGGTGCTATAGATTTCAACTGGGTAACTTTCAAGCCTTGGGCAGTCTTACACAAACTAAGCTTTGATGATGCCGTGTGTCCCTGTAGCCGCACTTCAGGTGTGCTTGGGCACAGCCTCTGGCAAGATCTTCCTAGGGTAGCTGCATCCCTGCCTTGGTGTACATCTTCCTGTCTTACAAACATTTCCCTACTACTGCACAAAGCATCATTGCACTTCCACTCATGATGTCATGAGGTTGCATCCTTTTTCTCATGACACCCACACGATCACCCCCTTCCTTACTCTGTTTCCAGGATAGTAAGTTTCCAGGCAATGGAACTCTTCCTCAATTGGCCAAAGTTCCATGATGTCATCTCTGACAGCACCTTTGTTATCTGGCAGTGTTATTGCTGTAATCAGTCTTGGAACTAAAAATAAAATGTAGCTTTGGAGTACTAATTTCAAAGCTACTCTAGCATAGATATATGTAAGGATTTCAGATGTTGATTTAATGAAGTGCATAATTTTGTTTTCCTTCTGAATTTTTAGTTACTAACACCCATTAAAATTTCTCTGGAATCATGATACTTCCTGTGGTACTGTCATCTTTCATTTAAAAATAACTTTTTCACAACTTATTTCTTAATGAACTTAATCAGATTAATTTTATTTGGTCACATCTGTTCATGATTGTTTCTCCCTTTTATATACCATATATATCATGAAATTAAGCTAATCATATACCATTATCAACTGCAAAGAACTGGTTTCACAGTTTTATATCTTTTAATTCCCTGCAGGAGATATGGGATTAGTGTCTTTTTTTTACAACTGAAACGGCAGTAACTTAAATAGATTTCCCTGCCATTATCACCAAAGGATTAACTAGTTTATTATTTTTCACATTTCTAAATTTGTTGCAAAACATATTTTATGTGCTTCTATTTGTTATTCTAGTAAATACTATGTTCTGAGCAACTAGAGGAACAACTACAGTCCAACAATAAATAAGAATTATTCTAGATAAGAATGGGACTTCTTTGGATAACAAACGTTGACCTTCATTTACTATATTTTTTTCAATCCTAGGTGATGATGAGCAGAGTGACTGGTTTCATGAAAGTGAACCTGGAGGTGCCTGTGGAATCACTGGTATCATTCCCTGGTGGGAAAAGGAAGACTCAACAGAACTAGAGAAAGAGTTGCCTGATCCAGTCTTTGAAAGTATCTTAACAGGCAGTTTCCCTCTTATGTCTCCTTCTAGCAAGAGAGGTGAGCAGCTTTTTAAAAGACAGAATGATATGTTATAAAATTATTCTCCTTTAGCAGGTGCCACAGGATTGGCAAATGAAAGCCAGGGTTTTACTTCCAAATGTCTTTTTATTTGGGTTTTGTCTTCAGTCTGCTTTTTAAACTGCTCTAAGGCTTGAAAGAGTCACATAATATGAAACTGTAGGCTTGGATCCCAAATTTTCTCCTTTGAATCTGAACACCAGCAGATTCCAACTGAAGGCATTGCAGCCAGTAAGGGACTTAACTCTGTGGATGCCCTCTTCCCCTTAAATTCCTCAGAGCTGTATCCTGCAGTATTTCAAAATCTTCTCCAGCACTCCCAACTCATATTTTCAAGGAAAGGTGGGAGACTTCTTCCTCTGTTCTGTCTCTGTGGAAATGTTCTGCTGAAGCCTTCTGTGGAGAGAAGGAACCTTTCTATCTGTAGAAGACATATCCTGGATCCAATCTATTAGCCTTCCTGCAGTTCCATTATGTCTCAGTGGTAATAGTGGACTTTTATGTAAATCCTATTATTGTTATTAAGCTTTCTTATTAGGTTTCAGAGTTTTTAAATTTTCTATATCGTTTGCCTTTAGTCTACTGGACAGCTGTGGCACTCCAGGTGTTTGACTCCAGCTCCAGTTAGCTCATGCCAACAGAAGTTATGATGAGGGATTATGGAAGAGCCACAGTTGTCATTTCCCTGTTCTAATGCTTTCCCACATGCACTGATGTTCTTTCTTTAAGTGCCTTGTATAATGACCAAGACAAATTCCAACAAAAGGATTGTGATTGCTTGAAATCACAGTCTTCTTCCCCCACTACCAAGTAGTTCTTCTGGAGTTCTCATGGTAAAGACATTCTCATGTTAAAGACAATTCTGACTCTAATAAACTTTGTCTGTGGCTGCTGAAAGTTGTATTATACAGAAGTCATAGCAGTTAACTAAAGGCTAAGGCCATCAGTGTCTATTATGATATCTCTGTATTATTTTCACTATTGGAGGCTGTACCTAAACCTCTGCTGACTTTCACAAATCTCACTGTTACCACCAAGACTTTTCCTCGTCCCCACCTGTGCTACCAGTGTAACAACCTCCTTCTGTCTTACTGCCATGGCCACCAACTGTGGGGATCTCCTAGATACCCTCAAGCTGCATGTGTGAGATATTATCCAACTTACATGTCTCCAGACACCACCCCTCTTTATTTACTGCTGCCACCATAGACACCTTATCTGAATCCAAGGTTTCTAATATATAGTGTTCCCGGAGGCTGAAAGTGTATAAATACATAAACAATACAGGTTGAGTCTCCCTTATCCAAAATGCTTGGGACCAGAGGGTTTTTTGATTTTGGAATATTATGGATTTTGGAATCCTTGCATAATGAGCTACCTTGGAGATGGGATCCAAGTCTAAACACAAAATTCATTTATATTTCATATATACTTTATACGCACAGCCTGAAGGTAATTTTATACACAGTGTTTTAATAATTTTGTGCATGAAACAAAGTTTGTGTACACTAAAACATCAGAAAGCAAAGGGGTCACTTTCTCAGCCACCCACGTGGATGATTTTGGAATTCCAGATAAGGGATACTCAGCCTGTACTTTACTAACAGAAGTTGAACATAACAAAACAGATTAATTATTTAATACATTTAGAACACAGCCCACACTATCTAACACGCTCCACTCCTAGCTAATTCAAACTTTTAAATGCCACTCATTAATTCCTAAACCTGGCTGACTCTCTTAACCCTAATTCTCATTTCACTCACTCCTTTCTTCTTTCTAATGACCCTGACTATATCAACTGTCTTTCCTACTGTCATTCACCAACCTTATTCAAATCCCTTCAGACATTCCGCCGATCACTAGTCACTTTCAACATGCTATTCTCACCCTTTCTCGATGGCTCCTCACCTTTTTACCTCTAATATGTAATATGCAAATTATGTAAATATCTAATACATAGTATGTAAATTAAACATAATTTTACCCCAAAAATCCATGACATGACATTTCTCAGGACCAGTTTTTGGAATACGCAAGTAGGAGGGTGCTATTGCTCTCATTTTCTTCCTGTGAGCTTTCCATGGCCATAGGGTTGGTCAGTGTGGGATCAGAATGCTGGACTTTTTAGGCCTTTGAGCTGACTTAATAAGGTTCTTAAATTGTCCTCTCTTTTTTTTCTTCTTGCCCTGTTGTGATCTCTGGTGAAAACCAGTTTTTCAGATCTTGGTAACACTTTTGGCATTAACTAGAAAAGCCAAAATTAATTCACAACCACCCAGACAACACTGTAATGTGTTAACATTTTAGAGTGTGGTTTGGCAGCATTGCTATTTGCATCATATTTTTCAACAGCAGGTTTGGAACCATCTTTAAAATTAGGTTTAAATTGTGAACAGGATGCAGCACTGGACATGCATGCAAGGCTGGAACAGAAGAATCCAGCATGACCTCAGGAGCGGGACAGTTCTCTTTTCCTGCTACATCCATAGTTTAACCCCAGAATTAGCTGTAGAGGGGTGAACATCCCTCTGGAGCCAATTTTCAGGTTACATAGAGAGAGTGCAATTGAGGTTGAGGGGAGGGGAAGAAAGATTGTTTGTTCAATTTATATCCTGTTTTTCTTCCAATTTGGGACCCAAAGTTCCATTACCACTGCCAGCACAAAATAGGATTTATCCCTGTATATTTAGTAAATGAGACATTGGTTTTCCCCTAATGTCTGTCTATCTGTCTGCCTATTGGATTTACACCCTGCCGTTCTCCCATCTGCACATATAATCCTTTAAAAGCGGGGGGGGGGACATATGACTTCCTGTCTTTTTTCCTTTTTAAATTTTCCTTGAGTATGAAATTTTATAAGACAGAGGCTGTGTACAAAAGTGGTCGATGGCGAAGTACTTGACTCATATCCGACAGGACATTCTGTAGAGAACATCTTGATTCCTATGGAGTGTCAATACGTGCAGCAAAGAAAGCTTTCTTCTCTGTACAGATTGCGTCTGCAAATTCACATCCAGCTGAACTGTTCAGGGTGGTAAAGGACCTAACTCAGGTGCCTCCCTCCCAGAACTCATTGTTAGAACCACTTGTAGTTCTCTGTGATGCCTTTAACAACTATTTCACAAATAAAATCTCTCAGATAAGAGCCAACTTGGACACCACTTTTACAACTGAGGTTAACGGTGAAGTGTCCAGTGACTCCATGAGTAGTATTACACTAGAACAGTTTTAGTCGGTGAGTACCGAGGATGTGGACAAGCTGCTTGGATGCACTAGGAGGACAACTTGTCCCTTTGATCCCTGCCCCTCATGGCTGGTCGCCCAGGGAGGAGATGCAATTAGAATGAAATTAAAAAACATCATAAATGTATGTCTCAGGGAGGGGAACTTTCCATCAAGTTTAAAAGAGGCAGTCGTATGGCTGCTTCTAAAAAAGCCCTCCCTGGATCACCTGGACTTTGCAAGTGATAGACCAGTCTCTTTCATTCTTGAGCAAGATGATCGAGAGGGCAGTTGCCCTCCAACTCCAGGCAGTCTTGGATGATACTCATTATCTAGACCCATTTCAAATCAGCTTCAGGGCAGGATATGGAGTGGAGACTGCTATGGTCTCCTTAGTGGATGATCTTCGCCAGAGTATCAACAGGGGGAGTGTGTCCCTGTTGGTACTCTTGGACGTCTCTGCGGCTTTCAGTACCATGGTATCCTTCTGAAACACCTGAGGGAGTTGGGCATCAGGAGCACTGTGCTCCAGTGGTTTTGGTCCTGTCTCTCAGGAAAAGGCCAGATGGTGATGCTTGGGGATAGCTGCTCCCCAAGGAAGGAGTTTACATGCGGCATCCCATAAGGCACCGTGCTATCCCCAATATTATTTAATATTTACATGAAACCGCTGGGAGATATCATCCAGAGACATGGGGCAGGGTGTTATCAGTATGCTGATGACACCTAAATATATTTCTCTATGCCTCTGACAACAGCTGCAACTGAGGATGGTATGTCTCCGCTGGATGCATGTCTTGGAGTGGTAATGGGCTGGATGAGGAAAAACAAACTGAAGCTGAATCCAGACAAGATGGAGGTACTTGCTATTAAGTCTCCCAAACTGGGTCTGGAGGTGTGTCAACCAGTTCTGGATGGGGTTACACTCCCCCTGAAAGACTGCATTCACAGTTTGGGAGTGCTCATGGATCCATCACTCCAGATGACAGCACAGGTAGATGCGACAGCCAGGGGTGCTTATTATCAGCTTCGCCAAAGAGCCTCTGCCACAGCAAGGAGAGTGGATGGGGTCGGTGGTTCCTTTAGTTTCTCCCTGGATGGACTAAGGTGAGACCTTAGTCCGTCCAGGGAGAACCTACTATATAAGAAGCATCTACCTGCTCTGCTCTCCTCACTGCAGCAGGGAAACACCAAAGAGCCATTGCCACCACTAAAGGCCAGAAGCAGCATCACAGTGGATCATAGAATCATAGAATTGAAGAGTTGGAAGAGACCATGAGGGCCATCCAGTCCAACCCCCTGCCATGCAGGAATACACAATCGAAGCATCCCTGACAGATGGCCATCCAGCCTCTGTTTAAAGACCTCCAAGGAAGGAGACCCCACCACGCTCTGAGGGAGTGTGTTCCACTGCTCAACAGCTCTTACTGTCAGAAAGTTCCTCCTAATATTGAGGTGGAATCTCTGTTCCTGGAGCTTGCACCAATTGTTCCGTGTTCTAGTCTCTGGAGATAGAAGTACTGCATTGACCTGTATATAAGTTGGGTTGATTTTTGGCATAATTTTTTCAACTTATACACAACTGTATACAGTACATAAAATAGAACTCTGAAGGTGCAATATACCGTAATTCCATCGTGACACAAAATTTAAGTAGACAAAACCAAACTGGCATGGGGCCTGAATACTTTTGGAAGGCACTGTATGTCTTTAAGATTTTTCATTTTTGCAGTCACATAATTTTGTCAGTGTTGGTTTGACCAATAATAAATATGAGGACATACTCAAGTATACCTTTATTTTAGGACGTATTCACACTTACAGTGACTCGATTCAGTCTTTCCTATACAATAAAGGATAACAGACCCAAGACCAACTAAGAGTTATAAAGATACTTCAGATAAGGAATTTCTTACATTGACCTTTAATGACACCAATTTATTTATGCTAGGTGTATTTTGTCATAATTTAAATTGACCCATATATTTTTTCCAGATTTCCAGACAAGATTTAGTCACCTTCATGGAATACCAGCAAGAAACATCAAAAAGGCTACAGGAAATCCAACCACAATGGTAGGCTGGTTGTTATAATTTGCAGTGAATTACATTTTTCATTAAATTGTAGGATTTTTAAAGTGTCAGCTGTTTGTGCATAAGTGAAAATAATTCACTGTGTACGAATCAGAGAGATGACATTCAGTTCTTCTGACATTTTTAATATTTGGTTATCCTTTTAGAACTATCAATTCATTGAACATGATGTGAGTGTTCTTTCTGAAGGTCAAATTGATAAGCATCTAGTGTAGCCATGGGAATCTTTATGTATAGAAGTTATTTTCTTATCTGTTAATTCTGAAAACATTTCCTTCTGTTTTTTAACCCCAAATCATTATTGTTGCAATGTCTGGAAAGGTTTTAAGGACAGTATACCATCCCTCTTTTGTGCTTGTGTTACTGGATCCATAGACAGAGAGACCTCATCTCCTTTAGTGCAACTTTTAATAACATAACTCTGTAGTAGTGAAATTTGGCTAGTCTTCTTATTCCGCAAACACTATAATGTAAGCACACCTAACCTGTTAAGTTCATTTGAAACTACTGGGTATTACTGAAACCTGATAATACAGGATCTTTCTATCATTACTTAATAAATCTAAAAGGGCTTTTTGTGCAGGTGGAGGTGTGGAAAACATTGAACAGAACTGAAGAAAAAAATTAAAATCTTTGTTCAGGAATAGGATTTTTTAGTGCAATAATGTATTTTTAAACCTTGGCCTATGAACTTTGCCTTTAGAAGTAATGAATCAGACTGAGGGTATCTACTTGCTGGTTTCACATCTCCCTATTTTTATTTTTGGTTCACTGCTTGTTTGAGCATATCTTGGATTTGTAGCCCATTTCCTAGCCTTATTGCAGTCTCACTCTGGTATTTTATAGAAGCTATTACAACTGATAGGTTAACTTCATGGTATTGATGATACATGGCTTAACCATGCTAAAAACTGCCTTTCCTCTCTAAATTATAAAAAGGTGATTAAGTTTCAATTGATGGAGATATACTGTATCTTTGTATACCTATAACAAGAGTCAAGAATTGTTTTCTGGTGTGGTGTCTCAGTAGCAAAAGCCCTGTCTTCCTCCCACAAAACCCATATTGGGTGTTATAAAACTGAATCATACAAAGAAATATTTTGCGGTATTAAATAATCCACAGAAAGCTTGATTATATATTGTAGCCCAATATTTTCACTTGCTACTGTGTCAAAAATTAAGTACTTCTGATTCAGTTTATGAATATCCAGTTTTAAGACAGTGGTGTGCTTTTGTGATTTTTCTCAGCAAATTTTGTAGTACAAAAGTTTTACACAGATAATTTTCTTTATATCAAATGCATGTTTGTAGAGTGCAAGAAATCAAATACTATACACTTTCTAGTGTCCCATATGTATTAACCTTGCTTGATTTATATATTTAGGGGTTGCTGTACATACAATAATTTTGTGTAGAAGGTGACATGGCACATGGGTATATCTGCAATATTAGGCAAAGTATATTTCTTTCTTGGTTGCCATATATACTTTCTTGCTTTACTGGCAGCCTGACAAGCTATCCTACCTACCTACCCTCAGTCACCCTAGCATGCCTCCCTTGGAAAGTGGGCACATACACTTATTAAGTTATCTGTGAGGAAGTTTGAAAGGCAGTCTTTATAATGCTGAAACAAAAAGAAAGAAGAAAACAATAATGTCATACCTGTGACACTGGTAATACAGAATAAGAAATAATTATTGCTATTAGATTGTTACATTGAAAGCAAAAGTGCTTTTAGATATATTAATTTCATGAGCTAAGGAGAATACTGCAATGCAACTCATTGAACAGGATGGGGATGGTGACCTAATTCTTTCACTCAGTTTGTGATGCCAGCATAGAATCTGTGGTTCAATACCTAAGAAGAATCATAGAATTATAGAATTGTAGAGTTGGAAAAGATCACAAGGGCCATCTAGTCCAACCCCGTCATGCAGGAAATCACGATCAAAGCATCCCTGACAGATGGCCATCCAGCCTCTGTTTAAAGACCTCCAAGGAAGGAGACCCTACCACGCTCCAAGGGAGTGTGTTCCAACACAAGAGAAGAAGTGAGGAGAGACAAGCTTTCTAATGAGATATCACCTGTGTACAGTGCTAGGTCATAAACTCTGTATGGTTTGCACCCACAGACATGCTAATGCAGTTTTGTATAGCTTGTTGTATTCCTATAACTTAATTTTTGTTTCTCAGAAATATGCCAGCTGTGTATAATGGGCTAGCTACATGAATCTCTGAGGCGATATTTACTGAATGTCCCCAGAGAACCTTTATTGGCTATGATAGAATTCAGTGATGGCAGTTCACTACAAATAGAACCCCATATCCTGGACTTACTGTGAATACCGGAAACAACAGGTAATAGCGAACCCTATTAAAATGAATGACTTCTGGCCCAAGCATACCATAGAGTCAGAATGGAGGACCTAGAAGATGGACAAGAGAATCCATATATTTTCAGACATTGTAATATGTCCTGAAAGCACACAGTAAAGAAGCCAAGCTTACTTCTCATGAGAGAGATGTTTGAGATGCTGAGCACCTAGTAGCCAGGAGACAGGCCCTGCAGTAGCTGTTCCGAAGAAGAATCTGGTGCCATTAGGCTGGCTAATCAGTGCTGCACAGTTTCATAAGAAGAGTCTGACACACATGATGAGGAATATTGATGGTCCATATCCATCTAGCTCTGTCTACCCAGAGCTGCCTGACTGTCTTCCATATCCAGTATAAATGACAAGAGTTTCCCCCCAGTATTGTAGAAGACAGTGGATGGAATCTAGAGAAGTATTAGTGAGCTTTTCTTTACAAAGTGAGCTGTCCCATCTCCTTGTGCCATACTCTTGCACATATGGAATATCTGCTTCTGTCAGTTGAGGAATGACATGAGAGACAGTGCAGGATATTCCATGGGGAATTTGACACACACATTCATGAACCAAAAAACAGTTCAGTAAAATAGTTATTCACATAGGGGAAATAATAGAATTGTCTTTCTTTAGGTGTTCTTTTTAAAGAAGGTTGCACAGATAGCTGTCAGAGATGCTACCATTTGTGGACTACATGGACCATTGTTGATTGTTTTGACTCTTGGGGCTAGAGTATGCTTGATTCCTGCACATTCTGGCCCTGGATCAGGCCCATTGCTTCCCTGCCCATCTTTGCAGCCTCCGCTACCACTTCCATCCACGTCTCTCTCACTGAAGCCAGAAAGACACATGCAATGTGGATGAAAACAGTGGCAGCTGCAGAGGTGGGCTGGCATGGCAGTATGGCCTCCTGCAGTCCCACAGGGCCTTATACATTTCATCCTCAATGCGGCAGCTTTTCCTGGGCATTTTGCTGAAAAGATTTAACAGCTTTACCCCATCTTCCCTCTGCCTTCCCCTGTCTTTGCCCTGTCTTTGCCCCAGGCATCATGAGAACTACCCAGGGGCAAAGTGGGGCAAAAGCCCTGCATCGTTTGGACTGCAGGGCTCCAAGATGGGGTAGGTAAATAGGCCACCTAGACAAGACCTTTGACATCTTAGGGGTTGTCTAAATGGTCAAAATAATCCTCATAGAATTCGCTGAGAAATCAATCTGTCTTAATGGAAATCTGCATTGATATATCATATTTGGAAGGGGGCAGCGAAAAACTCCAAAAACTGCACTCGGAGAGCCTTTGTGACTTTTCTCTGAGTTTTTAAAAAGCTCCGTAGGGGATGCACATGTCCATTCATTAAGACAGTTGCATTCGCATTGCTGTGCTTTTCCATAGGAGAGGCAACACAAGCTGATTGGCTGGATAAGCACAAGGGTCAGGGCTTGCAAACAGGCAAGCGCCTGCTTCCGCCATGTTGGATTTTTGGCTTAGCGAGTGATCGGTAAGGCAACAAAATGGCAATCTTTTCCTCTTTTCTCTTTTTTTCTTTTGTAAATGTGAAATATTGCTTGTGTGCACCATGATAAGCGTTTTTTGTTTGCTTGCTTATTTGTTTTTAAGTTTGATGGCATCAAATTTAAATGTGCATGCAAAGTTTATGGGGGCTGTAAAAGCATTAAGACAGTTTGCAGCTGCTGCAAATTGAATAATCCATCCCCCCTACACACACACTCCTATACATGACCCCTTCGATTCTCCAGCTCTTTGACAGGAAGATGCTGCTAGCTCTTTGTTTTCCCAGGTATTTTCCTTTATTCCTCTGGCATCTGGAATTTGTTTATATTTTTTATTCATCCTTCAAATATGCAAAATTTGCTGAGTGCATTTCTGAGTTAAAATCAGAAAGCAGTTGAAATCACAGTCAGACAATATCAAAGCGTAATCATTGTTTAAGATCCATTGCACAGGGCGGTTAAGAACAGATGGCTCTGTGAGGTGAAAGAAGGACATTGTTGACCAGGGTCTAGAATTACCTTTACCTGTGCCTTATGTTCATTTCACAAATAACCACTTGAATATGTTACAAAATATACAATGCTTACAATAGTACCATTCAATTGCAGCATGTCTCACACATGAAGTGAGTAGAAATGTTTTCTAGAACTATATAGAATTTTGTTAAATGCTAGAAATGTATTTTCATTTATAAATTCATGGGTAGAACATGTCTAGTACATTGTCTGTATAACATTAGCATTCACTTACCAGCGTACGACTGCAGTGTTGGTAACTACACACATTTCATATTCCGGTATAACATTTTGATTACTGGTAATGTTCAGTATCCTTTGTAGAACAGCAGCATTTTAAAGTTCTCAGAGCCAGGGTAGCACATTTGCTAAGAACAAAAAAGGTGAACAGGTTCAAATCTCATCTCTGTCATATATTTGTAGGATATTCTTATTGCATGCCTGTGTTTTCAGACTGTTCACAATATGGTGAAAATAAGTCTTAAGCTTTTTTGCACAGTGGTTGTAAAAATAATTTCAATAACATATGAAGTGCAGTAGACACTCAAAAACCACTTTGATGTGATTGTTTGTCTACAACATTTGCAGTGATAAGATGTGTCATAGGTAAAGAAGGATATCAGTTCCTCCAGAAATGTACTTAGGAATTCCCTATCCCTAAAGTAAATAGGTCTTTTTCTAGAAAATAATAAATGTAGTAGCAAGAAGTAGCTAATACATAGGTCCAGTAGTGAGCATTGCTCATGTGAGAAAATATATTTATTTTCAGTTTTGAGATGAATTTCAAAAACACATCCAAGTAAGCAACACTTACAAATCTTTGAAGGACAGGAATTATGGCAACATACTGATGTATTTGGGAGCAGGGGAAGTGCAGAGTATTGGATATAGCTTTAATGAATCCTTAGAATATGTGTACTTACCAACATTGCAGTCATACAACTCATCTTAAGGGATGAGTAAGAGTAGCCTTATTGTTAAGAGCCAAAGTGTCCAGTTTTTTTAATGCCTCAGCTCACAGTCTTTGCATGTAGACATACTGCTGTGCACAAAGATCTGTGTATTTTTACTTGCTGAATAAGTCAGTTAGCTCTAACTTTGTTAATAACCTGTTAAGGGAAGGGTTAGATAACTTCAAAATAAATCAGTAATGTTGTCAGGGTTGATTATGCATGAACCCTGGCTAGCAAGGATCTACCACATGCATATCCATGGGTGGTGGATATGCAGTTTTCCACACAATTCAACTGTTTTGTGCATGTAGCATCTTGCAGAGTATTAACACAGGATTTGTACCTTTCTAATATTATCTAATTGTATCTGTTATGGGTTTTTAAAGATGTACAGTATTTTACTGCAAATGATTTTAAAATTTATGGTCTATTACTGTATATCTGACTTCCTGTTCATAGATGTCAAAAGCCTGTATGTTTGACCTGTGCATACTTTTCTTTTTTCTTTCTTTTTTAATAGATTCTACTATACCTGATATTGGCTAATGCTAAAACTGTAGGGATTCTTTTTTAAGAAACCCCTTTTGGGTTTGATGGATTTGTACTCTTCAAAGGGAAACAAAACACTAAATATTTCTAATCCTGCATTATTTACCGCATGGGTGGTTAAAATGCTACTTTAAGTCTCATAAAATTTAGAGGAAGAAATCTGCCAACTGTAGCAGGAATTAGATTTAGGAAGAGAGGTACAGAGTCAAAATATTGCTACAGAATTAAATGTCAAAAATCTTCTTTAATAGTAGATATATAGTTCACAGTGTCTGGTTATGATTAATACATTTAATCTAAATCACTGAAAGTTGCTCTCTCCTTTTCCATAAAATACAATAGGACACAAATCAGTTTTACTGTAGGTGGATAACAATTGGAAAATAATGCATCTTCCCGCCCAATAAATTGTCAGTTATACCTTTTAACTAAAATCAATTCATCTTTTGAAAATTTATTGCAATTTCTAATAATAAATCTTCTCAAATGTTTATTCATTTGCTGCTTGATACATTTGTGCCACTTCTGCTATGGTCTAATGTTTTTTTTCTTTTGATTCATTGTAAATTAGAAAATCTATTTTGAGTCAATTTTCTAGTTAAGAAGTTAAAATCTATAACCCAACCATTTTCCCTTTTGTGTCCTTTATACATTTTAATACCCTTGAACTTTGATGCAATCCGGTACATAAGGTGATTAAAAGACTTTTCATTGTAACTTGCTTAAAAAGAAAACAACTAGTTGAAATGGTATTGAGAGACTTTTATCACAGAATTAGATTGTACGAGGCAAATGAAAGTAGTATACTAGATGGACTTCTACTGTACTTCAGGTATACTAGATGAACAGATATGTATGCTTTGGTTAGTTGAATATGGATGAAAAGAAATGCTCCATTGTGTTTTTCCTCCCTTCAAGTGAAATGAGTGTCTTTTATAATAAGCCACAACAATAGTGTCACTGATATCCACCACATAACACATGGCTGTATCTTCTCTATTGCATTTTTTATCTTCTGTTTTCATACTTTATTCTCCATGGTATCAGCTGTTTCCAGAATGAGGGGAAAAAAGGCAAAGCTGTTTGAAAAGTAGTAATGTAAAATATTGGTTTGCATAAAAGTATTCAGTCTTCCAAGAACTGGTCTGTTCACTGCTCAGATAAACAGCAGCACTTCAGCTTTTGGAATATGCTGGCAGATCAGATGGCTAGAGATGAGAATGAGGTGATTAAATCCATTGACAACATAGTTCAAACTACAGGTAGCATACGTTTCTGAAATGTTGTTTAAAAAGTGTTTATCCAAGCAGAAAACTAGCACAGCACAGAGAATATTTAGCCCACCTTTCTATTTTCTACTCAGAGTAGGATTCAAAAATATAACATTTCACCCCTGCAGGCATTGTAACCTTAAGTAATAAAGTCTAGTAGATTTAGAACTTAACTACACATTGTACTGGAAGAACAGACCCAGTTGTGTTAGAAGATAATAGTAAGACTTGTGGGTTCCATGATTTGCAATTTCGGTAGTTACTACAGATTAGATGAGTAATATAATACCTAATCATGTTGTGTTTATACCATAGATATCAAAATGTTGACATACTAAGTGACTGTTAGAAAACACTTCAAAGACAACTGCAGGGTGGGGGAATGACATAATAAATATAGTAGATCAAGTTGAAATTGTGACATTGGCGAATCTGTTCAGCTGATAACATCTTGGGTGTTGAAATGATTGATTTCAGAGGTAAAGAAATCATTTGCATGGAAGCATTAGAATTCATTAATTTCACTAATTACATAGTGAAGAAAACATCTGTTTTCTTCACTAAAGAGCAGACATTAATTACAGGTCTTACCTGTTCATCTAAAAATAGTTGCAATATGTTCAGTTTTCTCGCTTTCTAAACTGTTGATTTTCAGAGAAAGCCTTATGCCATTCCGGAGCTGGCAAGACCTCATTAATACAGCAATTTAAAAAAAAAATATGTTAACCAAAAGAAAATGGAATTGATAGTTTCCCAAGAGATTTTTACATTAGATCAATCATCTTTTAATCCACAAAGTGTTTTTAATTGTTTTAGATTAGAAAGTATACTAAGCTTTACGTACACCTATAAGCATAGGGAACGGTCCTGCTCTGTGCATCCTCTTTAATGAAAAAATACCTACAATGGGTAATGAAGGTGGAAGAAAGCAGTATTGGTAGCGAACCCTAAATAGAAAGTTTCGTTGGAAAACAAAAGAGAAGTGAGTTTTATGGTAAGATAATGAGCTTCTGAGTATGCCCAGGTACCATGTACAGAGAGTTAAATATGAGTTGAATATGCTTGTAGCAAGGTGTGCTTATTCAGCTGTTGTGTCCCAACAGTTTAGAGTACTTCTAGTTAGTTTGTCAGCCATGTCAACTAGTGTTAGCTGGAATAAGTTGCTTAAAGCTAGTAAGGAAATTCAGATAGAATTTCAGTGAAGTTTTAGGGTTTCTTCTTTTCTGTTGAAGTTGTCCAGGTGTTTGTGGATTTCAATACCTTCTTTGTGCATTCTGACATGATAGTTGTTGGTCCAGAATTTCAGTGGTTTTAGTGATTTTTCTGGCTGGCCCAGTCTGCAGTGTCTCTCCAGATTACTCCAGATCAGACATCACAAGAGCAGCCAGACCCAGAAAAAACCACAGGAATGAAGAAGAAAAACAGCCATCCAAAGGGAAGGTATTTTTACCATACATCAAAAGGAGTCACAGACAGAATAGGGAAACTGATGAGGGAACACAACCTCCAAACAATCTACAGACCAACCAACAAAATCCAAGAAATGCTATGCTCAATGAAGGACAAAAGAAACCCTCTCACAGCTTCAGGAGTTTACCGCATACCATGCAGCTGTGAACAAGTTTACATAGGGACCACTAAATGCAGTGTGCAAACACAAATCAAGGAACATGAGAGACACTGCAGACTGGGCCAGCCAGAAAAATCAGCAGTAGCAGAACATGTTATAAGCCAACCTGGACACAAAAGGTTATTTAAAAACACAGAAATTCTGGACCAGGCCAACAGCTATCATGTCAGAATGCACAGAGAAGCTATTGAAATCCACAAACACCTGGACAATTTTAACAGGAGAGAAGATACCCTAAAAGTAAACAACATCTGGATGCCAGTCTTGAAAAACACAAAAATCAAAACTCAACACTTGCAAATGAACTCCACCCAGGGACAGGGGGATTTCCAGCAGACAATGGACCATTAGCCAGCCATTAGCCAAACAGGCACTAATCCTCCTTGCATCTCTCCACCCAGAAACTAGCCATTCAAATACACAGATTTACATATCCTCTCCAACAGGGGTTCACAGTATATAGACCCCACACACACTCCTACCCAACCATTATCTGTAGATGCCAGCCACAGATGCAGACGAAATGTCAGAAATAAACTCTTCCAGAACATGGCCTCATAGCCCAGAAAAAAACCAAGGAAAGTCTATGTCCGTATGAACTTCGTTAGATGGCATTTTTTGGCCTAAAAGTGTTCATGAGAAGTAGAACCAGCTAGAAAACAGTTTACCTGTGACATTTTTTCTTCTTGTAGTTGATAAAGTACTGTGGCTGATTACCACCTGAGAGCCAGTGAGCCCCAATATCATCATCCCCAGTCCTGGGGGTTCGATTTGGTTGGGGCCGATTCGGTTCACCCACCCACCCAGGTGGGTGGGGGGAATCCAAACCTTAGGCTGATGAGAAATCAGGGAAGGGGTGGGTGAACAGAATTAGTTTAAACAGTGGCTTTGGCAGCCAAAAGGCTGCTGTTCAAAGGGCTTCTGTTCACTCACCCCTTCTCTGCGCCTACTGGCTCCTTGCCCCCACACAGAGAAGGAGAGGAAGGGAGGCTGCTGCCTCCACCATGAGGAAGCGTTGCTGGTGGCCTCTTTTCCTCTCCTCCGTGTGAGCACAGGGAGCCAGCTGCAGCTAGTGCCAGCAAAAGCTCTCTCTCCTCCTCCGTCTGTTCACCCCCCCTTCCCTGCTTTCTCACCGTTCGGGGGTTTGACTGATCCCCCCCACATCCATGGAGGTTGTGAACCGAATCAGTTTAAACAGTGGCTTCTCGGCAGCTGGCAGCGGCAGGCAGCCAAAAGCCACTGTTTAAACACCACCCCCAGGGACGTAGGCAGAATCCAAAGGCCAGGCTGGTGAGAAAGCAGGGAAGGAGGGTGAACAGAAGCCCTTTAAACAGTGGCTTTTCAGCCACCTTGGGGGCAGAGGGGACACTTTGGAAGCCAAGGAGGGCTGTTGGGGCAATTCGGCCACCTTCGGCCACTTTGGTTGACCACTTGCATGCCAGCAGCTCACGCTGCCCCCCCCCACTTGGGCCCTCCAAGCTGTGCGCCCAGCTGGCCGAACAGCCCACCACCTCTCACCCAAGCTGCGAGGCAAACTGGTAACTGCGAATAGGCAGGACCGCAAAAGTCAAAGCCGCAAATGTGAAGGGACGACTATATAATATCATACACACACACACACACACACACACACACACACACTCCTAGTTTAAAAAGGGGTATACAGTGGAAATTATTTTAGTATTACCAAAGCTTTATATAAATTACAGTATGCTTATACAGTATTAACAAAGTTTTATGTAAGTTTTATCCTCTTTGACCAAGAGTCAAGCCCTGTTTAAGTATTTGAAGGGGTGTCACGCTGAGGATGGAGCAGGCTTGTTTTCTGCTGCTCCAGAGACTGGAACACAGAGCAATGGATGCAAGCTCCAGGAACAGAGATTCCACCTCAACATTAGGAGGAATTTTTTGACAGTAAGAGCTGTTCGGCAGTGGAACACACTCCCTCTGAGCGTGGTGGGGTCTCCTTCCTTGGAGGTCTTTAAACAGAGGCTGGATTGCCATCTGTCAGGGATGCTTTGATCAAGATTTCCTGCGTGGCAGGGGGGTGGACTGGATGGCCCTCGTGGTCTCTTCCAACTCTACAATTCTATGATTCCATGATTATCATCCCACGTTTCTCCAGTATAGGGACTCAGTGCAAGTTCCATCTCACCCATGAGGTTATTAGGTGACATTAGGCCCAGCCACTGTTCTTTCAGCTCGCTATCTATAATATGAGGGCAATAATAATGTACTGTTTCATAGGGTTGCTGTATTGAGTATACTGAGACTTGTAGGTAAAGAATGTTAAGAGACAGCAATACACTAAGTCCTGTAGTGGCATTCCAATAATTTGAATAATTCTGTTAGAATTATATGTCATCTTCCTTTGCCTTTTCCACATTTGAAGAATAAATTAAAGTCAAATGGAAAAATACTGGATGCTTTCAAATAAATAAAATATGGGATACATTGAAATAAGTAGGTGAACAATTCTATCTGATCGGTGCTGAACTTTTTTAAAAAAGTAGTTAAGGACTAGGTATGTCTCTGTTTTATTTCTGTGGTTTGCTAGAGGAACTGAAAATGGTCAACTCTCCTGTTGACATACATGTAGCCCAGAGGTGTGAAATGGCCTTGACTTTCAGAAAAAAAGATCACTCCAGTAGAATGACAGGACCACTGTACTGTTTTGCTAAGTTAATCAAGTCAGACAAAAGCCCAAGCTCAGTAGCAGTTCAGAGAAGCTCTGTTGGCACAAGCCTAATTAAAGATAAACTCCTAAAGCATTCATTTATTTCTCTTGCAAAAATACTGAAACAACTAAAGTACCTACAGCTTGGGAGGGGAGGGACTTTATGACCTCACTTAACCTCCATAATATATCTAAGAGGATTCATTTTGGCAGGTCCATCTCTGAGGAAGAGATCATTGTAGCCTTTAATGGTTTGTCTCTTGGCAAAATGCCTGGCAGAGATTCACTTGGAGCTGATTCTTTAAAGCTTTTTAATGCACCCCTTAGTACAAAAGTCTTTTAAGTGACTAATTTCAAGGAATTGATATGTGTCATGTTTATCTGCTCATTCTCCTTGTTGAGGAAAAGTGAAGATTCTGTGCTCTGTAAAGACTTACTATTCTTAATTGTGTCTGGAGTATTTAAACATATTAAGTCATATAAAGGACAATCTGTGTCTTGCTTTGCTGTAGTACCAATTCAGCAATGAAAGCTTTCCAACAGCTGTATGTTGATCTGATTGTTCTTGAATAGTTCTACTTTTTCTGGTACAGAAGTGTATGATGGGTGATTTCCAGACATCTTTGGACCTTTTCTTGTACTGATTCATGTACAGTACTTCTGTCCTTCTTGCTCAAGGTGAATTAGAAGTTGTTAGGTGAGATCATGCTGATTTTCATTATGTAAGTGACAATTCACTGTGTCCCATTTCCTTTGTCATTGGCAGTTTTAACATTTAATAATATACTACTATAGGCCAAATTACAGAACAATCCAGAAAAGACAAAAGTACCTATGTCTGATACTGTGGTAAATCTTCTTTGGTCATGGCAAAGAAGTGGCTTTGAACTTTCTACTAATGAGACAATGGTGACCTTTCCTTTCAGACTATAGGCAGTTTAGGATAGCAACAGGAATCTGTGGGTTTTGCCAAAAATTGAAGCCCTGTTATCTTCTATCCAAGAACATGTAGTAAGATAAATGGCATGATATTGTCATTATTTCTGAGTTTTCCCACTTATCTTGGTCTTTGGTTTGGCAGCCATCATAGATACATTTAATGTGAAATTGCCTTTGAAGACTGTAGGAGCATCATTTTTCCTTCTGAGGTGCATGAACTGTTTCTGATACTTCATAAAAATGGTTTCTTCCCAAGCAGCATTTTTAATTATTGTTATTATTATTGCACCAACTAGGTACATGGTGCTTTACAGTAAAACAAGCAAAAAACAAAACAAAAGCATTGGGTCCTGCCAAAGATGTACAATCTAAAATAAGTGTATACATAAACATAGCTCTATCTGCACGAGATTTAGGGAATACCACCTTAATCTGGGTTTTAGAAAACTAGTAGTTTTCTCTAGAGTTTGCTTGAAACTCTGAAGGAACCTGTAGTGTGAACAATCCTTCTGCACTGGATTCAGCAGGTGGGGAGGAGAGGAATGACAAGCACTGCCTGAGGCACCACCATTTCCTCCCCTCCTCAGTGCCAGTTCCTCTTTCCAGAGGCAGAGCCCTGGCATTAGTTACTCTCTGAGGTCAGAACGACCAACCAGTCCCTCCATTGTGTGGCTGGCTGTTCCTTTTGACCTCAGAGAGCTCAACCAGCACTGAGGCTCTGCTTTTCTGGTGCACAGTCACTCACACTGAGGTCAGAAGGAGCAGCCAACCTCACCAGTGCAAGGCTAGCCACGCATTCAGACTTCAGAGAGAACAACCTACAACCTTATGTGCCATTAAGTCAATTCCACCTTATGACAGCTGTCATAAGCTGGCCCTTCTCTTTCAGCAGGAAGGGAAGGCTTCCCCTTATTTGTACAACCTGAAAACACACTCTCAAGGGTTCTTAGTCTAGAAATCCCTTTTTATAAGGTAGGCCGCCACCACTCACTGAGTTCTGCCCTTCGGAATTCTGCCCTTCCCCATTACAACCAGGCGCAGTTGAGAAGCCTTATTTTACAATATCAATAATAACCCTTTTCTCTATCCTAGAGAAATTCCTAATAGCTTGACCAAGAAGGCACGTGAGGCAAGTTATAGAGAAAGGAAATAAGCTTTACTTAGTTCTAGGGGTCTATGTTACTTGGGGGGAGCAAAACGTTCTCCCAGGTTCCAACTTAGGGTTTACAAAGTTATACATTCATTCAGAGCACTACAAATAAAATCATAAAAACTAACACAACTATCTAGACAGTCCCTAAGCTACTAAGGAAGGTAACTTACAGTCTGGCAGGATACAGCAGTTTCTGTGATGGGATTCAGAGTCCAGAGTCCTGTTTGAATAGTAACTTCCTCTTGAAGTTTTGATATCATTTTGGGGCCTTGGTGTTAGCAGCCCTTAAGGAAGGTTAGCTTTCCCCCCCCCAACCTTTTTTTATCACTGTTGCATCTTGTTGATTACAGCCTGTGGCTTTCTAGGCCATGTGGCCATGTGGCTCAGAGCCCATGAGATTCCTAGACCATGTGCTCATCTAAGACCCAACCAAAGGAAAAATCAGAACTTTTAAAGTCTTTGTGGTAATCTCTGATTGGCTCTGCCTTTGCCCAATCAGAGCAGCTATCTAGTCAAGTGATGTGACGTCATGT
Organism: Gambelia wislizenii; assembly: GCA_030847615.1. NCBI lineage: Eukaryota > Metazoa > Chordata > Lepidosauria > Squamata > Crotaphytidae > Gambelia > Gambelia wislizenii. The sequence goes on along the minus strand of JAUMIR010000001.1, from coordinate 48,243,099 downwards.
TTATTCAATCAGGTTCTCCCACCCTTTTCCCATTTTCAAATAAGGAGTGGAAGTTTCCAGTGTTGTAAAGTGTAGGTTGTTCAGATGAACTCCCATGATGGGCAGGGCAGGCCATCATGACAACAGCCCTATGAATGAGAGACCTTGAAAAGATTGTGTTACGAATTGCAAAATATCCATAATGATATTATGCACTACATAAGAAAAGCAACATAGCACACCACTTGAGACTGAAGTTAGGATTGTCCATGCCATTGTATTTCCCATTTGTATGTATGGTTGTTAAATCTGGACAGTGAAAAAAGTTGATAAGAAGAAAATCAACTCCTTTGAAATGTGATGCTGGAGAAGAGTTCTACGGATACTATAGGCTACAAAAAGACAAATAAATGGGTTCTAAAACTCCGTAGAACTCCCCCTAGAAGCCAAGATGACTAAACTGAGACTGTCGTACTTTGGACATATCATGTGACGACATGACTCAATAGAAAAGATAGCAATGCTTGACAAGGTAGAAGGCAGTAGGAAAAGAAGTGTTACAGGTGGATAGATTCAATCAAGGAAGCCACATCCCTGAGTCTGCAAGACCTGATGAGCAGGGCTGTTGAGAATAGGGTGACTTGGAGGGCTCTCACTCATAGGACCACCATAAGTTGAAGTCAACTGGATGGCAACAACCAAAGAGTCTTGACTGCAGCTTGGTGGCCTTAATACTATTAAACTTGTTGGGATTTAAACAGACTACGGTAGTTCTCTATAGAAGTGCAGTTTATCACTTTATAATGACCTCAGAAATACAACCCTGTTGTTCAGGGAGACCAGGCAAATCAAAGGATTTTAAATTTGCAATTGCATTATGCATCTTTGTGTCAATATGAAGTCAAGTGACTTTTTTTCTCAATAAGGTAAAAAATATCTGGCAGGACAGGTTACACTGAGTGGTTTGCTTTAAATTTATATTTGTGCCTGTTACCCCAGGATTTAGTTTTCTCATTTTTTCCTCGTTACATTTAATGAGTATTAGAATTTTGCAGTCTTCCCTAGACTGACCAAGATGTCCTTTTTCATATATGTCATGAAAATAGTGACCTGACAAATAATTGCCTGTAGCTGTCCAGCAGTTTAAACATAACTCCAGTTAGACAATTCAGTGAAGTTCACCGGATTGAGAATCAATCCTTACATAGATGGAATTATAACCTTAGTGAAGCTATGATGGTTTAAGGCAGTGGTTCCAAGCCCACATCACAGGAGCCATAGGGATTGATCAGGAATCTCCCTCCAAGGACTTAACAGTCTGGTTGAGGGAAATCCAACAGTCAGCACCCCTTCCTGGCCTCTCCCTGCTTCCCCCCCCCCCAGTTTAAAAGCAAGGTAGAATCAGAACAGTTCACTTTAGGAAAATTCTAACTCACCCCACCCTCCACTTGTATACAAAACCTTACCACTACAGTTGATAGGAAGACATTAAGGTTTTGTATACGAGGGGTGGGGGGTGAGTTAGAATTTTCCTAAAGTGAACTGTTCTGGCTCTACTTTTTTTAAAATTTTGAATTTTCCATTAAAATGCAGAGTCAGCAGCTTTGTTCAGTTCAGGGTGAATTAGGTTATCTCCCTCCCCCCGCCATCTCTGTGTGTTTCCTTTAAAATCAGCATTCTTTCCTTCCTTCCTTTCTTTTTAATGCAGGTAGTATTTTTCTTTGGTTTGCACAGTGATAAGCAGAGGATGTAGGCAAGCAAATGGAAGCTTAATCAAAACAAGACATAGGTACTGTGGGCCTTTGGTATTTGCTGGTGTTTGGTTTCAGCCCCCACCCCCAGGAATACCAAATCCATGGCTATTAAAGTTCCATTATATGCAATTATATCCAAGTTGATGGGGGTTGGGCTTGTAAATGCTGTGCAATTTGGATTTTAAGGTCCATATACTGTATAGTTTTATTGGATTTTAATGTTTTTAAATAGTTTTAACTTTATAAATTGTTTAATTTGTTTTTTTTTAATTTCATATTTATACTTTTAATGTTTGTGCATTGTTTTAATTCGTATTGTTTTAAACTCATTGTTAGCCACCTTGCGTCCCTATATTGGGGAAAAGGTGGGATGATGATGATGATGATGCTCTTCCAAATCTACAATTCTATGATTCTATGATATAGTGTATTGTTTGCTTTGCAGCTAAAGTATACAAACCTATCCCCCTGGTATTGAAGGGTGCATTCCAGAATATATTAACCCCATATTCAAAATCTGTACTTTATGAATCTAATGGATTGCCAAGTCACTGGTCACAGCTTCAGTTTTCCACCTGCAACATGGTCTCCTGTACAGTAAGGAAAAATGTACTCTTTGATGCATATAGTATAGTAGGCTCTTGGTATCCGCTGGGGTTTGGTTCCAGAACCCCCCATGGATACCAAAATCTGTGAATGATAATGTCCCATTATATACAATGGCATAGTAAAATGCTGTCCCATATGTAAAATGACAAACAGCAAGGCTTGCTTTTTGGAATTTTTTTTATATATATATATATTTTCAATCCATGGATGGTTGAATCCATGGATACCGAGGGCTGACTGTACAAAATGAAAGAATAAATGGTGATGTTGTTCTGTGGCAGAATCCTTTCCCATCAAACAGATTAGTTTAGGTTGTATACTGGAAATCAAGGTGAACTAAATGGAACTTTCTTCTGAGTAGACACGTATAGACTTGCACTACTCACTTGAACATAGTAGTCATCATTAATGAAATACTTGCATTAAGGAAGTCTGCAGTATTGTTCCTGAAATATTATCAGCTCTGACACTGTCAGTAAACAGAGTAATTCAGAGTCCTTGTACATCTTGTTTTATTTTTTAAAAAATTAATCTTGAAATGCCATTGTATCTAATGTCTAAGTTTTAATTATCCACAGTTTCTCTTGGGTGATCAAGAGTGTGTATTTAGTATGATGCCTACATTGTTGCTGTTCTCTCAGCCTTTAAAGTCATAGGGCAGCACTTTTGGTTGACCAAACGAGGCCTGCGTGTGTCCATAAATACATAAAATAAATATGGATTTTGCCTAGGTTCTCAATATAAAAAATAGGTTCTATATCAGTTAGATAAAGTTAATCAGAATAGAATGTAATAAGTCATAAGAACATAAGATCTCTTTTAGTATCTATAATGCTTCAGTATATCAAAACATTATGGGAAAAATATGGTTGAGAAGTATGAAATTTGAACAAGTTTTGCTTTGCCTTTTGAATGCTATAAGAAAGAATGTTGAAATGGGGTTGGCTATGCAATAAGTTTGTTTTTAGCAATGATTGCCAGAGCAGCAGCTCATCTGAGTGAGGAGAGATTCTTTAATTGTGCAAGTAGGCAGTGCACTGGGGGAAACTCTTCCAGGCACTAACTCTCTTCAGGACCTTACAGGGTAAAGGTTTTAAAAATGGGCAATTAACCAGAGTGACTGCAAGTAAAATTGAGATAGAAGGGAAGAAATCAGATTGAGGACAAGCTGATTTTGCAGCAAAAACAATGATTTCTTTATTTTTAAAAAAAACAGAAAAAGATAGCAGTAGAGACCAATAGAACAGTCTTTATTCAATACAAGCTGTTAATATAAGTTTCTCAAAGGAAAAAGAGGGGAACGATGACATGGGTGCTAAAAAAAAAACCCTACTCCTGATCAATGTAAGGGAGCTAGAGGGATGCAGCTAAGCTTAAGGGACTGCAGACTAAGATACAAACAGATTTTCTCACCCTCGGATGCGAAGAAGAGTCTAGGTAAACTAGGTAGCTGAAGATCAGACAGCTGATGAAGGGGACTGCATGGAGGGTTCAAAAGGAAGGAGGTCCTTAGAGATAGTTTCTAGAGAGCAGGCTTCTGCTTCTGAAGAGAGAAAATCTCTCTCTCTCTCTCTCTCTCTCTCTCTCTCTCTCTCTCTCTCTCTGACTTGAGGGACACTTCTGGGTGGGGAAAAACATGACCTTAATGTTATTCTGTGGAGGGTTTAAAAGGCCCCATGTGGTTAGAGTGGTAAGTGCAAAGCCTGTGGCTTATGTGCAATGGTTTTTGGTCTCTGTTCAAAGGAATGTGGTCTGTGAATGTGACCTCTGCCTTTCACCCTCTGGGCACTGGTAATGACTCTTAGATGGTCTGGAGAGGCAAACACCATGAAGCTGCACACCTGAGACAGTGTCAATTATATGTAGACATTTGCCCTCCTTCAAAACCAAATAGGATTATCCAACATCTCTGGGAACTGTGGAATACCTTACAAAGTAACCTGAATTTATTTTGGCAAACAGCCGAAATAACAAAACTTGTGTCAGTTTCGGACCTAACTGTATGTCATATGGCCTCTGTGAACACAATGGCTGAAGTATGCATTCTGATTACTCATTTATAAGGCTCCATTTTATTAGTATTTTCTTTTGTTTGTTTGTTTTAAAGATTTATATCCTATACTCACATCCCCAGATTGCTTTGTAATAGATGTAATTGAGACCAAACCTCTTAAACTTTCCTTGGTGCTGTTGCAACTAAGACAGAAGTTTGGGGATCAAAATAATTTTCTGTACTTCTCCCATGTTCCTGCAGTTGCTATCCTTACGACACCCCTGTCCAGGAATGCAGATTTACCTCATGGAGATTGATTTCTCATTATAAAGTACTTCAAAATTTACATATTTTGTTAATGTATCTACTTTTATTATAAGAATGAACTTTAGCAAGCCTTGGGCTTAGATCTATCCACTTCTTCACCAGCACAATCATGAGGTGGTTTTTGGAAGCTTTTGCTTCCCATTTAGATTCATTATAGTTTATCTTGAGGCTTGAACTAAGCTGTGATTGACTTCAGCTGCAGGTTGTTGAAATAAGTCAGCACCATAACCTATGACATGAAGTTGTCTTGTTACACCAGTGGTAAAGATTAGCCATAGTTTGTTTAGGGCTCCGAAAGCATGCTGAATTACAGTTAATCTGAAGCAGAAGCTTCCATTTGTACAATGAAATGAGGGATGGAGGGGAGAGTACATGAGTTTGAGGCTTACAGTTGCTCATGTTTCTCATACTAAACTGTAGTTAGGCATTACATCCAGATGTATTGAGGAATGTTTCCATTCATGTGTGGATGCCCGTGTTATTTATAAGGGAGTAGGAAGGGAGCCATGATGGATAGCACTAATTCTGAATTGTTTCCTGACAATAGCTGCTCTTCTACTTTACATCTTTGTACTTTTGTGTTTAAAAGGTAGAAAATAAAATCCATATAGTTAGCTTTCAAAAATATGGTATATTTACTACAGGGCTGAATTAGAGAGTTTGTACACTGGTCTGTCCCCCCAAAGTCTAATTTTAGATCCAGTTCCAGTTGCTAGAATCTTCCTTGACAACAGTTCTAAATACCTGCAACCAAATTATATGCATGTACAAATCACAAATACCTTTGCATTGGTTTGTTCTTTTGAAAGTAGAAATAATGCTGATTGTTTTCTTAGTTAATACTGTATATCCAATAAATAAACCACATTAGTATCTCTTTGCCTTAATATTGTAGTCCATCCTCTCTAATGCAAACTCCATTCACCACTATCAGGTTCATGTCCCCCAGACATCTGTTAACTCAATTGAAAGAAATCCCTTGATTATTTTTTTAAAGGTAATTATTTAAAATTATTCAGGGTCCCCCATGGCGTTGAGATAATCATGGCTGAACTGTGTTGCTGAGTTAATAGCATAATAATATTCTGTTAATGCACTTCAATAAATGGTTGTTTTTATTCTTTCAGCTAGTCTCATAATTCCCTCTAACTGAAGAACTAATATAAATACTTCTTTCTGCTGTAAGGTATTCCAAGATTTATAATATTTTACTGCATACAGGACATTATTTTCTTTTCCCAGGCTCTTTTTCTTTCAAACTTTATGCAGCAAAAGCATAGCAAGATTGCTAGCTGTATACTCAGTCATCTGTTTAATCCTTATCCCCTTCGCATTGTCAATACCCATCTAATTCCACTTTAACAACAGTAATTGGCTGATGGAGTAGCAGATATAGATTTGTTTTCCTGATGACTCCTTGACTTTTTTCCTCTAGTAATACTAATAGAATTCCAAATCCTTACTGGTGTGATCATGTCATGAGTAGGTCAACAGTCATGTCAAGGTCCTATTGGAAACTTCATAGCCGACATCTTAATTTAGACTTAGCTATCTCCTCCCCCCTTCTATGTGCAATTGTAAGCAATTCTTTCAAGTCTTCCATTATAATAGAATTCATTTAATTCAAAAGGAATTAGTTCATGATGTGAATGTATTTGGATCAGTGCAGTTCAATAAAAATAAATCTAGGTGCGTCTATTCTGAATTCAACCTGGATGGTAGAATTGTTTATTTACATATTTGTTTCTGTATAAATTGTCTATGTTCAGCATTTACCTTTTTTTGGACTTTTGCCTGGTACTACTTATCACATGCCGTCAAATTATTTGTCAGAGGATCCTTTGACACCTGCTTAAGTGCTGATTGAGTTCTCATCAAACTGCTGCCAATCAATGCAAAAATTTACTCACTTGAGATTTCTGCGTTAGGTGCTTTAATCCACCAATCACTTCTGTGCTGTCCTATTCTGTTAATTCTATTCTTGCTTGCTTAGACTCAGTATTTGGAGCCAATCTAAATGTTTACTCAGAAGGCGGTCCCATTGATTCAGTCTGGTTTACTTGCAAGTAATAATGCTAAGGCTTGCAAATTTAGCTGCTTGTATGGTATATTGCATTCTTCGGCTGTAATTGCATATCGTTGTCACTAAAGTAAGTTTTTGTCAACCCAGATCAGTCCATGGTTTCTCAACTAAATTAGATGTCACATCACAAAGGCTGTGTAAGATTCCATCCCAGTCCTCAGTGGAGCTGCTAGTTATCTAACATACAAAGTAGAGGAAGGGTGGGCACATTCCAAAGCTTGGAGAGCCATACTGCCAGATTTTTGCCTCCTCCAGAGCATCACAGCTGCATTCTCACAGTCTCTGTTTTGGCAACTGCTGATGCATCATTCCATCATTAAGGAGTCCTCACCCTGAATTATGATACTGCAATTAATTTAGACTCTTTTTAGATTTTTTTTTTTTTATGAGGGGCTTCAGTCAAAACTTGAGGGTGCTGGGAGCTTAGGCGATTCAGAGGGGTCCCAAGAGCCTCTTTGGACCCTCCCAACAGTCACTCACTTCCTAATTCTGATATAAACATAAGAGCAGCACTGCTGAGCCAAGCCAGAGGCTGTTCTAGTCCAATATTACATTCTGTCAGTAGCCCATAGATGCCTATAAAAAGCCTATCAGCAAGATGTGAGGTCCAGTAGCCCCATTCTGCTGATGTTTGCTCTCAAATGGTATGCAAAAGCTCTTGCCCCAATACCAGAGGTAATGTGTGGTGTTAGCCTCCAGATATTTGTCTAACCTCCTTTCATAGAATCAGCGTTGGAAGGGACCACAAGGGCCATCCAGTCCAACGTCTTGCCATGCAGGAATACACAATCAAATCATTCCTGACAGATGGACATGGGGGAGATATTTTAATATTCTGTCTGTGAGAAAAATACCTCTTTATATACAGTCGACCCTCCGTATCCATGGGTTCTACATCCATGGATTCAACCAAGCACAGCTTGAAAATGGAGGGGGGGGGATCTAAAAAGCAAAGCTTGCTGTTCGCCATTTTATATGCCACTGTATATAATGAGGCTTGAGCATTCATGGATTTTGGTTTCCATGGGGGTCCTGGAACCAAACCCCAGCAGATACCGAGGGCCCACTATACTGTCTTCACACTAGGTTCTTATAAACCTCTCTCACGTTCCCCCACCACAAATCATTTTTGTAATGAAACCACTCCAAATGGTCTAACTTTTCCTCATATGGGAGTTGCCCTTGCTCTTTTGATCCTTCTGGTTCCACTTGCCTTCTGCTTTTCTAGCTTTACAATGTCATTTTTGAGATGGCGTTGCCATAGCTTTATGTTCTTAACTTTTGAATGATGTACGTTTTTAACTATGTTTGCTTTAAATGTTGTAAGCCTCCTTGAGTTCCAGACTAGGGGGGGAAGTATGATATACTAATACCAATACAAATGCTAATAATAAAGTATTATGATACTGCCAGTTTATTTTGAGTCCTTTCCTATTTGCTCCTAAAATGGAATTTTCCTTTTTCACAGTAGCATGATGCACTGATATTTTCATCAAACTATCTGCCACATTCCAAAGACAACCATGAGCTCACACCACAACAACATATATGTGTTTTCCCCCCAGTGTGTATCACTTAACATTTGTTTACCTTTACCCATAGTAACCATTTCAGTATTCACATGTTCACATAGGCTTTAGTGGATATAAACCCACTTCTTTGGACGCAGTGGGTTTATATCTATGAAAGCTCATGCAGAAATAAAAACCAGATGTTCTTAAAGGTGTTGCTACATTTCTTTTTCTTTTTCCCTTCTTCTTTTTTACGCTGCAAGAGACTAACATGGCTACTTCTTTGATGAGCAAGTTTGTCCAAAGTCCTTAAAAAATCCAAGTATACCCTGCCTGTTGTGTCATATGTAACGACATGGTTGTCAGCACTCTAAAAATGGAATAAGATAGAACTTACTTTGTTTGAAGCCATATTGATTTTGTTCAACAAGATTTGTCCGTCACTGGATAATTTTATTTTTGATAATGCTTTTCACTAACTTACCGAGAATGATATTAAGCTGCCTATAATTACCTGCATCCTTTCCCCAAAATAACATTTTAAAAAATAAACATTACCTTTCCAGCCCCCCCCTCTCTCTCTCTCTATATATATATATAATTTGAATAAATTTCACATTTGAGTTACGATTCATGTACATTTGGCCCTAGTGGTTTGTTTGAAGAAGTTATGTCTAGAACTCTTATCTCCTGTCACCACAGTTTGCTTTAGTCCTTCAGACTCTCTTTTAGAAAATGTCAATCCAGGCATGGTTATCTGCTCTACATCTTCTACAGTAAAGACAGATAAGAATAATTCATTTATTTTCTCTACAGTCTCTGTATCTTCCGTTAGTACTTCTTAAGCTTTGTATTCAACTTTTCAGTCACCACCCAGTTTCCTGCTCTTGACACAGTTAAATATTTTCATTCGAATGGTCTTAATTTTATACTCTTTATTGAAATTCATAGAATTGTAGAGTTGGAAGAGACCACGAGGGCCATCCAGTCCAACCCCCTGCCATGCAGGAATACACAATCAAAGCATCCCTGACAGATGACCATCCAGGCTCTGTTTAAAGACCTCCAAGGAAGGAGACCCCAACCACGCTCCGAGGGAGTGTGTTCCACTGCTGAACAGCCCTTACTGTCAAAAAGTTCCTCCTAATGTTGAGGTGGAATCTCTTTTCCTTGAGCTTGCATCCATTGTTCCGTGTTCTAGTCTATGGAGCAGCAGAAAACAAGCCTCCTCCATCCTCAATGTGACACCCCTTCAAATACTTAAACAAGGCTATCATATTGCCCCTTAACAATCTTTTTTCCAGGCTAAACATACCCAGCTCCCTAAGTTTTTCCTCATAAGGCATGGTTTCCAGACCTTTCACCATTTTAGTCGCCCTTCTCTAGACACACACGAATTTGTCAATATCCTTTTTGAATTGTGGTGCCCAGAACTGGACACAGTATTCTAGGTGAGGCCTGACCAAGGCAGAATAGAGCGGCACTATTACTCCCCTTGATCTAGACACTATACTTCTATTGATGTAGCCTAAAACTGCATTGGCCTTTTTAGATGCCACATCACACTGTTGACTCATGTTCAGCTTGTTGTCTACTAGGACTCCTAGATCCCTTTCGCACTTAGTCTCATTCAGCCAGGTCTCCCCCATCCTATATCTATGCATTTTATTTTTCCGCCCTAAGTGCAGTACCTTACATTTCTCTGTATTGAATTTCATTTTGTTAGCTTTGGCCCAGCTCTCCAGTCTATCCAGGTCATTTTGAATTTTGAGCCTGTCCTCTAGGGTATTAGCTACTCCTCCTAATTTGGTGTCATCTGCAAATTTGATAAGTATGTCCCTAATTCCATCATCCAAGTCATTGATAAAGATGTTGAATAGCACTGGGCCCAGGACAGAACCCTGTGGCATTCCATTAGCCACATCTTTCCAAGACGAAGAGGAGCCACTGCAGAGCACCCTTTGGGTTTGGCTGGTCAACCAGTTACAAATCCATTTAACAGTTGACTTGTCTAGCCCACATTTTAAATGCTTGTTTGCAAGAATGTCATGGGGAACCTTGTCAAAGGCCTTACTGAAATCAAGGTATGCGATATCCACAGCGTTCCCTTCAGCCTGAGCTCATTCTACGCTTTAGTTTTTCAGACTTTACTCCTACATGTGTTTACTATCTGTTTGAATTCTTCTTTGGTGATTTTCCCCTTTTTCCATTTCCTATACATGTTCCGTTTAAAACTTAGCTCCGTTGAAAGTTCTTTAGTCATCCATCCTGGTTTCTTGAGACACCTCCCATTTTTCTTCCTCAATGGTACTGTTTGAAATTGTGCCTTCAGTATCTCCCTTTTGAGAAAGTCCCATCTGGCTTGAGGTCTCTTCTCATTTAGTATTCCTGACCATGGGATCACCCCCAGTATTTCCCTGAGTTTATTGAAATCAGCTCTTCTAAAGTCAAGAATGTGTGTCTGACTATGCCTGGCTTCTCCTTTCCATTGTATAACAAACTCCCGGAGAACATGATCACTCTCACCTAAGGACCCCACCACTTGCACCCCATTAACCAGGTCATCCCTGTTGGTTAGGATCAGATCTAAAATAGCTGACCCCCTTGTTGCCTCTTCCACCTTTTGGACCATGAAATTGTCTTCCAGGCAAGTAAGGAATTTGCTAGACCTTGAAGTTTTGGTTGAGTTAGATTGCCAGCAAATATCAGGATAGTTGAAGTCACCCATCACTACTACATTTCTCCTTTCTGGTTGTTAACAATGTTGGTGATATCTTTGACTTAATTGTACCTTTCTTGAACCTTTGTACCTTTCTTCTTCTATGTCTTGTTGCTGAGGTATTGTTTTCATTTAAAATAATCCACAAGCATTCTGGAGAGACTTTGTTATGGTTTGATCATAGCCTTCTACTCTTGAATGGTAGAGAGGGACCCCAGATTTCTACCAGCTCTTCAACAGATATCACCACCAATCTTTCCCCAAGATTCAGCTACCAGGATGGAAGCCACTTTCCCCTTCTTATATCTACATCTGGCTTCTCAGAAGCCTTTCCTTCTCAACAGGGAATAGGAATTCTTACGCACTTAGGTACTAAGGATAGGTATGTGTGATGGTGGAAACAGACAAGTTTTGTAGGAAAATTTTGTCTTAAGTTTCATATTAACAAAAGGTATCATATATGTTGAGATGCTGTACCCTAGTGAGTTACTGGGGTACAACAAAGGAAAACTAGAAATAGCGCTGTGGCTAATGATGCAACTAGATTTGAGCTGAAAGGATATTCAGCTGTTGCCGTGCTCAGAGGCAAAAGGAAAGTCCGAAGCTGCACAACATATATTATAGGAACATAGAATGTGAGAAGCATGAATCAGGGGAAGCTAGGCATAATGAACCAAGAAATAGAACATGTAAACCTTGCAATACTCGGGGGTGAGCAAGCTAAAGTGGACAGGAATGGGACATTGTGAGTCTGATAATTACATAGTGTTTTTACTCAGGAAATGAAAATCTAACAAGAAATCGGGTGGCATTAGTTGGATGGCATTAATAGTGAGGAGAGATGTATCAAAAGCAGGCAAAAAAGCAGTCTGGCCAAATCATATCAATAAGACTTCAAGGAAAGCCCATCAATATAACCATAATCCAAGTTTATGATCCAACTACGGAGGCAGAAGAAGAAGAAAATGAAAGATTCTCTGCTGGAGAGGAAGAGTAAATTGATCACATGGCAAAATAGGACTTGTTGCTAATCATAGGCAATTGAACTGCAAAAATAGAAAACAGAGCAGGATCAAAGATTGTAGTAAAGTAAAACCTAGGATTAAAAAATGAAGCAGGAGAGTGACTGGCAGAGTTTTATATAAGTGGATGCTCAATCATATGCAATGGCATAGTAAAATGGTGTCCCTTATATAAAATAGCAAAATCAAGGTTTGCTTTTTGGATTAAAAAAAAATATTTTCAAGCTGTGGATGGTGGAATCTATGGATACACATCCATGGATACAGAGGGCCAACTGTATTTTTATTTACTCATTACTTTTTGTTCTTCTTTTTTAAAAAAACAACTAAAGGTTTGATTGAGAATGGCATAACACTTGAAAAAATCACCCCAAATACCCCAAGCCTAAAAATGTTCTTTAATAGTAATACAAAAGTCTTATTCATTGCACAGAAAGATAACACTGTTCAGACTCATTATATTACCTTTGAAGTGTAGCACTGCTGTACCCTTCTTACCAAAAGAAGTAGCTGCTAAAGGTAATGGTGCTTATTAAAATCAAGTTATAGATATTCAGTAACACAGTATTATTACGTCAAACAAACAAACAAACAAAAACGAGCTAAGGAATGTGTATTGCCTGTCATTTTGCCAGAGTCTTTACACTAAATTTTCTTTGTTTTCTATATGTTAAGCCAGTAATAATTTTAATCATACTTTGTTGTGTTACATACTTAACAGCCACAGTAGGTTGATACAAAAAGGACATCTACCAGTTTTGACACTGAGAATTAATTATGAAATAAAAGACAGATTTTTGCTCAGGCTAGAATTAGCCTAGCAGTTCAAAATATAAGCATTCACCTTGGAGTCACATAACAGGAAGTGACACCCTTTCTTTGACTATAGGCTAGACAGATCTTGTGCAGTTGAGTTAGACTGATCAGCTGTTTGTCTATTGTACTTGTTCTATTTAATTAATTTGGGAAATAGTTGTTACTTTCCTTTGACATTCTCTCAAAGTTCATGTGTGTTAAATAATGCAAGAAGAATAACTAGGTTTATTTTTTCCTTTTCTAAAGAGGATGAGATGGTTATCAGAGGTTATTCATTCTAAGCAGAGAAGGGTGACATTCAACACAATGTTTAAATATAGAAAAGTTTTAGTGTTTTCAGTTTCTTTAATTAGCTTTTGCATGAGCCTCTGTCATAAACTGCTGGCTCTGTATTTTGTTGTTGCTGCTTTTCGGGTGACCACAATTATATGAAAGCTTCTCATGCATCTAGCCTTATTTTGTAGTAACAAAGGCCTCTCCAAATAGCTCGTATTGGCTAATACAGAGATTCCTTCTGTTAGTAGGCTAATGTTGAAGACACAAAGAACTACTGGAGGGTATGGAGAGGGCATCTTTTGGATAAGCATTCTATGATGTGAGTGGAGATTGAACTTCCAGTGGTACAAAAGATTTCTTTTGGCTAATGTGAAGTTGTTGTTGTTGTTGTTGTTGTTGTTGTTAGAAATCACACTGAGTACACATCACTTTGTTTTGTTTGTGTGGTTATTGTGTTTTTGTTTTGTTTTGTTTTGTTTTGTTTTGTTTTCAAGCTCAGTGTCTGAACGCACACCCAGAAAAACTACCTATAGCATTATTCATTAGAGGGTAAATAGAGGGTATCACAGTTTATGTGGTAGCATGTTGCAGTACCATTGTTTCAAAGTCTGTACATCTGGCCACTTGTGTTTTTGATACATTCTTCTCAAACTACATGCCATACTTGCTCAGCCATGGCTTTGATTCCCTCATAATATTGAAAGCTTTTGTTGTACCAGAAGAGGGAGGTGTTAGAATGATCAAATTACAGTTGTCCCTCCTTATCCACGAATTTGGTATCCACAGATTTAAGTATTCATGGCTTGAAAATATTGTTTAAAAAATAATAATCCAAAAAGCAAACCTTGATTTTGCCATCTTATATAAGGGACACCATTTTGCTATGCCATTGCATATAATGGGATTTGAGTATTCACGGATTTTGGTATCCACGGGGCATCCTGGATAACATCCTGGTATCCACGGGGTATCCACGGGGCATGCCAAACCCCAGCGAATATGAAGGGATAACTGTACCTTATAATGTGATGATCTTGCAGTGTTTCTGTAATGCTTGTATTTTAATTCTGCTCAGAGCTTAACTCTTTATATTGGAGTAAACTTTCCTTTTCCCTTGTCTTATCAGTCCTAAGTATGTTAAGAAAATTGACATAGGTCTGAGTTGTTTAGATTCCTTATTAGTTGTTTAGATTCCTAACTCCAAGCAAGGCTCCCCGTTCCTGGTGACATCACATAGCTGGGCAGAAGGTAACTGTTTCTGCTGGACAGGCTGGAGAGCTACCTGCTAAGGATCCTTTAGTTGGAGATCCTGCATTGAATAGGGGGTTTGATTCAATGACCCATGAGGCCCCTTCCTACTCTATGATTCTATGACTATGCTTCAACTATTTTCCCAGTCTGAAGGTCATGTCTCCCATACAAGGCAACACTGTGCTAGTATTAAGGGTTCTGTAACACTGGCATTTCTATCATATCTCATATCATATATTGAGAGCTTATCCAAAAAGTACCCTCTCCTTACCCTCCAGTAGTACTTTGTGTCTTCAACATTCGCGTACTAATAGAAGATCCTCTTTGATTCTTGTGGTTACCTGATTGTTGTGAAACCTGATTGTTGTAGTTATCTCCAAATCTACATGTTCCTCTGTGTGTTTTAGTGTGTGTGATGCAGTCTAACATGGACAAAGGGGAAAAGCAGCTTGGTTATGCAGATATAATGATGTTAATTCCCATAATATTAAAGCCTGTCTAGAACCTTACATATTTCTGTGTAGTCTGTAAAGCTAAAACTAGAAGGGTGCAATTGTTTTAGCATTGCACTGCAGCCCTGAAGACCAGGGTTTGAATTCCTGCTCAGCCATAGAAACCTAGTGGATGACACTTTCCCAGCCTCAGAGAAAGACAAAGGCAAAGCCTATCTCAATCATTCTTGCCAAGAAAATCCTGTGGTAGCTTTGCTTTAAGATTGCCATAAGTCAGACTCAACTTGAAGGAAAACAACAACTGTAAAGCTGTCCCAAAGATCCCAGATAATCTGTGTGAGCCTAATCATAATTGTGAATATGCTCACTGGGATAGTGTTTCAGTGATCACATTGCCGTTGGCAAATAAGTGCTCAAGTCCGTTCAGCAGTTCACCTACCTGGGAAGCATCATCTCCTCAGATGCCAAGATTGACAAAGAGATCGATCACAGATTAGCAAAGGCATATAGTGCATTTGGAAGACTTCACAAAAGAGTCTGGAGCAATAAACACCTGAGGCAAAGCACAAAAATCAGAGTGTATAGAGCCATCGTACTGTCTATCCTCCTTTATAGATCTGAAACATGGGTCACCTATCGCCACCACCTACGACTCCTCGAGCGCTTTCATCAGCGCTGTCTACGCACAATCCTAAATATACACTGGACTGACTATGTGACGAATGTTGCTGTCCTTGAGCAAGCAGGGATCACCAGCATTGAGGCCATGATATTGAGAACACAGCTGCGCTGGGCAGGGCACGTTGCTAGGATGGAGGACCATCGCCTCCCAAAAATACTACTCTACGGTGAACTCGCCACGGGTCAGCGTAAGAGGGGCACTCCAAAAAAGCGATACAAGGACTCCCTGAAACAACATCTCAGGCTTGGCCAAATTGATCACCAACAGTGGTCCGCCCTGGCCTCACATCGGGAGGCATGGAGACGCACTATCCACAATGCTGCAGCCTTATTTGAGAACTCACGACGAACAAGTCTTGAAGAGAAACGACAACGCAGAAAGAATCACAACCCAAAAACATCACCCAAGGAGACCTTCTGCTGTGCTTTTTGCAACCGGACTTGTTTATCTCGGATTGGCCTTTTTAGTCATCAGCGCGCTTGCAGAAAGCGCGGGATGAGTCCTTCCTGAATCTTCGTTTGCGAAGAAAAGCCAGAGAGAGAGAGAGAGAGATACGTTGTTAAGATTGGTACAGAATGACCTGTATGTGTGACCATTCCAAGAAAATTAGAGTTACTAGACATCAGTGGACACTTGTAAGTCTTAGATTGCTTAGATTGCTAGCTGCTTTTGGTGTGAGCCTATTGTCCAAGGAATTTAACAAAAGTGCATTTTTCATTCTACATTTTGAAATCTTTTGAAGTACTGTATGCAGTCTTTCATCATGTTGTATTCAGCCTTTCTTTTAGTTCCAACTATTAAAATGTCAGTAGAGAAAGAGCACTCTTCACATTATCTAGCATTTCTGAGAACCAAAGCTGGAAGATGTCTGAGAAAGAGGAAATCCAGTATGACCTTTTTATTGCAGTGTTCCCCAAATATGATGAAAGATCATTATATGTCTACTCAGCTAAGCAAATCTGCCAGAATCTTGAATCCAGTTGTGTAATGGGGAGGAAAACTGTTATTGTGAACTTTGCTGTGGAACCACTGATATGTATCACTTTTATCCATACGTCTGTAAGAGTTCATTAAATTCTCCTACTTATATACAGTGGCCCCTCTGTATGTGTGTGGAGTTTGGCTCCAGAACCCCTCATGGATAGCAAAAACTGTGAATGATTCAGTCCCATATTAATCAATGAGAGAAGCCATTTTAAGTATGGGCAGCATTGTTGTAGGTATGGGGCAGTGCCATTTTATGTATGGGCACCTCCATTTTTAGTATGCAGAGACAGTCCATGCATGCTTGAAACCATGGTTGTGGAGGGCCCACTGTAATTTCTTCTTTGGCTGAAGTTTGGAGCAGTATCCAGTGCTGTCATTGCACCCATGGAAGCACCTTCTGTGAGCACAAGTTGACAAGCTTATATAGTGGGTGTTTGAGCAGTTAAAGCACGATTTGGTTTCAATTATTCAATAAATCTTTCAACTTATGAAGATCTCTGATGTGGTCTTCTTCAAGAGTATCATACAGGAGTCTGGTTGTGTGTGCAAGGTCATGGTAAAACTGCCAAGAGGTTCTGAGGATTATTGACTACCTAGGCTAAATCTAATCTGCTCATAAATCTCATTGTTCTATTCCAATAAATAGTGTGTTAAGGTGTCGCCATTTTGCTGTGCTGTGCTTTCAATAATTTAGAGAGAGAGCATCAGACATTCACCAGTCTGATTCTTTATACAGTTGTCCCTTCATATTTGCTGGGGTTTGGTTCCAGGACTCCCTGTGGATACCTAAATCCATGAATACTCAAGTCCCATTAGATGCAATGGCATAACAAAATAGTGTCTCTTTGTCAGCAGTTAGAGACTGAACTCCATTATAAAATGGCCAAACAAACTCCAGAGTCATGCTGAGTCATTATGGCTGACTCTATGAAATGCCTAGTCTCCCTTAGCTACAGAAGGAGGGTTCTTATTGGTGTGTAAGATCATGTGATTGAGTAAGCCAGTGCCCTGTAACTGTGTATATGGGAGGGCTCAGAGCAGAGCGCACTTCTCTTCTTCCTGTGAATGCTGAGGCCTGGTGAAGCAGTTTCTCCTTGGACTGTAAATATTTGTATATATTGCAACTGTTTGAGTTTGAAGATAAAAGCACCTCCTACTTATTTGGATGTCAAACACTGTGTGTGAGTATTCTTGGAAAGTGTTGCTACAGAGTCTGCTGAGATAATTTTTGGGCTTCTGCTGGGGATTGCTTGTCCTATCATCCCCTGACAATGGTTATGGGCCCAGCTGATTGATCTCAGATTAGATAAGGTACACCCAAAAACTTCCCAGAACCTCTTTTGTTTTGAGTGTTTTTGGCTAGTTGGCAGAGAAACAGTTAAGTTTCAGCCAGGCCCTGTAATATCTTCAAGCAACCTTGAAGTGCAGCCAGCTGCCAGCTGTTTGTGTTTTCATAGCTGGAGAATTGTTGACTCTGTCAGTAGAATGGCAGATAATAGTCTCGTCCGCCTTGAAAAGCTGGCTTATGGAAATTATTCAGCATGGAGTTTGTACATGGAGGCTTTATTAATTAAGGACAATTTGTGCCACATTTTGGAGAATGAAATTGTGATCCCAGAGGGTTCAAAAGATGAAATAGCAGTGTTCAGGCTAGCAGACCAGAAGGCTATAGCTGCAATTGTCTTATCACTCAGCCCCTCCCAGTTAATACACGCAGCCCCAGCAAAGACAGCCTTTCAGCTTTGGACAGCTTTGTAAACAGTTCATCAGAATTCGTCCTACCTCTCCAAGATGATATGGACTAAGACACTTTATAACACAAAACTGTCTCCTGGAGGCTGTCTGAAAGCCCATTTGGAGGAAATGAGGCAGCTTTTCAAAAGGTGGCCAATAGAGGGGTGGACATTCCAGAAGCCCATAAGTGTTTTATTTTATTGGGCAGTTTGCCAAAGGAATGGGATTTCCTAATGTACAGTCTGCAGACCACCAGGGAGAGTGATTTGTCTGTAGACCTGGTAGCTGGGTGTATTCTGGAAGAGGTCAAACGCAAGCAATTTGATTCCCAGATAGAGGGGAATCCACAAATTACCAGATGCAATCAGGAGAGCACTGCAACAGAGGCACCAGTGGAGGAGGGAGCCTGCAGCTACGTGAACACTGTTTCAGATGCAAAAGGCCTGGACATTTTCAGAAGGACTGTGAGATACCTGCACCGGATAGGAGAGGTGCATCCTCTCAGGCTGCAAGCCATGCCTTCGTAGCACAGCACCATCCTGATGGAACTGAGGAAAGAATTTGGTTACTTGATAGTGGGGCCACGCACAATATGGTTGATGATTTACCGTTGTTAACCAATGTTAAAAATGCTTCAATAACCAATATTACCCTTGCAGATGGTGCTCCCAGCAAGGTGCAGAAAATGGGCACTGCATATGTACCCTCTTTTGGTAAAGATTTTGAAAATATGTGTTAACAAACTAGAGAAATGTATATAAGTGTGTCCTAAATGACTACTGATAGTTATAAAGTGATATTTGAGGGGGAACACTGTACAGTAACAGAAAGGCATAACATGAATGATGTCTGTGCAAAGGGGATAAAGAAACCTGGGTTGTATTATATGTTGCCTAAAGGGAAGGTGGCAAATGTGAACCCTGCAGACAATGTTCCCCTACATGATAAGTGTGTTCATTACTACCACAGGCTAATGGGCCATGCTAGTTACAAAGGGTTAAAGGAGCTAGCAAAAGTATGTCCTGGTTTAAGCATGAAACACTGCCCAAGCTTCTTAGAATGTGCAGTGTGTAGGAAAGTTAAGGTGAAGGCTTTCCCTATTGCCAAAAAGACCCAATGTGTCACCAACAGACCCTTTGAAGTTGTCCATGCTGATTTAGCAGGCCCCTATAAGCCCACTGAAGGGAGTAACCGCTATTTATTTGTGATAGTGGACAGACACACTAGATACACCTACGTATACTTACTGAAGGAGAAAAATCAGGCTGCAGACAGGTTCCGTGAGTGGGTGAACGTGGTGGAACGCAAGTTTCCTTCTCATAAGGTTTCCAGTCTAGTGATGGATAGGCGAGGGGAATTCTCATCCAACAGTCTGCAGCCTAAAACCAGGAGGCCGCGTTTCCTAGGCTATGAGGGTAATAAGTACGTGTTTTCTCTCCTTCCTGGAAAGGTTACATTCTCCAGGAGTGCAAACTTTGAAATGCACTCAGGGTGGGACAGATTGCATTGCAATCAGGAGGTGTTTGTTCCCTTAGGGAGGGATGTGTCAGCAACTCCCAAAAGTCCCATAAATTGAGGGGTGGTAATGCCTGATGATGAAGGGGAAGTACAGGAAGAAAAGCATGACACTTCACATGCCACTCCAACACACACACCACCACAAACAAGCATTGAGCCTGACACAGAGAGAGTTAGCAGCAGCAGCGCAAGTTAGGATGAGTCAGATAGAACTAGGGTGCTCATCCCCAGAAGGGAAATGAGGCCCCAGGGTATGACAGTGCAGGTGAGAGCAAGGTGTACTTGTCGCACAAAGCGCTCTGCGGCTTGAAACAAAGTGAATGTTGCTGGAACAAGTGCATACACCAAGTTTTGGTGTCACTAGGTTACACAAGGAGTGTCGCAGACGCCTGTGTGTACACCAAGGGGGCAGGTGATAGTGCTGTCATGCTAGTAGTTATCTATGTGGACGACCTTTGTGTGGCAGCAAAGAGTGCCAGTGATGTCAAGAAAGTGCAGATGGAGTTAGAAAACTGGTTCAGGTTAAAGGACTTAGGCAGCCTGAGATGTTACCTAGGAGTAGAGGTAGAAAGAACCGGCAATGGAGAATTTTTCCTAAGTCAGAAGAAGAAAATGGATAGTCTTGTGGCCAAGTGTGGGCTAAGTGAGGCAAAAGTGGTCAGGACACCAATGACCACTGAATTTGTGAACTTAGAAGCAGAACAGGAGTTTGAGAGGCCAGATCTGTACCACTCAGTGGTAGGCAGTCTGTTGTTTATTGCAAATAACACAAGGCCTGACATCAGTTTTGCAGTTGGGGTGCTCAGCAGAAGAGTCTCCAAGCCAAGGAGGGCAGATTGGAAAGCCCTGAAGAAGGGTAGTTAGATTTTTCAAGGGGACCAGGGACATGCGTTTGAAGCTGACAGGAAGTCAGGTGACCTTGGAACGCTATGTGGACAGCTCTTTTGCTGCTGAGACTTCAGACAGAAAGTCATTGACTGGGATGGTGGTCAGGTATGCAGAGAGCCCCATAGTGTGGAGATCAAGAAAGCAGAACTGTGTAGCCATTAGTACAACTGAAGCTGAATTTGCAGCCTTGTCTGAGATGGCAAGGGAGGTACAATGGGTAAGGCAGATGCTTGCAGACCTTGGGGAGCCGTGCCAAATGCCTGTTGAGGTGCACGATGACTCACAAGCCTGCATAGCTATGGCAGAAGCAGGAAACCTGAAATGTAGGACAAAATACATTGGGGTACGCAACCAAAATGTGAGGCAGTTAAATACAAGACAGTGTCTTGTGTCTGAGGTATTCTCCATCTGAGGACAACATTGCAGGCCTGCTCACAAAAGCCCTTCCAGCAGGAAGCCATGATGAGTTGGCAAAGAGGCTGGGCCTTGTAACTACAGTTGCCCCTCCACATTTGCGAACTCAGCATTCGCGGTTTTAATTATTCGCAGTTTTGGGAGGGCGCCCCTGGGCCCCCCCAAAACCGCGAAAAGGGGCCTCCGGAGGCCCCTTGAAAGCCCTGGGAAGGAGCGGGAGGGTCGGGGAGGCGTTCACGGGGCCTTTGGAGACCCTCCAGAGGCCCTGTGAAGGCCTGGGGCGGGTGGGGGGAGGCCGCGGAGGCCTTCACGGAGCCTTCGAAGGCTCTGTGAAGGCCCCGGGGAGGGAGGGAGGAGGTTGGGGGGAGGCCTTCACGGAGCCTTGGAAGGCTCCGTGAAGGCCTGGGGAGGGTAGGGGGAGGCCGCGGAGGCCTTCTTCAAGACTCTGTGAAGGCCCCGGGGAGGGAGGGTGGAGGGTGGGGGGAGGCCTTCACGGAGCCTTGGAAGGCTCCGTGAAGGCCCCGGGGAGGGAGGGTGGAGGGTGGGGGGGCCTTCACAGAGCCTTGGAAGGCTCCGTGAAGGCCTGGGGAGGGTGGGGGGAGGCCGCGGAGGCCTTCACGGAGCCTTGAAAGGCTCCGTGAAGGCCCCAGGGAGGGAGGGGGGAGGTTGGGGGAGGCCTTCACGGAGCCTTGGAAGGCTCCGTGAAGGCCTGGGGAGGGTGGGGGGAGTCCGCGGGGGCCTTCACGGAACCTTGAAAGGCTCCGTGAAGGCCCCGGGGAGGGAGGGGTGAGGATGGGGGGAGGCCTTCATGGAACCTTGGAAGGCTCCGTGAAGGCCTGGGGAGGGTGGCGGGAGGCCGCGGAGGCCTTCATGGAGCCTTGAAAGGCTCCGTGAAGGCCCTAGGGAGGGAGGGGGAGGGTTGCAGAGGCCTTCACGGAGCCTTGGAAGGCTCCGTGAAGGCCTGGGGAGGGTAGGGGGAGGCCGCGGAGGCCTTCTTCAAGGCTCTGTGAAGGCCCCGGGGAGGGAGGGTGGAGGGTGGGGGGAGGCCTTCACGGAGCCTTGGAAGGCTCCGTGAAGGCCTGGGGAGGGTGGGAGGAGTCCGCGGGGGCCTTCACGGAGCCTTGAAAGGCTCCGTGAAGGCCCCAGGGAGGGAGGGTGGAGGTTGGGGGGGGCCTTCACGGAGCCTTGGAAGGCTCCGCGAAGGCCTGGCGAGGGTGGGGGAGGCCCCGGGGAGGGAGGGTGGAGGGTGGGGGGAGGCCTTCACGGAGCCTTGGAAGGCTCCGTGAAGGCCTGGGGAGGGTGGGGGGAGGCCGCGGGGGCCTTCACGGAACCTTGAAAGGCTCCGTGAAGGCCCCGGGGAGGGAGGGGTGAGGATGGGGGGAGGCCTTCATGGAACCTTGGAAGGCTCCGTGAAGGCCTGGGGAGGGTGGCGGGAGGCCGCGGAGGCCTTCACGGAGCCTTGAAAGGCTCCGTGAAGGCCCTAGGGAGGGAGGGGGAGGGTTGCAGAGGCCTTCACGGAGCCTTGGAAGGCTCCATGAAGGCCTGGGGAGGGTGGGGGGAGGGCAATCAATATTCGCGGTTTTTTGACGTTCGCGGGGGTCCGTGGAACCTAACCACTGCGAATGTCAAGGGACAACTGTAGTGTGTAAACTGAAAGGTGTAAAAAGGAAGGTCAACCAACAGACGATTGATGTCCAACAATGTATGTTGATAATGTTATGTTGTACTGATAACATGTGTCCTGTGCAGAAGTTTGACATTTTGGAGGGGATTGTCAGGAGTTAGAGACTGACCTCCATTATAAAATTGCAACTGTTTAAGTTTAAAGATAAAAGTGCCTCCTGCTTATTTGGACATCAAACACTCTGTGTGTGAGTATTCTTGGAAAGGGTTGCTACTGAGTCTGCTGAGATAATTTTTTGGCTTCTGCTGGAGATTGCTTGTCCTGTCATCCCCTGACACTCTTATATAAGATGGCAAAATCAAGGTTTGCTTTTTGGATTTTTTTTTTTTTAAGAATATTTTCAAGCTGTGAATACTTAAATCCGTGGATACCAAATCCATGGATACGGAGGGACAACTGTAGAAACAGAATCATGTTTAGTTGGTAAATCTGTGGTTTTATATATGACCTGAAAGCTTTTTGGCTCAATTGAAATACCTAATTTGAATATTTGACTATTTATTTTTTATTTTTATTTATTTATACCCCGCTCTTCAGCCACAAGGCTATCAGAGTGGCTTACAAATTGTTTTAAGCAATAGCTATTTACACATCTACACTGCATTAAACAGTTTCCAGTGTGTGTTAGCTAATTGCCCCCCATAAGCTGGGTACTCAGTTTACCGACCTACAAAAGGATGGAAGGCTGAGTGAACCTTGGAGCTGGCTGGAATCGAACTTGCGACGTGGTGGCTTGCAGTACTGGCATTTAACCACTGCGCCACCAGGGCTTTGGAGACTTTGGAGCCATGAAAACCCACTCTCAGAAAAACCTGTGATAGGTTTCCCTTAGGGTTGCCATAAGTCAGAACAACTTGAAAGCACACAACAACAACAACAAACAACAACACGTTAGGGAACAATGGAAATCAAACTGCTCTTGTGGTAGAATTTTTAATTGTTCCATTCTTTCTCTAGCTAGAGTGTGCTGTGATGTGGAGTCAGGACTTGCCACGCTTCTGTCCTTATAATATTGTTTCTTACGATATATTAGCTTTTTTAAAAAAAATTCTTTCCTCACTACACCTCACTGTATGTCCAGTGCTGCTTTCTGTTATTTTCTGAGCAACTGGCTGTTTTAAGAACTGCTGAGCTTGCAGAATCTACTTCTCTTCAAGTGCAGGATTGAGCAACTTCTGGCACTATTTATTATATAGAAGGCAAAGGCTTGCTCAAATGCATTATAACTAAGTTTAAGCGAAGCTTCCCTTTTCATCTAGCTCGTCCCCCCACCCGGGGTTTTCGTAAACATTTTTTCCAAAAAAAACAAAAAACACCAGTGCTCTCAAATGCCTTCTAGGGGACATGGGGGACATTTTGCCATGTTTTTGAAACCCCCTGGTCCATTTTAGGCCCAGAAAAGGCTTTTTTAAAAACCAGAAACAAAGTGATTTCTGGGGGGAAAAAGGCCTCTCCTAGGTCTAAAATGGTGGAGGAGGGCTAATCACATGGTGAAAATGCCCCCAGAGCCCCTAGAGGCTTTGGGGGGGGGATGGGGAAACTGCAGTGGGGGGGTAGGATGCCAGCCCCCCAAGTCTCCTAGGGAGATAATGTGGCCCATTAGCTTCCCACAGTTGCCCATTCCAATTTAGCTGGGCAGAAATAAACTGTACTATATTAGCTGTGTTGTGTACTAGCTTCTTCAGACTCAGTAACCAGCTCCTTGAGTTAAACAGAAAGCTTTATTGCTACAGTAATCTAAGAATGAACTATACAGATTTGTAGTTTCGAATGAGGCTCATAGGAAAAGCAGTAAAATAAAAAGTATTTACAGTCAGCCAAATCTGGTGGGCACTATCTCCATTGGTCACCCATCATTCACATTCCCCATTCTCACCCAGCCTGGGCTCCATCTATTTTTTCCCCCACAGCCCCTGCAGATGCAAGACCATTCAGCCCACTTTCCAGACATTGTCCCCTCACAGTACACCAATTTGTTACAGTGTTAAAGAATACAAAACATTAAACAGTCAAACATGAAAGCAAACAATAACTCGATATAGAAAGAACTCTTGGCAGGGAAGTCACTTTTAGGGACCCATCCTGACAAGCAGTGGTTTAACAGTGCATAAAAGAGTGAGTTTGGCATAGTGGTTTGAATGTTGGACTACTGCTTTGGAGACCAGGATTCAAATTCCCACTCAGCCATGAAAACCCACTGGGTGACCTTGTACAAGTCACACACTCTGCCCTCAGAAAAACCTTGTGATAGGTTCACCTTAGGTCATCGTAAGTCAGAAACAACTTGAAGGCATGCCACCACCGCCGCAACAAGCAGTGCATAAGCATTCATGAATACCAAGGTTCTACTCTTAATCAGGATGTAAAGTGTTTGCATACACTGATTAAATGGGAACCTGGGTAATTTTAATTACAGTGGGCATTTGGTATCTGCTGGGGTTTGGTTCCAGGACCCCCTGTGGATACCAAAATCTGTAGCTTCTCCAATCTCATTGTATATAATGGCATAGTAAAATGCCGTCCCTTATATAAAATTGCAAAATCAAGGTTTGCTTCTTGGAAATGTGTTTGGTTCTTTTTATAAATACTTTCAAGCCGTGGATGGTGGAATCCGCGGGTGCCGAATCCATAGGTACAGAGGGCTGACTGTATATTTAGTTTTGTTATACATGTAAAATAAAGCCACAGAGGCAACCAAAAGAAGGGAAGATTTTGTTTGCATTGAAGAGGGGATGATGGAAGTAGAGGGAGTGAGCATGCTTTGTGGGGTTGATTTGCAACAAGTTAACATTGCATCAGAAGACTACTTGCTCATACACCTTATTAAACATAAGAATCTGTTGGTTTTACTGGCAATTTAATCTACTACATGCCTCTCGTCATTATTAATAAAATGACAATTTGGACTTCAGTGAAATGAAATGAATGCAAAGTGCAACAAATTTCTGTATTCATTATATTCAAAAGCACTTGTTCTGCTCTTATTTGGCTGTAAACCAAAGCACAGTTTTTCATTAAAATTGCAGAAAAAGAGCCTTAAAATCAGATTTATATTGACATGCTCAAAGTTACTGGAACAGAGACATAGTGATTTGGTGACGTAATGTTGAAGTCAAAATGGAGTATTTTGCTGTGCTGAAGAAAAGTAATGGAAACATTCACTGGAGTAAGACAAATGGTGTTAAATGAGAAAACACACCATGAATTGCAAATGGAGCTGAGTTAATTTGTTGCTACAGTAGTGTTGCCCTACTGTTAAATGAAGGCTGTGTAATTATCTTGCTGGCAGAGATAATGTCAAAACCTCATTTCTCCTTACATGCCTCGTTTTTACATGAGGGCTAATTGAGCTGCAAGGTGACAACTGATTATATATGGCTATCATTGGGGTCCTCTTGCTCAATTTGCAAATAATGTTATCTTTCTTAAGAGATTATTTTTATATCGCTTGTCAAATTAGAGGCGGTAAACTTTTGGTGCTCTTTTTAGTACGTTTTCTATTGTCATCAATACATTACCTTGGAAGATACAAAAAATGTCAGTGTTTAATTATCTATATGTTTAAGATTCACCTGTTTGTCCTGCCATTTCTACAGATATACTTAAACAGGTGAATAATGGCATATTTTGTGTTTATTATTGTCAACTTGAGCTTGTATTCTACTCCATTAACACTAGATTTCTGCCAGGGTGACATTCATATATAGCCCATTTGAACATTTATTTCCTCCCAGTTTTTCCTTTTAAAATTCTTGAAAACAGTATTACATCTCATTATTAGTCCTAGGTAGAGCAGACTCATTGAATAAATGGGACTTGTTAAGTCAACACTTAAGCACAGTTGATTAAATCAGGCTTCTATAGCTTGGACTAAGAACTGAGGGTAGCCCTCGTTCATTAAGGTACAGATAGACCCTTGTATCCATGGGACCCATATCTGCAGATTCATTTACCCACTTCTGAAAAAATATGGTCTCTCTAGGCTTCTTCTAGCTCTTCCAGCATGATTAATGCCTCTTTGCAACAAGACAGGATCCCAACACGCCTGAAAGAGGGTGTGGCAAGGCCTCTTCTTAAAAAAAAAAAATCCTCCCTGGATCCTGCTATACTAGACAACTATAGGCCAATCTCCAACATCCCATTTTTGGGCAAGGTATTAGAGCTTGTGGTGGCTTTTCAATTTCAGGGGTTCTTGGATGAGACAGATTATCTAGATCCATTTGGTTATGGGATCGAGACAGCTGTGGTCACCTTGGTAGATGACTTACACAAGTAACTGGACATGAGTGTGTCCATGTTGTTTCTGGTGGACCTCTCAGCTTTCTATACTGTCAACTATGGTATTCTTCTGAGTCTCATTGGGATGGGGCTTGGAGGTGCTTTTCAACAGTGGCTCCATTCTTTCCTGGAAGGGTTGCTCTCAGAGGGTGGTGCTGGGGGATTCCTGCATGACTCCTTGGCCATTGGCCTGTGGAGTCCCTCAGGGTTCAGTCTTTTCCCCTATGCTATTTAACATCTACATGGAACCTCTGGGAGAAGGTGTCTGGAGTTTTAGAGTTAAGTGTCACCAGTTTGCTGATGATACCCAGCTCTGTTACTCTTTTCCACCTAATTCCAGGAAGCTGTTCTTGTGCTAAACCGGTGTCTGGTAGCTGTAACGGACTGGATGCAGGGAAACAAACTGAGAGGTGCTCCTAGTCAGTCATAAGGCAATTCTGGGAATAGGGATTCAGCCTGTGTTAGATGGGGTTACACTCCCCCTGAAAATGCAGGTTCTCAGTTTGGGAGTACTCCTGGATTCAACTCTGAACCTGGAGGCCCAAGTTTCAGCAGTGACCAAGAGTGCTGTTGCACAGTTAAAGCTAGTGCACCAACTGGGCCTGTTCCTAGAGAAATCAGATCGCCTGGCCACAGTGGCACATGCCTTGTTTACATCCCGTTTGGATTACTGTAATGCACTCTACGTGGGGTTGCCTTTGAAAAGTGCTCAGAAACTTCATATGGTCCAAAGAGCAACAGCCAGATTGTTAACTGGGACTGGCTACAGGGAGCACACAACTCCCTTGTTACAATAACTCCACTAGCTTGCAGTCCATTTCTGAGCACAATTCAGAGTGCTGGTTTTGACCTATAAAGCCTTATACAGCTTGGTTCCAGGTTATTTACGAGCTCACTAGAGCTCTAAGATCTGGAGAAGCCCTTCTCTCTATTCCACCTTGTTTGGCTTGTTTGGTGGGAACAAGGGAGAGGGCCTCCTTAGTGGCTGCTCCCAGACTGTGGAACCTCCTCCCCAGAGAGGCCAGGATGTCCCTGTCTCTCCTCTCTTTTTGTCAAGGTAAAAACATTTCTGTGCCATCAGGCATTTGCAGTCTGGTGTGGGGTAGGCTATTTTAGTATCTTAATGTTTGTGGTTTTAACTGTGTAAATTGTTTATTGGTTTTTAAACTTTATATTTATACTTTTAGTATTTTGTATTGTTTTAACTGAGACTGCTTTAAACTCACTGTTAGCCACCTTGACTCGCTATATTGGGGAAAAGGTGGAATACAAATTAATTAAATAAAAATAAGTAGACTCTATAGTATACTTCCACCAGAAGCTGATCATAGAGTCACTCTGGAGGACCTAGAAGATGCCTAGGATGGAATTCTCTCTAGGCATCTTCTAGTTCCTCCACTCTGACTCTATGGTATGCTTGGGCTTGAAGCAATTTGTTTTAATAGGGTTTTCTATCATCTGTGGTTTCTGGTATCCACAGTAAGTCCAGGAACATATCTCCCACAGATACAGGGGAGTTTACATTTTTAAAATGTCTTACAAGATTTCCAATCACATTTTATTTATATTCTGTATTATCACAACTAAAAAATAAATTTGTTGATTAAAGCAGAGTTGTACAACTGTCTCTTTTATAGGTTAATTATATGCACAATAAACATATAGTGTGTTGATTATGACACACAGTTTTCCAGTTCTTTCTCTTCTCTAGCCTGTGTTGAAAAGCTTTGCCAGGTATAACTACTGTATTTATGCTAAGGTTTTACAGTAGGTGGCAGTTTAAGTTAGTATTTGGGTGGCAGTTTAAGTTAGTATTTGACACAGACAGAATCTGATGTTATTCATTGAGTGCAGTGCTGGGAGTGTTTGGCCTGCTGAAGCAGCAGGAAATGATGCCCAGTAGGCACTACTGTACTTTACTTTCAGAGTAGTCTTTTCTTTAATTACTTGCCTCTTTATAATTGAAGAGTCCTTCCTGTACAGAGGAGAAGGAGAGGGATAGACTATCAGTGTCACATGCTTCCTTTCAAGCTCATAGGAAGAATGCATCAATTTCATTTCTTCTCTCCCTGTGACAAACTATGGAATGAACAAGAATAATGCTTTCACTAATTTCTTCCTGAACAAAAGGTATCAGTTTGAGACCTTCATATATGTTGTTTAGATTAAGAAATTAAAACTTTTCCTCATTTTAAAATTATATTGGGCACATCTGCATACACTAAACCAAGGTTTCTCAACCGGGGTTCCCTTGAACACTAGGGTTCTCTGAGAGGTTGCTAAGGGTACTGTGAGAGATTGTGATTGGGAGGGAGGACACTTTTTTTGAGCAGTTGATATAAAAAAGAAATTATGCAGAGGTTCCCTGAGACATGGAAATTATTTCCTAGATTCCTCTAGGGTAAAAAGGTCGAGAAAGGTTGCACTATACCTTCATTTAGCATGGCATTCATGAACAAGAATGAGCTGTAGTAGGCATCAAACTCACACATGTGCTCCTGTAACTTTTTTCTATGTGACAAGGAAGACAAAGCCAGAAGTTTTTGCTATCCCTTAATTATGGAATTTCATATATTGAATAGCTGCAGACTTAAACAAATACAGTAATAGTAAAACTAGAACAGGCCCTGAGACTATTAATTTTATCAGCTCTAGTAAAGAGGACTCTGGTATAGAGATTAACAACAAAATAGCACACAAAATTATAATACTTCATTCACATTTTTCACGTATAAAATGAAAGATTGCAATATTTTGCCTGATTACACACACCAGTCTAAGCCTAGATCAAATAGCAGAGGGAAAATATCCCTCTTGTATATTTCTCATTAGATGAAAAAAACTTTAAAATGGCCCATTTGTAAAATTTGTCTTAATATAAGAGAAACATAACCGTCCAAATCCATTTCAAAAATTCCAATGTTAAACTAAATTTCCTTGAAATAAACTAAAAGTAAACTGCTTATTAATTGTTTGTGGGGGATTTGCATCAAATTACATAATGGCAGTAGGATCAGGTGTTTTAGTATTTAAAGCAACCAAATCTGTGACTTGTCTTAAATTATTGACTCCCTGTCTATGGCAAATAAACCTTATCTGTGCCAAATTAAGTAGGTTTGTGTTTACATTTTCAAGCCTATTAACCAATATTGTTGCTAATAGTCTAACCAGAAGTGGTTCCATTGCTTCAGGGCAGTGATTCCATACTGGATTTTATAGGAGCGATCTCTGGATTTTATTGGAATTATCCAAGTAACTGACACCAGTGTTGTGTAGTGGTTTGAGTGTTGGACTAAGACTCCAGGAGACTAAGGTTCTAATCTCTACTGGGATATGGAAACTCCCTGGGTGACCTTGGGTTAGTCACACACTCTCAGCCCCAGAGGAATACAATGGCAAACGTGCTCTGAATAAATCTAGCCAAGAAACTTGTGATAAGGATGTCTTAGGGTCACCATTAGTCAAGAACAACTAGAAAGCACACAACAACATAAACCAAGGTACTAAATTCCATTCCCCGGTTGGATTCAACACATTGGATAGCTTCCATATAACCTAGAGTACATCCTAGAGGACAGGATCAAATACCCTAGAGGACAGGATCAAAATTCAAAATGACCTGGATAGACTGGAGAGCTGGGCCAAAGCTAATAAAATGAAATTCAATACGGAGAAATGTAAAGTGCTGCACTTAGGGTGGAAAAATGAAATGCATAGATATAGGATGGGAGAGACCTGGCTGAATGAGGCTATGTGCGAAAGGGATCTAGGAGTCCTAGTAGACCACAAGTTGAACATGAATCAACAATGTGATGCGGCAGCTAAAAAGGCCAATGCGCTTTTGGGCTGTATCAATAGAAGTATAGTGTCTAGATCAAGGGAAGTAATAGTGCCGCTCTATTCTGCCTTGGTCAGACCTCACCTAGAATACTGTGTCCAGTTCTGGGCACCACAATTCAAAAAGGAAATTTACAAATTGGAGCATGTCCAGAGAAGGGCAACTAAAATGGTGAAAGGTCTGGAAACCATGCCTTATGAGGAGAGACTTAGGGAGCTTCCAACAGTGGCAGGGTTAAACTTCCAAAAAATCTTTAAGTATAGTACTGGGTTATTATTTACACCTTTAATCATTAGAATTAAATTTGCTGTTTTCCCCCTGTTTTAAAATATAGACTGTCAGTCCAGATGCTTCCCACTTTCCCGGTAGCTCTGACACAAATATACTAATGCAAACTGCGCTTGAGATGGCAGTAAATTGTTCAAATCATACTTGTCTTGTTACA
Source organism: Gambelia wislizenii (assembly GCA_030847615.1). Lineage (NCBI taxonomy): Eukaryota > Metazoa > Chordata > Lepidosauria > Squamata > Crotaphytidae > Gambelia > Gambelia wislizenii. The sequence continues at coordinate 48,211,839 of JAUMIR010000001.1, read as the reverse complement.
GTTTATGATAGAGGACCAAGGAGGGACGAGCTGCAAAGTAATCTAGTGAAATTTTTACTGTGTTTTCCTCGTGTTGAATCCTGACTATAAGAGGCATATACAGTTGTCCCTCCGTATCCCCAGATTTGGTATCCACAAATTTAAGTATTCACAGCTTGAAAATAGTCTTAAAAAAAATAATAATCCTAAAAGCAAACCTTGATTTTGCCATCTTATATAAGGGACACCATTTTGCTATGCCATCTATCTATACATATAATTCTCTTGGGTATATTGCCTTTCCCAGTGTGCTGATTGGCTGCTCAGGAAACACACCCAACCCACACCCAACCAATCACCAAGCACATGCAAATTCCCTCTCCACCTCACAATGCACTCCTGTCACTTGATCTATGGCCCAGATTGGGACCCAGGAAGTCAACTGGTGTTGGTGGCAGCAGAGCAACAGAACAAGTCACCCTCAGCAATTCCAGGAAAAGTGTGGAATGCTGAGAAGGAGGAGGAGGGATTTAAATCCACTGGCCTACCTTACAGAGATGTCGTGAGATCTGCTGGGCATTTGGGGGGAGGTTTTTTTTATGGCATATGTTACACTCAGTACAGCTAGTTGCATATAATGGGACTTGAGTATTCACAGATTTTGGTATCCACAGGAGGTCCTGGAGCCAAACACCAGCGAATATGAAGGGACAACTGCACTATAATCAAGCCATCTTGAATGTATGATTTCTGATATTAGTTTTAAAACTATCTGTAGTTAATGAGAACCACAACTCTGAGTCCAGATGACTGCAACTAAAAGCAGATACAGAAATGTCTTTAATCTTCTTTCTTAGCAATACAGGGAGAGCAGAAACACTTTAGTTAATTCCTACTTGTTCACAATGTTATAAGTTAAGCCATGGTTTAACATCATGTGTAAATGCAGCCACAGATATGGTATTTGCCCTTAGACAACTGCAAGAGAAATGTAGAGAGCAGAACAAGGGTCTCTATGTAACATTTGTTGACCTCACCAAAGCCTTCAACACTGTGAGTAGAAAAGGTCTGTGGCAGATCCTGGAAAGACTAGGATGTCCCCCCAAATTCCTTAAAATGATTATCTTGCTACATGAGGGCCAGAACAGTCAAGTCAGATATGGCAATGCTCTTTCAGAGCCCTTTCTAATAACTAATGGAGTGAAGTAAGGTTGTGTTCTTGCTCCAGCTTTATGTACAATCTTCTTCAGCATGATGCTCCAAAAGGCTATGGCAGAGCTCGAAGAAGAAGACGGCATCTATATATGTTACCATATTGATGGTAGCTTGTTTAACTTAAGCCATCTGAGGGCTCTCACTAAGACTCTAAACTATCTAGTCTGTGAGCTGCTCTTCGCTGATGATGCTGCCCTTGTTGCCCACGCAGAAGCAGCTCTGCAGCGCCTAACATCCTGCTTCGCAACAGCTGCAGAGCTCTTTGGGCTGGAAGTCAACCTGAAGAAAACGGAAGTTCTCTACCAGCCTGCACCACAGGACTAACACCATCATCCCCACATTGCCGTAGGCAAATCTGTGCAAGTGCGTTCAGCAGTTCACCTACCTAGGAAGCATCGTCTTCTCAGATGCCGAGATTGACAAAGACTTAACTAAGAGTTTAAATTTCTTTATGTGGAAGGAAATCACTATAAGAGTGTTTTTCTTGAATCCAGCAATATTTCTGTTTGAGGGCAAATTTTTCACTACATTTTGCTCAGGTAGCTTAAGTTTCATTAGGCTTTTTTAACCTTTGGTAAGTCTCTATTCTTTCAAGACCATGCATAGATTTATATGAGTAAACTAAAAATATAGTGCAGAATTTCCCAGGAGATTGGCCCCCAGTTTTGTTTAGGAAAGAACAGCCCTGGTATTTTACAGCAGACACCTCTCCTGATGTGTAGAGCTCTGTGAACAGTGGGCTGCCCTAGCTGCTGACCTCATAATTTCAAGAAGCAGGTGGACGTGGCAATTATAGCTATGGCCACTATCTTGAACCTTCTGTACTAGGTGATGAATTGCAAATGGCTAGACCCAGTGCACAACAATAAACTCAAATAAATCTTCAATGTGTAATAATGACAAGACTGAAAGACTGGCAGCTATAACAAGGCTGCTTTTGTCACCCACTTTACTGTAGCCTTGATATCCATCATTATCAGCTGGAGCTAGCTCAAGAGCTGGACAAGAAGGTCTGAAGAAGGATGAGTTGTTTGCGCTGAAGCGTCCAGTAGGTCCCATCTGGCAGAGAGTAAATGGGATTTTTCTTTCTTCCTTTTTTTCTTGCCTGTTCAGTGGGCCAGAGCTGTCCATCATTTTGGGCAGATATCTGATCGCTTCATGCTGTGGGACAATATGGCTTTATTGTTTGATACAGCACTGGTAATTATCTAAATATTATGCTCATTTCTGTTTCTTTACTCTAGACCCAAAATATAGTTATTCCCATGGAAATATTGAATACAAAATTTAATTCACCTTATATAATGACATGAGGTTGCATTGAAAAGTGCAACCTAATCTTTGGATTTTGTATGCTTATTAAAATCTTTTGTCTAGAAGACGTTTTCCTCAGTTTGTTTGGGGCCATTTGGAGATTTCCCCAAACACAGGAGACATTACAAAAGGCTCTTTAAGTTGATTAGGTCTCTAACCAGTTTTATTATTATAGTTGCATTCCTGCACACTGTTAGGCAACTTTAATTTGATTAACTTCAACAGGATTTAAATAGCCAAAATATGTGCAAGATTAAGGAGTGTATATGCTAATTGTTCAGTATGTCATAGTTCTGTGCTTGCCTGTCTTTCTTACAAAAAATGTTCTTTTAAATTTACACTGTATAAGTAGCATTAAAAAATCAGACAGTTGGGAATTTCTTATAAAACACACAGAGAGAGAGAGAGAGAGAGAGAGAGAGATTGTGCTGCATAGTTTAATTTGGCATTTGATGTAATACTAGTTCTTAAGGCAATTCAGTGAGATCATAAGATTATTTAGCACATGTGCCGACCAGGGAACCCCAAATTGCCCCCTTCTTCAGAATTCAGTAGTTCTTTACTGTTTACACTGTGTTTTGTTGTTATTATTTATTCCGCCTCTGGCTTTTCTTCGCAAATGAAGATTCAGGAAGGACTCATCTCGCGCTTTCTGCAAGCGTGCTGATGACTGAAAAGGCCAATCTGAGATAAACAAGTCCGGTTGCAGAAAGCACAGCAGAAGGGCTCCTTGGGTGATGTTTCTGGGTTGTAATTCTTTCTGTGTTGTCATTTCTCTTCAAGACTTGTTCAGTGTGAGTTCTCAAATAAAGCTGCAGCATTGTGGGTAGTGCGTCTCCATGCCTTCTGATGTGAAGCCAGGGCGGATCATTGTTGGTGATCAATTTGGCCAAGCCTGAGATGTTCTTTCAGGGAATCTTTGTATCGCTTTTTTGGAACGCCCCTCTTATGCTGACCCGTGATGAGGTCACCATGGAGTACTATTTTGGGGAGGCAATGGTCCTCCATCCTAGAAACGTGCCCTACCCAGCGCAGCTGTGTTCCCAATATCATGGCCTCAATGCTGGTGATCCCTGCTTGCTCAAGGACAGCAACATTCGTCACATAGTCAGTCCAGTGTATATTTACGATTGTACATATACAGCGCTGATGAAAGCGTTCGAGGATCATAAGTGTTCGCGATAGGTGACCCATGTTTCAGACCCGTAAAGCAGAATAGACAGTACAGTACAGTACAGTACAGTGGCTCTGTACACACTGATTTTTGTGCTTCACCTCAGGTGTTTGTTACTCCAGACTCTTTTGTGAAGTCTTCCAAATGCAATATATGCCTTTGCTAATCTGTGATCGATCTCTTTGTCAATCTTGGCATCTGAGGAGATTCTGCTTCCCAGGTAGGTGAACTGATGAACAGACTTGCACAGATTTGCTTACAGCAATGTGGGAATGGTGGTGCAGGCTGGTAGAGAACTTCCGCTTTCTTCAGGTTGACTTTCAGACCAAACAGCTCTGCAGCTGTTGCAAAGCAGGATGCTAGACACTGCAGAGCTACTTCTGTGGGGGCAACAAGGGCAGCAGCATCAGGGAAGAGCAGCTCACAGACTAGATAGTTTAGAGTCTTAGTGCGAGCCCTCCCCTACAACAAGGGGGTGTCAATGGGGAGGTTATTATTTATTAAATGTTGTTTAAATAGTGTAATCAAGCTGCAGCTTTCCTCAGTGGTGTACATTACAGAAAAATTGTCTCCAAGTATATGTAGTCTTAAAGGTGCTGCTACATTCCTTCTCCCTCCCACCCTTCCTCCTTTTTATGCTGCAAGAGACTAACATTTGAAAAATAGAATTATAGAATCATAGAGTTGAAAGAGACCTCAAGGACCATCCAGTTCAACCCCCTGCCATGCAGGAATACACAATCAAATCATTCCCGACAGATCGCCATCCAGCCTCTGTTTAAAAATCTCCAAAGAAGGAGACTCCATCACACTCTGAGGCAGCACATTCCACTTCTGAACAGCTCTTACTGTCAGGAAGTTCTTCCTAATGTTTAGGTGGAATCTCTTTTCCTATAGTTTGAACCCGTTGCTCCATGTCCTAGTCTCTGGAGCAGAAGAAAACAAGCTTGCTCCATCCACAGTATGACAACCCTTCAAATATTTAAACATGGCTATCATGTCTCCTCTCAACCTTCTCTTTTCCAGACTAGACATGCCCAGTTCCCTAAGCTACTCCTCATAGGGCATGGGCTCCAGACCTCCCACCATCCTGGTTGCCCTCCTCTGGACACATTGCAGCTTCTCAATATCCTTCCTGAATTGTGGTGCCCAGAACTAGTCACAGTATTCCAAGTGAGGTCTAACCAAAGCAGAATACAGTGGCACTATTACTTCCCTTGATCTAGACAGTATACTCCTATTAATGCAACCTAGAATCGCATTGGCTTTTTTTAGCTGCTGCATCACACTGCTGACTCATGTTCAGCTTGTGGTCCACTAAGACTCCTAGATCCTTTTCACATGTACTGCCCTCAAGCCATGTGTCTCCCATCATATATATCTATGCATTTCATTTTTACTGCCCAAGTGTCGTATCCTACATTTCTCCCTTTGAAATTTGTTTTGTTAGTATTGGCCCAGCTTTCTAATCTGTTGAGGTCATTTTGGATTCTGATGCTGTTCTCTGGGGTATTAGCTACCCCTCCTAATTTGGTGTCATCTGCAAACTTGATAAGCATGTCCTCTATTCCTTCATCCAAGTCATTGATAAAGATCTTGAATCACACTGGACCCAGGACAGAACCCTGCATTGTATACTTCACAGGGGGAGCATTTAAGGCTTAAAAGAATATACCTCCACATGTTGGTTTACAGCCATCAACTCAACTTTGACTTATGACAACCCCGTGAATGAGAGACCTTCATGTCACCCTATCATCAACAGCCTGCTCAGGTCTTGCGGACTCAGGCCGTGGTTTCCTTGATTGAGTCTATCCTCTTTTATTTGTGAATGTAGCTTTTTAAAAAATACTTTACCCTCTAGCCAGGCTGCTTTCAAAACATTTTAAGGAAATGGTGCCCAATAGCATAATATTTATGTTAAAAAATATTCCGCAACACTTTCAATCTGATTTTTAGACTTTTGGTTTGATCCCTGATAATTGGTTTACAAATGCATTTTAATGTGTGTGATGATTAAAAGGGAAGCCATTTGAGAGTTCTTTCCTTCCAAATGCTAGTTCATAGCTGGGGTCCAGGCCAGCTGACATAACATCATTCATTTTTCTTTTATTTCATAATAAATTTTTGAGCCTAGAGGCACCAGACACATGCAAATTCGTCTGCATTCTGGTGTTGAGGTGGAATAATATTTTCCCGATTTAAAAGTACAGCACATTGTATTTCATTTCTGCCGACGTACCTGCAAATGCAGTGGACACAATAAACTACGGTATATGTCAAGCATACTGGAATTTATGCAATTTGTTTTCAGTAAATAGCTGTTTCCACCCCCACCCCACCCCCCACATTTTGTCCAGCATCCCTCTGAGGCCTTAGAGAATGGTCCAACATAATTTATAGTTTGCTGGAGCATATAGACTTTTCATCATTGTCCGACTGAAATTTTCTTGAATATGGACACTACCCCTTCTCACTCTGCTGCCACATGTTCCCTGGGATGACACCTTGCAGTGGTGTTACTTTTGATCATAGTATTCATGAAAATATTCAACACAGAGTGGAAACTTTTATAATGCATAAAGTTAACTTAGTAAACAGTTAAAGCTTTCAATGTTTTCATTTTGATAGGTCCTGTACAATCAATTTGAGTGCAATATTTCTTTGCAGCCCTGGTGGTGAGTGGAACATAGTACAGGAAGAAGACAGACACACACCTTCATGGGTTATAGAAGGCCACATCTTTATTCATTATAGCTGTAGAAGCTTTGCTTAGCATGGGGCAGTGGAGCCAGACATCTGTTAACCTGCCTCCCATCCAGGAAATAATTTTAGCAGCTTCTACAGGGTGAACTCGGGGATGACAGAAAGCACGATATCTACTGCCTGTATGTAAACTGCTGTATTGTTCTTTTGTCACCTGGGAGAGGGGCAGATCCGTGGAAACTTTGCTCCAAGGTACGTTAAGGCTAGGGGATCGTGGGCATACATGCCTAATCTCCCCACAAAGTGGATCCGTCCCCATGCAAAAATTGCAAAGTTATGACAACTATCAAACAGCCATGTGTAAGGAATAAAGCTCTCCCACAAAACTCAATATATCAGTAAACCTAATTCCAGATATAATGCTGAGGCAGGGTGGCAGGTCATTTGAAGCCCAGATTTAGGCTGTACGTTGTTGGAAACTGCTGTTAGTCCCTCAGGCAGACATGGCAGAGAATGTTCCTGCTCAAGCCCACCTACAAAACCCCACAAGTTCTCCAGGCTGGCCTCTTTATCGGACAATGTCTCTCTGTGACTTAACCACTCTGTGACTTAGGAAGCCCATGAAAACTGCCCAAGCTCCTTGGACATTACCAATGTGCCCCAGGGAGGAACTGCTCCTGTTCTTTATCCCTCAGCCACTCAGGAATATAATCCCCATGTAAAGTTGGGCCCAAATATTTTACGTAAAAAGAATTTCACAACATTCAAATTAAACTGCTGCCTAAATGTGGCATTTTATAAGGCTTAGCAGAAGTGTTCAATGGAGCATGCTTTCTTTTTTCTGGTTTGTATTTTTCCACCAATCCTTTTTCCTGTAGCTATGGTAAGGATAACTATAATGTCTAATCTAGAGTTGCTCAGATGCAAAAGTTTTTTTGTATTATAATGTGATTATTATAATGTGTGCAGAAAAAACATACGGATTCTGATGTAAATGCAAATTTGCATCAGATTAAAAAAAGGGGGGCAGGAAGGTTTACCATCATACATTATATACATCAATGCACAGGGTTTCAGCTGCAATTCCCATGTTGGGCAATGCATCAGTTTTCTCTGCCTACCAATGTTACCTATCCATGAATAGTATATACAGGGTGTGCTACATTTAAAATGTAACATGCCAAATTTTGTTGTTGTTTTTTTCTTCAGATTTTGGATGTCATTATGGGGGTGGGGTTTGGCATATATTTGCAAAACCAAACAAAATGCCCATGCCCACCTTCCTCACTGTGCTACAATTGTTAATTATTATTAAAAGATCATCTTGAGTACATGACCCTGCCCAACTATGAATCACATAGAGAACATTAAGACGTCACTGTATTACACGGTGAATCAGATTTGACTGTGTGTGACTGCTATGCACAAGTAACCCCCATCCTATTCCTCAATTGATAAGAAGAGAAGATGCATCCTTATTTTTTGCTCCACAGTCAGTGCTGGAAGATAGAATGTCCTTGTGCTCTAAATCCATGTCTAATTGTACAGTATCATTTGACTAGTTAAAAAAGTGTATGAATTGGAATATGCATTTGGTTATAAATCTAAGTGCCGACATTATCCTTCTATATTACTTTCAGCAGTGGTCATTCATATGTAAATCCAAACACACATTCTTTACCACATTTGCCCAAGTATTGAACTATCCATCACTCAACCAATAAGAGGCATGAGGGATCATATTGCAAACAAACATTAGATAAAGGAGCACAGCAAAGAATTTCAGAAGAAAATCAACCTGTGCTTTAGAGATTATAGCAACTGCCTTTGATTCTGTCAAACATGAAAAAATATGGATCACTCTTAAAGAAATGTGTGTACACAACATTTGATTCTTCTACTCAGGACAAGAGATTACTGTTAGGACAGAATACAGAGAAATGGAATGGTTTCCAATTGGTAAGGCGGTCAGACAAGGCTGCATTTTATCATCCTATTTGTTTAACTTGTATGATAAATGTATCATATGTACACCTGGAATAGACTCAGGATAGAGGCATGAGAATTGTCTACAGTCCAAATGCCTACAATCCAAGATATGCTGATGATAACATACTACTAGTAAAAAATAGCAAAGACTTGGAATGATAATTGAGGAAGATTGAGGAAGAAAATGCAAAGGCAGAGTTACCTTTAGACATTTTAAAACAACAACAACAAGAAGAAGAATAGTCACCACAGATGATTTACATAACTTTAAAGTGGATACTAAAGACATCAAAATAATCAGATTTTCTATACCTTGGCTCAGTCATAAATCAAAATGGAGACTGTAGTCAAGAAATCAGAAGAAGACTAGGACTTAGAAGGGCAGCTATGTAGGAGCTAGATAAGATTGTCAAGTGTAAAGATTTATCAATGAATACTGAATTCAGGATCATAATTTCTGACTGCTGTATATGGTTGTGAAAGCTGGGCAGTGAACAAGGCTGACAGGAAGAGAATCAACTTATTTGATAAGTTGTGCTAGAGGAAAGCTCTGCAAATAACTTTTTTAAAAATTTATTTATTTATACCCCGCTCTTCAGCCACAAAGTTATCAGAGCAGCTTACAAATTGTTTTAAGCAATAGCAGTTTACACATTTACACTGCAATAAGCAGTTTCCAATGTGTGTTAACTAATTGCCCCCACAAGCCGGGTACTCATTTTACCAACCTACAAAAGAATGGAATACCATGGTCTGTAAAAAGACAAATAAAGAGGTCTTAGATCAAATCAATCCTGAACTCTCCTTGAACTGAGGCTGTTGTACTTTGGACATAACATGTGATGACATGACTCATTAGAAAAGACAATAATGCTTGTTAAGATAAAAGGCAGACAGAAAAGAGGAAGACCTCATTACAGATGGATGAACTCAATCAAGGAAACCACAGCAAGGTTTGCAAGACCTTAGGATTGCCATAAGTCAAACCTGTTGTAACAGCAAGTAACAACTGCCCCAGTAACAGGGAATATTGCCCCAGTTGTCTTAACAAGAGAGACATGTTTCCTCTTCCTGGCAGATTCCCCTTCATGAACAGCTTTTTTACCCTATTTCAAAGGGAAGGCAAATTTCTGGGAGAGTAAAAATGTTTATGAATTCCACTCTCTGCTTTTGGCCCCATATAAGTATGTGATTATCATAGAATCATAGAATTGCAGAGTTGGAAGAGACCACGAGGGCCATCCAGTCCAGCCCCCTGCCACGCAGGGGGGTTTAACTTATATGCTAAATGTATCATATGTACACCTGGAAATCTTGATCAAAGCATCCCCGACAGATGGCAATCCAGCCTCTGTTTAAAGACCTCCAAGGAAGGAGACCCCACCACGCTCCGAGGGAGTGTGTTCCACTGCCGAACAGCTCTTACTGTCAAAAAGTTCCTCCTAATGTTGAGGTGGAATCTCTGTTCCTGGAGCCTGCATCCATTGCTCCGTGTTCCAGTCTCTGGAGCAGCAGAAAACAAGCCTGCTCCATCCTCAGCGTGACATCCCTTCAAATACTTAAACAGGGCTATCATATCACCTCTTAACCGTCTTTTTTTCAGGCTAAACATACCCAGCTCCCTAAGTCTCTCCTCATAAGGCATGGTTTCCAGACCTTTCACCATTTTAGTTGCCCTTCTCTGGACACGCTCCAATTTGTCAATATCCTTTTTGAATTGTGGTGCCCAGAACTGGACACAGTATTCTAAGTGAGGTCTGACCAAGGCAGAATAGAGTGGCACTATTACTTCCCTTGATCTAGACACTATACTTCTATTGATACAGCCCAAAATCGCATTGGCCTTTTTAGCTGCCGCATCACATTGTTGATTCATGTTCAACTTGTGGTCTACTAGGACTCCTAGATCCCTTTCGCACGTAGTCTCGTTCAGCCAAGTCTCTCCCATCCTGAATCTATGCATTTCATTTTTCCGCCCAAATGCAGTACTTTACATTTCTCCGTATTGAATTTCATTTTGTTAGCTTTGGCCCAGCTCTCCAGTCTATCCAGGTCATTCTGAATTTTGATCCTGTCCTCCAGGGTATTAGCTACTCCTCCTAATTTGGTGTCATCTGCAGATTTGGTAAGTATGCCCCTAATTCCCTCATCCAAGTCATTGATAAAGATGTTGAATAGCACTGGGCCCAGGACAGAACCCTGTGGCACCCCACTGGTCACATCTTTCCAAGACGAAGAGGAGCCACTGCTGAGCACCCTTTGGGTTCGGCTGGTCAACCAATTACAAATCCATTGAACAGTTAACTTGTCTAGCCCACATTTTACAAGCTTGTTTGCAAGAATGTCATGGGGAACCTTATCAAAGGCCTTACTGAAATCAAGGTATGCAATGTCCACAGCGTTCCCTTCATCTACCAAGCTGGTAACTTTATCAAAAAAAGAGATCAGATTAGTCTGGCATGACTTATTTCTCTGAAACCCATGTTGACTTTTTGTGATTATGGCATTGCCTTCTAAATGTTCACAGACTCTCTGTTTAATGATCTGCTCTAGAATCTTCCCTGGTATTGATGTCAGACTAACTGGACGATAATTGTTGGGATTAAGAGTCCTGTACATTACTGGCCACTAAATGATGATGTTAGGAGAGAAATGTACTGTATGGTTATTTTTGCTGAACAGTTTTTGCACATTTACAGCTCAGATTGCCAACAGATAGCAGCAGAGAAATTGGTATCACAAGAAAGTTGGTGTCATATTCTTAAGTGTTACTGGTAATGGCAGCTCAAAAGACATTGGTCAAAGAAGAAAAAATGGAGAATGTGTGAAAAATGGAGAAATGATAAAATAAAATGTCAAGATAGCTGCAGATTAAATAGCTTTTGGGAAACCTTGTTCATTTTTATAGAGTATGGCCTGTTCATTTACAATAGAATAGTTTTTAGCAGTTGCATGAGCAAAGGGGAAAGCTGGCAGTTCCTGCTTGAGCTAGGGGTTGGGATTGTATTAATATGACAAGTGGCCAGAGGGGTTAGGTTGCATTCATTTGATATTTGTTGAGGGCTGTTTCAGATTATTTCACCCTTCATGTGCATAGGATCTGTCTATGCTAACATGCAAACTGAAAACTTCCCATCTTTAGCACTTTACTCCATGAGTATAGAACTTCAATCAGTAATGTCCCCAGTATGACATTGTAAAATGCTGTTTCGGGCTGTCTGTGATAGAGAATAATAACTTGACATCCTCTTGAACTGAAACCCTTGAGATATAAAATATCAGGTTCTGTTTTTCTTCCTTGGGATTCATCAGTTGAATTCAATGAACTTCTCATTATTCATTTGACAGTAAAGAATTGATCTTTCTCCAAGTTATTTGAAAAGGCCAGATGATATTATCTGTGAAATGGAGCTCTCTGCTCTTAGCTGTTCAGTGTATGGTGTTATAGCTTCTGCTTACCTGTAGGCAGAGCTAGAATACTAATTTATGAAGTAAGCCACCTACCACATGCCCAAATCCCATATTGTGTCACAAAACCTTATTCCAATGTATGAGCACCAAGGTGGAAATATGGAAAAGCTTTTTCAATAAAGTGTATACTGGCCAGCCTTTTGGGTGTTGTGGTGGCCAGAGTGGTGCCCAGTTTTTTGTGTGACGGCACATGTTATTATTTAGCTTGGATGTTGCTCCTTTGCACTCTAATAACCAAGAAAAAAAACAAGAATTCTTCCATCTGGTGGTGGGAGTGTTTGAAATATTATAGGCTAAGATCTAATGATGTGTTTGGATATCCAGCAAAACTGGGACATTTTCTCCATCCCCTCCTGCTGCAGCCCTCTGAGGAGAGAAAGATAACCCTGGTCCAGGTGGTTTCACAGATGCCCAAAGTAGGTTTTTCTGGCATATGGGGACGGCAGAAGCATAAGGATTCAGCTGGAGTACACCACTGTATTTTGGCTGTAGTTCGTTACACTAACATAGAAAATCTCTGTACCAGCAGCCATACAACAAGTGCAATCAGGCTTAAATCTCAGTTCTTGGCAAGTTGCAAATTAACATGTCCTTTGGCGCCAGTTGATACTTCAAGCCATTTGAGGTGGTTAAAATACATGATGCTTTTAATTCCACATTGCCCAAACTAAATGACTCTGTCAGTTCCCATTAAATAAATTTTAGAAAATGCAATGTCTGGAAAAGAAAAGAATCAAAACATAACATTTAATTGCCTCAGTTTTGAAATGTGAGTTTTGAATTTTTAGGGGAGGAAGAAAACGTAATACTTGACAGCATAGTAATTGGGAGAACAGTAGGTGGCAGTATTCATTGATCTCATGTGAAATGCACACACAGGGAGAGAGGTATATGCATGTATAGTGTTATCTACATTCATGGTCTTTTCAAATAATTAACAGGTCTGTATTCCAGTGGGCGTATAAGCTAAAAAATAAACACTGGGAAACAACATAAGAAGGGGCAAGATAAATGGAAATAATATTGGTTATGTTAACCATACTTTGGCTGAGATGGGATAGGGCATTGGGATTAGAAGGTTGTTCCAAAGGTGAACCAAGCAAGCATTTCTAAAAGAGGCAACTTTTCATGATTGATTGATTGACCTAGAACACAGAGAAGATGCTTTCCATATCTTTTTTGATCAAATGAAGCACTTGTGAAACAAGTATTTTCTTGGGGCAGGATCTGAATCCTTCCTTTGGGATATCTCTGCCTTGGCAGCCTAGTAGTGTGTTAAGAATCTTTGAGGCCCTCGTTACTTTGTTTGTCTGATTCAAAGGCTTTGCTCTCCCAGAGTGACATAAGCAGGCATCCTAATCCTGAATTCTCTTATGTGCCCCTTCATTTTCTTTCCCTAGGGGGTCCCACAGTCTTCCAAAACAGATTTGGGTTGATGGGAGATTCTAGGGGAGAATGGTTGTCCAGTAGACAAGACCACATTGAATTTTACCTCATTAACATATATTACTCATATTTGGAAAGTTAATTTCTTTTCCTTTAGATCAGGAAAAGTTATGTCTGGAAATTCCTTGGAAGTTGTATACTTAGTGTTGTATACAGTTGGTTGTGTGTCCAACTAAACTCTTACCGTTAATTCCTACATTTGTGCTTTCTGCGGTCCTCAAACTAGAAGCTAGATCAAGTTATCTCAGCTAAACATTCAGTGTCCTAACCAATATTTTATTCCTCACCTCAAAGGGCTCAAGCACATATATAATAGTTTCCATTTAAAAAAAAAAAAATTCACCTAACACTTGCAATTGCCAGTCACAAAGCAGTGCATGTGGGGAATGAAGAATGAATGTCTTGAGTGAGGAAAAGCACTTTCCTCTAAGACAGTGCTGGGAATATGTGGCCTTCCAGACATTGGACTACAATGCTTATCAGTTCTAGTGAGTAGAGCTAGTGATGAAGGATGATGGGAATTGTACATCAACATTTTGAAGGGTCATGCATTCCCCAGTCCAATGACAAGGCTTAAGCACTATAATATTGTAACCCATAATGTTGAATTTAACTACTCACAGTGACAGTTTTGTGGTTATTTACTGAGTTATTTCCTTCATTTTTAAAGATAATTGAGTTGCTTCTGCAGTTATTATGTATGTCTCTGATTGGTATACCTAAACTTACACAGTGCAAATAAGCATCTATTTGTTAAGCACATAATTATTTTCTTTTTCTACTTCATGCATGTTTTGTAGTATCATTAAGGCATAGTTGCAACAGTTGTAGATCTGTTTGCTTGCTCTGCCTTGACGTGCAAATGATCATTATAAATAGTGATCCTTATATTTAAATTTTCTTGGGTGAATGAGAAATTAGTCGGCTGATTATGTATGCTGATCCTATTACTGAATCTGTGTTGGTCTGAACTGGAACAAGCATCGGGATCTGATGAACCAAAAAATGTAATGGAATGATCCTGGTTCTTGAGCACAACTTGCTTAAGATCAGAGATGGGAAGTACAGTTCTTGAGGTGGTGATAGATTGCAACTCCCAGCATTCCCCATCATTAGTCATGATGGCTGTGGCTGATAGAAATTGCAGTCCAACAAGATGTGGAGGCTTCCGCTTTGTCTACCCCTTCTTACAATCAACGTAAGTAACTTTTTTATATAAAAAAAGAAAATACGGTGGTTAACAGGAACTCAGGAATTCCAAAATAAAATATATTTTCCCTCATCATTTTGTTTTCAGCTTTAGCCTCTAAGCTTTAAAAAGTGGAATTCCTTTCATTGGCTTTGTGTCACTTATAACTTTCCAGCTTTTTTCTTTAGTCTGCCATTTTAGTGCCTTCTTCAAATAGATCCACTGCTCCAGTAGAGATATTTGGGAAGTGGTGTTAAATTTTGTCAACACAAAATACAGTTTAAAAGAATGTTGTTCCTTACATAAGCTTTGCAAGGTATGAGCTGTGCAAATACATATTACTTTGACCACTTCACTTTAATGCAGCAAGAATGCCACAGGTTTAAAATTGAGTTTGTTTAAATGAGAGCATTAAAAGGTCAACCATTTCCTATGTATAATACCAGTGCATTTTAAAGAATATTTGTTTCTCTTTAGTGTTTAAAAAGGTTTTGCTGTGCCATCAAATCTGCTGTTGAGTATATTCATACTTTTCAGCAAGATAATTCAAGATGGGGAAAGGGTTAAGAAACGTGACTAATTTCAGTCCTATACCTGCCTATGCAGAATAAAGTACCACTGTGTTCAAAAGCCTACTGCCAATTAAGTCAACCAGGTACGCAAGTGTACATTTTCCTAGGAGTCAGCACTATTGAATGTGGACTTACTTATGAGAAAACATATATAAGATTGTGCTGTAAGGTTACATACTACCAGATGTGCTACAGCATAGTGTTAAACTCATCAGCAGACATAAGATTTAATTTATTTTATAATATATATAAACACATACTATATAAACCACAAACAATCGAGCAGTCATGTCTTTCTGTGTTATCTATTGCCATTGTTGCCTGTGCATTGAGGTTCTCGCTATAGCTATTACTATAAAACGTTCCCTAAGTACATAAAGGCTCTAATCGTTAAGATTTTTATTACCAGCCACCCATACAGAGCTGCAAATTGCCTTGTTTCAGATTTATTATGTATTACTCCAGAAATTCTATAAAGATCAAAAGAACTGATTACAATGTTGACCTTTGCATTAACTCATCTGAATTTAAATTCAAGTGTTTGATTTGGGAAAATAAGTCCATTTATCATAGGTCTGCTACTGAGGGGATTGTGCAGCCCTGATTGGGAGTGCTGAGACCAAATTTATTTATTGAGCGTAGGTTTGAAAATTGTTTGTAGGACAAGAGGAACAAAAGTTTGACCTGCCATTCTGGTGTGCCAGGGGAACAATGTAGCAGTTGCCCTTTTCCAAACATCTAGTGGTCAATCTGTTTCAATGTAGCACATGGAGACAGAAGATATTAATAGTTACCCACAAACAGACAGACAGACAGACACACACACACAGAGTTTTCAACATGTAAACCATTATTAGGCTTAAAATCAATGAGTCTCTTTCAGCGGAGTAAAGCAGTATGAAGGTTACAGCTGAAAAACATGGAAGAGAACAGAAATAGTAAAGTGTCAGAAAAGTAATACTTTATCTGGAAAATATTAAGGACTTTATACTCTGAGCAAAATTGAATAGATATGTTTTGTTGAATTAATAAAGTGGTGCCAATTATGGTGTAAAATACTTGCCTCCTTAAAAAATGGTTTCAAATAATGAAAGGTAAGGTGCTGGCACAGAGCCTGTTTAATATATTATGAAGATTATATGTATATTTTTAAAAATAAACCAATTTATATCATAAAAATTGGATAATACACTTTTGACCACTGTAAAATGGATATAGTTGAGCTTATTTCCTGCCTATGCTTGTATCCTTATTCAGATTAGCCCTTGGTTTTTATGTAATCTTAGATGATTAACTACAATGCTGATGACAATTTTCTACGATTTGCCTTCAGTAGTAACTCAGGTATGAACAGCAGTTCTATAAATTGAATAAATATCTGGACATAAGCCATCATCTTCATGTACTCATATGTAGATCCTGATATTGATGTTGCCAGCAGTTTTACAGTAGTTAGACATTCTTTAAACTCATCCAAAAAGATGTGGCAGATTACAGCAAGGGACATGCTCACACAATGTTCTGCTTAATGTGTGAGAGGTCTCAGGGTGGCATGATAAAAATCTAGCAGGCTAACAGTATCTGGGAAGATGGATCAGATAGAGTCAGCATGATGATTTGTCAGGATTAGAAAGATGAACTCTTCAGTAATTTAAACCTTCCATTCTTGATGAGTTAATCATTCACTATTCTCATTTATCAAATACACTTGACATCCTTCCTCATATCCATATACCTAGTTTCTCCTTTTTAGAGCACCTGTTTCTTCTTGGTTTTTCTTCCCTATAGGTATACTTTGCTCTCCCAGTTTACCTGTCCTTCACCACCCAAAGATCTTTTTCTCTCTCAGACTTCATGATTCTGTCCACTCTTTCAAGCTGACCCTCACTCTTGGAACTCCTCCCCAGAACAGCTTTATGGTGCTAAGTCTAATTTTTCATCTTGAAAATCTATATTATCTTTGAAACCCTTGGCCTAACACCTTCATCCACATCATCATCTAAAACTGAGGCTAAGCATAATAACATAATTTGCTTGAAGTCATCCTTGTTAACTCTTGCCTCTCTTAATCCTCCTCTTCTCTTTTTTCAAATCTTTGTCTCCCCCCCCCCTTCCTCTCTTTCTCTCTTGATGAAGGTTCAGATTGTAGATTTTCTGAGGCTGAAGGCTTTCTTTAGTGGAAACACAGACTTGCATTACTTTTGTAAGGCAGTGTATAAATTTGGTCTGCTAGAAGAAATAACCACAATGAAATTCTACTTTACAAAGAATAGCAAAACCTCTGTCCCCAAAATGTGAAATGTGCCTTCCTATTCTGCATCTCCTCTTCCTACCCCGCCCCCCAGTGTGAAACTGAAAGGCTTGAATAAAACATCTCACAGACAAACACGCACTCTTCTGGAAGTTTGTAGATGTGTCAGGTCAGATGTCTGTCAACAGTGAGGTACTAGCACATGGCATGACAACATGTTTGCTGGGTTTTCTGTCATGCTGCTCTGTCCATGAACAATTTAATGAAAAGAAGAAGCAGGTGGGATCCGAATCTGATTTCTGGTGTGAAATAGGCTTGCCTTGTTGTATGTTTTATAGTGATTTGGAACTGTCAAGCCACTTTCAGCAGCTAGGAAGATGGACAGGTTTTAGTAGCAGAGCTGATCTGCATTCCACCCCAAGGACCTGCATAAGAGATTTAGAATGCAGCACTGTAATGGTTACTGATTTTGAGAACTGAATAATATTTATTCAAGTATGTTATTGTTGCTTTATCACAAAATTAAGGTACAAGAATGCTTCTGACTAATAGCAAAAATGAAAGGCATGTAAGATTTCATTTTATTTTTGTAAAGAATCAAAATATGGTTATTTCAAATTTCTTATGTATTGATTTTCCTTGGGGGTTTTTCCAGGCTGTGAGGCCATGTTCTGGAATAGTTTCTTTCTGAAGTTTCGCCTGCATCTGTGGCTGGCATCTTCAGAGAAAATTCCTATGTATTTTCATTGGTTGTGGCTTGGAGCATACTCTTAAAATATTAAATAATTCTGTGATACTTAATTATAGTTAAACACACTGGACCACAGCCGCTTTTAGATTTCAGAACACAAAGGGTAGCATGCTACAATTTATATTCTGCATTGCTTTCTTTGTGGACTTACTTACTTGCCTTTATTGGATATGGTTGATATTTGACTCAGCTTAGAAAAGTGACTTTAGAGAAACCATCTGACTTCCTTCACCTATAACCAGACTGTGTTTTATTCAGTTTTTATATGTTTAATTTCCCCATGTTGAAAAAGCAATACTGTTAATATTCACTTGTTTAAAAGTTATTTTAAATTAATCCAATAAATCCTGCTAACTATATATATATTAGTTCCATCAGTTTTTGGTTAAAAAAGAACAACAACAAAAAACTCAAGTCTTCCTTGATGTGGCAGTTTATCACAAAATGGTTGAACAGTCTGGCTCTTTTCTTAACAGTGAAATCAGAATGGGGTTACCTACCATTGCAGAAATTTAAAAGGCTAGTGGTTGCCAAAAGTTGATAAGCAACTTGAAAACACAAACACACACATTTAGTTTCACTTTGCTAACAAAGTATGATTTGCAATTTTATTTAGCATGGCTGTTCTTGATTGCATTACTGTCAGACATACATATATTGTGATGCCTTACAAATATAAAATGAAATCTTATAAGCCTTTCACTTACACTGTTAGTCAGAAACATTCTTGTGCTTTAGCTGATTGAATACTTACCTTGTTCACAGCAGATGTGGTCTTTTTCCTAAAGAGTAAATGTGACTCTTTCTATGGTGTAGGATATCTTCAGAATAGAATAAGTAGATAGCTAAATCTGCAGTCATCTCTCTGTTTACCCTGAAATGGATTTCCACATGTTTGTTGGCAAAATATTTAAGAGTCCAGTCATAAACACCATGCAACATATTTTGAAGTGGATTTCATTGACACTAGTAGGATTTGCTTCCAAGTAAGGTTGCTAAGAATAAGGGCATAAACATTCAATGTTATTTCATGTTTTAAAAATTCTCCAGTAAACTGATTAATGCATGTCTTAAAAACATTTTTGAAGGAATGATAGAAAGGATTTATTAAAAAAAAAGCTGTTCTTCAAGTAGAGCTCTCTTTTTGTGTGGTATATATTTCAGGCTAATAATCAAGGCTTACTGTGGGTCAGCATGTCATATCCCAGTGGTGTCTAGTGAGATGGAGGGTTATCTTATATGTCAGCTAGATAACCCTGTGAACAATTTTGAGCAGTCAAGATAATGGGACTGAATTCTGAAGCAAAGCAGAATTCTGAAATAAGGCTAGAAATATCCCAGAGTACCATGCTATGTGTCCGCAAAATAATATTTCTTACAACTGCAGTCACCTTTTGGCATCATTAGTCATTTGAGTCTGACAACATTCTCCTTAATAGGGTGCAATTAAGGGAATGGTAGAATCAAGTGCATAATCCCATACTGAACAAGAGAGCAAGTTTGCAGTCATGGGGATGCTTACTTGAAAGTAATTTCCAATGAAACCAAAAGAACTATTTCAAAGTAAATATATTAGGATTTGTTCAACACAGTATACAGAGTGCGGGAGGACAGTATTGTAATACAAGTACTGTACTTCTTCTTGGAAATACAACATATATATTCTTCAGATTTAGATATCAGGGTGTAATTCACTACAGGTTAAGTATCCCTTATCTAGAATTCTGGAATCCAAAATGCTCCAAAATCTGAAACTTTTGGAGGTACAACACATGTGTACCTGTACTGTATTTGTGAGGCTGGAGAGAGATGTGGCTGGAGAAAGATGTGAGGATCTGTGAAATGACAGGAATCGATGCCTCCTGCCATTCCCAGATCCTTGCATCTCTTTCCAGTTGAATGAACAAGCAAGAGCACTGTAGCTGCCACCTCAAAGGTGGAAACAGATGGCTGACAGCCCCACCACTGTTGAAGTTGACTGCAATTACTGGGTTCCCATCCACAGAAGACTTGGGTAGGAAAGGCACTGACTGGGATCTGGCAGGGGGGCGGGGAGGACTGAGTTTTTTGGTATGGGGCTCTCCAGATTTTGCACAGGCAGCCATAGTGACTGCTGCTGTTCCGCCACCGCCAGCCGAAGTGAGGTCTACAGTGGGATGCTGCAGCGGTTCAGGGAGTCCTGGTGACACAGTGGTTAAATGCTGGTACTGCAGCCACAAGTGTCTATGTGTTTGATTACAGTGGAGATGGGGGGATATGAAGATGTATGAATGGAGTGTGTGTGTGAAAAGAGGAGTCGGGCCAGCAAGGGCTTCACCCAGTTCAGATAGTGGACTCATCCACTGATGGCATGTCCCAGACTGAGCAACAATACAGAATTCATGTTTAAAATGAGATGCTCCCCATGGCATGTCCCCATGGCTAGGACTGGGTTTGGGTTTGGTGCGTTTGGGAATTTAAATATAGAATATATAGAATATATAAATATAGAACATTCATGGCTCAGTCAGTAAAATAAACTGATGCTTTCTGCTTGATGTTTGTGAAATCTAAGCAAACTTTAATAAAGGAAAGCAATCATAAGACTAGCTTCAGAAGGTTGAGTCATAACATTATGAAAAGTTGGGTTTTAATCATAACAATCAGTGGTAACATATAAGAAGGTAAAGCCCAGATTTTGTCACTGCTATCTTACTTGTTCACTTGCCTATTATAAGTACTGTACAGTATTTATTTGTCTCTGTTTCTTCAAAAATGTATATTTTTAAGGTGTTAGTATTATGGAAGTGAGTTACATTTTCAACATCTATTGGCTTTCTTTGAGCGCACCAACATTGTATGTTGATAAATGAAGTAAGCTTATAAAGGTATTTCTTTAGCTATTGTGAAACTACCATCATAATAATAGATGACAAGGTGACTTACGTAGCCCTAAGTCAGCCAGTAGAGGCCACTCATAGTGTGCTACATAAAACTGGACAGTAATTTGATGATATAGTTTTCCTTCTCTTGGTTTGTATACACTCAAACTAAACACATCACAATTACCTGGCTTGACCCTGCCAACAGTTGTTTTTTTAATGTCCCATTTTCTCTCTATTTCACAGCACACTTTTTTTCCTCTGACTGAGCAAGCCTTAAAATGAAAACAGATGAAAAGAATCTGTTTAACCACATCTCCAATCATAGTCTTTTTTTCTTTAAAGCCTCTTTTTAGGAATATATATTTGGTCTTACAAATATTTGTATTTCATTTTGTGTTCTCTCAGATAAGAAGAATGTTTGAAGAATATTTGAAATTGAAATAAACTTGCTATATGAGTTTTTCATATTGTATGTGATTTAGTGGATGGTTACATCATTCCCTCCAAAATTTCCTACATTTTTTCACCACTTCCAGGTGAACACATATGTTTTTAACTAAAATTGGACTGGAATTTTGTTGGGTTCCTCCATCAGTGCAGGGGAAGTCTGCAACAGCACCAGTGGCAAGATGTGAAAGGCTGCAGGAACAGCAGTGATAAGGGAAAAACAACAAAACTGGCAGCATCTGCCACATAAGAAGACAGATATGGACTCCAGTTGGCCAGTTTCAAAATGTTTGGCTTCAGGCTGGGTTGAGGATCATCTGAGCTAAAAGCACACTAGGAAAAGTGGCCTGGAAATTACTCATACAAAAAAGAAAGCTGGATGTCTGGACCAAATTACTGCATAGATTTAGTATATCATATACTCCTTGGTTTTTACATCATTGTTGTTGAAAATTGGTACTATTTTGTATTGTTTTGTGTATGAATGAAATGTTACAATAACTAATTGCATATATTTTTCCAATTTCCATTGTTATTGTTGTTATTATTGCATGTATCAGAATAATATTACGATTTAAAATATATTGACACAGGTTGTCACATTCTTGCCTAGTAGATACTCCCTCTTTGCTATGGAAATTATTCATGCCAGAGGACAGGCAGTTGTCTAAGCCATTCCCATGGTTGCCTTCTCCTCACACAAGTGGAGGGATTGTGGATCAGCTATTAAGGTAGCGCAGTATAGGATTCTGAGCAGAAAGCTGGCCTATGTATATGAACAATTTTCTTGTTGTTATATGTTATTCTCATGGTAACTATAATATACAGGTTGAGTATCCCTTATCCAAAATGATTTGGAGCAGGAGTGTTTTGGATTTCAGATTTATTTATTTATTTTGAATTTTGGAGTATTTGCATCTACGTAGTGAGATATCTTGGAGATGGGACACAAAATTCATTTGTTTCATACATACCTTATACACCTTTCATACACATCTTATACAGCTTAAGGTAATTTTATGCATAATATTTTTAATAATTTTGTCCATGAAACAAAGTTTGTGTACACCGAACCATCAGAAAGCAAAAGTGTTATTATCTCAGTTACCCATGTGGACAATTTTGGGTTTTGGAATATTTTGAATTTTGGATGTCCAGATAAGGGATACTTGACCTGTAACTGACATGCTCTCACAAACATCTGACATATTTAAAACTTTGTGTCAGAACAATATCATCTGTTTAACAATAACAAAAAATCCATAACCCCTGCCTCTCTACTCACAGGTGGTATCTGAATTTTTAAGCAGAGTCATGTTTTCTAAAAACTCTTATTTTGATCAGCTGTACTGATACCCTTACCAGATTTCTATCCATAGGGGAATGACTAGGCATATGTATATGCAACAGGGATATATACAACCTGCTCTTCTACTTCCCTAAGGTATTCACATCTTCATTAGTCACAAGATACTAGGACATTACAACCACGAATTATGAAAATGAAAGGCCTTCTGACTGGCTATGTTGAACAAATCTGAGATCTAGTGAGTTGTTCACTAGACAAATCATCCCTATTTATGTGTAAATTTCTTGGAAATTATATTTTGTTTGTTATTCATATATTTCTTATCCATTCCAATACATCTTAGTGACTTTCCATGGAATGCTCACATTTATTAAATTATGGATTATGTATTTTGTGCAAGATGGAGACTTAAAAACATTTTTCCATAAGTATGGCTAGAGGTAAACAACCAATTTTAGTCTAGAAAATAGCTTCTGCTTCTGTCAACATGTTGTTTATTTTCTCCCTGAGATAAAAAGTTCAGTTTTCTGATATTTGTACCAAGATAAAGTCAGTAAACAAGATTAATATAGTGTGGAAAAGGTTGTCAGCAGCCCTGGCAAAGGAAATAAGTTGCCTGTACACAGAACATACTGTAAACTGAATAAAAGTGTCAGGTCCACCATGAGATAATGTGATCATGAACCTCTAACAAAGCATGACATAGGCACAGTCGGCTTTTCTTATAGCCACAGTGTAGAAAATGGATTACTATATTCCAGGGATACCCACTGGAATAGCATGAAAACCTCATTTTGAGATTAATGCAGGATGCAACCGAAGAGTTGAGCCAAATGTTTGCCTCTATTGTTAAAGTAACTATTGAGTTGTTAATGTTGCAATCGGCATAAGTTGCATTTTTGTTTTTGAAATAAAATTAGAATTAGAATCAGAATTTCAAACCATGTAAACTTCTCTGAGAGACAGAGGGTGGTTTTTTCCAAGTCAAATATTAAAACAAAGCATTTGTCTTCTTTTTTTTATACAGTGAAGAAAAATCCTGTGGATTTTTGTTTGTTTTGTTTTTTTATTTTTATTTTTTTGCTTCCTAACCAGTGAGATTTAATACAGAAATATTTCAGGATGTAACAGTGACAGTTTCTACATGCATTGTAGAAACGGACCATTGCTTTATGTATGCATGCCTGTGCTCAGTGTCATAGGCCTCCACACTGAAAGAGTAGGCAGCCAGATTCCATACAAACATTTTGGACTGTGGCTTCCATGATCCCTATTTAGTATAAACGTACTCAAAACATCAAGAATATACTATTACGGGCAGATTTTGATTTTCCGGTTGTGCAAAATAGTGTTATTGCCAAGGAACATTACATCTGTGGATATTGTTCGGTATGCAGACACAGCAACAATCTGAAATGTTTTGTGAATACTGTTGATGGTAGAAGTTATGAAATATACAATTTTTTTACATGTGCTAGTAAAAATGTCATATACATAATTGAATGCCCTTGCAAATTAATTTATGTGGGGATGACCAGCAGGGCGATAAGAACTCGGATCACAGAACACAGAAGTTGTATCAAAAACCATAAAATAGAAGACCCATTGGTAAAACATTTTCTTGAGAAACATCATACTTATGATTCATTCAAATTCTGGTGCATAGATGGGATATCCAATACTAAAAACATAAAACAATTACAGATATTGGAACTCAAATGGATTCATCGTTTGAAATCTGAACCCCCAGTGGGTTTAAATGAAAATGTGAATTGGCTAGTTTGAGTCTTTTGCTGTCCTTCCACACCTTAAATTTCCCCTTAGTTCTTTTCTTGAGTCTTGGCAGGATGGTTGCCACTACCGGTTTGACTAGTTATAGAAAAGGTTCTGTGAACAGGAGAAGAACTTCATTTAAATTCTGGTGCATTGATGGGATATCTAATACTAAGTACATAAAACTACTACCAAGATTGGTACTCAAAAGGACACATGGTTGGTAAATCTGTACCCCTGGTGGGTAAAGATGTGAGTGTAAGTGGTTGGTTGAATTTTCATTGTCCTTCCACACCCTAAGGTTTCCCTAGGATCTTATCTTGAGTCTTGGCAGGATTGTTCCCATCACCAGTTCAGCTGGTTATATAAGAGACTCTGTGAGCAGGAGAAGTACCTTGTTGCTTTTGAACTGAGCAGAGTCACATTGTGTGAGCTGTTGAGTTGATATATATATATATATATATATATATATATATATATATAGAATGCTTGTAGGCCACTGAGGAAGACTGTTGTCGAAATGCATCTGGCCTTGAATTTTTATTATTTACTATTATTATAATATTTTATTTTTAGCATTTGCATGCTTTTCAGTGGGGTATTGTCACCCTTTTAGTAATTTTACTGACTCATCTACTTCAGGGGTCAGGGTTTTTTTGGCCTTGATTTTTGGTATTTTTATTATCATTAGATACTTATTTGTAGTATTTGTATACTTTCTAGTGGGGTATTTTCACCCTTTCAGAAATTTAATTTTATTGGGTTCTCTGCTCCAGGGTTTAGTTATCCTTTTATTTCTTCATATTGTTGCTCTTTTATAATTGGAAGTGGGATTGGTTTATCCTGGTTATTTTTTGGCAGAACCCTTCAGTTTGGTTTTTTGATTCCATGATCCCTAGCCAGCATGGTCATTGATCAGAAGGACACCAGGTTATCTACCCATCCACTAGAGAAGTGATTCCCAAAGTGGGCAGTACTTCTCCCCTGGGGTGGTGGAAAGCTCCATGGAGCCAGTGATGGGAAAGGGACAGTAGGGGTGTGTGGAAGGACAGCAAAAGACTCAAACTACCAATTCACATTTTCATTTAAACCCACTGGGGGTTCAGATTTCAAACGATGAATCCATTTGAGTTCCAATATCTGTAATTGTTTTATGTTTTTAGTATTGGATATCCCATCTATGCACCAGAATTTGAATGAATCATAAGTATGATGTTTCTCAAGAAAATGTTTTACCAATGGGTCTTCTATTTTATGGTTTTTGATATAACTTCTGTGTTCTGTGATCCGAGTTCTTATCGTCCTGGCAAAGCTCACAAATCTTAAAACAAGGTACCCATCAAATTTGAAAGCTCCTTTTCCCTGCTGCTGCTTTCTCTCCCATAGCTACGTGCACTAACTCCTGCTCCAGTCAGTCTGTTTGCCTCAAAATGGAACCACTGAGCTGCAGAAGTGATGCCATGTGCCAAAGCCTCATGAGAGTTTCCTAACTGCTGCTACTACTGCTAGAGAAACATGGCTAAGGACTTGGCTGGCAGCCTGGAGTTACTCTGGTACTCCTGCTTTCCCTTGCCAAACAGGCCAATAGAAAAGGTACTAAAAAAATGCTGGGGGCGTGGGCAGGGAGATGACTTGAAGCTTGATGTTGCTGCTTCTGTGATTGTCCTTCTTTCCTACTGGAGTGAGCAAACATGCACACACATGCACCCTCCCTCCTCACAATCCCTTCATCCCATCCCGTGCCTACCTCTCTGCCTGCCTGCTTGCCCAAGTGAGCAAACATACACAGTCACCCTTCTCATGATCCCCTCATCCCATCCCCTTCTTGCCTGCCCACACAACTGAGCAAACACACACACACATGCACCCCCTCCTCACTATCCCTTTATCCCATCCCCTTCCTGCCAACTTGTGTGAGTGAATGAGTGAGCAAATGCACAAGTGACCCTCCATCCCCATCTCATCCCCTCCCCCCTGGAGTAAGTGCACTAGCAGGGGAGTGTGTGCACAGCTGGACTACAGCCTTCCCGTTTGATTTCCTCCCAGCAATACTAGTGTTGTCAAAGTGGTAAAAATCGCATAGAGCAGAAGTGGAGGTAGGGCAAATGATCTGTGAATAAGCAAATCCACAAAAGTGAAACTCACAAATGTGGAAGGAAGAATGTTTGTAATTTTATGTACTCTCTGCACATAATTTTGCCTTCTAGTTTACAAATTCTGTTCTAAGAAATCATTTTAAGATTACTGTTGGGAGTGTCTTTCAACATGACACTCCCTCATCCTTTGGTTAGTAGCTTGCTACTCTCCCATTTGTGTGAATCACAAAGACCATGATGGACAGGTTGCACACCTATAACTGTAGTTTTTCAAGTGGTCATCTGTGAACTCACACAACCCCACACATCCTCCCTACTATGTGTCCTGCTTGTCCTTAGGATCTTGGCTGCTGCATTGACATCCATGGTACTGAGGATTTAGGCAGGAAGTGTGCTAATATGGCATGCAGGGAGCAGGCAGGGCTACCACCAAAACACTTACATAATAACTCCACCAAATGATGCACCACCCAGGCACAGATAACCTATTTGTGTGAATTTACAGATGACCACTCGAAATAGCCAGTTATTGGTGTACAACCTATCCTTTCCTAGGCCACAATATTTGTTTTTGACATGCATACATGTTTCTACATCTTGATTAATCTAAAATAATTTGATTGTTATAGAAGATTATGTACTTACTGAACCACTGCAAGGTGGCTGCAATCCTTTATCTGCTTATATGATCTTGGGCAAAACAGTGTGGTAGGAGGAAGGACTTGAAGCATATGGCACCCTGTTGTTCTCTGGTTGTATTGCTGTTGTATGGTGTTCCCTGCCAATCTGTCTACCAGTTCCATAGTAAGAAATATATGATTCCCTCATAATTTCTTCAACATAATACTGAGAAGTCCTTTGAACTGTAACAATTTGTTCACCTTCATGTGCATGGTGACTTCTTGAAAGCTGATTGCAGGGTGGGGGGTATATGCCAATGAAGGTGGCTCCAAGATATAGAAAATGAATAGCTCTGGTAGAGTCAGCATAGGATGGACTGTTGTTTTTTCCAGGCCACTCAAATGTTCAGAAGTTGTCTAGAATACAAAATAGATGTTTTACTCATTGCTTTGTTGTGGTTTGAATTCAGTATCTGCATCAAATGATGAAAACCATTATTGTGGCTGTTTGCATTTACGCGCACCCACACACACAGACGGATGGCAACAATGACTTCTTAGTATACATCTTATTAAATGGCTTCATTGTTCAAAAATAGATATTTTGTATGCAGTAATTACCACGTCCACCTAAATTCCTGTATGCAACTTATAAAATGTATTTATGCTTCATTTAGATTACTACTCCAGGCTCATGCGGTAACAAGAAAGCTGTGCATTTGTCCCAGGAGTCTCATCACCATGAGTAAGTATCCATGTCAGGGTTATCATTATTTCTTCTGCTTACTTTAACTTTGTCCCTGTTTTAATTACATCGTGAATTTTACTATAATTGTCCAGTCTATCAAGACAGTTTGGAAGTCTGATCATGTACTTAGAGCATGTGCAGTCTTCTCAGTAGTTTTGTCTGGAAGACATTGTGGATTAACTCCCAAACTCTCACTGTACTGTTGCTTTTTGTGTATTACATCTTTTACATTCTCTGGATGCTGTGGTGCAGCAAACCACAATCATAAAACCAGAAGTGTGCTGAAGAAAAAGAAGCAGCAGCAGGAAGAGATCTCAGCTTGCTTTTGTCTGGCTTGGTTTTCTAATGTCTTTGCTTTGCATTGAGTTCAGACTAAATAGAGAAATGTGTGAGCTGCTTTGCAAATTTTAACAGTGTCTTCTGGAACCTTAAAGAGTTCACAAATTTATTATGGCATAAGCTTTGGCAGATTATAGTCCTTTTCATCACATGCATGAAATACAGTGGGCTTTTAGTTTCCATGGGTCCTTGGCTCCAGGACCACGACTACCCCCCATGGATACCAAAAAACACAAATGCTCAAGTACCTATTAAAGTGATGTAGGGCAGTAGCAGAGGAGGCAACAAGCCCCAGGCGTGCTGTGAGGCATGAATTCTTTGGGCTCCCTTACCTCCAGGGAACCCACCAGCTGCCCACCTCCCAGCAGCTTCCACAGGGACATGGTGATTGGTAGCTGTAGCAGCACTCCTGCTCATTTGTTCATGAATAAATGAGCAGGGACACCACCAACAACAACAACAACCTCAGGGTGGCAAGTAGCTTCCGCAGGGACATGTAAATTGGCAGCAGCAACAGCGCTCCCATCCATCTGCCTATGAATGAACAAGCAGGAGCACCACCATCGCCAATCATGAGGTGGCGAGCAGCTTCCACAAAGGCCTGACAATTGGTGGCAGCACTCCTGCTTGCTCATGAACAAATGAGCAAGAACACCAGCACTGCTAACCACAGGGGGCATTCCTACTCTGCTGCCTACGAATGAACAAGCAGGAGCACTACCGCCAGTTGCAACACCCCTGTATTTTTTTTAATTTTTAATTTTATTTTGAATCCATGGTTAAGTCTCGTAGAGCCCCAGGATACGGTGGGCCCACTGTATTATCCTAAGGTGGCCATTACATATAACTGCTTGGGCATAAGGGGTTTTAAGAACTAAAATAAGAGGGAAATTAAAATGCAACATGTGCATTTTAAATGTTCATTCCATTCTTAAATATTATTCACAAAACAGGGTTGATATTAACACAAACAGCCTAGCATTTGTAAGCTGGCATTCATATTTGTACTGGCATCAAAAGCCGAAACTGTGATACCAATATGTGTTTAATGCTTCTTGCTTCTCATTCCTCTCATAAAGCTAAGATTTCCATTTTAGCTCCTGAAGCCACCATTAACATTGCCTGTTGCAGTTAGCATGTGAGGCATTCTGAAGCAGCGTGATCCTGAACCTGGTAGATGATAAAATCCAGTCCCAATTGCCCAATGAAATAACAGGAAAAATAATTCACTCATTGTGAACATTTGTCTTCTTGAGTTGTGGGTAAAAAAGTACCCATAGCATCACATTGGATTGAATTCCAGTGATACTAAGGTTTCTGTCCTGTGCCTGGAATACATGCCATTGGCCTTAATTCTGAGTAGACATTCATAGGATTCCTATATAAATTGCATGTAGCTATGTAGGTGTGTGCCGCCAAGCACAGTTCTTGCATCCAAACCCCTAATAATGAGTAAGTATGTTCCTATTATCTATCAATGTTTCCGTTAACGCCATAATCAGAATGTGTGATTTTAATAGTACAAACACAGTGAAAATATCAAAATATTGAAATGTATAAAGAAATACAGCATGAAACTCTTCCAAATTGATTTTGTATATGTTCATTTGCCTAAGCAGTAGAATTCTGTGGAATGAGATACCTTCCTGTGAAAACTGCAACAAACCTTGAGAGTTCTGTAAAATACCCCATTTAAATAAATCATAGCCAAAGGCTACATTTTTCTGGTGGACAATAAAATACCCAAGAGCACGCACAACCTAGTCATATGACAGCTCGTGCTTCAGTTAGCTATGTTACTAAACCTTTTTTTTCCTTCCCATAGCCATTGGTTTAGCCCTGGGGCTAGGAAGGAACATAGCCAGGTAAGAACTACTTTGATCAAGAACAGTTTATTTCAAATATTTAAAAGAATTTAACTGTCACCTGTCTGGAGCAACAAAAGCACCAATTTGTGAAATAAGGATCAAAAATCTTATTTTTCTGAAAGCTACTGAAAATATTGGACAGTAGATGGCCAATATGAAAGCATTGTGGGCATAGTAATGCATTCTCAGGAATTATTCGAATCCTCATTCACTCTAAGTGTATTGCAGCAAAAAGGAGAGTCATATGCCCAAGAGGGTGTGCACATCAGTACTCCCATGTGTTTTTAACAAAAGCCTCCTTAATAAATTATTTCCCATCCACTACATTTGTCAAGATCAACTTGCACCCTTCACATGTTGGCTGAATGCAGCTAATATCCTCCCCACAGCAACTCTGCATGATTGTGTTTCCTGTTTATATGAATGTTTTGAAGCAAAGTAACTCTGAATTATTTTCTGTCTTCTGAGAAAAGCAGTCTCTTATGGATACCTTAAGACTTAACCATTGGAAAAATATTCAGACAAATGTTGTAAAAGAGGCCTCTACAATACTTCATTTTATTTAAAAATGAATACTTTATTTAAAAATTAATTATAAATCATAGTTTTCAGGACTATAACAAAAATGGATAATGCATGAAGCTGTTGGAACTGAACAGATAGGAAAAAGGAAGGCAACAGAGTTTTCTATTAAAGGAGTGGGCCATAGCTGAGACTCAGAATAGAAGTTATTAAGTATTTTTTCACAAGTCTCTCAAACTTGTTATCCTACCAAAGCTATAAGTATGAGGAATAATATTATACCAGCTTTGGAAACAGTTCTAAAATACAGTATATCGTAGAGATGGAAAAATTCCAGAAGGAGGCAAACAAAATGTTCAGAAGATGAGAGAGTAATTCACATTTTCACAATTTGGAACAATTTAGGTTCTAAAAGAAAGCAAGAAAAAGAGGACATGCTAGAGATGTATGAAATTATGCATGATATGACAAAACTATAGACATTTTTTTCTTCTGCTCTCACAATACTAGAATCCAGAATCATCCACTGAAAAGAAGTGAGTGATTAAGAACAAGTAAAATTTACCATGCCCCGCTAAACACACATAATCTTGATTGGTTTTGGATGCTGAGCATTGTTACACCTGATTAGTATTTGGATATAAGGCATCCAAGTAATGCTAGGGATCTCCAGGTAAGGCTAAAAAAGAATCTTGCCTTAAATCCTGGAGATCCCCTGTCAGAGTTAACAATATGGGCCTAAATAGATCAAAAGTCCAACTCTGTCTAAAGCAGCTTCTTAATGCTCTTAAAAGTGACGCACCTTTTCACACTCTTGTTTGGAATTTGTTTCTGCGGGATATGCCAACTCAGGCAGCTTTAACATTTGATCAGACATATTCATGGAGGACAAAGATCATTAATGCCTAGTGCTGTAATGGTTGTATGGTATCTCCAGTTCAGAAGCAGCATTCCTTGAACGCCCATGCTGGGAAAGCACAGCAGGAAAGAGCTCTTGCCCTTATGTCCTCCTAGTGGACTTCCTATGATTATCTGATTTGCACCTATGAGAAATAGTCTGCTGGAAATCCATAGGCTTTTTGGACTGATCTAGCAGAGTTTCTCCTTTGTTGTTAACTGCTGTCAAGTCAGCTTCAGTCAATGAGAGTCATCCAAGTAACCCCATCATCAATAGCCCTGCTCATTCAGCCCTGCAGATTCAGGGCCATGGCTTCCTTGATTGAATCCATCCATCTATAATGTAGTCATCCTCTTTTCCTGCTGCCTTCTACCTTACCAAGCATTATTGTTTTTCCTATTGAGTCATGTCTTCTCATGATATGTCCAAAGTACAACAGTCTCAGTTTAGTTATCTTGGCTTCTAGGGAGAGTTCAGGTTTGATGTGCTGTTGGATTCATTTAATTGACTGTTTAGCAGTCCACAGTATCCACAGAACTCTTTTCCAGCACCACATTTCAAATAAGTTGTTTTTCTTCCTATCAGCTTTCCTCACTGTCCAGCTTTCACAACCATATCTAGAAATGGGAAACATGATGGCATGGACCATTGTAGCTTCTAGTTTCTCCTAGATGTCTGTATATTCCTATGTGTCTGTACTGTTTCTGAGGATGAAGATGACTGAAAGCATTTTTACCCTGTTCAACAGAAAGGGATCTCGAACAGGCCTGCATACTACCAATAAAAATAGACACTCTCTGCCCACAGATTTATCATCTAAAAGACATGGTAAAAAGGAGAAAATAGGTGCTAAGAAAAGAAGTAAACATGGCCACCAATTCATAAATACTAGTTCTTAAAATCACCAGCTGGAAACAGTAGTGGAGAGAAGGCGTCTGAGGGAGAAAAGACCCTGTTTTCCATCTTCCTTGGGAACTCAGCATCTTGTGTACCTTAATTCAGTATGTCCCAACAAAAAGACTGTTATATTTCAGGTTGTCTTTCAGATGTTTTTAGCTTCCAAAGTGGTTGTTCTTGAGGGGAAATGTGGGAAAGCATCCTACACAAGTGGGAATATACAAAGCAGAGCTGGTTATTTATTTGTATTAATATCTTGTCTTTCTTCATTGGGGCGCAACACTGAATACATAGGATTTGCAGGTGGTCTCCCATCTAGGTGCTGACAAGCCCTAGAACTTAGTTTCAGTGTGCTTACTGTTATAACGTACTTTTAGGCCATGCCCTAATTACTGGCTGCCCTGGTGAGCAGACAGTGGTAAATTACAAGGTTGATGCTATTTACAGTTTAATTATCTAGAACTCCAAGATTGTTGATAAAGACTTTTGTATTATATAATAATTTGATTGATCCTTTTCCAGTTGAATTCATAAGTATAGATGTGTTCATTTAGCTGAGTTACTGGAGTTATTAAACAAGAGATATAAACAAAGATAAAGCCTCTGGCAAGCATTTTAGTATCGGTGATACTGGACATTCCTCACAGTACAGGTGCACTGGGCTGGATTTAGGGCCAGGCAGTTGTCCAGGGCACTAAGCTTCCATCTGCCTGACATAGGCTATCTCTTCAGCTGTCAGCTCCACATTGAAACAAATCATACAGGTAGTTCATCTTCTAAACCTGGCAACACTGGATTGCAAAGCCCACATTCTATTAGCATGAAAGGTTTTTAAAAGATTATTTGCTGGGACATTCACATCACCTTTGAAAAGGGTTAAGTCACTTTGTTTGGCCAGTGAATTCTGTTCAACTGTATTCTCAAAGAAATGACCTTTAAGTGCTTCTTTAAGATTGGTCTTACTGTTAGTAGTACATACAGTTGTTTTCAAAAGTCTCTCCTTTGTTGCTGCTTTGGTTATAGCAGATCCCAAACCAGCTCCTTCCTATCCATGGAATCTTATTTTAGAGCTTCCTGCCTGCACTGCTGTGGCAGTTGCTTTCCTCCTGTCTGAGTATGGCAAGAACATTTGCTCTAGCAGAGACTTCATTTTCACCAGCAGCATTTTAAGATTGTGAAGGGTCTTTATAGAGTTTTTAATGCATTGTAATATTTTTAATGTTTAATCTTTTTAACTTTAAGTTGTTTAATTCATTTAAAAATTTTAGATTTATACTGTTGTTTTTACCTTTGTATTGTTTTTATCTTGTATTGTTTTAAAGATGTTGTTAGTTTGCCGCCTTGAGTGGGCATGGTCAGGAGAAACATGTGATGTAAATGAATAAAATCGTCATCCTAGCAGAGGCAAACATGAAAGTACTAACATACCATCTTAGCTAGGGTTAGGATTGTGGTTTTTCTTACCAAAGGAGGTGGTGGTGGTCATCTTAAATCATCTATTAGGATTAGTATTTGAGCAGAGATAAGGTGGAGATTTGTTTTTCCAGTCTCATATTTTTCATTTAAAAACTATTAAATTCAGATGACTGATAGTCCACTACAGATAACTAGCCCAATTGTGCTGCACAGTTATCACACAAATATTGTAAAATAGTCAGATAGTTATGTCAGTGATGTAAGATCATAGGGAGAGGCTCTTCTCAAGGTGCTGTATGTACATCATGTGCCAACAAGGGAGAGAGTTTTCTTAGCTGTAGTGTCCAGACTATACAATATTCTCTCCATGAACGGTTGGCTAGTGCCAACATTGCAATTGTCTCAGTAGCAGCTCACACCCTTTTTGTTTGCCCAGAAATTTTAATGGGGTTTCCCACCCACCCCCTCTGGTGTGTACTGTTTTACTTGCTGCCTATCTCTGTTTTTAAAGTGATAATTTATCTTTTGGTGTTTTTATTATACTGGATGCTATTTTAATCCTATTTATATTCTACTCTGTTAGCCACAAAGATGAAGAGCAGTTTTATTTTTTTAATGAGTAATGAAATCAGATTTTAAAAAAAAAAACTTTCTTCTACTTCCACATTTTTATTTTTGTTTTGACACATTTTTGATTGTCTGTGTAGTCCCTGGAATGTGCAGGAAACTGAACCCCAAACTAGCTGTAGTTGCCAACCCCTTTTCTATGCAGTATCATTTCTACTAACGTAATATCATGATGGTATTGGATCACTTTACTATATAGGGAAGACTATAGAAATACATTCATGGGGGAAATGAGGAAACAACAGAATTAAAGTTGGGTTTCTGCTGTTTTATAATTCACCAGAGGTATGGTGGTAAAAATATTTCAGGAACGTCACACCTTTTGAAGAAGTGCAGTACAAAAGCATGGCAGTAGTTACTTATTTCTGAAAATAGAAATGTTGGCTTAGTTGATATTTATGTGACTTCTGAATGTTTTATGTAGCTTCAGCTCTTACGGGACAACCGATCAGAGAGAGGACACAAGAAGAACAGTTCAGTGAAAACAGCAAGCAGGTATAGTTTGTATTTTAAGTAATATTTAAATCCTAAGCATACATTTTTCCTAATAGTTGAACAGCTGATACAGATGCTGGAAGAGAGACCAAATATCTGGATCTAGCTAATCAGGACTTTAATTGTACTTCAGGCTAATCAGATGGTCACTGTTGTTGCCCCTCTGCCTTTTTATGTCTTCAGATCTCTTCAAGAGATTTGAAGAGGGTTCTGAAATAAACTAGGTTTTCCATATATCCAGTTCATATATCACTGAAAATGTTTGACATAGTGATCTTATGACTGGAAGCATGCAGAATAATATGCACACTTGGATATTTTCATACAATGAATAAACAGTCTTATTTATTTATTTATACCCCACTCTTCAGCCACAAGGCTATCAGAGCAGCTTACAAACTGTTTTAAGCAATAGCAATTTACACATCTACACTACATTAAGCAGCTTGAAATGTGTGTTAGCTAATTGTCCCCACAAGCTGGGTACTCATTTTACCGACCTACGAAAGGATGGAAGACTGACTGAACCTTGGAGCCCTCTGGAATCGAACTTGCAACGTGGTGGCTTGCAGTACTGGCATTTAACCACTGCGCCACCAGGGCTCCCTCTCTTGCGTTTTTATCTTATATATGTGCATGTAAGGCATTATATTGCTTTGATTCCCTTATATTGATATGATTTCCATAACTATAACAGCTGTTATACAATAAATATCACAATCAGCATTAAAAATGAGGCCTTACCTTTCCTTAAATGAAATAGCAAGTCCCCTATTTACCCCATTTTTTCACAAGCCTCCAAAGTGCAGTTTCCCTCTTTTTATTTTAGTTCATTCTTTTCTTTTTGTTCATTGTGTTAGACATTACAGTTGCAGTACTAGATTTTCTTTTTTAAAAATATATAGGATTTTTTAAAAAACTTTGGTATTAACAATAACTAATAAATACAGGTAATTAAAAATAGGAGGGACAGAAAGACACTACTGGGAATTGGGAAAACAAAATCTTCCATTATTCCTGTAGCAAGCCTTTCCCCATCAGGTTGGTGGGAAAACTTTTTTCATCTGAACAGATCTTGTTCATTTTCTTCTGATGATACAGATGACTATATTTTGTTACACAGGTGTGACAAATAGAATTACAGCTGCTCTTTATTTGATCTTCTAAAGAGGCAAGGATGTGCAAGTATTATGCCTGCTTCCTTTTTCCCACCATGTCATCTGTTGTTTGGGAAGAGGTCCTAATTTGCAGTAGATAGAAAATTATTTGTCATGTTGCAGGTTTGCCAAAAATAAATGAAACCATTAATTACTAAATTTTTTGAGCAGCTGTTAATAGACTGGAGTAGAAAAACTGTACATTACACTTACTGGTTAATTACCAGAATTATAATAGTTTAATGTGACTTTTGTGGAGAATAATGGCAGCACCAAAGAGATAAACATTGATTGTACGCAGTGTGAACTCATCATACCTTTCTAGCAATACACTTGGGTATTTTACTTGATTTCAAAATAAGAAGTATATAGATAATGTGTTCTTTATGCCCATAGAAAGGTCCATCCAGAGGGATAATAGTTACAAGTCTTCTGAGCTGAGAAATCCAAATGAAAGGGAATGAAATGTAGAGAAGTAGTAAATGGGCAAGTTGGGAAGTTGTAGACTGGGAGAGAAACAGTTCTCTGGGTGGTGAAAGGAGGAATCCAGCAACAATCCTTACACTTGGGTTATGCCCCTCCACCACCCAGAGTGAAGCAGGAGAATTCAAATGATCACGTGGCCTCTGTGGCCGTTGGTTCCTCCCCTTCCCTGTTCCTTTGTCTGGTCAGTTGTTTCTCCTGCCTCACCCAGAGTGGAGTTCCTTAATTGACTCCTTCCCTCTTTCTACTTCACCTTTATTTCTCCTTCATTGCTCCTTTTCCCTTGTTTTCTCATTTCTTAAAATTAAAAAAAAAACTTTCTTTCTGCCTTTGTTCTATCTTTCCCCCCATTTTTGCTCCCATGGCTCCGGCAGCTCTGAAAAACAGGGAAAAGAAGAACAAACAGCCCCAACCACAGCAGGGGTTTTTGGAGGGGACCTCCCAGCCGCTGGCCCTCAGCCAGCAGGCGAGCAGAGAAGTCCAGGACGGCGCAGCGCTCATGCCGCATAGCTTGGCTATGCAGGCGGTTGGAGCCACAATGAAGCGGTTGGCTGCAGCGGGCCAAGTCCTCCAGCCACGGAGCACAGCTCAGCAGGCGGAGGATGAAGAGCGGACTGCCACCGCCCGTCTCGCTCCTCACTGGAGAGCCAGCGCTGAATCCCAGGGACAGGAAAGTACCTGCCCTCTGGTCGGGGGGAGGTGGAGGAGACTCCGGGGATTCCCAGGGGGACCGGGAAGATCTGGAGGAGTCCGGCCAGGAAGAGTGGGAGGGGGACTCTTCGGGGGAAGAGGGAACCTCCGAATGTGCTCGCCAGGCCCTACGGGAGGCGTGCGGGGCCGCCGTTAGTGGCAGCCGCCATCTTGGATCGCCGCGGTCCTCCAGCTTGGGGAAATTGGGAGCAGCGAAAACCAGCACCCCCGGGGGGTTTTATGAGGCCCGGTTCGCAGCGGCCAAAAAGCGCACCGTTCGTGCTGCGCAGCAGGCCTTCGCAGAGGCCTTCGCGGAGTCCCTAGGGGCTGAAGGGAACTGGTTCCCAGACAACTGCCGCGTGCATTTTGGGCAGCCAAAAAGGGGGAACAAGCCCACTAAGAGGGGGGGAAACCTACCCCACGACCACGCGGTTCCACGCAGGCTAATAGAGAGGTTGGCTCCCTTTTGCTGGAGGCCATGAGGATCCTGGGGGAGCAGAAAGAAAGGGAACTCCTCGACTCAGGAGCAAGGGAAGACTCCTATAGGCGCTGCGCAAAGCGCAAGATGCCTCCTTCCCCTCATTCATCAGCTGAGTCAGAAGGGGGCTCAGCTGAGGAGTGGCCTCTCCCCAACCAAGGAGACGCGCTGCCTGAGCCCAACGGGGACCTTCCTGATAAGTAGGTAGGGGAATGGTCTGACTCAGAGGCCCCTGCAGGGGGACCTTCTGAACGGCTGTTTCACCAAGAGGATTTTCTCCCTCTTTTGAGCAAGGCCACAGCAATTTTGGGGCTCACAAGGCAGCAGCAGCAGGCGAATCAGGAAGATGTTGAGTTTAGTGAGAGGGCAGAAGCCGTGCTAGGCATCCCCAAGAATGATGGGACGGAAATTCCTTTTCCCTCTATTTTCACCAGGGCAATTGAAGGTGAATAGGAAAAGCCCCTTCAGGGTAAAAAGGGCACTCTGCTGGCACAAAAGATCTATACACCAGTTAAGAGGGTCCTAGATAAGCTTAAAGTCCCCACCATTGACTCACCGGTAGCCTCTCTTGTTTCAGGGGCTCTAGCACCCCGGAAAGGAGAAGGATACCTCAAGGATGCAGAGGAGAAGCAGATGGAAGGAGCTCTCAAGAAATCGCACGAGGCTTTGGCGTTGGCAATTTGCGCTTCAACAACAGGGTCCCTATTCGCTAGGGCATCACTGTTATGGCTGGAGGATGCACTGCAGGATAGATCCCTTGACAGGCTCTCACTGCAGCGTTCTTTGGCCAAAGTATATGTGGCTATGCAGTTCATAGTGGACGCCACCCTGGACGCAGAAGTTTTTGCATCAGGGGCCATGGTGACGGCAACTGTGGCCAGGCGCTCCATTTCGCTCCGGCATTGGGAAGCGGACACACAGTCCATAGCAAACTTGGCCATGAAACCTTTCAGAGGGGGGTGCCTTTTGGGGGAGGAAGCTCTTAAAGACATCCTAGTAGAAACAAAGGAAAAGAAGAAGGCTATCCTATGTAAGAGAGGGGAGAAGAGATCCTCCAAGAAACAGTACTCTTCGCCCTTCAGATCCCAGAAAGGGAACGGGCAAAGGGATTTTCATCCCTTTCATTCCCCCTGGGAAAGATCTTCCCTCTCTTCCAGATCATCTTCCAACAGCTCAGCACAATCAAACCAGAGAGGGGCCTCCAACTCGCAGAGAGGTGGGGGCCACCAGGAATTCTGACTTGGCCCAAACTCCCGTGGGGGGGTGCCTACAGGCCTTCTGGCGCTGTTGGGAGGCCACCTCCTCGGACAGGTGGATCGTTGAAACCATCTCCCACGGATACCGTCTTCAATTCGACGAACTTCCTCAAGGCAGATTCATCCCTTCCCCTCTCTCGAGAAATCCTATCAAGAAACGGGTCCAAGTGGCAGCAGTCCAACAGCTGCTGGACATCATAGCCATAGAGCCAGTTCCAGTCTGTCAGAGATTTTTAGGAGTATATTCCGTCTTCTTCACAGTTCTGAAAAAGGACGGGGATCATTGGTCCATACTGGACCTCAAGTACACCAACTCCCATCTTGTGTACAAGCATTTTCGCATGGAAACGCTGTCCTCCATCAGGGAGGCTTTGCAAAAAGGAGACTTCCTAGTTTCTCTGGATCTGGCAGAGGCCTACCTCCACATTTTGATAGAGGAGGACAGCCGTCGCTTTCTCAGGTTCACATTGGGACAAGAGCATTACCAGTTCAGAGCCCTGCCATTCGGACTAGCTTCAGCCCCGAGAGTATTTACCAAGGTTCTGGTAGCGGTGGTTGCTCACCTCAGGTCACAAGGGGTTCATCTTTACCCGTAACTGGACGACATCCTGCTACGCACCCCCTCGATTCAGCGGGCGAGGGCGGATCTTCAGTCAACAATAGAGTGCCTACAGAACCACGGGTTCCTCATAAACTTAAAGAAGAGCACCCTGGAACCAAAACAATCGATCACTCACCTGGGGGCAATCCTGGATACCCAGCAGGAACTGATTTTTCTGTCGGCAGACAGACAATCCACCTTGAGAAGGGAAGCCGCCCGCATTCAGGTCCAGTCGTGATCTTCACTAATGGGCCTAGCAAGTCTGTTGGGCCTCATGATCTCTGTGATCCTGATTGTTCCATGGGCCAGGTTCCACTCAAGGCCCCTGCAGACCTTTCTTCAGCAGTTTTAGGAACAAATTCTCTCCAAACAGGAGTGGTGGCTCTCCCTGCCATGAGCGGTCCGGTCGTCCCTAGATTGGTAGACGAAGACATCCAACATTTCCAGGGGGTTACCGTGGGTTCAGAGGTCAGAGATCTCACTGACCACAGACTCCAGTCTCCTTGGCTGGGGCGTACACTATCAAGAGGCATTCGTCCAGGGATCGTGGGATCGGCGCGAAAGGGTGCACAGCATAAACTGGCTGGAACTCAGGGCCATCAGGCTGGTGCTTCAGCACTTCGTGTCTCTCCTCAAGGGGAAGCACATCTTGCTGTACATGGACAATACGACAGCTCGCTCTTACATGTCCAAGCAGGGGGGTCAAGGTTGTGATCGCTTCAGAGGGAAGCCCACCTAATCTTTTCATACGCAGAAAACAACCTAGCCTCTCTGACAACCAGACACATTCAGGGTACAGAGAACGTGAGAGCCTATTACCTGAGCAGACACGAGATCCTTCCCGGGGAGTGGGCACTTCATCCACAAGTGTTTGTGCAACTGCAGGGAAGATTTGGTCCCATGGCAGTGGACCTGCTTGCCACAATGGACAACAGGAAGCTCCGCAGATTCTTCGCAAGATTCCCAGTCAGGGAGGCAGAAGGGACGGACGCCCTTCAAAGCCCTTGGCCAGAGGGACTGCTCTACCTGTTCCCTCCCATCCCGATGATCGCCAAGGCCATCAGAAAGGTCTGGGAGGAGAGGGCCCAGGTAGTCTTCATGGCCCCACATTGGCTGAGGAGACCATGGTTCTCCGATCTGAAGGATCTGGCCGTGGAGGATCTATAGTTCCTCCCCCTGAGACCAGACCTCCTATGCCAAGGGCCTCTGAGACACCCAGACATCGGCTGGCTGCGATTAGCTGCGTGGAGATTGAGCGGCGAGCCTTGAAACTATGCGGCTATGACAATACGGTTATAGACACGATGCTTTCCTCTAGAAGACAGTCGATGAGGAAGGTTTATGAGGCGACTTGGAGAGCCTTCCAGAGATGGTGCAGAGCCAAACGTTTGGACTACCTTCAGGTGTCGGTAAAAGACGTCCTTGCCTTCCTCCAGAAGGGCCTGGACTTGGGCCTCAAACCTAACACCCTGAAATGCCAAGCAGCGGCCCTAGGGGCCAACCTTTGTCATCTCACCCGCATGTCCAGCGTTTCTTAAGGGGAGCATCTATTCTCTCCCCACCTGTTAGGCATCATTTTCCCACGTGGAACCTACCCTTGGTGCTTCGGCAGCTCTCCAAGCACCCGTTCGAGCCTCTGTGGCAGGTTTCTCTTAAATTCCTTACCCTTTAAGGTTGCCTTCCTGGTGGCAATCACCTCAGCCAGGAGGGTATCAGAGTTATCAGCCCTTTCAGTGAGAGAGCATCTCTGCTCCTTCAATGAGGACCACGTCATCCTCCGTACAGATCCTTCCTTTCTCCCGAAGGTGTTGTCGTCATTTCATGTGTCTCAGCAGCTGGTC
Source organism: Gambelia wislizenii (assembly GCA_030847615.1). Lineage (NCBI taxonomy): Eukaryota > Metazoa > Chordata > Lepidosauria > Squamata > Crotaphytidae > Gambelia > Gambelia wislizenii. The sequence goes on along the minus strand of JAUMIR010000001.1, from coordinate 48,170,357 downwards.
CTTCCATCATTCTGTCGCAACCCAACTCACCCAAGGGAGAGAGAATGGCATAAGTTGGACGTTCGGAGGGCCCTCAGGATTTAATTAAAAGGACAAAGGAATTCAGGTGTTGTGATTCCTTGTTAGTGAACTTTACTTCGACCTCAAAGGGGCTGAGAGCCTCCAGATGAACGATAGCATCTTGGATAAGGACCTGCATCCTAACAGCGTACAACGAGGCGCGGGTGCCGCGCCCCACTAATGTAACTGCACATTCCACTAGATCTGCCGCTACCTCGGCGGTGTTTTCTTCCAATGCTCCTATTCTGGAAATCTGCAAGGCGTCGACGTGGAGCACTCCATCCACGTTCATTCGACACTACAAGACTGACGAATTTAGAGCCTCGGAGGCCATCTTCTGACGGAGGGTTCTCCAGGAAGTTATCGTCGTCTGATTCTGATCTGCGCAGCCATCCCACCCACAGTTGGGAGAAAGGCTTAGGTACGTCCCAAGTGTAAGGATTGTCACTGGATTCCTCCTCTCACCACCCAGAGAATGCCACATTGGTTACTTACCGTGAATGTGCATTCTGGTGGTGGTAGAGAGGAGGAATCTACCCCACCCATCTCTGCAGCTACTTACAGAACATCATCAGGGCTCGGCTTGCAAATAACTGACCAGACAAAGGGACAGGGAAGGGGAGGAACCAACGGCCACAGAGGCCACATGATCATTTGAATTCTCCTGCCCCACTCTGGGTGGTGGAGGGGCATAACCCAAGTGTAAGGATTGTCGCTGGATTCCTCCTCTCAACCACCACCAGAATGCACATTCACGGTAAATAACCAATGTGGCATTTCTGAAAGTCAGAACTGGAAGTACATATAGAGAAGCAGGATGTGTGGAACAAGGGGACTATCTTCTGTGGAGACACATGCTAGAAACTCCGAAGAAATTTGTGGCCAGCTTTCCTTTGTTTCCTTGAGTAGCTCAGTCACAATGCACAGTAACATGCAGGCTGGAAACCTCCACAGATTTTATCCTGGCTGATTCCATACAACTTGTAAAATGTTTCAGGATGTAAAAGTTCACAACAGGAGCTTTCAGAGAGACATGCAAACTGAACAATAGATGCCTAAGAACCTGTGAGTGAAAACCAACATCATATGAGCAGATTTCTCTTCTTGCAGCAGAACTTCACTTTCTCTCCACTCCCTTGTGCAGACCCTGTGCCACCCATAAACTCTATTTCAGAGGGTCCCCCAACTCTCCAGCACTGATTGGGAGGCAAAGTGGGACACTCTGACATTGACATAAGCCATTCCATTGACAGGAAGCACTAACCTAAATTATTCTTACTGTTTTAACTGATTTTCAGTAGGTTAAACTGTTTTTTATTGTGGGCCATCCTGAGATCCCATGATAGAGGGCAGATTATACATATTTTAATAAAATAAAATACAGTTGTCCTTTCATATTCGCTGGTGTTTGGTTCCAGGACCCCCCTGTGGATACCAAAATCCGTGAATTCTCAAGTCCCACTATATGCTCTCTGGCTTTTCTTCGCAAATGAAGATTCAGGAAGGACTCATTCTACACTCTCTGTAAGCGTGCTGATGACTGACAAGGCCAATCAGAGATAAACAAGTCCGGCTGCAGAAAGCACAGCAGAAGGTCTCCTTGGATTATGTTTCCGGGTTGTGATTCTTTCTGCGTTGTCGTTTCTCTTGCATAGGGCTGGCATAGGAAAATGGTGTTCCTTATATAAGATAGAAAAGTCAAGGTTTGCTTCTTGGATTATTATTTTTTTAAGAATATTTTCAAGACATGAATACTTAAATCCGTGGATACCAAATCCATGGATATGAAGAGACAACTGTAAATACTTTTGGATGGATACATTTGTATATATTTTTAAATGGATACATTCTTCTATATTTCCCCTTAATGGTTTTGTTGAAGATTTTGTCAGTATTGGTGCCAGCGTAACTGAATTTAATTTCTGTAGGCTTACTTTTACCATTATTTTAAGTGGATGAGGATGAGGATGATCTTCCTCTTCCTCCACTAAAAACTCTTGAGAAAATTGCAAATTTGATTGTGGACAGAGTGACAGAGAGGTGATAGTAGAAAGATGAACAGAGAATTATGTTTTCATAATGCTCAATATGTAAGAAAATGTATGCAGAGTTTTAATCATCATTGTAGCATTTCATAAACAATATCTCCATACATTCTTTTCAGTGAGCAATGTTGCAGAATATATTTTTCCCCTCCTTAACTGAAAAACTATTCCTTTTGCATAAGTTGGGCTGCATAGTTTGGTATTTTTTAATTGTGCTATCATTACCATTAAAGTGTTTGTGTTTTGTTTTTAAAAAATATTTAACATAATAACAGCTTGTTGGGTGTCTTAAATGGGTTGTATTAACCAATTTAGCTTCCCTAAGGATCGAGATGGTTTTCAAAATCAATATGAATTTCACATATTTAAGTATTCCTATTTAAGAAACCCGTAAACATTATCTTCATGAAAGTATTACAAGCAGAATCAAATACTAGAGTAGGAATGGCATTGTAGCTTTCCAGATGTTGCTGAACTTCAACACCCAGCAATCCTACACAGCATAGGCAATTCTGAGGAGCACTGGGAGTTGCAGTCCAATAACATTTGGAAAACAACAGAATTGTCACCCCATTAGTAGACTCTCTGTGATACTGCTCAGGGGTTCTTCTGGCTCCTGAGAACCCCTAAGCTGCCCTTTTTATTCTAGCTGCCACCACCCTTTGATTTTTTTATTTTATTTTTTTACCCCTTTACACACAGCCAAAAGGGAGACTGTGAGGTTTGGATAGTTGTGTCCCTAACTCTGCAGGGATGCCAGAAGAACCCCCGAGCTGTATCACACTCTTCATGTTAATTTGTATAGAATTCTGATTTTTCTTAGTTTTCTGCTTCATATGCAGAAAGGAAATTGTTACTCTTGGTCTTTCTAAAACAATAAAATGTAGAACTTTGTAATTCACTCACTCTGAGCTATATAACATTTGTTTAATTTTATATGACATGCTGTTTTGAAGAACAAATGAAGTCCTAGGCCATGGCTAGTTAGAATGTGATTTCTGTAAACTGGTTTATATTTCTTTTTATGGCTGTTGTTTTTCTTCATATTATGATTTTTTTGGTCCTAAGTTTCCTGAATTGTGTTCTGATCATGATAGTTTATTAGCATACAGGTTTGTGCTACCTTTGACTTGTTTGTGAAATGAAATATTGGTTTAGGTTTGCCTTTGTCTAATTCATATACTTTTGATCAATTCCAACTCATGCCCAATTATATTACATTGCATTAACATAATTCAACAGATGTTGATATTTAAATGCTTTCTGGCATCCACATCTTGGACAGCTGTCTTAGAGCTTAGGGAAAAGGCAAACATTTAGAGTTAAATGCTGAACATATGCTTAAATTACTAATTAGAAGCAAGAAAAAACAATGCATTATCCTTTCTGAGGACAGTAAGACTCCAGTACAGAAATTTTAAAAGCCTTTTTGGTTTGCATAAAGTTCATGTGTCTCTGGAGGCAAGCATGTTAAGAATAACTGTACAAATGGACTTCATTTCCCACCAGATTTTCTTTTTTAAAAAAATCGCAACATACTTAGTGCAGGTAAATCTCCATCATCCCCTGAGTTTGAATAAGGCTTGGAACAGCTAGGAGTTGATAGAGTACTGTGTATGAAGATGAGAGAGTATACTAGCAAGGAAAACACATTTTCCCCTCTTTCATAGTGTCGTTATGTTACTATTCCATGTTAAAGAAATATGTCACCATTAAAGCTCCAATATTTAGATCCTGGCATTATATGAAAGGAGTTTAACAGGGCTGAATTGTTCTATCACATCTGTTTAACATTTAATTTTTTTAAAAAATAATCAGAATGGTCATAGTTCTTGTTTGTTAGTACAATAGCATTCTCAGTAGTGTGAAAACAGATGTTGTAGTGTATGCTATACTGATGATGTCATAGTTATAGCTAAGCCTGAGGAAAAGCTTCAGAAATAGGCAAGCCAATGGATGGATTCTGTGTTAAATTCTGATTACATCAGCTCAGTTCAAAATAACACACATGTATGTTTTAAGTGCACTGGTTTTAGAAATAAGTTTTGAAATCTAAAACTTTTTTCTTCACTCATCATTCAATATGGTTACTTTGCATATTCCTTACAAGAACTGTGGGGAGAGAGGAGTCAAGACAGAGAGTCTCTTACAAGTAAGAGCACAATAGGAAATATACTTGATCAACCATGTATCATTGATATATTTACTTTTCTATTTCACACTTTCACCAGGGAGCTAGGATTTTAGCTTTATCGCAGCTCTATGAGACAGGTTAGGATTCAGAGATTTCTTAAGCAACTAGTCCTGGTCGCTCCTTGCTAAACAGAATTGGACGGATATTGGATATACTGTAAGACAAAATATTTGTTTCTAGTATGCAACCTGAATAGAGATGTTTATGCTTTCTCCGGTTTCTGTCTACGCAGGGTGTGTTGTTGTTTTTTTTAAGAGTATACTGTAGCATGATAGCAGCTGTCAAAATTACATCTGTAGACATTAGAACTGCTACTAGCATTCCATACTGAAACTGCCAGACAACAATGGTCTAAGCTTTGCTATGAAAGATACATGAGATTTCTGACATTTGATTTGACCAAACAGTCAGAGAAGTAAGACATGATCTCTCAGCATTTAGGTTCTTCTTCTTTATCTCTTAGAAGGAGCAAACATAATGGTTTCTAAATCTTCTCCACTAGTTTCAAATCTGAAGATTTTTCACAAAAATAAGGGGGCAGAAAGCTGTTTGAAGAAATGCCTTTTAGATTGCCATGTCTGAATATTAGTTATTATTTCAAAGGAGAATTCTGTTCATAGTATGGCTAATACAGAGTATGGGAAGAGTGCAGTACCAAGATACGAGAGGCTTGTTCAAGCTAACCCAGGATACCTTTCCTCTTATTATAGCAGAAAATGGTGTATTGTATTGTATTGTACTGTATTCTATTGTATTTTTAAAAGAGGTTTGGCATGTGATAAAAAAGATCTCATATCTGGGATTAGGTGTACTGTTGGGAGATCACTACAGTCCGGAAGTGTTGGTTTACATTCCTTACATAGGATGAGCATGGACATGGGCTGTGCTGAGGGTTGATTCCACCTGACCATTGTGAACGTGCCCAGGTGAAAAGCCTCCTGTTATTCCAAAGACACATCTCTCATTCCCAGTTTTGTAATACAGCACCTAACATGGAATACAGAGAACTGCAGCCTGGTTATATCCGTAGAATAAATTGTGTATTTTCTACCTTTCAGTTCAAGCAGTTGTGGTGGCTGCCTCCGCGTTACTCTGTGAACAGAAATCCATTATGTGAATGGCAGTAGAAGGGCACAGTATATCATCATATGGGCTGTACACATATAACATGTGGAAGACTGTCTATTTTTGCATGAGTAATTTTAGAATTATAGGATAATATAACTAGACAATACTGCATTTCAAGGAACTTGTTCTATATCAACCATCTCCATTTTTAACCATATTAATTTCCCTTCCCATGTTTTTGCACCTGTGAATAACAAATCTTCACTGCTCTTGTGGTTTTATACCTTCTTCCTTGATTTTTTTTTCCTTTTGTTTTTCATTTTTCACATTATTCTTGATAGAGATGACCTAAATACATGAAATTATAATGTGGCAAAGGGAAAAGAGAAATACGTATCTCATGATCTATTACCACTTTTCTTTTCAGAATAGTAGTCTGCTTTTCAATTGTGTTTTAACACCTTCATAATGGGTTTTAAAACACAATTTAAAAGTAGACTACAATTGTGAAAAGAAAGAGCATTAGATCACAAGATTGTCATATATTTTATAGGGTCTATATAAAGTGGGATGACATGAAATAAATTGTTTTTAAATACAAATAAATTGTATTTAAGGATTTGTGGGGGGCAGGGAAAGAGTTTTGGAAGCTCGATATGCTAATTGCAGCTAAAAGAATGTAGTCACTTTTAAACTATCCAGAGTATTAAGAATCCAGAAAGAATGGTGTCATTTCACCATCATATTAAACTATAGTACAGTTTAGCATGGTCAGAACAAGCCACATTGAACATCATGCTCATGTACTTCTGCACAAACGGATTCAAACATTTTCGCTTCCATTTTTGTTTAAACACAGCCTGTGCTATCATCTGAAATGATAACCTGTGGTTAATCTTAACTAAACTTTACCTTGTTTCAAACCAACCACAGTTAACATTGACCACAGGTTCAAATGACATGACAAACTGCTGATAAACAGAAGCAGAAACAAACACTTCCACACTGCCCTATCAGAAGGCAGAGAGGAGCATGCAGGCCTGAGATTCACAGTAGTTCACTGCCATCACACTAAACTGTGGTTGAATATGGCACTTAGAATGCATCTAGTATGTTAATTTCTGCGACTTGAGTTGTTGTTGTTTTGTTGTTGTTGTTTTGTGGTAATTAGCCAAACATTTTTCTTGTAATTCATCTGAACCAGAAAACAGAACATTTCGAAATGGTATATTTGCACACTTCTTTTTATATATTAAAACTTACAGAAGGAATTATTTCTTTCAGTGATAAGATTGGCAGTCCTTACCTGTCCACTTCCTATTCCTTCTGAATTCAGGGCCTGTCTGACAGTTACTTTGTGATTAGTCTGAGAACTAATGAAAAGTAAATTCAGAGCAGAAATTTAATCCAATGGGTCCGTGTATTGTGCAAAGATCAGTACAGTTTTGTCACAAAGAGCCAAATCATAATCTGATAGCCTATATCTGATACAGTAAAATCTGCTGCAGTAACATCAACTAGAATTGAGTATCATTCTAGCCTAAAGGGGATGGGTTTACAGGACACTATTCTTAGATGCTTTCATTTATTCCAGGAAAGTCACTCCCAGAAGGTGGTCTTGGGAGACTGTTGTTCAGCCCATAGCCTTTGATCTGTAGGGTGCCAGATTGTTCTCCCATGCTGTTTAATATCTGTATGTATTCCCTCCTTCTCTAACTACAGGGGAGCAGTGTAAGTGACTGATCAACCTCTGGTGTCAGTTCAGTGGGTTGGGATCAGCAAACTGAAATTTAATTCAGACCAGGTGGTGCTGTTGGTGGTTAGCATTTCTGGCTACCTGTATATTCCGGCGTATAAGACTACTCAGCGTATAAGACGGCCCCCCAGTTTTTAAGTTAAAATATAGAGTTTCACACACACACACATCCAGCCAGCCACCCAGCTGGAAAGCTTGCCCCCCACCAGCCAGCCAGCTCAGTGGCTGTAGATGATGGAGTAGTCTGTGAAATTAAAGGACTGAGAACAGCTAAAAAAGCATGGGATACTTTGAAAAATCTCTGTGGTGTTCAATCTTTGGAAAGTAAGGTTTCATTAATAATGAAGTTGGTTAATATGAAGCTATCAAATCCCAAATTTTTGAATGAGCACATTAATGATTTTAGAGCCACATTGGCAGACTTGCAAAGTCCTGGAGAGGAAATCCCCAAAGCTATGCAAATGGAAATCTTCCTGGCAAGTTTACCAAAATATAATCCCATAATAAATATCTCTCTCTCTCTCTCTCTCTCTGGCTTTTCTTCACAAATGAAGATTCAGGAAGGACTCATCCTGCATTTTCTGCAAGCGCGCCGATGACTAAAAAGGCCAATCCGAGATAGACAAGTCCGGTTGCAGAAAGCACAGCAGAAGGTTTCCTTGGGTGATGTTTCTGCGTTGTGATTCTTTCTGCGTTGTCGTTTCTCTTTGAGACTTGTTCGGCATGAGTTCTCAAATAAGGCTGCAGCATTGTGGATAGCGCGTCTCCATGCCTCCTGATGTGAGGCCAGGGCGGACCATTGTTGGTGATCAATTTGGCCAAGCTTGAGATGTTGTTTCAGGGAATCCTGGTATCACTTTTTGGGAGTGCCCTTTTTACGCTGACCCGTGGCGAGTTCGCCGTAGAGTACTATTTTGGGAGGCGATAGTCTTCTATCCTAGAAACGTGCCCTGCCCAGCGCAGCTGTGTTCTCATTACCATGGCCTCAATGCTGGTGATCCCTGCTTGCTCAAGGACAGCAACATTCATCACATAGTCAGTCCAGTGTATATTTAGGATACGTTCGAGGAGTCGTAAGTGTTGGCGATAGGTGATCCATGTTTCAGACCCGTAGAAGAGAATAGACAGTACAATGGCTCTATACACACTGATTTTTGTGCTTTGCCTCAGGTGCTTGTTACTCCAGACTCTTTTGTAAAGTCTTCCAAATGCGCTATATGCCTTTGCTATAATACAAATCCAGTAGATAAACGTTTGGCCACTGCTTGCCCAGTGATTATGGATACTATTCAGTTTATGCAGCTTGAGGACTAGGGCAGTATTCTTGGAGAGGTGGTGGCCACCAGATATTAATATCTATTAGTAGATATTGAACCCTTGCCTTTCTTGACTTTAACAAAAACCAGAGAGGGGCTGTCTGAGTAGATAGAGGGAGGGAGCAGTCAGTGCCTCGCTATAACAAGGCAGAGTTACTTCATGCCTAAAGAAGGCAGTTATAAGACCTCTGTTGAAACACCCCTCTCTGGATTACACCATATTGGGCAACTACTGTTCACTTTCCAACATTATATTTTTGGGCAAAATACTAGAGCTTGTGGTAGCCATCCGACTCCAAGGACATTCATGTACAGTATATACTTGTACAGTAACAGGCCACTGTGATGTAGTTATTAGGGTGTTAGTCTTGGACTTAGGACTTGGAAGATCCAGATTCCAGTCCTCACAGAGCATCACTATGTGATCTTGGGCCAATCACTGTGTCTCATTTGGTCAATTCCATAGGACAGTTGTGAGAATAAAGGAGGAAGAGCCATGTACACTGACTTGAGCTCAATAAAAGAAAGGTGAGATATAAATGAAACGGGGAAACAGATAATACAACTTTATCCACCTCAAAATGAATATTAAATAATGAGCATGCTGTCATTGGGATTTCTTTACATTTTGTTTAATGCATTTAAATAATCCTGGCCTCTCAAGGTGAAAACCTAAGACAGCTCACAAAATATAGTCAATATAAAGTTTAAATTTAATTGGTGGTATTCTACTTGTAGAAGTTGTTGGAGCTGTGCTATGCACTTGTTATAAATACAGTAGCTTCTCAGAAGTACATTCTACTGAACTTACTGTAATCTTTCAGTGTTAAAGTGTATGAAAATGCCTGCAGTAACTAAAGATATAATTTGTATTCTAAATTAGAAGCAATCTGATGCTTTAAGTAACAAAAGAATATTTTCACCTTATGCACAGTTCTTTTATATCCTCTTTGAGATGAAGACTACCTAACTCTAGGCATTTTACATTATCCTTCTGAGATCATCTCAAATACAAACTCTCTTACCAGCCTTTGACCTAACAGCATGCAAAAAGATAAAACCAAAGGGTTCTACAGCCATCTGCAGGAACTCATTGATACTGTGCCAGTACTCTGTTGCTGTTTTTATAGGATTTAATTATTGTAATTGTGTTTAAGTCTTGTTAATGGCAACATAAAAATAAACTAGAGTGAAATCAACTGTACTACTTGAATGAAGTAAAATATGGTTTTTAAGCATATTTGGAAGAATACAACAGAAGCTGAATTAGCTGCACAGAAATGCCAACAATGCTATTTTTTCCTGTGCCATTGCTTTCTCATCAGCAGTCTCTTCTGAAGTTTGGTTGGATTAGAGACTCTATATGCCAAAAATAGATTTCTAACTGAAGAGCTCTGAATCAGGACAACATTCTGCAGAAGCATTTTTCTAGTCACTAGAGGACAATAGCAAGAGAAGTGGCACCTGTAGAATTCCTGAAGGTTCAAAAGAGACACAAATTTTCCTTTTCCCTATTTTTAGCAGAAAAGGAATCTATTCCACCTCCATTTTTTAACCAGTGGTTAAATATAAAAGAAATAAAACAAAGGTCCTTGCTGTCATTTGTGCAGAATCACATTATTATCCTGAGCATGCTTACTTTGAATGAGTCCTGTTTGCTTCCTTGGAAGTAGAGGTATTGTTGCTGTTGCGTGCCTTCCAGTCATTTCTGACTTACGGCAACTCTAAGGTGAACATGTCATAGCCCAAGGTCACCCAGTAGGTTTTCATGGCTGAGCGGGGATTCTAACCCTGGTCTCCAGAGTTATAGTCCATCACTCAAACCAATATAATCTGAGAAATGGCTTTGTGTACTGAAGCAAGATTGTTTATTTAAGACCATTTTACACTGTGCTTATTTTTTTAAAAAAAGAAAACACCAGTTTTTTTTTAATAAAAACAGATACAACAGGACCAAATACTAAAAATAATAAAACAATAAAATCAATAAAAAATATTTTAAACGGTTCATTCAAAACTAAGGGTAAATGACCTTGGAAAACCAAAAGGTTTTTAGTTGGTGCCAGAAAGACTCCCAATACTGGAAGCTTACCTAATCTCAGTGGAAAGAATTTTCCACATGGTGCCATACCACAAGAGAAAAGACTGCTGACTTCACACAGGCATTCATGCTTAAACTTCAATATTATAGATAGATTAGCGATCAAAAAGAAGTGGCTTTGAGATCTCTTAAATATTATGTTTTGGTCATTAAGCCTAAATTACTGAAAAAATTTATACGTTTGAAGATTTCAGTTAATTCAGTTGTGAATATTTCCAGAAGGAGTGTGATTGTAACTGTTTTTGTGGAAAAGTTGGAATTCAGGATATTGGCCAGGGTCTAGCAAATGATAAAGCATAGTCATGCTTTCCTTGGATGATAATTTCTGCATATTGTACTAGTCAGGAGGGATGGCATAGAACAAGTCTCTGTGTTGGTAAGCAAATTGTCTTAACGTTACAATATATAGGTCACCTCCCATATCCACAGGGGATATGTTCCAAAACCCTTTACGAATACATGAAACCATGGATAATAGGGAACCTTATTATCAAAACATCGGAAGTTGACCATGGAATCACATTGGAGGATCTAGAAATGCCTAGAGAGAACTTTTTTTTAACATGGATACCAAATCCATAGATACGGAGGTCAACCTGTATGCCAGTTTTGTAAAAAGTGTTCTGAGTTCATGGCAAGCATTTATATTGATTATATTATATATTTAATATATTGTTCATACATATTTATTTCTATATAGAATACACATCTTCTGTTACACAGTCCTTAATAATCTCTACAAGGTTCACAAGTGGACATATTGATAAATTAGCCAAATGCAATTCTAGATTGAAAACTTAATAATGGTTAAAACGTAAGTCAACAAGACACATACGTACATTTAAGAGCGAAGACAGTGATTCTTAGAGAATGTATTGCCTTGCCTGTAAAACTAGGGTTGAAGCAAGGAATTCATTAAGAGGAAGGAGTCTTGTGTGTTGAGCAAATTAACCCTGAAGAACACTAAACTAACTGTGAATTTAAACTTGTGGTTTAATGTTATGTGTGTATCATTTTTAAACTTGCATATAGCAGCAGCTAGGAACCTGCTGCAGTCTTCTTGAAAAATCTGTCCTAAGGTGCTGTTTGGTTTGGGTGAAAACACTCAGTGACACTAATAGAAGCTCACTTCTCAATGTATATGGCAACTTCGGACAAAACACAGTAGCATTTAGAGAATTAGACTAGAACAGGGGAGACTTAGGTCCAAATCCATATTCAGGCATGAAGTTCTCTTGAGTGACCTTGGACCTGTCACTATCTCCCAGCTCAATTTCTCACAGGTTTCTTATGAGGATAAAAAAAGAAAACCAGGTAGTCTGCTGTGAACCTCCTAGAAGAAATTGTCGTTGTTGTTATTTCCCGATTTGGGAAAGGTGGGCTATACATGGAACAGACCAGATCTTGTAGTGTTACTTTTCAAACATAACTCATTCTGTTACTTATTGGACACAAAAATATGCTCTTTCTTCTCTTAAGACAGTGAAGGAGAGTGTGAGTAACTTGTTATAGTATCATTACTTGGCTCATTAGCACACATTTATCATTCCCATAATAGTAGAGGTTAAACTCCCTAGTAACTCGCCACGGGTCAGTGTAAGAGGGGCGCTACAAAAAAGCGATACAAGGACTCTCTGAAACAACATCTGAGGCTCGGCCAAATTGATCACTAACAATGGTCCACCCTGGCCTCACATCAGGAGGCATGGAGACGCACTATTCACAATGCTGCAGCCTTATTTGAGAACTCATGCCGAACAAGTCTTGAAGAGAAACGATAACGCAGAAAGAATCACAACCCAGAAACATCACCCAAGGAGACCCTCTGCCGTGCTTTCTGCAACTGGACTTGTTTATCTCAGATTGGTCTTTTTAGTCATCAGCGGGCTTGCAGAAAGTGCGGGATGAGTCCTTCCTGAATCTTTGTTTGCGAAGAAAAGCCAGAAAGAGAGAGAGAGAACTTGCCTGGTGGTTATTGGTGGCTACGTGCTTAGAAGACATGTAAAACATTAAATATTTTTAAGGGCATACACCCTGGAAATGATTGATGGAAATGATTGTTGCATCGCTTTCACTTAAGAGAGTATTGCCGTATTATTGTACAATGCAATGGTAGCAAGAATTGGGGGAGTTTCAGAAAAATGTTTTTTTGCTGTGCAACATAACACAGTATGAAATTAAATTATAAGGGAAAGAGACTTTCGGCAGAGGACAGAAGCAGTGTTATCAGCATCAAATGGCAGATGTGGCTTGTGTTGGCAAATCAGACCAAAAAAATAAAAATAGCCTGATGACATTGGCAATAGCTCTTAATAGTGATTAAAACATTCCCATTGATCAGATGCTTCTTTCCTGGTGCCCCTGCTGTGTCTCTAAATAGCATCTCTTCTCCTCTTGTTCTTGTAATTACTCACCTAAATGAAACAAATAGTATATTTTGCATGGAAAAGAGAAAGTGGGGACCACTTTTCCAGTTTTCTGTTGTTTCTTATTTGGTCATTTAATGTCAGAAGGCATGCCAATTACAAATATATTTGGCCTACCAGTGTAAGTTCACACTAGTCTGGCTTTTTCAGCCCTTTTCTTTCCCTCTGCCTCAACTTTGCCACTGCGGTGACACTTGCAGGCCTGTTCCACTGTTGTGCAGCTGATGCCCTGTCTAGGCTTATATCTTTCTTAGTGACAGTGAGTGTTCTTGCCAAATGCCAGGGACCATAGTCACATCTGTTTGTCTCCCAAGCTTGTCTGAGGCTGCTTGGGAACATGTTTTATCCAGGGGGCAGCTTTAACTAGGCCTAATACTCTGGAAAGCCCTGTTTGTAAATGCATACAAAGAGGCGACAAGTTTCTGTTGTCTTTCCTTTAAAATTATTCCCTTTGACACGACTTGCTCGAGTCCCTGTCACCAGCATGTCAACAGCCAAGTTTTCAGGCAAGGTGGTCTTAACAAGTTCTATTGCCCCTGCCATACAGCATGCTGAGCTTCCTGCCAGAACACTATTTATAAATGATAGCTTGGAGCAGTCTATGGATAAGTGGAGAGGAATCAGGGGAATTAGCTGTTTGTAATCTTCTAGTCTGAGAATTTGTGCTAAGAAACATAGAAGCAAGCAAGGCTGCTAACAGTCTTCTTCTCTTTTACCGTATCTCATCAAATGAAATTAGAAATTGAAATATGTGTTTACTAAATCAGGGGAAACACTAATACCTATACTAAATGGAGGTGGGGGTTTGTTCTTAGTTTCTTTACCAGAATTGTGTATGTTGTGTTTCTTTGTTTTTAAGCATTTGTCCTCTGCTCTTCTGCCAGCATGGCTCTCAGAGAGGCTTATATATAATCAAGAAGAAAAATAACATATTTAAAGCAATAAAAAAATAAACTGTTCAAAGAGGTGGCAATAATGGGCCAAATCCTACATTGCACAAAGGATCTTCATTTCCTCTATTCCCTCCCCCTTCACCAAAAAAAGAGAAAAGAATCTGATTCAGAGGGTCTTCCCCCATTCTGGAGCAGTCGGAAAACCATACAGTTGGCTGTAGGGGAAGTGAACATTTGAGCTACTAGCAGTGTCTGTTCCATTGGTGGAATGATACCTTTGGATACAGTGTGTTTACTGCTGCTTCTTCCTTCCTTCCGCACAGGGCTTTTGGTTCTAGTGGCCTCTGTGACTGGAGAAGGAGCCTTGTTCTGAAGATTGGTGGTACCTAGAAGCCATACCTACATTACAGGCATAATGTTTCAAATAGACTCTGCCTTCTTAATAGTCTCTTAGGAGTGTAACACCATGTGATAAATGCCTGTGATGATCCCCAAATTTCTGGCATCTTTCCGTGAATATAGTACTGTATAGTCTCTTTTTCTTATTAATTAATCAATACACAGCACTGTGGAAGAAAGTATTTCTTGAAAGTGAATGGCTTGCTTTGCAATATGCTTTTAGACTGTTTCTTGGAATCTGCAATAAGAAGTAGATTGAGGTTGGCAACTGCAGTTTTCTGCCCTGGAACATGGCAGTGCGTCAAAGGGACTGCCCAGAATTGCCAAACATGAAAGAAACAAAACCAAAAGGGCCAGAAATCCACTTCTAGCTTTGAAACGTTGGCATTTTTAATATTGAACAGCGGTGGTGGGGAGGACTGCAAAAGGTGAATTGCTATTTCTGGAGGCTTTGGGGCGAGTCAGTTCATCCTTTTAGGAGGGTTAGAACCATAGAATTGTAGAGTTGGAAGAGACAACAAGGGCCATCCAGTCAACTTCCTGCCATGCAGGGATTAGAAAAAGTGGTTCAAGATGTCTAGAAGGGGCTGTAAAAACAGCCTGGTGGGACTGCCTTGTTTCCACATGTGAACTAGATGCACAAGTGGGCTCATATGTTTGCTGTCTTGCCATAAATTGGAATGCTCATGTCTCCGCTGTAGGAAGACATGAGAAGTTCAGATTCGGAGATCTGTTGCAGAGCTTAGCTAGTGGATGTGACACATTTGCCACACACACACACACACACACACACACACACACATTACAATGCATGGAAAAAGAGAACTCAAATCCCCTTTATGCATCTGCTTTTCACCATGAGTTGTTAATATGCAAAGCAGCCCTTAGCCTTTCACTGCGAGTTTGACCAAACTGATTATCTTGTTTTGAGAGGGTAAGGGAGAGTTTTAATAACAGTTCTTGGTTTTCATATTGCTTAATCATTTACGGCATATTAAAAAAAAAAACCTGCTTTTCCTCAAAGCAGCAGTTTAAAAAAAAAACATTCTCACCTTCAGTAGTGATCAAATTGTTGTGCTTTGCAAAGACAAAGATTCATTTATGCTGAAGGAACATAGCAGCCTTTCAGACATTCATTGATTTTAAATTAAAAAGTAACTGCTATGTTCTACACAAAGGGCGACAACAATAATAAAGTAGTCCTTACTTAGTGTTATTTGTTGCAACTGCCTTGAATGTGCCAACAGGGAAATGGGGAGGGGAGGATCCAGATTCCATAATCTAACTGATCAATAATCTAGATATCTCAATGCAGTGTAACAGATAATCAATGTGAGCAAAATTACTCAAGCACAGCTAGCTGTTATTCCTGGAGCTAGGGTCTTCAGGTTCAATTGGCTGACTTTATTAATTTTTATCTTTCATCCTACTTGAATTCTTGTTTCCCACCTTCCCCATTGCTTCTTAGACTCCCCTTCATTATAACAATCCTAACAGATACTGCATTCTATTACAGTGTGAGCTGTGCCCAGGCATCTCTTGCTGTCAGTGACCCTGTAATAATATTAGGACTTGCTGTGAACAAAGGAGAGGGAGGCTTAATATCCCTTTGTGAAAGTTATATTGCATTTCATGTAATCCTCACCTATTGGTGTAAAGTTCACTTTGGGACCAGTTGAAGACACAGGTTTAGCAGATCTGCAAGATCTAATTTTTAGACTTGGGCATTATTTGCATTTCAATTGAGACATCTTCAGATTGTGAGTGGTGTAACAAATTATAGGACAAAATGGGCAACTGATTTATTTCCTAGGGAAACATTTTAAATGAAATTTAACCAGCCTTTTGTGGGTCCCATTCAAACAGTTTTCTGGTGTTTTCATGAACAGGATACATGAACCCTCTTCTTCAGGAAACAATAGCAAGTCCCAACAGACTACCACAAAATCAAAGCCGTATTACTGTGTGTGAGGTGCTGCTGCTTAAGGTTGATGTAGAAATGTTGATAAGTACATAGGAGGCATCAATGTGCCATGTACACTTAACTATGTAATACTGGAGTTTTGTATTTCTCTGATCGAAAGAGACTTAAGGACCAAACTAGGCATGGCAGTGGAGGGTTGCATGTTTAATAGTGTCTTCCTCATATGCTTGCAGAAAGAATGGGATCATGCAGGAAGAGGTGCTGAACTTAGCATTTCTCCCTCTGTACCTTACCCTCCCACAGTTGTAGACATTATTCCCTCTTCCTAGTATGAGAACCAGAAAAAAGAGTCTGATGTACAGTGGGGAAGTAAGGCAAAAGAAAGGGGAGCTCAAGGCCCTATTCCTCATGTTCCTTAAACAACACAATGGCACTCCTGTAGAGTAGGACCCCATTAACCACTGGGGATTGGTTCGGAGGCGGGCAGGGATACTGAAAACCGTGGATAATAGAGAATACCATTTAAAATATTGGGACTTCCAGTTTAAAATTCCATAGAGTTGCCTTGGATGACCTAGAAAAGGCTAGAGAGGACACATTTTCTAGGAAGACTGTATGGTAGGTATGTTTTGTGTCCCATGGATAATTGAATCAGTGGATATGGGGATCCTACTGTATCTGATTTAGCCTTGAGTCACTAATAAATGCTGAGTTATTTTTGAAAGCTTTACATTCTCTTTTGAACATGTGTTTTGGACTTGCCTTGTCCCATGACTGCTATGCCAATTATGGATCTATTGTACCATAATTGTTCATATTGGACCTCAGGTTTTGAAGGCTTTTTGTTGTTCTTTATACAATGGTTTTTATATTGTAGAAGTATATGATTTTATTTTCTGTGGAATTTAATTTACTGATTATATAATAAAAATTGAATGATAATTAATGGTGAATAGTCTTGGAATACGAAGCCAGTGTGATTACAAGATTCTGTTGCATAGACAGGACATGAAACTATCTTGGTCCATTAGAACATTTTCAGGATCCAAAGCCAGGCAATGCTCCTATTCAAACCAACCAAAATCTTACAACTTCATCTTACAATTTAGTCACAATGTTGTGACTTTAGTTTGAAGGCAGCTTGCTCCCAGCTACTCCTGTCTGTTTGAACAACATCTAGCCTGGTGAAGTAGTTTGGCACAGCTGAAAGCCTGCTCACTGTATTGTGACAATTTGGTTGGTCCTCATAAAGGACCAGGTGTGCATTGTGAGATCAATTCTCATACTTTTTAATCCTTGTCTAAAAGTTTTTAATGTGAGATTCCACCACCCCCTGCCCCTGGCCTTTAGTTCTATCTTTCTGAATCGTTTTATGCTATTGAGCTAGCTCTCTGATCAGTTTTCCTACAAGTTTTCCTACAATCTTTTATCTTTATATGCTGCTTCTACTGCTGGTGATGCAGAGAAGATGTTAGAAACCAAACTCAGGTACCGCTGCTTCTTGTTATGACTCCTTTAATGAATTAAGCTATAAATTGCCTACCTAATATTGTCTAGGGCAAGTATTATATTTAGAATATTTTGTTTTCTGTTTCATTTGGCTACAACCTTGCAGTTTGTTTGTAACTGTTAAAAATAGATTTGATCTCATCTTTAAATTAACCTGTTAGTTCTGAACTTTAGGTGTAGAGATGGGGGAATCAAACAACCTTAGCTCAGTTTATGTTAATGCATTCATCTTCAGTCAGATAACAGAGTTCTTGAACTACTTGTGGGAACTTGCATGACTAGATACTGGAAGGTGGCAGAGTTCTGTTTTTATCTCCGATATATGTCTGAATTGAAGTTACTTACTTCCAGTGGTTATTATGAGTCCCTACTATCCAATAATCCAGGACATGACTGGGATACCTTTTGATAGGATGTGTTAGAATGGATTTAGCCCCAGTGGCGAAACTGGAGTATTTAGATCCCATTTAATCAAGGTTTATCCATGATTCCTGGAGTTCCAAGAGTGGTCAAAACCTCTTCAAAGCATCTCAATCACAACAGGTTTCTAGCACTACAAATGGTATGGAGATAAAATTGAGAAAAATATCCCCACCACCCCATGTTCATCAATACTAAAAGCTCTGAATAACAACTCAATGAAATTGTTTGGAAATATTTTCAGAACAAGCAGATATAAATGTTTCTTCACATGATACAAAATTATCATGGGATATTTAATTGGAAGATGTGATAAGCTATGACTGAAACAAAATACAGTTGTCCCTTTACATTTGCGGCTTTGACATTCGCGGAAATTCCTTCCCCCCACCCCTGCTCTCCCCAACACAGCCTCTGAGCATTTAAGGAGGAAAATTTCCTGCACACACAGGGAAGATCCCAGCAAGCAAGCAACCTCCACACCAGCTTCAGAGGGTCTAAGGCGAAAGAAAATCACAGCCCCATGCTGTGAGCATGCAAGCAAAGTCCCCCCCTTGCCACTCCCCTCTCTGTGTCTTAACAAACTGAATTGCTTCTTTAAAACTCGCCCCGTCTCCTCATGGCCCAAAGAAAAGCACAGCTGCATGCTTGCCACCCCCTCTGTGTCTCAACAAACTGAATTGCTTCTTTAAAACTCACATTTTGAACCTTTCCTACACACATTCACACACAGGGAAGGTGCGGGTGGCATCTCCCAGCAAGCAACTGACCCAGCCTCTGAGCAATTAAGGAGGAAAGCTTGTGTGCTCACAATATGGGACTGTGCTTTTCTTTCAGCCAGCAGGAAGCTTTCCTCCTTAAATGCTCAGAGGCTGGGTTGCTGGGAGATGCCACCCCCACCTTCCCTGTGTGTGAATGTGTGTAGGAAAAGTTCGAAATGTGAGTTTTAAAGAAGCTGAGTTTTAAATCCAATTTGTTGAGACACAGAGAGGGGGTGGCAAGCATGCAGCTGCACTTTTCTTTGGCCATGAGGAGACATGGGGTGAAATGTGAGTTTTAAAGAAGCAACTCAGTTTGTTAAGACACAGAGAGGGGAGCGGCAAGGTGGGGACTTTGCTTGCGTGCTCACAGCGTTGGGCTGTGATTTTCTTTCCTCCTTAAATGCTCAGAGGCTGGGTCAGTTTCCGTGTGTGTGTGTGTGTGTGTGTGTGTGTTTAGGGAGGGCTCCTCGTTCAATCCTCAAAGGCTGCTTTTATTCATGGTTTTTTTCACTTTCGCGGGGGTCTTGTTCCCGTAACTCCCGCGAATGTGAAGGGACGACTGTAATGTTCTTTTGTGAATTCCATTTTAAAACTCAAAAGGCAATTTTTAAAAAAGCTTTGTTTTCTAAAAGTGTATATCCTGTAACAAGCTGTTTGTGAACCTAAATGAAAAGTGGTGGTGCTTAGTAGTCATAAATATTGGTTCAAAAGCAGGCATTAGTAAACAATTGATAATTAACCAGGAATATTGTGTTAGCTTTTGATAATGAATTTCATGTATTGTCCTGTCAGTGTTTCTTTTTTTTGATGAGTTAAAAAGATTGTCGGTTTTGTCAATGTAAGGCCATTTATGTTACATCATTTGTTCCAGTAGCTATTTATATTGCTTCTCCATCCAGAATTCTTGTCAACATAATTAGGGTTCAATATCAGAAACAGTGTGCAACTCCATCTTTGTTGAAATTGTTTTTATAAAGATTTTGATTTTACTATGTTACTCTCTATATGGTTATTTCCTTGCCTCTGATAGTATATTTCTCCATTAATTGCTTACAGACAGACAAGCGTTCACTTAGGATCATTGTGCATGGGTGATATCAAACGAAGAAGAAAAGCTGCACCACTGCCAGGACCCACTGGTAAGCAAACCTAGCATGCGCACTTACCAACATTTGTATTTGCAAAACAGCATGGAGAAAGAGAATGTAGTAACCCTCTAGTTTCAGTCTCCTTATAATCAGGCTCAAGATGGTTTGCAATACATTTGAAAGCAAGTTTCAGCAGTTGACGAAGGAATTTTTAAGGCCGCTCTCTAACCTTCTCAAGGGGGAGAGTATCATTGATCTCAGTGGAATTTACTTTACTATTGAGTTGCAGTCTAAGACTGTGCTACAGTTGAACACTGAAAACAGTGTGAGATGTTGAAGCTCATCCCATGTCTGTGACTGTCTGGTTCTGATCAATGCTCTGTTGCCTGGTTTGTGTGAAATATTAATATCTCATTGGGACCTTTGGCGCTTCCCTCCTATTGCCGATGCAGGAGGCCCCAGGTCTGATCAGGTCCACAGCAGTAGTGAAGGTGGTTAAAGACCCCATGACCACAGCCTTGCTCTCTCTAGCCTACGTGTTATTTTATTATTATTTTTATTTATTTATTTATAGCCCGCTCTTCAGCCACAAGGCTATCAGAGCGGCTTACAAATTGTTTTAAGCAATAGCTATTTACACATCTACACTGCATTAAACAGTTTCCAATGTGTGTTAGCCAATCTGTCATATTGCTTGATCAGATTTGGTATCACTACCACTCATAAGAATATGAGTTCACTGTGCAACATCTGCATATTTTATACAAAAAGAATGCATTTTCTGAAAAGTACTTTCAAATAAGCTCCAAATAGGTCCTGTATTTGTGGTATACATGAATCACTGATCAGGATTTATTATGTTCAAATCCACACTACACAAATAATCCAGTTTGAAACTGGATTATTTGCCATAGCTTCTTCCTGTGGAATCTGGGGATTTGTAGTTTGGTGAGGCACCAGCACTCTTTGGCAGAGAAATCTAAAGAACCTGTAAAACTACAAAACCCAAGATTCCATAAAAAGGAGCCATGGCATATAATCCAGTTTCAAACTTCACTATTTGTATAGTGTGGATTTGGCCTACATCTTTGTAACTATACATATTTGGAAGTCACAGTACTATACTGTTATCAGTAAGAAAACACATACTACCATGATTACTACTACTACTACTATTACTACTTAAAACATGTAAAGATACATAATTCTAACATACAATCAGATGTGGCCTTTAGAGCTGTCGCTGGATTTATCTAAATCTGGCATTCTACTAGAACGACTTTTGATTTCCACAGTGTTTTATTCATCAGTGACAGTAGCAGACTAAAAACCATCTTTAAAAGATTGCTAAAGCACTTTAGTGGCAGTAACATGGAAAAACAAAATGTGTAGGTCAGGTCCTAAGACTCCAACCATATGTGTAGTGAGAAGAAAAAAGCTTAATGGCTGAGGAGAGGATAATATAATTATTTCTACAAGGTGATTTTAACTTCACAACTTGAAAGTGACAGAAGGAAGTCATTTTGTTAAGTGTGTGCGAGTATAAAGCAACATAAAATTAATTTTAGTATACATTTTTCACTACCAACCTGTTCACTGTCTTTTTCTTTTAGTGTAAGTTAGCATGCCTGTTCCATATTGCTGGCGATAGGAAAAGTACCAAGCATTCTTACAAGTACATTCTGATCTGATTTTTTGGTGTAGCCAGACTCTTTCAGTGTTTAAGGGGAAATGGGAAAGGATTTTTATTTCAAGTAAGAGATTCAAAATGGGCTTTGAGCATGATATTAATGCTACTGCTCTAAAAGGACCAAATTATGGAGTAGGAAAGTGCCACTCTTCAAGCAGTTAAGGACAGGTGAGAATCAAAAGTAAAAGGTGACAGAAATAGAGTGAAAACCCTGAATGGAACTGTTCAACGACTTATGTGCTGGAACAAGGAGAACTACTATAATAATCAATGCAGAGAAATTGAAGGTGACAACAAAAAAGGAAGAACAAGAGACCTCTTCCACATTATCTGAGAAATCAAGGAGAAATTTAAATCAAGAGTGGGGATGTTCTACGACCAGCAGAGGAACACAGTACATGACCAAGAAGAAATGTAAAGATGATGGAAACAATATACGGAATAACTATATAAAGGAGATGAAAGGATGAAAGAGTCATTCAAGGAAGTACCATATGAAGACAAACCTCCAATTTTAGAAAGGAAAATGGAAGCTACACTCAGAACACGTAGAAAAAAATAAATCACCAGGAACAGATGGCATACCAACAGATCTGCTTCAGTCTACGGAGACAGAATCTACTCTAGTTCTAACTAAAATCTGTCCACAAATATTGAAAACAAAAGAATGGCCCACAGATTGAAAACATTCAATATACATTCCAGTCCCCAAGAAAGGGGACACCAGGGATTGCAGTAACCACAAGACCATTACATTAATTTCCCATGCAAGCAAAGTGATAGTCAAAATTATACAACAAAGTATTTGACCATATAGAGAGCACAAAATGCTGGGTGTCCAAGCTGTGTTTAGGAAAGGAAGTGGCACTATGGGTCATATTGCTAAGATATGTTGGATAATGGAATGTATGAAAGAATTTCAAAAGAAAATCAACCTGTGTTTTATAAATTAAAGCAAAGCCTTTGATTGTATAGATCATGCAAAACTATGGATCACACTTAAAGAAATGGATGTGCCACAACATTTGATTCCTAATGTGTAACCTGTACTATTAGTAGCCTCTTGCCCTAAGAACAGGTTACACATTAGGAATCAAATGTTGTGGCACACCCGTTTCTTTAAGCATGATCCATAGTTTTTCATGATCTATACAATCAAAGGCTTTACTATAATTTATAAAACACAGGTTGATTTTCTTTTGAAATTCTTTCATACATTCCATTATCCAACATATCTTAGCAATATGACCCATAGTGCCACTTCCTTTCCTGAACACAGCTTGAACATTTTGTGCTCCCTATATGGTCAAAGACTTTGTTGTATAATTTTGACTATCACTTTGCTTGCATAGGAAATTAATGCAATGATCTTGTGGTTACTGCAATCCCTGGTGTCCCCTTTCTTGGGGATTGGAATGTATATTGAATGTTTCCAATCTGTGGGCCATTCTTTTATTTTCAATGTTTGTGGACAGATTTTAGTTAGAACTAGATTCTATCTCCACAGACTAAAGCAGCTCTATTGGTATGCCATCTGTTCCTGGTGATTTATCTGTTCCTGGTGACAGAATACAGAGAATGGTTTCCATTTGGCAAGGGGGTCAGGCAAGCCTGCATTTTATCACCCTATCTGTTTAACTTGTATGCTGAACATGTCGTATATAAAGCATAATTAGACTCTGAGGAAGGAAGTGTGAAAATTGGAGAAAGGAACATCAACAATTTAAGATACACAGATGACACCATATTACTAACAGAAAATAGCAAAGACTTGCAATGATTACTTGATAGGAAAAGTCAAGGAAAAAAACTTGGAGGTCTCTCATCCATAGCGTTGCCATAAGCTGAAGCTGACTTGACAGCAGTTAACAACAACAAAAGTATGGGCACCAGTTTAAGGATTGGCATAGTAGTTAAGAGCATGAAATTTGAGCCCTGCATACTTCTGGTACAAATCTCACTTCAGCTAGGAACACATTAGATGGCCCTTGATGAGCCATGATCTTTTAGGTTTTTTTTCCCTTCCCCCATAATAACCTGGCACAGACACTGATTTACCTCTTTAGCTCAGCATCCTATCTTAGCTATATAATATAGTCATCCAACTACACGTCCTACCAAAGAAAGCCATCTTCTAGTCAGGGAGAGACTAGCAGCCTAGGGCTGTAAAAGACTCCTTCCAGAGTGCAATAAAGTCAAGGCCCCTATTGACTCCAGTGCTGAAATGCAAATGCTCTTATATGACCCCTTGCACAAGGTAGGAGTGGGTGCTGCAAAGCACTGCACCCAGCATTGCTGAGGTGACAAACTGTACAATTGCCTTGATCCACAGACCTGATTCTAATACAGTGGGCCCTCCATATCCACAGGGGTTTAGTTCTGGAAACCCCACCCTGCCATGGATAGCAAAAACGGCAGATTGTTAAGTCCTATATAAAGCAATGGATGCTTTCATTTTAAGTATGGGCACCACCATTTTAAGCATGTGGTGACAATCCACAGATGCTGGACTCCACTGATACCGAACCCATGGATACAGAGGGCCCACTGTACATGCACAGATTCTAAAAAAAAATGAGATGCTATGATTTGTCAGTATGGAAACAGTAGTTCTTAATCTAGAAGCTTGTTGTTGTTGTGTGCTGTCAAGTCTTTTCCAACTTATGGTGACCCTAAAGTGAACCTATCATAGGGCTTTCTTGGCAAGATTTGTTCAGAGGGAGTTTGCCTTTACCATCCTCTGAGGCTGAGAGAGTATGACTTGCCCAAGCTGAATCCACTGGGTTTCCATAGCTGAGCAGGGATTTGAACTCTGGTCATCAGAGTCATAGTCCAACGCTCAAACCACTACACCATGCTGGCTGTCTAATCTTAAAGCTCCTTCCTTCATTTTCAGGGGCTTTCTTTAGTTACTGGGCTGTATGCAACTGCCTCTGCCTAGGGAAGCCTTCCTCTGTTCTTGCTCAGTATGTTCAGAACTGGCACTGAAAAAAGATTATACAAAGTCATTAATCAAAATATTTAAGTTTTTATGAGGCTTTTTTCACACACTTTTATTGGCATGTTATATTCAACAAAAAGTACATAAATAAAATACAAAAATTAAAGTGCCACAATGAGCTATTTATTTAATTCCAGACATAGATGTGGTTTTCCCCCTTTTGACTGAAAAAAGGCTTGGATATATCTGTACACTTCATACTGGTGTCTAAAACTAATGTAATTCTTTATTTAGATATTTATCCAACCTCATTCTAAAGGCTCAGATCTTGTAGGAAGCTCTATTCATGGTAAGAGGCTTATGAGCCTAGCAAGATGGTGAAGAAACTGTTTCAGTTGTCACATTCATAAATGTCTATAGATGACAAATGGTTTCCCCTATCTTCCCATGCAGTATGTTGAATGGCCCTATTTATGCATGCTTGGAGAATGCGTGGAGCTAACAAACTTTTGGAATGAGGTGCCTGTATATTTTAGAATCCTCTGTTCAGCACCTGTGCCACTGTGTACTTTCAGATATGTTACAAGGCTGCAGACTACTGTAGCTAGAAGTGTTATTGGTTAAACATTTATTAATTGTGACAAGAACACCCAATTTATTTCAGCGCTCTGGCTTATTTACTGCTCTTTCACCTTTGTATTTTGTATTGAAAAAGTAAAATGAATATTGATAGAGTTAGCTATTGATTTCTAAATTTATAGCATGTTCTCAGCCTTGAGACAAAGTCACATACCAATAGCACAGTGTGCATTAGTAACAAAGGATGTAGATTTACTCTTACAGCAATGAGAAACTGTTGAAGCAAGAAACTTTTAGCAGGGGAGAGCATTTTATAGTTTGAAAAATGTCATCTGTAAAGGTGAACTAAAGCAGTGAAGAAAATAAGGTGAATTCTATCAGAAAATTCCCAGTTAAAAGCTGAAGTAATAGGGCCTTAATCTGTATTTTTTTTTCTTGAAACAGGAAGCATTTGACTTTATAGTCTACAATAAAGCCTTTTAACATTGCAGCAACAAACCAGCGAAAGTACCAACTGAAACAAAAGATAGCTCTCCTCATATATTGCCTACAGTTTACATACAACCTTCTAAAAATTTCAAAGAATTGTTGCAACACATTGTTCCTCTTAGGGCAACCATGAATTTGTTTCAGGAAATAAATACCTAAAGGAATTGATGTCTAGTGAAGCAATATAGTATCTGACATGGGAGCATGTCATTCTGAATGCCTTTGTCGGCCTGCTAACCACCTGAACAGTAATACTATTCAGTATGGATCCTTGAGAGGCTTTATGGCAAAAACAGAGTGCCCTTGAGTGAACGAGTATAGGGGCACACTCACACATCCAATTTTGTGCTTTCATTCTTGAGAATGTTTATACTGATTCCCTGGAATGTGACTTAGTTTCCTACATAACATCCCACAATCCAGTTCTAGTATTCAGTGAAGTCCTTTTTTCCCCTAATCAAATTAATTCTGTATATCTGATAAAGGACTCTCAATCCTGATGCTTTCTTGGTTGCTTCCCTTGCTTTGCAAATCTTTATATCCTGTCTAAATCCAAATATTTCAAAGTGATATATATGTACTTAACTGGGCTTGCATATTCATTTAAACATACTGCAAGTACAAGCACAAATGAATGTTTGAAAACAAAAATAATGTGCTCAGAGGAAACCCTGTGCTTCTGAGAGTCTCCCAAGGGACTGCAGATTTGCCAATATTTGTTGCTTGGTACACAGTGGGTCTTGTGGCTTAATTTCTACAGTTGACTATCTTCACCCTGTACATTTGTGGAGACCAGTTGCCCTTATATTCTAGATTGCTTTCCTCTCAGTCCCAGATTTGTCTGCATCATCTGTGTCTATCTTAACAACAACCTCAACTGGTGTAAAGCATATCTTTCTCGGTTATTAAGGTCATTCACTCTTTAGATATCTTCCTTCTCCTCCACACATCTAGCTCTACACATTCCTTTCTGTGTGCCAGCCTTTCCCTCTACCTGGTGTCCTCCAAACAACATGACCATTAATTGGATTATGTGAGTTGTAGTCTATCTCATCTGGAGTGCACAAGGAAAAGCCGTCTACCCGGAGTGGTAGGCAGGAACAAAACTGGCTATTGTGGGGTCGCTCCTCCTAGGTGACCTCACAGGAAGAGGCCGTACAAAGGTCTCTCTTTTGTTTGCCTGCCTACTCGGAGTTAGTGGGAGGAGCTTACCCCAATGTCTATTGGATGCTCTGAAGCCTCCCCCACTGGGAAAAGCTATTTTATACTCATACAAAGTTCAACTGTCTAGCTGTGGGAACTTAATTTAGTAACTTTTAAAAGATATGGTGCTCATTTTAATTTTTAAAATATGGTTCTGCAACGTACAAAGTATGTTGTACATGCCATTGAATGATCCCAACAAAACCTCTGGCTTTTCTTTACAAACTCATCCCGCACTTTCTGCAAGCGTGCTGATGACTGAAAAGGCCAATCCGAGATAACCAAGTCCGGTTGCAGAAAGCACAGCAGAAGGTCTCCTTGGGTGATGATTCCAGGTTGTGATTCTTTCTGTGTTGTTGTTTCTCTTCAAGACTTGTTCAGCGTGAGCTCTCAAATAAGGCTGCAGCATTGTGGATAGTGCATCTCCATGCCTCCCAATGTGAAGCCATTGTTGGTGATCAATTTGGCCGAGCCTGGGATGTTGTTTCACGGAGTCCTTGTATCGCTTTTTTGGAGCGCTCCTCTTACACTGACCTGTGGCTAGTCATTTTGGAAAATATGTGAGGGTACAAAAAGAAAGAAAGAAAC
Source organism: Gambelia wislizenii (assembly GCA_030847615.1). Taxonomy (NCBI): domain Eukaryota; kingdom Metazoa; phylum Chordata; class Lepidosauria; order Squamata; family Crotaphytidae; genus Gambelia; species Gambelia wislizenii. The sequence continues at coordinate 48,142,907 of JAUMIR010000001.1, read as the reverse complement.
CCAAAGGGTTAAGCGCAACCAGTGTGAGAGAGAGTGCTATAATTTTGCTAAAAGAAACTACAAGAGTACAGAGGATTCTTCTCTACTATGTAATAGACAGAAGTGTAGATATGATACAAAGACAGTACAAGTTTTGCAAATCAATGCACTGTATAAAAGCAGAACTCTTTGTATAACTCAAAATCATGCTCCTTGCTTAATTCATATCAGATGTCTTCTGGTCTGCATTTAAACCAAAAATTTATTTCTTATTTCCTTCCCTAACCTGGATACACAGAAATTATTCAAATGTGATGTAAAAGTATCAAACTTCAGAAGTCAGTGTTCAGGCATTAAAGGTACAGGAAAGCTTTTCTTGACCATTCACTCTGAGGACCGCCTTTTAAAATTGCTATATAACTAGTAGCCCATTCACACATTTAAGAAAATAATGAAACCATATGTAAATATTGTGCCAATCATCATATGTGTATGTGTTTGAAGTAGCCCTGGAATGCAGAAATGTTGGGGACTTCCTTTAAATCTTTTCCATCTAAAATTCTGCAAATGATGGCATGTAACAGTAGCACAAAGTTAGTCAATCATCTTTGCTCAAAAGCAAAGGCTTTAATATTTTGTCTGGTGTGGTAAACTACATGCCATATTTCAGGCTGATGCACTTTGGAATGACTTGTATTATCAACTCTATATTTGTTGGGGGGGGGAAGAATGTGTTTTAATGAAAAACCTGACAGATTCTCAATTATAGCGTGTAATATCAAGTGCTGCTGTAAGGTCATCATGACTCTCTTTAACAAGGTAATCAAAAGGCTAAATGTTTTCATTCCGTTCAAAAATTGCCAGCAAAACTATTTTGCTGACGTCTAATGTGGCAGTGATTAAAAATCAGACTTGAATATGTGCAGTGCCAAAATGATGATTTGAAAATACTGTGATTATACTATTCCAGCAAAGGTTGCCCAGGCCTGGTGTCTGGTGAAGGTCAGCCTTCTGATCTGTTTATGGAAGAAAGACAGATTGGGGTTAGCTGGATAAGCTGGGGCAAACTTTTCAGTGCAGTGTGCATGAGAGGTTGCTTCCATTTCAGTTTATGATTTATATTCCAGCAGTTTTAGAACAAGCTTCCACATTGTCTGTGTTAAACAAAAGTTTCTATTGGTTTTATATGAAGAGACTAAAAATTCTGTCAAAGAGAAGAACAAATTAAATGTATTTAATTTTTGTGTATAGTGTCCTGAACAAGCTTAGATACTAGAATCCAAATGCATAGTGCTGTGGCATAAACCTGCAGCAAGCCTTCTGCCTCCCTCCTCCCCAAATGGCAGCCTTGTGCTTTTCAAGCCACCACTAAAACTCAGGAGAAAGTCAGAAATGTTCTTTAGTGTGGTTGAGGAGCTACTAACAGAAAGTGGAGAAACAGTGTTGAATTCATGAAGATGTCTTATATTGAATTTAAAAACAGGGCTCTATAAACCTCTACAATGATTTGGGCAGAAGTTATTCCCAGCCTAACTGCCTGATACCCTCTTAATTGGAGCTGCCAAGGAATGTATCTGGAATCTTCTGCATTCAAAACATGTGCTCTGCCACAGAACCTTGACAGTTTGTATCCTGAAGTGATGCCCGTACACCTTTTTGTGTATGTATCTTAAGGCATCTTGCCCATTGACATTATGTTGTAATACATGGGCTGGCTAAGTGTTTTCACAGACAATGGAATATCTGCTTAGGCAGTGTCCATAATATGAAATACATACAATCCTAAATCATATCATTCAAATATTTGTGCATGTAGCAATCTAAATTATGAATCTTTCATTTTCCAAGGACTACCATAGTTTTTCCCCACTTGACTTCTGCAGTGGACTAATTGTAAATGGTGACACAAATATATTTAGCACACCTATGACAAGAAGTGGCACACAGGGACTTAATTAAACAGTTTATCCGTTACATATAGAAGGCCATTTTGAATTGGCCAGTGAGAGCTCAGGAGAGAACAACACTCTCCCACAACATTATACTGGATTTATTTGTCTTTATTTTTCCTTACTTAGATCATCAAGAGTAGACCGATAATGTCATATGGCTTCAGACCTCTGGCTGATTATCCGAAAGATGACCTTGATGAGAAGGGAGTCCTGTTGATGATAGCATAGGAATCTGTTGAATAAAGACTGAAATACATACAAATTGAACAATTCAATGTGAACAGTTCATTTTGTAAGAAAGCAAGTGGTAGAGTGGAATTTACAGTACCTATGCAAAGTTGGTATAATTGCAGTCTGCTGACTTCAGGCCTTGTAGAACTCACATTCATTGAGTCCTGGTACACTCAGAGAATAGATAGACTTTATGAGAGCTAGAAATTGTATGGCCCTCCATATGTTGGGGAACTTCATCTTCCAGCATTGCAATTCAGCAACATCAAGAAAGCTGCACAGTTCCCACTCCTGAGCTTTACTTATGGAGATAACCACAGTACAGCCAGAAAGGGGACACCAAGGATTGCAGTAACCACCAGACCATTGCATTAATTTCCCATGCAAACAAAGTGATAGTCAAAATTATACAACAAAGACTTTTACCATATATGGAGCGAGAAATGCCAGATGCCCAAGTTTGGTACAGGAAAGGAGAGGCACTTGGGATCATTTTGCAAAATACATTGGATAATTAAGCACACCAAGAATTTCAGAAGAAATTGTGTGTCGTAGATTATAGCAAAACCTTTGACTCTGTAGATCATAAAAAACTATGGCTTGCTCGTAAAGAAATGGGTGTGCCACAACATTTGATTGTCCTGATACTCAGGATTGTCCTGATACCTGTACACAGAGAAGAAGCTACCATCAGGACAGAATACAGAGAAACAGAATTGTTTCCATTTGGCAAGGGGGTCAGGCAAGGCTGTATTTTATCACCCTATTTGTTTAACTTGTACACTGAACATAGTATATGTAAAGCAGGATTAGACTTGAAGGAAGGTGTGAAAATTGGAGGAAGGAACATCAACAATCTAAGCAGAAAATAGCAAAGATTTGCAATGATTACTTTCAAGGAAAAGTCAAGGGGAAAAGTGCAATGGCAAGTCTACAGCTGAACATTAAGAAACCAAAAAATAATGACCATAGTTGATTTACATAACTTTAAAGTAGACAATTAAGACATTGAAATAGTTCGAGATTTTCCATACTTTGGGTCAATGAAAATGGAGACTGCAGCCAAGAAATCAGAAGACTAGGACTTGAAAGGGCAGCTAGGAAAGAAGTAGACAAGATCCTGACATGTCAAGATATATCATTGAAGAAGAAGATATACTAAAGTTAGGGTTATCCATCCCATTGTATTTCTCATTTCTGTGTATGGTTGTGAAAGTTGAACAGTGAAGAAAGCTGATAGGAAGAAAACCAACTCATTTGAAATGTGGTGCTGAAGAAGAGTTCTGTGGATACCATGGACTGCTAAAAAGACAAGCAAATGAGTCCTAGAGCCAATCAAGCCTGGATTTTCCCTAAGTCAGCTTCCCTCCCAAGATGACTAAATTTAGACTGCCATACTTTGACCATAGCACAAGAAGACATGACTCACTAGAAAAGACCATGATGCTTGGTAAGGTAGAATACAATAGGAAAAGAGGAAGACCGCATTTCAGATGGATAGGAAGGAATGAATAGATCAACAAGGAAACCACAGCCCTGAATCTGCAAGACTTGAGCAGGGCTGTTGACAATAGGCTGATCTGGAGGTCTTTCATTCATAGGGTCGCCATAAGTCAAAGCCAACTTGACGGCAGTTAACAGCTACAACAGCCAGAATCCTGTTGGTGTCATACACATATGTAGGGTTTTTTTTGGTGGGGGGGGTTGGCTGTTGTGCAACATACATGTTTAGTTTATGGTTGAATAAGCAGAGTTCTACACATATAATCATTTCACGTGCCTAAATTCTGTTGTTACTCCAACTACAGTAAGAGCCAATTGAACCAATTGGATATAACTGTGTTGAGTCACCATTCAACAGTTGATTCAGTGAGTCTACTCTAGCTAGGACTTTTCAACAGAATTCCAGCCATATAGCTGTACATTCTTGAATGGTATGTAACTATTCATCAGTGCCTTGATTCACTAGATTTACAGAAAGAGCTACTGTGCACATTCCCTATTGAACAATGAGGAAAGGCACATTGGCAGATACACAATCAGTTGTACAATGTCAGTTTGCAACAGAAGGTCGTGTAGCACAACCATTGTGTAACTTATATGAATGGAGATTTACGTATATTCCACAAGCACAAGGTAGGATCTCAGTATAGGAGTATGTATGTATCTCTGTGTCCTGGTGTTAATGCTTTCATTTGAATACTACAAAAGAGGAAAGTTGTTTCTGAAAATTGGTTCAAACAACTGAGGTGGATTTTTCCATGATACAGGAGAAATGTGGATATTTGTCATAGTTAACTGGAGTATTTAAATGGTTTTTGAAATCATATTATTATTATTTTTGCTTAAAAATTAACATACTTCTTTATGGTTGAAAGTGATCCTGCTATCCATATGAACATTAGATTTTTTTTAAAAAAAGATATTCGGACTTGCTCTAGGGGAGCCTTTAGGAAAAACAGTGGAGCAAGAAAACTCAAGGTTTTGAGAGCAATACTCTGATATCTCAGCTTCCTTGCATCAAGATCAAAGCCTACTGTTTTAGACCTTTGCATTTGCTGACAGGTTTAACTGAAAGGAGTAGCCTGAATATTAAATGCCTTCAGAGAAAAGGGGGAAAGGTATACTAGGTTGTAAAGCGAAGCAGCATGTATCTCCCCATTTTCCATTGGCTGTTTATCCAACATCAATACAACACTTTAGGAGCCAAATTACTAAACAAGCTGCCAATTAGGCTTGCAGTCAGCTGGATAGATTAGTGGCTAAGAGAGGCAGATACAAGATTTTCATCTCTTGAGCCAATTACTCAAGTGAATTACCATCCACAGTGCTCCTTGGGAATTTAAGGTAGAAAGACTAACTCTGCTGTTATAGGCATAAGTGCGATCCTGGATGGGGGGTCAGGGTTATCAGGCCACATAGTACAAAAATTGCCCAAGCAAAAAGAGATCCTTCTAGAAAAGCTTAAAGGATTTAGGGCTGCCAGGAGTGCTGGCAAAGAAAATAATAGTTGTGGGGTGTCATGCTGCAGCAAACTTGTTAAATTCACATGTTTTAATCTTTTAAAAGGGAAGTGAGAACCAAGACAACTACAGTTTATCATTCCTGTTTTGAAGCCAGAGAAAAACAGTCCTGAGCATAAAATGGTGCTGCCCTATGAAAAAAATGATAGGACTCTGCCATTTTATATGCACATTATTAAAAAAAATATACTGGATAAGGAATGGTAGCCAACAGTAAATCCAGAATCATGGACTGAGAAATATTTGGTGTGCTGATTTACTAAAACTGTGGGCCCATTTAATTGGGAACAATTTGTTTTAAAATAATAAAATTTGTTGTTTTGAGATGCCAATTTAAAACAGGCATTCTCCTTTTTCACATACATAAGGAGTGCTCTTCTAATAGCTTTCTTTTTTTTAAAAAAAATATTTAAACTACAAAATACAAAAACTCAAAAAGTTGCAGTGTGCCCATAGCTCAATATACATAAAATAAAACCATCCAATTGATGCTGTTATGGAAATTGTTAATCCATTGAAAGAAGTTAAAAATTCATAACTACAAAGCCTGTCTTGGAGCTGGAGGGTCAGATCGGATGACAGCATCATTCTGTAAGTTCAAATGTTGAGATGGTGGCAAAGGAGGATGTTCTAAAGAATTAACAAAGGACAAAAAGGGAAAACATTTCTCCTCAAAGGGAGTATGACATGAAGTAGAACTGTCAATCTTGTCGGATAGCTTTTCCATTAATAAAGTATTCCAGACCCTTTGCCACCAGTTCTCCATGAGCAGGCAGCCAGTCTTCCAGTTCTGTGCTATCTCCAAGCGAGTGATGGCATGAAAAAGACAAATTATTTGTTTGTACTTTAAATTCTTATTGTTACCAATAAATACAGACAAAAAGTAATAAACCAGGGCAAGGGACAAGAATCTGGTTTGTGATAACCGAAATAATTGAAAGTACAGAGAGCCAAAAATTATGGATCTTGTCATAATGTAGCCACATGTGTAAAAAGGTACCCTTTCAATCACAACCCTTCCAGCATTTGGGAGATATATTACCTGTAATTCTCACTAGCTTAATTGGAGTGAGGTACCATTTGTGTATCAACTTCAAGGATCATTCTTTAAGGGATGCTGATTTGGATTTAAAGGGAGGAAAATTCCAAATTCTCGACCACTCAGCATCAGAAATCGTTGTTTAAATCCAATGCCCATCCCCTTTTTGCAGATTGACCATTACCATTTATATTGTCCATGATTAAATTATAAAATTTGCTAGAAAGTCCTTTTAACATTATAGCATCCTTAACACAGTATTGTTCATACAGCGTTAGAGTGTGGGAGGGGGGGACTTTCAGTCCTAACCAGGGCTTTCTGGAATGCCATGATTTGATGTAGTTGCAGCCAGTTGGAATGAAAAGGGGCAAGGGATATTGATAATTCTTCCTTTGATTTAAGATTCCCATTAGAGAATAGGTCTTGGACCATATAAAGACCCCTTTCTGTCTAGTATCTACATTGAGTCATTTTATCTGAATCCATAAAGAGGGGATGTGTTAAGAAAGGGCAAATAGGGGAAGGGTTTGGTGTTAACAGATTATTCCATTTTAGCCAAACATTTAATGATGTGTGAAGAAAATGCTATTTTAAAACAGGTATTCTCCTTTCTCACATACATAAGGAGTGCTCTTCTAATAGCTTTCTTACTATGATGCTTACATGCATCATCTACTATAAAAACATGTTGTTGTTTTAAAAAAAATCAGAACAGCTATTTTGTTTGCATGTGAAAACTCATAACATTGATCGCTAAAATTTCTTTAATCAACTGAGAGCACTTCTGTAGAAATTTAGTACTAAAAATAAAAAGTACCAGTCAATGTATGTAAAGCTTTACACAATAACCAGCCACCTAAATGAAGACATCCAAACTGGTCTCTGAACCACAGGTGGGACATATCCCAGGATTTGGGGAGATGCTTGCTATCAGGCTGCACCAGCTGAAAAATCAGAATTGGAACTGGATGGATGTCCACATTTGATTTCATCAGGGGATGTATTTAAAAAGGTGGGGGGGGCTGCATTGCCACTCCTGGGAGCTTCCATGAGCAGGAAAGGAATGGTTTGACTGCGGGTTATGTTTGTTTAGTTTTGGCACAGAGCCCTGGGGATGTAAAAATGTCCTTGTTGACCAAATATGTATGTATGTATGTATTTAATTTATATGCCACCTTTCTCCCAGAAAGGACCCAAGACAGCTTAGAAAGTACTACTTAAATACAGTTTAAAACCATTAAAACATTACAGTATAAAATGTAAAATTACATAAAATTTATAAAAATTAAAAGATTAAAAATAAATAAAAACACACCCCAATAAAAGCCTCCATAAGCCCACCTATGTATTAAAAGCCTGCTTGCATACAAATGTCTTTACCTACCAATGAAAGGAAAGCAGAGAGGGGACCAGCTTAGCCTCCCATGGAAGAGAGTTCCAAGGGTGGGAACAGCCATGATGAAGAAGGCTGTACTTGCCCACACCTTCCTCTTAACGGTCCTGTTGTATTAATGAAACGGATGTGTCCCATGAAAATGGCATTGTTTCACAGTTCTTTCAAACCTCATTAGTCCTAGTGGGGGGTGGGGTCAGCTGCACAGTTTTGTTTCTCTGCTCACGTACCTGCTGTTCAGTGACCATTCAGTATTGTACCACAATCCACTAAATTGCAACTGAGTTAACTGGGATTTACTTCCTTGTAGTTATATTTAGAACGGCAATGTTTCTCTCTCTCTCTCTCTCTCTCTCTCTCTCTCTCTCTCTCTCTCTCTCTTTCTCTGGCTTTTCTTCGCAAATGAAGATTCAGGAAGGACTCATCCCGCGCTTTCTGCAAGCGTGCTGATGACTAAAAAGGCCAATCTAAGATAAACAAATTTGGTTGCAGAAAGCACAGCAGAAGGTCTCCTTGGGTGATGTTTCCGGGTTCTGATTCTTTCTGTGTTGTCATTTCTCTTCAAGACTTGTTCGGCGTGAGTTCTCAAATAAGGCTGCAGCATTGTGGATAGTGCGTCTCCATGCCTCCCGATGTGAGACCAGGGCAGACCATTGTTGGTGATCAATTTGGCCGAGCCTGAGATTTAGAATGGCAACGTTAATATTCTATTAAAGGGAAAGCGGCATCAATTTTCTCATGGACATGAGAAGGAAGAAGATTTCTCAGAAATATATCCAGCATTTAATGGGCTTAAATTGAATGTTAATCCTACCCAGAGTAGACCCATTTAAATGACTAGAACTTGGTAATTACAACTAACTTAAGTCTCAGTGATGTCTACTTGATATGGGACCTATGTTGAATTTAGTATTCACACAATAAAAATTAAATTCCTTATTTAATCCAAGCTAATATAGTACTATTTGGCAGGGTGTGTTTTTTTGTAATTCTATATTAAAAAATAAAGTATTAAAATTGGCAAAGCAAAAGCTGTAAATGATACAAATGTAAAAAAAAAATGTTATAGGTATAGACAACATATCAGAAGTTCTTTGTTTTCTGAGTCCTACTGAAATTTGCACACCACAGTACAACACTATTTCTTAAATATTAAGCAAATGAAAACCCTGAACTTCAGCAAGCTGTTGTATCCCAAAATGATTAAACAGATGTGAAGCCTGCAGCAGCATTAGACCTCTGATCTGATTTTTAGCTTACAGATGGAATTAAATTAATTCATGGCAATCCCTGTAAAATCAAGGGTATGGCAGTGAATGCTAGTGCTCTGTTTAACCAGAACGTACCTGTTCCAACAGCTGTTGAGAAAAATTACATGTCTTAATTTTCATAGAAATCTACCTTTAATGACATCATAAATATTATTTTGAAATAAAAAATTTAATTGCAGGGTTTGTTTTTTCTCTCTTTTTTAAGAAGTGTCTTGATTTGCCATATACCAACTTTATTGCCTTTTACTTTTATTGGTTTTATATTAAGTCTCTCAACCATTTGCATACACAAGGATTGTCCCCAGAAATTGTGAGAGTACACATTTGTAAAAGTCTAAGACGGTATATTTTGCTTTGCTCTGATTACCACTGGAATTCAAAGAAATTCTGTGGCTTTTATTTTGGCAGTGAAACTCTCTGGTCCAGCAAGTGTTTTTCTTTTACCTCTGCCATGGCAACCACTCTAGTTACCATTTGGCAAATCAAGGACTGTTTGTTCTGGTAGCAATCAAATTTGCAGGTTCTCAAAGGCAGAAGGGGCAGTCTGCCATTGGAATACCCACATACTATTGGCGAGCAATATTAACTGGAGTCTCTTAGTGGTTGTCACCCAATCTTTCCTGTTAAAACAGTTGGTGACACACACAAACACACACACACTGGCCTTTCCTAAGCAGTTTGCATAGCTGTTTCTTCCAGGTGGCAACAGTTGGTCTTTAATCATTTCCAGCATGACTAGAATGTTCTCTAAAACAGCACAGCTCTTACTGGGCCTTTCCATACTAAGATGTTCAGTTCTGAAACAGCCTGTTGAAAAACTAAAGCAAAATTGTCGTTCCATGGCAAAGAAGTTCTTTTGATCAGTCAGTAAATATAAAGTAAAAGTAGTTCTGTATTCCTCAGCTTTCAGCTGGTGAGCATTCAGAAATTTTGTAGTGGGTTTTTCCCCATCCATCTTAGGTGGTACAGATTGCAGTCATTGCTGCCTCTGATAGTCTTCAAAATACGCTAAATAAAATGGCCACAGTTTACTAAATCACTTCAGAAAGTCCTTATCAAATTGTTTTCCTTGTTCTTCTGCAGTTGATAAAAAAAAATAGTGTGTAACCTTTTTTAGAAATAAAGTGTACATAGGTCTGGTGTAGATATAATTCCACCAAGTCACTAGATTGTGATTAGAAACACACTGGATCTGTTATGCTTCTCCACTTCCCTTACCTTTTAAATTTGGAGAGAACTGTGTGTGGCATTGTGTCTGTAGTGAACTATTATGTTAACTATGGCACTAAGCTATGGCTTGCAAATCTGCTTCTGAACATGTTTTCAAACTGATTTGGTGACAAAAAGAATAGCTGTAAAGAGGTCAGTGAAAAATAGTGCTAAGTGTTCCAGAACTGAAAGGGAAGGGTAATACTTGTATGTGTGAGGTGGAGTGCGTGATCCCATGGTATGCTTCTTATTACAAACCCTTGATTTGCTGATGAGGCAATATTACGTCTGCATTGATCACTTGTGCTAACAACAGTTGTGGGCAGGTGAGACGGATTAACAAGTCTGAATTTAGACACTGTTTTCCATCTGTTTTTTTAAAAGATAGCTAGACTGTGGTCCAATCAAAAGTGTGTTTAACGGTAGATTTGGTTTATTTAAACACCAGCTAGAAAGTCAAATATGTCCCATTGATCCAGCTGGCTAAGGAATGTTTCCACTGACTGAAAATGGCTCTGTAGGTCAGGGTATGCATCCAGTGGCCCTAGGGCCACTAATAACCATCAACTTCATCCTAAGCATCACTTGACATAATTTCAGAAGCACTCTATAAGCAATCTGTTCAGGTGTCAGCAAGAACAATTTGGCCATTCTGAGAAGCCTGCTGGATGGAAAGGAAGAGAGATAGAGAGGGAAGTGGGGTTGTTGGAGTGGATCAGAAGGGGGTAGGTTCTCCTATTTTTGGCTGTGGTTCCACCCACGACTGGCTTCAGCCTTATGCACTGCCATATGCAACTCCCCCCCCCAAAAAAAAAGACAAGTTATCCCCAGGTGAAGGCAGCCTTTCAAAGAAAAAGGTTGCCTATCCCTATTCTTTCAGACAGTCATTCTTGGCTTTACTTGGAGACATGAGTGGTTGAATCTGGAACCATTGTGCTAAGTCCCTTTTGTTGCATTATAGATGCACTGCTCTGTATTCTCCATTCCACATGTTGGGGGATGGGGAACCGCACCACTGCAACCAATGTGTGTGAGTGGAAATGAGACAATTTCATAAATGCTTAGTTTTGTTTCCAAAGATGTTGCTGTCCTTACAAATAGTAACTTGTTTTCTTTCTATATCTCTTTGAGCTGTGCCACAGTTTTTTATAATTTTAGCATACTCCCATTTTGTCTTCAGGACTGGGAGGAAGGAAAATTTTATTGTACAGGTGGAATGGCTTTTCTTCAAAGCCACCCAGTAAGCTTTCATAGCTGAGGCAAGGTTTAAATCAAGTTACAATCCACATCAAAATCTAGCTCTCAATTACTGTGGTAGGAGCAACAGTAAGTAGTTTTGCCATACAATTAACAAAACTGCTTTTTGGCTTCTATATTTATAGGTGCTGAGTGGAACACAATGCATGGGTTTCAAACTTTGATAATTATATCCTATGTTGAGGGGGGAAATTCATTATATTGTATATTACAGTACTTAAGCATCAGTTAAAAACAAAACTGTTCCAATTACCTGTCAGTCACAGAAAATTGCATACTTTGTATTGAGGGGCTGACATCAAAAATAGATACATCACTTTATAAAGTTGCACATTTTGAAGTACAGGGTGTTCAACTCTATTTTCCCTATACAGTGTTGGTTTTTGTTAGAAGCTATTATAAAACAATTACTTCTCCAAGCCCTCATTTTAACTTTATGTGTTCATTGTTAACATTTCTATCCAACTTTTAGTGAAGAAAAGGAAAACTCTCTTCCCGGAGATAGGAATAGATTCCTCATCTGTTTCATTCCAGACCAAAAACATTTTGCTGCCTGAGGTGAAGGACAAGATGGCATCCCCTCTCTCCCAATAGGGAAGACAGCCAGGCTGGCAAAAGAAGTCTTATTGCAGCACTGGCAAAAGGCCTACATAGGTCATTGCATCTGAGGGAAGGGAAGTACAGTGGTATACACTGCTCTCTTCTCCCAGCATCTCCTATCTAAGATGTCACTTCACTCTGCCTAATGGTACGGCCAGCCCTAAAATGTATTCCAGGTGATTGCCACTTGTACTGGTATATCTTACCACCATATATACAAAAAGGTGATATCAGGAGCAAATATGTGTTTAAACATGCGGTGAACTAGTTATTTGATTTAGAGTGATTTACTCAGGACTATATATTTGCTCTTTTCTATATGAGTATCTTATAAGTTGTTGAACCTTAGATTATGTATTTTGAATATGTTTGCCATCCCTTGAGATAGTTAGAAAATTTGGAAAAAAATTGATTGCAGTTAGCAGAAGCAGAAAGGTGAAGAGAAATAATCCTAATCCACACAGAAGGTTCAATCACGCCCCACCATGGGGCAAATACTCTTTCTGGCATGCCACCACAGCCACTAAATATGGATTAGCTGCACTATTCAAAACTGAAGTCTGTTGTTTGTGGCACCTGTCTACAGTCATCATGGCACAGACTGAACAAGCCAGTAAAACAGCATAGCCTAGGATTTTCCTAAACTGGCCACATACTCAAATAGTATTATTATTACCTCTGTGGTATGCAGAGATTGATATGGTTTGTGTAGTCTTTATATGACTTGAGGAAATCAAATCAATATTTCTGCATGGAGTAATACAGTTGGGTTTCTCTGTTTTCATTTGTTTAGTTTTTGTGCCCATTGGGAATGTAGGATTGTTTAACACATTTTCAGCACATGGTAGTATGTATTGTGTTAAATCTGTATAATTCTTTCCCTTTGAAATAAGGAGAAAATTAGCCTATAACACTCTCAAATCAACGTGCAACCTTGAAGCCAGTGTGTACAAAGACATCCTGTTCTAGAAGTCTTTTAGACAAATTAGGAGAATAAGAAGGTTTAAGGCTTATGGAGAGATTATCCTGCGTTCCTGCATATGGCCGCACTGGTTAATGCTATGTGTTTGGTTGTTGTTGTTGTTTTTTTAATCTCAGGGTTTGTGGGTGAAAATGCTCAACCCATCTCGGATAGCAACATTGGCAATCGGATGCTCCAAAGTATGGGCTGGACGCCTGGCACAGGCCTTGGACCAGACGGCAAAGGAATTGCTGAACCAATTCGAGCAATCCAGCGGCCGAAGGGACTGGGACTTGGATTCAGCTGACCCAAAGGGCACTCCGGCTGCTCTTCAAACATCACAACAACCACCTTAACTTGCAAATGACCGAAAATATTTTATTCATCTGTTGTCAAAACACCCAGTAACTTCTGAGTACAGAAGCTTCAGTGTTTTCTATTAAAGCAGCAAGAGGCCAACTTTTAGGATGGGCCCAATCTTTGAATCCTAAATATGTAATGGTGCTAACATTTTAAATTGTACTTTTTAACATTTTATGTGGTCTTAACTATTTCTGTTGTCAAATATTCCAGGAACTGATTTGATTCACGCTTGCTCCTCCTCATTAAAGGGCTGCCACCACCACACATGCACTAGGGGGATCTTTTTCTATAAGGAAGGCTACTGTTGCTAGTTTTAATTACCATAGAAGATAGGCAAAGCACCTAAGGCAGAGGTGAGAATCATGTGGCCCACAGCCAAATATGGCTCAGGAAGAGGGGCAATTCAGCCCTTAGGTCCCCCCCACAACCCCTCCAAACATATTAAGAAAAATATCAATCTGGGTTTTAGTCAAACATTTACACTAGGGACCTGTTTTGGCCATCCCCACTCTGATACATTAAAAAAAAAAAAAACCAAGTGCTGTTTTAGCACCTGAAAGTCACCTGAAATATTTCTGGAAGCTGGCAGGATTTCCAGGGGATTGGAGGAGCTGATAATGGCTCTCTGGCCTCTGGAGTGTGTTCCCCTCTAACCTAAAGCAATGACTAAGATTCTAGCAAGCACTCTGCTGCAATTATCCCATTTGTTTCAAAAGGTCTTAGTAGACAGGACACCAGACAGTGGATATAAAATCACTCCAACAAGGGGATGCCCTATGTTGAAAGGAGTGACGTCTTTGTAAAAGGTAGAAGCTCTGTCTCTATAGCAGCCAGAGTCTTGCCATCAAAACCTACAGAGCCTTAATAAAGAGGGCCCTTCTGGTGTTTGCCTCTTTTCTGGCCATAGTTTCATTTGGTATTTCTTCTGATATGCAATATTTGTTAATAACCCTACATAAATTGTCCCTTGCTTGCTAGCATGCATTTCAGCATGAACAAAGCATGGCAAATGATAAGTTCTGCTCACAAGCTGCAGTGTGTAACTCCATCCTCTTCTCTCACTTATGTCCATGCACTCCAAGTACACAAAGTTTTACCTGGGGGGGGGGTATTTTTTTTTTAATGCAAACATTTTAAAATATCTGTAATTGTACTGTCAGCTTTTACCCAATCACTGTGAATGTGTATATTAAGTGGATTTAAAATGAGACAGTATGACTAGCACCTCTTGGCTATAGTTATAATTTGGGAAGTGTTTCTTAGTTAAGAAATGGTGACTACTATGGGGCACTTCCTGGACACATTGGCTGGAATTCACTAAGGTAGTTATGAATGCATAGCCACCTTAGTTACATAGTGTCTCCTGGCCCAACCCTCCCCAAACTCTACTTAGTTGGCTGCTGTGATCAACAGAGTCTGTTTCCTTGTCAATCAGGAAGCAGCTGACTGATGCTTTCCCCCCCCCCGCCCCGCAGTCTCCTGTGAAACAGAAGCAGGGACCCTGTCACAATTCCCCTTCACATCAGCGATCCCTTGTGTGAGGGGTGGGTGGGAACATCAGTCAACCACTTCCCAATCAATGGGGGAACAGACCTCTGTTGATTGCAGTGGCTGTTGCCCTAATTGGGGGGGGGGCTTTCACAGTCCCCACATATCCCCTAAACTAGGGAATACATAGGGGTCATGAATGCAAATTATTCACAAATACATAACTCTAGTCATGTGTTCATAATTGCCTTAGTGAATTCCAACCATATTCTTTTTAAAAAGCAAAAGGTGAAATTATAAGACAGGCAATGCTTTCATAATATGAACAACCATAATTTCATGCTTGCTTAATATTTTGACTTGTCTTTCTGTTGCCACTTCTGATTTATTAAAGAGGCCTTCTATCCATGGATTATGGGTTTGTTTCAATGTGTATGTTAGTTTGACATCATTATACCTGTACCCCAAGTAATTGCCTTAGAATTCATACATAGTTGCTTAAGTTATGATCATATTCATATGTCACATCTTCCACTGCCCTCTTTGGCATAGTAACATGCCCAAATTAGTGCTTCCAGAGAACAATGAGCAGAATTCTGCTTATATGGTGGGGCTTTCCTACCTGTTTCTTCCCACTTTTTAAAAACAAATGTTGAAAAGATCCTAACAGATTTTCACAACTGACAGGCAAGTATCACTCTGAAATGTTAACACTGTTAATTATATTCAGGGTAGCCATGTTGGCCATGCAGCAAAATACAACTATTAATAATGTTACAAATGTTACAGGGTGTTCTTCTGGGCAGTTCACATTGCAAGTACAGATTTTCTCCCCCTTTGCTTAAAAGTGGAGGCTGATAGAATTTCAAGAAGAAGTACTAAAATACTCACAGAAGGTAGGATAAAAAGAGCTGTAACCCTTGAAAGAATCCTGCAGAGGAAATGGAAGAAAGCTTCCTTCTCCAGAATGTATGCTTCTGTAAATAGGGTTGTGTCATGTCATATTGCTACCTGAGATAATTTTATGGGGTTTAAAAGACATTTTAGCAATACAGTAAAACAAAACAGGAGAGCACTACCATGTAGCTGTAGAGTGAATTTTACACTGTTAGAAGGTAAATGCCCAAGCAAAGCAACTTTGTAAGGAACTTGGGGAGGGTCCAGAAACACATGAAGTGCTCAGGCCTACCTAAGGATTCTCATGTGTGGGCAATAAAATGTTGTAGGAGAGACTTAGGGAGCTGGGTATGTTTAGCCTGGAAAAAAGATGGTTAAGAGGCGATACGATAGCCCTGTTTAAGTATTTGAAGGGGTGTCACATTGAGGATGGAGCAGGCTTGTTTTCTGCTGCTCCAGAGACTGGAACACGGAGCAATGGATACAAGCTCCAGGAACAGAGATTCCACCTCAACATTAGGAGGAACTTTTTGACAGTAAGAGCTGTTCGGCAGTGGAACACACTCCCTTGGAGCGTGGTGGGGTCTCCTTCCTTGGAGGTCTTTAAACAGAGGCTGGATGGCCATCTGTCAGGGATGCTTTGATCAAGATTTCCTGCATGGCAGGGGGCTGGACTGGATGGCCCTCGTGGTCTCTTCCAACTCTACAATTCTATGATTCTATGAACCATGATATATGCTGTTTAAACAGTATATATGTAGTGGTACATATACAGTATACATATCTATATGGGTCAGCTGGGAGAAGATGGTGTTGGTATAAATCACGAGCTTGGGGAAGCATAACATGTTGCTTGGACAATTCTTCAGCCCCAACTGGCACAGTGCTCATTTTCATTACCCATAACTTAAGGTAATGGAGTGCATTAAGCTCATGTTACTCAGTGTTTTTCCAAAAGTGTGGTCTACTGCCACCAAATCTGTGCTGCCATCACCAAAAACGAACTGGGCTTGCATGCTTTTCTTAAAAAGCAAACTATGTGGGACACACGTAGCTTCTCCACAGAGCCTATAGTGCTCCAGGAAGCTTTTCATAAGCTCTAATAGCTTCTAAACAAGGTGCATGGTTCCTCCATGGTATGTCCCAATGGATCTTCTAGAAGCCTAAGACCTGATGTAATACTCTCCAGCCAGGTATAATATAGACACCAAGCTGGGGATCTAACTTTATGCAGCATTAGGATAGTCTCTGGCTGAGATCTGATAAGCATGCTAGCAGAGTGCACTGCTCTGGCAGTATTCTTACACCAGTTGTCCAGACTACTCTCTCTTTCTCATGTCCTCCTGGGGTGTATGACCACAGGAGGCAGACTTATGGGTGTAGTTCCATCCCCCTCAGCAACTAATTGGTGTGGTGTGTTCTGGTGGCCTTTGTAGACCAAAGGAGGATGAAACAACTGTGCCACAAGCAGAAGGTTATACCTTCTTCCCCTACTGCATGCTTCTCCTGTTGGGCACCAAGGGGCAAGGAGCAGTGCACAAGAAGGTACAGGGTGCCTCCTTCAGCAACATTCTTAAAAATACATATGCACACATAACTGGTGGTTAAGCCTACACATGTTACTAAGAGGATTCTAGCCTCTCAACCTAGAATATTTGAAGGGATGCCATACTGGAGATGGAGCAAGCTTGTTTTCTGCTGCTCCAGAGACTAGGACACAAATTAATGGGTTCAAACTACAGGAAGGGGGAGTCCACCTAAACATTAGGAAGAACTTCTTGACAGTAAGAGCTGTTTGGCAGTGGAATGCACTGCCTGGGAGTGTGGTGGAGTCTCCTTCTTTGGAGGTTTTTAAACAGAGGCTGGATGGCCATCTGTTGGTCATGCTTTGATTGGGTATTCCTGCATGGCAGGAGGTTGGACTAGATGGCCTTTGTGGTCTCTTCCAACTCTATGATTCTATGATTGCATGAGTTTTTTCCCCTGTCAGAATTCTTCACTGCCTAGCTTACACTACGATGCATAGAAATCAAAAATATTTCTTGATTTCAGCAGACCAGTTTTCCTACAGCCTATATTTATGGCCACTTTATCACAATTGTTACAAGTTATGCTTGATAAATATGAATTGTAAGTAGACTTTGATGCTTATGGCAGCGAGCTACCTCTTGCCAGAGTCTACACGCATTGTAAGAGGCATACTGGCTGGAAGGGTAGGGCAGTGAAAAGCCTGGCTCCATGTCCATCTTGGAGAAGTCAGGCCTCGTTTTAAATGACAAACTGGAATTTCCCTCCCTCCTGCTGACAACAAAATGGTCTGATTGATGCATTCAGGAGAGAGCAATCAGTGATTTGAGTGTCTTGTTTACCCACCACTGAACGGAGACCCTGCTAAACTGGCTCAGACTGGTACCCCCTCCATTGTAACATATTGGTGCAGTTTCCAGAAATGTTGATCAATCCTATTTGGATTTGAAGGAGGGCAAAGGTCTGTACTTAATTGGCTTTGTTTCATGTGTGTAACTTCAATGCACCCAAAGGGTGAAAAGCAGAGGCCACATCTGCCCTTTGTACATAGACCAAAACTCTTTGCACATGAGCAATAGGCTTTGCACTCATCACTCTAAGCATATGGGGCCTTTCAAACTCTCCATAGAATAACATTAAGGCCATGTTTTTCCCTTCCCAGAGGTGTCCCCTCACTCCAGGTGATAGTCCCCAAGTTAAGGAGACCAGAGAGAGAGTCTCTCTCTCTCTCTCCAGAAGCTGTCTAGAGCAGTGGTTCTTAACTTTTCTTTACCAGTGATCCCCTTTAAATATCTTTTGTTGCTGTGGACCCCCATGTCATGCGCTGTGAGCCTGATGAGGGTATAGAGTCAGAGGAGGAGGACATGGCAGGGAATGGCCCTAGGGACCCTGTTACAGGTTCCCTGTGCCAGCAGGGAACCCTGCCAACCTAGAAGCTCAAGCAGAGGAAGAGTTTGGTCCAAGTAGGTTGGCATCAGTCCCAGCAGAGAGTCCTGCCAATTCAGATAAGGATGAAGAAGAAGAGGGACTTACCTCCACCATTGTATACCCAGCAGCGAGCTCAAAAGGAAGCTCAAAGGAAAGTCTCGCTCTGAGACTTTATGAGAAAAACCTGATCATTAAGAAATACCTGACAAAACCTAAGTTGCTTTATATATGCTGGGAGAGGTGATGGAGGTGATGGAGGTGTTGTCAGAGATCAACTGATCTTCCTGGTGAAAGCTTTCTGCTGGGTTCGGTGCCTGGATTCCAGTTATCTTGACTTCTGTTACCCTGACTCGTGCTTAGATCTTGGACTGTCCCTGACTACTCTGCTGCTTGCTCCTGTTGATCCATGGACTGTTTTGGGCCCACGCTGAGTGACTGCTGTAAGCCTCTGACCTTTTGGACTGTGTTACTGGACTAACACAGTCCACAAAAAGGGATCTAGGAGTCCTAGTAGACCACAAGTTGAACATGAGCCAACAGTGTGATGCGGCAGCTAAAAAGGCCAATGCAATTTTGGGCTGTATCAATAGAAGTATAGTGTCTAGATCAAGGGAAGTAATAGTGCCACTCTATTCTGCCTTGGTCAGACCTCACTTAGAATACTGTGTCCAGTTCTGGGCACCACAATTCAGAAAGGATATTGACAAATTGGAGCGTGTCCAGAGAAGGGCAACTAAAATGGTGAAAGGTCTGGAAACAATGCCTTATGAGGAGAGACTTAGGGAGCTGGGTATGTTTAGCCTGGAAAAAAGACGGTTTAGAGGCGATATGATAGCCCTGTTTAAGTATTTGAAGGGATGTCACGCTGAGGATGGAGCAGGCTTGTTTTCTGCTGCTCCAGAGACTGGAACACGGAGCAATGGGTGCAAGCTCCAGGAACAGAGATTCCACCTCAACATGAGGAGGAACTTTTTGACAGTAAGAGCTGTTCGGCAGTGGAACACACTCCCTCGGAGCGTGGTGGGGTCTCCTTCCTTGGAGGTCTTTAAACAGAGGCTGGATGGCCATCTGTCGGGGATGCTTTGATTGTGATTTCCTGCGTGGCAGGGGGGTTGGACTGGATGGCCCTCGTGGTCTCTTCCAACTCTGCAATTCTATGATTCTATGATAAATCTTTGACTGTTTTTACATTCCTGTGAGCTAATTAACAGTTGGCTACCTTCCCAGATTAGTGCTGTTTATACTTTGCTGGTAACTAGTTGCTTTTCAGACACCCCAAGATTTAACTCAAGATTTTAAACAACAATAGCAGCACAATTACACCATCCATTAAACCTTTCCTCAGAGGCACTGGAGGAGGAGGAGGGAAGCCTTTTCTCTTGCTTCTTTCTGCAAGTTTGTGGCTGGATTGAATGGCAACATGCAGGCCTAGCTAGCCACCCTTTGCCTTGGCTCCTGTCACACGGCCACTCCACTGCAGGGAGGAGGTGGGTCAAGCAACATTCAAGCCTTCACAGACCCCCCTGTGAGGACATCACAGACTCCTAGGGTTCCCTGGACCCCAGGTTAAGAACCACTGCTTTAGAGGATCTCCCTTTTGAATCCTCCATGCAGTTCCCTTCATCAGCTGCCCTAATCTTCAGCAACCCAGTTTACCTGGACTCTGCTTCACATCAGAGGGTGAGAAAAATCCATGTGTGTCTTAGTCTGTAGTCCCTTAAGCTTAGCTGCATCCCTCTAGCTCCCTTACATTGATCGGGAGTAGGGCTTTTAGCACCCATGCCATCATTTCCCTCTGATTCCTTTGAGAAGCTTATATTAACAGCTTGTACTGAATATAGACTGTTCTATTAGTCTTGACTGCTATCTTTTTCTGTCTTTTTAATAAAGAAATTATTGTTTTGCTGCAAAATCAGCTTGTCCTCAACCTTATTTCTTTCCTTCTACCTCAGTTTTACTTGGACTCATTCTGATTAATAGCCCTTTTTAAAAACCCTTAGCCTGTAATGCAGGGCCAGTTTAAGTGTACCACCAAATCTGCATCTGTGGGGGTCTCACACCACAGGGGCCCCTATCCTAACAAAACAAAACAAAACAAAACAGGAGAGAGAGAGAGAGCAAAAACCTCCTGCTGGCCTTTAAAAAGCAATCTCCTGTCTCTCTGTGCTTCCTCCTTCTGCTCTGCCCCCAACAAGAAAGAGAAACAGAAAGAGAGAGAGAGCAAGACTCCCAGGGGATCGTCAAAAATGCAAGCTAGGTGTGCTCCTATTTGTGTCAGAGAGGGTTGAGTGTGTGTGAGAGAGAGAGAGAGAAAGAAAGAGAAAGAGAGAGTGGCGGGGAGGGAAGTCTGAAGATAATCTCTTTCTCCCCTGCTCTCTCTTCAGAAAGGGCTTCTTTCTTTCTTTCTTTCTTTCTTTCCCTTCCCTTCCCTTCCCTTCCCTTCCCTTCCCTTCCCTTCCTGTCTCTCTCTTGTCTGATCTCTCTTCTCTCCTTTTCCTGCCTCTACTGGGAAGAAGGGTGCCCTCCAAGGGTCCCCATTGGGCAGCCACACTGCACATAGATCCCCTCCACCCCATCTTTCCAGCTGCTCTTAACATGTCCTGGTTTCTCTCCCCTCCCTCCCTTTCCCCCTTGGTCTTCAGCTTCCTCCCCTTGCTGCCAACTGAGTTCAACCTGTAAAAGGAATTTGTGTGCTTCCCTATGTGCCTTCAAGTCATTTCTGACTAATGTCAACCTACCATGGGGTTTTTGGGCAAGATTTGTTCAATAGGGGTGTGCCTTTGCCTTCCTTTGAGGCTGAGAGAGTATGACTTGCCCAAGGTCACCCAGTGGGTATTCATGGCTGAATAAGGATTCAAACCCTGGTCTTCACAGTTATAGTGCAATGCTGAAACTTCTACAACACTCTAACTCTTTTAACAGAAGAATATAAAGAATATAAATAAAAATTTGGAGTAATATTACCGGGAACAATGGTTTTATTGTTGTCACTAAAACACACCAGTATCCCAGTAGTGTTATGTGAGAGCCATTGGGCTAAAGCAGTGGTTCTTAACCTTTTCTTTACCAGGGACCCCCTTTAAATATCTTTTGTTGCCCCAAGACTTAACTCAAGATTTAAAACCCTAATAATGATAGCTAATAATTATAGCTAACAGCAATAATACAATTACACCATCTATTAAACTTTCACTTGGAGGCACTCTTGCATTTTCCTGCAAGTTTGTGGCTGGAGTGGATTGAATGGCAATGTGCAGTTCAAGCCAGCCAGCCAGCCTTTGCCTTGGTTCCTGTCACGTGGCCACTCCACTGCAGGGAGGAGGTGGGCCAAGCAGCCTTCAAGCCTTTGTGGACCCCCTATGAGGGCATCATGGACTGCAGGTTAAGAACCACAGGGCTAGAGAATGCTGAAAAAGGAACAATGCAACCAGACCCTGAGAAGGGTGCTGGCAGGGGAATTCTGGGAGGTGTAATCCAAAAGTAACTTTTCCAGGCTCTGAATGCAGCCTAGAATCATAGAATCATAGGGTTGGAAGGGACCCCAAGAGCCATCCCATCCAATCGGCTTCTGCCCTGCAGGAACACACAATCAAAGTCCTCACAACAGATGGCCATCCAGACTCTGCTTAAAATCCTCCAAAGGAGACTCCACCACACTCCAAGGGAGCAGCACATTCTACTTCCAAACAGCTCTTACTGTCAGGAGGTTCTTCCTAATGTTTAGATGGAATCTCTTTTCCTGTAGTTTGAACCCATTGCTCCGTGTCCTAGTCTCTGGAGCAGTAGAAAACAAGCTTGCCCCATCCTCAGTATGACATTCCTTCAAACATTTAAGCATGGCTATTATGTCACCTCTCAACCTTCTCTTCTCCAGGCGAAACATACCCAGCTCCCTAAGCCGCTCCTCATAGGGCATTGCTTCCAGACCTCCCACCATCCTTCTCAGAATCCTTCTTGAATTGTGGTGCCCAGAACTGGACACAGTATTCCAGGTGAAGTCTGACCAAAGCAGAATGGAGTGATACTATTACTTCCCTTGATCTAGACACTATATTCCTATTAATGCAGCCTAGAATCGTATTGGCTTTTTTTGCTGCTGCATCACACTGCTAACTCATGTTCAGCTTGTAGGCCACCCTTTCTTTTCTTTGAGAAAATCTACACAATTACATTAATCGCTAATAAACAAAAAATATTATGCTAGTGCCTATAATATAGTTTTTAAGCTAAATTATTGGTGGCAAATTATGTAATACAGTATCCCCCCTTATCCGCTGAGGATTGGTTCTGGGGGGCATGGATACTGAAAACCATAGATAATAGTGAATGCCAGTGAAAATAATGGGACTTCTGGTTTAAAATACCATAGAGTTGCATTGGAGGACCTAGAAAATGGCTAGAGAGGACACATTTTCTAGGAAAGCTCTATATTAGGTGTGCTGTTTTGTGTCCCATGGAAAATGAATCTGTGGATACGGGGGTCCTACTGTAATCTGAACATCCTGTACTGCTAATAGGTTAGGTTACATTGACCTGAGATAAACATATGGGGGCCCCAAAATAAAGCATTGCAAGGGGGCCCAAATTCCTTAAACCAGCCCTGCTATAAGGTCCTGCAGAAAGTTAGTGCCAGGAGGAGCTTTTCCCCCAAACCAGTAAACTGGTCTTAACACAATCTAGGCGGCATCTCCAATACTGGACAAATTATAAAGGAGTAGAGTTAAATCCTAGAAATCCTAGAATTGACCTTGATTTCAGTAAGGCCTTTGACAAGGTTCCCCATGACATTCTTGCAAACAAGCTTGTAAAATGTGGGCTAGACAAGTTAACTGTTCAATGGATTTGTAATTGGTTGACCGGCCGAACCCAAAGGGTGCTCAGAAATGGCTCCTTTTCGTCTTGGAAAGATGTGACCAGTGGGGTGCCACAGGGTTCTGTCCTGGGCCCAGTGCTATTCAACATCTTTATCAATGACTTGGATGAGGGAATTAGGGGCATACTTATCAAATTTGCAGATGACACCAAATTGGGAGGAGTAGCTAATACCCTAGAGGACAGGATCAAAATTCAGAATGACCTGGATAGACTGGAGAGCTGGGCCAAAGCTAACAAAATGAAATTCAATACGGAGAAATGTAAAGTACTGCATTTAGGGGGGGGGGGAATGAAATGCATAAATATAGGATGGGAGAGACCTGGCTGAATGAGACTATGTGCGAAAGGGATCTAGGAGTCCTAGTAGACCACAAGTTGAACATGAGCCAACAGTGTGATGCGGCAGCTAAAAAGGCCAATGCGATTTTGGGCTGTATCAATAGAAGTATAGTGTCTAGATCAAGGGAAGTAATAGTGCCACTCTATTCTTCCTTGGTCAGACCTCACTTAGAATACTGTGTCCAGTTCTGGGCACCACAATTCAGAAAGGATATTGACAAATTGGAGCGTGTCCAGAGAAGGGCAACTAAAATGGTGAAAGGTCTGAAAACCATGCCTTATGAGGAGAGACTTAGGGAGCTGGGTATGTTTAGCCTGGAAAAAAGACGGTTAAGAGGCGATATGATAGCCCTGTTTAAGTATTTGAAGGGATGTCACGCTGAGGATGGAGCAAGCTTGTTTTCTGCTGCTCCAGAGACTGGAACACGGAGCAATGGGTGCAAGCTCCAGGAACAGAGATTCCATCTCAACATGAGGAGGAACTTTTTGACAGTAAGAGCTGTTCGGCAGTGGAACGCACTCCGTCAGAGCGTGGTGGGGTCTCCTTCCTTGGAGGTCTTTAAACAGAGGCTGGATGGCCATCTGTCGGGGATGCTTTGATCAAGATTTCCTGCGTGGCAGGGGGGTTGGACTGGATGGCCCTCGTGGTCTCTTCCAACTCTGCAATTCTATGATTCTATGATTCTATGAAATGTGTAGATCTCCCTAAAATAATTTTAACGTTTAATTTGTTATATTTTTATTCCACTCTTTCTACAAGATAAGTCTCTTTCTTCTCTATTTTATCCTCACAACACCCCTGTAAATTATATTAGGTTAAGAAGGACTAGCCCAATGAGCTCCATGACCAGGTGAAGATTTTTAAAAAATAATTCTCCACTTTAGGTGTTGGACTACAGGACTACATCTCCCATCATCTTCATCTAGTATAGCCAATTGATGGGGAAGATAAGAGCTTGGGTGTATTTCTGGATTAACCCCTGACTGGAAATTCAGGTTTTGGTGGTGGCCAGGAGTGTGTTTACACAGTTAAGGCTTGTGTGCCAACTGTGGCTATTCATTAAGAAGACACATCTGGCCACAATGACACCACCTTAGTTACATCCTGTTTGGATTACTATAATGGGCTCTATATGGGGCTGCCTTCGAAGAGTGTTATTTCTCATCTCTGTTTCACCTGCCTTTTCCCTGACCAAAGTATCTGGGGATCCTGAAAGATTTTTGTTCCTTTTTGGCCAGCCTAAAAAAAAAAAAAAAGATACCACCAAAATATGGATTCTGGCATTTTGAGATACCAATTGGCATGCATTCCCCAGACAAATATAAAATGTAGACAAGACCTGAGAGTCAGGCTGAGTTCCTCAGTTTCCAAAGCCTGGAGTTCCTGGGATTTAAAAATATCCTAGCATGATATAAAGAGACAATCAGCCATTCATTTCTACAGCCACTCACTAATATCTATTGGATAAAATGTAATCATAGCTTTTGTAATCATGTTAACTCTTCCCATCCTATTGATTATGTTTTCAGAAATGTTGGTCTGTTAGAATCACACATCACCTTAGGGGTATGCATGGGTCTTCTTTGTTTAAGCACAACTCCCCCCAAGTCATTATGTATTAAATACTCATTGATTTAACAGGTTTGCTGTAATATATATTCAACTGACAAGTGGACCATGAAGCCTCCTTCTGGTGGTCTCCCACTAAGCACAGACTCATTACTTTACACACCTGACATTTTAAGTAGATCCAGATTTCTCTCCTGCGAGTCAGCCCCATTAACTGTCAGTGTGATGATCTACTATTGCCACTTTTGGTTTTATCTGTACATTAGAGTTGTCTCCTGTCTTTGAATTGTCAGACAGCATAAATCATTCCCCTGATTCAGACATTGCTGCATTCTTAGTGGAACAATGAGACCTAATTTCTTGTCAACTTTTCCAGCGGGTGGGGGGAATGTGGGTTGTGGGAGTTTTGTTGTTGTTGCAAGGAAAAGTTTAGCTCTGTATTCTGATTGTGTGCATGGCTACAGCTTTCTCTTACAAGGAAAGGCCATGACAACCCCTCCCCTCCTGCTGAATCAACAAGTGAACAACTTCAAAATTGTTTAGTATTTAATGTCAGGTAGTGGGAGCTTCAGCTTATCAAGAGGTTAATCGTGAGCCACATTAATACACAATAAATGGGATTTACTAGAGCAACTTAACGCTTGTGGCAGTGCAAGTATTTCATACTTGAGCTAATTCAGATGGGTGCTATTATTGGCTAAGGGTACAAACACAGGGCTGATCTGTGATCATTATACAACAAGCACCTTCTTTAATAGTGCCATTTTCACTCTCGATTATTAACTGCTGAAGAATCCATATTTTCCCCAGATCATTCCAGTTTTGATGAACTTGTCTGACATTAACATTCTGTCTTCCTATCATTAATCACGACATTGTCACATTAATGCATAGCTGCAATGGTGATGTGTGGCTTATACTTAAGAAGCTAAAGGGATGTCCAGTAACTTGTAAGTGTGATATGCATTGGGTTGGCTTAGATGGAGCAGTTACTTCACCATTGTTAACCATGGCTCTTCCAAGTACACTTAATTGCTTATTTGTACCACTAAGCTCTGGAATGCTAAGCTTTTGAGTTGTAAGCAATCAGTGGAATGGACCCTGCTGGTGGACCATTTTCTCCCTGCAGTCCCCCTTGCACATGCCAATCTGCTTGCATCCTCTGAGGAGGATGGTTGGACCCTCTGAAGTAGATTTGGAGGGGGACACAGGTGGTGCAGAAGTGAGGAGGTAAAGCCCAGTTACATGAGTGGAAACAGCCTCACATGATATTGGACATTTCCCCTTGTTGCCTACCTATTTCTCCTTAAGGACAAAAGTTAGGGAGGTAAGTAAGATAGGTAAATAAGCAGGCCTACACTAAGCCTACCCATAATTTTCAAAGTAGCAACTATATTAAGCCTATTACATTTCCAGAATTCAAACCAGAACTTGAAACTTAAGGCTTCACTCCCAATGTAACAATGCAGGTTTCAAAAAGCCAACTGACCTAGGGCTTTGCTGGTCAAGGCTAAGCTTTCAAGAATCCAACATTTTAGATTGCAATTTGTTTGTGTGGAAGAATTACATCCCAAACTTCCTTCAGTGAGCTTAGGACAGCATACAAGTTTCTCCCTGCTTT
This sequence comes from Gambelia wislizenii, assembly GCA_030847615.1. Taxonomy (NCBI): domain Eukaryota; kingdom Metazoa; phylum Chordata; class Lepidosauria; order Squamata; family Crotaphytidae; genus Gambelia; species Gambelia wislizenii. The sequence continues at coordinate 48,115,884 of JAUMIR010000001.1, read as the reverse complement.
GCTACCATACTGTCCTCATACCAAACCTAAGAGAAGATTAGGCTGGGCCAAGGTATTTGTAAAATTACATAATGTAACAGGTCATATGGGATTCTGGTTGTAACTTATAACTCCGTAACTGCCTAACAGGATGCCAGCCCAGGTATTCATCCTTTTAAGATATACTGTAGCGTAGCTCTGAATAATGCTGGTATCTTGCTATCACTAACCCTATTCACTGAATTTGGCAGGATCTTAAGAAGACACTGCCCTCCAGATGTAATCCTGACTTTGTTTTCCATTGCTTCTTCCATCTTTTCTTTTTTTTAAAAAAAAAAAAACCTCCTATAGAAAATCTGTTAAGGAGACAAGGATAAAATAGCATTCTGATCATTACTGTGAGGAGCCTTCCACCTGAAAGCATCCATATTGTCAGAGGCTTAAGCCACATTTCCACATGACTTAGATAATTCATGATTTCGTTTTTATTTCTTCTCTCTTTTTCACCATACGCACTCAAATTAAATTTCCCTGTAAGTTTGCAGTAGTGAGCCCCATTGGATTTATCAACAAATCTCATTCATCAAAGCTAAATAGGGAAGTCGCATTTCTAGCTGATCTCATTAGAGATATCAAAGTATTTCCTACTAATAGGTGTTACATCCACCCAAATTAGTAACAAATGGAATATAAGAAAAGCCCTGCTGGATGAGATAGTAGGCCTATCTGGTCTCGTGTTGTATTTCCACAGGGGCTGGACTGATACCAATGAGAATCCCACAGGGAGGACATGAGTACAACTGTACTCTCCTATTTGTGTTTTCCAGCAACTGGCAATGAGAGCCATATTGTCTCTTACACTGGAGGCCACCCTGGCCAGTAGCCACTGATAGCTTTATCCTCCATTAATTTGTCTCATTCTATTTTATGCCATTCAAGAAAATTAGCTTCTGAGTAACTGAAAATATGTAACTCATTATTTATGAAATGGATAATTGGAGTTTCAGCTTCAGTCCACACACAAAAACATACTGTAGTTTTTAATAGCTGCAATAGTACTTTGGAGAAAATGTTGAAGAATTTCAGGGTGTACCTTTTTATACACATGTGCCGGAGGACAATTGTAGGGAACTGTGCCTTAAATATAAAACTTAACCCTAGTATCTCTGCATGAAGTAGATCCGGGTGCAAGGAAGAGTCACGAATAGTATCTGAGTAGTCCCTATGTTAACTAGACGATCCATTTCCCTGTTGCTTTTTTTAAAAAATGCTAACGTAGCTGTAAAACATATGAAACTGTTGCTCTCTGGTATAATATTGATACTATGAAAATGTATTATTCAGATATTTTTAAACCATGCAATATATAAATCGAACCCCATTTCCATGCAGGATATGTTCCAAGACTCCCTGTGGAAACCATGGATAATAGGGAACCCTATTATTTTCAATGAGATGAATACCAGAAGTTGACCATAGAATCACACTGGAGGACCTAGATATGCCTAGAGAAAACTTTTTTGGGGGGGGGACATGTATAAGTGAAACCGTGGATACTGGATCCATAGATACAGGGGTCGACCTGTACTTTTAGCATGTATTTCAAATGATGATGATTAATTTCAAAGCTTCATATGTGGGAATGCCTTTCAGAAATTAAAAAGTGATTTAAAAAGCACACTGACTATTGTATGATGGGAAGTTTTTGTAGCTAGGGAAAGGTGGATAGTTTATAATGTTCATAATCAGCCTGGATCCCCTTTGTATCTATTGTTTAATAGCACCATAACTGGGCTTTTACATATGTGGAATGTTCCAGAATACTAAGGCATTCAAAAAATGAGAAAACAACTGAGGAAAATTTTAAAAAGGGAGGCAGAAGACCCACTGTATGCCTCTCCCACACCATTGTATTTCGCCATTATGTCAGTTAACAACTACACTAGAAACAAGCACCAGATTTTCCCCCCACTCTGTGAGTAATTGTCTGCATAGCAGTGACAGATGTGCAATATAGCAGCTTCTTCAGGAAAAAAAATTAACAGTTTGTCCAGCATGTCAGCTCGCTCTTTTTAGTGCTTCGGAGGTCCTGGCCCCATTATGGATGATTTAGAAATTGAGGCAAGCTAAGACCAGCTGCCGGAGTTGAAAGCCTTAGTTAGTAGGCCTCATCTGCATTCCAGTATTCACTTACATCTAGAAATTGGTAGGGCCCCTCCGGCCACAAGATGAGTGTGGGCTGACAATGCCTTGATTTGTCGAGAGAGAGAATAAATGGGTTTTTCAGAAGATGAGGAAATATCACCATTACTGGCCAATTTACAGCATTTTATCTGTTCTTCAAACATGTCACTTTTGTTATTGTCGCATGGTAATTACATAGTGAAACGGAAAGAAAACAAATTCCGGTTACATATTCAGATGGATTGCAAAATCATATAATCCTGATAAATGCCCATTTATGATACACATGGATGAAAGGTTCATTTTAATTTTGAATAGCTTGTGCACAGCCATAAATACGATATAGGATTAGATCCCACTGAATCCGATTATGAAAAACAAATAGTATTTTTCCTCACTCCCCCCCCCCCTCCAAACCAGCAAATTTATAATGTGGGGTGTATTTAAAACAAACCAAGTTTGGGAATTGCTCTCCACCAAGCCATTCCTATCCCAGTCTTCCAAAATTGTGTGTGTGTGTGTGTGTGTGTGTGTGTATGTGTTCTCAGCACCTCCCTTAAGAAATAGTGGGCTTAATTACACTAGATATGCCTATCTGTGGAAACAACACATTTGTGGCTCTTGTAAAAAGGATCACAATACATATAGAAAGAAGCTATTTCTTCTGCTCTAGGAAAGTACTTGGAATGCAAACAGAGCTCATGTCATTAGATTTCCAATAACAAAGCCAGTGATGATTTTTAAAAATAGTGGTTCCATTTTTTTATGCCCGGTCTTTTGGACAGAAGACTTACGTCAGAGGCTAAAGCTCTGGGAAAATGTGTGACAAATATTAAAGAAAAGTCCACACATGGTGTTAAGAGGTGGTTCACTAAGAAATACTAGGCTCTCTTTTCTGGTGGTGATAAATAAGGAGCACAATCCACCAGAAATGTTTTATGCACACAATCCAGTTAGATGTACATGAGCTGGGCATGCATCACATTTCCAGTGGCTGGTGGCCACTGCATGCATGCAGTTAAATCATATGGACCATTACTATTATTAATTATGAGGCTTTAAAAATGAGTATTTCCTTAACCACATAGCAAAATCCCTTTAAATGTAGCAGTTGCCTTGCAGGGATTCACTGTTTCAGAGATCAGCTGTAATGGTTAAATAATGTGGCTCGACCCCGGTTAAAATTTCTATTCCACCTTAAAGCTTCCTGGATGATGGGTCTCATAAAAAAAGTGTGAGAATCAAACAAGACTGTATGCAAAGCTCAGCACATTTTGTATTAAAATAAAAAATCTGTCACAAAGCTAGATTCTGTGATTTGTACACGTTATCCAAATTTTCCTTTGTAAGTCTGCGTCATTCATCTAGCAAGCACAGGGATGGACAATGGGTTATGCACAGGAAACCCCATGACATTTTATTTGGAAACTCTTCTGGATCCTGTGATGCCATCAAGGCCAGTCTATGTACCTTTATGTAGATCTTCCTAACAAAACTGAAAAGCAACGATAGCTGGGGTTTTCTACTTTTGTAGAGGTATGCTGTGAAGGTGGCGTAGCATTTTCATCTGCTATACCCCCCCTTTGCTATTCTTGCCAGCTCTTTTACCCAATGGCAAGCAGCAGCTGTAGTGCAAAGTACAATGGATAACAATAAGAGCAGGAGAAAGGGAGGGAGGAGCAGGAAATAGAAACTGATGGCATCCTTCCAGAGCATGGTTTTCACCATCCCCTGTAAAAAGTGACTTAATTTGGCAGTTATTTTAGCATGCTTTTCAAAAGTAAATGTAGTTGCACCAGCTCTTTGCTGAAGAAATGTATTTTGGCATCTGAATCTTTGAGTTCTATTACCCAAGGTCGAAAACAGTACTTTTTGGACTACAACTTCCAGAATCCCCCCACATAGCAGGACCAGCGGACATGCAAGTGGGAGATTCTGGGAGCTATGCCTTCAGATAGTACACAACTGTTGCCTTCATTATTCCCTGAAAATGGAAAAAGGACCACTGTGTTCTGCTGACTTGTGATCTGAACTGTCACCACTTTGTGGCCCCAAGACCAGAGTAAGGAGTCAGGATATGTACACATACTTTGTACAGAAATATACCTGGACCACTTGAATGGAGCATGGGCCTATTTTACAATATATTTAAATGAATACTTAATACAGCTGAAACTAAAGGTATATTTTCCTTTAAACCTCAGTGGCAACACAATTTGGCAGTATTCCTGCAGATACATAGAGGGGCTGAGGAGAGGTGCAGAGACATGCCATGTTCTAGAATGGAGATCTAATAAAGACATTCTATTGTGATTCTGTCATGGATAAATACAATTAGGCAGTTGCTAAATGCTTACCTGCATCAAAGTCAAGACTGATTCATTTTTTGGCTATTCTTATTTAAATGTGTCATAAACATGACTAGGTGCCAGCAGCCCAAGCAACCAGCCTACAGCTAAATCTACTCTGAACTGATTAAATTATATCTGCCTGAACTTCCCTGACCATGTAATCACTTAAAGATTTACAGTTTTAGGTCAGGTATTACAGGTTAGATTACAGTTATAATAAGCCTAAAGTTGGTACAGGTGAATATTATAAATGACTGGCATCATTTTTAATCTTTTATCCTAAGCTGTCTGTGGCTAATAAGATAACCTTGCTCTTTCTTCTAATTTGGATGAGCAAATCAATACGTCACCTATACTGAGCCCTGATCCAGACTATTCCTTCATGAGGCGATACTACTGGAAAACTGAATGGTGAGTTAACCAGAATGGAGATGTTAGTTTAGAATCCTGCCACTATATTGTTCTTACCAACTACCATCAGGATAAAAATGTATAGATTGGTATGTTTGGAAATGAATGCATTCTGGAAATGTATATGCATGCATTCTGAAAAAAGCCTTCAAGAAGTCTCTAGAAGGTTCAAAATGCTTTTGTTCACTTGTGCTGACCAGGTTGTTTCATTTCAGATGTGTATATTACAGTTGGTTCTCTGTATCCACATATTCAACCATCTATGGCTTGAAATTTTAAAAAAATCCAAAAAGCAAACCTTGATTTTGCCATTGTATATAAGGGACACCATTTTACTATGGAGATTATCAGACGCACCAAAAAGTACCTTAGCAGAACGCCAGGATGACATTACTGTTCCGCGAACAGGACCCGGTTTCAGATGTTGTTGTCCTCATTGCGTTCTGCTCCTGTGCTGCAGCCGTTAGTAAGGTGTCACTTTTGATTGACGGGATCTCTGAAAACGGGTCTCATTCACAGGACAGAAACATCATCCTGGGATTCTGCTAAGGTACTTTTCGGACACGTCTGATAATCTCCTATGTCACTATATATAATGGAACTTGAGCATCCATGGGTTTTGTTATCCATGGAGGGTACTGAAACCAAACCCCAGCAGATACCAAGGGCCCACTGTATTAGTTTTGAACAAAAAGTCTCCTCCTCCTCTTCTTCTTTTGTGGTATAAGAAACAACCCCTGTTCTTGCCATGTTATTCCTGCCTCTGCTTCCAAATTGTCTGTTAAAGAAGTAATCCTCAGGAACACATCTGCTTTATTAACTGAAGTGCACCTGTACTGTTGGGAGAGGGAAATCCATAGTGAATGCTGCTAATTACTGGGCTGATTTAGAACAAGGGTGGGCAATCGTGGAAGGCTAGGAGGTGTCCAAGCAATGTCTGGGCAACTAGCCAAAGGCTGATTACTACACCGCTGATAGCAGAGGCTCATCACAGTGAAGCTAATTACTGGCAAAGGAATCAAGGCAGCATGAAGTCAGACACTTACTTTACTAGCAAGTAAAACACAAGTCCACAAGCAAAGTCCAAGGTCCAGGTCCAGCAAACAGAGTTCAGGATAGTTCAGTAGAATCCAGGTTGGACGGAGTACAGAGCAAACAAACACAGTCGAGATCAAACACAACAAGCAGGAACACGAGGGGTATTCAGGTAGATCAGATAATCTCCGGCAATCCCTGGAGGACACTGCTGCATATTTATAGAGCAGCAGCTAATGCAACTGCTGCTTAACTAATTGCGGCTTCCTATAAATACGCTGAGACCGCCTCAAGCCCTCCTTTTGTCATCTCCATGCTGTGAAGGTAGGTATAGGTAAGTTGTCCTCTGTATCTGAAGGGGCAGGACCCTCTGCCAGAGCTGGTTCTGCACTATTGTCTGTGTCTGAGGCCTACGGCTCTGGAATATTCTCCTGCTCTGGTTCTGCAGGTCCTGACATGTCCACTGCTTCAGTCTCTGAATAAGAGTCCATTTCCAAGTTCTGGAAGTAGGGCATGATAGGGGGCTGCATTAGCCCCCTCCCCCAGGAGACCTTGGAGGCCTGCAACCCCACCATAACAAATATTTGCCCTCACAAGCCTTCCAGGGCTCGTGGGGCACTTTTGCCATGTTTATAGGTCCCCTGGGCCCTTTTAGGCCCAGGATATGTCTTTTTAACATCAGGAAGTGGACCTGTTTTGAAGCAGGAAGTGACTTTTGTTCACTTCCTGAATAGGCCCAGGGGGGTTAACAATATAGTAAAAATGCCCCCATAGGGCCTTGGGGGGCCACAAAAATATCCCTGTAGAGCTCCACAGCCCACGGGCCACACTTTGCAACCCTTGGTTTAGGACACATTGATTCTCCTAATTCAAGGTGTTGCATATGGGGCATCCAAAGCTTTTAAAAAATAAAATAAAAAATTTAAATAAAAATCTAGGTTTCCACCAATCAGCTGTTTGTCAGGGAAGGAGAACTGGGAAGGAGCGACACAGAATCTAGTTCTGAAAGGCTGATTAGTAGAATTTCATGGCTGCATTTTTTAAAAATGGCTTTAAAATGGCACATGTAGTTCCAGCTGTTAGATCAGGTTCAGGAATCACACACACCGTATCCATTTAAGTGAATGAATCTTCATCCATCTAAGAATACATGTGCTTCAGGCATTGTTGCAGGAAAACACACTAAAAGAAACTGCTCATTTTCTCAGTGCTATTCCTTCCCTAATAGTTGGAGTTTGCGTGTGTTAATGTTTCTATTGTTTTAATATTCTAGTTTTTTCTCATTTATATTCTAAGAGATCATTGTTAGTGCCAACTCATTTGATTTATCATTTAGCAAAAGCACTTGTTCAAAAAGTCAGCACTGGATATTAAATGAGGATTGCCTGCAATGAATTTCTTCTCAACATCTGCAAAGACAATTTTGCCTTTTCTTCTGCCACTTAACTCTAAGTGAGAGATCTTAAGCATACTTAAATAGGATTCATAATATCAAGCTCTCAGGAAATTATCTCTAAATCAGGGTTGCTGTAAAACTAAGTAAAATTACTGAAAAATAAAAGGGCTTCCAGAGAAGGCGGGGTAGAAGATTTTTTCCCCCTGTTTCAGATATTATTATAATTTGTCAAAATCAATGTCTTTGGTGAAGCAGAGTTTCATTTGGTATAAATAGCATTTCATTCAGGAACTGTCTCTCTCTCTTTCTCTCTCTCTCTGGCTTTTCTTCTCAAACGAAGATTCAGGAAGGACTCATCCCGCGCTTTCTGCAAGTGCGCTGATGACTAAAGAGGCCAATCCGAGATAAACAAGTCCAGTTGCAGAAAGCACAGCAGAAGGTCTCCTTGGGTGATGTTTCCGGGTTGTGATTCTTTCTGCGTTGTCATTTCTCTTCAAGACTTGTTCAGCGTGAATTCTCAAATAAGGCTGCAGCATTGTGGATAATGCGTCTCCAAACAATGGTATTAGTGCTTTTAAAAAAGTCATACCAGATTACTATACTGGACCTTCTTTCCCCAAATTTACTTATTTTATTAATTTCAATAATTTGGAAAGGAGTCCCCCCCCACCCACATCTACAGCTCCCAGATTGGCCCAAGCTGTTGATCAGGGGATGCTGGGATCTGTACTCAAAAAAGAAATATTTCCAAGGGCAGATTCAAAGACCAGTTATATCCCCACTGAAGACCAGATGGAGGAGAGTCAGCATGGAGCAGAAGTGCTGTTCCACTGGCAGAAAAGAACTCCATAAGTGTGGTGGCATATCTGTTCTACAGGCCTAGAATCCCCGAAGAAAGCTCTGCAGTTCTATGAGTATCACCAGACGTGGCCCTTGGGAGTAGGTCACTGAGGTCTTGTCTAGATGAGAGGAAACAATGTTCATTCCTGTGCTTTCTTGCAAATTTGCAGCAGCGTTCTTTTGTTTCCATGCTCTTTCAGCAAAAATGATATGCTAAGAAGATATCCACACTTCAAGTTCAGACAACTGTGAATCAATATAGTGGCTGTAAATTAGTGTGTTATCCACTGCCACTGCACAATAATTTTTTTTTAACATTAAAGCAAAAGTGTGCACATGCAACCTTCTGCTAAAAAAAATAAAAAATAAAAAAATTGGGCGCTTCAGCAGATCAACAAAGCACATGATTGCTAATGCAAAAATCCAACAGGGCACTTGCGGATATTGCCTTGCCAGAAAGCCCACCTCCTGCACACATCTGACCTATCAGATTTCCAGTTCTTCCCTCTCTGAGAATGCACAGCAAATCAAATTGATTGTCCTAACAAGCACTAACGCACATTTCCTTGCATTGTTTTAAAAAATACTGGAAAAGCCGCAAAGGCTTTTCCCGTGCAGTAAATAGAGTTTTCCCCCTCCTTCTCAATAAGGCGAATCGCCGTGGGAGTTCGTTGGAACAAAAGGTATTCCAAGCAAATCCTATGAGGAGTATTTTCACTGTCTAGACAAGATCCATATAAAGGCATTTCAGTGGTCTGTTGGGGGATGATCATGGATCAGCCAGATCAAAATCCCTCCACTCCCCTCACATGCCGCCATGTTTTCTCTCTTTACTGTCACAGCCCAGAGCTGGCACAGTAGATTTCCCTGCTATTCATCCCAATGGGAGGCAAAAATGGTCCACTAGTGGTAAAACTAGCAAAAAATGCATGTCCACCTCCTGCTCTGGCTACAGTGAACTAACAAAACTATGGCAGATTATCCACCATCATTCTACACTCATGCTGATGCTCATAGGATTTCTCTATCCAACTGTAAACCACTGGAATCAACTAGAATTATGCATGGATGGATGTTGGGATTGTGTTTCTAGAATCAGGTACTCTAGCCCAGGGGTTTTCTGAATGGTATAAATGATGTAATGAGAAGGGAGAAGGAGGCTAAAATGAAACAATGTAGAGGTCTATGTTGGACTAATTAAGGAAAGCATGAAATACATTTTAATTCCCATTGACTCCAAAGCAAACACCTAATTACTGTGAATAGCCAAATTATTCTCTAAAGCAAAACATATCCAGTGTTTGCATCCCCATCTTACTATTTATTTTAGCTATCTTTCTTCTGAGAACTCCAACAGAGATTTTTAAACAAAATTCCTTAGAAGTAAATCCTATTAATTTCAGTAGAATTTATGTCCAAATCAGTATGGTAGTAAAAAAGCTTTGAAGAGAAAGGAAAACAAACAATGCGTTTCTGTGGCAATACAGGGCAAAGATATTTAAGCACAGGGTAGGATTACTAAGCATAGGCCTAGGTATGATTTGATTGATTTTTAACTGTATTACCATCTCTCTCTGGCTTTTCTTCGCAAACGAAGACTCAGGAAGGACTCATCCCGTGCTTTCTGCAAGCGCGCTGATGACTAAAAAGGCCAATCTGAGGTAAACAAGTCCGGTTGCAGAAAGCACAGCAGAAGGTCTCCTTGGGTGATGTTTCTGGGTTGTGATTCTTTCTATGTTGTCGTTTCTCTTCAAGACTTGTTTGGCATTGAGTTCTCAAATAAGGCTGCAGCATTGTGGATTGTGCGTCTCCATGCCTCCCAATCTGAGGCCAGGGTGGACCATTGTTGGTGATCAATTTGGCCGAGCCTGAGATGTTGTTTCAGGGAGTCCTTGTATCGCTTTTTTGGAGCACCCCTCTTACGCTGACCCATGGCGAGTTCACCGTAGAGTATTATTTTTGGGAGGCGATGGTCCTCCACCCTAGAAACATGCCCTGTCCAGCGCAGCTGTGTTCTCAATATCATGGCCATAGACAACATGGAAAATGTGGACCGTCTTTACCAGTATGGTGTAACAATTTGAGTGCTGTACAAGGACTCTATAGGGACCAGGGTTCAAACCCCCACTCAGTCATTGAAAGCCACTGGGTGACCTTGGGCAAGTCACACTGTCAGTCAGGAAAGGCAAACTTCTTTTGAAGAAATCTTCTCAAGAAAGCTCCATGATAGGTTTGCCTTAAGGTCACCATAGTGATTTGAAGAAACACATCAAGAACAACACTAGTATAATCTTCTGGTTGTTGTTGGTGGGGTGCAAAAATACATTAAATACATTAAAAATAATAGTATTTATGAAATTTCTCTCATGACACTAGCGAAGTAGTTTTTAAAAATCCTATCTTCCAATAATGATAGTGATGAAAAACTGAAAAATTTATCATAGCTATCTGAGTGATAACTAATATCAAGGTCTCTCCTTAACATCATAGTGTATCCTATATCCTACACTGAACCTCAATGGATGTGGTGATGATTATTGATTCAACAGCCTTTTAGTGGCTCCTCCAGAGCCAATAGGGTGTGTTGTACAAATGTGTACTTAGGGACTCTTAAATATATCTTATTAATGACTCAACAGACCATAACAGCTAAGAAAGAGATGTTACAGTTCATGGTGTAAATCCTTCTTAGCTTTCCAATAATTGATCATTATGTCAAAGGCTGCTTTGTGACTGCACTCAACTGATGTGCTACAGCCAAACAGCAAATTTTGTTACTATTTGGCATGATTAACATCCTCCATTTTAATTTTTGTTTGCATATTTAATCCCCCCCCCAATTTATTATGAGCAGTTTCAGCCGTTTTTATGTTCTCTGTTTTAAAGAAGCATGTAAAACTAATGATCTTTGCAACAAGGGAAGAGAGAATTTATAATAGAATTACACTCAATATTTGCCAGTTTTGATTTAGGCAGAACTTAACCCCACCTCCTCCCTGGAAACAACACCCAACTAAGTTGTGGAAACAGTGGTTTTTCTGTCTCTCTCTCTGGCTTTTCTTCGCAAACAAAGATTTAGGAAGGACTCATCCCACGCTTTCTGCAAGCGCGCTGATGACTAAAAAGGCCACTCCGAGATAAACAAGTCCGGTTGCAGAAAGCACAGCAGAAAGTCTCCTTGGGTGATGTTTCCGGGTTGTGATTTTTTCTGCGTTGTCGTTTCTCTTCAAGACTTGTTCGGCGTGAGTCCTCAAATAAGGCTGCAGCATTGTGGATAGTGCGTCTCCATCCCTCCCGATACTTCTGCATAATCATGCAATTGTTTCTTTTGGTTCTGGCTTTTTCAGCACCATTTCGGGTCCTGTTTTTTTCAGCTTCCTGGATTCAGCATTTTGGTAACCCCAATCAATCAGGGATCCCACAGTACACTATGCTATTTCTAAAACGATGACATCTCTGAATATTGCTTGGGATCAGATTTGGCTACAGAATGGCATTACTAGGTGCAAATGGTAGGTAGCTACTGAAAGTAAAAGCTATTTTTATTTTATTTTTAAAATTGATATTATGTTTTTAATCTATGTTGTGTATTTAACTGTTATGTTTTAATAATGGTAATTATTTAATTCTTTTTTAACCTTTGTAACTTTTGCAATGTTTTAGTTGCATTTTTAAAATTATTGTAAGCTGCCTTGTATCCCATTTTGGAAGAAAGGCAGGATATAAATCCAATAAATGAATTTTTATAAAATAAGCTTAAATTCCTGCCAAAAAAAGTACAAAAACAAAATCTACCCTGAAGAAAGATATTTTATATTATCAGTGAAAGTGTATAGCAAAAGTGAGTAATTTTGTGTCAGCCCAAATTTTAATCTAAATGCCTGGTCTGTCTTGCATTTTATATTCTGTACTCTCTTAAGGCCTATCATGCCACATGTCAGCCTAGAACTACTTTTTATCTATGCATATTTGGTGATCAATCCACAAAAAATGCAATGTGAGTTTTTACTAAGATTACACACAGCCTATTCCTCACTTCACAGTTCCAAGCCAAACTATACCTTATTTCCTCGATTAGTTAAATCATTGGTTTTAATTCTCATCATTGCTGCTTTTCATTGATCCCATTTAGACTTGTCTTTGTTGTTTTGAAAAAATAAGTCTGAACTTCAGCTGCTGCTATGCCTTGCCTAAGGAGCACACAAAGGTTTAGATTGCATCTTTTCAATGCATTATGGCACCGCAGCCTAAAGCCATTACTTGTTTTTAACTGGCAACCTGCCTATACGAATGGAGGAAGCAGATTGCCTCTTTGCTGAACACTTAGACAAGGTACTGATTTAACAACAGTGGACAAGCAGCTGGGAGCTGTGCTGTCAGGCTGTCACACACTGACAAATCTGTTGTTCATATTCAGGCAGGATGTTACAGTTAGATTGCCATACATACCATCCATCTACTACGGGCGTGCAAGGAGTCACTGTTTCTCCTGCATATAACCAGGGACAAGCAACATAGTCTGCATGACTTCTGAAGGCATCTAAACAAAGCAAAACAACCTTGTTTGCTATTACAGAGTCTTCAGGTATACCGAAAGGAGATATTATACCACGGGCTTGTCTATATAAGCGCATTTTAAAAAGGAATGCCCAAAACTAATGACATTTCACAGCAGTCCTAATGGTTTTTCTGCCCCCTTAAAGCTTTCCATGCCCACTAGTAAACATGGCGGTCGCAAGTGATTTACTCGTGTTTGCACTTACCTCAATTTGCTGCCGCCACCCTTATTTCCCCCAAAAAACAATGTTCAAGGTGCAATTGAGTGATTTTTCAATTGAACTCAAAAGGAAAAAATCCCCAACAACCAATTTTCTAGCCTTAGCATTTACTCGCTAAGGTGAAAATCAAACATGGCAGCAGCAGGTACTTGCCTTGTTAGCAAGCCCCTCCACCTGCGCTCATCTGGCCAATCAGATTTGTGCGATTCTAGGCTGCATCAATAGGAGTATAGTGTCTAGATCAATGGAAGCAATAGTGCCACTCTATTCTGCTTTGGTCAGACCTCACTTGGAATGAGCTCCAGTTCTGGGCACCACAATTCAAGAAGGATATTGGGAAGTTGAAAAGTGTCCAGAGGAGGACAACCAAAATGTTGGGAAGTCTGGAAGCTATGCCCTATGAGGAAAGACTTAAGGAGCTGGGTATGTTTAGCCTGGAGAAGAGAAACTTAAGAGGTGATATGATAACCATGTTTAAATATTGGAAGGGATGTCATATTGAGGATGGGGGAAGCTTGTTTTCTGCTGCTCTAGAGACTAAGACATGGAGCAATGGACTCAAACTACAGGAAAAGAGATTCCACCTAAACATTAGGAGGAACTTCCTGACCGTAAGAGCTGTTTGGCAGTGGAATGCACTGCCTGGGAGTGTGGTGGAGTCTCCTTCTTTGGAGGTTTTTAAACAGAGCCTGGATGGCCACCTGTTGGGAGGGAGCTCTGTTTGCGCAGTAGTTAAATGCCAGTACTGCAAGTCACCATGTTGCAAGTTCGATTCCAGCGGGCTCCAAGTTTCACTCAGCCTTCCATCCTTTCGTAGGTCGGTAAAATGAGTACCTGGCTTGTGGGGGCAATTAGCTAACACACATTAGAAGCTGCTTATTGCAGTGTTGATGTGTAAACTGCTATTGCTTAAAACAATTTGTAAGCCGGTCTGATAGCCTTGTGGCTGAAGAGCGGGGTATAAATAACTAAATAATTTTTTTAAAAAAATGTTTTGATTGTGTATTCCCTCATTGCAGGGGACTGGACTAGATGGCCTTTGTGGTCTCTTCCAACTCTATGATTCTATGAATCTATGAAAACTGGAAAGTATTTCATTTGAGGTCTCATTCTTTTTTTGTACTTGCTTCCTGCAAAAGATCCACAACTATTCCATTTTTAAATATTGCTGATTTATAACAGTACCCCATTTTATATCTTAAAAATAACAATGACCAGAATCCTCTAGGGGCATTACTCCTGCATAATTCTAGCTTACATTGGTGGTTGTACTTTTTGTATACTAGAGTAAGAAAAGGTCCACTACCCCCTTATGCAAACAGTTTCCCCTTTGTTCACAGTGCAACAGGCCAACTTCAAGGCCAATTTGTATTCAGGCACAGCTCTGGAAAACAGGGTTGTTAGCTTCATGGCTGAACATCCTAAACTCCCCAGCTGCTTTCATCTGGTAGGAGGCAGAGCCCGACTCATCACCAGGAATGGGCACTGGAGCAGCAACTAGAATGGCTACAGAAAATTGGCAATGAAGGTCGACCCTGAACAGGATTGCAGCCAATGTGAGATTTGGAAGTTGCTGGTAGACACAACTGTATAGCCCAGTTCAGGAGTGGGCAGATGTGGCCATCCAGATGTTGCTGGACTGCAAGTCCCATAATTGCTTGCCACTGGCTAGGGTTGATGGAAATTGCCACCCAATAACATCAGGCAGGACACAGTTTCCCATCTGCAGTCTAGCAGAATACAGGTTACAGTTGTCTGTGGGCTGTATTCCATTGTTATCTGCATAAATGAAAATACTCATAAATACAGGTGCAGATGCACCTTCCCATCTGCCTAAATGTGGTGGAGACCATTATCAATGGCACCTACTTGCAGATGTAAGTTGTTAAGTTCCTTCCTTTAAAAGGCATCCAAGTTTACTCACTTTTAGAATCATAGAGGCTTATTGCACACCAAAGTAAAGTGGCAGGGAAGCTGGAAGGGTCCACTTTCCATGCTGCTTTACTCCATGACATCATCATTCTGCCATTCTGGTCCCATAGGAGACAGAGGTAAAACTCCATTTTCTTACTAGCCATAAAAAAATCTGTTAGTAAAATGATATGGTTTTACCTCTGTCTCGCACAAGGCCAGAATGGCAGAACACCAGAAGAATAACAATGCCATGTGGTAAAGCAGCACAGAAAGTGGAAACTTCCAGCTGCCCTGCCACTTTACTTCAGCGTGCAATAAGCCTCATAGAATGGAAAGGGACCATATGGGCAATCCAGTCCAACCCCCTGCCATGTGGGAATACACAATTCTCTCTCTCTCTGGCTTTTCTTCGCAAACGAAGATTCAGGAAGGACTCATCCCGCGCTTTCTGCAAGCGCGCTGATGACTAAAAAGGCCAATCCGAGATAAACAAGTCCGGTTGCAGAAAGCAATTAAAGCACTCCCAATAGAATATGCCTTTGTATGCCTTAGATGGAGGATGCTTAATGAAGAACAAACAAGCATGAAACTGTATAGTAAAGAATAAAATAAAATAAAACAATATGAGGATGAAATCAATAATTCAAACCTAATAGAGTGAAGACTTAAAACTATAGCATATCATTTCACATTAGGTCAACCTGTTTTCCTCTGATAGGAGGCAATGCTGTGTATGCTGCACAGTCTGTCCTGGGGCCCCTGAATTAGTCTGCTGTCTATGGTGGACACCCATGTTCAAGTAAGGTGCAACTGCCAGGCCAATTTGCTTCTGTGTATGGCCTGACAAGGAGGATACCATCTTGTCCTCTGCCTCAGGAAACAACATGTCTTGGTCTGGCGCTGCATTACTACATTGGTTCATACACTTGGTACTGATACACAATTCCAACCAGTCCATGAGACCTTTCACAGTACCACAGGGAACCACATGAAGGTGTTTAAACATGACAACTTAATCCAATTGTATCTATATTTTGCAGTTTTAAGCATCCCAATGTTTTAAGCATCTGATCCTGAACCTGAATGAATGTGCAAATGTGCAAAATTAAAATTAAGTCCCAGTCAGATGGACAAAATCTTGTTAAAGTTTGCATCAATACATATGGAAAACAAAGGTCTCTTCTCTCATTATTTTTAAAGGAAGAAAAGCAAAAAATCCTTTCTGACCCTTTTGCTGTGATTTTCTTGCTTAGATTGTCTCTGCTTTTGTATACAATAAAAAGATCATTTTCCATCTTCATAAAATTGCTTGTGTTCTCTGCTCTGCACTGAGATCACTGTGAATTTTGATTGACAGAAAGATTACCTAATAAACCTTCACCACAAACTAATTAATCACTTTGAATGCAACACTAAATTGGCAAGCATTAAAAAGCAAAAGAGCTGGGTGTTGGAAGACCATTTTTCAAATGACCTTAGTTAAAAGCCAAGTACAGCCTAGTGAAAAAAAATATACCAACGATATTGCACTTCTAGTAAGCCTCCTTCTTTTCCAGATTTGTTTGTTTAAACAAGGAAGGGCTGAGTGTGAAGTAAAAAACCCTCCATACATTGTGCTCAGTTTATGAACTTTATCAGATGCGGCAAATATGACATCATAACAATGCCTACTGAACGCAAAAGGGCACCCATACCACACAACGTTGTCTTTTATCGTTCTGCTGCCGTTAATAAGGTGTTCTTTTTTATTGACAGCCCAAGTCATCAATTGATCTGCCATTGCATTTTTGCCTGCGCTTGAAACCGCGCACCATTTTTCTCTCATGAATACAGCATCAGTGGGCAGAATACTTCCAGGTGAGAATATGAAAGCCAGGTACAGGACACTATTTTTATGAACTTCTGAAGTTTACTTTGAAGTTTATAATTGTGTTTCTGTGTTTGTGTGTACATTTTTTTTGTTTTAATTATGCTTTTTAAAATTTTTAAACACACTTGTGTCTTCTCGCAAGAACCACCAAGATCATGAACATGGAAGTAAATAGTGCTAGTGTTTGTGCTCCAGTAATGCTGGGGGTGCTTCTTCATGATATTACAGGTACATATGGTAAAAAGGGTCATGTTGCCAGGACAATTACGCTATAAAATATGATGGTACAGAAACATATTTGGAGGTTCATCTGATAAAGTCCTACATCATTTTTCTTTAGTGAAGGGGATGGTAAGTAGGTTAACAATTGGCCTATGAGACAAAGACATGCAGCTCAGTGACTAGAGCACATGAAAATGCCTAAAGAAAAGGAGGGAGGAATGGGACCACTCAACCCTTTTGTGTTTTTCTTTTCCAAGAAGGATTGTCAACTTTTCAACCAGCTTTTGGTTTTAATAGCAGTTTATGTGAAGCTGTTAGCAGTGATCATGTTTGCACAGTGTGCAAAGCCTCACCTGCTAACACTCATCAAGCAGGTGTTAGTGACATAAGAGCAAGCCAGACAACTCTTTTCTGATTAGTTGGTAACCCTATTTGTAGGTTCCATTGTTGTTGTTGTTGTTGTTGTTGTTGTTGTTGTTGTTGTGTGAGCAGAGATTTGAACCCTGGTCTCCAGAATTGTGGTCTCCAGAGTCGTAGTCTAACAGTCAAACCACTATGTTACACTGGGTCTTTTGTTGGTCCCTATTTGTATGCATTTTTGTTTCATACAAGATTTTCCAAATGCACAAGCTATTCAAAATTAAAATGAACCTTTTATCTATGTATCCATGTGTATCATAAATGGGCATTTATTAGGATTATATGATTTTGCAATCCATCTGAATATGTAACCGGAATTTGTTTTCTTTCCATTTCACTATGTAATTACCATGTGACAATAACAATATCTCCAAATGCAAATTAAACTTCATGGATTTAGTGCATGATCCTATCTGTTTTTGTTTCCAAACACATTTATGTTCATTTCAACTTACTCTGAAATATTTGTGCACAGAATTTCTCACAATCCAATATGATGCATTTTAACTCGAAAGTAAGTCTCACAGGATTGTGCGCACAATCCTAAATATACACTGGACTGACTATGTGACGAATGTTGCTGTCCTTGAGCAAGCAGGGATCACCAGCATTGAGGCCATGATATTGAGAACACAGCCGCACTGGGCAGGGCATGTTTCTAGGATGGAGGACCATCACCTCCCCAAAATAGTATTCTACGGTGAACTCGCCATGGGTCAGCGTAAGAGGGGCACTCCAAAAAAGTGATACAAGGACTCCCTGAAACAACATCTCAGGCTCGGCCAAATTGATCACCAACAATGGTCCGCCCTGGCCTCACATCGGGAGGCATGGAGATGCACTATCCACAATGCTGCAGCCTTATTTGAGAACTCACGCTGAACAAATCTTGAAGAGAAACGACAAAGCAGAAAGAATCACAACCCGTAAACATCACTCAAGGAAACTTTCTGCTGTGCTTTCTGCAACTGGACTTGTCTATCTTGGATTGGCCTTTTTAGTCATCAGCGCGCTTGCAGAAAGCACGGGATGAGTCCTTCCTGAATCTTCATTTGCGAAGAGAAGCCAAAGAAGTCTCACAGTGAAGCATGCTCCCATGTTGCATAATAGCAGACTGACTGCACAATGCTAAGCCTATCTGCTCAGAAAGAAGCCCCATTAAGTTCAATGGAATTTATTCTGAGCACGTGGAATTATAATTTTATGGACTGCAGCTATAATTAATGCTCTTTTCCTTTCATTCCCTGCTTTAATTCCATGAATCTAGAAACTATCTACATTTTTTAAAATGCTGTTCACTAATTCTTTGCTTGATATTTGGGTAATGAATATCATAGCTTTCCCAAGAAATTTATGTGATAAAGTTGTACACTCTTGCATGGTAAATAAGTGCTGTATAACAGTGATCTAAAAGAAGAATGGGGAGACTGTGGTTTTCTAGATGTTGTTGGACTTCAGTTCCCATCAGTTCAAACCAGAGTGACCAATGGTCAGGGATAACATGAGATGCATTCCAGCAGCATCTGGAGAACCACAAGTTTGCCACCCCAACATTATTTTGCTTTAATGTAAAACAGTATTATACATCTTCTGCAGCCTCTTTCCCCATCAACTATTCTTGTGCTCATTCCAATGGCATTATGATTGAAAATGGAGGCTCCTTTGCAGCTTACCATCTGGGGATGCATATGCTCAGGATGGAAAAAGGAGGAATCTTCTAGCAATCCTTGATAGGCTGTGACTCATAATCTTCTCACCCATCCCTCCAGTATAGGCTAGTGAGCACCAGCCATGACTCTTTTGACAATTTTTCAGCACCATATTCTGCTAATTTCATGAAGGCAGCCTATTTCTGTAGTTTTACTTTCACCTTGCACAGGTTTTTCTGCTTGTCTCTGTCTCACCCCTAATTTACTGTTACACACAGAGAGGGTGTGGATAGAAGTTGGAGGGCTGGCCAGGACTCTGTGATCAGATCTTATTCCTTGAATATTAAGTGGTCTCTCAGGGCTTTATCAGACACACTGAATATGGCATCAAAAGGACACCACATAACTGTGGAGGGCACGCAGATCAGATGGCATTGCCCTTTCCAGCCCCAAACCCGTACCTTTTAATTGGCAGCTTAAGCCATCAATAGATTTCCCTGCTGATATTTTTGTCTCTGTCCCTTTAAATCTTGTCCTTATCCCAACAATGGCCAGACTAGCCAGAATACTTCCAGGTCAGATCGGGACATCCAGGTAAGTGACAAACTTTTTTTGATCCTCTCTGGGTTACTTGGAGGTTTTTTAGTATGTGTGTGTGCTTTAACTTTTTGATGTGTATTTTTGTTTTTGTTTCTGAATTTCCCGCACGATAAAACAGTGCAGGATTTCAAAAGAGGAAGTGAACAGAGCTTTGCTCACTTCCTCTTTATTACCAGAGAAGCCTTTGCCAGGAAAGGAGGTAAGTGCAGGGGGAGTGTTCTTTTGCTGGCATAAAAATTGACTTTTCATGCCGGCAAAAGAACACTTCAAGGGAGACGTCTGATAAAGTCCTCAGTCTCACCTACCTCACAGGGATATTTTCATACACTGCAACTGTTCCAGTTTGGCAGAAACAATTCCAATTAATCCACTGTCTTCCCACTTTTTCAGCTGCCTTTAAAATGTCTTAGGACATTATCAGACTAGTGTCTAAAAACACTTCCATGAATGAAGATAGCAGGATCATCGTGGCATTGTAACACTTCTTGCACATAGCTGTAATCACATAGAAGAAACGCCATGGAATTATCACACAATGACCATGAACATGTCAAGAAGGGGAGTTTATTTCCATGATTTGGTATGGGTGAGAATTCAGCGGTTCTCACAAGAAGATGCGAGCACACTTAAAACTCCCAAAACTCCTTAATTACATAAGAAATTAAATAAACGCACAAGCACTGAAATAAACCTAAAAACTTGCAAACTAAAGGGGACAGTTCATAAAAACAACATCCTGTGCTTTATTTTCACATTCTCACCTGGAAGTTTTCTCACTGAGGACTGCCCATTCACGATGTAATTTCATGATTACAATGGATATGTTTTCGTACACAGTCATAGCATGAAAAAAGTGATATTGACGATCTATTCACAGCTTGTCCCGTAAATGAGAAAGAATGTCTTTTTCGCGGCTGGAGCATGGGGTAATAACGCAAACTTGACAACGTTGTGTGATAGCAGGATCCATTCGCACTACCCTGATGTCATAATCCCGTGATTTTTGCTGCGTCTGATAATGTTCTTAGAATCATAGAATTGTAGAGTTGGAAGACACCATGAGGGCCATCCAGTCCAACCCCCTGCCATGCAGGAAATCTTGATCAAAGCATCCCCAACAGATGGCAATCCAGCCTCTGTTTAAAGACCTCCAAGGAAGGAGACTCCACCACGCTCTGAGGGAGTGTGTTCCACTGCCGAACAGCTCTTACTGTCAAAAAGTTCCTCCTAATGTTGAGGTGGAATCTCTGTTCCTGGAGCTTGCATCCATGGCTCCGTGTTCCAGTCTCTGGAGCAGCAGAAAACAAGCCTGCTCCATCCTCAGCCTGACATCCCTTCAAATACTTAAACAGGGCTATCATATCGCCTCTCAACTGTCTTTTTTCCAGGCTAAACATACCCAGCTCCCTAAGTCTCTCCTCATAAGGCATGGTTTCCAGACCTTTCACCATTTTAGTTGCCCTTCTCTGGACATGTTCCAATTTGTCAATATCCTTTCTGAATTGTGGTCCCCAGAACTGGACACAGTATTCTAGGTGAGGTCTGACCAAGGCAGAATAGAGTGGCACTATTACTTCCCTTGATCTAGACACTATACTTCTATTGATACAGCCCAAAATCACATTGGCCTTTTCAGCTGCCGCATCACACTGTTGACTCATGTTCAACTTGTGGTCTACTAAGACTCCTAGATCCCTTTCGCACGTAGTTTCTCTTTCCTTCTCTTAGTTTCTCTTTCCTTCTCTTGCTTTCCCCCTTTTTCTTCAGGTTACTTCAGTTGTTGCAAACTGAGTTTAAAGTGCAAAAGTACACTCAATTAATTTAGGAGGGTGGGGAGGAAAGGAGGGAGTGGAATCTTGCCCTTTCTAGTAGACGCAGGCAAAAGCAAACTGCTGCAGTCTCTCCTAGCAAGTGCATCCTTGCTCATTAATGACTTCTGCCATCTTGCCCACAACCTGATATTGTTTGGCTACACACGTCCTGAATCTCACCTGTGAAATGCTGGAGTGCATGTGTTTTGAGAGGACCAAACTTTGAATACCTGCTAAAACACCTTGAAGAAATGGAGAGATATAAATTCAATTTAAAATGATGTTGCACAGGTTGGATCTGGAATTGCTGTCTGAACTGCTGTTTGAATACCCTCTGCCAATTCCGATCTAGAGTATGGAACAAGTTTTGGGATTTTTGGACTAAAGTACATAGAATCCTCCAGCTAAGTGAATTTGGGGAGCTGTAATCTGGAAAGTGACTTTTCTAAACTCTTCTCAGTTTGCACTGTGTCCATTTCACAGGTCCTGCAGTAGCAGCATTTGTGGGATTTTTTTAAAAAAACACAACACAATTGGGCTACTGTTCTTCCATGCACATATTCATGCCCCCCCCTGCTAGCCACCCTACTGTACCATTGTTTCTCCTCCCTTCTGTTCTTCTTGCTGCTCAGCCTAGAAAGAAGGGAGAGAAATTATTTATTGTGTTCCTGTTGAAAATGAAAGGCTTTTACATTTTAATGAGCACTAAATAGGAGCGAGGAAATATTGTTCATTAGCTGTAATCTGTGGAATTGCTTGAGCGAACTTCCTTTGGAGGCCGCTTTAAACGGTTCACTCAAGTAAAGCAGTTTGTATGGTAATTAAGGGAGCATTTTTCTGTCAACATCTGTGCTACTATTTATAACGCTGAAGGTATCTTATTACTCCACCGGAGAAGCATTAAGGGAGGGAGGTTTGGCCAAAGGGAGTTTATATTCTCTCCCTTTCTCTCTTTTTCTAAATATTATTTCATATTTCTTCTTGCATCACTCCTCCCTTTCTTGTCCCTTCTTCTTATTCTCAGGTTGGGGGCAAAGGGAAATTGGTCCACTACTTCCTGATCAAACAACACTATCATTCTGATATCTTTTCATTAATCATTGGCTTTCCTCAGCAGCCAGGCAAGGAGAGCTAGGATGCTTAGCAAAATCCAAATCTATCAGGCATTAACATACCTGCTTTCTCTTTTTATTCTCTAATAAATACAGAGAAACCAGTGGTGGAATTTACCCCAGGTTTCCTTGCTGTTCCCAAGGAAATTAATTGTATTTGGACAATCCACAGCCAATAACCTTCCTCATGGTTGTGTAATGTAAATCTTTACATGAGGAGTTATATACAGTCCTTGTGTTGAAGGGCAACATTGTGCAAACCACATGTGCAACTGAATAATGTTGTTGTTGTTGTTGTTGCTGCTGCTGCTGCTGCTGCTAATATCTCACCTTTTCCCCAGGCTGGGACTCAGGGTGGCTTACAACAGTTAAAACAAACATAGTTAAAATTCACAGTGTGCAAATGTTAAAACACAATTAAACCACGATAAAATTGTGGAACCAGTTAAAACAAGTTACAACGAAACAAAACAAAAAACTCTGGCACATCATACAAGTCCTGTTCACTCTGAAAAATCAATTCTGTCCTGAAAACCACCAAAATAAAAACTCAACACATACAAATGAACTCCATCCAGGGACTGGGAAATTTCCAGCAGACAATGGACCTTTAACCAAACAGACACTAATCCTCCTTGCATATCTCCCCACAGAAACTAGCCATTCAAATACACAAATTTACATATTCTCCAACAGGGGCTCACAGTATATAACCACCACCCCCCCGCACACACACACTCCTACCCAACCATTCTCTAAAGATGCCAGCCACAGATGCAGGCAAAACATCAGAAATAAACTCTTTCAGAACACGGCCTCACAGCCTGGAAAAAATCCCCACAGAAAACCAACATCAGTGAGTTGGTCAAGATGGCAAAATTTATTAATGAGGAAGAACAGACAAGTTAGGGAAGCTGAAGCAATTTGCTTTTGCCTGAGTCCACTGGGATAAGATTCTGGCTTCTCGTGCCCTCTTCCCTCACCAACTTAACTGAGGACAAACCACTTTTGCACTTGGAACTCAATTTGCAGCAACTGGGGTGAGATGTGGACAAACAGGGAAAGTGAGAGAAGGAGAGGGAAACTGGGACATTTTAAAACACTAAAAAAGTGGGATGGCAGAGGTTTTCTGACATTTTGGACAAGGCTAATGTGGTACCATAATGACGTCAGAGGAATGCAAGAAGATGCCAATATCAGATGACAATGTCCTTTTGCGTTCCACTGGCATCATTATGGCATTTCTTTCTATTGACAGGCGAAGCCATCAATAGATTCCCCGTTGTGATTTGGTTGTAGGCATTGCCAGCATGTGAAACCTCAAGCCATTTAACTCTTGGGAATGCAGCATCAATGGGCGGTCCAGTGCAAACACTTCTGGGTGAGATTGGGACATCCAGGTAAGTGACACACTTTGTATGACTCTCCCTGGGTTACTTGGAAGTTTTAAAGAATATTTTTGTCCTTGGTGTAACTTTTTTGGTGTATTTTACTTTTTATTTTTGAATTTCCTGCACTCACATCTTCTCATGAGAACAGGCGGGATTTCAGTCCAGGAAGAGCTCCGTTAGAGCTCCGTTCATTCCTGGGCTGCCTGTTGACTGGAGAGAAGGTAAGTGTGATGGGGAGGGTTATTGTGCTGGGACAGGGGTGGGATTGGAGACTGTGGGACAGGAACACTTTTTGCTTTCCTGTCTGATAATCTCCTTTGTCTATCTGCCAGTGCAGTGGTAGAATCCCACAACAAGATTCAAAATCATTTGGGGCAAAAGAGTGTGCAGTATGCTGAAATATAACAGGCAGAATAATCATTTCCTTCCATTGTCTTATTTCTTTATTAGAGAGATGACTTATTTCAATATCTGAACAATCAACTTCACTCATGCATGTATGCACAGAGACACAAAGGCAATTCATCAGAATTTCTTTTAAAACCAGTGGTGTTTCGAAGGAATCTTTTAAACTTACTTTTTATTCCTTACTGATAATGCATGGTTGCCGTACAGCACAAGCACACGGTGGGGCATGTTTTAGTGGTTCATTAATACCCGTCGTGGATGTGCAGCCGCACACATTCAGCCGCCTGAGGTGTATATTAATGGACCATTAAAATGTGCCCAGGAGTGTCTTAAAGCTGTTACAATACGTCTCTGCAATTTTAAATTCAATTTTTGTGTGTTTTTAAAAAACTTTGCAAATCCCATGGTTTTTCTTCCTTGTTTTATGAAGACAGAATAAATTAAAATGAATCAGGGGTTTCAAACATTTAACCAAAGCGAAAGCTGGGTATAGGTTGGTAGATGAGAGGAAGATATTAATAGAATTCTTTCAAGAAGTTTTGCCTGGCCTCAAACTGTAGTTTCTTTGTCTGTCCATTTGTTTTGCCAGAAGCAAGTATTTTTTAAACAGTAAAATGTTGGAATCATGTGACTATGTGAGCATCAAGAGCACTTCATGTTGATACATGTGTTGTGTTACAAATGTGTTCTGTTGCAGCAGAAATCAAAGCACTTAGATACACACTTAGGGTGCCAGGTTTCCGCAGAGCAATATGGGATGAGTGAAGCAAACCTATATTAAGGCTGAATCAAGTCTCATATGAGGAGGGCCTCTTGTGACATCTTAGGGCTCCTGTGAGATTTCAGATCCCCCAAACCCATGCAAATTTCATGAAGCCAGTCATCACTAGATGAGAACTTTACTCTGCTGCTCAGCATCAGCCCAGGTGGACAGAGAGGAGGAAGAGCAGTGCCCTCGTGGTCTCTTCCAACTCTACAATCCTATGATTCTATGCCACACTAGCCACAATCCCAGCAGTTGGACCTCCATGATTTGATATGTAAGTCCTGATTGCTGGACACATATCACATATTTGGGGTTCAAAGTGATCTTGTAGCAACTTTTGAGACTAACTGAGAGGAAGAAGTAGCATAAGCTTAAGTCTACTTCATCAGATGCATAGAGTTCAGGGGCACCTGATGAAGCAGACTTAAGTCTACAAAAGCTTATGCTGCCAACTTCTTTATCTCAATTGCAAAGGTGCTACAAGATCCCTTTGCATACTAATCCAGACTGACATGATTATGACTTTAAATTCTACCACATGTTTGGGGAGTCAGTCAGGTTGGACCACAGTTGGTGCCACCTCACATATATGGGGTTGGGGTGTTCTCCTATCACCCTGGGACTTGACATTACGATTCCAAATATGTACAAAATAAGACCCCAGGAACTGTAATACACACACAGCCAGATATATCCCTTTTCTTCCATACACATGATGCAGGCATAGGCATGCATATCCTTGTAACCTAACCTGCCATCATACCAGCTGGATGCTTGACAGAAGTTTCTTTGTTATGGCACCTCAGTTGTGGAATACCCTCTCCTTGGAGGCTGAATCAACATTAACAGTGTTACCTATCCTGACACCCCTAGCCCTACGTCTATATTAATAATTGGCAATATTTAATAATTAGATCAAATGTGGCCTTCCACGCAGTGCAGCCATTAAAGGTGGAAAATTCTAACAAATTGCAAAGACTAGTGTTCATACTCAGTCAGGTATGCACTTAAGGAGGGGCCACCTAAATTCTAAAGAAATGCTATTTTGCAAGGCAGCTGAATAAATAATAATAAATACACTTTATTTTTGTACCTCACCTTTTGCCTATTAGGCAATCAAGGCGGCCCACAACAATTGGATATAAAATAAACAAATCCATAACAATAGTAATAACTTAAAACAATTTACCCCCCTTAAAATTACATATAATAGTATATATATTTAAAATAACTGGCAAATTCACCAGTGACATAAAATAACTACCCTAAGACTTTAAAACTATAATATCAAAACATAAAAACATAAGAACATAAACATAAAAACATTAAAAGAGGGAGAAGCATCCATTAAAAATGGTCTGTTCTATTCAAGGAAGGCCTGCCGGAAGAGATGCATTTTGATGGCTTTTTTTTGAAATTCTCCAAGCTGGTTGCTTGATGGATCTCCTCCGGCAGGGCATTCCATAGTCTGGGAGCAGCGATAGAAAAAGATCTCTGGGAGGTTGTTGTTAATCTAGATCTCATTGGTTGCAATAAACCCCTCCCAGAAGTTCTAAGGGTGCGGGCCGGATTATATGGGAGGAGGCGATCCCTTATGTAGGTTGGACCTAGGTGTAGGGCTTTATAGGTCATTACCAACCCCTTATACTGTGCTCGCCACGGGTCAGCGTAAGAGGGGTGCTCCAAAAAAGCGATACAAGGACTCCCTGAAACAACATCTCAGGCTCGGCCAAATTGATCACCAACAATGGTCTGCCCTGGCCTCACATCGGGAGGCATGGAGACGTACTATCCAAAATGCTGCAGCCTTATTTGAGAACTCACGCTGAACAAGTCTTGAAGAGAAATGACAGCAAAGAAAGAATCACAACCCGGAAACAGCACCCAAGGAGACCTTCCGCTGTGCTTTCTGCAACCAGACTTGTTTATCTCAGATTGGCCTTTTTAGTCATCAGCGCGCTTGCAGAAAGTATGGGATGAGTCCTTCCTGAACCTTCATTTGTGAAGAAAAGCCAGAGAAGATGAAGGGAATGCTGTGGATATCGCATACCTTGATTTCAGTAAGGCCTTTGACAAGGTTCCCCATGACATTCTTGCATTCTTGCAAACAAGCTTGTAAAATGTGGGCTAGACAAGTTAACTGTTAAGTGGATTTTTAACTGGTTGAGCGGCCAAACCCAAAGGGTGCTCAGCAGTGGCTCCTCTTCCTCTTGGAAAGATGTGACCAGTGGGGTGCCACAGGGTTCTGTCCTGGGCCCAGTGCTATTCAACATCTTTATCAATGACTTGGATGACAGAATTAGGGGCATGCTTATCAAGTTTGCAGATGACACCAAATTAGGAGGAGTACCTAATACCCTAGAAGACAGGTTCAAAATTCAAAATGACCTGGATAGACTGGAGTGCTGGGCCAAAGCTAACAAAATGAAATTCAATACGGAGAAATGTAAGGTACTGCACTTAGGGCGGAAAAATGAAATGCATAGATATAGGATGGGAGAGACCTGGCTGAACGAGACTACGTGCGAAAGGGATCTAGGAGTCCTAGTAGACCACAAGTTGAACATGAGTCAACAGTGTGATGCGGCAGCTAAAAAGGCCAATGCGATTTTGGGCTGCATCAATAGAAGTATAGTGTCCAGATCAAGAGAAGTAATAGTGCCACTCTATTCTGCCTTGGTCAGGGCTCACCTAGAATACTGTTTTCAGTTCTGGGCACCACAATTCAAAAAGGATATTGACAAATTAGAGCATGTCCAGAGAAGGGCGACTAAAATGGTGAAAGGTCTGGAAACCATGCCTTATGAGGAGAGACTTAGGGAGCTGGGTATGTTTAGCCTGGAAAAAAAGACAGTTAAGGGGCGATATGATAGCCCTGTTTAAGTATTTGAAGGGGTGTCACATTGAGGATGGAGCAGGCTTGTTTTCTGCTGCTCCAGAGACTGGAACATGGAGCAATGGATGCAAGCTCCAGGAACAGAGATTAGATGTCAACATTAGGAGGAACTTTTTGACAGTAAGAGCTGTTTAGCAGAGGAGCACACTCCCTTGGAGCGTGGTGGGGTCTCCTTCCTTGGAGGTCTTTAAACAGAGGCTGGATGGCCATCTGTCAGGGATGCTTTGATTGTGATTTCCTGCATCGCAGGGGGTTGGACTGGATGGCCCTCATGGTCTCTTCCATCTCTACAATTCTATGATTCTATGATAACTAAAACAAAACAGCAAGAAGGATTCTGAAAGGCAGAGCAAACAAGTGCTGTTTATCTTACTAGGTTGTACAAATTTGTTCAAGATTCATCAGTCTGGGGAACTGTGTGCTCCTAGCACAACAACCATGACAACTTAGGGTGCACCCAAGGAGTTCCTCAGAATCACCTCACAAGTTCCACAAGTGGAGGCAGAGTCATAAGCCTGCTTCAGCCGATATCTTAGACTCCACGTCTCATCACCAGGGCCTTCTCTGCTGTTGCCCTCCAGTTATAGAATACACTCTCCTTAAAGGCCTGATTGGTACCTTCATTGCTGTTCTTCTAATACCAAGTGAAAACATAGTTATTTACAAAAGCCTTTGGAGCCTAACTAGTTTTATTCAGATCTACATATATGCATGGTCTTGAATTGTTTTAAATTTTTAAAACTGGTTTTAACTTGCTTTCTTTTAATTTGTTAAATGGTTTAATGTTTTTGGCTATTTAAAAAAATCATTTTACCATTTAAATTGTTCTAAATTGATCACACTGATTTCATTGTACGCCACCCTCAGAACTTTAGATAGAGGGTGGGATATAAATATTTAATATGATATGAGATGATATACATACAGTATATGTAATATAGATAATGTGATGACTTTAAACCAGATGTGTGAATTTAAAGCAACTGCATCTGAGTCTGCCCCTTCCACAGCAAGCAAGGTCATTTGCCAGCTTTCCATCAAAAAAATCAGTTTGTCATTAAAACAGAAATATATCCTAAAGGCAGTAGTGGTTTGAGTTCAGGTGGGGGCCTCATCTCACAGCAGCAGGTTGAGGTACCCTCTCCACTCAAACCATTGGTCATAGGCCACTGGTACATACAAGTACAGTGTTTTTTGTTGTTGTTGCTACAATAGAGCAGTGGTACATATAAAGGGCATAGATCTTGGCCACCACTACACAGTGGTGATAGAGAAATAGCCCCTTATTGGAGGACATTACTAGGTGGAAACAGAAACAATGTTATGTTATACAATGTTATACAATGGAAAGGAGAAGCCAGGCATAGTCAGACATGCATTCTTGACTTTAGGAGAGCTGATTTCAATAAACTCAGGGAAATACTGGGGGTGATCCCATGGTCAGGAATACTAAAAGAGACGAGACCCCAAGACGGATGGGACTTTCTCAAAAGGGAGATACTGAAGGCACAATTTCAAACAGTACCATTCAGGAAGAAAAATGGGAGGTGTCTCAAGAAACCAGGATGGGTGACTAAAGAACTTTCAACGGAGCTAAGTTTTAAACGGAACATGTATAGGAAATGGAAAAAGGGGGAA
Source organism: Gambelia wislizenii (assembly GCA_030847615.1). Classification (NCBI taxonomy): domain Eukaryota; kingdom Metazoa; phylum Chordata; class Lepidosauria; order Squamata; family Crotaphytidae; genus Gambelia; species Gambelia wislizenii. The sequence continues at coordinate 48,086,213 of JAUMIR010000001.1, read as the reverse complement.
ATCACCAAAGAAGAATTCAAACACATGTAGGAGTAAAGTCAGAAAAGCTAAAGTGCAGAATGAGCTCAGGCTTGCTAGGGAGGTTAAGAACAATAAAAAGGGATTTTGGGGGTATGCCCACAGCAAAAGGAGGAAGAAGGAAATGATAGGGCCGCTAAATGGAGAAGTTGGCAAAATGCTAACAAGGGGACAGAGAAAAGGCAGAATTACTCAACACCCTCTTTGCCTCAGTGTTTTCAGAAAAGGAAAAGGAGGACCAACCTGAGGAGAATGGAACAGAGGACACAATAGGGGAAATCCAGCTCAGAATAAGCAAAGAGGTAGTATAGGGATACCTTCTTAATCTAAATGAATTTAAATCTCCAGGACCAGATGAACTACATCCAAGAGTATTAAAAGAGCTGGCAAATGTGATCTTAGAGCCATTGGCAATAATCTTTGAGAACTCTTGGAGAACAGGAGAAGCCCCAGCAGACTGGAGGAGGGCAAACGTTGTCCCCATCTTCAAAAAGGGGGAAAAAGAGGATCCCAACAATTATCATCAAGTTAGTCTGACATCAATACCAGGGAAGATTCTAGAGCAGATCATTAAACAGAGAGTCTGTGAACATTTAGAAGGCAATGCCATAATCACAAAAAGTCAACATGGGTTTCAGAGAAACAAGTCATGCCAGACTAATCTGATCTCTTTTTTTTGATAAAGTTACCAGCTTGGTAGATGAAGGGAGTGCTGTGGATATCGCATACCTTGATTTCAGTAAGGCCTTTGACAAGGTTCCCCATGACATTCTTGCAAACAAGCTTGTAAAATGTGGGCTAGACAAGTTAACAGTTCAATGGATTTGTAATTGGTTGACCGGCCTAACCCAAAGGGTGCTCAGCAGTGGCTCCTCTTCATCTTGGAAAGATGTGACCAGTGGGGTGCCACAGGGTTCTGTCCTGGGCCCAGTGCTATTCAACATCTTTATCAATGACTTGGATGATGGAATTAGAGGCATGCTTATCAAATTTGCAGATGACACCAAATTAGGAGGAGTAGCCAATACCCTAGAGGACAGGATCAAAATTCAGAATGACCTGGATAGACTGGAGAGCTGGGCCAAAGCTAACAAAATGAAATTAAATACGGAGAAGTGTAAGGTACTGCACTTAGGGCGAAAAAATGAAATGCATCGATATAGGATGGGAGAGACCTGGCTGAATGAGACTACATGCAAAAGGGATCTAGGAGTCTTAGTAGACCACAAGTTGAACATGAGTCAACAGTGTGATGCGGCAGCTAAAAAGGCCAATGCAATTTTGGGCTGCATCAATAGAAGTATAGTGTCCAGATCAAGGGAAGTAATAGTGCCGCTCTGTTCTGCCTTGGTCAGACCTCACCTAGAATACTGTGTCCAGTTCTGGGCACCACAATTCAAAAAGGATATTGACAAATTGGAGTGTGTCCAGGGGAGGGCGACTAAAATGGTGAAAGGTCTGGAAACCATGCCTTATGAGGAGAGACTTAGGGAACTGGGTATGTTTAGCCTGGAAAAAAGATGGTTAAGTGGCGATATGATAGCCCTGTTTAAGTATTTGAAGGGATGTCACACTGAGGATGGAGCAGGCTTGTTTTCTGCTGCTCCAGAGACTGGAACACGGAGCAATGGATGCAAGCTCCAGGAACAGAGATTCCACCTCAACATTAGGAGGAACTTTTTGACAGTAAGAGCTGTTCGGCAGTGGAACACACTCCCTCGGAGCGTGGTGGGGTCTCCTTCCTTGGAGGCCTTTAAACAGAGGCTGGATTGCCATCTGTCGGGGATGCTTTGATCAAGATTTCCTGTGTGGCAGGGGCTTTGGACTGGATGGCCCTCGTGGTCTCTTCCAACGCTACAATTCTGATTCTTTGATTCTATGCTAGGGCTGCAACTCCAAAGCATGAAAGTTTCTGTGATCTGAAGGAATGCTAGCACCAGTATGAGCCTGCCCAAGCTTGATCAGCAGCAGACGCCCATCTCTTTCACACCAGTGAGAGCCATGAGGGCAGTACTAGAGAAGGGGTGCCTTACGGGTGGTGCCTCAGTATGAAATGTCTTCCTCAAAGGAGAATTGCTTGGTGATAACTTTGCTGGTTATTAAAAACAAACACTGAAGGTACATTTATCCTAATCTGTTTTTGATATTTAAATGTTATGAGTAATGTTGGTACTTAAATGTTAAGTGCTACTAGTGTGTGTACACATGTGTCTATGCATGTAATAGTAACTATATGCTCATGTTTTTGTACCTTATGAGGGCAGCAAGTCCTGAAAGACATGTTAAATATTTTCTAAACCTGGGATTAAACCCCCACTGCACTCCCCGTCTGGTGTAGTACACTATCGTGTTGCAGTGTGCTGGACGGGATATCATATCACTTCTATCCCCCATTTTGGCCAACGTTTGGATTTTGTTTTGTTTTGAGGGAATCTGAGCTGGGCTCAGGGTGGAGGAAGTAAACTGCTGCATTTGAGGTCTGTTCTGGCTACTTTTCAGGTGAAAAAAAATCACTCCCAAATTGTCACAAACATTTTTTAAAGTTTGTTGTGTTTTTTTTAGCCTGGGGGCTTTGGAGTGGGTCACACTCCCCCCCCCTCTCTGACTTTTCTTCGCAAACAAAGAATCAGGAAGGACTCATCCCATGCATTTCTGTGGCAATACAGGGCAAAGATATTTAAGCACAGGGTAGGATCATTAAGCATAGGCCTAGATGTGTTTTGATTGATTTTTAACTGTGTTACCATCTCTCTCTCTGGCTTTTCTTCACAAATGAAGACTCAGGAAGGACTCATCCTGTGCTTTCTGCAAGAGCGCTGATGACTAAAAAGGTCAATCCGAGATAAACAACTCCAGTTGCAGAAAGCACAGCAAAGGGTCTCCTTGGTTGATGTTTCCAGGTTGTGATTCTTTCTGCGTTGTTGTTTCTCTTCAAGACTTGTTCAGTGTGAGTTCTGAAATAAGGCTGCAGCATTGTGGATAGTGTGTCTCCATGCCTCCCAATGTGAGGCCAGAGCAGACCATTGTTGGTGATCAATTTGGCCAATCCTGAGATGTTGTTTCAGGGAGTCCTTGTATTGCTTTTTTGGAGTGCCCCTGTTACACTGACCCATGGTGAGTTCACCGTAGTGTACTATTTTTGGGAGGCGATGGTCTTCCATCCTAGAAACGTGCCCTGCGCACCTGTGTTCTCAATATCATGGCCTCAATGCTGGTGATCCCTGCTTGCTCAAGGACAGCAACATTCGTCACATAGTCAGTCCAGTGTATATTTAGGATTGTGCGTATACAGTGCTGATGAAAGCGTTCAAGGTGTCATAAGTGTTGGCGATAGGTGACCCATGTTTCAGACACCCACCTTTATTCTAAATAAATGAACTGTTTAAAAAACTTCTAAATAAATAAACCAATAGTAGTGATCAGCATGGTGAAATTTTCATCCTGTGCTAAGCATGAGAGCTGGCCCCACAGTATATTGCTGCCTAACACAAATGACAAGATGGGGCCCCTCCCACTTCAGTACAGAGAAACTGGCTGGACTGGTCTTACTTCAATACCAGCAAAGGGGTCATGTCCTCCAATATTTCTGATGCAGCTGGACAAGTGGGGGAGCCCAGAGCAAGCTGTAAAGGAGGGAGAGGTGTGGAGCCCTGCCCCGGCCAGACTCAGTCTGCTGTATAGGAGGGAAGAACAACTGTGGGGTCTGAAAATAACAATTGGGAGGATCCCACTTTTACATCTCCCTCCCCCCAGCATCTGCACCTACGAAAATCATCTCACTCAACTGCTGGGAGTTGTTAGATAAATGAAAAGTGCAGCTCCAGTCTCTACCAACTTCAAGCAATGACCATTGTAGGCCCCTTTCCTTGTCTTCTTGGAGTGGCAGCTAGCAGTTCCAATGTCACTGGAATGCTGAATATGCTCCAGCTTTTAGTCTGAATTTCAAGGGTGCTGAACCTCTTTGGGAATAAAGTTCAGCACCTTGGCTAGCTTCTTTATAGTGGAGTGGACTCTGTCCCTTTGACTCCTCAGCTTCTGCCACTGTCCCCTTGGATTCTGTTCAGCAATAGGAACCCAACACTATGTTTTACCCATAATCCTTTTCCACAGAAGCCACTATAGCTACTTTTTTTAAAAAACGTCTGCACATAAAGTCATAGAGTCAGAGAATCACAGAGTTGGAAGAGGTCTCTTGGGCCATCAAGTCCAACCTCCTGCTCATTGCAGGATCTCCAGCTAAAGCATCCCCAGCAAGTAGCTGTTCAGCCTCTTTTTGAAGACCTCCAGCTATCTCTCTAGGCAATTGATTCCATTGTCAAACTGCTCTCGCTGTCAAGAAGTTCCTTCTAATGTTCAATCAAAATCTGTAACTTCAAACCTCGTTCTACAGAGTCAGCAGAGAACAGGCCTGTCCCTTCTTTCTGTGACAGCCCTTGAAGTATTTAAACATTAAGCAGAGAGTTTTATTCATGATCCAGGAAATAATGAAAGCTTATTGCAATATTTGTAAGGAACAATAAATCCATCCAAAAATTCAGATAACGCTTTGGAAAAATTGTAGCCAATGTCTTGACATGAACCTAGAAAAGTTACTCTAAGAATCCCACAGTGGCCATGCTGGCTGGGAGAATCTGGGACTTGTAGTCCAGAAATGATATTTCCAAGCTCTACTCTTTGCTGCCCTACAGTTGTATGTTGCTGCCTTAGGAGATTATCAGACACCCTAAATATGGTGTGACAACGATGCCAGAAGATTTCTAAATGGTTTTATTTTCAGATGACATCATACCCTTGTCATGTTATGCTCCCATGCTGCTTCCACACCCTCATTGCTTTTTATTCATGGCTTAAGTCACGAATAGATCGCCCATTCTGTTTCTAGGATGGAACAACGGGCAAGTGAAAAGGTGCCCCATTGTGCTGGTGTGATGCCAGCATCGGTGGGAGGTCTGTGCCAAACACTTCCAGGTGCAATTGGGACATCGAGGTAAGTGACACACTTTTTTGTACCCTCCCGAGGTTACTTGGTATTTTTTAAGTGTGTGTTTTGCGCTTGCTGTTACTTTTTATTTTTCTTTAAAAGTTTGAATTTCCCATGCAATCATCCTCTTGCGAGAATGGCCTGGGATTTCAACCAGGAAGTGAATGCAGCTCCTGGGCTGCTGAGGGGAGGGCAGCAAAGGTACATCTGAAAACTTCATTCTCATGCCAGGACAGGGTTGGGAGGGAGTCGGGAGAGGAGATAACAAGACGGGGATGCTATTTTTGTCCCTATCTGATAATCTCATTGTTGTATTAAGGGAGAAGAAAGATGCTATACAGCCAGTAACATTAGCTTTAAGGTTTTGTGGGGTTTTTTTGGTGTGGATTTCCTGTGCTGATGAAATATCTTCAGTAGTCCCCTTTAAGTCTTCTGAACACAGAATGATGCCAGTGTGACTTCTAAGGGCCAAGGACCTGTCCCTCATGGCCCAGAGGCCCATTATAATTAAGCAACGAAATAGGCTGTTCATCTTAAGTGGTGTGACAAAGGCCAAGAGCTTTTGAAAACCTCTGGAGTTCTTCTCTCTGCTTACAAAAGGAACTGTGGGAGTCAAAGGGAGCTTTTGAGAATTCTTATACTTAGGAGCTAGGAGATATATGTAAACTGAGTTGGGGCTGGGATGGAGAGAAAAGAAGGTGTGGACATATCTTGGCCATTACTGTCCATCTGTAATTATTATAATCAGGAACTAATGGAATCATTAGCAAATATTTAAGCAATGTGTTGAGGTGGAGGAAGGGAAGATGGGAGGGGGAGTGGGGAGAGAAATGATGTGCTAAAGTACTTTATAGAGCTAAGTATTATTTTTAGTATTAATGATAAATACGGGTATGACATCTGTCAGCAAGCTCTAATTATCTCTAAAGCTATTTCAGAAAATGACTGTGTTGCTTTTAAAAGTACTTCAGGAAAAAAAAAACTGTACTGTAAACTGCTGGTGATGGAGGTGGGATAATTCCTCTGTTAGAATTTGCTAATCAGGACTGTTGCTCTGGAAGAATACAAAAACCTTTCAAGAGGAGTCTGCAGATTAATTGAATAATATATCTGTTCTGTTCCTGTGTGGTGAAATCTCTCAATTTTGTCCTACTATCCCCTCATACCTTTCTCCTCCCCTTCTCACTCCTTCCCTCTTCCTCCTATCCACAGTTTCCCCAGTCCTTTTTTTCAGCTGGTCCCTGTTTATCATTTTAGAATTAAGGAATTCCCTACTGCATCAGAGCCAGAGGTCAAGTTCTGACTTCCCCCAGTGGCCAACCAGAATATTCTGTCCTAGGAAGATGATAAGCTTGAAGCTTTCACATGCAGTTGTTCCCAAGTTCCTCTCCAATGAACCATGAAACTCACTGGGTGACCTTGGGCCAGTGACTTTCTCGCTCTCAGACTGACCCACCTCACAGGGTTGCGGTGAAGACAAAGAAGGAAAGAACATTTACCCTAGGGTGTATGATGATTTAGGAAATTTCCAGACATTTAAAAGTGGCATTACACAAACACCAGGAGATCACTAAAGGGCTCCCTTTTCAGATGATGTTGTTCCCCCCTCGTTATGCACTTGTTCTGCTGCCATTCTGCTGGCACTGCTTTTTATTGATGGGAGGAGCCGTCAATATATCCCCCGTTCCATTCCTGTCATGGATGTTCCTGTGTGTGACAAGGTGCCCCATTATGCTGGCGAGATCCCAGCGTCAATGGGCGATCCCTGCCAGAACACTTCCTGGTGAGATCAGGACATCCAGGTAAGTGATACACTTTTTAAAAACTTCCCTGGTTTACTTGGAAGTTTTAAAGTGTGTGTATGTGCTTTTTGTAACTTTTTTGGTTATTTTGATTTTTGAATTTTCCACACTCGTTCTCGTGAAAATCTACAGGATTTCAATCCAGGAAGTAAAGAGAGCTCCGTTAGAGCTTCTTTCACTCCTGGGCTGCTGGAATGACAGGAGAGGAGGCAAGTGTGATGGGGAGGGTGATTGTGGCAGGCCTGGGATGGGATAGGGGAGGGAGTGGATATTGTAGGACAGGAACACTTTTTTTTGTTCCTGTCTGATAATCTTCTTAGATTCACACTTATCTCTTTTAAGTTTAAAATTGAGCTTCTTGATACCTGCCTCTGCTACCCTAAACAGTGGCCAATCTCTCTCATTCCTTCCATTCAAAGGTACACAAGTTTCACATCATACCATGTACATTTATTCCCTTCATTTATTTACCTTCTGTTCTTATCTTTTCTTTCTTTTCTTTGTGCAAACTGACACATGCATGGCGTAAACATAAAAGGGTAACTTGCACATGAGCATGAAAGATCAAATATTAAATTTGTCATATGCCTTCTTTCAAGACTCTTCATAATGTTTCTAAATCTTTAGCATTTCTACCTTTTAGTCATCTCTCCCCTAGACCTATTCTTTTTTTTTCTTTCTATCACATTTACATCTAGAATGTGGTAAACATTCTGCAATGTTTACCACATTGAAGTATTGAACACGTACTTCAACAGTTTTGTCACATTCTTGTATCACATTTTGCATTTCCTTTGCAATAAATTAAAATGTGACGATCCTCAAACTGTAGCAGACTTCTAATCTACCATCAGCTAGCATGTATGCTATTGCAGGTCTTGTTACCAGATTTGTTACCAAGCTAGCAATATCCATTTATCTATCTATCATCTCTTTTTGTGAGTGCATATATATTGCATTCCTTAAGTCTTGGGAGGGCTTGGCTTTGTACTACTGAAACTAATAATTTATACGCAGCAATATATCATTTTTAGTAATCCTCATCTATAACATTTTATTGTGCCAGTTAGAGGAAGGCCCATAATACAGGATTATCAACAATAAGGAAAGAATGACATTCCTGCATTCCCATTAGAGTCACGTTTCCCAGGGAGTACTCTAAACAGAACAGAGACATGTAGAGTGGAGAATTTGTAGTAACAGTGGATTCTGAGCCAATACGGCCTGTTTTGTCACAGTATTAACTAAGCTAACAATTGCTTTAGAGGTACAACTGGCAGATACACTGACATTTTTTTTTTTTGCTCTAAAAATTAACAAAAACTAAGACGACAAGATGTGGAAGGAGATGATGCAAACCAGAGTGGAAACATCCAGGAACGCTGGCTGCCATCTGGCACAGATGTCATTTGCTGCTGCTCATGAATCAGGCACTGGTTAGATTTATTTAGGATAGTTAACATCATATATATTACTGGGTAAAGATAAATAATAAAAATGAACATTCTTAAGACCTCATCACAGCTGAAATACATGGATGGTCATGCTTTTCACTCAGAGCACATAGAGCCAAACCCAGATTCTTATTTTAGTGAATAAGTATGCAGATAGTAAATTTGGTAGTAATTTGCTACATTGTATGACCTTGACTACATTTGATCAAGGGATGATGTTGTTGTTAATTTCTAGTACTTACATCCTGTTCTTTAGAAAATTTCAGATTGCTTACAGAGGCTTCCCAGGCACCTCCCACATCCACATGCTGCATGTCACAGCAATGTGAGGGCATGGCATGCTCCTCTACTGTTTGCTGACAAAGCATCCATAATTATTGCCAATTGTTCTCTTAAAACCAAACTATTTGACTTATGATTTCATATTTAGCCTGGCTTGAAATGCCTTTTAAAATAAAAAGTCAAGTGATGATCAGCAATTATTCCTGCAACAGGTGTGGGTTTTTTCCCCTGAAAAAAAGGCTTTGCAGTGGAGTACAATTCCCAGCATCCTGGCTCAGAGATTCTGGGACCAGAATCCTTTGAGGGTGTTAGGTCTGCTTTTTCTGACATATCCAGTACCTCCTTATGTAACTTTTTTTTCTTTTTTTTTTTTTTTTAGCAACGCAATGGTTGCTGGATAGCAGTTAGGTAAATTTCTACCCCAACCCAAACAGTCATTGATTGGCTACAGATGTGCACTGGGAAAGCTCTCTCATGCTTCCTCCTTCATCTCCCCTCTCTGGTGCATTTTGCTCTGTGTAAGGTTGCTGGTGGAACTTTGTACTCCACCAGTTTTAAACAGAATCTCAGTCTGGGAAGTGTACTCCAGAAAAGCAGTCTGAGATCCTGCATGGGAGATGTAGCACAATGACATTGCTACAAACTATCTCCAGATCTCTCCCTGTAAAACCCAGCAAAAAACCCAGATAACCACACTAACTGAAGGAGTTCTGCAGTGCTGATGAGCAGGGCACTGAAGGATGATGCATCCAGACCCCTCCCACTAGTGAGGCATGGTGAGATGAGCAGCAACAGGGAAACGTTTGAGGTCCTCTCATAACTGCTTCTCATACAGCACCTTGCTGGTGGTAGCTTCATCTCTTCAGTTGGTGGGGCTGCTTCACTTCTAAGGTGTTGGAGATTTTTTTGAGGGGGGTGTTTGCAATCATAGCAATGGTGCCATGATCAGAAATGCGAATACCAAAATTTATGAGGTCATAAGTCTGGTTCATTACATTGTAAATACTGAACAGGATGCCAGCAATAATTTTTCAAAGCTGTGGGCACAGAATAATCTATGGCACATCACTATACAGAGAAAAGAAGAGCGATAGCAACAGCATTTATATTTTGATATCGCTTATCAGTGCAAAGCACTCCCTAAGCAGGTTATATAATGTGTTAGCTAATTGCCCCCAACAAGCTGGGTACTCATTTTACCAACCTATGGAAGGATGGAAAGCTTAGTCAACCTTGGAGCCCTCTGGGATCAAACTCACAACATTGTGGCTGCAGTACTGGCATTTAACCACTGCACCACCAGGGCTTCAACATCTCTGCATCCTACAGGCAAAAAACCCATATGGAACCCCATTTTGGATATGCAGGAACCTCATGCATATTGGTACACTGTAATTCATTTCCTTACACACACAGTTTGTACAAAAGAACACTACTACAATGGTAAAAAAGGTAGCTAGCCCATTCAGAGTGTCCATCTAGTTCTTCACACCCAAGTAGATCATTGGTGTCTTAATGCAGGTGAGAATATATATCTCTGGACAAAGATGTGGGTGCCTCTGGACTCAGTTTATCATTAAATATGTGAGTGTTTATATATAACCTGGTCAACAAAGCATTACTATTAGTTGTAGCCTTTGGTTGTCTCTCCCTTCTGGAGTAAGCAAGCAAAGCTGACCTTCAGTTTACTTCTACCAATATCCTGACACAGATTAGGCCATTATACCAATTTCATGGACAAAACCCTATAAATGCTGGGCCAAGCCCTATGTGAAGGATCAGCTGCAGTTCAGTGGGAAAGCAACACAAATCAGAGCTTGGAAACATTACTTTTTTGGACTAAAACTCCAAAATCCTCTTACAAACAACTGCTTTTTAAAAATTAAATCTGGCTGAAGAATTGTGAACATGTTGTTGTTGTTGTTGTTGCTGTGTGCCTTCAAGTCATTTCCAACTTATGGCAACCCTAAGATGAACCTATCATAACACTCCAAAGATTTTAACTTTTTGCTACAGGGCTCACTTTTTTGTTTGTTTTTTTGAGGATTGGATCAATGTAACAGTATGTAAATCACACTCAGAATAGTAAGAAGGATACCAAAATAACTGAGATACCTGTGTATATTTTATATATTTGTTACAATGAATGTCCAAACTGAAGTGAAACACTGCCAATCCAAAATCAAAGCTGGCAATGTCAGAAACATTCTTGATATACCAGTGAATGTTGACAGTTGCCCAATTGTCATTTCAGTATTCAGTGGTACATTATTTGAAAACTAGGGAAATAGAAATTCTACAGTAATTTCAACTCTCAGAGCATGTTAGAGATACTATTAATGTATGTGCCACAACAATCCTGTAAGGTAAGTGAACATTATCCATGTATTTCCTGTGGAGGAGGTTGATTTGTAGCTCAGTGTCTAAAGCACAACATTACATCATCTCTCCTAAATTTGTAGACTGTTGTTGAAATTCTTGATTCAACAACAGTAGTTTTGTAGATTTGTGAGGTATTTCGCTTCATAGGTATTTAGCCTCATAGAAAACCAGAGAATTCTGGTGCCTCACAAAATGACAAATACCAGAAATCCATAGGACAGAACTATTGTGGATAAAGTGGTGTCAAGCTGCTGTATTTCTGCAGTGTAGACAGGCCCTTAGTCACAACTGTGACACTGTTGCCATGAAATTGTAACCCTCCCACCTACTTTATCAGGCATCGGCTGCATGGGGCAAAGAAGGTTCATTCTGCTGGCAATCAGAGCACTGGTGAATGAAAATATTTATTTCTTAGTCCAAAGACCATTGCAAAGACACTGATGAATGATGTTTCTGTTAGGTTTGGCAGGGGATTAGTCCAGGAAAGGTTAGTTAGTTAAATATACTTAACTAAGTAGCTGGTGTAGAATACTGACCAAGGTATTTAAGCAGTGGTTTTAGAACAATACAAAGAAACCTAAAAAAGCCTCCTGTTCTCTGCTTTAGTAGTTGGATCATTTGGGCCTAAATACCATAGATGCACCAGGTCCTGTCTGATCTTGGAAGCTAAGCATGCACTAAGTAAGTAAGCCAAGGACTCTGGTTAGTACTTGCACCAACGAAGGTGATGTGGGCCATATTTCCGAGGCAGGAACTGGCAAAACCACCTCTGAGTATTCTTTGCCCAAGAAAACTCTATTAAATTAATGGAGTCACCATAAACTGACAGCCAACTTCAAGGCATATAAACACAGCTGGATTATTTAAGCCGAGTGTCCTCTGTGTATCCATTTCCTTAACAAAGTGCACAAATATCTGTTTCTCTTGTGGTAACCTACTTGTTTTTATCATATGCAAGACCATTTGAATTTCAAACATGTGAGGCACCCTGGCCAGATAACAAAATATATTCATCTGTTCATCTTAATATTCATATATTAAGACCCGATTAGTTTCTAACCTCAACCCTCTAAACACTTACATAATCCAGTCCTGGGGTAGAATCTTTTCAGTACACTATTTAAAAAACTTAGTTCAGGGATTTAGGGCAAAGTCAGGCACATATACAAAGAGAAGGGAAATAATGAGAATATATTTTAGGTTTTTTTTGTGGGGGGAACTACAAGAAGATCTCCTGTAAACTTGGTTATAGATAAGATAATGGCCTAAAGCAGAAGCTGGAAAAGGGATGCGATCTAGAAAGGAAGTGTGGCTGTCACACCCGTTAAAAAGCCTTTTTTAAACATGGTTGCTTCTAAAATTATACGGTTAGCATTAACTACTTTGCTAAATGTAATTTCAGAGCAGCTTGGCTATGCTGGGACCAATAATGTTTCAGCAGATGTTAACAGTGAGGGAATTTAAAGATTACAGGGTTTCATGGGTGTAGTAAAGCTGCGGTGGGAACAGAAATATTACCGTAGCTGTTATGTTCTGAGTGCACCACATTTACTGACAAGTAATACATGACTGATAGTGAGGACCAAGGGAACAGAACTTTATACTTACTGGTCAGCAGCATATAAATTCCATAAATTAAACAAAGTTTTATGCATTTTTCATTTCTTTTCAGAGGGATGCTCTCTGAGGACCTTGGTTTAACATATATTCTGATCACAAAGCATAGCTCTAACAGAGGGTCTCTCTCTCTCTCTCTCTCTCAAAGGTATTTCCCCAAATATACTGTATGACTCCACGCTCCTTTTTATCCAGTCTTCTCTTCCTCTCCTTCCTCTCTTTGCATGGTTTTGGTGAGACATCTTTTACACACACACACACTTGATTTTAGCCAAAAGGCCGAGAAGCATTGATGTCTGTCACATAATGAAGTCATAAAATCTGGTACTACGGTGTAATACCTATATTTACATACCGCCCCCCCCAACTCCTTTTCCCAATGGAGTCAGAAATGTTGTTATATCAAGAGAGAGGGGGGGAGAAATTCTCAGGAGTTATAGGTCACTTTCACAAGTGACACAGAGAACCTTTGTGGGAAGGAATGTTTTCAATTTCATAAATACAGCTTTTGCAATACCTGAGGTAGCAAATAGCCATCAAAATGCAAACAGACTGATCCTGCTAGGTAAGCTATCTAATTACAATGCACTGATGTTTCTACGTATGATGAAACCTGGCTTTTCTCTCTGGCTTTTCTTCGCAAACAAAGATTCAGGAAGGACTCATCCCGCGCTTTCTGCAAGCGCGCTGATGACGAAAAAGGCCAATCTGAGATAAACAAGTCCGGTTGCAGAAAGCACAACAGAAGGTCTCCTTGGGTGATGTTTCTGGGTTGTGATTTTTCTGCGTTGTCGTTTCTCTTCAAGACTAGCACTTATGAAACCACATAAGCACTTTTGCTGAGTGTGAAAGATCAGGGTACCTGTTGAGTGCATAACTTCTACCAAACAAAGAGAATAAGGGAAAATCAGGGGTTCAAAAGGGAAATAAAGATGTGGTGACATCACAGGAAAAAAAAGGCCACACAGCTGAAATGCTCAGTATCCAAACAATGTAAGAAGTGTGTGTGTGTGTGTGTGTTGTGGGTGGGAATAAAAGGATGGGAAGAATGTAATGTAAAACAGGATCGGATGGACAGCATTCCTTTTACGAGGCAGTATATGCTGCAAGATTTTTAACATCAAACGGCATGTGAACTTAACTGACAGAAGCAGAGCCTAAATGGATCCACCGAGAAGGAAGAGGAAGATAATAGTAATATAGTGGGCCCTTGGTATCTGCTGGAGTTAGGTTCCAGGATACCAAAATATGTGGCTGCTCAAGTCCCATTATATACAAAGATGTAGTAAAATGCTTTCTGGAAATTTATTTTTTGGAATATTTTCAAGCTATGGATGGTTGAATCCATGGATGCAGACTCCATGGATACGGAAGGCTGATTATACTTGTAAATTAGACCCTTGTTATTGATTTATTTATATTTGTTTATTAAAATGTTTCTACCCTGATTTTTGACAGCTTTACTTCAAGTTACTTTCACTTTTCTAATTTCTAATTCTACCTAACACAAATTATGGCTTTCTTGGGCACCACCTCCCTTTGGCTCACAACAATCCCACAATTTCTTTCTTAGTTATTTGAAGCACCTTTCAAATGTTTCAATACATGTACATATTGATACAAATGGAGCAGTTTTAAATTTAACAAGTTTTTACAAGTTTTATTTATGTAAAATATCTATATAAAGATTTGCATAGCACTTTGTTTACACCACTGCTTTTTATTCAGTTTGCAGTCCTTTGCAGACTGCTTGGGAGAAGCATTGTGGATTTACAATAAATTTTAATTACCAGAACTTTTAGAGAACCAATTTCTTTATTTGTATTGTTTTTCATATTTTCCATCCTCTCTCTCTCTCTCCCTCTCCCCCTCTCTCAGCTATAGTATAAAATTATTACATTGCAATAGGGGTGGGAAGCAAGGTAGGAAAGACATAAATGGCTAATGCTTGTTTCCTTAGTTCCACTTTCCCAAAAAATATTATTGAAAGAAAAGGATAATGGAATTTTATCATAGTTATAAAACATTGTGTGATCATTACAACACACATGCAATCACATTTGGTGTTGCTGGCCAGCAAGAAGGGAAGAGGGATTTATTTTTATTTTATTTTATTTTATTTTAGGTGTTTATACCCTGCTCTTCAGCCACAAAGGCTCTCAGAGTGGTTTACAAATTGTTAAGCAATAGCAATTTACACATCTACACTGCATTAAGCGGTTTCCAATGTGTGTTAGCTGATTGCCCCCATAAGCCGGGTTCTCATTTTACTGACCTCTGAAAGGTTGGAAGGCTGAGTGAACCTTAGATCCTTGGGATGTGCAACCTTGTGGCTGCAGTACTGGCATTTAACCCTGGGATGCTGTTTTAGAGCACAAAGGCAGTGGGCCCTTGTGCTGAATGACATCATTGTATCACCACTACCACCATCATTATGTCTTTATCTTTAATCCACCTTTCCCCTGAAAATGGAACTCATGGCAGTTTTAAATGAAAACAAGTATAATGGCTTAAATCCTGTTGTTCATCCCAAACAAGAGTAGACCCATTCAGTCAATGGGATTTACCAATGTATTATGAAGGAGACTTCAAAATTAGAAGACAAGGCTTGGTGAATCCAGGATCCAATATTGTTTAGAGTCCCCTGTGACAACAGACCAGAATTTGAACAGAATGAGAGCCCAGAGCCACAAGGTCTTAATCCTAATATAGTTTACCAGTGTTGCCAAGTCACTATTGCAAGCGCATGTGTTTGGAAAATTCTATCAAGCTAACAAACAAGATAGAAGTAAAAATTAGGCATCTAGGTGTCAGATGATCATATATAGCAGTGGCTCTTGACTTTTTCTTTACCAGGGACACCCTTTAAATATCTTTTGTTGCTCCAGACCCCCAAGATGATGATGATGATGACTACTACTACTACTAATAATAAGAAGAATAAATAATACAATTACACCATCCATTAAACCTACCCTCAGAGACACATGAGGGGGAGGGAAGACTTTTCTCCTGCTTCTTCGAGCAGGTTTGTGGCTGGAGCATATTGTTTGTGGCTGGGGCCAGTCAGCCTTTGCCTTGGCTCCTGTTACATGGCTGCTCCCCTGTGGGGAGGAGGTGGGCCAAGCAGTTTTCAAGCCTTTGCAGACCCCCTGTGAGGACATTGGGGCCCCGTGGGGGTCTACAGACCACAAGTTAAGAACCACTGGTATACAGCATTCTTCAAGGAAAACAAAATATGCTATGTAACCTTCACACTGTCAGCTTGTTCTTTTGCAGGAATTTCCCTAGCACCAGGATACACAAACAACAGAGATGCAAATACCGTTTGAGGTTAGTACATGCAAAGCCATTTTCATTCCTTCTTCAGTTGACTCACCATTTAATAATTGATTTGATAGCTCTACACTAGTTGGGACTAACCAACAGGATGCCAGCCTATATTTTAAAGACTCATAGAATCATAGAATTGCAGAGTTGGAATAGACCACAAGGGCCATCCAGTCCAACCCCCTGCCATGCAGGAAATCATGATCAAAGCATCCCCAACAGATGGCCATCCAGCCTGTTTAAAGACCTCCAAGGAAGGAGACCCCACCACGCTCCGAGGGAGTGTGTTCCACTGTCAAACAGCTCTTACTGTCAAAAAGTTCCTCCTAATGTTGAGGTGGAATCTATGTTCCTGGAGCTTGCATCCATTGCTCCGTGTTCCAGTCTCTGCAGCAGCAGAAAACAAGCTTGCTCCATCCTTAACGTGACACCCCTTCAAATACTTAAACAGGGCTATCATATCGCCTCTTAACCGTCTTTTTTCCAGGCTAAACATACCCAGCTCCCTAAGTATCTCCTCATAAGGCATCCTTTCCAGACCTTTCACCATTTTAGTCGTCCTTCTTTGGACACGTTCCAATTTGTCCATATCCTTTTTGAATTGTGGTGCCCAGAACTGAACACAGTATTCTAGGTGAGGTCTGACCAAGGCAGAATAGAGTGGCACTATTACTTCCCTTGATCTGGACACTATACTTCTGTTGATGCAGCCCAAAATCGCATTGGCCTTTTTAGCTGCCGCATCACACTGTTGACTCATGTTCAACTTATGGTCTACTAGGACTCCTAGATCCCTTTCGCACGTAGTCTCATTCAGCCAGGTCTTCCCCATCCTATATCGATGCATTTCATTTTTTCGCCCTAAGTGCAGTACCTTACATTTCTCCGTATTGAATTTCATTTTGTTAGCTTTGGCCCAGCTCTCCAGTCTATCCAGGTCATTTTGAATTTTGATCATGTCCTCTAGGGTATTAGCTATTCCTCCTAATTTGGTGCCATCTGCAAATTTGATAAGTATGCCTGTAATTCTGTCATCCAAGTCATTGATAAAGATGTTGAATAGCACTGGGCCCAGGTGCTAATCCAGACCATACAAAAGATCAAAATTGAAATAGAATTAAAATGTTAAGAATATTTTTTAAAGCATATACTCAAAAAGCTGTTAAAAACAGTGACCAAAATTCTGCACCACCAATCATAACTGTGATGAGGGAGATCCATTGTTGTAGTTATGTGTGACAATGCTATCCCCTCAAAACCCACCATTTTAGCCTGGCGGCACCCCAACAAACATTTTCAAGGTGCTGCAGATAGGTGCGCTGGAATATGAGATCTACAGTGCTGTCCTGCTTGTGTGGCATGTCAAGAACTAGCAGCTGGAGAGAACCCTTGGGATCCTGCCATAACTGCTTATGTGAATGTAAATGCAAATCTTGGAAATCTTTTGGTTGGGATGCTACCAGGTTGAAAAGGTAGGTTTGGGGGGGGGGCAAACCTAATGGTAGGTTTGGCCATTAATGACTATAAACACAAATCCCCAGGAGGTATGAGACTGTAAATCCAGTTTATGATCTAACTACTGAATAGGATGCCAGCCAATGCAACTAAAACAGTACAGCACTCTCTTTAAAACCTTGTGCTTAATCCTTTGATTACATAAAGTCATTATGCAAAGAAGAGCAATCCAGGGAAATTCTTCAAAAGGGCCCCTGTTACTTACCTATTTCAAATTAAGGAAATATTTATATTAATCCACCCTCAGTCCCATGATCCCCTGTGTTCCTAACAGTTACTTACTGACTTAAGTATGTCCTCACAGAGAGGCCTCTATAAAAGGATGGCTTTTATGGAAAAGTTACTTTGTGGGCAATTCCTGAAGTTACCCAGCAAACATGCCCACATGCCATGCTGGCTGGATTTGTTATGGGAGTTTTTGTCCAAAGAAATAGTGTTTCCAAGCTCTGCATAAAAATGATATGGGTAAGACCCAGGATTTGCCCTCAGAAGGTGTCTGCGCTTGATTTTTCAGGGATGATGATGATGATTTTCATTTATATCTCACCTTTCTTCCAATAACGAGACTCAAGGTGGCTAACAGCATGTTTTAGAATAATTCAGATTAAAAGCTGTACAAAAACAATACAAAAAAGGGATCACATCCTCTCAATGATTTATTGCATTCAACAGCACCCCTCAACCCTCTGTGTAACATTTCCAGAGTCATGGAGAGGTTCCCATGGGTTAGATGGGGCGTGGAAGTTGCTCCAGCCTGCCCAGATGCTTACACCTAAAGGTGGATCTTGCACTATGTCCATAATCATACAATACAAAAATCACACTTTGCCAAAGAGTCACCATTTAAACATTGGTGTCATTCATTAACACTCAATAATAGCAATAGCAGCCCAGCATAATGCTATCTGTGAAACCATTTCAGCACCATGGACACTGGCTCAGCTTGGCAAGAATTCCACTAGCATCTTATGAACGCTTACTGCTGGGCATATGCTGGCATGTATGGCTGACCCTGTATACATGGAACCCGTGTAGTGGAATGGTTAAAGCACAAGCGGGGAATCTGTGGCTTTCCTGATCTTGATGGCTAATGGTCAACATGGATCATGAATGCTGTAGGTGAACAACCTTTGGAAGGTCATAGGCTCCTTGGAGATTATCAGACATGTAAAATATCCCAGGACAGGGATGACAGGATATTGCTAAAAGGCTTACCTTTTAGACAACGCTGTCCCTGTCCTGGGATGCTCCCATTCTGCTCCTGTTCTCCCCCCCCCATTTCCTCTTAAGAGGGGCACTCAAAAAAAAAAAAAAAACGATACAAGGACTCCCTGAAACAACATCTCAGGCTCAGCCAAATTGATCACCAACAATGGTCCGCCCTGGCCTCACATCTGGAGGTATGGAGATGCACTATCCACAGTGCTGCAGCCTTATTTGAGAACTCACGCTGAACAAATCTTGAAGAGAAATGACAACGCAGAAAGAATCACAACCCAGAAACATCACCCAAGGAGACCTTCTGCTGTGCTTTCTGCAACCGGACTTGTTTATCTCGGATTGGCCTTTTTAGTCATCAGCGTGCTTGCAGAAAAAGCAGGATGAGTCCTTCCTGAATCTTCATTTGCGAAGAAAAGCCAGAGAGAGAACCATATATGTCTCCATGAATTCCCTGGAAAATAGATGGGATAGAAATGGAATTTAGTGAATAGGGAGCCATGACAGGTTAATGGGGCAGGGGAAATTTTGCTTGAGCCTAGCAAGCAAGCAAAATCAGTAGCCCTGTGTCTCTGATCATTTTATAATAGGCATTTAAGTTGCTACCTTGTTCTATCATTACCTGTCTGTCTTTGTGCCTCTATAACTGATCTATGATGTATCCTCTGGGATCAAGGGAGAACTTCTTTGGTGTGATCTTGTTGACTCTGACGGCCAAGCATTATGATCCTTTATGGTGACATGCTCACCCTCAGTGTAAATCAAGGGTGGAAAACATGTGGTCCTCCAGATGTTGTACTGCAGCACCCTTTAGTCCTCACTATTGGCTACGCTGGCTAGGGATGCTGGGAGTCACAGTCCAGAAACGTGGGCGATCACACACATATGCAGCCCTTATTTAAATATTTGGCTGTTGAAAAAAAATCCCAGCATGAAATATCCTCAGCATTGCCCTGTAGTTATGTGGTAATAAAGCACAAAATGAAGAGCTCATGGGTGTACTTTTATGATGCTCCAGACCTTTTAGCTCATTGCATCAAATCTCCTTATAAAAGAACACAATACAGTAAATAAGAACACCTCAGCAGCAATGATGCTGATTAAGAATGGAGACACCCTGTGCAGCAAGCTACATAGTGAAATCCTTATATATATTTTTTTAGAAAAAAAAATGTTGATGGCCCTATTTCACTGTCTATCATAAACTTAGCGAAGCAGGCTTTCTCTATCCAGCTCTCCTTTTATTGGGCATAAATCACCCCTGACAGGAAGTTTTATGCCTAAATCCGTTTACTGTCCTTGTTGGTAGTCTTTAAATTAATATTTATAAGCTCAGAGAGGCCTAAAAGGATGCAGCACTAAAACACCTAAATGCTTCAGTTTGGCTTGAACTGATGGACAAGCATCCCTCCTCTTCCACCATCTTGACCACTGACATTCCTTAATTATCAGTGACCTGGGTACCCACTCTCTCAGCTCTCTCAAGCTCACAAATCACAGCCTTTGATGGTACTGCAGGGGACAAAAGGGGTGGATGCCAAAAGCTTTGCTGGTGTGATAGATTGGACAAACAGGCAGAGGTTCAAGGGAGAAAGGAGATAGGAAGGAATCACTGGAAAGGTAAAAGAAGCCACACCAATTGCGAACCCCTTGGCTGTGGCCTGGAAAAGGAACAGATCTTTGAAATTCCACTTGCATTTTTCCACTCGGCAATCAAAAGTATATTACTTTTGCAAAATGTAACCAGAACAAATTGTAAGCCACACTCCACGTCAACCAGCTGCACTTACGTTTGGTTTGTAGCCTTTATGAATAATTATTAGTTAGTGAGCATATTTAAATGTATTTTTATCCCATCTTCTCCTCCAAGGAATATCCTCTACTCCATGGAGTTCAGTTGCTGTTTCCTGCTGTGTATTCTACTGTGTCTTAGAACAGTACTACTCAAAGTGGTGGTCCCTGGACCAGGGTCAGTTCACAAACCATTGGCTGCTGATCCAGGAGTTTCCAGGAGAGAAACAAGCAGTTGTAGTCAATAGGCACAAATATGGTATTAGTCCCTCACATATTAGGAAAAAAAAGTCACTTCCCCACATCAGATAGTCTGAGAAGCACTGTCCTAGGACAACTGTGAATTAGACAAGCAAGCTTGAGAGACAGTGGCCACATATAGCTCAACATGCAAACCTTCACTGTGTGTGTCTGTGCCTTCAAGTCACCCCTCGACTTAGGGTGACTTTGATTCCACCCTCACGAGGGCTGGGCCAACTCATCCCTGAAGCACCATGCCCACACACCTGGAGTCTTACACAGACAAGGCGAATTGCAGTTTGTATTTTATTATATTGTACTCCCAGTTATAACTATAACAGAAGAAATTGCATGTTTAACCTGTTAACAATCTCAAATAGAAGAGTACATGAGGCAAGCTTTCGAAGCTCTAGTGGCTTCTTCATCAGGCAAAAGATGTTTTAAAAGAAAAAGGAAAAAAAGAAAGAAAGTGGTGATGCTGGAGCCAGAGGCCTACATGCTGTTTCAGGTGTTACTTATGCTGTTCAGGTGAGGGGTCTTGGCCACGCGGAGTTGAGACAAAAGATAGTAAAATGTAAATCCTTTTGCAGCAGTGAGCAACTTCTCTGGCAACCAGCATGTCTCTGTCCCTTTGTGAAGCAGAGCTCCTTTGTTTAGGCAGAGATCATTGGAAGAAGTCTCTATACTGCTGCATCTGGAAACAACTTTTAGATACTGTACAGGTAAAACTAGCCAATTATAGTCTGAATTATAGTCTGAAAGAGAAGTTTTATTTTTGTTGGAGGCAGAGCTTTGAAAGCTTGCATCATGTGTTTTGCATTCAGTTGGCTAATAAAGGTATCACTTTTTTCATGGAATTTGGATTTTGTTTCACTGCATGACCAACATGGCTACACCTGAATGTGTTTCAAACAGAAGAGGTAAGTAATCACAATATTTCATGCAAAAGGGACAAAAACACAACAGACTTCATTAAGGCACAAGTTCCTTGAATCCTGTCAGGGTTCTTTATCCAGTGTCTGAATCTCTCTGGAGGTTAACCTCCTTTTCTCTGTACTCCCACTCAAACTCCCACCACCACCACAAAGGCTCCCAGACCTCCTGTCCTGGGTGGAGAAGTTCTTCTGCCTCCCAAATAACTATCCTCACCCTCCTCCTCACTCTCTGCTTCTGGGTCTTCCTCGCCCCTCACTTCTATTTCCATCCTATCTCTTCTCTCTCATCTGCCTTCCTTTCCTGGCTGTGGCTTCCCTGGTGCTATCATTTGTCAATTTCCTTTTACTTACAGGCCTGACCATCCCACCAAACATATCCTGGCTATACTCTGCCACACACACCAGTGCTTTGGTTTTCTTCCACCCCTCCTGCTTAGTGCATGTTCTCCTGGCTCTTTCTGGAGTGATTTCAGTTCTTTTTACTGCTGCCACAGAAGAGGCTTGTCCCTGCTTTACTACAAAGAACTTTCCTTTCTGAGACCTCATGGGAATCAGGAATGTACCTTGGCCACCCTCAGTGTCATTGCTACTAACACTGGCCTGAGTGTCTTGCCCATGAGTCTCAACTTGTTCTTGTTTCACAGTCACTATCTCTGGCTTTGGTTGCAAGTCTAATGAAGTGCTAGGCTCTTCTGGAGTACCAGGCACCTTCAAAGTGCCCTGTTTACTCGAAATTCCAGGCTGTTGTGACACACCTGGTTTCTCATCTAAGACATCCCTCCATTTCCATTGTTCTTATCTACCACACTGGCTTTCTGTTATACAACAATATTCTGGTCAGGGTACACTCTCTTCCACCCAGCATGAGTCTCAAACTTAGCACTCCTTGAATACAAAATCCTGTTCCCATCCATCAGGAACCTATATTTATTCCCTCATAGTCCACAAAATGCAACCTTTGGCTTTTGGGCTGATTCTTTTTCCTGAACTGAGGAGGAATGTACACTGATGCAAATTGTCCAAACACTCTTAAGTACTTTAGGTTTGGTGCTCTTCCATACAATAAGTAGTATGGTGTTTGGTTTATTGCACTGCACCATGACCTATTTACAATATGACAAGCGGTTCTTGTTGCTTCTCCCCACAAATTAGCTGGCGCTCCAGAATCCTCTAACATAAATCCCTTATCATCCCAATCCTACGTTCAGCCAAACCATCCTCGCCTGGACATCCAGGATTTGTAGTTTTATGTTGGATCCATTTCTGCCCAAACCACTGCTGCAAATTACTACTTAAGAATTCCCCACCTCTGTCTGTCACAAAAGTGCCAACTTTGTAGGGGAACTCCCTTTCAACAGAATTAACCCATTTTTTAACCATGTCAGCAGCCTCACTTTTAGTTTTGAGCATTGCCACATATGTAAATCTGGTATGCCTATCTACTATGAATAGGGTAAACCTGCATCCCCCTATACTCTTTACTTGATGCGGCCCTGATAAATCCATATGTACAACCTGAAAAGGCCTCTGGGTTATGCATTTGTTCACCTTCGCTACAGGGAAGCCTTGACCTTTACCTTTTTGCAAATAGCACAGTCCAGGTAACTTTTACAGTTCTCTACCTTGAACTCTGGGCAAACCTTCTCTAGGTTTCTCAAACCTTTGAAGCTTATATGGCCCATAACTCTATGAAGGTAATGAGCACACCCATCATGCAGTGGCTTATTTGTTACATTCCCACACTGCACCTGTGCTACCATTTGATAAATGTGATTTTTCTTTATGGCTTTACCACATACTACTCACTTCTTGGACACAATCCCCTCATCTCCTTTGAAAAGGATTTCATATCCATCACTGGTTAGGGATGCCACACTTACAAGGCTATTTTGTAGTTTTGGTGCACACAGTACATTAGGAAATACCTTGTTTAAACCAGGAATTAATACAGACCCTTGAATCTCTACACTGCCAGATTCACCATCTGCAAATACCACAGTGTCCACTGGTGCTGGCTTTCGGCTCTGTAGTTTTTCCCTATCAGGGGTCATATGGTGAGAACACCCACTGTCCAAAATCCAGACAGACTGGTCATTTTTCTCATTTACAACTCCCTCTACAGTAGTAGCAAACCCCCTCCCATCTTGGGGCTTGTCTTTTCTTTTTCTTTGCGAGTTCTGTCCTTTCTTTGCTGCAGAGACCTTAGGACAGTTCTTTATCAAATGTCCAGTCTCTCCACAGGAAAAACATCTCCGTGTTCTGCAGACAGAAGCACTCCCTTCCTCAAACAAGGATGTGGATTGGTTGGTTGGTTGTCTCCGCCAGCTGGTTACTCCCTTGAAGCTCTCCTCTGAGTCTCTCCTCTGTGCCTCTTCCAATATTCTGGATGCCACGAGGTCGACATTTAAATCAGCTACTCCTTGGAGATTGTACATTAGAAACTCCCATTCACTGTTTAGACTACTCAGGAGTATAAAAGCTTTTTGGGTTTCTTCTATTCAGATGCCATGCCTACTGCACTCTGCGAAATTATCCTGCATCCTTTTTAAATGCACAAGCACAGATTCACTTTCCTGCTGTTTACAACAATACAGCTTTCTGCTGCACAGCATTTTTGACAAGGCTCCAGCTGGTTGGTTGACATTCTCAAGAGCTTTCCAGACTTCAAACGCTGACCTCTTATCTCTTATATTATTTAGCTGATTCGGTTCTAAAGCCAAAACAATTGTTGCTCTAGCTTTTTCATCACCTATTAATTCATCTTCATTAGCAGGGTCAGGTTGTTTCTTTACATAGTCCCATAAGTCCTGCTTTATTAGCAAAGCCTGCATGTAAATTTTCCAGGAAGCATAGTTCTTCTCAGACAGCTTTTCAAACCTGACTGCTGTTTCCATGTTTGCACTGAGTCTGTGACTTAAACAGATGCAAACAAACCCATGGATAACAGGATAACAGATAAGCAGGCTGCCAAAAAACAATTAGCTTCCAAAGCAAACAAAGCAAACAGATAAGAGCAGAGTCCATGAGTAGACACACTTAACTCACTCCTTTCCAGGACTTTTCTCTTCAGCCCTCCAGGAACACAAAACAGCTCACCAATTGCAGAACTATATCTCCCACAGATTCTCAAGCGTTGTCCACATGGACACTGGGCCCATAACCCTTGTTGGGGCGTAGAAAGACACGCTGTGTCCACCACGACCACCTGCATAGTTGTTCCACATCAACAGGACGCCAAGGAGAAGGTTTTCTGGAGAGACTTCTGCAAAAGACTTCAGGCTGAGAAGGAAAAATTCCTTTACCCCAGCACACTGCCTTGAGCTCTGGCTTGCCAAATAAAGACAGCAACAAGGCCAGCCTTCACTCAACTTGAGGGCTTTAATCTTTGTTTGCAGTATATTTACAATATATATATATATATATATATACAGAGTATAGGACAGCCGTCTCTAATACTCCTAAATCTCTCTCAAACCAACAAACTGCTTCGCCAACCACCGTCCACAACAAACCCACACTGGAGATAATTCCCATCTCCTTTATATAGGCAGTTAAACAATGCCTATTACATCAGGCATCTCAGGTGTGCATACTCTCAAATGCTAACACACACACACCTGCCACTGGAGCTTAACTACTTTCATTTCTAAGCTTACAGCTCCATCTTGTGGTCACATCCATGTCATTTATTGCCATTGGCAATAATCTTTTAGAACTCCTGGAGAACAGGAGAAGTCCCAGCAGACTGGAGGAGGGCACACATTGTCCCGATCTTCAAAAAGGGGAAAAAAGAGAATCCCAACAATTATCATCCAGTTAGTCTGACATCAATACCAGGGAGATTCTGGAGCAGATCATTAAACAGAGAGTCTGTGAACATTTAGAAGGCAATGCCATAATCACAAAAAGTCAACATGGGTTTCAGAGAAACAAGTCATGCCAGACTAATCTAATCTCTTCTCTTGTTAAAATTACCAGCTTGGTAGATGAAGTGAACGCTGTGGATATCGCATACCTTGATTTCAGTAAGGCCTTTGACAAGGTTCCCCATGACATTCTTGAAAACAAGCTTGTAAAATGTGGGCTAGACAAGTTAACTGTTCAATGGATTTGTAATTGGTTGACCGGCCAAACCCAAAGGGTGCTCAGCAGTGGCTCCTCTTCATCTTGGAAAGATGTGACCAGTGGGGTGCCACAAGGTTCAGTCTTGGGCCCAGTGCTATTCAACATATTTATCAATGACTTGGATGAGGGCATTAGGAGCATACTTATCAAATTTGCAGATGACACCAAATTGGGAGGAGTAGCTAATACCCTAGAGGACAGGATCAAAATTCAAAATGACTTGGATAGGCTGGAGAGCTGGGCCAAAGCTAACAAAATGAAATTCAATACGGAGAAGTGTAAGGTACTGCACTGAGGGCGAAAAAATGAAATGCATCGATATAGGATGGGAGAGACCTGGCTGAATGAGACTACATGCAAAAGGGATCTAGGAGTCCTAGTAGACCACAAGTTGAACATGAGTCAACAGTGTGATGCGGCAGCTAAAAAGGCCAATGCAATTTTGGGCTGCATCAATAGAAGTATTGTGTCCAGATCAATGGAAGCAATAGTGCCACTCTATTCTGCCTTGGTCAGACCTCACTTAGAATACTGTGTCCAGTTCTGGGCACCACAGTTCAAAAAGGATATGGACAAACTGGAGTGTGTGCAAAGAAGGACGACTAAAATGGCGAAAGGTCTGGAAACGATGCCTTATGAGGAGAGACTGAGGGAGCTGGGTATGTTTAGCCTGGAAAAAAGATGGTTAAGAGGCAATATGATAGCCCTGGTTAAGTATTTGAAGGGGTGTCACATTGAGGATGGAGCAGGCTTGTTTTCTGCTACTCCAGAGACTGGAACACGGAGCAATGGATGCAAGCTCCAGGAACAGAGATTCCACCTCCACATTAGGAGGAACTTTTTGACAGTCAGAGCTGTTCGGCAGTGGAACACACTCCCTCAGAGCGTGGTGGGGTCTCCTTCCTTGGAGGTCTTTAAACAGAGGCTGGATTGCCATCTGTTGGAGATGCTTTGATCGTGATTTCCTGCGTGGCAGGGGGTTGGACTGGGTGGCCTTTGTGGTCTCTTCCAACTCTGCAATTCTATGATTCTATGATTTCCTGACACTTCCAACTCTACAATTCTATGTTTCTATGATTCTACCTCTGAAATACAGTCAGCCCTCGAGTTTTATGTGGATTGAGGGGAGGACCCCTGCAAAAGTGGAAAGACCCACTATTGTTTTACCTGAGAGAATACTTCTCTAGGAATTTTATGTCCTGCAGTGCAATTCTATCATCAACCTCTGCTGGAAGCATACCATAGACTCACACTGGAGGATCTAAAAAACTGCCTAGAGAGAATATATTTAGTAATCCGTGAATAATCAGATCTGCAAATGCTTAACACACAAATGTGGCAGAACAACTGTGTAGCCTACGGCCCCTGGTGGTTATCCCCCATCCAAGTACTAACTGGGGCTGACCCTGCTTAGTTTCCAAGATCAGATGGGATCTGGTGCCTCTTCAGTAGGCTGTGCCAAATACCACCCATCTGGACTTTCTGCAAAGACTCTGAAGTCCCGTCCCTCCTCATGGCCATTCCATGTCTTGTGAGGGGCAGACAGGATCACAGAAATGTTTGACTCAGTCCCCATAGCCAGACATAGAATGAATACATCCCTACTGAGATCTGCCAGGGTCCTCCAATGATCTCAGCACTGCTGTAAACATTTTATGTCTGCCTACATGGACAAAGCCAAACATTTCTATAATCCTGCCCACTCTGCACATGGCATGGAATAGCAGTCCAAGCAGCTTCAGAGGCTGTGCAGGAGGTCAGGAGGGGGGCTTTGAGTCAACCACTGCAGCAGCAGAAAAGGACATATGAAGCATAAGGGAAACTTACATGTGCATATGCCACTAACAGGATGTCAGCCTGTGACTGGAACAAGGGGCTTATCTAGATGAGACAAGATAATGCTGATTGCTGTGCATTAACGTAAATTTGCAGCTGCATTCATTTTTCTCCACATTTTTTTCACAAAATTGTTGGTATGTGAAGCTATCCATGTTTGGAGTTCATACAGACCCATTGTTGTGAATCAAGATGATGGCTGGGAATGAATTGCTTGCATTATTTTCAACAAGTTGCTGCCGCTGTACAGTATTTTTTTTTTTTTTTTACTGTAACTCTAAGGTACACAAGTGTGACCTTCCATGTAAAAAGCTGTTTGGTCACCTCAGCACAACAAAAAAGTGCATGGCCAATACCACAAAACTCCAAAAGGGCACTTCTGGCCACTTTGTCACTGGCAAGCCTGTCCCTGTGCAAGTCTGACCAATCAGGTTTCCACTTCAGCTCTTATATGGGAATGAGCTGTGATGTGATTTGTCCTAATGAGTGGGAATGCACATTTCCCCCACATTTTTTTTTAAAAAGCCACAAAGGCTTTTCCTATGTAGTTTTTGGAGTTTTTGGCCCTCCTCCTTCCAAAAATGGTGAATCACTGTGAGATCTCATTAGGACAAAAAGGTATTCTCCTTGAATTCTATGAGGAATCACCGTTTAGACAACCCCGAGGTTTTAAAGCCATCTTCATTTAAACCCAGGGTTTCCCAATCCTAGGCCAGAATTCTAACCACAATAACAGCTTTCTCCGCACTTCTGCAGGTAGCATGAATATGTGATCATATAATGCATATATTACAGCTGAGATTATTACTCCACCATTTTTTCTTTATTTCCTATTGACAGTCAAATCTTTGCAAGTATCTATTGGGATTTGACCATTTCATGCAACTGATTATAGGAAATGGCTACCAGATATGTAATTTGGCAACCAAATATATCACATGATTTAAATAGCTTTGTGGGACAGTTAAAACTGGACCACAGTCCAAAGTCATTTGGCATGGGATAGGATTCCAGTAAAAGACTATTTAAAAATGTGACCATGACATTTGGCAGGAAAATGTATGGTAGGGTTTTTTGTTTTTTTTGTTTTTTTTGTCGCTTAAGTAAGGATGAAAGAATATGTTAATTTCATCTTCTCATTTTCTCCACATTATATTCATCCTGTCCCTTTTCCATAGTTTGTGACTTAAAGCAAAAGTCAGCATTAAAATCTGTGTGTGTGTTTCCTAACATTGTTATTATTTAATATTCTTTTATTCTATTCTATTCTATTTTTATTTTATTCTATTTTTATTCTATTACAGTTGTTCCTCCGTATCCACAGATTTGGTATCCACGGATTTAAGAATTCATGGCTTGAAAATATTCTTTAAAAAATAATAATCCAAAAAGCAAACCTTGATTTTGCCATCTTATATTAGGGACACCATGTTGCTCTGCCATTGCATATAATGGGACTTGAGTGTTCACAGATTTTGATATCCACGGGTGGGGGGTTCTGGAACCAAACCCCAACGAATATGAAGGGACAACTGTATAATTATTTTGTTCTTATTATATCATGCCTTTCTCCCAATAATTGGACTCAAGGCAGCTAACAACATATATTTAAAAGTACAAATTACAAACTAAAGAAAGCCATTCATAAAAGTATAAGAATTAATTAAAAAGTGATTTAACAATTTATAAAGTTAAAACATTAAACATTAAAATTCATTAAAAGGCTATATACAAAACTTAAAAACAGTACTTTGCAGCATTATAACCCCACCCAAATCAGTTCCTAAAAGCCCGATGGCATAAAAATGTTTTGGTTTGCTGATGGAAGGAGAAGACAGGGCTATCCTGGCCTCTCTTGGGAAGGAAGTTCCAAAGTTTGGAAGCAGCCACCTAGAAGGCCCTCTCCTTTGTTCCCACCAAAACAGCCTGAGAAGTTGGTGTGGAAGAAAGAAGGGCCTTCTCAGAGCTACCTGTTGACCAGGGCCGGTTTAACCAGTCTGCCAAATCAGCATTTGGGGGGGGCGAGGTCAAGGGGGGGGACCTCTGCTGACCTCCTTATCTGACGAAGGAGACAGCCGGGAGGAGCCGTTGCTTTGTAGCCCGCTCCTCCTCCAAAAACCTCCTGCTGGCTTTTTTTTTTTTTTTAAAAAGCATCTCCCAAACTAGAAAGAGAAAGAGAAACAAGAAGCAGCCCTCCCTGGCAGAAGCTGGAGGGAGTTTGCTGCTGCAAAATGCAAGCCAGCCAGGCATGTCGAGAGGGGTGAGTGTATATGTGAGAGAGACTGGGGGGATTTGAGGGTTGTCTCTTTCCCCCAGAAAGGGCTTCTTCCTTCCTTCCTTCCTTCCTTCCTTCCTTCCTTCCTTCCTTCCTTTCCTTTCCTTCCACATAGATCCCCTCCAGACCATCTTTCCAGCTGCTCTTAACATGGCTTCCTGGGGTCTCTCCCCTCCCTCCCTTCCTTCACCCCTTGGTCTTTAGCTTCCTCCCCTTGCTGCCAACTGAGTTCAGCCTACAAAAGAAATTTGTGTGTGTTTGCCTATGTGCCCTCAAGTAATTTCTGACTAAGGCGAACCTACTGGGGCTTTCTAGGCAAGGTTTGTTCAATAGGGGTGTGCCTTTGCCTTCCTTGAGGCTGAGAGAGTGTGACTTGCCCAAGGTCAGCCAGTGGGTATTCATGTCTGAGTAAGGATTCAAACCCTGGTCTCCATAGTCATAGTGCAATGCTGAAACTTCTACAATACTCTAGCTCTTTTAACAGAAGAATATAAAGAATATAAATTAAACTTTGGAGTAATATTACTGGGAACAATGGTTTTATTGTTGTCACTAAAACACCAGTATCCCATTAGTTTATGTGGGAGGCATTGGCCTAGAGCAGTGGTTCTTAACCTTTTCTTTACCAGGGACCCCCTTTAAATATCTTTTGTTGCCCCAAGACTTAACTCAAGATTTAAAACCCTAATAATAATAGCCAACAACAACAACAATACAATTACACCATCTATTAAACTTTCCCTCAGAGGCACTCTTGCTTCTTCCTGCAAGTTTGTGGCTGGAGTGGATTGAATGGCAATGTGCAAGCCAAGCCAGCCAGCCTTTGCCTTGGTTCCTGTCATGTGCCTACTCCACTACAGGGAGGAGGTGGGCCAAGCAGCCTTCAAGCCTTTGTAGACCCCCTGTGAGGGCATCATGGACTGCAGGTTAAGAACCACAGGGCTAGAGAATGCTGAAAAAGGAACAATGCAACCAGACCCTGAGAAGGGTGCTGGCAGGGGAATTCTGGGAGGTGTAATCCAAAAGTAACTTTTCCAGGCTCTGAATGCAGCCTAGAATCATAGGGCTGGAAGGGACCCCAACAGCCATCCCATCCGATCGGCTTCTGCCCTGCAAGAACACACAATCCAAGCATTCCTGACAGATGGCCATCCAACTTATGTTTAAAAAAACCCAAAGAAGGAGACTCCACTTCCGAACAGCTCTTACTGTCAGGAGGTTCTTTCTAATATTCAGGTGGAATCTCTTTTCCTGTAGTTTGAACCCATGGCTCTGTGTCCTAATCTCTGGAGCAGCAGAAAACAAGCTTGCTCCTTCCTCAGTATGACATCTCTTCAAATATTTAAACATGGCTATCATGTCACCTTCTCTTCTCCAGGCTAAGCATACCCAGCTCCCTAAGCCGTTCTTCATAGGGCGTAATGGCTTCCAGACCTCCCACCATCCTTCTCAATATCTTTCTTGAACTGTTGTGCCCAGAACTGGAAACAGTATTCCAGGTGAGGTCTGACCAAAGCATAATGGAGTGATACTATTACTTCCCTTGATCTAGACACTATACTCCTATTAATGCAGCCTAGAATCGCATTGGCATTTTTTGCTGCTGCATCACACTGTTAACTCATGTTCAGCTTGTAGTCCACTCTTTCTTTTCCTTGAGGAAATCACCACCATTACATTAATTGCTAATAAACAAAAAATATTATGTTAGTGCCTATAATATAGTTTTTAAGCTAAATTATTGGTGGCAAATTATGTAATACAGTATCCCCCCTTATCCGCTGAGGATTGGTTCTGGGGGGCATGGATACTGAAAACCATGGATAATAGTGAATGCCAGTGAAAATAATGGGACTTCTGGTTTAAAATACCATAGAGTTGCATTGGAGGACCTAGAAAATGGCTAGAGAGGACACATTTTCTAGGAAAGCTCTATATTAGGTGTGCTGTTTTGTGTCCCATGGATAAAGAATCTATGGATACGGGGGTCCTACTGTAATCTGAACATCCTGTACTGCGAATAGGTTAGGTTACATTGACCTGAGATAAACATATGGGGGCCCCAAAATAAAGCATTGCAAGGGGCCCCAAAATTCCTTAAACCAGCCCTGCTATAAGGTCCTGCAGAAAGTTAGTGCCAGGAGGAGCTTTTCCCCCAAACCAGTAAACTGGTCTTAACACAATCTAGGCGGCATCTCCAATACTGGACAAATTATAAAGGAGTAGAGTTAAATCCTAGAAATGTGTAGATCTCCCTAAAATAATTTTAATGTTTAATTTGTTATATTTTTATTCCACTCTTTCTATAAGATAAGTCTCTTTCTTCTCTATTTCTGTTTTGTGTCCCATGGATAATGAATCTGTGGATACGGGGGTCCTACTGTAATCTGAACATCCTGTACTGTGAATAGGTTAGGTTATATTGACCTGAGATAAACATACGGGGGCCCCAAAATAAAGCATTGCAGGGCCCCCAAAATTCCTTAAACTGGCCCTGCTGTTGACTTGCCATTCAACAATTGATTCAATGGTTCTGCTCCAGCTGGGACTAACCAGTAGGCTTCAGGCCTTGGTGTGCTCTTATCAAAATGTGAATGTATGAAATTCAGGCAGCAGATGGCACGAGGCAGCTAGCAGTTGTGTCAGGTTGAAGTACAGATTTATGTGTATCACACAGCCTGGTCTGCTCCTCCCAAGTAATATTCTCCTCAAGTGACACAGAGGTCTCCTTCCTGTTCCCTGTGTAATTGTGTTGAAATAAAGTGTGGTGTGATTTGGGTGTTCAACAAGGATTCTAGGAGATCAGAGCTCAAATCCCCATTTAACCATGGAAACCTACTTGGTGATCTTATGCATAATAATAATAAATTTTTATTTTTAACCCGCCCCTCTGCTCGGCAACTGGGGTGGCGTACAACAGGATTAAAACAGCAGCAAGTTAAAAATTCCCAATCCCACCCCTCCCACCCCTTAAAACTAAATTAAACCAGTAGAGAATTGAAACAACGATAAAATACAATATAAAAAAAAATGGCAATAGCGGGAGGGGGGAGGGTAAGCAATCAACTCCATTTGAGTTCAACCAGTGTTGCCAGTTTGAATGTAGGGCAGGACTCTCTCAATAGTTAACAAATTCTCAAACAGGAAGTTGTAGCATGAAGTTCTGACTGGTTGCACAATGAGACATCTCCCTCATACTCACCAACCAGTTTTTAGCTGCTTTATTTCCTCCGCTGATGGCCATTTTGCTGCATACCCAGCTAAAGAAAAATAGCTTGACATTTCTCTTCTACCCACCACCCACAACCAGTAAATGGCTGTATTGCAGTGAAGGTACAACAGCTAAAAGGTGGGTTTCAGGAGGTGAAGGAGAAGATGTTATGTAGTTCTTCCTGGTGGCAGAATGCTATGTCTTTTGTTCCAGGATCTGTTAACTATTAAAGACACAGAAGCCCTCTCCTGTATTCCACCTGGCTATGCTAAGCCAACATGGCATAGTGGTCTGAGTTCTGGACTACAACTCTGGAGACCAGGGTTTGAAACCCTGCTTGGTCATGAAAACCCGCTGGGTGGCCTTGGGCAAGTCACACACTCTCAGACCTCAGAAAACCCTGTGATAGGTTCATCTTAGGGTTGCTGCAAGTCAGAAATGACTTGAGGGCACACAATAAGAACAACATGCCAAGCTGAGGTAACATTTTCTGCATCTGCAATCATGAGCTGATCTCTAGTCAATCAAAATTTCTGCCATCATGCAATGCAGTGCTATGGAAGGTGCCACAAAATGTCTTGATTTTTGTTTATTTTTGCTGGAACAGGTCAACACTACTGTCCCCTGGAAATCTGGGCAGAACTGTGTTGCCTTGGAAAATACCCCTAAGTCAAATTGGTATTAACTAATATCAGGGGTGGACTAAGTGCAACCCTTCCCCAAGGCAGTTTTTGTAGTCTTCAAGTCCTCCATACTCTAGACAATTGGTTCCATTGTTGAACAGCTCTTACCATCAAGAAGTTTCTTTTGATCAAAACTTAAAATGAACGTCTTGATAGTAGGAGCTGTTCAACGATAAAACCAATTGCCTAGAGAGTTAGCGGGGCCACTTTCTCTGGGCCTTCAAAAAGAGACTGGACAATTATCTGCTGAGGATGCTCTAGTTGGATTTCCTGCACTGAATGGGGTTGGGTGGGGTTGGACTTGATGGCCTTTCAGCTCTATGATTTTATGTTGGTGTTGGTACAATCTGGCTTTTCTTCGCAAATGAAGATTCAGGAAGGACTCATCCCGCACTTTCTGCAAGCATGCTGATGACTAAAAAGGCCAATCCAAGATAAACAAGTCCGGTTGCAGAAAGCACAGCAGAAGGTCTCCTTGGGTGATGTTTCTGGGTTGTGATTCTTTCTGCGTTGTTGTTTCTCTTCAAGACTTGTTCAGTGTGAGTTCTCAAATAGGGCTGCAGCATTGTGGATAGTGTGTTTCCGTGCCTCCCGATGTGAGACCAGGACGGACCACTGTTGGTGATCAATTTGGCCGAGCCTGAGATGTTGTTTCAGGGAGTCCTTGTATCGCTTTGTTGGAGCGCCCCTCTTACGCTGACCCATGGCGAGTTCACCATAGAGTACTATTATTGGGAGGTGATGGTCCTCCATCCTAGAAACGTGCCCTGCCCAGCGCAGCTGTGTTCTCAATATCATGGCCTCAATGCTGGTGATCCCTGCTTGCTCAAGGACAGCAACATTCGTCACATAGTCAGTCCAGTGTATATTTAGGATTGTGCGTATACAGCACTGATGAAAGCATTCGAGGAGTCGTAGGTGGTGGCGATAGGTGACCCATGTTTCAGATCCATAATATAAAACACACACACACCAAAATGGATTTCCAGCAACTTCTGGTTTTGTGTTGTTTTGTTTGGCATTTTTGGGAGTCTATGCCAGCCCCGGAAAAGTCTCTCTCAGACCCACTGCAAACCCATGAAAATGGATCAAGTCCAAACGTCAATGTAAGTATTTGTTTCAGTACAAATTGTGTTAAGCAAAACAGTTCCTAAAGCTATCCACTGCAACACATGATTTGGCTTACCATATGCAAGCTCACATGAGCAGCTGTCACTACATTAACATTATTTCTCAATAAATTAATGGTGGTTTTTTTTTGTTTTTTTTTAAAAACACCCTGCCTTATTGTACAGTATTTGCCCAAGGCAAGATTTTTTTTAAAGTGCCTTGAGCGAGATGTTTCAAAAGAGCTCTGATGCACTCGGTTAATAGGCTGCTTTTCTGTACCAGAGAAATGAGATGTTTTGGAATTTGGCGGGGGAAGGCATTCAGGTTTCTATATTGCATTCAAAACAGAGAAAAAGTTCAAAGTGTTCCATTTAGAAAATTAATCTTAAGATCATGAAAGCTCCTTCCTCCCCCACTCCCGCCAATAATTCTCATGGAAAATGTTACTTTTATGTTGTCATCTGGGAGAAGCCTTCTCTAATAGCAGTGTACTTGTAGATCTACCCAAATGTGGAAGCTCCACATTGCCAGAGAGATGCCTGCCAAATGGATGGTCACGGTTTCACCGGAGTCCTGACCGAGGCCAAAGTGACATTGCAATTAATGTACTTGGAAGACCTCAGAACTGATATATTTGCACACCGCTTTACCGCTGGCTCCGACCCATTGTTCTCAATAACTGTTTTACTCTCATCTTCAGCTAGCTGCATAGCAAAGGCTCAGACAACAGCTACAGGACTTCCACAAATCCTTTTGTGCAGCAATGAACCAGATGGTTGCATGCATATTTCTGGCAGTGGCAATGTTGGGGGTAAGGAACAAAGCAGAAGGACTAGACCAGTCCAAGCTGGCAGCAATGACCATTTCTTCAAAAACAATGGTATAAATGAGGGGTGGGGAACTGTGAGGGGTACAGGGAGCATCCCACCCATATTGCACTCCCTGGTGGGCTACACCCATGAAAAATCACCCAGTAAACAGCCAGAAATGAATCTGGAAACAATGTCCCATTTTGCTGTTGTTCTTGGTTGGGGTTGTTGAGTGGAAGACATCTGCCTTTCCTGCCTTCAGGAATGGCTTTTTAAAAAATCTGGGCAATTTTCTGTTCAAAATTTGTTTTAGACGTATGAGGGTGTTGGATGTTCAGAAATTCTGCAAAAAGTCAGGAATTGCTTTTCTTTTCATTTTTTCTGATTTAAGGCAATATGTATTCATCTCATTACCCTGAAAAGTCTCATGATAACATTGTGAGGAATTAAATTTTGTAAATGTTGTGCATGTTATCTAGATATATATAAATAGCTTTGTCTTTACTGTCTCTGACTGATTTGCTCATGGAAATATCAAAATAGGGCACTTCCACATGTCTTACAAATCCCAAACCTGATACACAGATTATTTAAGGTGACCAGGTTAGGGGAACAATCTCTGAAAGACTAGTCTTCCAAGAGTCTTAAACTTGGAAGGAAGCAGGATGAACCACAAAGGTACTAATTAGATCTGGTTCTTTTTCTTGCCACTCTCCTTATATCATCATTTATTTTCCATGTGCCCACCTTCAAGCCCATTGGAACAATTAATCTTCCCTCTGGCTAACCACTAAGGGATGTGATTCTGTCTGACTCCTGAAGCCAGTCAACATTATTCCCAGAAACAGTGAAGATGCTACACATCAGGACAGGAAGAACTCCTTCTTACCTAGGGGGGAAAGCAAACAAGATAATCTTTGCAACCCAAAGCAAAAACCCTGCATGTGTCACTAATAGCCTGAACACACATATGCTTGCACCTGACATCTTTTGGTTTTGGTGATAATCACAGCAGTTCCTCAAAGAACATACAGGCATCCTGTCTGCAGTTCAGCTAATATGGGCTAAGCTTAATGGAGCATTTGTGATATTGTGGTTGTTCATAGAATCACAGAATCATAGAATTGCAGAGTTGGAAGAGACCACAAAGGCCATCCAGTCCAACCCCCTGCCACTCAGGAAATCACGATCAAAGCATCCCTGACAGATGGCCATCCAGCCTCTGTTTAAAGACCTCCAAGGAAGGAGACCCCACCACGCTCCGAGGGAGTGTGTTTCACTGCCGAACAGCTCTTACTGTCAGAAAGTTCCTCCTAATGTTGAGGTGGAATCTCTGTTCCTGGAGCTTGCATCCATTATTCCGTGTTCTAGTCTCTGGAGCAGCAGAAAACAAGCTTGCTCCATCCTCAATGTGACACCCCTTCAAATACTTAAACAGGGCTATCATATCGCCCCTTAACTGTCTTTTTTCCAGGCTAAACATACCCAGCTCCCTAAGTCTTTCCTATTAAGGCATAATTTTCAGACCTTTCATCATTTTAGTTGCCCTTCTCTGGACACGCTCCAATTTGTCAATATCCTTTTTGAATTGTGGTGGGACACAGTATTCTAGGTGAGGCCTAACCAAGGCAGAATAGAGTGGCACTATTACTTGTTCTGTCCTTTCAAGTTGACTCCAGCTTATGGTAACAATCTCATAGGGTTTTTATGGCAAGATTTATTCAGAGGAGGCTTGCCATTATCTTCCTCTGAGGCTGAGAGAGTGTGACTTGCCCAAGGTCACCTATCATGTTCCCATGGCTAAGTGGGGGTTTGAACCCTGAGTTTCCTGGAGTCTTAGTCCAACACTCAAATCACAACACCATGCTGGCTTTGTTATGTAGCAGTCCCAAAATCCCCTCCATCACAAACTAGTTCCATAGCAAATTGCACCAATGCAAATAGTCCTTTAAAAGAATGAAGAAATTAGTGAAACTGAAATGCTTCTTTCCTCCTCCCACTTCACAGTCCAAAACACATGCATAACATGCCTAGAAAACAGTTACACATATATGTATTTATGTATTTGTTTTATTAAATGTATAGCCCATCTTTCTGCCAAAAATGTCACCTCAAGTCAGCTAACAATGCAATAATATAGAATCAAAAACATAACAAAAAGCTACAGAATACACAATTAAAAATGCAATGATAATTAAAAAAGAAAAATTAAATCCTCTTCTTAGCAACATATGTCTTAGAATTATGTGGAATGAGTCTGAGGTGTATGAATAGCAGCAGAAGTTCTTTGCCATGCACAACTCTCAGAGTTTCCCCCCAATATTTCCTCATTATATATCTTTTAGACATTTTGTGGACACTTTCCTTACATATTGTTGCAGACTGCAAGCAGGGAAGTGTTTCATTTGGGTCATTCCTAAAGTCTCCTTGCAGGCACTTTGGTGGGTGGAAATCCACTTCTCACTTCCTTCTTCTAACCCTGTAGGGAATGCATACAGTTCTTCTTGGTGGAAACTGCCTTGGCTTCTGTCACCAGCACTCTGGCATTGAAGAATCCACATGTTTGACAAGAATGACAACATCGGAGTGGAAATCTTCAATGCGTGCACGGCTGGCACCCTCTTTAAAACATAACGCTTGCTAGAAGCAGAATTGAGCAGAATCAAGCAGAGGGTGGAAATGTCAAAAGAAAACAAATGTTATTAGATTAGAAGGGTGGGGAGAAGGGAGGGACATTGAAAATCCTAATTTGTTGACTCTTGCCTTGACTGAAATTTCACTAATCTAAAAAATTAACTTCCTTTAGTGCTTTCAACTATACCCCAAAGTTGACTTTGGGAAGAATTATATGCACTTTCTCAAAGAAAGAGAGAGAGGGGAGAGAGCAGAAGATAGATAGATTCTAGATAGATTGATGGATAGAGTAAGGCATAATATATTAAACACAGAGAAGTTATAAAGAATTAACAATTCAGTGGTACCCGTAATTCTTATTGTAGATAGTGATTATTATTTTTTTACCTTCATGGATCTCATCATAATGACCAAAGCCTGTAACTAGGGCCAAATGTAACTGAAACGTCCCTTGTTTATTATTATTTTTATTTCTTATTTACATTCCACCTTTCTCTTAGAACTGGGAGAAATCAAACCAGATACAGGCAAAAAACAAGTATAAAAATATACAGAAATTTGGTCTGATTCATTCCATGTTTTTTTGCTAATCTTGCTGTAGTTGCCTTTTTATTCATTTCATCACTGTCAACCCTTGAAAAGTAAAGGGCTGGTTTAGCTCAACATAGCAAGAATGGACACTCAGGAATGATCATGTCTACCAACTTGCTCATTTTCTGATGCCAGGGATCAACCAGAGCTGCAATAGAATTGCATGTTGAAGTGATAGCAAATCAAGAGCTGTCAGGAAACCATCTGGATTCATCAGCTTTCTTGCCAGGGATCATCTTAATTCTCACTGAGCCCCTGCAGAGACTTCAATTCGAAGTATGTCTAAACTTATCTGGTAATGATCAGTCCATGACAATGGAATTTTAGAAAGTTCCTCCACTTCAAGTTCACCAACCAGCACAGAAAACAAGGTGTGGAATGTGTCCTGCACTACATGGAAGCCAGAGATCACTTGGAACAAACTAGCAGTTGTCATAGCAGACATGAAGTCTTGAAGCACTCCTGTCAGGGCAGCCTCAACAGGGATGGCGAAGTCCTCAGGAGCATCAAGCTATGGGGCCTCCAACATCATGCCCAAGAACATCCCAGCTAACTTAAGTAGGGAGACTGTTGAACAGTGAGGTGAGCAGTATACCAACAAAATTCCTGTTCTAGTCACCTATCTTTCATTACACATATTCAAACCCAGCATACTGTAGGAGAGTGCAAGCTGGTCAGCGGTATGGAATCACTGGTGCTCTGGCAGACAAAACTGAGAAAAATCAACCTCTTTCCTGTTCTATTTGTTAAATTTTAGCTTACAACCTCCTCAGTGCAGATACTAGTCTTCTTGTACTCCATAAACATCATAGACCCTGATGCAACTATCAAAGTAATAATAAATACAGTTGTCCCTTCATATTCGCTGGGGTTTGGTTCCAGGACCCCCCCCTGTGGATACCAAAATCCGTGAATACTCAAGTCCCATTATATGCAATGGCATAGCAAAAATGGTGTCCCTTATATAAGATGGCAAAATCAAGGTTTGCTTTGTGAATTATTATTTTTTCAGCATATTTTCAAGCTGTGACTACTTAAATCCATGGATACCAAATCCATGGATATAGAGGGACAACTGTAGTTAGAAAATAAAATAAAATGATAATATCAGACCAGACCTATCACCTTATCACACCAGCCTGCTGTCCTGTCAGAATCTTGGTAGTTTAATAATGGAAACATACTGGTTTTGCAACCTTTCTTATCACGGCGATCTCCCAATTAGAGCTTTAGCACTGCTTTGGAGATCCATGGTCCAGCGATGTGTCTTTCACACCACCTCCATAACCCCACCTTCTGATCCCAGTATGCACTACCATATGCATGTGTTCCT
This sequence comes from Gambelia wislizenii, assembly GCA_030847615.1. Lineage (NCBI taxonomy): Eukaryota > Metazoa > Chordata > Lepidosauria > Squamata > Crotaphytidae > Gambelia > Gambelia wislizenii. The sequence continues at coordinate 48,046,041 of JAUMIR010000001.1, read as the reverse complement.
TTCAATTTTTAATTTTTTTAAAGAATGTACAGTAATTGCAAAATTACAGCAATATATTTAAATAAAAAAAAGGAAAGAAAATAAATAAAAAATAAGTGAAAACAGCCTGCATGGGAATAGTGAGGGGGAAGAGCAGAGAGGGGGAGAGGAGGAGAATAATGCCATTCATACCACATGACTGCCAGGAAACCAGGCCTGCAGCAGAACAGACTTATTGCTTGGAAATCAACAATGGAAAAGGAGCATGATTGGAGTCATTGATGGGTATTATCCATCAATGAAAAGAAGTGCTCCAGGAATACATGGAGGGTGAAGCAGCTACTTAACAGGCACGGCATTGGCATCATGTGAAAGGTATCAGCCAAAGATGCGATTATGTAGTAGAACTAGTGCTACGCCACCCTCATGTGATATAAGTCCTAAATCGTTTATTTACGCATTCACCTTGTTCAGAAGCACTGTAGCTACATCTTGATGTCAGCCGTGGTGCTTCAAGACTAGTTCTGATTTTCCCTCAAGCTGCCATTAGACAAGCACAAAACTAGGAACAGACATTTTCACAGTCCGTACCAATGTACGCAGTGTGCAACAAATGGGTATCCTGGAGTCAGAGTGGGCCTAGGTCCTAGATATATTTTATTCATTTATATCCTGCCTTTCTCCCAATAATGGAACTCAAGGCAGCTTACAACATATTTTGAAACAATACAGATTAAAAACTAGATAAAAACATCAGTAAAAGTATAAAATATAAAAGCTCTTTTAAAAACAATTTATGAAGTTATAAAAATCTATATACAAACCATAAAATGTGTCTTCATAATCTCTAACCACTTTAACACGTGCTCCAAACTGGTCCTATGCTATATTGCTGCCTGTGAAGTTCTGGTGTCTTTGAACATTTTATCTATTCCTAGAATTATGTGTGGTCTCTTCACTGCTTTTCCTTTGTAGGTAACATGTAACCCAGTGGTCCAGGGACCACATGGGTACACAATGTCCTCACAGGGGGTCCCTGAAGGCTGCTTGGCCCACCTCTTCCCAGCAGTGGAGCGGCCAAGTGACAGGAGCCAAGGCAAAGGATGGCTGGCTGGCTTGGCCTGCACATTGCCATTCAATCCGCTCCAGCCACAAACTTGCAGGAAGAAGCAGGAGAACAGTCTTCTCTCCCCCTCCAGTGTCTCTGAGGGAAGGATTAATGGATGGTGTAATTGTATTATTTATCATCATCACCATCAGGTATTATCATTGTTGTTGTTGTTGTTGTTGTTATTATTCTAAATCTTGAATTAAGTCTTGTAGGTCCATGACAACAAAAGATATTTAAAGGGGGTCCCTGGTAAGAGAAAGTTTGATTAAAGTGAACGACATACCTGGGAAAGAGAAAAGTTGGCTTAGCAAGCAATAGCTACATGACTGGGGTGGGGAAGGTATGGAAGGAAGTGAAGTCAGGGGTAAGGATATTAGCCTATGGGATGAGGATGAGGATTTTATTCCTTTATATCCTGCCTTTCTCCCACCAATGGGACCCAAGGCAGCTAATAACCTCTTTAAAACCATAAAGCAACAATAGAGTGGGAAACCCTAACTAGCTGTCTCTACTTCTATTGCCCTCTAAGTGGCTCATTGTCACTTGTGCACTTGTGATTGTGTCACTTCCCAGAAATTCATCACCAGGGTGATGAATTTCCTCCTAGTATTGTCACTGTCCCCACCATTCAGAAGGTGGGAGTACTTTGAGAAGAACCACTGCAAAGAGCTTAAGACAAAGAGTGCATCCGCACTACATTTTTGTCTTCTCTTTGGGCTAAATCACAACCAGCTGAAACCCACTAAATCCATGGGAACTTGGCAAGTCAACACATATTCATTTCCTTGATTTAATGGGGCAGTTGGGGCTAACAATTAGAATTGGGCCTTTGTCTTTAATAGAAGGTTTGCTGGAAAATCAGGTTTTAAAGACAAAGACTATATTCAGCTATTTTAGATATTCATTAATCTAAAGATGTTAGTTGTGTAATTCTAGTTAAGGTGAGGGCCTCCTAAGGTAGATTTGCTTGACACCCCTTTGCTATATTTTCAGCACCGTCCCCTCCCCCCCAACAAAGCAAAACAAAAACAAAATCCACATTTTAGTCCCTCCAGGCTTTTGCTTTACTTTAGCACTTAAATATTCTAAAGTTGCACTGGAAAAAGAACTATTTGTGAAAGATGGGATATAAAAATCTAGAGCCCATAATAATAAAAAAAATACATTTATGGTACTATGCAGAGGGAAAATGAGTTCTTTTTGTTAGGAAAATGTGTTCTTTTTGTTAGTTTTGAGTATGTGTGGGAGAGCTGTGTCAAAGCTTACTTTTTTATGATTTTCCAGTGCTTTGCCTTTCATAAACAAGGAGATGTTTTAGAAGGGGTTTTACTGTATACATTTTCCAAGCAAAGATATCTGAATTGGATCCTTCACTGGAAGCTGACCTCAGGATGTCTTGGGATTAGGGTGGTTCAGCAGACAAATAATTGCCTCTTCACCTTTGAGATCCATACTATAACACAACCATTGACTAAAACGGCTGAAGATCACTTAGATAACCATTGTCTTTATTTTAAAATGCATACTGCCGAAATCAGTATTCAGTGGGAAAGAACACTTTTTTCACAGTTCGCTTTGCAAAAATCCAACATTTTTTTTTAAAATGTAAGATAAATAAAAGGGATGAAATCTAAAGTCCAGCACACAATGGACTCCTGGTACCAGGTTTTGTATGTCAGCCTAAAGGAACCCTAGACAAAACATGTGAGCCATATCAGAAGTCACTCATCTAGAGTGTCAGGCTGTTGTTCTTTAATTGCCCCAGCTCTTACCTCAGGCCATTGCCTTACCTTAGGCTGAATGGAATGAGAAGGTCCAGCTTGTCAAGGCCTATTACTTATTCACTACCCCATCACACCTTTGACACATCTGTCAGTTTTTATACAAGAGCCAGAATGAGCAAGGATGTAGAAGTTTCCTTCAATACACTGGAGGGTAGTCCTTTTTAACCACTCCCTAAAGGCTGACATGACAGGGTGCAGCTACAATGACAGGGGGGCAGAAGGAAGGTAGGATTTTGCCTGCCTCTATCATGCTACACTTCTAGACAGCTTTGTATTTAGCCCAGATAATTTTGTCACAATGATCTGTAGTTTTATTTTCATGAATCTCCAGCCTTTCCCTTGAGGGGAAATGGATTGAATGAATTAACATTGATATTTGTATTGAATCTTGGTGGACACAGTTTTTTTTGTTTTTAATTTCATTACTGCTGTGAAAATAGATGATAAAAGAAATCACTGTTTTTCAATTAGAAACAGAGATTTGTACTTTAGAGAGAAAATACTGGATGGGATTCTATACATGCTTACTATCTCACTGAAAACATGGAGATTTGCCCATGTAAAGAATTGCAGCCAAAATCATCAATTTCAGAAATTATTTGATCAATCTATAGTATGTTTTACCAAATGTTATATTTAGTGCCTTTGGGGATTATCACACAAGGGAAGGAAGTGGAATTAAATCATGAGAGTTAGAAAAAAGACTTGCCTTTACCACTGTCTCCCATGGGACCAGGACAGAAGAACAGCTGAAGCTTGCTGAAGCCATGTGATAAAGGAAAGAGGGACACACTACTTTCAGGCTTGACTTCTGCTCCCCTTCCCTTGTGCAATAAGCCCCTTATAAAATAAAAAAGCAGGGAACTGGAAAAGGAAAAAGATTAGTAATTTACAGATCCAACAACACAATCCTATGGAGTGGTAAAACACATGCTTCATAGGCATTAGGTTATAGGTCCATTTCTGACACTTGCAGTTTAAATGATCAGGTGTCAGGTGCCAGGAAAGCTCTCTACCTAAGACTCCAGGAAAATCATGCCAGGTGACAGAGGGCTTGTCTCTGGGTGTAGCGCAGAGTATTCCAGCCCCAGGCTCTTAGTGCCCCCCACCCCATTACTTGCTCTTCTGTTGCGGCAACAGAAGGGTGTCTGCACACCCGTGGCCTGTGCACAAACCAGTGTTTTTCTTTCCAGTGCCAGTTGCATCTTGCCCAGCCTGGAATGAGGTGCCTGGCCATAATCACATGGCTGGGTGCCTCAGCAGATGTGACATGTACAATCCAACCAATAAATGGTTGTGCTAGGTACCATGTGGGCCACATGTGCAGACACCACCTGTTGCGGTAACGGAACTCACTGTTTTCTCTGGAAGAACCACTGAAAAAGGTGAGTTTTTTTAACCACACTTCCACTCTGTTTTAAGAGGTATTTGCCCTGGATTCTCATCAGAACTGCCCGGATGTCATCTGGATGGTTCGGACTAGAATTGGGGTAAAACCCCTGCATTGTCTAGGCTGCTGGACACAGGAATGGGGGGGGGTGCCATTTCATTTGGCCTGTGCAGACAAGGCCCTAGTCTCTATTTCCTAGATGTCAGAGTAAACAAAGTCGGGGCAAATGGATAAGTAATCTGATCTGTTATAAGGCAGCTTTCCATGTTCCCGACATCATTATATTGAGAGTTTTCTTACTTTAAGTGCTTCCCCTTGCAGGAAGAGGTACACTGGTTTCAGTATCAATGAAACATCTTCTTACATTGTAGGACAATTTCTAGAAAACTGGTCCAACTCAAGTTTTAGAGGTCAAGGGACCCCATTTTCCCCCTGTGAACCAATGCAGGCCACAACAACTCCCCAAACCAAAACTGGCAGTGACTAGAAAAACCCCTTGGGGGTGTATCTTGTTTTAAAAGATAGTCACCACTCTTCAAGACTTCCAGGAGCAGCAGTTTTTGTTGTTTGCTGAATATTTTTGGCAGTGGAAAATCTGGGCACTACATAAATGGATGGGAAGCTACATGCAACCAGCAAGCCATGTGATTCCCATTTCTGGTCTAGCTGGTAGACTATAATGCAATGTTGGGTCACAGACTGATCCAAAGTTGGTTACCACCACACCAGTATCACCATGATGGCACTGGTTAAAAATATGTACAAAATGATACTGAATAACTTGGCTCCCCCAAATACATGTTTGATTTATGGATCATCTTGTATCTGAAAACCTCAAAGCCCACTGTGCTAAGCTTACAAACCCATTTTAAGACGGGTGATATGGGGAGTGAAGGAAGAGAAATTCATTGGCTTCACATTTCCATAGAGAAAAAAGATGTTTCACACTTCATAAGACTGGCAACAGAATGGAGTAAAATTGCTTTTGAAATCCATATATTTCCAAGGCATTTTAAAAAGTACAATTGTTTCTCCATATCCACGGATTTGGTATCCACGGATTCATGGCTTGGAAATATTCTTTAAAAAAATAATAATCCAAAAAGCAAACCTTGATTTTGCCATCTTATATAAGTGACACCATTTTACTATGCCATTGCATATAATGGGACTTGAGTATTCATGGATTTTGGTATCCATGGGAGTCCTGGAACCAAAACCCAGCAATGGGAATATGAAGGGACAACTGTATGCATAACTAAGGACTTTATCAGACAAGTCTCTAAAAACGTTTCTTTGCCAGCATATTTTAAACTGTTAGTGTGCTGGCCAAAGAACATTATTTTATCAGACATCAGTGTAATAGCGTGAAAAAGCAGCCCAGTAGTTCCACTTTTGCTCAGGAGCTCAGTGGTTCTTGCGAGGAGATACGAGTGCATTTAAAAGTAAAAAAAACAACTACCGTATATTCCGGCGTATAAGATGACTGGGCGTATAAGACCCCCCCCAATTTCCAGCCAAAAATCTAGGCCTAGGCATATATTAGCCAGATACGACCCCCCCCCCAATTTGGCTGGCTGGGGGAGCCTTGCCAGCTGATCCTCTTTGTTTCCCAACTCATGAGGATCTCCTCGTGAGTTGGGAAAGCGAACAGGATCAGCTGGCAGGGCAACATTCGCCCCTCTCTTCAACCTTCCAGTCAAACTGGACTCGAAGGTGGAGGAAAGGGGCGAAAATGCCCAGTTTGCCTCAGCAGCCCCCTTCCCTCCGTCTTGGCTCTTCTGAAGGGGACCAAGGCGGGGGAAGCGGGGGCGGCCACGGCAAACCCCTAGATTCACCCCCTCTCCCCACCTTCAAGGAAGGTGGGGAGAAGGGGCGAACATGCCCCGTTTGGCTCCATAGGGAGGACGCGGGGCCGTGGAGCCAAACCCCGGGATTCGCCCCCTCTCCCCAACGTCAAGGGAGAGGGAGCAAATCTAGGGATTTAACTCCACAGCCCCATCCCTCCTTCTGGGCTCCCTCCTCCCACAATTCCCCAACCCACAGGAGGCTGCCCAGTATCCTGGTGGGTTGGGGAATGCGGGATGGCCAGCTGGCTGGGGGGGTGGAGGGAGGGGGCTTCGCAGCCACCACCCTCTCCAAAGCGCAGCTTTGGGGAAGGGGGGTGGGTAGGCAGAGGGTGAATGGGTGGATGGGCGAAGGGGGCTTTGCAGCCACCCCCCTCTCCAAAGCGTGGCTTTGGGGAAGGGGGGTGGCTGGGCGGAGGGTGGTGGGGTGGCTGGGGGAGAGGGCTTCACAGCCACCCCCCTCTCCAAAGCGAGGCTTTGGGCAAGGGGGATGGCTGAGCTGAGGGTGGGCGGGGGGCAGGGAGGAGAGGGCTTCCCAGCCATCCCCCTCCCGAAAGCCACGATTCCACGGCTTTCGGCGGGGGGGGTGGATGTGCGGGGGGTGGGCGGGGGGCAGAGAGGAGAGGGCTTCCCAGCCACCCCCTCCCGAAAGCCGCAATTCCGCGGCTTTCGGCAGGGGGGGTGGATGTGCGGGGGGTGGGCGGGGGGCAGGGAGGGGGGCTTCCCAGCCACTCCCCCTCCTGAAAGCCACGATTCCGCAGCTTTCGACAGGGCGGGTGGATGTGCGGGGGGTGGGCGGGGGGCAGGGAGGGGGGGCTTCCCAGCCACCCCCTCTCCCGAAAGCCACAATTCCGTGGCTTTCGGCAGGGGGGGTGGATGTGTGGGGGGTGGGCAGGGGGCAGGGAGAAGAGGGCTTCCCAGCCACCCCCCTCCCAAAAGCCACGATTCCGCGGCTTTCGGCAGGGGGGGTGGATGCACGGGGGGTGGGCGGGGGGCAGGGAGGAGCACTTTGCTTCACCCCCTTGCCCCATCTCCTGCCTCTTCGCTCCGTTTGCGAAGAGGCAGGAGATAGGCAGGCAGGTGAAGCAAAGTATATCCAGCGTATAAGACGACCGTCGATTTTGGATGGCACTTTTGAGTGCTCAAAAGTTGTCTTATACGCTGGAATATACAGTAAAATAAAAAACAAAATGAACACACAAGCACTGAATCACACTTAAAAACATCCAAGTAAACCAAGGAGGTTCATAAAAAGAGCATCCCATACCTACTTTTCATGTAGGTTCTCTCCCAGAAGTGTTCTGGCAGGGACTGCCCATTGAAGCTGGAATTGTGCCAGCAGAATGGGATGTGGTTTTACACACAGGCAATTCTGCCAGAAAAAACGCCACAGCCAATCTATTGACAGCTTGGCCTGTTAATAAAAAAGACTGCCTTATTAACATCACATAATTGCAAAAGAACTACATCATGTGAAATGGGGATATGGCGTTGTTATGATGGCATAGTTGCCGAGTCTGATAAAGTCCTTAAAATGCATGTCCTTGGAATATGTGTGCAAAGATGCTTTAATCACAGGGAAAACACATACAAAATGCATGAATTAAGAAAATGGATCCTACAATAATGACATTTTGGAAAAACCAATGCACAAATAAGATGCAGGGAATTGTGCATGGATTGTGGTAGGGGAATCTTGCTAGCCAATATGGTACAAGGGTTAGGGTTAGGGTATGCCTAATATGGTACAAGGTATGCCTGTTGAATTAGAACACAAGAATGACACTGACAATATTTGTGGAGAAAGTGTGGCCTAGGGCTACATGCAGACTCCAGGGTTATTTTTGTGGACCACAGAACCACCAGGGTCCAAAAAAAAATTTAAAATTAATTTTGCTCTAAAGTGCCCCAAATGTTCTGTAGGGGAAATTGCTTTAGGTCCCTTGGGTCATTTTAGGCCCAGGAGACACATTTTTCCCCAAACATGTAGTGAAATGGAAATTAACTTTCAAGTGACTTGTAAAAGTGGCATCTCATGAGGCTAAAGTCATTGTTATGGGCTTGAGGGGCAGTGCTATTTGCAATTTCTGTTTCAAAACATGGAAATGTCTCAAGTTATCTGTAACAGTGCAAACACCGCAAATTGCAACATTACACCTGCATTACAGCAATGTGTAGAAAGAACTGTGGACTGGTACCACTCTACTAGGATCAAGATCTAGGATGCTTAAATTTCAAAATGCAACTAAACTTGGCTTGTCTGGGAAGCAATCACACATTTAGCTAATGGGTTCCTCATATTGAAGGGCTTGGCTAAATCCAGGCTCAAGCATTTATAAAGCATTAAATAATCTTTTTTTTTTTTTTAAAGCAGGATGCTATTATGCAGTTTCTAAATGATTTAAGTCATCTTTCTCCTTCCCCCTCTTCCTCTCTGCCTAGCTTCCTTTCTTGTTAGCTGTTTAAATCAGCAGTTTTAAAGCTCCAGTTCACCAAAAATGCTAATGCTCATTGCTCCTCAATTGTAATTCAAATTGCTCCATGCAGCCTCCAGCATGCATTCAAGAGAAGAATCGAAGCTTGCCAATTGGAATGCTGGAGGTCACAGATGCTCCGCAATTTTATTTTATTTTTAACACATTAATGGAGGAGAGGTTGCAAGGAAAACCACCGTCACCAGTCCAGATTTTGCTGCTTTATCCCCCTCGGTTTTGGCTAGGTTGGCCCACGTTGCTCTATGTCTGCAAGAGTTCTATCTCACCCCCCACCCTGCCTGCCCTCTCCCCGCCCTGCTTTCCAACATGGTCAGAGAAGCAGCACTCTGTCACCTGGAGTGAAGGCTGACAGGAATGAACACGGGCAGGAAGCAGCGTGACACACGCATTGTCATGCATGACTGACCAAGAGCCATCAACAACAATTAAACATTGAGAGCTTGGGATCTTTTTGGACAGGTTCAAGTTTGCTGGCACTGCTGTGATTAGATGTTTTGCACTGTTTCCCTTGTAGTCTGTATATGACATATTCCTTCTCGCTTGCTCTTTTCTGATGTGTGTGTGTTGCTTTGTCCTAGCATTGGCACATCTTCAATGCAATACTTGTGGTTTTATAATAGGATAATTGTGAATGCCATTTGTGAGGAAGATTAAAACCAGACAAGAACTTAAAAGTCTCAGATAGCAATCACTGCCTGATGGCTTAATGTAAATAGCTCAACAAATCTTAGATTATTTTCACTGGAGCCAATAGGAACTGCCTTGAAGCATCTCGTGTGCTGTTTGGGCCATGCAACTCATATCAATGTTGTTAATATAGAAGAGAAGCTGAATGTACATTTCCAGCAATGTAGGCTTGATATTCACATTACAGCTAGAAAAGTACAAATGGAGTTGAAGTTGTAATAAGTATGATAGGAATGGAAGGAATATTCTCTGTTATTCACTTCCCAGTTTAAAGATGGTTTCCTGACAATTGGGAAACCTATCAAGAATAATAATAGGGCACTAAGAATGTTACACAGCTTTTTCCCAGTATTCAAATATCTTGGAATGTTCAAGAATTTACTGAGCAGAAAACATGTGATTTAAAACACACACACACACACAAAAATTGCTATGTAGAAAACTGCAGTAATTATTTGTCCCTATATGCAAGGATGAAGTAATGGAGGATTTACATCCCTAAACTATGATCTGTTACACCAGAGAAAGTCCTCTACGCCTTTTTACAGCCCAGTGTTATGATGTACAGTTGCCCCTCCACATTCGCGAACTTGACATTCGCGGTTTTGGTTATTCGCGGTTTTGGGAGGGCCCCCCCCGGGCCCCCCCAAAACCGCGACACGGGGCCTCCAGAGGCCCCGTGAAAGACCTGGAGGGAGCGGGGAGGCCCGGGGAGGCCTCCACGGGGCCCCCAGAGGCGCTCCGGAGGCCACATGAAGGCCTGGGGAGGGGTGGGGAGGCCTTTGCGGGACGCCTGGAGGCCCTCCGGAGGCGGCGCGAAGGCCTGGGGAGGGGTGGCGAGGCCTTCACGGGACCCCCGGAGGCCCTCCGGAGGCACCGCGAAGGCCTGGGGAGGGGTGGGGAGGCCTTCGCCGGACCCCCGGAGGCCCTCCGGAGGCCCCACGAAGACCTGGGGAGGGGAGGCGAGGCCTTCGCCGGACCCCCGGAGGCCCTCCGGAGGCCCCGCGAAGGCCTGGGGAGGGGTGGGGAGGCCTTCGCTGGACCCCCGGAGGCCCTCCGGAGGCCCCGTGAAGGCCTGGGGAGGGGTGGGGAGGCCTTCGCTGGACCCCCGGAGGCCCTCTGGAGGCCCCGCGAAGGCCTGGGAAGGGGTGGGGAGGCCTTCGCCGGACCCCCGGAGGCCCTCCGGAGGCCCCGCGAAGACCTGGGGAGGGGTGGGGAGGCCTTCGCGGGACCCCCGGGGGCCCTCCGGAGGCCCCGCGAAGGCCTGAGGAGGGGTGGGGAGGCCTTTGCCAGACCCCCGGAGGCCCTCTGGAGGCCCCGCGAAGGCCTGGGGAGGGGTGGTGAGGCCTTCGCGGGATGCCCAGAGGCCCTCCGGAGGCGCCACGAAGGCCTGGGGAGGGGTGGCGAGGCCTTCGCCGGACCCCCGGAGGCCCTCCGGAGGCCCCGCGAAGGCCTGGGGAGGGGTGGGGAGGCCTTCGCCGGACCCCCGGAGGCCCTCCGGAGGCCCCGCAAAGACCTGGGGAGGGGAGGCGAGGCCTTCGCGGGACCCCCGGAGGCCCTCCAGAGGCCCCGCAAAGGCCTGGGGAGGGATGGCGAGGCCTTTGCGGGGCCCCCGAAGGCCCTCCGGAGGCCCTGCCAAGGCCTGGGAAGGGGTGGCGAGGCCTTCGCGGGACTCCCGGAGGCCCTCCGGAGGCCCCGCCAAGGCCTGGGGAGGGGTGGCGAGGCCTTCGCGGGACCCCCGGAGGCCCTCCGGAGGCCCCGCCAAGGCCTGGGGAGGGGTGGCGAGGCATTCGCGGGACCCCCGGAGGCCCTCCGGATGCCCCACGAAGGCCTGGGGAGGGATGGCGAGGCCTTTGCGGGACCCCCAGAGGCCTTCCGGAGGCCCCGCGAAGGCCTGGGGAGGGAGGGAGGAAGGGCCGGGGAGACCTCCGTGGGGCCTAGCAAGCCCCCGCGAAGGCCTGGGGAGGGAGGGGGGGAGGGGAGTTGTTATTCGCGGATTTTTCACATTCGCGGGGGTCCATGGAACGGAACCCCTGCGAATGTGAAGGGACAACTTCTTGGCAAAGAATGCTGAGTCAAAATACAAATACGCTCAGCTGATATATTAGAACCATAGCTGAAGAGTTTTGGTACAAAGAACAAATACTCACATTTTTAACAGTCTCCTCCTCAACCCACCAGCAAATATTATAAGAAATATGGGAACTATCCCATTGTATCTATAGAAAGTAGATACAGTCCTCCCTTCACATTCGCAGGGGTTAGGTTCCACAGACCCCCACGAATGTGAAAATTCCACAAAGAATGACTGCCCTCCCCCTCCCTCGCCAAAGCGACCACGGGGCCTCCAGAGGCCCCATAGTCGCTTCCCCCACCTCCCCCTGCCTTCCAAGGCCTTCACAGGGCCTCCAGAGACCCTCCCGAGGCCCCGTGGATGCCTCCCCGGCCCTCCCCCTCCAACCCAAGGCCTTTGCAGGGCCTCCGGAGGCCCTGTGTCGCTGCTGTTGGGAGGGCGGGGGGGGGCTCTCCCAAAACCGCAAATATGCAAAACTGCGAATGCTAAGTTCACGAATGCGGAGGGGCAACTGTACAATACTCATGTAACAGTGTCAGGAAGCTGTGGCTGCTGGTGGATTTTAAAGGAGATTATCAGACATGCCCTTAGAAACTGTCCCTGTCCTGGTACCACCCACCCCCCCCACTCCCACCACACTCCCGTCCCTGTAACACTGTAAAAAAAACACAATTGCATGGGAAATTTCAAAATAAAAGCCCAACCCAATGTCAAGAAAGAAAACCAAGCTCCAAAACTGAAAAATAAAACCCCAAGTAACCTGGGGAAGGGGGGGGGAGGGTGTCACTTACCTGGATGTCCTGTCTGAATCTGGAAGTGTTTGGCATGGACCTTCCAGTGACCTCCCTGTGATGTCACATTATGCTGGCAACGCACCAGCAGAACGGGGCTCCCGTTCAGATGCCCATGATTCTGTTACTATAAGGGAATGGGCTTCTTATTGATGATTGTCCCCCATCAATAAGAGGAAGTGGGGGGGGGGGACAGAAGCAGAATGGGAGCATCACAGGACAGGGACGACGTTGTCTGAAAGGAAAGCCTTTTAGCGATCTCTGGTCATCCCTGTCCTGGAATTTTTGACCCATCTGATAATCTCCAAAATGTTGATGGAGAAGTTGTAAGGAAACCAGGTTCAGGATGGTGGTAAGTTGCTTCAGAACACAGGCCAAAATCTAGGCTTCCAAATCTGAGAGCATATTCAAATATTTGGAAAACCCACATAATACAGACCTTCTTGGGTATTATCACATCTGGATTCACAAAGGGCACAGTCTTTTTTTAAATTTACCTTCACATCAGAAGTCCTCACCTTGACCAATATGCCAGCTCTCTGTGTAAAGGGATTTATTAACACTCAAGTAACAGTATATTTACATAATGATTCCCCCTATACCCATAGATACATACATACATACATGCATACACATGTATGCCTGCCCACAGCATTGTCAGTATCCATCATATCGTCTGATAAGATGCAGCTGGGAAAGGCTATTGTAAAGCTCCTGCCAGTCATTGTAGATTGAGGTTGGCAATGCAGCTATGGACATCTATGTATATACATTAACATTTTAGGAAAGTCAGTCATCACATAATCTTGTTCTGTAGAGCCAGAATGATAAATAACTTCACTCACCCACCCACCCTGGTGCGTGAGACAGTGAAAGATATATACTTTTTTTTTTTTTGCATAGTTTCACCAAACATTCACATTTGTATAGCCAATTTTTATGCACACCTTTAAAACAATATTTGAACAAATTACAATTGTTGCTGTCATGCTGATTGAATTTGAAAAGCTTAAGCATTGGTTGGGTTCTTTGTGTGTTTTTGATGTGTAAACCTGCCCTTCTGTGCTTGCACTATGTTTGCTTTGCTAAACAAATGGGAAAGAGACTAATTTTGTGCAGCATCTTCTTGTGCAAATTCCAGTGAAACTGACAGGGAAAAGGCACTTGTAATTTCACACCAGCAGGGTGGGGGATGGGGTGGGGAGAAAGAGAGAGCATTTTGAAGTGAAGTGAAGTTCCTTCACAGCCTAGTGCAATCTGCAGGCAGGGAGGAGAGAAGCAAGAATTCTTGATCCACATGAAAATGTGATGCATAACAAGGGGATACACAAGCACTTGCTAGTAAATGATGGCACTGTTTAAAGAGAGCACTCAGAAAAGACTATAATACAAGAGCTTTGGGATTTTCTAAATATAATACCAGGTGCTGTAGGCTATGTTTCCGAGGAGGGAACTGGCAAAACCACCTGTGAGTATTCCTTGCCTAAGAAAACCCTATGAATTCATGGGGTCACAGTAACTCGACAGGCAACTTGAAGGCACATATAGGACATTTTCAGACAGCGCTAAACGGAGCTTAACGTGGGATGAGCTCCTGGGAGAGGAACGGCTCTCTTGCGCGGCGGGGGGTTGTTTTCGGATGCCGCCGTCCCTCTTCCGAGATCATCAGTGTTACTTCCATTAAGCTTTGGAAGCGACCGTGCCATATTTTAAGCACGGAAGTTGCTTAAAATTGATTGATTTACACGTGAAAGGCTTTTTGTTTAGTGTGCTGTACTACTTTATTTCTGTGCTTTTACATTAATGTTTCAAATGATTTTAATTCTATAAACATTTTAATACTATTTTATTTTGGAGGTATGATTTAGCTACATGTGCTTTGACTTATATTTCTTTTTATCTTGTAAGCTGCCCTGAGATTTTTTTTTTTTATAGGGTGTGGTACAAATATTTTAATAATAGTAACAGTAATATCATAACAAATTGTCTTGAGTCCCAGTCCTGGGAGAAAGGTGGGTGTAAATAAAACGACAGACAGAATCCAAGGGAAGAGATGCCAGGCTGTACTTCAAGGGACAATAGTCAGTTAACACACTGATTAAGTTGTTCTGTGCCTTGCAGAGGAATTCCTGTCTTGGAAACTCTGTGAAGTTGAATTCTGTTAACTTCCCTCTAGCAGAGTAGCAATTTAAAGAGGCATGACTCAAATATAATTACTTTGCCCTGAATTCTTATGACAAAAAAGAACTTGCAGCTTCAAGTTAAATAACTTAAGAAACTTTACTAATGGATATATGATATTAATATATATACATAAAAGGCTTTAATTGTAACTAACTTAATGAATTGGGTGAAGGAGAAAGAGTCCATCTTGACTCACCTGTAGAGACCAGAAGAATAAGATGGATGCCCAAGAAGAAGGCTAGACAGAGTAGTATGCAAACTACAGTAGTTGAGAAGGGACAAATTTATATATACAACAAGACCAAAAGGGATGCCCTCGGTCACATGTCCTACCTATTACCCCCTTGCTCTAATAGCAAGAGACTGTGGGGAAAAGAAAATGCTATAATTTTTCCAACAAAATGCCAGGCTATACTTCAAGGGACAATGGTCAGTTAACACACTGATTAAATTGTTGTGTGCTTTTAAGTTGTTTCTGACTTATGGCAACCATAGAGTTAATCTATTGTGCAGGGTTTTGAGGGCTGTGAATGTGTGACTTGGTCACCCAGTAGGTTTTCATGGCTGAGTGGAGATTCCACTGGTGTCCAGAGTCATAGTCCAAAACTCAAAGTACCATTGGTTACAGATCCCCAATACTTACTGCATTCCAAAGAAAAGCAGCAAAGCAGCAGGAATGTTCTGTCTTTCCTGCTGCCTTACCACATGGTATCAGTGTTATTCCAGCATGTTTTTTGTTTGTTGGTTTCAGTCCCATGGGGGACTGAG
The DNA here is from genome assembly GCA_030847615.1 of Gambelia wislizenii. Classification (NCBI taxonomy): domain Eukaryota; kingdom Metazoa; phylum Chordata; class Lepidosauria; order Squamata; family Crotaphytidae; genus Gambelia; species Gambelia wislizenii. The sequence continues at coordinate 48,030,931 of JAUMIR010000001.1, read as the reverse complement.
GTAAAACCATATATTTTTCAAATGGATTTTTCTGGTTAGCAAAAAGGCACATTTTGCCTCAGTCCCCCACAGGACTGGAATGCCAACATCATGCAGTAAGGCTTTTATTTCTTTCGTCCACATATACAACATTGCAACATTTTACTTCAAAGGTTTTAGGGTCCAAAACTCTATACCCTTTTCCTCCAGAGGGATATCCGACAATAACTCCAATTTCAGCTCGAGGATCAAGTTTTCCTCTCTTTTCTTTTGGAACATAAGAAAATACTTTGGAACCAAAAGATTTTATATGTTTTAAACCAGGTTTTCTACCATACCACAACTCAAAAGGTGTTTTACCAGTCACTCTACTAGGAACTCTATTATGTAAATAAGTTGCTGTAACTACTGCTTCAGTCCATAAAGAGTTACTCGTATATTCCGGCGTATAAGACGACCCGGCGTATAAGACGACCCCCCAATTTTTAAGGTAAAATGCAGAGTTTGTGATATATTCGCCCTATAAGACGACCCCCCTCTTCCAACGCATAGCCCCCGCATGCCCCTCCTGCGCTCCCTTCCAGGAGGGAGCGCAGGAGGAGGATGCGGAGGTTGTGAGCCCAAAAGGGGCACATTCGCCCCTTCTACCCACCTTCCAGGAAGGTGGGGAGAAGGGGCGAATCGCGGTTTGGCCGCGCAGCATCTGCATGCCCCTCCTGCGCTCCCTTCCAGGAGGGAGCGCAGGAGGGGGATCCGCAGGCTGTGCGGCCAAACGGGGCTTTGGGGAAGGGGGGAGGCTGGGCGGAGGGTGGGAGGGTGGCAGGGAGTAGGGGGCTTCCCAGCCCCCCTCCCTTTTGGGAGGGGGGGTGGATGCGCGGGGGGGGGTGGGGGGAAGGGAGGAGGGGGCTTCTCCGCCACCCCCCTCCCTGAAAGCGCGTTTCTGCGGCTTTCAGGGAGGGGGGTGGATGCATGGGGAGTGGGCAGGGGGAAGGGAGGAGGGGGCTTCTCCGCCACCCCCCCTCCCTGAAAGCGCGTTTCTGCGGCTTTCAGGGAGGGGGGTGGATGCATGGGGAGTGGGCAGGGGGAAGGGAGGAGGGGACTTCTCCACCACCACCCCTCCCTGAAAGCGCGTTTCTGCGGCTTTCAGGGAGGGGGGTGGATGCATGGGGAGTGGGCAGGGGGAAGGGAGGAGGGGGCTTCTCCGCCACCCCCCTCCCTGAAAGCGCGTTTCTGCGGCTTTCAGGGAGGGGGGTGGATGCATGGGGAGTGGGCAGGGGGAAGGGAGGAGGGGGCTTCTCTGCCACCCCCCCTCCCTGAAAGCGCGTTTCTGCGGCTTTCAGGGAGGGGGGGTGGATGCGCGGGGGGGTGGGCGGGGGGGAAGGGAGGAGGGGGCTTCTCTGCCACCCCCCCTCCCTGAAAGCAGCGGTTCCGCTGCTTTCAGGGAGGGGGGTGGATGAGCGAGGGGTGGGCGGGGGGAAGGGAGGAGGGGGCTTCTCCGCCACCCCACTCCCTGAAAGCAGCGGTTCCGCTGCTTTCAGGGAGGGGGGTGGATGAGCGAGGGGTGGGCGGGGGGAAGGGAGGAGTGGGCTTCTCCGCCACCCCACTCCCTGAAAGCAGCGGTTCCGCTGCTTTCAGGGAGGGGGGTGGATGAGCGAGGGTGGGCGGGGGGAAGGCAGGAGGGGGCTTCTCCGCCCCCCCACTCCCTGAAAGCAGCGGTTCCGCTGCTTTCAGGGAGGGGGGTGGATGAGCGAGGGGTGGGTGGGGGGAAGGCAGGAGGGGGCTTCTCCGCCCCCCCACTCCCTGAAAGCAGCGGTTCCGCTGCTTTCAGGGAGGGGGGTGGATGCGCGGGGGGTGGGCGGGGGGAAGGCAGGAGGGGGTTTCTCCGCCCCCCACTCCCTGAAAGCAGCGGTTCCGTTGCTTTCAGGGAGGGGGTGGATGTGCGGGGGGTGGGCGGGGGGAAGGGAGGAGGGGGCTTCTCCGCCACCCCTCCTCCCTGAAAGCCGCGGTTCCGCTGCTTTCAGGGAGGGGGGTGGATGCGCGGGGGTGGGTGGGTGGGGGGAAGGGAGGAGGGGGCTTCTTCGCCACCCCCCCTCCCTGAAAGCCGCGGTTCCGCTGCTTTCAGGGAGGGGGTTGGATGCACGGGGAGTGGGCGGGGGAAGGGAGGAGGGGGCTTCCTAGCCACCCCCCCAAAGCCGCGGTTCCGCGAATTTCGGGAGGGGGGGTGGAAGCGTGGGGGGGTGGCAGGGAGGAGCACTTTGCTTCACCCCCTGCCTGATCTCCTACCTCTTCGCTCCGTTTGCAAAGAGGCAGGAGATAGGCAGGCAGGTGAAGCAAAGTGTATCCGGCGTATAAGACGACTGTCAATTTTGGAGGGCACTTTTGAGTGCTCAAAAGTCGTCTTATACGCCGGAATATACGGTAGTTAGTCTAGCTTGCATTAACATAGATTTAGACATTTCATGTAATGTTCAATTTAATTTTTCAGAACTCCCATTCTGTTGTGGAGAATAGGATATAGTTACTTTGTGCTCTATGCCTTCAATGTTCCAAAAAGTATTTAAATCTATGTTACAATATTCTCCACCTCCATCAGTTCGTAATGTTAAAGGTGCTTTGCCAAAACGATTTTTAACTGTAGCTACATAGCTTTTAAACTTTTCTAATGTCTCATCTTTACTTTTAAGTATATATATGTAGCTATATTTACTCTTAGATTGAGTAAAAGAAAGAAAATATTTATTTTTACTTGCAGATAATGGCATAGGACCTACTAAATCTGAATAAACTTCCTCCAAAAAACCCTGATCTTGTATATTAGATTGTCCTGTGTAACTAGGAGCTGTTCCCTTTGCTTGCACACAGATTTCACATCTTTCTTTTGCTTTATCACATTTAGGAACATTAATTTCACATTCTGTCAGTCGTTTTTCAATACTTTGCATATTTCTATGTCCTAACTTTACATGCCATGAATAAAGACAGTTCTTGTGGTCACAAATGTTTTCTCTAGTCTGGCATACAGCCCTTTCTTCATCTACTGTAACATCGTTAACATCAATGATATAATGAAACCCATCCTTTTCATCAACTTTAAGCACAAGGCCAGTTCTATTATTGATAATTTTTCCTGAGTCACCTTTAAGTACTATAGTATAGTCCTTCTTTACAATTCTTTTAGTACCAATCAAATTATTTGAGGCTTCAGGAACAAAAGCAACGTTTGTTAATGTAAGATTTACCACTTCACCGCTAAAAGTGAGAACTCTCAAAGGCACAGTTCCAGTTCCAAGCACATTTAATCTTTGCTGGTTTGCTTGTAATATCTATGGTCTGTTCTCTGTATCAAGTTCACTAAAACTTTCTCTATATCGGCAAATATGGATGAAGCTACCACTATCAAGAAGAAAATGCTGTCTATCATTTATACCCTGGTAATCAGATATTTGAAACACTTGGATTATTCATATGAGGATTTCTACTGTTATTAAATCTCTGCTTATGTTTATTATTTACTCTTTCACCAATTGGTCTATGACTTTTAAAGTGTTTGTCTCTATTAAAAGGTAATTTTCTAGTAGAAGTATTTGTTTCTCTGGGCTTTTGATTTTCTGTATCTTTAAATCTACAGTATTTAGCAATGTGCCCAACCCTTGAACATACATAGCATCTCCTTTCTTTATAGTCAGATCTTGTTCTTAATACTGACATTTTTTCAACTGTATTATCTACTACTGCTTTTGTAAGTCCAGAATCTCTTAAATAAGCGATTGTATAATCAATATCTATTTCTCCAATACATTCAAGCATAGCCTTTTGGTTTGCAAAAGAAGGTGGCAAACTAAGTAAAATACAAGTATGGAACTCAGAGTCAGATATTTCTGCACCTGCAGACTGAAGCTCTGAAACAATTCTCAGCATTTCATCTAAATGCATATCTATGCCAGTTCCTTCTCTCATCCTCATGCTATATAGTTTCTGTTTCAAAAACACTACATTTTTGTTTGATCTATTGAAGTATTTTTTCTTAAGTGCACTATATAGTTCTTTAGCTGTTTTATACTTAATCACTAATGGACTTTCATGATCTATACAGGAATATAGTATCATTAAAGCTTTTGCTTCTTTCATTTTAAATTCATGCTGTTCTGACTGATTTTCAGGCATATCTTCATCTATGACATGCAAACAGTCTTGTACTTGTAGGGAAATTCTTAATCTTGCATCCCACATCTGAAAATTATCCCTATTTAACTTTGGGATTACAAATAAGCCATTACTGTTACACTCTGTTGAACTTTTAAAGTAGGCATGCTAGCTTCAGGTGAGTTAGCTGAGGTTACAGACATTTTCAAATCACTTTATATATGTAAATTCTCTTACATATAAACATTAATTTTTTAAAAAAAACTTCACCAAGTAAAATTCTTGCATTATTTAGAATTATCTTTGCAAGCTAAAACTTTCTTAATATCAAAAACCAAATACTCTATTCAACAGCCACAACCAACACAAATACCATACAATTCTCAAAATATTTGCCAAAAGAAAAAACACTACTTCAATGAAAAAAAGCATAATAATAACGGCATACATAATAGCAAATAATATAAACCACATAACATAAACATAATACAACAGAAAGAAAAGCTAAGAACAGAGTGAGCAAAAGAGAGAGAGAGAGCTCATTACAAGGCTAGTCTTATTAAGGGCTAAAATTTAATTAGAGCTATACACACACAAGTGAAAGTCATCTACACTCAGGAACTCTACATTAACCCTATAATGGTTACCAACCCTATAATGACTCAAGTGTAGAGCTTGTTACTATTTCAACAGTCTTATACGCCGGATACACTTTGCCTCACCCCGATGTCCGATCTCCTGCCTCTTCACTCCCTTCACAAACGGAACGAAGAGGCAGGAAATCGGGTGGGGCAAAGTGTTTACCGGTTCATTCACACCCCCTCCTCTGCCTTCTCCCCCTTTGGGGAGCAACCGAAGACAGAGGAGGGGGGCGAATGTTGCTGGAAAGCCCTCCCTCCAGCCACCCTTCCACCCTCCCTGAAGCTGCAATTGGGCTCCTGATCGCGGCTTTGGGGAGGGTGTGGGTGGCTAGGAAGCACCCCTCCAAGCACCCTTCCACCCTCCCTGAAGCCGGGATCAGGGTCCCAATCGTGGCTTCAGGGAGGGTGTGGGTGGCTAGGAACCCCGCCTCCAGCCACCCTTCCACCCTCCCCGAAGCCGCAATCGGGGTCCCAATCGTGGCTTCGGGGAGGGGGTGGGTGGCTAGGAAGCCCCCCCTCCACCCACCCTTCCCAAAGCCGGGATCGGGCCCCTGATCACAGCTTCGGGGAGGGGCTGGGTGGCTAGGAACCCCCCTCCAGCCACCCTTCCACTCTCTCCGAAGGGTGATCGGGCTCCTGATTATGGCTTCTGGGAGGGGGTGGGTGGCTAGGAAGCCCCCCTCCAGCCCCCTTCCACCCTCCCCAAAGACACCATTGGGCTCCCGGTGGCAGCCTCGGGGAGGGGGTGGGTGGCTGGAAAGTCCCCCCCTCCAGCCACCCTTACACCAGCTGAGGCAAACCGTGTAAGTTTGCTCCTTTCTTCCACCTTTCTGGAAGGTGGAAGAAAGAGAATCTTGCGGTTTGCCATGGCCACTGCCCATTCCCCGTGTCTTCATTCCCTTCTAAAGGGAATGAAGACGGAGGGAAGGGGGGGATGGACGAGGGAAACCGGGTATTTTTGCCCCTTTCCTCCACCTTCCTGGAAGGTGGAAGAAAGGGGCGAATCCTGCGGTTTGCAACAGCCACTGCCCATCCCCTCCATCTTCATTCCCTTCCAAAGAGAATGAAGAGGCGGGGGGGGGGGTTGACAAGGCAAGCCAGGCATTTTCGCCCCTCTCTTCCACCTTTGAGTCAAGTTTGACTGGAAGATGGAAGAGGGGGCGAATGCCACGGTTTGCCTTGGTGGCTGCCCATTCCCTCCGTCTTCCTTCCCTTCACAAAGGGAAGAAAGATGGAGGGAATGGGCAGCTGCTGAGGGAAACTGGGTATATTCACCCCTTTCTTCCAACTTCAAGTCAAGGGTGACTGGAAGGTGTAAGAGAGGGGCGAATGCCGCGTTTTGCCATGGGCACCGCCCATCTCCTCTGTCTTCATTCCCTTCGCAAAGGGAATGAAGACTGAGGGAATGGGCAGTGGTCGAGGCAAACTGAGTTCATTTGGCCCCCTCCTCTGCCTTCACCCCCTTTGGGGAGCAACCGAAGGTGGAAGAGAGGGGCAAATGTTGTGGCTGGCTGGCTGGCTGGGAGAGCCCTGCCAGCTGATCCTGCTCACTTTCCGAACTCACGAGGAGATCCTCCTGAGTTGGGAAACAAAGAGGATCAGCTGGCAAGGCTCCCCCAGCCAGCCAGCCAAATTGGGGGGTGGTCTTATACGGCGAATATATGCCAAACTCTAGATTTTTACTGGAAAATTGTGGGGTCATCTTATATGCCCAGTTGTTTTATATGCCAGAATATACGTTACATCCTTTCTTTATTGTGACAATGTTGCACATCTTATTTGTTAAACCTTTACTTTTCACTTCAACTCTGATGCAAAATAAACTTTTGGGAAACAGATCTGTGCCCAATCTAGAGTGATGCTAATATATGTTGGAGTTACAAATATATCTTACCTTTTATTAACCCCTCTGGCATAAACATATGAATTATTTTTTTTATTAAAAAATGATCACTCAGAAATTCTTTTGGATGTGTTCTTTAATTACATTTTATTAACACTAACATAAATAAAAAAATAAAAAATTGAAGTATGAGAGTTGTCATCTATTTTTAAAAAACCTTTGAGTTTCAATAGACAGAACAAATGAGGAATTAACTGAATCGTTGTGAAGTCGTACATTAAAAACTCAGTTTCAATGAAAAAAAAATTCATTTATTTCAGATAATGAGTACAGCAGACAACATCTTAGAAGTTGGCTTCTTAGTGTGTAAAAGTGAATCTGGAATGTCCTATTCAGGATGAAATCAGCCATTTGTAGCTTGATATTTTAAAAAGTATTCACTTTTGGGTGTTTGGGTGTGTGTCCAAGTCAATTTAATGTTTACAAAGATATTTAATTTTCTAACATAAATGTAGTTTATCTACATGTTGTCTACCCTGGTTTGACACATGACCGCATGCAATTTAGCGGCATCATGCATAACTGAGAAATGTTTGGAATAGAAGGCATAGCAGAGATAGGATTGAGAGAAGGTTGGGGTCACATAGTTTAAAATGTTTTGAAGAGAACCATAGCACCTGCTGTATGAAGTAAAGTTTCATAAATGGGTTGCATTTGTCACATTAATGGTGGCTTGGGGCTCAATGGACTTGTAAGTCTCAATGGACTTTGTACAAGATTCTGTTGCAGATGGGCTGTGTGAATCACTAGAATTCCCCCAGTGGAATTCAGAAAGGGATTTGAGCTTCCACAGAATGCAGTTGCACTGAAACTTTCACCAATACTTTGTGGTGAAGCTGGGTACTAACAGAACTTGCAATCTTAATTTTTTTCGGGGCAACAATGCCCAGAATTCCCCCTATCAGTATGGAAAGTTCGTGAAAAAGTTCCACTATGTTATGCTTACACTGAAACCCCCTTTTAAAAAAATCCTTACATTAATTATGGAAAAGCAATGCTAATTTTTATTCCATTAATCTGTTTAAATTCATGTCAGATTATTGCACCAAAAACCTTGCCTGATATTACCAGGTATGCTCTTAGTACACAGATGAACTCATACATGCTTTAAGCATACACCTCTGCAAGGAATCTTGGGACCTTGGCAATGGTGAATTGGAAGCAAATTGGGGTCAACAGTATAGCAAAGAAAGATGCTGTCCTCATTTTCCTTAGAAAATGCCACCAAATTACACTAAATTTCAATTAGAGAAAATGTACTGTGCTTTACATTCTGACTTATCTCACCTCCCACAATTATTCAATATAACAATTATGCGTGCATAGCTTCTGGATTCTGGGAGTTATAGGAGATTATCAGACAAGTGCCTAAAAACATTATTATGTAACTATATTTTACAGCGTTCATGTTCTGGCACAATGACACACATTTTTCATGCCACCATGATAACGATACAAAATTGCCCAAGAATCCAGCAATATCTGCTGTATATTTTATCTTTGTTATAATTGCAACGGCCATCAGCTTGATGCAAATAAACATTAGTTTGATGTGATTTGAGAGGAGGAGGAGAAACAGCATGTGTGTAATGCTTTTTTAAGGGTTCAGAGCATTTCACATTTGCTATATATGTGAAATCCATACAACAACCCTGTAAGGTAAATCAATATTATTACCCCCATATTACAGCTATGTTGCCTAAGACCATCTAAAGAATTAATTACAGAGGCAAGATTGGAACTGAACCACTTCCTTCTTCAAGTTTCAGTCTAGTAGTGTTTCTTCAAAACAAAACCTGCAGTCAAATTGCTTTATAAAGTGTAGCCGTTATAGTAGTGCATTTTACTGTCCCTCTGCACAAAAGTTTTCTCTTTAAGTTTTAACATAGTGTAAAGTATGAATTTAAACAAAAAGCAGTGTTGGGAGCTTCCTCTAGAGATTTACAATGCCTGGAGATGAAAACAAGTGAATGAACTCAGGTTACAATCAAGTCTTCTGTTGACCTGAGCAGTTCCGTTTTATCACAACAGCTCAGTTCTTTCATTCACTAATATATCCACTTGATGTCACTATCACTGCCCAGTAGAACAGTATGCTAAAGGGTCAATGCTTTTTATACTAGTCAGCTTGCTGGACAGCACACCACCTGCAGGAAGACTGGCATTTGGACACTATCTTACTGCTGCCCATTTTGTTCATTAGGCTGCATAGTGTTCTTCTGCTGTCCCAATACTGCAGATTATCAAATGCTCCTGAAAACTGTCAGATGCTGTGCATCCATTGTAGACACACAGGAATGGGGTTGCTGCAGGGATGCGGGTGGAGAGAAAGGTGCAAAATTTCTAATTGGATAGTATGGCCACAGCTATAAAGGACAGAATTTGATGTTGTGTGTCTTCAAGTCATTTCCAGCTTATGGCGATCCTAAGGTGAACCTATCACAGGGTTTTCTTGGCCAGATTTGTTCACAGGGGATTCACCTTTACCTTTCTCTGAGGCTGAGAGAATGTGACTTGCCCAAGGTCACCCAGTGGGTTTCATGGCTGAGTGAGGATTTGAACCCTGGTCTCCAGAGTCTTAGGAGATTATCAGATGTGGCAAAAATTGTCTCAGAAGATCGCTAGGAGAACAGGAAGGGGCAACATTATCAGATGATGTCCTTTAGCATCCCGGGGGCATAATGTGGGCATGAGTAAGGCATCCCTTTTTATTGGTGGCTTGTCCCCATCAATGAAAAAAGGAAGCCTCATCTGTGGCAGCGCAACATCTGAAGGACATGGGCATCTGGTAATGTTGCCCTTTCTGTCTCCTAGCAATCTTCTGATGTGGTTGGGGTGTGATTATTTTTCCATGTTCCCCTGCATCTGATTATCTCCATAGTTCAACGTTCAAACCACTACACCACACTGAACAGAATAGCAGAAGCTTAATGAACCAGTGAAAGCATCTATTCTGCCCATTAGCACTTGGTTACATTTGGGGCTGAAAGTGAGGGCTCTGTGAACTAAAAGGGAAAAGAAGATTTCCTCACTACTTTTGCCTGGAGAGCTAATCTATACTTTTTTGCAGAATGAAGTGGTGCACTGAGCTGACAGAGTGATGCAATGAGCCAGTTCAGATGGTACATGTCATGTTATGTTTCCCAGATATAAAGAAAACAACAAAAACACCACTCTCTTATGTAATAATCTAGGACATGAATGAGACAGGTATGCAAAAACTTTCCCCCTGAGGAAGGAGATTTTGCTTCATGGCCAGCCCTACCATTAGGCAAAACAAGGCAGTTATTTCACCACAGATTCCCACAGATTCTGGGTGTCAAGAAAACAGAGCAATTTGTTATTGAATTTTGTTATTGCATTTTTACTGTCAGGGATGGGGAAGGTTGTTTATGGAATTTTCTGCCTCATGTGTCAAAATAATTTGATTGGCTTTGAACAGTATATACCAGTTCAATGGGATGGGGGACTCGTTTGCCACTCCACTTCAGGCAACAAATATCTTGGGTTGGTCCTGATTTACAAAGAGGGAACATTTAAAAATAGGACCTTCCCTTCTGTAGCATTAATACAGATTTGTTCAGAGGTGGTTTGCCATTGCTTTCCTCTGAAGCTGGGAGAATGTGACTTGCCCAAGGTCACCCAGTGGGTTTCCATGGCTGAGTAGGGATTTGAACCCTGATCTCCCAGTGCTCTAATCCAACACTCAAACCACTATACCATTCTGGCTCTCTTCCTCAACCTAGCACCCTTCATATGTGTCGGACCTAAAGACTATGCTACCTGGGGATGATAGGATTTGCAGTCCAATGCATCTAAAGGATACCAAATTAGGGAAACTTGATTTAGACCATTCCTAAGATTTCTTCTCCAGTCTATATCCCTCCGTCACATTTTGATTTTTGGGGAGGAAATCCAGGCTGTATTCACTCCCTCACATTTTGTTTTTGGGGGAGGAAATGTAAAGGGTGTATTATAGGAATGACTATTTTGCAGCCCTCCCAGATGTTGTTGGACTGCAACTCCCAGCATGCTTTACCATTAACTATGTTGTCTAGGGCTCCTGGGATGTGCAACCCAACAACATCTTTCTTGGCTGAACATTCCCAGAGGGTGGTGCTGAGGGACTGTTGTTTAGCCTTTTGGCCATTAGCCTGTGGGGGTGCCACACAAGTCAATATGGTCCTTTATGCTTTTTAACATCTACATGAAACTGCTGGAAGAGGTAATCCAGAGCTTTGGGGTTGGGTGTCATCAGTGTGCTAATGATAGCCAATCTATTTTAATGAGCCATGACAGCCCCCACCTTTTTAATAAATTCATAATTGGCTACATTCTATAATTTGGCTTGCTGTGGCCTTCCACGAGGTTAATAGTAGACCAGGACTCCCCAAACATCAAGGCTGGAGTCATGCTTAAGGACACCTACAACCTAAGGAAGGGCCTTCTAAATTCCTCAAAAGGCCACATCCCCAGGTGAGGATAATGCAGAAGCCCTGGAAGATTTTTAAAGTGATGATGGCCAATTCTCCCTTGGCGCTTCTGGAGATGACATCAAAAGTAGCTGGATTTTCATTGCTGTGTGAGATGCTGGTTTTCCTCTCACAGATCTCCAAAACAATAGAAGGCTGCCTGTCACTCCTCAGTCCTAAAATATTCCTTCCTCCGATGATGATCGTTAACACATCCAGGGATCCATTGTTTAACTCTGGGAATCTCTGTTAAATATAGTCTTCCTCTCAAATCACCCCTTCAGGGGAAATATCGCTTATAAATATTACCCCCAAACTGTCAAGCCTTGCTCTTCTCACTTGGAAGATGAGCTAGAGGAAGAGAGAGCTTCAGAGCAGGATTTGCATCAGGGAGCAGAGACAACAGCACTCAACTCCACAGAACTACCTGGCCCCTAAGAGATAGCAGAAGGGGACAGAGCAGATAACCCAGGCCTGGCAGAAAGGCCGGAACCCTCAGATGGAAAGACCAGTTGTAGCCACCTTTCAGGAACGCTGACATCAAAGGGAAGAGGAGCGGAAGTCTCGGTGTGTTTATGAGAGACACCGGTTTATCAGAGAACAGCTGTGCAATCGCTGAATCCATATAAATCAGGGACAGCTGCTCTGCCATCTTGTCGGAGTTTATCTGACTGCACTGGTGGGAAACCTCTGTTTCTCACTTCTCATGTTGCCTTGCCTAGACTTTGACCTTTGGACTGTACCAGACCCCCAGCTCATCGTGACCCTGGACTATTGGATTGATAAAGTGGACTATTTTCTGGCTTTTGTGGATTTGTTCTGTTACCTAGATATTTTGCCTAGATAATTCTGTGTGATCGTGGATTCTGGGCAGACTGCCATGCTGTTATCTACTAATAGCACCTTGCCTTGGTTGGTTTCCTGGACAGAAACTCCACCTCAGTGTGCACAGATCCCTTTCCTCCAATCTCCACATTAGTCTGTGATACCAATGTTTCTTCCTACATTCCTTACCTCCCGTTCTTGTGTCTGTTTGCTGCCTGACCCTCCAAACGCAATTCTTGAGACTTCTCCGCTCTTTGGATTGGTATAGTTTAACCTATCATCCCCTCAATCTATTCATCTATCCAAATACTTCCTACTTTCTTAGATAGTTTTGTGTGAATTCTTGACGCATAAGTATTGGTGTGAATGCTGTCAAGATTATTTTCCAATAAAAGCCATTTTAGTTTATTTTATTTTGGACTCAAGCCGTTCAGTGAGAACTAGTATACACAGGTCAAAGAGTTACCTGACCTCTCACATGCTAATTTGAGCTAATTAACATTTTGCAAATCTGTCCTGAACTCACAGTGACAAGAGCCTGAGGAGCAACAGGGAAGGAATGCAGGAACAAGAGGGTAAGGGGTGCATTTCTAGCCTGTTGTCAGTTGACCACAATAGAAGCAGGAGTCAAGAGCCAGTCCAAAAGTCGGTCACCAATAGTCCATACAGTATGCAAAGTAGTCAAAAGCCAGTCCAGAGTTAGATTACCAATGTTCCATACCAGGTGCCAGGAAAACCAATAGCCAGTCCAGAGTTCAGTAGAGTCAAATCCTTGGTCCATGTCAGTGGTCAGAAAAGGGTTAAAGCAGCAGTCCAGAAGTCCAGGAATAGGTCAGAGTTTGGTTTGGTACTTAAACACAGCTGGGTGTGGCATTTGTCTCTTCGCTTACAGAGAAGGGAGGCAGCATGTTGTCTGTATCATCTATCACCAGCTGGCAGACTGTTTGTTCTTCAGAGGGAGGTTTGTTTTCTTTCTCTGGTTTGGCTGCCCTTTCGGAGGCAGCTGGAGCAATCTTTGCTTCTTTAGACTCAGCTATACTTTCCCCCTCTGCCTCGTCTGCATTCCCTGTTTCCTTCTCCTCCTCAGCCAGCGGGTTCATGACAAAATCACTATTCAGACATGGGTGGAAATTCCACAGACCTCAATAATTCGGGTAGCACTCTCTTTTCTTTACAACGAATGCCAAGGAGGCTGTGGTAGTACTGAATCATTGTTTGGGTGCGATAAGGGGCTGGATGTGGGAGAGCAGACTGAGGCTTAATCCAGACAAGACAGAAGTGCTGCTGGTCAGTAAGAACATCAGTCTTGGTATCACAGCCTGTTCTGGATGGGGTTGCATTCCCTCTGAAAGATCAAGTTTGTAGCTTGACGGTACTCTTGGACTCAGCTCTGTTCCTGGAACATCAGATTGCTTCAGTGACCAGGAGAGCCTTTGCCCTTTCTTGGGGAAAGTAGATCTGGCCACAGTGGTTCATGCCTTAGTTACCTCCTGATTAGAATACTGTAATGTACTCTATGTGGAGCTACCCTTGAAAATTGTTTGGAAGCTGCAGCTAGTGCAAAATAGAGCAGCCAGCAGGTGTCAGGTGGGCATTTTAGACACCATAGAATACCGATCTTGCAATAACTGCACTGGCTTCCAATTTGCTTCTGAGCTCAATTCAAAGTGCTTGTGTTAATGTACAAATCTCTAAACAATTTAGGGGCAGGATATCTGAAAGATTGCTTCCTCCCACATGAGCCTGCCTGAAATTTGAGATCTTCAGAGGAGGCCCTTTTCTGTTTCCCAGCACCTTGTGATATTAAGTTGGTGGGTACACATAAAAGGACTTTCTCTGTAGCAGGGCTTCAACTGTGGAACTCCCTACCCAAGGTAGTTACACTGGCCCCATCTCTTTTAAGCTTCCAGTGGGCAGCCAAAACAGTGCTGTTTCCCATGGAGTTAATGTTTGAAATTGCTCTTTTAACTGTTTTAAAACCGGATTCTAGGATTGTTTTTAGACTGCTTTTAGGAGTTTTAAAAGATTATTTAATGTGTTTAAAATGTTTTTATCTCTGTATTGTTTTAATTAGCTTTGATTTGTTCATCACCATGGGAGTCCTTGTGGGCTGGGAGGTGATACAGAAATACTAGGGCAGCAATATGCAGGGATCGTTTATGCACATGTGGGTTGAGTGTCCAAAAGTTATAGAATTTTGGCATATAGTATTGAACTAGATATCATGTCCTTTGCCTCCCAAAAATTCTACTCTACGGTGAACTCGCCACAGGTCAGCGTAAGAGGGGCGCTCCAAAAAAGCGATACAAGGACTCCCTGAAACAACATCTCAGGCTCGGCCAAATTGATCACCAACAGTGGTCCGCCCTGGACTCACATCGGGAGGCATGGAGACACACTATCCACAATGCTGCAGCCTTATTTGAGAACTCACGCCGAATAAGTCTTGAAGAGAAACAACAACACAGAAAGAATCACAACCCAAAAACATCACCCAAGGAGACCTTCTGCTGTGCTTTTTGCAACCGGACTTGCTTATCTCGGATTGGCCTTTTTAGTCATCAGCGCGCTTGCAGAAAGCGCGGGATGAGTCCTTCCTGAATCTTCGTTTGTGAAGAAAAGCCAGAGAGATATCATGTATAATTCAACAAAGATCCACTTCTGCCCTGCCCTTTTATTGTTGTCATTGTGCGTGAATAATAATGTACTCTCTCGCTTCCAAACTGGTGGGATAGAGTTTGGACTTTGTGCGTATTGGGAAGATTATCATACACCATGAGATTTTGCAATGGACAAAAAAGACTTTACACGTTTCAGGACAACTGGTTTATTTTTCATAGAATCATAGAGTTGGAAGAGATCACAAGGGCCATCCAGTCCAACCCCCTGCCGTGCAGGAATACACAATCAAATCATTCCCAACAGATGGCCATCTAGTCTCTGTTTAAAAAACCTCCAAAGAAGGAGACTCCACCACACTCCAAGACAGGGTATTCAATTTACGAACAGCTCTTACTGTCAGAAAGTTCTTCCTAATGTTTAGGTGGAATCTCTTTTCTTGTAGTTTGAACCCATTGCTCTGTGTCCTAGTCTCTGGAGCAGCAGAAAACAAGTTTGCTCCATCCTTAGTATGATATCCCTTCAAATATTTAAACATGCCTATCATATCGCCCCTTAACCATCTTTTTTCCAGGCTAAACATACCCAGCTCCCTAAGTCTTACCTCATAAGGCATCATTTCCAGACCTTTCACCATTTTAGTTGCCCTCCTCTGGACACGCTCCAAATTGTCAAAATCCTTTTTGAATTGTGGTGCCCAGAACTGGACACAGTATTCCAAGTGAGGTCTGCCCAAAGCAGAATAGAGTAGCATTATTACTTCCCTTGATCTAGTCACTATACTTCTATTGATGCAGCCCAAAATCGCATTGGCCTTTTTAGCTGCCACATCACACTGTTGACTCATGTAGTGATTATGTGAACAGACATTCAGCTTTGATTCAACTTCCAGCACACTATAAGATGTTTTAGAAGGACGTTCTGGATTTGAGTCCCCTTTCTTCCTTGAACACCTCATAGAGATCTGGAAAGGTCTTCTGGACCAGGTAACAGAACAAACACTTGCCATTTAATGTGTCTTGTATTTTTGTTTGTTGTTATTTTGTTTTAAGGATCACATTTTTCTGTATATCCTAATATACAATCCAATATACAATCCAATAAAAAGTCATGGGAGAAAAATAAACAAAGGAAGAAAACAAACATCTGGTGATTTGGCTGATTATGACCCCTGTGTTTAGTTTTCTTTTAATTTTGGATTCTGATTTAATAAAGAAGAAAATACGATAAAAATCTTATGTGGTGAAAGCATGTAAAACTTGAGAAAGCTAATGCAGAAACGGCTGTTGAAATGGATCTAGATGGGATAAGAGGTTGTTGGAGGTTTTTCCCCAACATTCTGCCAAGTCTCCCTCAAGCTAAAATGTCATCAGTAGCCAAAAGGCAGCGCTTAACTTCTTTAAGCCTGGATTTAAACAATTATGCACAGTGAAACAAAGCTATTCTATGTGGCCTGTTTTTCTGCCAAAGCCCATTGGCTGGGATTAAGTGCTTTGCGGACAGATGTATTCTTCTTGAAGGGGCCTTGATCCTTTCACTGCTGTCTTCTTGCTGCTTGGGTAATAAACACTTTCTGTCACTTCATACTACTTATCTCTTCAGTGCCACAGCAAAGATCAGATCTGACAAAGCAGAATATATGTTCCTTAGTCTATGGATTCTTAGCTTCCTTTCCTGCTCTCCCCCTTTTTTTAAGTACTAGTTTTATTTCGTCTTCATCTTTTGGCTTCTCTAGTTCTCATAGAGTTCCAGAATTGAGATCTGTAACTGCACATTAGGAAACTATTCTGCTATTTGCGTGTTCTGCATAGATATTACCAGAGCTGGAGTTCTTGAGTGTCTCAAGGAAACCAAATCTGGTTTTCAAAACAGCCTTAATGACAAGGCCTAGTAACAATGGCAGACACAAAACAGTCTAGACCTCTCATTGCATGCTAAAGATCTGAGGCTCATATTCTGAAGGGATCTCTTCAAGATTTTCCTCTGATCTAAAAAGAATTCTCATAATGAAATGTGAAGAGTGGGGGGTGTTGAGAGCATATTATGTGCTGCAGTGTGCTTGAGAATTTCAGAAAAATCTGGAGACCAACCACTGTCATGGGCAGGGCCTAAATTAATTGAGATATTGCAGCTGTTTTAAGATCCACAAGGACCCAGATTTTGAGTAGAGGCCTACCTTCTGTGGCAATTCTGAAGGAAAAGTATTTTTCAGGCATGCAGATCTTCCCTTTCTTAAAGAGATAACCTCCAACTGTCCCAGTTTGAAAGGGGCCTTTTCTAGACAGGCTATTTACCCCATCTTGCCCCCATCTTAGAGCCCTGCAGTCCAGATGACACAGGGTTTCTGTCCTGTTTTGCCCTCAGGCAGTCCTCACGACACCCAGGGCTAAGAAGACCGGGTAAGGTCCATTGAAACACATCAGCAAAATACATGGGGAAAACTGTTTCTTTTTGGAAGCAACAAATCAGCCCCATAGGTCTGTAGGTGCCCATGTTTGCATGCTAGCTGGTCACTGCACCTGCTGTCCACATAACTCTCTCTGAAGCCAAGAAGCAGGCCTGCAGCATGTGACCAATGCTGGTCACATGCAGGGGGCCTTGAGCACATGCTCTGGGGCCCCTTCCTGGCTTCAGCGAATGCAACATGGACGGAAGCGGTGGCAGGTGCAGAGATGGGCTGGTGTGGTGGTTTAGACTCCATCGTGTTTTGTTCAGGTAAAAGAGGAGGAACAGTCCTGATCCAGGACCAGAATATGATGACAGGAAGCCAGCGTATTCTGGCCAGTGTAGACAAGGCCAGGGACAGTCCTGATTAATCCTCTGTCATCCCATTTTTTCAGCTGCTTTTAAAATGTCCCAGTTTTTCTCTCTTCCTTCCACTTCCCCCTTTGACCTCAGCTTACTTCAAGTTGCTGCAAACGGAATTCAAAGTACAAAAGTACAGTAGTTTGCACTCAATTAACTCAGCAGGGAAAAGAATATGAGGGGTGGAATCTCACCCTTTCCTCTAAGCTTAGGCAAAAGCCAAATTGCTGCAGCCTCTCCTAACTTGTGTGTTCTTTCCCATTAGTACATTTTGCTATCTTGATCACACTCTGATGTTGCTTTGGCACATATGTCCTGGTTTCCAGCTGTGAAATTCTGAAGGGTATGTAAAGATTCTCTGGACAGTGTTTCTGCTGATTTCTCTTTCCCATTTAAAATAAAATAGTAAACATAAACATAAAATAAAATGCACACTTTACATCACAGCCTAGCTCTATGACTGGTTTCTCCAACAAAGGTATCCATGCACATTGTGGGGCTCTCAAGTTTATATGAGATTACTACCAGGTTCCTCAACCCCCTTTCTTCATCACATGTAGGTCAATGGAGGGGTTTGCATATAACTTGCATTACAGGGGGGAAAAGTTACACCCTTCAAAAACTGATGGTAGTGGAGAAAGTCCAAATATGACCCTGCTGTCCTACGGGTCCTCTACAAAGGTGGGCTTCTTCCTACCCCAGCCTTTGGATGGAGTCTAACTTTATTCCTTCTACACAAGTCAGTGTAAAACATTATTTCATTCATTTGCAGGGGGAAACTCTCCCTCCCTCTCTGTGTGTGTGCATGTTCCTCCTTTTTCCCTTTCTATGACTGTGTCCAGGCTATTTGAAGGGACACCTGTCTCTTTATGAGCTTGTTCAGCCTCTTAAGATCTTCAGGAGAGGCCCTTCTCTCTGTCTCACTACCTTCTCCCTTTTGTTTGATGGAAACAAGGGAGAGGATCTACTTGGTGGCTTCTTCCAGATTTTGGAACTCCTCTCCCTAGGTAGGCTAGGATGGCTTCTTTCTTGCACTTCCTCCCACGGCAAGCAAAAGTATTGCATCAGGCTTTTAGGAATCGATTCTGATGGGCTGTTTTGTTGATTTTTAATATGGTATTTTAATGGATTTCAATTGATTTCAATGTAATCGATTGTTTTTAAATAACACACACACACATGCTTTACTGATGTTTTTATATGTTTTTAATCTACAGTCAAGCTGCCTTGAGCTCCATTATTGAGGAAAAGGTAGGATATAAACAGGGCCGGTTTAAGGAACGTTGGGGCCCCCTGCAACACTTTATTTTGGGGCCCCCATATGTTTATCTCAGGTCAATGTAACCTAACCTAACCTATTCACAGTATAGTTGTCCCTTCATATTTGCTGGGTTTTGGTTCCAGGACTCCCATGGATACCAAAATCCATGAATACTCAAGTCCCGATATATGCAATGGCACAGCAAAATGGTGTCCCTTATAGAAGATGGCAAAATCAAGGTTTGCTTTTGGGATTATTATTTTTTAAAGAATATTTTCAAGCCATGAATGCTTAAATCTGTGGATATGGAGGGACAACTGTACAGGATATTCAAATTACTACTAATAATGTTCTTTGCAGGAGTAGGGTTACACCGGTCCCCCACACACAATGGCGGGTGCCCCTGTGGCTACAGGTGCTGCAGGGCCCTTAAACCGGCTATGCTGTGAGGGGCATTTCCACCATGTGGACAACCCCACCATCTCTTGAGGAACCCCTGGCAACCTCTTGGGGGAACCTGAGGCTTCCAGGGACCACTGGTTTGGAAGTCCTGTGGAGTCTACTAGGTGAGGGTGGTAGGGCCGGTTTAAGGTCCCTGCAGCATCTGCAGCCACGGGGGAGGGCATCATTTTTTGGGGGGGGCATCGTAACCCTCCTCCTGAAAAAAACATTATTAGTAATACAGTAGGACCCCTGTATCCACTGGGGATTGGTTCTGGAGACCTCTGTGGTTACCGAAAACCATGGATAATACTGAACACAATTGAAAATGATGGGACATCTGGTTTAAAATACCCTAGAGTTGCCTTGGAGGACCTAGAAAATGGCTGGAGAGGACACATTTTCTAGGAAGACTCTATGGTAGATATGCTGTTTTGTGTTCTGTGGAAAATTGAATTGGTGGATAATGAAACAGTGGATACAGGGGTCCTACAGTAATCTGAAAATCCTCTACTGAGAATGGGTTAGGTTCTGAGAGAAACATATGGCCCTCACAAATTAAAGCGTTGCAGGGGACCCCCAAAATTCCTTCCTCCAGTTCTGGATGGTGGCTGGTCCTCCCCTCCACCTCATCTGGAGCTGCTCCTGCTGGGCCTTGTGGCTCTCCTGCCGTGCCACCCACTCCTCCTCCAGGCTCTAGGCCAGGGCTCTCAGCTCCCTCCAGCAGCAGTGGAGCTCCTTCAGCTGCTGGTGGCTCTGCTGGTGTGGGCGTGCAGCTGCTCCAACTCCCCCAGGCTGCCCAGGTGCCCTTGGAGCTCATGCAGTGCCTGCAGCTTGGCCTGGTAGCACTCCAGGCTGCGCTCACATCTCCGGCTCAGCACCACCGTGTGGGCCGGGGCTCCTCCCACCAAGGTGAAGGCAGCAATACTGGCCATGAGGCCCAGCCCAGGTGTTGCTGCTGCTGGCACCTCTGCCGCCTCTCCTCCTGCAGCTGCCGGTGCTTGGCCCTAGGCACTCCAGGGTCGCTTCCAGGGGAGTGAAGAGGGTGTGGCCGTGGAGGCTCTCCAGCTGGCCCTGCAGCTCGGGCTCCAAGTGGTGGCAGCGGCAGCCGTGCGGCTCCAGGCTCTGGGCAGCCATTTGCTTCAAGTGCGCCAGCTCCCAGCGCAGCACTTTCCACTCTCGGTCAGCCTGGCCCCAGGCTTGGAGCAGCTCAGCCCAAGCCCGGGCGCTGCTGCTGCCACCACCTCCAGGCTTCTCCTCCTGCAGCTGCTGCCACTCTCGCCCCAGGAGTTTGTCCTGCTCGTTGGGGGCAGAGGGAAGAAAAGAAGAAGGAGATGGCCAGAGACAGTTAGGACAGGGCGCCCTGTGGCTGGGCCCCCCGCGAATGTGGATTTGGTGGAATGGTTAAATTAGCCCTGGATATAAATTACTGGTAATAAAATTTCCCCTCCTCTTCCTGGAGCACTATGATAGCATATATATACCTGGGGAAGTGGCTGTACTTTTTAGTGGGTCATGTAGTATACACAGTCTCCAGTGCAGCCAGTTATTCTGCAGGCACATACCCAGCCCTTTCTCTCACTTTTGACTTGGTGGATGGTGAGCTAATTGATACTTGCACAAGGTATAAACTCAAGCTATGTTTGTTCTATAACTGTGAAATCCAGCTGCTGCTGCTGATTTCTATCCCACTCCTTTTCTAAATTGGGACTCAAAGCAGCTTACCATAATTTAAAAAGACATTTGACTTTATCACCCAACCCAAAGTCTGTTCTTTTGCCGGCATAACTTTTCTGTTTTTATGCCAGCAAAAGAACTCCCCATGCTGCACCTACCTTGCTTTCCTGGCAAAGGCTTCCCAACAACGAAAGAGGAAGTGAACGGGATTTTTCTGGTTAGCAAAAAGATGCGGTTTTACCTCAGTCCCCCACAGGACTGGAACTAAAGAACGGCAGAAGAATGATGACATCATGCAATAAGGCTGCAGGGAAGATGGAACATTCCTGCTCCTTTGCTGCTTTTCTTTGGAGTGTGGTAAGCCCTGCAGTAGGGAGGGCGCCAGGCTAACTTCTCTGGGAAGGTTGTTCCAGAGCCTATCCTGCTGTATATTTTTTTTTTATACAAAGTGTATGCGGTCTTGGCCCATGTGCTTCTGCTCCCCCCCCCCGGGACTAGAAAAATCTGTCAATTTCAGTTACTTCAATTTGTTTAACTGTAATTTTGGATCACTCCAAACTTTTAAAGGAATTTTTAAAAAGTTGGCATGAACATATGTACACAGTTTTCTACACATTTCTCTTAACAGATGCATTTTGTACACAATTTTGCTTAATATAGACTTTTTGCAAGTAGTTGACAAAACATAATAATTCTTGAATGTTATTTTTACTAATGTAATTTTTACTGTTGTGTGCTCCCCTAATAAACACATTTTTGTGTGTTTTGTATTTTGTATGAACTGGTGAACTTCATGGCAGAATGTGAATGAGCGCAGACTCTGAAGGAAACATGCATTTCAATTTGCATTTTGGTTAAGAAGAATAAAATTAGGGAAATTTAAAATGAGAATTGAACAAATTGTTCCCCCATACGTCCCTCTTGTATTTTCTTTCTCTCCATGTTGTGTATGCACTTACTCACTCGTTATGTATGTATTGTCCTCCTCAGTGTCCCCATCAGTGTTTCCTTTGTATATGAATGGCTCTGTAGCTATTTTTTCTCACTATGTGAATCATCTTTCTTTGTATGCTCCTTCTCCCCATTTTCTATGTGGGGAAAGCATGGAGAAACACAAATACACACACACACAAAAAATACATACAGAGATAAAGAGAAACCAGAACTGAGCAAACTCCCAGTATCTGACCACACACCTATGACAACCATTTTGTGACTTATTACATGTAACAGCACTGATTTTTCAGGTGTACCCACTACTCTTTTTTGAAATTTCATGTTAGGCTTTCTGTAATGTAATTTATTTGATAATGTGGTTCATAGCTCTGAATATAAAAGTGGCCTTCTGCCAGTACTGGGTTAGCAGAGCTTTTTTTTTTTTTTTGTCCATTGTACTTCTGACCTCAGAGATTCTGTGTCTGAAAACACATTCAGGTTCTGGATCCTGGTATTCTGCGACCCTGATGAGAGCCTTTCTCCCCCTTAGTGGCAGCTTTCTTTTCTTTTCTGAAATGGAAAGGAAAGACAGCATGGATACCTAAATGGGCTTATGTGCCTAGCTTTGACCTAAAGTCTCTCCTTGATCTACTTCTGAATCCTAATTGAGCTTTACCTCGAATTTTGGCGTTTATTGTTCTAGGACCTAATGCCTCCTTGACAGACTGATTTCACCTTACATCTTTTCTGGAAATGAAGCCAGACTAAATGCTAAAGCAGAAGTTACTGTGGGAGGCTTGTAATTGGCATTCTCCCTTTAAAAAAAAAAGGTTTTCTGGGCTAAAAATGTGGAGCTGAAGAATGTGGGCTAAGCACATCCCCTGGCACCTTCCTTGGTCTAAATTGCGCTCCATCTGAAGCTATTTGTCACCAGGGAAACATACTAGAATATTTTCAGACGGGAACAAAAATGTGTTCCCATCTCACAATCTCCCCTCCCACTCTCTCCCGTCCCTGTCCTGGCATGAGAACAAAAACTTACACACCTACTTTTGCCATGCTTACCCAGCAGCCTAGGAGTGAATGGAGTTCGCTTTCTGGTTTGAAATTCTGGCCATTGTTGCGAGAGGATGAGCGTGGGAGAAATTCAAAATAAAAAGCAAAATAAAGTAAAAAAAAAGTGACAACAAGCACAAAACCACACTGAAAATATAACAAGCAACCTGGGGATGGTAATAAGAAGTGTGCCACTTACCTTGATTGCCCCGATCACACCTGGAAGTGTTTTGGCATGGACCTCCCATTGACGCTGGCATCACACCACAGAAACTGGCACCTTTTCACTTGCAGGACATTCCATTACAGAAATCGAACAGGGGATCTATTCATGGCTTAGCCCATGAATAAAAGAAGTGCCAGCGTAACAACAACTGAATGGGAGCATGATCACACGGGAACAATGTCAACTGAAAGGGAAGCCCTTTAGCGATTTCCTGGCATCATCATAATGCCATATTTAGCCCATCTGATAATCTCCCTACTCTCTGTAGAATACCATCATTTTTTCCAGGGAGCCAAATCAATCTTGGGTGTCATTTTGCTTAGGAGAATATCATGGGGAAACACTATTAAGCCCCTTATCCCTAGTGTCAGGGCCCTGATTTGATTGTGGCTTTTGTCCATTGAAAAACATCTACTTTGCCTCAGAGTCAGACTAGCCTCAGGACCTTATCAGATGCCACCCTTAAAACGTTCATTTGCCAGCAGAAAAAACAAATATGCCAGCAAAAGAACGTTTCCCCCAACACTTACCTTCCTCTCCTGGCAAAGGCAGCTCCGGCAATAATGAGGTAGTGAACGGAGCCCTGTTCACTTCCTCATTTGAAATCCTGCGAGACTTCCTTGTGTGGGAAATTCAAAAACAAAAACAAAAATAAGACATACAAAGTTACACAAAGCACCCACACACACTTTAAAAGTCCCAAGTAACCCGGGGACTGTCATAAAAAGAGTGAAACTTATCTGGATATCCCAATCTCACCCGAAAGTGTTCATGCCGGACCGGCCATTCTCGCTGCAGTGATGAGATTTAAATAGTCTGAGGTTTCATACACTGGCAATGCTGGCACCAAAACAGCAGGGGGATCAATTGACGGTTTTAGCCGTCAATTAAAAATGACAGGTTTTGGCCAGGACATAACCGTGAAAGGGTGACGGCGTCTGATCTGTGCACCCTTTTGCAGTTATGTGGCATTGTTATAACACCATATTTTGTCTGTCTGATAAAGTCCTTAGACTCACTCCTTATCTAAGGCTAGTTTGGGCACGAGTAGTATTAGAATAGACTTGCAATTCTATTAGCATTTGTAGTAGTGCTAAAAACATATACATCTTGTTTTGTTTAAGAAGAATGCATGTTTTGGCTGGCTTAAAGTAGCCCCCCCCTTCCTTTTTCTTCTCCATTTCAGCATTCAGCTTTCCTTTGTTATGTGGCTGTGTGAAGGAATATACTGTAATGTGTGAACTGGTTGCAATCAGGAAGACATCCTAGCTTTAGATTAGAGTGGTAGTATTTGTATTTCAAGGTGCCAATAAATCTTTTGTGACTCTATCCTATTGTTGAATATACACAAGAGTACATTTCTCTGCCATGAGTTTTAAAAATTATTATTAAAAGGAGAGTGACTGTGCCCCATTCTGTGTGAAATCTTTGTTGAATAAACTGCTTGTACTATAAAGCTCCTCTCTCCCTCTCTTCCTCTTGACAGACAGCAAAACCTGGGGTGTGACAAATGGCACCTGACATCCAGGAAGGAAAATATCCTTAAGAATAAATCCATATCTCCAAACTATCTCTAATTTTAACAGACAGCCTTTCATTCTACATCCGTATTTGCCACACATCCACAAAGACCAGATCTGTTTTGTTCAGCTCCCATGAATTAGAAATACTAACAAAAGTTTCATTATGAAACTATGATTGGGATCCTCTAATCATTCTTTACAGAACTGTCCTTCTTAATTCAAGCCCTGTGGTTTTATTTATGCTTTGCCCTCAGGGTTACATTAAACTTCTCCCACCTTGAAATTTGTATTTTGGCTTCTAACCATAAAATATTCTTGAGTTCTTTCTATAGAAATAGATGTTGGGGGCAGAGGACAAACAAACAAGATGCTTGCACTGTGCACTGGGCAATCTATATTATTGGGTGACAGTGAAATAAGTGCTGTCACTTCGCACATCTAGCATGATCAAAAAAGGGATGAGATGGTTAGGAAATGAGAAATGAGAACACAATGGCCTTAACACTTTCCTGTAATAGGCATGAGAACCAACCAAGTTGGTGGATTAAAAAGTTTTCAGGACAGACAGTGTGAATAATGTTATGATAACAACAAATTCAACTGTCCTTAAAATTCTCCTTCTTAATATTTTCATTGTGGTGTGTGCCTTCAAATTGTTTCTGGCTTATGGCAACCCTAAGATGAACCTATCATGGGGCTTTCTTGGCAAGATTTGTTCAGAGGGGGTTAGCCAGTGTCTTCCTCTAAGGCTGAGAGAGTGTGACTTGCCCAGGGTTCACCCAAACACATAAAATATGCAAACACATAAAACATTAAAAATCTGGCAGGTCTTGAAAAGACATTGGCAGATGCTGCTGGACTGGTCAGTAACAAACAGGAAAACAAACAAACAGACCTTCATCAAGCCAGCATTTAAGTGTGCTGGCTGTGCCGCATATTCAGCCCCCAATACAATTTTGCAGGCAGGATGATGACAGCCCAGTGAAGTACAATGCAGTATGGAGCAGGGATAAGCTAGAGTAGGAATTTTTTGGGGGGGGGGTTAGGAATTTTTATTGGAATAAGACCATTCTACTGAAAAATACACCCATCCACAAAAGGCTATAACAATAACACAAAAATAATAATAATTGTTTTCCTCTTTTCTTACTAATACAAAAATAAAACTATCTATCCTAACACTAATACATTTTTCCTCTTAATCTAAACGCACTATAATCACATTATATTTACACAATACAATTATACCTATTTGGAAAAGAAAAGAAAATTAATAAAAGATTAATTAAAAAATAATACAAAATTATACAAAAATACAACAACAACAACAACAACAACAATAATAATAATAATAATAAAATATGTATTTAAAATATCCTTTTAAGTTATTGCTGGGGTTGTCTCACTAAACCACAGCCAAAACTTTTTCCAACGATGGTTTGGCAATTTCTCTTTTTCACTCAGAGCTAAATTTTCAATTATGTTCTTCACATAATAAGCAGTGCCTTTTACATCCCTGCAGATTTTGACTTTTCACCTCCCTTTGTCTTTGGAAAAATAACCCTAACATCACATAGAGGTTTACCAGGCACACCGTGGACCAGGGCACTTTCCAAAAACTCTCAGCCACAGAACCAGACTCCTTCCTCTTCCTCTTTTGGCCCACTGACTTTCTGGGTCCCCTGACACCCTCTGGAGGTTCAGTCCCCAAAAGCACTGTCTCCCAAGCCTGTTGTGCCAAATCTGGCCAATCCAGGACACGGGCCACCTCCTCCCATGTTTCCCAGGCACTCAGGCAGTCTTGGACAAAATGTCTGATTGTCTCCTTTTGTGCCACGCCACTCAAAATCTCAGCCTTTTTACATTTCAGACAAGGACAAGTCTGCTCATCCTCTGCGGTCCACGGTCTCCTTCCTCTCAGATTAAGAACCTGATGGTAGAGCCTCCACCTCAAGTCCCGCAACTTTTTGAGGACCCTTTTGTCCATGAAATACTCAGTTAGGCTAGTCTGGTGTTTTAGGTAGTCTGACAAATCTGGTTTGGCCTGACGTTTTTGCAAACACGGGTTAACATAAATCTCCTTCACTATTTTTCTGTACAAACCTCTCTTGATGCTCTGACCTGGCCTGTCTTCACCCTTCAACTCCTCAGCATGAATTCTATATTTCTTTAGGTAAAAAACAAAGTCTCTCAAATAATCTGGTGATTTCAATTTTTCAGGCAAAGAAAACCTAAAACTTAATGAGCCTTCCTCCCACCAAGTCTTTCCCCATCTAGTCCCCATCCAGCACTCACAAAACAAAACTAGCCAAGCCTGAGGTTGAATCTGACCCTTTTGAAACAGAGAAACTTTCCCAAAATTTTGGGCAGAAAATATGGCGATGAACTTAGGTCCCAGGGTTGGGAAGTCCAGGCCCCCTTGTCTACCTGCCCATAAGCCACTACTCTTGCCAGGGGGAATGTGGCCATTCCCCAAAGGAACTTGAAGAGAACTCGATCAGCTTCTTTAATCACTGAATCTGGAGGTGGGAAAACTGCCGCCAAGTTGGCTGCCACTGGAAGCAGGTAGGTATTTACAAAAGCGGCTCTCTGGTAAATGGTCAGCTTCCATCTCTGCCAGAGGGCCACCCTCTCCTTCACTTTTTCCAACCAGTGATACCAATTTTCTTTCCATCCCTCAGGAGCCACTGCAAAATTCAGCCCCAGATCTTCACTTTATCCATCTTTGCCTCTTGCTCTGCTTCCCACCCTTCCTTTCCTTCAACTATGTCCTTTAGAGGAATAGCTGCCATCTTGTCCTCTGCAGCAAAAATCCTGATCAAAAAACTCTTTTCCATCTTAAGTCGAGCACCAGAAATTCAACCGTAGGCCTCAAAAGCATCTTTAATCTTTCTAACTTCCATCCTGTCCTTAACCAAGAGGGACACATCATCAGCATGGGCAACAAATTTAACAGATTCACACCAAACCAACCATGAACTGTCCAACGGATGTGGGATTTGGATCCCTGAGATGCTCTTGTCTAAACTAATCTTACACAGGATAGCATCCAAAGCAATAACATACAAGAGAGGGCTCAGTGAACAACCTTGCCCCACCCCAGAATTTAACTTAATCCTCTTTCCTCTATGACCATTGACTTGCAAAACCACCTCTGCATCCCTATAAAACAATTTAACTAAAGCAATAAATCTCTCTGGCACTCCTCTCCACTTGAGGGCTTCCCATAGGAACGCCTGATCTATATTGTCAAAAGCTTTCATCTGGTCGACCTGTACGATTTGTTGGACTACAACTCTCAGAATTGTTTACTTTTAGTCATGTTGGTTGATGGGAGTTACAATCTAAATTAGTTGGCATCCATTTTTTTAACCTCTGAGGTAGTTGCTTAACTCTAGGGTAGGACACAGTAGACTCTAATGTCATTCCCTGCTTTGATATGAAGCTCACTAAGGACTAGTAACTATTCCTCAGTCTAGACTAATGCACAGAGTTGTGAGAATACAGAGTACAAGGGTGACCAACTTTAGGACATGAATTTAAGGGACATTTAGTCATGACAAATTCTGTGCATTTTTAGTGGTGTGGCATCACTCCAGCAAATCTTCATTGGTATAGGAATATATCTTTAATAGCCAGGCCATATTGTTTAATATTTTGATTGGCTCTGTATGTTTGTGTATGTATGCACTATCCAGAGAACTTAAACAGCAACAACAAGAACAACAACAAAAACTATTCTAAAAAGATCCCAAGCACCACTGCTAACTTTAAAGAAAACTGAAAGAACCAGATATCTTATCAAAACAGACACACAAAGACATACACTCACCCCAACCTTCTTTTATATACAGAGATGCAAAAACATGCACATACCACATTCCCCCCTCTTACAGCAAACATACACTTCCCTTTCTCACATGCCCACAAATGCAACAACAGACACATACCCCCCTCTCCCTCCTTACCTCCCTCCCCACTCTCTGATTATAAATGCAAACACACACCTCAAGCTGGCAGGAGTTTCTGGCTTGCTTTTTGATGACCCCTCCCATAAACACACATGCATCCAGCCTTCACATGTTCTGACTTGCTGTGCACCGACTTGCTTGCCCTTGACATCTGAATGTCAGACCTTCATATATATATGGGAGAAATAGAAGGTCAACAAGGGAAACAGGAGGATCCATTTTATTTTTTTAGTTTGAATAAGCGTGATCCCAGGAAATAAGGGAGAGTTGGTCAGTCTACATAGTATTGGCTGTGTAGGCCACCTCGTGTTCCTTAAAGAAAAGATGGGATTAAAAACATGTATATTAAATCAAACAGTGGCTGCGGTAGAGCCAATACAAGTAGCAATTTCAAGCGGTCATCATTAGCAATCTATAATGTAAACTGGACTTAAGTTTCTATATGGTAACCAGGACTCTTAAGGACTAAGCAGGTGGAAGTTAGGAAGCTGAATATCACAAGAGTACAGGCACTTCGTGCCTTGTTTGTAACTATCTGTTGTAAGAACTGGATGTTATGATAAACACAGGAGTGCTGCTAAAAATGGCAGTTCCATATTGAATTCTTCTCCATAGCAGGTTATACAATTTATCTGACTCAAACACTGTGTGTTGTCATACCAGTGAGAGCCAACAAGGTGGCAAAGAAGAAAAGCAACATCCAGCCTGATGGAATTCAGGATACAGGTGAGTTTCACGGCATGTCTGTGTATGCACATGTGTTTCTGAGTGTATGCATCTTCAAGTCACCTGTCAACTTATGGCAACCCCATGATTTTCACAGAGTTGCAATGAAAAGTCAGAGGTGGTTTTGCCAGGTTCTTCTTCTGAAATATAGCTCACAGCACCTGGTATCCATTGGCAGTCTTCCATCCAAGTACTAACCATGGCTGACCTTGCAAGGCTTCCAAGATCAGATGGAATTTGTTGCCGTTAGGGTATTTAGGCCAATGCACATACAGAGTGGGAAAGAAACATGACATAGAGAAATATGACAGAGCTGCAGTGGAAGCCCTGTGTGTAGTGCCACCCTTTTCCTCAGTGGATAACTTGCCTGAATTTTAAGATCCTCTGGGGAGGATTTTCTCTCAGCCCCACCACCATCACAAGTACATCAGGTGAGTACACAGGAGAGAACATTCTCAGTGGCTGCTCCCAAGCTATGGGATTCTCTCCCATGGGAAGCTAGAGTGACCCCCTTCTCTGTTTCAGGAAAAGACATATCTTGTTATATTTTGTTTTAACACAATTATGTGAGCCAGCTTGGGTCCCATGTTTGGAGAAAGGTGGGGTATAAAATAAATAAATAGATAAAAATGATAAATAACTTGTGAACCTGCAGATGTTTGTGGACTGCAACTTCCATTATCCCTAGTTGGTACAGTTAATGGTAAGGAATGATGAGAGCTGAGGTCCAGTAATATCTGGAGGGCCACCTCTGATTTAATCCAACAGACAGTGTTATGGATGGAATTACACACACACACACACACACACACGAGAATGCATTGTAGTCCACCCTGAGTTTTTAAGACTAAGACCAAGTGGGAACATTTACAATAATTTTTAAAATAAATTTTCAAGATTTTTCCTCATTCAAATGTGTAGCTAAGCTTTCAAGCAGTCTCTGCAAAGATTTAGAGATTAAAAGATTCCTTTTAATTTTATTCACAGAAACCAATAAATGTTTGTCTAGAATTTAAAAGTATTTGACCAAGCAAGGATAGATCAGGAGCCATAGATTTCTGCTTGGAAAAATATGTCAATGGTTTGCAAACATAAATGCATCAGACTGGGTGTCTGAGAGGTGGGTCAGAAGTTAACAGGATTTTGCCCTACTATGAAAACTTAAGCTGCAGATCGGAAAGTGTTTATGTGATATCACAGTTTGAATGACAACTGTCAATAGGAGTTGGAAGGAGGTGAGGTCAGTATAGATTTTTTTCAAAGGCTGCCTATCTGCTATAACCTGTCATGAGATAGTTGTCATTTTCAAATCACCCCGCACATTCAGCAAATCTAATGCAGAAGCAGCAGACATGGCTGCAACACCAGGAAAGGAGCAAGTGTGGCAAATTTATCGTTAAAAGGCACAGCTATCGCATTTGATTGTCATACTGTTCCAATGAGTAACAAGTTCAGAACAAAGGTTAGGTTTTATAGAAAGCCCCCTTTGCCATACTTTTTAAATATTTTGTAAATTTATGAACTAGAAATCGGTTCTTTCAAGAGTATGTTAATTAAGCACCACAATGTATTTTATGTTTCCTTTAATGGACACAAAATTACTTTTGTTTAAAAGGACTTCATTGTACAGTATTATACATTTTTCATATGATGTGGAGGGGGGGGAATCAATTATTTTAAGAGTTCGATTCCTCTGGCAGCTCATTTAAGTGAATTCTGGCTGTGTTAAATGATCATCAGTATTTTTTCCCCCTTTAAATATCATTTCCATGAAAAGTAATGTCATGGACAAAAAATAATGAAGTATAATTTGCTGTAGTCTTGATGTATAACATTGATTTTGTTCTCCTTAGACAAGAAAAAGCAACTAAAATGCAGCTATAACATTTTAATTTCTGTTTGGGTGTACTCCACCATTATTTTGTCCTTTGACCCACACAACATGGTAATTCATCAAATACATCATATAGCACATGAGGAAGGAAGAAGATATACTAAAACTGTGATAAACCAATGAACTGTAAGGTAAAGATATCATCCGGAATCCTGTTGATGAGTTACAAATGAATAATCTGGAGTAACACATTTGCAAGCGTTCAGTATTCATGATCCTTACGTATTCCCTAGTTTAGGGGAGACATAGGGGCCATGAAAGTCTCCCAGTCCCCACTTAATGGGAAGCAGCCACTGAAATTGATGGGGGACCATTCCCCTGTTGCTTGGGAAACAGCTGACTGATACTCCCACCCCACCAACTCGTGTATGTGATCTCTAGGGAGGATTTCCTATAGGGACTCTGCTTTTGCTTGTTGTAATGGTGATCACTCACAGGAGAGGGTAGGAACATCAGTCAGCTACTTCCCAAGTGACAGAGGAATGGGCCCCCATAGATTGCTTCCTGGTAAGTGGGATTGAGGGATTTGGGCCAGGATTCACTGCATAGCTATGTAACTTTGGTGGTTATACATTCGTAACTTCCCAACAGAATTCCGGTCATAATTTTATAGAGTTTAATGTAATGGGGGAGAACACACTCAATGGGAACTATGATTGCCAAAAACTGTAACTAGAGAGGTGTTTAGGGCTTCAAACAGCCTTTTAAAAAGTGACATATCCAGTTACACATGAAAGTTGCCACTGAATGTTGTAATTTTCAAGGTCTTGGTCTTGTTACCCAAATTACTGGGAGTTTGTGGGAACTCCACTTGCATCAGATATTAATATGGGGGATTTTAATTAGCTCAATATGGCAGCAAGAGATTGGCTAACTACGGGATCTTTTGACGTGTGTATACCAGTACTGACTGATGAGACTCACAGCTAGGAAATAAAATCAAAATGGTTTTTATTGAAAAATAATCACAGGAATACACACACGCATCTACTCAAGCTTCAAGCCAAGGCTAGCAAAGAATAGGAGGAAGTACTGTGACAGAGGAATAGACCGTTGGGATGATGGGCTATACCATACCTGTCCGAAGAGCAGAGATTCGTACAGAGAAGAAGTACAGCTATGCGTGCTGGGTGACACAGCAAATCAACAGAGTGATGGCCTCTGGGAAACTGAGCACACTTTGGCAGTATTTTGGGGTGATATTTATATTTGATATTCCCCATGAAGGAGTGTTATGAGTGGAATACAATGTTAGATGGCATTTCCCACAGTTAGACAATGGAAGCTCCGGCTATGTTAATGATTGTTAATGGCTGAGACATTGGAGATTTTCAGACAACACTGTTATAGTGTTACTATTCCACTTTATTTGCTATGGCTGCCTCCTCTTGAATCCTGGGATTTGCAGTTTAGGGAGGGGCATTTACAACTCTCAGCCAGAGAGATCTTAGGCCTCACTAAACTACAAACCCCAGAATTCCACAGGTGGAAGCCAGAGCAGTTAAAGTGGAATAGTAACACTATAATAGTGTAGTCTGAAAATCTCCATTAAGACTGATGGGCATCAGGCAACCTTCTATTGTTGAGGTGAGAGGTGCAAAGGAAAACCAGTCTGCAGAGTAATGGGTTTTCCAGCCACTTGATTAATTAGTGAATGACTCACTTCCAGGTACGTCCAGGAGAATTAGCACATTTCCACCCCAACTCAGTGTTCAAGCGGGGTCCACATGATTACTACCTGGGTGTGTCTTTTGGGAATTTAGAAAGACCTTTTCATTAGGTTTTGAGCAAACCTTCAGTCTCTGTTACTGGGGAAGTCAGGGTCTACTGCAAATCTCATGAAATGTCAATAAATAAGCCAATTTATGCAATGTAGCCAATTGATGAGTTATTGGAAGAATGGGGGTGACGGAGCAGGTAACAGTGTGAGTATCATGCATGAGCCAAACCCATTTTTTCTGTACTACAGAGATATGAGACTTAATTTTCACTAGGATTTGACTAAGATTTCACCTCAAAGATACTAGTGAGGAAGAACTGCTGAACACAATGGGACTTTATAAACATGCATAGACTTGTGAGTCCTATCTTTTTTTCTTCATACAATTTACTAGAGTCATAGAGAACAAATATCCAAAACAATTCCATGATTAATACCATTTGCTTTAAAGTCTGCAAGAAAAAAAATAGACTCCACAACTCTGATATTTCATAGAAAATTAGTGAGGCTTAAAGGCTATGTAAGTATTTTCACCAATATATAAGAGATTACAGCATTACCACAAGTTGCAGAACTGTATCTTTCAAAAAGGTTCATGGAAGATCTTCCTCTGTTATCAACAAACAAACAGATTGGTACAGATTAGGGCAGGTTTCAAATACTGTAGTCTAGAGATAGGTACGTACGGGAGGGAAGGA
Source organism: Gambelia wislizenii (assembly GCA_030847615.1). NCBI lineage: Eukaryota > Metazoa > Chordata > Lepidosauria > Squamata > Crotaphytidae > Gambelia > Gambelia wislizenii. Next base: position 47,997,415 of record JAUMIR010000001.1, on the reverse strand, counting down.
GGGAGGAAGGGAGGGAATCTTAAAACATTTCCATGGTTATTAAACAGTGTTAGCAAATGCAGCATGAAAAACATAAAGTCCAAAGTTTCATGTTCTATATTAGCTGCATTTCAGCTGGAGCATAAGTTATACTTCCACATGACTATGCATGAAATGAAAGTTTTCTTTTTCTGAGAAGAGTAAAATATAAGAATGTCTCAACATTTATGAATAGCTTTTGGTTTATACCAGAATTCCTGTTTTGCATTTTCTCTATCTGTCCCATTGAATCATATGAAAATTGGTGTCTGTCTCTGTTATTCTATTAGCTTTTAATAAAGATCATATACAGTCTCCTGTGGCAAATGCACCCCTGAAAGCTAAAAATATAAAGAAGACAAATGTTGCTAGGGCAGACTGATTTCAAGCCAGACTTTTCAGAGCTGCAGCTGATTAACTGACTTCTCAGATATGGGAATTGCTAACAGCTACTAGTCCACAACTAGAATAATATGAAAATCTTTCATATCAATGAAAGCATCAAAGAAATTATTCTATACCAGGATGAAAATAAACACTCACTGAAACAAAAGGATAATTGGTTTTAGAAAGTAATTTTTTATCATTATAGAGATGATCAATAGAAAGAAAAATTCCACTCTAGTTATTAATGACCACTAACCTGAGCCCTCTTCACGTACGCGGCCATTTAAGAGATTAGTTTTGTAAAACTTAGTTGCAAAAGACTCGAGTGGAACTTTTCAGACGCCATGGAATTGGCAGTGAGGGGCATTCTTTGGACCACAAAGTCTTATGTCTTATGTCAAATCTCTTTCAGAGAATCAAAGAATAGGAAGGCAATCCTGCCAACTCTAACCTACTGCCTGTGCAGGACTCTCTGAGAAGCGGCCATTTCAACCTCTGCTCAAAAGCTTCCAGTGAAGGGGGGCTATCATTCTCTGAGGCAGTCTATGCTACTGTCAAACAACTCTTACCTCAGAGCCACCCAGAGTTAGGCCTCAGTGAAATGAACAACAGTCAGATCTGCCTGATGCGTGGGAGCCACCAAGCCTCTGGGGCTCAGGTTGCAGCTTTGGACTGAGCAGGAGAAGGGCTCTTGGCAGCATCTGAAGGGGAGGTATTAAGCTGGCTAATAACACTTTACATGACATTTCAAATTTTACATATCATTATTATTTTCTTTGAAATTCATTGATTTTACAATGGATGTCAAAAACAACAATCAATAAATGATACTACAAAGAAAGACAAAAATATATTCAACATAATTAGTCCCCGGATCCCCTTCTGGATGACTTGACCCAATTGGTCTCATCTTACTGTGAGGAAATTCTTCCTAGTCTCCTTATTTAATATGAATTCATTGGGTTTTAGTATGCCCTACTACTCCAACCCTACAGTACCTCATAATTGGAAATATTGGACTTTTTTTGTGATCAGATTGGCTGGAGCAAACCAAAGGTCAGTTGGAGGACACAGTGACCTGGGATGTGTCTAGAAATATAATGGTAAGGAAACCCAAGTTAGGGGTATGTGGAAAGCCTCTTAGTAAACACAGTCATTAAGGAGGGTATGTGTTGATCCTTTCTTCCAGCCTGGGGCATTTCAGCAATTATTCAATCAAGCAATTAAAGACTTTTCCAAATGGGGGAAAAAACCCCTGAGGACGTTGGGAGAAGAAGGGGGCTGACACGCTTTATTTTCTGTCAATAAAAAGTGGCGCCCGCAGCATGGAGGAAGCGTGGGGAATGTCAGGAGGAGGACGGAGGAGGACAATGGTGTCTGAAATGGGGCTCTGTAAGTGTGACAGCCCTGTTCTTTTCCTGACATCCTCAGAATTTTTTTTACCCTGTTTGAAAAAGTCCTAAGTGAACATTCCTCAATCTATTCCTATGGAAATCTTTCCTATACCCCTTCCTGTTCAACCTTGCGAGGTTGTAGCAAACCTATCAATTTCTGTCTCCCAGCAATTAAAGCAATCAGTTGAGTTTCAGTTCCCTTTGTCTATCCTGTGGGAAAGCCATCCAGATTTGCCCCTTCAGGATATGAAATAGGGTAGACAGAAATTGATAGGTTTGCTACACGAGGAATGTTCACGTAGGACTTTTTCAAACAGGGTAAAAAAAATTCTGAGGATGTCAGGAAAAGAACAGGGCTGTCACACTTACAGATATATATATATATCCCCTAACAATAGTAAAGTGTGCCACAGATGGACACCGACACTCTAACGGGTTCTCTTTGCCACCCTCAGATGCCTGTCTGAGCATCCTCATTGCATGGAACTCTTCTCTTCAAGACTGGTAATTATAACCCTTTCTTCCACACCTCTCTCTGTCCAAGCTCCCCTCTTTTCTTTCCAATAGCCTTATATGGTTCTTAAGAGTGTATGTTTTGTATGCTAGCATATCCCCTGTGTTGTTTCCAATAAAAATACTTTATTCACTTAAACTGGTGTGCTCCCTACAGTTAGTACCAGTATACATAGGTGAAAAGATCCCCAAGTTACCCTCCTCTTGCAGGCTTCCTTTTGAGCTAATATTCCTCCAAATAATAAAGGAGATTTTGGCACCATGGGTGGGTCTCTAAAGCACCCCCACCTCTTAGGACAACAGGTTGAGGTCCAGATGAGGACTCTCTTTTCCTAATTTGAATCTGTTGGTGTAGATTCTGTCTTCTGGAGCAGCAGAAAATAATCTCAGTCCATCTTCAGAAAGAGAACCTTTCAGATATTTGGATATCATATCAACTTTCAATCTTTTCTTCTCCAGACTAAACATAGTCCGTCAGCCATTCCTCATAGATTTCCAAACCTTTTTAACATCTTTCCTGCTCTTTCTTGGACAGTGCAGTATGTTGATATTCTTCTCACATTGTGGCATCCAGAATTGGACACAGTATTCCAGTTGAAGTCCAACAAAAGCAGAATAGAGTGGCATACTTGATAGTCTGCAAGGGACGATAGGATCCAACAGTTTGGCTCCAGAGTTAAACATACTCAAAGCACACTAAATGAAATTAATAAAACAGTATGTCACATTGATCTCTTGTTGATTGGTTTTTGTTGGTATTAATAGAAGACACTTGGGGGTAAAACAAATTCAAGGAAAGAATCTGAGGTTTTAAAAAGCTGAGTATGAGAGAAAGGGTCAGATTTATCTGTCTTTACTGTTCATTGGCTGTACATATTTCAGGTATAAAAGTGGTATAATAGATGCAGAACATTGTACAACAATGCAAGGCAAACAATGCAGCTTATTCATAATCTCACAGATCCCAAGCATTTATTGGATGGTACTACATTAAGAGTATATAGCTGTGATATGCAAATTGAAAAAATTTCTGCTTTTTGTAAATTCTTCAAAAATGTACTAAAATGATTCCTCTCAATTTCACTGTCTAAATTCAGTATTAAGGCTATTCCCAATGAGGAGAGGACCATCTTGTATTCATCTGACAAAGGACTTTATCAGACATCCCCCTTAAAACATTCTTTTGCCAGCACAAAAAAATCAATGTTTATGCTGACAAAAGAATGTCACCCCGCACTTACTTCCTTTCCCGGCAAAGGCTCCTCCAGTAATAAAGAGGAATTGAATGGAGCTCCATTTACTTCCACTTTTGAAATTCAAAAATAAAAAAAGAAAGAAATGTCAAAAAGTTAAACAAAGCACACGCACACACTAAAGAACTTCCAAGTAACCCAGGGAGGATAAAAAAAAAGTTCATCACTTACCTGGATGTCCCCATGTGTCCTGGAAGTGTTCTGACTGGTCTGGCCATTGTCGGAGTAAGTACGAGATTTAAAGGGACAGAGGCTTCACATGCTGGCAATGCTGGCAAAAAAGCGGCATGGAAATCTATGGACAGCTTAAGCCATTGATTAAAAGGAATGGGTTTTAGGCTCTTTTTAACCATGAAAGGGCGATGTCATCCTTATGTGACATCCTTTTGACACTATATTTAGTGTGTCTGATAAAGTCCATAGAGATATTAAAGATGAAGAGCCTCTCAGGGTGAAAAAAGAGGTTTTGGTGGCTTCAAACTCAGAGATTTAAGCAATTAAAGCTATAGGTTGTGGTTGTTGTTAAATGCCATCAAGTTGACTTTGACTTATGGTGACCCCATGAATGAGAGAGCTCCAAGTCATCCTATCCTCAACAGCCCTGCTCAAGTCTCGCTCACTCAGGGCCATGGCTTCCTTGACTGAGTCTTTCCATCTGGATGTGGTCTTCTGCTTTTCCAACTTTATGCCTTACTAAGCATTATCTTTCCTTTAGTGAGTCATGTCTTCACATGATAAGGTCTCAGTTTAGTCATCTTGGCTGAATGCCTTTTTGGCTTGAGTCCAGTTGCATCATTAGCCACAGTGCTACTCGTAGTTGTCCTCTGCTGTATCCCAGTAACTCACTGAGTGCCATCCAACCTGGAAGTTTTATCTTTTGGCACTTTCTCTTGTTTCATTTTGGATCATCTTATCATAGGGTTTTTATGGTAAAAAGACTTTCAAAAGAAGGTTTACCACACCCCCCTCTATGCTCACAGCTGTACTAACAACTGTTATCTATGGTGACACTGCTATTGTCTCCGAGAGATCCTCCACCGGTGTCAACCTCCACTACTGCTGTTGCCCAGTAGCAGTTTGGCACATTTAGTCTGGCTCCTCAGCAAAAGTGTGTCTGACATGGGAGACCATACTAACTGTACTACTGCCATCAGCATAGCCTCTTGCCTCACAGGAGCATGTAAACTCACCACCATGGAAAGGTAGTGCTATATCCTGGGTGGATAATTCCTTCACTCAAAAAGTAAAATATCAAGTTTTTTCTATCCTGGAGATAGTCTCAAAGGTGAGACTTAGGTCTCAAAGATGCTACAAGATCTCCCTGCTTACTGATATTCCAGACTAATACGGTCATATCTTTGAATGAAGTAATTTGTTTACTTAGGCAAATTCTCATCAAACACAAAATGGAACAAAATTTTTACCCATCTCCAACTGATAAAAACTGCATCCAAACCAACAGGAAAAAAAACTGCATTCCTTTGTCCTCTCTCTCTCTCTCTGGCTTTTCTTCGCAAACGAAGATTCAGGAAGGACTTATCCTGCGCTTTCTGCGCTGGTGACTCAAAAGGCCAATCTGAGATAAACAAGTCCGGTTGCAGAAAGCACAGTAGAAGGTCTCCTTGGGTGATGTTTCTGGGTTGTGATTCTTTCTGTGTTGTTGTTTCTCTTCAAGACTTGTTTGGCATGAGTTCTCAAATAAGGCTGCAGCATTGTGGATAGTGCGTCTCCATGCCTCCCGATGTGAGGCCAGGGCGGACCATTGTTGGTGATCAATTTGGCCGAGCCTGAGATGTTGTTTCAGGGAGTCCTTGTATCATTTTTTTAGAGCGCCCCTCTTACGCTGACTCGTGGCGAGTTCACTGTAGAGTACTATTGTTGTAATATTTGTTTATATATTATATTCATTTAATGAGTAAAGCAGCTGCTCCATATAGTATTGTATTTTTGCCTGTTGAAAACACTCATATTTCTATTTAGGGAAAATGCCATATATATATATATATATATATATATATATATATAATCTTAAGTAGAATCAGGTCAGTTCAGGCCAGTTGAAGATCTACTGAGAAGTGTGATTATATTCTATACCTGTGTATGTAAAAGAAACAAAATCCAGTTATTCAAGCTTCAGTTATGTTAAATGCCTATCACCTGAGGTTATTGAGCTTTCCCAAAGTAGTTTCATCTGCATATAATCATTATGTTTATCTTAACTTCTTATTATCCTGATGTTTTGTATTTTCTCTAGGCCATTCAGATAAAAGCGATTGTAGTTATATCACATACACATCAATTGATTGGAGCTACCAATCTATTTTCATGAAAGCATAGTTAAATCTTTCAAAGACTGAGACAGACAGGGCTGGATATATTACTCAAAGCTGCCAGTTTTTCATGAGAAAGAAAATGCGACATTTTCTGTTATTTTTTTTACCAATGTCTACTGAATTTCTCATGGATCTGCACTCTTTGCATCTATACTAGACTTAGATTTAGTACTGTCTTTAATTTAAATTCTTTGGATCCAGTCATTCATGTCTAAATATTGAGTATTTGAATAACTGCATGAATGTTTGTATAATCTTTGCTTCTGTTTAAAAATAACACCCACCTCTTACAATATGAGGTCTTTGCATTTCATGTTATGCTCCTTTTAAAGTTACACCTGCAAGATTCTTTATCTGTGTTCCCTCAGCACAAATAATTCTGGGATCAGCACTTTGCTGCTCTCCCATGAAAAGTGATGAGCTACTGCATTGGCTTAGGTCATATGATCCATCTTGTGCCTTCTTACCCAGGCACCAGGAGCTTGGGCATAAAAAGCCAATTCTATTTTGGCCACTCTTCACTGAATTCCCTATGCAGATGCTCCACATATTTCACAGCAGAATTAGTAACAGAATTAGTAATGCTGCTCCTTGTACTGGATGATGACAAACTTATTCCATCCATTTGACACCATAAAAAGGCCATGTGCTAGGAGAGTATGTCAGTACTTAAGTAAGCATGGGGAGTATGTGTGTGGTTGAGCAGTGAAAGGTACCCCACTGGGTAATGAGGGGATTCAGTAGTGGAGATGTTTTTCCAGTTAGTATGTAAGATAGTCAGCAGACTCAACAAGATTGATTCAGTCAATCCCTCACCAGTGTTCTCTCACATATATCTTACTCAGAAGAATCCCCCTTTTATTGCAAGCACAAGATGTCATGATCTCTTTCAGTGCAGTTCAGTAACATGGTCCATGTAAATCTCAGAACTGCACACTTAAGAATCATTTCAGAGGTGCCATAGGTAGAATCCAATACAGTAAAACTGACTGATTCATTCTGAAATGGATTTGCATGGAATAATGATCAGCATTTCCATTCAGGAACTTACAAAAATGAGAGGTAGGTCATGATAATTCTTTAAAAGTCTGGTTTTAAAATTAGAAGATTTGTAACAATGTTGTCTCTGGGGATTTGTAGAGTCCTTTTTATTGTTTTGAATGTCCTTTGGAATTATTAAAGTGAAACGTTTTGTCAAAATCAAATATTAATTTATTTATTTATTTATTTATTTATTTATTTATTTTTACAAATGTAATTGGCCCAAAGCATCCTTAAAATTCAATTAAGGAATTTGCAGTAAGATGTGACTTTATAAGCGGTATGAATTATATATGTTAGTTAAGATGAATGTTGATGTCCTTGAGCAAGCAGGGATCACCAGCACTGAGGCCATGAAATATCATGGCCTCAGTGCTGGTGATCCCTGCTTGCTCAAGGACATCAACATTTGTCTTAACCAACACAGCTGCGCTGGGCAGGGCACGTTTCTAGGATGGAAGACCATCACCTCCCAAAAATAGTACTCTATGGTGAACTCGCCACAGGTCAGTGTAAGAAGGGCGCTCCAAAAAGTGATACAAGGACTCACTGAAACAACATCTCAGGCTCGGCCAAATTGATCACCAACAATGGTCTGCCCTGGCCTCACATCAGGAGGCATGGAGACGCAATATCCACAATGCTGCAGCCTTATTTGAGAACTCACGCCGATCAAGTCTTGAAGAGAAACAACAATGCAGAAAGAATCACAACCCAGAAACATCACCCAAGGAGACCTTCTACTGTGCTTTCTGCAACCGGATTTGTTTATCTCAGATTGGCCTTTTCAGTCATCAGCACACTTCAAGAAAGCGCGGGATGACTCCTTCCTGAATCTTCATTTGCAAAGAAAAGCCAGAGAGAGAGAGAGAAATCAACCAACAAAGACCCATTGACAACTTAACTGTCAGGTGGCTAGCTCATAAATACTACACTGTTTGATTAACCTTTGTACATGGAATCAGTATGCAATAGATAATGCTGCATTTAAAGAACAGTTCAAAACAGTTCTTGTCCTAAGAAATAGGGTCACACTGGCAGAAAGTACAGCAGTTTGTGTGATTATTTTAACATCTGTGTTCCAAAGTATAATACACGGACTGTGAGAGTGAGTTTCATTACATATCTTTCAGAGGCATCACATATCTGTAAACTATAGATAACGGTTTCCACACTTCTGGTCCATAGTGTTTACTGCAGAATCCTAATGTGAACTGCAGATAACAATATTGAATATCTAAAGCAGTTATGTGACTCAACTCCTTTTGCCCCTCACATAAGCTTTTCACACACATATAGAGATATTCTTAAGTGCAGTGTTTTCAAATAAGTGATCCCCCAAATCCATCTGAAATGGAGGTTAGCTTGAATATGTGGATTGGCACTAACTACTTTGGGGTGAGCTGTGAAATAAAGAAAACATTTAACTGAATCCATGAAGGCAACAATTAATTAATTAATTAATTAATTAAACTCTTTAAAGGATGCCTTTAAGAATAGAATTTTTAGAGTGGAGACAGACAGACAGATGTACAGATGTTTTCCCCTTTGATCTTACCAAGTCATTACTATTCATGTTTTGGTGCACAAGGAAATACCAATATTTGCTGTATATTCTCCAGCTGTTTCAGTGTAATTTCTGTTCTCTTAAGAATGCTATTCCCTTTCTCTCCACACTCACATAATCAATAATCCTTGCATATGTGTATGTAATGTGTGTGTGTGCGTGTGTGTGTGTGTATGTGTGTATCTCTGTCTTTCTCTGCCTTTTCTTCGCAAACGAAGATTCAGGAAGGACTCATCCCACGCTTTCTGCAAGCGCGCTGATGACTAAAAAGGCCAATCCGAGATAAACAAGTCCGGTTGCAAAAAGCACAGCAGAAGGTCTCCTTGGGTGATGTTTTTGGGTTGTGATTCTTTCCTGCTTTGCAACAGCTGCAGAGCTGTTTGGGCTAGAAGTCAACCTGAAGAAAACAGAAGTTCTTTACCAGCCTGCACCACAGGACGAACACCACCATCCCCACATTGCCGTCGGCAAATCTGTGCTCATGTCCGTTCAGCAGTTCACCTACCTGGGAAGCATCATCTCCTCAGATGCCAAGATTGACAAAGAGATCGATCACAGATTAGCAAAGGCATATAGTGCATTTGGAAGACTTCACAAAAGACTCTGGAGCAATAAACACCTGAGGCAAAGCACAAAAATCAGTGTGTATAGAGCCATTGTACTGTCTATCCTCCTTTATGGATCTGAAACATGGGTCACCTATCGCCACCACCTACGACTCCTCGAGCGCTTTCATCAGCGCTGTCTACGCACAATCCTAAATATACACTGGACTGACTATGTGACGAATGTTGCTGTCCTTGAGCAAGCAGGGATCACCAGCATTGAGGCCATGATATTGAGAACGCAGCTGCGCTGGGCAGGGCACGTTTCTAGGATGGAGGACCATCGCCTCCCAAAAATACTACTCTACGGTGAACTCGCCACAGGTCAGCGTAAGAGGGGTGCTCCAAAAAAGTATGTATATATATATATATATATATATATATATATATATATATATACACACACACACACACACACACACACACACGCACAGTTACCATTTTATCCTTTTGAAGAATTAGACCTTTCCTTCACAAAACCTCTGTTCAAACATTATATCAAAACATGGGGGGAGGATAAGGGAATTGTCTTCCTCTCCCCCCCCCCCAGGTTCCATACATTTATAATATGGCATGGGGAGAAAAGTGCAGAGAAAACAACTGTGCATACATTTGTTTGTTTGGCAGAGTAAGAGCAACTGCTTTTTCACAATCCTGAGCTTCTGAAGATAGCCATGTGAACAAAGGATTGGCTCAAAATTTTGCTCTGTGGTCCCCTCTTCATCCAAGTTAAGGTGCCAGGACATTATTTTGCCACATTAAGCATAAAATTGCACAAGCATGTCTCCCCCTCCCTAAAAATATAAAGGCCAAGATCCTGCATTGTCAGGTGTAACTATGATGATGGTTCTCCATAGTCAAAATTACTTCTGGTGATGCCACCCACAAAATCCTGCCTTTTCAGCTAGGCAATGCCCCAACTAAAGGGTTTCCAAGATGGTGAAGATGGGGGCACTGGGGAAATGATGCCTGCATCACTTTCCCAATCATGGGAGACACTGGAACAGGCAGCTGGAGAACTGTTTGGGGTCCTGCCACAGCTGCTTGTCTCAACAGCTATGTGACCAACAGAACACTGCAGTCATCATATCCCATTGCACTGATCTACAGAGCCACATAAACTCTTCAGCTGAGGTGCTGCCTGGCTTAAAAGGAAGGCTTTAGGGCCATGTTTAGTCATTAATGACCATAGACGTGAATCCCCAAAATTAAGAGACCATAAGTCCAGCTTATGATCTCATTAATATTGAAATTAATAACAGCCAATAACTACCAAGCATTTGCTACCTTTTCATGACAGTGAAAATTTGCTGCCTAAGGCAGCTATTTCACTCTACCCAGTGGTAAGGTGAATCTTGTGTAAGCATAGAGCTATAGGTATGGGTGTTCTTTTCAGACTTTACTACACGCATGCAGGTTGGGATTGGGTTATTCTTTTCCCACACACCCACTTACCCAAACATCCATGTTCATATAACATCTTCAAAGAATCAAAGACCATGCCATAGTAAACTACCTGGTTCTGAATTTGTCACAATTCTTTGTCTTTATCTCAAAGCAGTAACTCGTTGGGTCTACCATTCGAGGGCTTACTGTAAGTGGCAGGGCAGCTGGAAGGTTCCACTTTCCGTGCTGCCTTACTGCATGATGTCATCATTCTTCTGGTGTTCTGCCATTCTGGTCCCATGGAAGACTGAGGTAAAACCATGTCTTTTTGCTATCTAGCTTATTTGGGGTGAGAGAGCAAACGAGGGTGGACTTAGTTTCTTTGATAAAACAGAAGCCATTACACTGGTTCTCTATGCTTTTTATTTGCTTGCATTTTTACATGGTGCAAATAGTGCTGAATTCCCTGTTATCATGCAAGCAATTGCTAACTGTAGACCTCTGACTTTGTAATTTGTTCTTTATGGACTAGCCTGCAGCCAATAAGCAAAATCAATAGTCTTTGCAGAAAAGTAAGCAAGTGCCAGTGTGTTATGTGACAGGTGAAGATACATGTGCTTACCAGGGGTCAGGGGGCCACATCAAATTTCTCTCTGACTTCTTTTCAAAAAGCTAAATCCATTTAGGGAGAATTCGTCACTGGGAAAACGTTGCAGTAGGGAATTAAGCAGGCGCCTGCTCTTCTTTTCTCATTTAACGATGTTTGTTTTCAACAGCCTGTTCAATAATGTCACTGAGAAGAAATTATGTGAGAAGAATAAAGTGCTTATGGTATATTCATTCATTCATTTCTGTAGAATAGCACTAGGTGTTGTACCCTCATGTTTATCAATACTGATCATGGTGATTGTCCAAATGTTTGTTCTCCTGGTCCTGTGAAAGACTCAAGGTTTGGTTTTTATCACATTGCTCTGGAATTAATTATGTAGAGTTTAGTTTTACATGACTAATGAGAGTTAGGGCTTGTCTAAATGGTGAAAATACTCCCCATAGAATTTGAGAAGAATACCTTTTGTCCCAATGGGATCCCACATCATATTGCCATATTCAGAAGGAAGTGGGGGCAAGGACAAAAGCCTTTGTGGCTTTTCCCAAAGTGTTTTAAAAGCTGTGGTGGAAATGCGCATTCCTTCTCATTGGGACAACCAATTAGTTAACACACATTGGAAGCTGTTTATTGCAGTGTAGATGTATAAACTGCTATTGCTTAAAACAATTTGTAAGCTGGTCTGATAGCCTTGTGGCTGAAGAGCGGGGTATAAATAACTAAATTTTATAAAAAAATGTTTTGCTGCACTTTCCCAATAAGAGCAGAAGTGGAAAGTGATTGGTCAGATGTGCTTGGGGAGTGGAGCTTTCTGGCAAGGCAGCACCCAGAACCACCATATTGGATTTTCATCATAGTGATTGTGTGCTGAGGTGATGAACCAGCCTTTCTCCCCTGTTTATTTAAGCAGAAGGCCACATTTCTACACCTTGTATTTCCTTTTTTAAAAAAATACTGTGCGGAGATAGCAACTGGTGAAAATAAAAATGTAAAAATGTAATTCGCCTGCCATTTTGATTCACAGGCATGCCCATTTGAACATCAGATGTGGTTAGCTTCACATATCTGCGGTCTTTAAAATAATCCATGGAGACAAATGAAAGATGCTGCAAAATGGCGTTACTGCACACCAATCCATATTTTATTGCTTCATATAGGCAAGCCCTTAGATTTTCCTGTGAGCTTCTGTTCTGCTCAGCTGAGGTACCTGCTTACTTGGCTGGCCATCAGGATTGCTATTTCACACTTGTTTTGTCTGCTGACTTCCATAATTTCCTTAAGTGTCTCCATGAACTCCAATGTGGGCAGAGCTTGGGATAGGGTGTTTTTTTTTTTTTTAACTGCAGTTCCAAGAATCTCCCAAACAGCTGGGGAATCCTAGAAACTGCACCCGAAAAGTAACTTTTCCAAGCTCTGGATACAGAGAGAGAGAGAGAGAGAGAGAGAGGAGAGGTTGAGATTCAGCTTCACCCTTGTCCTCTCCAGTGATGCAGCAATGGAATGAGCTGCTTCTTCATCCTTTCCCGACCACCTTCTGCCATCTATAGCATTGCAAGTACAGTCCCACTGGAGGGCCTTCTCCCTTCCCATGAGACTCTCAGGCTGAATGAGGCCCCATTGCCTGGCTAATGAAGCCAGGCTTTCCTAATTTGCCTGTTGGCTCTCCTGCATCCTCAGCTCCTCACTGTCCCAGCTGGACTTGTGGGGCACTGCCATGCATATTTTGAAGAAAGTATCATCCAGATTAATCCAAGGGTGCATGCTACAGGAATGAAAACACACCCTATAATTTCTAGGCTGGCAAGAATTTATTATTATTAACAGGATCCCCCCAGCCAAAAAAAGATTATAAATAAAAGATTCTAAAGCCAAGGTGGGTAGGCTTAGTTTCAATGTGGTGTTTGGTGTGATCCCACGCAGCTGGATTGCCTCATTTAAAAGCTCTCTGTGAGTGATGAATTTAAGGCCTCAGAAAAAGCAATCTATGCCTTCTCCAGTACACCACCATGCAGAGAAAAATGGAAAGACAAAGAAAGAGAGAAATTTTAGAGAGGGTGAAAGGGATGGGGTTGCATACTTAAGGCTTTGGCTCTGCCTAGCATGGGCTTTGGCCCCAATCCCTACCATTGTGTGGCAGATCACTCCCGAGAGAATGTATCCCTCAGCAGAAAAAAAATGTTACCCACCTTTGTGCTGAAATGTATGCTTGAAGTTTTCCAATGTTCGTACTCTCCAACATTTCACAGATGAAATCCGGGAGACGTGTGGCCAAGCAGCATCAGAGTGTGAGCAAAATGGCAAAAAATATTAATGAGGAAGAACAGGCAAGCTAGGAGAGGTTGCACCAGTTTCCTTTTGCATAGATCTACTGGGAAGGGCAGGATTCCACCTCTCCTCTCCTCTTCCTTCCTCCCCCACTGTTAATTGAGTGCAAACTACTTTTGCACTTTGAATTCAGTTTGCAGCCATTGTAGTAAGCTGAGGACAAAGGGGAAAAGTGGGAGAAGAAGAGAGAAACTGGGACATTTTAAATGGATCTTAAAAAGTGAGAAGACAGAGGATTAATCAGGACTGTCCCTGCCAAACTGGGATAGCTGCAGGGTATGATGTCCAGATTAGCAAGGGAAAAGCATTCCACTGGAAAGAAACAACAAAGCCTTTTAGCATGATGTTATTCTGCACTTAAATATAAAGGACAGAAGTGCAGCTTCAATGAAGTTGAAAAGCATAATTATCTTGCCTGGTAATGGTCATGACTGAAAACTAATGCCGAAATATGAACTTCAAACAGTTTATTAGTCTTAGGAGATTTTATCAGACAGGAACACAAAAAGTGTTTCTGTCCCACAATATCCACTCATGCCCCTGTTCCAGAACAATCACCCACCCTCCTGTACTCAACTCCTCTCTCATCGGCCAGGCAGCTCAGGAGTAAATGGAGCTCTAACAGAGCTCCGTTCACTTCCTGGATCGAAATTCCACGGATTCTCATGAGAAGATGTGAGCATGGGGAATTCAAAAATAAAAATAAGAAGAACACAAAAAAGTGACAGCAAGAACAAAAGCACACTTTAAAATGTACAAATAACATGGGGAGGGTCATAAAAAGTGTGTCACTTACCTGGATGTCCCAATCTCACCCAGAACTGTTCTGGCAGGGACCGCCCATTGATGCTAGGATCTCGCCAACGAAACAGGGCACTTTGTCACACACAGGAAAATCCATCACAGAAACGGAATGGGGGATCTATTGATGGCTTCTCCCATCAATAAAAAGCAGCACCTGTAGAATGGCAGCAGAACAGGTGCATAACGATGGGGGAACAACATCATCTGGTAAGGGAGCCCTTTTCTGATCTCCTGATGTTGCTGTAACACCACTTTTGATATGTCTGATAATCTCCTTAGTGTTTTGTTTTGCTTTGTTTTGCTTCCTTCTTCAGAAAAAATTGTTTTTTCAAAAATGTGTGCATGCTATGGGCCACAAAAGCTATTTATTAGTGCTACTGGGCTCCCATTAAGATACCAGAATCTCTATAAAGAACTGTCCTGCTCTTCCACTGAATTTCCAGTGTGAAAGGAATTTATATGGGAGAAGAAAGATAAGGGGTTATTTGCACAGTCAAGATTCATCCCCAGTTACCTCAAGAATTTTCATCATTTGTTTTCTATACAAGCAAGGAATTTCCAAAGAGTTCCAGTGCCTTTGCTGATTATCTTGGGTTATTTGCAGATTACATGTTGCCTGAAAGAACTGTGAACTCAATTCTTCTCTTTACATGCTCACCTGTCTCAGAAAGGAATGAAAGAGATGAGCCACAAGTCATCAATCCTGATAGGGATGGTTGACCATCCCTATCAGGATATGACCTACAACATAATTGAATGCATGTCTACTCAGAAGAAAATTTCAGTGTTGGTCATAGGTATGTATGTATAAGATTGTAGACTTAACTGCTGATGTGCCCCTCATGTGTTGATGTTATATAGGTTAGAGTGATTCCGCGCTAGAGTCTTTGTTCAGAATTGTCACTCTTAAGCAGTCTGTCCAATGTAAGCAAAGCATTCTTAAAGCTTTTAATGGTATTTTATTTTAAAATAGATGCACTTTTTTTTCCAGATTCAGCCTACTGTTAATTTCAGTTGGACAATTAGTCAAAGACTTCCCTGTAGAATAGCTGCTCTGTGAATTCTCCAAAGAACTTGGGGATGTTCCTTTTTTGGACTACAACACCCAAAATCGCCCTTAAGGTTGTAATCAAGGCTCCAAAGGTGACATAAAATACTTCTAAAAACTTCCACAAAAATCCACAAAACAGTGATACCTTTATTGGGCCAACCAAACATGCACAAAATACATCACACAAGCTTTTGAAGCTTTTAAAAAAAAACCTTTTAAAAAGTTTTAAACACTTACAATCTCCATCCATTACAATCCCCCCAATTAAGATTAATATTGACAGACCTAGTAATTAGCAATAGCATAAATATACCACGAAACGACAAAAGCTCAACACAACAACATTTTTGGTAGTTTACCTTGTTGTGTCCTAATGTCAACAGATGCCTTCAGATACCTTGCCACACTTTGGAATTCTTGATAGACCTGTTCCAGACTGCATAATTTGTTCCAATAAAAGGTAGATGTTTATTTCAGTCCTTTAATTTGTAGCTAAAATGGGGAATCATTATTTCATACTCCCTGACCTCCAGAGATAATAAAGCTGTTTTTTCTCCCCAGAAGATTATGAGGTGGAAGCAACCTTGTGTCTTTTGAAGTCATTTTAAGGGCAGCTACAGTGCTTCTCTGGTGGCAGTCTAAGTTCCAAAGTTGCCTGGGGCCATTACACAGCTGGAAAGTGATTATTATATGCATTACTCATTAATGTGCACACAACATATTTCAAGTCATTTTCCAATTAGGTGTTTGAATAGTCTTATACAGAAGGTTCCTACAGATCTCTTGTCTTCCCTCACATGACAACTAGTAGCACCAGGAATTCTCAGTGGTGTGGGGATATCTGTCTGTGTTGTTAGTTGGATAGTAAAAATAAATCTGCAAAACAATGTGGACATCTGTGAAGAGGCATCTAATGTTTCACCTTTGTCGCCACCTAGTGGCAGAGAGAGAATTAAAAGACCGAGCATGCTCCTATGATTTCTTTCTCTGGGGCGCATGTGTATGTGTCTGTGCTTCAGGTCACCTGCTGACTTATGGTGGCCCCATTAATTTCATAGGGATTTCTTAGGCAAGGAATACTCAGAGGTCGTTTTGCCAGTTCCTTCCTCTGAAATATAGCCTACAGCACCTGGCATTCTTTGGCAGTCTCCCATCCAAGTGCTAACCAGGGTTGATCCTGCATAGCTTCCAAGATCAGACATGATCTGGTGCCTTTAGGGTATTTAGGTGCATGCCAGGCTATAAATGTATGCCAAATAAAATTCCAGCTTGGTGCCTAATCATTCAATGTGGGACTACAGCTCCCAGAATCCCTCTGCCAATGGGCCCATTGGCTTTGCTGGCTGGTGGATTCTGAGAGCTGTAGTTCACAAGAGCATTTTTTCCAAGCTCCATTTTATTTATGCACTGCTTTTCCACAGTAAATTGTGCCCAGAGCGGCTCACAAAAACATTAACTTAATACAATACTTAGAATTTGAGAGAGAAAAATCGATTTGTTCAGAAAAGATCAATAAATTCAAATAGAACAGAAAAGAACAAACACAACTCAAATGCTTAAGAAAATCTTGTAGGCATTATCAGAGCAGAGGCTCTTACTTGAGGAAGAGTACATCTGTGAGAAAAGATTATTCTGAAAACAACAACTGAATCTTTATTATTCCTTGTCTGCTTCTGACATGCAAAATGGCAAACTCACTTATCCTTCTAAACTTTTCTTTTTTAGACAAAGTCTCTTTTCCTCCCTCTATTGCCTTCAAAGAAGTATTAGAATTTATGTTTTCTTTCACTTGAGCTCAACCTTTGAAGCTGCTGAATTAGTGTACTTAGTCTTTCTGTCAGGCTGCAGCCTTTTCTTTTACAACTGGGTGCCGCTCAACTTTGTGCCCACGCTTATGCCAGGCTCTGGGATTTCATATGCTACTTCTTTTGAAGCTGCACACTGCTCTTGTGACTACCCATGCTTGCAGTAGGATTGATGAGAAAATTCTCACAATACATCATAAGGTCTGAACGACAACAACAAACACCCTGAAATTTAAAACTATCTCCATGTACAAAACACTGCAATCTTTAAAACTTATCTCTGAAATTGTATAGGGGCTTTCTTAACTGTGAGCTCTAGGGGCCAGCTCACCACTTCAAGCAAACCCACTATAAGTACCTTGGGAGCACTCTCAGGCTGCTTAAATATCAATTGCAATTCACTCTCTGTTTTCTGTAGCATTTTCGGAGCTGTACCAATACAGAAAAGAGAGGCTTTTCTTTGCAAACAACTTTTGAGGCCTAGAACTAGAAGCTTCTAGGTGGGCTGCCAGTGGTGACAGATGTGAGAAACATGCAGGTGCACTTTCAGCAGGATCACTTGAGACTGAACTTTAAAGGAACTTTGCAAGGTGTGGAACCTATTTGGGGGTTCAGCACCTTGAACAATTGCTTTAATGTTTGGACTGAGGACTTTATCACATTACACTTTATAGTGCTATTATTCCACTTTAACTGCTATGGCTGCCTCCTGTGGAATTCTGGGGTTAGTAGTTTAGTGAAGCCTAAGAACTCTCTGGCTGAGAGTTCCAAATGCCTCTCCCTAAACTGCAAATCCCAGGATTCCACAGAAGGCAGCAAGAGCAGTTAAAGTAGAATAATAGCACTATAACAGTGCAGTGTGATCTTGTCTTGAGGATTCAATTTACCCAACTCTTCTGACATCAGAGCCACTTGCTACCACTGAGTAGGGCTGCCATCTCCCTCTGCTACAGCCTGATAGCATGCCTGGAATGCCTCGTGATGGTGACAGGAGAAGGAGGAATCTCCTGCTCCAGTCTACAAAGGCAATCTTCTAGCAGGCTAGTGGAACAGTCAGACTTTTCATCTCATCCGCTTTTTGGTGTCTTGCTTCTAATTCACAAACAACCTTACTCTGAACTATTATACCACTCCGAGCACATCCCATCTTGCCATAGACTACCATGAGCAGACCTGGTCTGTTCTTGGATGGGAAGCCACCGAGGAACCCCACGGATCTTCAGGTAAGGCTAGAAAAGAATCTCTGGCTAAAATCTAGGAGAGTCAGTATTGGCCAGCATTGACAATACTGGGATGGTCTGACATAATATGAGGCCGTTTCCTATATTCCTATCTTTTTTTTTTTAATCTTGTTAAATGTTGCATCTGAAGGTGGGGGGGGGCTTAAAGTGTACTTTTGCAAAATTATATGAACAAAACTTCCCTCATCTAATTAAATATTTGACAGAAAATGACTGCAAACAATTTTCAGAAACCACCGATGTTTTATGATGAGGCAATGCCATAGGGAATAGGGAATTGCCACCTATTTATTTTGCCCATTGAGGTTAAACTTACAGGAGAATTGTACTTTGGTGCAATAGCTTATGTAAGGAAAAGAAACTGATAAATTAATTTTTATGGGAATTAGTCTCGTTATAAAAGATTTGGACCTGTGTTAAAATAAAATAAAAAAAGATCATCAACAGGACATTACCTCTGTTAGTACCAATTGAAAACTTACAAAACAGCTAGTAAGCTTTGTACACTTCTTCCCACTGTTACCTGAATTGGTGGGGGTGCTTTAAGACCCCACTCATGATGCCAAAACTATATTAATATTTGGGGGAATTATTATTATTATTAGCTCAAATGGAATGCTGCAAGAGGAGGGTAACTTCAAGACTTTTTCACCTATTTATACCAGTACTAACTGCAGAGAACTCCAGTTTAAAGTGAAATACATGGTTTTTATTGAAAATAACACACATGCAGAACAAGCTTACAAGAACCACCCAAGGCTATCCAAGAATTTAAGGCAGAAAGGTTGGCTAGAGGAATAGATTTGGGAAATAGGGCAATAGTTACCAGTCTTGAAGAGGGAAGCAAAGTACTCAGACAGAAGTTTGAGGGTGGCACTGGAAGTCCAATCTGGGAGCGTCATGACAGAGAGTGTGGCCGGGTGTCATCCATAGTGGCACACATTGCTATTGTTTGGCACTAATATTTATACTGTATGTCCTGAAGGGGTATTTGGGCTCAGAGCAAAGCTGAGATGGGTTTCCCACCATTTAAACAAAGGAAACCAAAACTTTGCTGATTGATTTTTGTGGCTGGGAGATAGGCATTGATGGATTTATGACAACCTTGCATTATAGGAAAGGAGAGGGTTATGAGGGATATTTCCTGGGATTTGGGGTTGTGTAGGTCACTTGTTTGTTTAGGATATGTGACTCATCACTAAAGGGCCAAGAAGGAATTAGCACATATTTCTGTAATGGTGTTGCTTACTAGGGGCCCTGCTTAATCCTGGCTTGGGTGTGTTTGCTAAAATATTTCTCAGGTCCTTGTGATCTCCATCTGAATTCATTTTTGGTCCACCCTGGTCTACTAGACCCCTTGAGATCTCCACTATCACCAATTATGAGATATTACAGGAAGGGGTTGTAAGGCATGGTAACACCAAGGCCTGATGTTCTGTTAAATGAAAATAAGAGAAGGGGAAATACAGTTGGTCCTCCATATCCACAAGTTCTGCACCCATGAATTCAACCAACCATGGCTCAAAAATATTCAGAAAAAATATTCTTAAAAGCAAACCTTACTGTTTGCCATTTTATATAAGGGACACTATGTTGCTACACCATTGTACATAATGGGACTTTAGCATCCACATATTTTGGTATCTACAGGAGCGGAGTGTCCTGAAACCAAACCACAGTGAATACTGAGGGCCCACTGTATTCTTTTTTCCATTGCAAGAAGAGGAACAGTATACGTACAAAAGAGTAGCCAAGTTTTCAGCTGTGCAATTCCACAGATTGGAAAGTGACATTTTTTTAAAAAGCAATTTATTAGGCAAGTCATTACAAAGACCCCCAAAGTAATGTCTTCTTGCTACTTCCCCACCTCACAAAAAAAGTTCATTATGTTGCTCACTGCTTTTTCACTTGTTAGAAAGTGGGCTGTTTTTTTTTTTAATGCTTAGAAATGCTTCCACACAAAATAAGAAAAAGTAAATGTTACTTTTTACAGGTGGAAAAGTAATAGTTACAGATGAAATATTGTTATTTTCTTTTAACCCCCTGAAACAATGCATTGTAGGTAACATCATTACTTGTACTCCATTACTTCCAAGCTCTCCCTGGAGAGAATAAACATAAAAAAAATCTTTAAAATGTGATAGACTTTTATATACGTATGCATTGATTAAAAGAAATTTTAATCAGTATGCTTTTCAGGGCATATTGCCAGACAAGGTGATGTACAGAAAAGATAAAAACAGTGAAAACAACCTGACTATTCAAAATGTGGACAAATTACCCCCTATGGCCTTCAAAGGAGCCTTCCCAGAACATTAAAAAAATAAAGAAAGGGGGGGTGGAGGGTGAGCATCCTCCTGGAGGGGAAATGTGGCCCTCTAGGTTTGGCATGGGGTATGCAGCATGTGGACCCAGTGTAGCTCCCCACCCCAATCTACAAACTAAAATAACATCTAGGGCTATCAGGTCCTGATCCTGAGTCTAAGGGCAAGGAAAAGGAATCTCAGGCCAAGAGTCCATTGAACAAAAAGGTGTGCACAGATAATATTTTTTTCATGGTGTGTGGGTTTTTTTATGTCAGTGCTGTACTTTATGCAGCTGTAGTTGATGCTTGATGTATCATGCATAATGATATCACCAGAGTTTTCCCCTTATAACATCACCAGGACCTGCTTTCTGTGACATCACTAGCCATCATCTCTAGTTTTCAGATCACAGTCCTAAAAACTCAGAGCTGGAGATTGTTCTGCTGTGGAAATCATACAGTTGGAAGAGACCACAAGGGCCATCCAGTCTAACCCCCTGCCATGCAGAAATACATAATCAAAACATACCCAACAGATAGCCATCCAGCCTCTGTTTAAGGACCTCCAAAGAAGGAGATTCCACCGTGCTCCGAGGTAGTGTATTCCAAATCAGAGTATGCCTTTTTGGCACATTTTGTGCTGCTGAACAGTGTGTAGAAAATTGTTTTATGAAAATACTAAATTAGGGTCCTGTGGCTATTAGGCAGCATACTTTAGACTGTTACTGAGTTATATTTAATTTCTTGAGTCTTAGGCATGCATTTAAAAAATAGTTTTTTTAAGAAAAAAATATTTCTCAAGCTGCTTTCAGAAGGAGAAAAAGAAAGCTAGCTGAGAAAGAGAGCTCTCGATGGTTCAATCAGTTCCTCCTAAAAGTTTAGATCACTTGCACAGGCACCGGTGGTCTTTTGTCCATTTTCTACTTAGGAGCTCTACATAACCTAACAGAGCAATGTTCATTTCATTCTGAATCTTTAAAACTCCTGAACAATGTGTTACTTAGTTGCAATGCAAATAAATATTCATCACAATGGCACATGAATAACTAATTGAACAGTTTTTGTTAATATTGTACTAGATATTCATGGACATGTGCCTTTTTCTATCATGAAAATACCACCCTAGGCTAGCTTTGTTTTTCTTGTCAAGAACAATTTGTGTACTTTCATTTAAATGAATATAAACTCCTATTCTCATGACAAAATAATTCGCCATTAATTTGGATAAAGAATTTCTTTATTCCCTTTGTGGTATGTTTTATTGAAAAAGAAAAGCCTAAACGTGTCTTGAAATTTCTCTTCGTGCATTATTGCTAATTTCAGCCATATATATATATGTATATATATATATATATATATATATATATGGTGTTTCTGGCATTATTAGATCTTTGTACACTGCCATGATTGTGCACAGAACAGATTTTATTTAAAATTAATTTGCAAAGTAATAAAAAGTAAGATTGCCTCATGGAAATTAGTATGAGAATCTGACTATTTCCCCTCAGGTTCCCTTGCTAATTTTTAAAGTCATTACCCTCTTCTATTTTTAAAAAAATCTCTTTATTTACTTCTATTGTACTCCAGGCTTGTGCTATTCAAATTCTGGTTCTGTAGAATCAGCCCTTAACCATGTTTACTCAAAACTGTATCCTACTGATTTCAATAGGCTCAACTGTTTGTATGTACATTTTGGAAATCATCATCATCATCATCATTTATTTATTTATATAGCACCATCTATGTACATGGTGTTTTACATTAAAAACGAGCAAAAACAAAACAAAATATTGTGTCCTGCCAAAGGCGTACAATCTAGAGTAAGTGTATACATAAGCACACACAGAGGGAAGAAAGGAATAATAAACAGAAGACTATAAAATACAATTGCAAAACAAATTATCCAGATAGCAACAACAACAACAACAATGTATGAAACAGCAAGAAAATATAAAAATAAAACAAACTGACCATTACATGTGATCAAAATATATAAGATTACAAAATAGTATCAAACTAAAATTCTAAAAGCTTTGGAAAACGGAAAAGTTTTCAATTAGGATTTAAAAACACTGAGAGAAGGGGCTGTCCCCCCTCAGGGAGGGAATTCCAAGTGTATGGGACAGTGAGTGAGAAAGGATGAATGAAGCCAAGCCAGGCAAGAAGAAACTCTTGGTTAGGTGAGAAGCCTAGAGTTCCTAGAATGCAGATCTCGAGCAGGCTGGTAAAAAGAAATGGGGACTGAAAATATCATCTTTATAGTGCAATACTATACAGATCTACTTAGAAGTAAGCCCCACCAAACTCCGTAAGACCTATGCCCAGATAAGTAGATATAGGACTGCAGCTTTAATGACTAGATCAGAGTATATATAATGGATGGTTGAACAAATTGATGCCTTGGTGTTGCATGTGCCTATAAGCTTGCTTTTGAGGTTCTAGAGCAAACTCCCCTTGATTCCCCTTCCTTTTCTAGCTAAAGAAGGGTGAGTTACTTCACCTGGAAGCCTCCAGAAGTGATAAATCGTATTTTAAATATATTCCAACCCCACCTTTACTGTTTAATGTTTAAAAATACATTTTTAAAAAGCCAGCAGTGGACTTTAGAGCACTTCCTGTTTTGTTTTTGTGGGGGCATTTTTAACAGTTTGTGCAATCCTCAAGAAGATATTCAGGGATAGAAAACTGGTCCAGATTTCTACTGAAATTCTTCATCCCTGATATAATGACTCACTGAAGACATAATGCTATAGCTTCTAAGAGCTTATCTGCATGGGCTATTTACTATGGCTTCCCCCTCTCCTGGAGCCCTGCAGTCCAAATGACACAGGGCTTTCCCCCAATTTTGCCCCCGGACAGTCCTGATGACACCCAGGGCAAAGCCAGGATAAAGCTTGTTAAGCTGGTTTATTAAAATACCTAGGAAAACCTGTGTCATTAAAAAAGAACAGATCAAGCCCTGTGGGAATGCAGGAGTCCATACCTGCACACCAGCCCATATTTGTAGCAGCTGC
This sequence comes from Gambelia wislizenii, assembly GCA_030847615.1. Taxonomy (NCBI): domain Eukaryota; kingdom Metazoa; phylum Chordata; class Lepidosauria; order Squamata; family Crotaphytidae; genus Gambelia; species Gambelia wislizenii. Next base: position 47,973,766 of record JAUMIR010000001.1, on the reverse strand, counting down.
AGCCGCCACAACCTCTCTGAAGCCAGTAAGGAGGCCCTCAGCATGTGATCAAGGCCCCCTGCATGTGACAAATCTTGATTGCACACTGAGGGCCCCCTTCCTGGCTTCAGAGAGACACTGGCACTAGTTACAGCTACATGCCAATGTGCAGGTATGGACTCCTGCTCATTTCGTGTAGGTAACTAGGGAGGGATAGGGTCAGAATATGCTGGCAGTAAGCCAGCATATTCTGGCAGCTCTAGACAAGCCCTAAGAGAGAGAAAAGTAAGCAGGTACAGCTCCCTCATGCCTGGGCCCCAACAGCTGGTGAGAGTCCCTCCTCCATTCCAGCTGCCACTGCTATGTCCTCTGAGGAGAGAAAAGCAACCACTGGCCTTAATTCCCATACCACTACCCCCTTTTTCTTATTTTGGATGCAAGCCTGAGGGTGGGGAATTGTCTAATTTGTGTGTGCACCTTCAAGTTGCATTTCAATTTAGGATTACTCCCCCCTCCATGTGGTGGCACTAGGGGGTGTGGAGAGGCTGAACCACACCAGGTGACACCATCAGAGGGAGGGGTGATACCAGCTTTAATAACGACATAGGTCTCCCCATGAATTTCATAGGGCTTTCTTAGGCAAGAAATACTCAGGACTTTATCAGACAAAGCTCCATAAATATTTCACCCCCACCATATTTTACAGTGTACTTGTCCAGGTACAATAAGCCTTTTAATCAATCTTACCTTTAATCACGAGAAAAAGCAGCCTCAGCATTACTGGAGCATGAATGCTCGCTCTGTTGCCTTCTGTGTTCATGATCTCAGTGATTCTTGCGAGAAGACGTGAGTGTGGTAAAACTTTAAAATACAGCAAAATAAACACACAAAACATACACAAAACCATAGAAAAACACTTTAAAACTTCAAAGTAAACTAGGGAGGTTCATAAAAAGCGCATCTCCTACCTGGTTTTTGCGTTTTCACCTGGAAGTGTTCTGGTAGGACCACCCATTGACAACGTAATCACGAGAGGACAATGGCGCATGTTTTCAAATGCTCACAATACTGGCAAAAAAAACCAACATGGGAGATCTATTGATGGCTTGGCCCATCAATAAAACAGAATGCATTTTTACCCAGATGAAAATGTGAAAGCACAACATGCACACCTTTTCCAGTTAATTTGGCATCCTTATGATGCCATTTTTGTTCCATCTGATAAAGTCCTCAGAGATGGTTTTGCCAGTTCCTTCATCTGAACTATAGCATTCAGCACCTGGTATTGATTGATGGTCTCCCATCCAAGTACTAACCAGGGCTGACCCTGCTTAGCTTCTACAGTAGTAAAATGTCCTTGCCCAAACTATGTAAGTCTAGGACACTCCCACTAACAATAAAAGACCTACCTTCCCACTTTTCCTCCATTTACCACTGAGTTTTTTCTTTACATAACTAAATTTTAGGTGAGTTATGTTCCAATGTTAAATTAACTATGCTCCTTAATTTGTGAATAAACTTCCTTGTCACTCTTATAGGCACTGCACTATATTGTTGTATTGGTTTTTGGTAGTAACAGGCACAATCTTTTCATCTGAAGATACAGCTTTGTACAGCTTAATGAAATGCTTCTCCTCCCAAGCTGACCTTTAGCACCCCCTCCAGCATAATTTGCAAATGGGAAGCCAGTGCATGCATCCATGTATGAATGCAAATGCATACAGAGATACATATCCACAGTCCTTTCCATTGTCATTTGAATGTTGCTCTGGACTGATTTTTACACACACCACTAAGGCTGACTAAGTGTTAACACAGGGACAATCCCATTGATTTCCCAGGTCTCTGCTGCTACTGCAGCCTGCTTGCTTCATCCATTGGCATGGGGTGGCAACTGATTTATTGGCTAGCTGTGCTATTGTTCATGCCAGAAGTTTGAGGGCATGGCCATCATATGGATGGTGTACTAAGGTAGGGTTCGGTTGGCTAGAGAGCAGGCATCAGCAGGTGGCCAATTGGTTGGCAGCCTAGAAGTCTTACCTTGCCAGTCCAATGAAGCAACACCAATATTTTCTATCCTACAGAAGTTCTGAGACTCAGTAAGTATAAAACCCAGAGGTAGTATTCTGACCAGGATAATGGAACCATGGAAAGGTCCTCCACATCATAATCATTAGCTTTGTACCCAACACACACACACACACACCACAGATGCAAATACTGTAGTGCCCTGCTGAATGATTGGCATCCACATCATAATCATAAGCTTTGTACCCAACACACACACACACACACACACCACAGATGCAAATAGTGCCCTGCTGAATGATTGACATCAGATATTAACTGGGAGAGGTCCAGGGATGTCACAAAGACCACTCTTTCTACAAAAAAGGGAGACTCATTTCAGAGCAAACTGCTTATGGTGTTACTTCCTATGGCCAAGCCTTCCATGAACTCCCCACTCCCAAAACAAGCACATAGGCATTCCCCTCTTTTCAATGGCTCTTTTGTGTGTGTGTGTGTTCCACTGTTTTGACAGATGTAAATTATAGACATGTACCACACTTTCAACCCCCGGTCTGCTCTTTTGACCACTGCTGTTGTCTACTCAGTGCACTGTTTTTTCTCTCCGTCAACTTGGTGCCATCTAATGTTCAGTCTGGCATTTGCAAGCTTTTAAAAAACTGGGTTCCACTTTTCAACCGATTCCACTTTCTGACAGGGTTGCTTTCCCTAACCCACCCGATAAGCAGGGGCTTCCTGCATTTCCTCTGCTAAAAAGAGAGAGGAAAACTGGTCTCTTAAAATTGGTATATTTTTGGCCTGGGCCTGGAGTACTGAGTAGGGATGGGGACAGAGTCAGAACATATGTATAATTGTCTGGAAATTTCTCTGCCTAATGCCTGAAAGGCATAATTTAATCTTTCTACAGGTGATGGGGTGGGGTGGGGGAAAGGAATGATTCAGTTATTGCCAGAGAGATTCAGCTCCCCTGGAAAGACAAACATATGCTGGACTGGAGCTTCTGACATAGCAGATTAATCATTGGCTATTTTTTCCCCCTAATATAAATGAAGCTTTTTTCCATGTAGTTTTAACCGAATATTGGCTTTTGATAGGTTAAACAAGTATGGTCTGAAAGTAAAACAACAACAAAAACAAAAGTGTCTTTCCTACTGACTGAAGCAAAAAGGAATAAAATTAATGTACAGCTGAAAGCATGGTTTGGTAGACACCCTAACAATCACTTGAGGCATAATCTACCATTTTTCAAGTGATATCCAGGGAGAGGGTGCAAGAGGTCAAAGGATTAAGTTGAAGACATTGGCATAGATCTGAAATTGCATTAGTGGCACTCAGAGAACCGAGTTTACCATTATTAGTCACATATGTATCCTTTATATCCTACAGGAAGCTGAAGGATTGCACATGGGGGTTATCGAGTTTTATCCTCACAAATCCCTAGTGAGTTGGTTGAAAGATAGTGGCTCCAGAGAGATCCTTGGCTGGACAAGGAATCCTAGCTAGATTGTCTCAGTGTGCGCACAAGACAACCTCCGTGAATAAAATCTTGCCAAATATAGCGTGGCAGGCTCCAAGCCTAAGCGCAAGAGGGACGGAAGATCTCGCAGCAGGGACGGCGTCATCCGAAATCGACCCCCTGCCATGCTGCTGTGACGAAACTGTGCCGGGTGATCCTTGTGCGGCAAGGATCATCTGAAAATGTCCTTAGAATCATACAGTTGGAAGAGACCATGAGGGCCAACTAGTCCAACCCCCTGCCTTGCAGCAATACACAATCAAAGCACTCCCAACAGATGACTATTCAGCCTCTGTTTAAAAGGAGGAGAATCCACCACACTCTGATGCAGTGTATTCCATTGTTGAATAGCTCTTACCATCAGGAAGTTCTTCCTAGGGCATCTAAGGAAGTCAAAATTTGTTTAGTGACACTTGCTTTAAACTTCCCTTAGCTTCCTTGGTAGCTGGGGCCACTTGCCACTTGGGAGGCAGTTTAGTCAAAATAGCAACCATTACTTGAGGTAACTCAAGTGGTAGGTGCTTGGCTGGAGGCTGCTTAACTTGCCCTTTTCCCTTAGCCACCCCACTGCCCTTCATAGGACTTTATCAGATGCACTAAAAACAGTGTCATAACCACACCACATAAACGCAAAAGGGTGTGCATATCAAGTGACATCACCATTTTACATGTATGTCCTGCCCAAAACTTGTACCTTTTTATTGACAGCTGAAACCGTCAATTGATCCCCCATGGGGCTTTACTGCCGGCATATGAAACCTTGTGCCATTTAACTCACGTGAATGCAGCGTGAATGGCCGGTCTGGCACAAATACTTCTGGGTGACATAGTGACATCCAGGTAAGTGACACACTTTTTATGACCCTCCCCAGGTTACTTTAAAGTTTTTAAGTGTATCTGTGGGTGTGTTTTTCTTACTTTTTGTGTGTTATTTTTTTGTTTTATTATTGAATATCCCATGTGATGAAGTCTTGTGAGAATCTGCAGGATTTTGAATGAGGAAGTGAATGGAGCTCCATTCACTTCCTCTTCATTGCCAGAAGCCTTTGCTGGGAGACAAAGGTAAGTGTGGTGAGAGGCGTTCTTTTGCCAGCATAAAAATGGCTTTAATTATGCCAGCAAAGTAACATTTTTAGAGGCTAGTCTGATAAAGTCCTTAGACACCATGAATGGCCAAAAGGACTAACTACTAGTCCAACATGCAAACACTCAAGTCACACTTAAGAGTCCTTCAGCTGGAAGTATCCCGGCTTCAAACAGCTGGCTCAGTAGAGGCCAAAAGAAAGACACAGAGGAAAAATGAAATATTCTGTTTTAGGCAGACAGAAAGAAGGTAAGTGTAACCCACAGTCCACAAAAAGCTATCCCACTTGGTTCCAGTGCATTCAGAGCACTGACCTGTCTCGAGAGAGAAAGGATAATTCCAACTTCAGGGACCTGGCAGAGAAAAAAATAATATTCTTGTGCTTTCAGGGAGCTACTATTGTTGTGAGACTGATGTCTTTATAAATTCAACACAGCCTGCATTACATACCTGTTAAACTGTTTTGTATGTCACTCTTCTACAAAGGAGAATGGCCTTTTAAAGCACTATGTTAATGATTAAGAACATAAGAAGAGCTGTGCAGACGAGACAAAAAAACCTGTCTAGGTCAACATTCTGTTCATTCAGTGGCCAACCAATTGCCTACAAGCAGGACATTACTACCTCTCACTAGTGCTCTGCAGCAATGGATAAACAGAGGCATTCTCCTTTCATTGGAGGGATTATTTCCTTCCTGACCAATAGCAACTGATAGCCTCATCCAAATAATTTTTTTCCACTCCTCTTTTCAAACCTTCCAAGTTGGTGGCCAGCAGTACTTTTTGCAAGTAGTAAATTGAGCAGTTTAACTAGGTGCTGTGAAGATTTACTTCTGTTTGTCCTGAATCTCCCACCATGAAGCTTTAGTGGATGCATCACTTTTGTATGTGCTTGCATGGAAACTTATTTGCCATCTTAATGCCCAGTAACAAAAATCTGTTTTTTATCTAATCATCCTTAATTATTTGTATGTATCAGCAACCTTTGCCACCTGATTCATAACTCCAGGTCATTTGTGAATAAGTTTTTAAGAACACAGTCTAAATCCAAATGCTAACTCTGACTAGAATGGACTCACTGAATCAACAGCATTTAGGTAAATGTTGACATACCACTCTACAGGTGATCCAATGGGTGTACTCTAGTTGAGACAAGCAGATGGCTTTGGCTCCATCTCTCCAAATACAGATCCTTAAAACACCCCATACTGGCAATTCACCATTGCAAGAACTGACCTTTCCTCCTATACTCTGCTTCCCTTTTTTAAAAAAACCAGTTTCTAGTCCATAAGAATTCTTCTGTTATCCCATAATTACTAAGTTGTCTTTGGAATCTGGATTTTGTCAAAATGTTCAAAACGTTCAAGTTTAATATCTCAAAGAAAAGTCTTTCATGGTCAAAACACAAACATAAATATTGAATTTTAGTAGTACAGTATTAGTGTTACATCAATGTGTGTGGCACTTTTAGAAGTATATGAAAGCAGGTATCACTGCCCTAAGGATCTTACAGCCAAAATATTGACACAGTGGGAGTAGCAGAGGAAAGAGAGGAAAAGGAAAGCAAGGGTAAATAAAGGAAGAATGTCCCTTGGATCCAGACCAGTCTTTCTTTGAAGAAAATCTTTCATTCTCAATGGCACAGATAAGGAATGTAAGGAGTAGAGGACTACTACTACTACTATAGTTGGCTCTTTCTATCCAGGCAGGTTCAGTTCCACCTCCCCCCGGCAGATGGGGAAAATGTGCCTGCTCAAGTCCCATATTCATCAATGGTTATGTGTGCACGCAGCTGCACGCTGATGTGCCCACATACACACACCATCTGTGGATGCTCCAATCCTGGTTGGCTAGCCTACTGATATGGTGCCCCCCCCTCCCGTATTATTATTCTCCACCCTATAGCAAAGATCTCAGAGTGGCTTATAGACAATAAACAATAAAATAATTAAATACATTAAAAACATATTAAACAGCAATAAAAAAGTTTTAAACAGCTTTACAACTATATTTGGGATGAATTAATGAGATCCATAGGCTTTGATGAACAGCCAAGTTTTAACTTGGCACCTATTTATTTATTTATTTTCTGCGTTTCTTCCTATGACGGGACCCAAGGTGGCTCACAACATTTAAAAACAACAATAGTTCAACATAGTACAATAAATAAGAATTGGCACCAGGCCAAGAAGAGGGCATTCCACAGTTAGGGGGGCATGGCTGAGAAGGCCCTCTCCCATGACCCAAATATACCCAAATATATCCTGGGAGCAGGAGTTTCCATGAACACAGCTCTGCTCATGGCAGTTCTGTAACCATTCCTAAAGCATTTGGGGCAGTTGCCTATTCTTAAGCTAGGTAACTATGGGTGTCATGACCCATAAGTCTGATGAAGGTATGGAATCAGAGGAGGAGGACATGGTAGAGAATGGCCCTATGGATCCTTGCACAGATTTATCTACACCTGTGCCAGCAGGGAACCTTCCCAACGTAGAATCATAAGCAGAGGAAGAGCCTGGTCCTTGTGGGATGGCACTAGTCCCAGCAGTGAGCCCTGCAAACTCAGATGAGGAGGAGGAACAGAAGATGGACTTACCCATACCTTCCTCCAGCCAGCAGTGATCCCAAAAGGAAGCTAGGAGGAGATTGATGAGTTTTATCTGAAACACCAGCTCATTAATGACCACCTGACACAGCCTTGATTGCTATATATATGCCTTGGGGGAGCTATGGAGCCTTTGTCAGAGATCAACTAATCTTCCTGGTGAAAACTTCCTGTTGGTTATCCTTGACTACAGGTTCCTTCTGTTTAAACCATGGACTGGTCCTGACTATGCTGTTGCCTAATCCTGTTGACCTCCGGACTTGCTTTTTGGTCCCATGCTGACTTCTGTAAGCCTTGAATAGACTTCTGTAGCTCTTGGATTGTTTGCTAGACTACTCTTTGCATATCCCTGCTTATTTCTGTCGACTCTTATCTGGACTTTACTTAAACTGTGTTGTTATTAAGAGTTGGCTGATTTCCCAGATATTGTTTATACTTTTGCTGACATTTGGCTCCTTTCCTGGACAATAGGGCAGACATGGTAAACCTGTAGCCCTCCAGACACTGTTGGACTCCAACTCCAATCAGCCCACCAGACATGCATCCAAAAATGACCTTGGAAGAACTGGCATCTGATGACCTGCTGTCACTTTAGAAGTACATCTGGTTCTATTGTTGATGCAAAATATTTTGATGGAAAAATCATGCTAGGCAGCTAGCACCAGGAAGGAAGGAAGGAAGGAAGGAAGGAAGGAAGGAAGGAAGGAAGGAAGGTGGCTAGGTCCAGGTTTTGAATAACCTTGGATCTCCTGTTTTAAAATACTAATTCCATGTAGATCTGAAATCTTTTAAAAAAATACCAAAATGAGTTGGGATGTACCATCTATCTCTTCTTAGACTTCACCAAAAAAGATCAATCATAGAATCTTAGAGCTGGAAGAGACCACAAGGGCCATGCAGTCCAACCCCCTGCCATGCAGGAATAAACAATCAAAGCATTCCTGACAATGGCATTTAAGAATAGATTTGAAGGAAATAAGGGGGGCAAGGGAGGTAATGTAATTATTATATGTAAAATCATATTTCCATGTGTATACAGTTTCATTTACTCAGGAAAAATACCTCTTGAAATGTTTTTGTGTTTGTTTTAAAGTGACCTTCTGGTGAACACTTTTAAGTAAGTAACCCACTAAGCTGCCTATTAAACTTTTTAAAATTCTATTTCATCAAAGTAAAAGGCACTTTTCAAGACTATTTTGATTTTTGGATTCACCTCCCCAATAGATGAATGATTCCAAGTTCACTTCATCACCTTTTATTACATAAAAGTGCTATGCCACCCTGACATTTAATTATGTCTTTTATATTCACAATAAGATATTTATAATGGGAGACTTAAACTTTCATGTATCTTAATTAAAGAAATTTTCTAAACCAGTTGTAACCTGCATTTGGCCTTATGATGCCTCCTGGAATAACAATGATCTGGCAGTTAATACATAGAGGTTCACAACTGATTGTTGCTCCTCTTCTTTGGAATATTAAGTAGGGCTGATTAATTATTATTCAGCCTGCTTGCCTCTTGCACACAGGACATCATCTTTGCACTGGGCTCCCAGTAGACAAAAGAATAATAGTAGTTTAAATGAAAAGCTTTTGAAATCGCTTTGAGAGAGGTTGAGATTATAACTGTGGAAAAAACACTGTGCATAGGACAGAGGCATTTAGGAAACTGTATTGCAATCAGACGAATTCCTGGCTATTTTAAGTATCTTAGAAGCAATACTGCCCTACTTCTGATTGTTGTTATTTTTTCCTTTAAGGTGCCAAGTTTTAAAATATATACCATCTCTAAGATCTGAAGGGCTAATCTGCGCAAAAATTAGCTTCCATTGCTGAATTAACTCCACTGCCAATGCAAAAAGCTTCTGTAACAAGATTCCTTTCAACACTTTCAGCTGCATAAACAGTCCTCTTGCAGTATATACACAAAGCCTAAAAGTGATTTATATGCTTTCAGGTTTGACAGTTAGGCGGACATCAAGAGAAGCAGATATCTGACTTCATCCAGAAATTTAGACATCATTGATAATATTTTTCAGGTAGGAAAGCTATAAGTGAATGGAGTAGTAGATGCACAGCCTTCTGTCATACTGATAGCTTCCTGGGTTGCATTTGAATCAACTATTCACATAGTTGCCTTGGATTTGGGTTGGTCTGGAATCCTGTTGGGGCCTTATCCTAGAGCAGTGGTTCTTAACCTGTGGTCTGCAGACCCCCAGGGAGCCATGATGTCCTCACAGGGGGTCTGCAAAGGATTGAAGGCTGCTCAGCCCACGTGACAGGAGCCAAGGCAAAGGCTGGCTGGTTTGGCCTGTTCATTGCTGTTCAGTCCATTCCAGGCACAAATTTGCAGGAAGAAGCAGAAGAAAAGTCTTGCATAGTGTAATTGTATTATTATTATTATTATTATTATTATTATTATTATTATTATATCTTACGTCTTGGGGTCCACGTCAACAAAAGGTATTTAAAGGGGTCCCTGGTAAATAGAAGGTTAAGAGCCACTGTCCTAGAGCAAATATGTTACCAGGGGCGCATTCACACTGTATAATTATAGCACTATTATTCCACTTTGACTGCCACCTTTCCATCCTATGGAATCCTGGGTTTGTAGTTTGGTGAGACAGTAGAATGCTCTGGCTGAAAATTCAAAATGGCCCTCCCAGGAAGAAGCTGGTGAACATTGTACTCTGGTTGGAACGATTGCAAAGAAGAGGAGAAGTAGCCAATCAAGGTCATCTAAGGCAGACCAGAACTTAAAGGAAGAGGATGAGCATACAAAACTCTCTGGCCAAAATCTTGGATTCTGAAGGGTCTGAGGGAATGGTTGTACCTGTCTTGGTCAAAGATAGTTAATGAATTCACTAGGTTTGGAATTTGTGGTCTTTTAAAGGAGGCCAAACAGACCCTTAAGTTTTGCTTGTGTCTTCCACAACCTTGTCTCTCTGGCTTTTCTTCGCAAACGAAGATTCAGGAAGGACTCATCCCGCGCCTTCTGCAAGCGCGCTGATGACTAAAAAGGCCAATCCGAGATAAACAAGTCCGGTTGCAAAAAGCGCAGCAGAAGGTCTCCTTGGGTGATGTTTTTGGGTTGTGATTCTTTCTGCGTTGTCGTTTCTCTTCAAGACTTGTTCGTCGTGAGTTCTCAAATAAGGCTGCAGCATTGTGGATAGTGCGTCTCCATGCCTCCCGATGTGAGGCCAGGGCGGACCACTGTTGGTGATCAATTTGGCCAAGCCTGAGATGTTGTTTCAGGGAGTCTTGTATCGCTTTTTTGGAGCGCCCCTCTTACGCTGACCCGTGGCGAGTTCACCGTAGAGTAGTATTTTTGGGAGGCGATGGTCCTCCATCCTAGAAACGTGCCCTGCCCAGCGCAGCTGTGTTCTCAATATCATGGCCTCAATGCTGGTGATCCCTGCTTGTTCAAGGACAGCAACATTCGTCACATAGTCAGTCCAGTGTATATTTAGGATTGTGCGTAGACAGCGCTGATGAAAGCGCTCGAGGAGTCGTAGGTGGTGGCGATAGGTGACCCATGTTTCAGATCCATAAAGGAGGATAGACAGTACGATGGCTCTATACACACTGATTTTTGTGCTTTGCCTCAGGTGTTTATTGCTCCAGACTCTTTTGTGAAGTCTTCCAAATGCACTATATGCCTTTGCTAATCTGTGATCGATCTCTTTGTCAATCTTGGCATCTGAGGAGATGATGCTTCCCAGGTAGGTGAACTGCTGAACGGACTTGAGCACTGATTTGCCGACGGCAATGTGGGGATGGTGGTGTTCGTCCTGTGGTGCAGGCTGGTAAAGAACTTCTGTTTTCTTCAGGTTGACTTCTAGCCCAAACAGCTCTGCAGCTGTTGCAAAGCAGGACGTTAGGCGCTGCAGAGCTGCTTCTGTGTGGGCAACAAGGGCAGCATCATCGGCGAAGAGCAGCTCACGGACTAGATAGTTTAGAGTCTTAGTGTGAGCCCTCAGACGGCTTAAGTTAAACAAGCTACCATCAGTACGGTAGCGTATATAGATGCCGTCGTCTTCTTCAAGCTCTGCCATAGCCCTTTGGACCATCGGGGTAAAGAAGATTGTAAATAAAGTTGGTGCAAGAACACAACCTTGCTTCACTCCATTAGTTATTAGAAAGGGCTCTGAAAGAGCATCGCCATATCTGACTTGACCACGCTGGCTCTCATGTAGCAAGATAATCATTTTAAGGAATTTGGGGGGACAGCCTAGTTTTTCCAGGATCTGCCACAGACCTTTTCTACTTACAGTGTCAAAGGCTTTGGTGAGGTCGACAAATGTTACATAGAGACCCTTGTTCTGCTCCCTACAATTTTCTTGCAGTTGCCTAAGGGCAAATACCATGTCTGTAGTACTCCTATTGGCTCTGAAGCCACATTGGCTTTCAGGGAGAAGTTCTTCTGCAATAGCAGGAACTAATCTGTTCAGGAGTATCCTTGCAAGGATTTTTCCAGCAATAGAGAGCAGTGTTCTGCCTCGATAGTTTGAGCAGTCGGATTTTGCTCCTTTTTTCTTGTACAGGGTGATGATGACTGCATCTCGGAGGTCTGATGGCAGTTCCCCTTTTTCCCAGCAATTCACAAGGAATTTGTGGAATTTTTCGTGGAGTGCATGACCTCCGTGTTTCCAAACTTCAGGTGGGATTCCATCAATCCCAGCTGCCTTGCCGTTTTTCATCTGCTGTATGGCCATAAGGGTCTCTTCCAAAGTGGGAGCTATGTCCAATTCATTTCTCATTGGTTTTTGTATCATATGTTGGATAGCTGAGCCTTGGACTACTCGGTTGGTGCTAAAGAGACTTTGAAAATGTTCAGCCCAACGATTCAAGATGGAGGCTTTATCAGTAATTAATGTTTGACCATCTGTACTGTATAAGGAGCTTTGGACCTGATAAGTAGGTCCAAACACTGCTTTAAGAGCTTCATAAAATCCTCTATGATCACCCTGATCTGCACAGCGTTGTGTCTTTTCTGCTAAATTGATCCACCACTTGTTCTGCATGTCTCGGAGTTTTTGTTGTAGTTTGCTACATGTGAGGCGGAAAGCTGCTTTTCTTACATGACAGGTTGGCTGGGCGAGGTATGCCTGGTGAGCAGCTCTCTTCCTTGCCAACAGCTCCTGGATCTCTTGGTTGTTTTCATCAAACCAGTCTTGATTTTTCTTGTGGGAGAACCCGAGGGATTCTTCTGCAGACTGGAGGATACTGTTTTTGATATGTTGCCAAAGCACTGTAGGAGAAGGATCTGTAGGATGGTCTTCAAGTTTCGTTTGTAGGTTTGCCTGGAAGTTGTCTCTCATGGTAGCTTGTTGAAGATTGTTGACTTGGAGCCTCTTCTTTAAGATGCCACCCCTCTTAGGTTTGAACTTAAGATGAAGATTTAGTTTACATCTGACGAGGCGATGATCTGTTTGGCATTCTGCACTGGGCATCACTCGGGTATGACGGACATCACGAATGTCTCTCTGACGGACCTTGTACTGTTTTGAAATATTGTATCATTTTGCTGATTAAAAGTCACCATTATGGCTGCATACTGACTGACAAAGAGAGAGAAGTGTTCAGTTGATCACTCTGTGATCCAAAGATGCTGTTCCTTATCATTACCATTTCCTATACATAACTCATTATCTGGCAACTACATGATGTCATACTATAAGAGACAGAACCTAATCTTGGGGTATTTAGTTGTGCTCAATAATTTAATAAGTATTCCTGGCATAGGTGGTGGTCATACCAATGGGAGCAAAGGTATCCAGACTTACCTGGGGATGCCTGTTTGCAGCCAGGCAATGGTGAAAATGGGCTCAAAGAGGGGTGGCAGTGCTGGGCACCAGGGTTCTCTGTATTTTTCTGGGCTTCTGGGAAGAGATGGAAAGGTTGGATAATCAGAGGATAGATTGGCCAGGTGCTGAATGGTAGGCTGACTTGATTCACGAAGGCTTCAATCCGGTCAGCTAGGAAATGTACAACCACCCACTTGAGTGACATTCCACATTCCTTCTGGGCACTGGCTACAAGTTTTGTCTAGAGAGGATTCCCAAGCCAATCCTTCTCTGTCCTTAGCCAGACAGTCAAAAGTAGTTCCATGTAAGCCCCCCCGCACACACGCATGCACACACTTACACACTTCTCAGGAGTGTTCTACAAATTCTTGACTGCCTGCCAGAAATGTCATTATGCAGTGGTTGCAGTTTCTTAGAAGTTGAGAAAGTGGAGTATTCTATTCAGAGTTGTGTACACCCTGTGACACCAACATAAATTATTATGAAAGCAGATCTGTTGCTACAGAAGTTGAGCAGATGTAGTCCTTAGTGATGGTCAAGGAGTTGGAGTCACTGTTGTGCAATGGGAAAGGGCACAACTTGACTCCCCTTTGCACAATCTGTTGTGCAGTGGTGTAATCCAGTAATTCCAGCACAGCCAGGGCCGGTTTAACCTGTCTGCCAAATCAGCATTGGCAGGGGGCCCCGAGGTCAAGAGGGGGCCCCGAGGTCAAGAGAGGGCCCCGTGTTGGCCTCCTTAATATGAAAATAATGGGATTTCTGGTTTAAAATACCATAGAGTTGCCTTGGAAGGCCTAGAAAAGGGCTAGGGAAGACACATTTTCTAGGAAGACTCTATGGTAAGTGTGCTGTTTTGTGTCCCATGGATAATGAATCCAGGGATACGGGGGTCCTACTATAATCTGAACATCCTGTACGGTGAATAGGTTAGGTTACATTGATCTGAGATAAACATATGGGGGCCCCAAAGTAAAGCATTGCAGGGGGCCCCAAAATTCCTTAAACCGGTCCTGAGCACAGCCACACTGGTTTAATTTCACCACAATGAGCAGGGTATATGTTGTAGAACCCTGTTGTCCAGGCCATCCTATAAACATGGGACTGGTTCACAATATGAGGTATCCAGTGATTGGGAGGCCAAAATAGAATGGAATATTGGTAGCAGGTGTTATGTGTAAGAATACAAATAATAATGGGAGAGTTGTGGGAAGTTGTGTGAGAGAGTTTTATGTAATTAAAAGTTAGTGGCTTTTTCAGAATGCTGTTATTATAAGCTCTGAAAATTCTATTCATCACAGAATCATGACAATTTGCTCATCAGCAAGAAAGTTGCCATGCAGGAATCTTCCTTTTGAAAGGTTTTATCTGTCCATGCCACGGAAAGCCTGCCATGACTTCATTTGGTTTTAAGTGTCTGGTTTAATTTGCATATTCTTTACACCTCTTTCAATCCTCTTTCACCAATAGGTTTCAGGAACACTGAAATTCAGGACAATATGGATCAGTGGCATACTGAGCCTCTAGATACTTTCATTCTGTTTAGGAAAAATGTTTAGCAACAATGGGCTGAATATGGACCATCAGCATATTGATGGATAGAGATGCGGAGAGGGAGACAAGTTTTGGGCAAATGGACATTGGGATATGTTTCTGTGTTATGGTGATGTGGCACATAACTCTGTTACCATAGAGACTGGTAGACTTATGTGCAAAAATCTGTTTCCACACATGGATTCTTTGAGATGAACTGGAAAAAATTTGATGCAAACCAGTAACTATTGCATATGCAACTACAGCAAATCTAAGTGAAATTATTTCTGTCAATAACATAGCACTATTTCGTGGAGGTTGAGCTCTATTGTGCCTCAGATCCAGAGTCTGGAAAAGTACTTTTCTTAACCACAACTCCCACACCTCCCAGAATTCTGGGAACTGTATTCTAAAGATATTCAAAGTCTGCTAAATTCTAAATGTAATACACATGGAGAGATATACATCCAAGTCCAATTTCTCACATATAATAAATTATCAAAGGAGCACACCATAGAAAAGAAAATATGAAGTGCTGAAAATAATGTGGACGAGACTAAGGCAAGAATGGAGATATAACTTCAGAACGTTCTGTCCATTAATTACTTATAAAGGTTGAGAACAATGAGATAAATGAGGAGGTTAAGTTTGGGATTCACTTCTGGTTGTACACTGAGTTATAGGAGATTATCAGATGAGCGTCTAAAAACATTCTTTTGGCACTATATTTTACAGTGTAAATATCCTGGCATAATGACACTTCTTTTCACATGCTGCGGTAATCATGAGACATAGATTCCCCTGAATTCTGGCAATACGACTGCTCGTGTTGCTTACTTCCATGTTTTTGCATGGGTGAGATTTTGGCAGTTCTTGCAAGAAGATGCGAGCATGCTTAAAAGTCCCAAAACACCTAAATTAGCAAACAAAATGAACACACAAGCACTGAAACACACTTAGAAACTTGCAAGCAAGACGGGGAGGTTCATAAAAAGAACATACCATACGTAGTTTTCATGTTCTCATATTGGAAGTGTTCTGGCAGGGAACACTGGAATCATGCCAGCAGAATGGGGCATGGTTTTGCACACAAGCACTACCACAACAAAAATGGCATGGGATATCAATTGGCGGCTTCTGCCCACTAATAAAAAAGAACACCCTCTTGACAGCAGCAGAACGCTTGCAGAATGCTGGGGCACAACATCGTAGGTTAGGGAAGCCCTTTTGTGGTCTCATTTTGACGTTATAACACTGTATTTGCCACATCTGATAATCTCCATAGACTACACTTTTTTTTCTTTTTTTTTTCTTTTTTCTTTTTTTTTTCTTTTTTTGCTGCTACAAATACTTTTTGTGCTTTTTAACGTAGACAGCTGTTGTGGGTTTTTTGTTTGTTTGTTTATTTGACAAGTTTTTGTTTTAAACAATAAGTCCCCCTCTGGGACATGTCACTTGGAGCTTGTGTTTGTCATGCTTATAGTGCAGGGGAAAACACACACTAAATTCAGTCTTTAAATTAAGCTGTAACCAAGCTTGTATATTCATTAGAGGAGAAAAATTCTCTTCTGAGAAGTTCAAATTGTTTATTGATTTTCATTTCTGTGTTCAAGTGAAGCTTGAGTAAGTCTGTCTTACTGCAGTCCCTCTGGGGCAGCACAGCCAACAAGTGCATCACATTTTAACCTAAGTGAGCAGTTACCAACAAAAATCTGAGAATTCCTTTAAAACTATATTAATAAATAGCTTAAGGGTGAGATTTCCAGTTCAATAAAGTTGTTTCAATTGCCAAGAAAAATAGCAGTCTTGAATTCTAGGCTACATAAGTATCAATATTTGTAAAAAGCCTAAAATTGAAATCAGGTAATTGGAAAGTAGAATTAGTAGCATGCTGTGGAGGAAGTAAAAGGTGATGCACAGTTTTATTTCTTAAATATCATGATGTCAAAATAATGATCTAAGGCAATGAGCTTGCTGTTGTCTGTTATTGTCTGAGTTCACTAATGGAAAATGCAATAATTTACATTGCCAGCCAATTGTTCTTCTCATGCTTGAATATCATTCTGCGTTGTCCTGCTCCAGATAGAGGCTATATGTACAGAGATGTAATCTTCTGCAAATGTTTCTGTGCTAGGTAGGAAAACATGCAAGCAGATCACCAGTGTGTTGAGCTGCCATCTTCACATTTATGTGAATAAGCTGTAAGCTTTTGTCTTTCTACTCTGTAAAAGCATTTTGATTTAGCTTTATTAATTTCCTCCCCCGCACACACATACATTTGTTTGAATTGTTTTCAAGTGCTCTGTTTGTTGTAAATTCTGGCTGGCTTTGAAATTATTTTTATTAACATCTGTTTCTGCTTTCCTATCCCACTTTTTGTTTATGAATTTAGTATTATTCCATACACAAGGTGACTAGATGCAAAGCAAATGCCACACTAGATTTCAAACTCTAAATGGTGTCTTTTGAAGTTAATTCATTTTTTTTTATCAACACCTCTATGTTTTTGCTTAAAAGTATGATTCTTATAAAATAGCAGTACTAACATCTTGTATTCAGAAGAAGACTAAGACTTGGAAGGGCAACTAAGAAGTAACTGGACGAGATTCTGAAGTAGAAAGATATATCACTGAATACTACAGTTAGGATGGTCCAAGCCATCATATTTCCCATTTCTGTGTATGTTTGTGAAATCTGGACAGTGAAGAAAGCTGATAAGAAGAAAATCAACTCATTTGAGATGTGGTGCTGCAGATTGCTAGAAAGACAAATAAATGGGTCCTAGAGCAAATCAAGCCAGAACTCTGCCTAGAAGCCAAGATGACTAAACTGAGGCTGTTGTACTTTGGACATATTATGAAAAGATATATCTCACTAGAAAAGAAAATAATGCTTGGTAAGGTGGAGCACAGTAGGGAAAAAAAAGGAAGCACACATTCCAGATGGATGGACTCAATCAGGGAAGCCATGGCCTACAAGACCTGAGCAAGGCTGCTGAAGATAGGGTAACTTGGAGGTCTCTCATTCATCGAGTTGCCATAAATCAGTCAATCTGAGGACAGTTAACAACAACGACAACAACAACAGCAAGATTTAATCAAAGAACGGAAGCGAAACTTGGTCTTACTCCACTGCTCAGTCCTATCTGTCCCCTTTTCCCTTTTCTCAATTATCCTTGGGCAACCTTTCAGGTTTTGTTCAGGTATATATATACATATAAAAAGAAGAAATTAGCAATTACTTCACCAAGCATAGCTGTTTGCATGAATGTTATGGTGGCCTCAGCACTTTAGTAATGCTTCTTACATTTGTTTCAAAATAGACAATAGTCACCATCTATTTCATATCACTTTTCATGTAAATATTTCAAATGTTGATGTGCTTGATATTTTGTGTGTTGTATTTTTTGTGTTTTATTCTTTTGCTTGTATTTTGAAAACTTTGCATCTTGCAAAGTCACTCAGGCTGAATCCACAAGAGGGCTATATCCCAGCTCCAGTGCTCAGTATCCTGCCCTGGTTTGACTCTGTTAACTTCACACTCACCCACAATAATCCAAATCCAAATTAGTTTTGAAAGCCACACATTTCTTCCACTAGAAATTACATTGGTACAAAATTGGTACCATGTTCATATGTTCAATGTATCAGATTGTTGTAGGTTATATGACTGCAGCAGCAGTGGAGTTTTTTCTTCCTGCCATGCATGCAGATATATGTGCTGTATGTCTGCATATCCATATAAACCAATAGTCTTTCTTGTTTTCCTGCCATTCTTATCGCCCACCTGAACTCACTTTGGATGGCATCTCATATATGGCTCCCTTGCATGGTTGGTTCATGTCTTGAGTAAGCTGACTCCTCAGCAAAGCTGGAGGTAAGTTTTCCTCTTTTTGGACTACAACTCCCAGAATCCCTGAGCCAGCCATGTAGTCCAAAAAAATCAAAGGCACTTTCTCCCAGATCTGGTCCTCGCCTGCAATATTAAAACCAGAGAGAGCCTTACTAGAAAGTACAGTCGTCCCTTCACATTCGCGGGGGTTAGGTTCCACGGACCCCCGCAAATGTGAAAAAACTGCAAATATTGCTTGCCCCCCCTCCCCTGCCAAAGTGACCATGAGGGCTCCGGAGGCCCCATGATCACTTTCCCCGGACTCCCACTCCCTCCCAAGGCCTTCACAGGGCCTCCGGAGATCCTCCTGAGGCCCCGTGGATGCCTCCGTGGCCCTCCCCCTCCCACCCAGGGCCTTCATGGGGCCTCTGCAGCCCTCCCCACTCCCTCGTGAGGCCCCGTGGAGGCCTCCACAGCCCTTCCCTCTCCGCCCCCAAGGCCTTCACGGGGCCTCTGCAGCCCTCCCCACTCCACCCAAGGCCTTCATGGGGCCTCGCAAGGCCCCGTGGAGGCCTCTGTGGCCCTCCCCCCTCCCCACCAAGGCCTTCACGGGGCCACTGGAGGGTCTCCGAAGGCCCCATGGGGGCCTCCCCAGCCCTCACGCTCCCTCCCAGGGCCTTCACAGGGCCTCCGGAGGGTCTCCGAAGGCCCCGTGGAGGCCTCCCCGGCCCTCCCCGCTCCCTCCCAGGGCCTTCACGGGGCCTCCAGAGGCCCTGTGTCACGGTTTTGGGAGGGTGTGGGGACCCTCCCAAAACCATGAATAATCAAAACCTCGAATGCCAAGTTCGCGAATGTGGAGGGGCAACTGTAATGTGTCCCTACCTTACTCTGGTTCTTTAGTGGCAAGTTATTTTTTTTTAAAAGGTTCTACTATGGAGTAAGTCACATTTTGTCCTGTGTGGGGCTTACTGCCAAGGTGAACACAGTGCAAGCTTCCCATGCCCCTCTGTTATAAAGTAAGTCCCATTGAGTTCAATCAGAAATCTTCCCAGAAGAGTGTATGAGTGTTTACAGATAGGGAAAATGTGACAGGTAATACAATTACTTTATAAATAGTTGTAATTTTGCCTTTGATTGCAGTTCCCTGAAGCTATTCTTCCCACTGGGATTAGATACATTCCTTCTGGTTTGAATGGTATGGATTTTGGACATAACAGAACGAACAGTCTTGGACGGGGACTGCACAGAGGAACTGGTTGGGGAGGAGAGGGTCACTTCACAGACACAGGAGGTAGACAGCTGGGGGAATGTCACACACAGAACAAGAAAATCCAAGGATTCTTTGAGCAGTTTGCAACTAAAGAATCGATTCAAAGCCCTCTCCCTTATTGAGGACAACGAGGAAGAACAGTACGGACAGACTTCAGGGGCAGAACAGGGGACCCTGATAGGGCCACCGTAAGGAACAGCACCTGCAAAGCCTCGGGGGAGACGTGTGGTGGTGGTGGGGAACTCCTTGCTGTGGGGTACAGAAGCAGTGGTTTGTGGGCCTGACAAGATGTCTCAGGAGATGTGTTGTCTCCCTGGGGCAAAGATCCGTGATGTGACTGAGAGGCTGACAAGACTTGTCAAGCCTATGGATCATTACCCCTTCTTTTTGGTCCATGTGGGAACCAATGATACTGCAAGGCACAGCTTTCCGAAGATCAGAAGAGATTATGAGGCTCTGGGGAGGAAGCTGAAAGAAATGAATGCACAGGTTATCATCTCATCTCTTCTGCCAGTTGAAGGGCATGGTCCAGGAAGGGAGAGGAAAATAGCCGATGTAAACAACTGGCTCCGTAGATGGTGTTGCCAAGAACGATTTGGATTCTTGGATCATGGGCTGCGCTTCCATGAGTGGGGACTTCTGCCAAGAGATGGGGTGTATCTCACGACAGTTGACAGAAACATTATTGCCTACAGTCTCAAGAATTTGATCAGGAGGGCTTTAAACTGAGTCATGTGGGAGAGGGAGACAGTATTCTGGAAGGCAAAAGGGCTGGAGAAAATAGTCAAACTGTCATAGAGGGAACAAGGCAAACAGTGCAAGGACCCAACAGTGTGAGGCAAAAAAACTTGCATAGGCAGCAAGTAAAGGGAACACATGGTCTTAGATGTCTCTACACTAATGCACAGAGCATGGGAAATAAGCAAGATGAACTTGAACTCCTAGCACTACAAAACAAATATGATATAAGAGGCATTACTGAAACCTGATGGGATGAGTCGCATGATTGGAATGTAGGAATAGAGGGGTATAACCTTTATAAGAGAAACAGGCCAAACAGGAAAGGAGGAGGAATAGCATTATATGTCAGGGATATTTATACCACTGAAGAGATCCATTACATCAATACTGGAAGCCAGGTTGAGAGCATCTGGATAAAAATTAAAGGGGAGGGAAACAATAGGGATGTTATTATGGGACTCTACTACAGACCCCCAAGTCAGATGGAAGAATTGGATGATGCCTTTCTAGAGCAGATGACCACACACACAGAACGAAGAGATGTAGTAGTGATAGGTGACTTCAACTATCCTGATATTTGCTGGAAATCTAACTCAACCAAAACTTCAAGGTCTAGCAAATTCCTTACCTGCCTGGAAGACAATTTCATGGTCCAAAAGGTGGAAGAGGCAACAAGGGTGTCAGCTATTTTAGATCTGATCCTTACCAACATGGATGACCTGGTTAATGGGGTGCAAGTGGTGGGATCCTTAGATGAGAGTGATCATATTCTCCTGGAGTTTATTATCCAATGGAAAGGAGAAGCCAAGCATAGTCAGGCACGCATTCTCGACTTTAGGAGAGCTGATTTCAATAAACGCAGGGAAATACTGGGGGTGATCGCATGGTCAGGAATATTAAAAGAGAAGAGACCTCAAGATGGATGGGACTTTCTCAAAAGGGAGATACTGAAAGCACAATTTCAAATAGTACCATTGAGGAAGAAAAATGGGAGGTGTCTCAAGAAACCAGGATGGATGACTAAAGAACTTTCAACGGAGGTAAGTTTTAAATGGAACATGTATAGGAAATGGAAAAAGGGGGAAATCACCAAAGAAGAATTCAAACAGATAGTAAACATGTGTAGGAGTAAAGTCAGAAAAGCTAAAGTGCAGAATGAACTCAGGCTTGCTAGAGAGGTTAAGAACAATAAAAAGGTTTTTTGGGGGGTATGTCTGCAGGAAAAGGAGGAAGAAGAAAATCCTAGGGCCACTACGTGGAGAAGATGGCAAAATGCTAACAGGGGACAGAGAAAAGGCAAAGTTACTCAACACCTTCTTTGCCTCAGTGTTTTCAGAAAAGGAAAAGGGTGACCCACCTGAGGATAAAGGAACAGAGGACACGATAGGGGAAATCCAGCACAGAATAAGCAAAGAGGTAGTACAGGAATACCTTATTAATCTAAATGAATTTAAATCTCCAGGACCACATGAACTACATCCAAGAGTATTAAAAGAGCTGGCAAATGTGGTCTCAGAGCCATTGGCAATAATGTTTGAGAACTCTTGGAGAACAGAAGTCCCAGCAGACTGGAGCAGGGCAAATGTTGTCCCCATTTTCAAAAAGGGGGAAAAGGAGGATCCCAACAATTATCGTCAAGTTAGTCTGACATCAATATCAGGGAAGATTCTAAAGCAGATCATTAAACAGAGAGTCTGTGAATATTTAGAAGGCAATGCCATAATCACAAAAAGTCAACATGGGTTTCAGAGAAACAAGTTATGCCAGACTAATCTGATCTTTTTTTTTTTTTTATAAAATGACCAGCTTGGTAGATAAAGGGAACACTGTGGATATCGCATACCTTGATTTCAGTAAGGCCTTTGACAAGGTTCCCCATGACATTCTTGCAAACAAGCTTGTAAAATGTGGGCTAGACAAGTTAACAGTTCAATGGATTTGTAATTGGTTGACCGGCCGAACCCAAAGGGTGCTCAGAAATGGCTCCTCTTCATCTTGGAAAGATGTGACCAGTGGGATGCCACAGGGTTCTGTCCTGGGCCCAGTGCTATTCAACATCTTATCAATGACTTCGATGAGGGAATTAGGGGCATACTTATCAAATTTGCAGATGACACCCAATTAGGAGGAGTAGCTAATACCCTGGAGGACAGGATTAAAATTCAAGATGACCTGGATAAACTGGAGAGCTGGGCCAAAGCTAACAAAATGAAATTCAGTACGGAGAAATGTTAAGGTACTGCACTTAGGGCGGAAAAATGAAATGCATAGATATAGGATGGGAGAGACCTGGCTGAATGAGACTATGTGCGAAAAGGATCTAGGAGTCCTAGTAGACCACAAGTTGAACATGAGTCAACAATGTGCTGTGGCAGCTAAAAAGGCCAATGCGATTTTGGGCTGCATCAATAGAAGTATAGTGTCCAGATCAAGGGAAGTAATAGTGCCGCTCTATTCTACCTTGGTCAGGCCTCACCTGGAATACTGTGTCCAGTTCTGGGCACCACAATTCAAAAAGGATATTGACAAATTGGAGCGTTTCCAGAGAAGGGCAACTAAAATGGTGAAAGGTCTGGAAACGATGCCTTATGAGGAGAGACTTAGGGAGCTGGGTATGTTTAGCCTCAAAAAAAGACGTTTAAGAGGTGATATGATAGCCCTGTTTAAGTATTTGAAGGGGTGTCACGTTGAGGATG
The DNA here is from genome assembly GCA_030847615.1 of Gambelia wislizenii. Lineage (NCBI taxonomy): Eukaryota > Metazoa > Chordata > Lepidosauria > Squamata > Crotaphytidae > Gambelia > Gambelia wislizenii. Next base: position 47,950,677 of record JAUMIR010000001.1, on the reverse strand, counting down.
GAGCAGACTTGTTTTCTGCTGCTCCAGAGACTAGAACACAGAGCAATGGATGCAAGCTCCAGGAACAGAGATTCCACCTCAACATTAGGAGGAACTTTTTGACAGTAAGAGCTGTTCGGCAGTGGAACACACTCCCTCGGAGCATGCTGGGGTCTCCTTCCTTGGAGGTCTTTAAACAGAGGCTGGATGGCCATCTGTCAGGGATGCTTTGATCGTGATTTCCTGCATGGCAGGGGGTTGGACTGGATGGCCCTCGTGGTCTCTTCCAACTCTGCAATTCTATGATTCTATGATTCTATGATTTTAGGACAAGATCTCTTATATATGGGACATACAGGTCAATGGTACATCAAATGCACAAACCTTTGCTACATCTGCAAAGATGTAGATCCCATTGAGTTCAATGGTGGTTACTGCCAGGTAACTATGTATGGCATCTGACCCAATTTTGCAAGTGAAGCTTACAGAGCAAATTGATTTGTGTCATCTCAAAAGTAAGTCCGATTGAGTTCAGTGAGACCTACTCCTTTTAAGAACAATGTTTATTGATTGAGCTTGGAATTCTCGATGGGCTTCCTCACCCCGCTTTCTTCCCTTTTCCCTCTGTAACCCCACACCGACCTCTCTGTCCCATGTGTGTATATAAATCTGTGTGCGCACACTTGTGTCTGTCAGGAGAATTAAATGCCTCCTCATTCAGTTTAGCCCATGACATTTATCTGTCGTTACCCACATGATCTTCCCTCTAGATTCACAGGATTTTTAAAAATCCTACAGAATGGGACAGCTAGTTTCTAAACCTATTGGCCCCAATCCAGCAAAAATCACAGTCCGATCCTCCTCATGTAACTCCCACTGAACTCCATTGAAATTACTTCTGTGTAGGAACATAGACAATTGCACTGTTACTGAACAGTAGGGCAGAAGCTGTGAGCATTCATGTTCCCTCTGGGCATACATGCCTGTGACAATGTACTTCACTTCTCTCCAAGTAAATGAGTTTAGAAGCACAACCTGATCCAAGATGTCTTTACTAGAACCTGGGATTAAATTCTCATTCAATTTAATAAAATGTAATATATCCCTCCCAGTGAGGAGAGAATCTCAGACCGGTGGTTATATGAATATGAGGTTATCCACGTACATACACCAAATGTAAAAAAAATGGTGAACCCACACTTGCTGGATGCATGCTAAGGTAACCACCCACCAACCTGTCCCACACTCCAACCACTCCACCCTGATCCTGATTCAGGGCGCAGGACATATGTTGTGGGGGGGGGGACACCAACAACCATGTTTTTTTTCTCTAGAAACTGCAGAGTAAAAAAAGGGGGGGTGTTTTAAATAAAACTCACATTAAAGCCTTCAGGTGTCTAAAAGAAGTGCTTTAGCTTCAAAACCAGAGAAACTTTGTGTGTTCAAACAGGACTGGGAATCATTTGCAGGTGTGGATCCAGCCTCAGAGTAGTTTTTTAAGAAAGAGGTTTATCAATTGATAAATACAATCAAACTGTGTTCCACTGCTTCTGCATAATTACTGCAGAGAAAATATAGCTCTTCTGATTGTAGACTTTTTTTATATATATTTTCCCCATCTTACCAGTCTCCTACTGAATTAACTTCCCCCTATCCAGCATGTAAATATACACATGTTACCCTCAATGCTCAGGGGCCTTAAGGACCCTCAAAATATCAACATTAATTTGGGGGCATTAATATACACAGCTTGACCTGGGGGGCAACAGAAAACAGGATCTTTTAACCTATATATACCTGCCTGAAAACTGAGGTCTGCAGGAGGGGCCCTCTTCTGTGTCCCACCAGTGGGGACAATACAAAGTGGAAGAACATGGGAGAAAGTCTTCTTGGTTGCAGAATGCCTTCCCCTTGAAGTTCTGATTGCAGAATGCCCTCCCCTTGGAGTTCTGACTGGCACCAACATTGCTCTCTTACTGCACCAAACCAAGACATGTTTTTCATCAAAGCCTTTGGGGACTAATTTACTTCAAAATGCACATGTATATGGTTTTAAATTGTTATAGTATTTGAAGTTGTTTTAGCTGTTGTCTTGTTTCATGTATTTTTTAAAAACCTTATTTAAATTATACATGGTTTTAATTTTGAAGTGTTTAATTTTTTTTATATTGTACACCACCCTGAGATCCCACAATAAAAGGCAGGATACAAATATATTTAAATAAATACATGCATTTTGAAATTGTAAATAGTTTCTGTTTTGGGATAGGTACACTAAGTGATCAAATAAATGTATAAATTGATAGCTTGCTTTTTGGTGTCCCATGTCCAAGCAGCCATTCAGATATGGGTTAGGAGAGCTTTTATTCAAACTATTCTTTGGATCCACTGGGTTTAGATGTGCCTAACTGGATATTTCCCTTGTTGACAAGGTAAACGCAGGCTGCTCTCAGAACTCTCATTTTGAAACAAAGTTTGTTATGCAACATGGGTAGCTGCTGGCTGAGTGTAATTGGGTGCACCACTTGGTATTCCAAACAAGTTGTACAGTCCTTTAGATGCAGGTCAATGAATTGTTATTCCTGGGCATTCCATGACAGTTTCAGAAGAAGCCTCAGATGTAGGGAAAGTTTGAAACTTCTGTGTTAGACCCAATAGCTAATTCCTTGCCCACTTTGGTAAAAGGTATATACAAAGAAAACACTTCATCACTCATGCTCATAAATTCTGTAGCTTTTATTCCATTTATACTCCTGGATATTTCTGTAGACTATTAGCACAAATGGTTTTCCATTTTAATTTTTAGTTTTCCTGTTTTCCTGTAGGAGACAGGTCTATAAAGTACCCTCTGTCCTATCACTGAGACAATAACCTTTGAGACTTATTACCTTTCCCCAAAAGTTATAAAAGGTATACATCAAATTTATTCATGCAAATATTATCAGAGGTATTAAGTTGAATTCTGCACTATTTCCTGTATTTGAAGATCTAAAGGCTGCTAGTTTCAATCAGATATCCCAGTTAACAAAGCAAGTGAGCACTCCAGCTGATCACTCTTCAGTTTATTACAATATTAGAGTACTGGGACATTAATCATAGAATCATAGAGTTGGAAGTGACCACAAGGGCCATCCAGTCCAACCCCCTGCCCTGCAGGAAAGACAATCAAAGCATTCCTGACAGATGGCCATTCAGCCTCTTTTTAAAAACCTCCAAAGAAGGAGACTCCACCACACTCTGAGGCAGTGCATTTCACTTACAAACAGCTCTTACTGTCAGAAAGTTCTTCCTAATGTTTAGGTGGAATTTTTTTTCTTATAGTTTGAACCCATTGCTATGTGTCCTTGTCTCTGGAGCAGCAGAAAACAAGCTTGCTCCATCCTCAGTATGACATCCCTTCAAATATTTAAACATCACTATCATGTCACCTCTCAACCTTCTCTTCTTCAGACTAAACATGTCCAGCTTCCTAAGCCACTCCTCATAGGGCATGATGGGGGGGGGCGGGATTGAGGGTTTGGATGTATATTTTAATTGTTGTAAACTGCCCCAATTGTGTTTCATAGAGGGGTGGGATATAAATAAAAAAGGATGCATGATTATGACTCTGAGGAGAAAGGGTGAAGTTATGCATCTCTTTTTGTGGGACATTGTCCATATTGGGATCTTTAAAGACCATAGCTGCTCTTTAAAATGTGCCTTTAAATGTTGTGTACTGGATATACCTATATATATATATCCTGGATATAAATCTGAAATTCTGGGTAACAATGCTATGATGATGAAGTGGGCCAAAGTCTATGAAAGTTCATTCAATAATATCTTTGTGGTTTTGAAGGTGACCTAAGGCTCTTTGTTTGACTAGCCAGGGAAGACTCCTTAAAAATTTGTTGCTGGAAGCGATATAGGCATAGCTTCTAGGCCTGTTTCTTTTCTTTTGCATCCCATTGAGAGGAGACTTCTTTTACACAAGCTCTTCCTTGCCCCTTTCACTGCCTGTTGCCCAGTGAAAGAACTGAATTGGGCCATGTAAACAAATGCCACTGGCTACTTTTTCAAAAAAGCAAGAGGAAAGATTGTCATGGAGCACCCAAGGCAGCTATGTAGGTAACAAGCAACAAATCAAAGAGAAGCATACAGATTAAAAATTGGATTGGATACAGATTACATAGTTCCTTCGCAAGGGATATTTGTAAAATATAATATCTTAAAGCACTCTGGAGGGAACTGCCTTGTGGAACAAAATAAATAACAAGAAGACAACTGCAGAAGGAAAGATCATTCCATCACATTGCTGAGATATCATAAAAAGGACAGAGGGGAGGCCAAACATTTATTGGGAGGGAAGGTTTTTCCCTCCTTTTAATAGTCACTATAAATATGGTTGTTGACAATAAATAAATGTGAAGAACATACTGAACATGAACACATGCTGGAGAAAAGGCTGCTCATACTAAATACATTATAGGAGTTCTTCAAGAGCTGTTCATCCATGTTAAAAAAACACCTCACCTGTAATAATGTCAAGGAGACTGAAAGCTACGATGGTCAGGAATGGAATGAGTGCATCTGGTTGCTCAGGCAGAATGCTTGAAAAGGCCAAAGACATGCAACTGTAATGCCCACATTCAATATCTCTCAAGTGCAGTAGTAGACATCTTAGAGTAAAAAATGGGTTCTCAATTCTGTACTACCCTTGTGATGCTCATACAGTGACTGCTGAGTGGAGTGCTATCAGAAATATTGACCTTCTCCCACCAAATTCTTTTTTGCAAACACTCCCCCAAGCCCATTTTAATTCACCATCCAGTTGGGCTCGAAAATCTAAAGTAATGCTCATTTTGGTAAAGTTGGCTGGTGGTAGGGACATTTACTTATTTATTTAATCTCATCCATATGCCACCTTTCTCCTGGCATGGGACCCAGGTCAATTTACAGAGGCTAAAAACAAGATAAGTTAAAAACCTGATAGTAAAAAAATTTAAAACACATTTAAACAATCACCACATTAAAACATCACTACATTTTTTAAAAGTATAAAATGATCTTAAATACACAAGAATAAAGTTTAAAAATATAGCAGACACAAGCCATAAAAGCATCCTAGCAACCAACTGACCCATCATAAGTTTGTTTGAATAATTTTTAAAAAAGTGTTTGCAGGCAAAAGGAGAGCAAAGGAGGGCCAGCCTAGCCTCCCATTGAAAGAAATTCCACAGGCTGGAAGCAGTCACTGAGAAGGCCCTCTGTCCTGTGTTCTCACTAGACAGGCCTGTGATGGTGGTGGGATCAGAGAAAGTCCTCACTCAAGGGTCTTAAAACTTGAGCAAGCTCATATACCGAGGTATAGTCTTTCAGATAGTCTGGATTCAAGCCATATAAGGTTTTATAGGTCATGATCAGCACCTTGAATTGTGCCTGGAAATAATTCAGTAGCCAGTAAAGTTGTTTCAACAAGAGACTGATATGTTCCCTGTATCCAGCCCTAGTTAGCACCCTTTCTGCAATATTTCAGGCTTGCTGAAGTTTCTGAAAGGCAGCACCACACTGAGTACATTACAGTAATCCAAAGAGATATAGCTGAGGCACGTGTCACTGTAGCCAGATCTGCCATCTCAAGGAATGGGTACAATTGGCCCACTGGTTTAAACTGTGTAATGCACTCCTTGCCACTACTGAAACTTGAAAATCAAGGTTCAGGATTGAGACTAAGGAGATTACCAGATGTGGTAAATACAGTGTTATCACGATGCCAGGAGATCGCTAAAGGGCTTCCTTTTCAGACGACATTGTTCCCCTTTCATGATGCACCCGTTCTGCTGCCGTCCTGCCGGCGCTGCTTTTTATTGATGAGAGAAGTTTTCAATAGATCCCCTGTTCCATTTCTGTAACACATGTTCGTGCACATGAAAAGGTGCCCTGTTCTGCTGGTGAGATCCCATAGTCAATGGGAGGTCCCTGTCAGAACACTTCCTGGTGAGATCGGGATATCCAGGTAAGTGACACACTTTTTTAAAAACTTCCCTGGTTTACTTGGAAGTTTTAAAGTGTGTTTTTATGCTTGCTGTCACTTTTTGAAGTTTATTTTTCTTTTAAAGTTTGAATTTCCTGCGCTCTTGTCTTCTCACAAGAACGGCTGGGATTTCACTCCAGGAAGTGAAAGGAACTCCGTTAGTCCATTCACTCCTGGGCTGCCCTGAAGATACTCCAAAAGTAGGTCTGAAACTTTTAGTTATTGTGCTGGGACAGAGACAGGAGAGGAGGTTGTAGGACAGGAACGCTTTTTTCGTTCCTGTCTGATAATCTTCTAGGAGTAAACCACCCAAGCTGCAAACGAGATTTCTGGGGTGGTGTAACCCCATCCACTACAAGCTGAATCTCTATTCCCTGAGCTGTTTTTCGACTGACCAGAAGCACTTCTGTCTTGCCTGACTTAAGTTTCAGTTTGTTTACCCTCATCCACTCCATTACGTATAGCAGACAAATAAATAAATAAATGTGAAGAATATATTGAATATGAAAGCATGATGGGGAAATTGCTGGATTTTTGTGTATATAATTATACAAAGTGGGCTACCAAGAGTGGGTTATAGGCACTGTTACAGGATTGTCCAGGCTTTTTTTTTTTAAATTGAAAGTGGTCAGTCAATTAGTTCCTGTTTCCCTTAAAAGGCATTTTCTGGAAACGTAATATATAATGAGCTGCAGGATTTATTTATTTTTTTGCTCTTTTTTAAAGACCCTGCACCAGGAGAGATGAATTTAGAGGAGAAAGCAACTAAGAATACTAGATACCAAAATCAAAATCATACCATAGTATTTCTAATTGCTATGCATGAGCATGAAAGCTGGACAGTGAAGAAAACTAACAGGAAGAAAATCGACACATTTGAAATGTGGTTCTGGAGTAGAGTTCTATGGATACCATGGACTGATAAAAGGACAAATGAATGACTGCTAAAGAAAATCAAGTCTGAACTCTCACTAAGAGGTGGAGGGTGCTTTAGAGACCCATCCATGATACCAAAATTTCTATTATTATTTGGGGGATTACTGGCTCAAACAGATTTCTGCGAGAGGAGGGTAACTGCAGAGATCTTTTCACCTATATATATATCAGTACTAACTGCAGAGAACACTTCAGCTTTTATTATTATTTTTATTTAAATATTCCACATTCCAACAAAATATTTATCTCCAGTCATCACTTTTCCAATATACATCAAACATTTACATTGACCTCCTATGTAAGACTCTCTCGAGAGTTCTCTTTACATCCATTCTTCTTACTGTTCCTTCCTTTATCTTACTGTATTTAACTATATTCTAAATCCGTTAAAATTCTCCATCAATAACCAAGCAATCCACCGTTTAACAACGTTCTTTCCCTTTTCTCCCTTCCTATCCTTCCTTTTCATCACACAATTCCTTTATATCTCAGGAATCACTACTTATGTTCCATCTTTTTTTGCAGATGTTGAATACTGGTTGCCATTCTTCTTCTACCTTCCCTGTTTTATTCTTATTTATAAAATAAGTCAATATATCATTATCTCTTATTTCAATTACTCTATTCAACCACTCCTCAGAGTGAAAATACTCTATTTCACATTAAAGCTGAAGTGTTCTTTTCCAGTGGAGAACACTTCAGCTTTAATGTGAAATAGAGTATTTTTCTTGAGAATAACACAAAATGCACTCTTACACACAACAGACATTCCAGAGAATCATACAAGGCTATAGAGGAGTAATACAGAAAGAATGGATAGAGGGAGATTTGGGAAAATAGGGCAATAGTTACCCGTCTTGAAGAGCAGCGTTTTGTGTAATGACAATACTCAGACAAGCGTCTGAGGGTGTCACAGGAGGTTCCAATCCAGGGATGTGCCAAGAAAGAGAGTTGCTGGGTTTGTCCACATGGAACACCTTTCTATTGTTGAGGGAGTGATATTTATACACTACTTCATAACCTGAAGGGATACTCTGGCTAGGACAAAGCCTGGATGCTTTCCCACTGGATAGACAAAGGAAACTGAAACTCAACTGATTGTGTTAATGGCTGGGATATAAGAATTGATTGATTTATGACAACCTCACAATGCTGGACAAGAAGAGGTATGGGGTGAGATTTCCTTAGGAGTAGATGTAGGAATGGTCACTTAATTGTTTGGTTGAATGACTCATTGCTGAGGTGTACAAGAAGGGATTAGCACATACCTCCTTAACAATTGTGTTTACTAAGGGACTTCCACACAATCCTAATATGAGCTTGTTTGCCCATATTTCTAAGACACATCCCAGGTCATTTTTACCTCCACCTGACCTTTTTGGTTTGCCCCAGCCAACCCGACCCTGAAAAGTATCTAATATTTCCAATTATGAAATATTGTGAGGGAAGGAAAGAGGGAGACTACAGGTAGATTGAGTCAGTCAAGGAAGCCACAGTTCTGAGTTTGTAAGACATGAGCAAGGATATGAATGACAAGGTTTTGTGGAGGTTTCTCATTCATAGGGTCACCATAAGTCAAAGCTGACTTGACAGTGAACAACAACAATAACATATTATGGATGGTGGTTCCAATCCAGAAGAGGGGGGGGCTTCCATGTGCTGTTGCACAGTGTGTGGCTTCAGTGAGGGAACAGTTTTACCCTCATATGTTTTAACTTATTTCCACATGATTTCCAGAAATATCTTAAACTACATAATTTTGAAGCAACTCTATTGACTGCAACATACAATTCCACAGAAAGTGGCTTGGCTATGCCACTTTGACTTGGCGGAGTCTTTTCTGGTATCACAGCAAAAGTACTGCAACAAATGTAGTGAAATAACTGGGGAAAAATGTCAGAGCCTGTGCAAGAGTCAGTAATGGTAATGAAAATTTCACATTATCTACCTTGTCCACATTTCCTCAAAGATCAATATGGCTAAGTACATCTTCTGCATACTTCTATAAGGAGACAAATATGAAACTCAGTTGCATCAAACAGTGTGACACCAGCTTTAGCTGGACCCTCCCCTCCCCCCCAAAAAATATCTGGGGAGAAATATCAATACTATGTTTGAATTACATTAGTTGGAACAAGGATGAATGTGATGGTGCAAAGTCAAAAGGATTTACTCAGCAACTTTCCATAAATGATAAATGGTCTTTGCAAAAGCAAAGCTTCTTGCAGAGTATTTTACTAACATGTAAAATCTTTCACTTTGATATTATGGATTTGTCAGAATGTTGAAACTTCTCAGCAGGCTCTATGGAGTGAAAATATTAACATTGAGAAGGAGATTTTTTTCCCTGCAACAAACTTCAGGATATGCACTTAACTTGCAGATTTTGACTGATTCCAATATTACCAAAGACGTATAAGTTTTGTCAGATTCTGTGGTGCATGGCAGAAAGGGTAATCTTCTGGAACTACTAGGTGAGGCCCACAAAGCTGTATCTGTTTCTTGATGTCACAGCTGCCACCTTCCATTTCAGGCTTTACCACTTTTTAAAATGGTATATCTTCATATGATGAATCAGTGAGTATTACTTGTCAAGTGTTTAACCATTTAAAACTGGAGTGACAATTTCTTGGAGCAAAAAGGATTAAGGACCAGCTCACTCGAAGTTTGGCCAATACAACTTGTTTGGGAATGTCAAGTTCCCACTGAATCCTACTGATGTCTCTCTCTCTCTCTCTCTCTCTCTCTCTCTCTCTCTCTCTCTCTCACACACACACACACACACACACACAGACCTCTGAACTGGTGCTCTTCTCCACACTGGTAGGGCATGTGCATAGGTTAAGACATCTTTGTTTCCATATGTATATCATGTAAGAATAGAGGACTTTTTTGGACGTCTAAAATACAACGGAAGCAGCCTTGCCACGTTGCGAGGCTGCTGCGCTGCAGGGCGTCCCTTTTGGATGACGCCCGTCCCTGCCGGTACAGTTGTGGTACCGCAGGGACATTTGAGTGTTATATTTCAGTGATTTTTACTCACGACCAACTTTCGTGAGTAAAAATCGCTGAAATATAACACTCAAATGTCCCTGTGGTACCGCAACAGTACTGGCAGGGACGGGCGTCATCCAAAAGGGACGCCCTGCAGCGGAGCAGCCTTGCAACGTGGCGAGGCTGCTTCTGTTGCATTTTAGACGTCCGAAAAAGTCCAGACAGTAGTTAATGGAGATGGTGATGCAAATGTAACCGTTTAGGACATTTCCTAGGGCAAGAACAAAACTGAGAACGTGGATCTACTCAGGAAAGGACATATCAGAGGGATCCTCAAGTTGGAAAATTTTGAACAGTCTATGTGGTAAGATGACTGGACTGCACATGACTATGGTCTTTGCCTAAGAAAAGCCTATGAAAAATGAATGGGGTCAGCATAAACTGACAGGTAATTTAAGGGCACATACACACATATGCTTGAGGGAGAAGGTCCTAAATACTCTAAAAAGCACCAGATCCTATCTGATCTTGGAAGCTAAGCAGAGTCAGCCCTGTTTAGTACTCGGAGACGACCAGTGATAGCAGGTGCTATAGGCTATGTTACAGAAGAAGAATCTGGCAAATCACTTCTGAGGATTTCTTAACTAGGAAAGCCCTATGAAATTCATGGGGTCACCATAAGTCAACAAGCAACTTGAAGGCACACATACATGTGTTTGAAGCAAATAAAAATTCAAAGAAATCTTCTGATGGGCATGTTTGAAACAGTCAGAATGGCTTACACCCCCCCCACACACACACACATTGCTAAAAATTAGTTTATGAAAGTTTTTTTTTTTGAAGAAAATTACTACTAGAGAGGAAGCATAATTCAAAATTTCAGCTGTGACTGTTCAGCTGTCATCTACATCACTGCAAAAACTAAAGCCCAGTTTCAGTCTTGGATTTCTGAGATGGATTTCTGAGAACTGATTCATCTAGCTTCTCTGGTTTTAGGAGGGAAAGACTGGCCACCTCTAATACAGAAGGGAGATCTGTAATCTAGTACATAGTAGGAGTACTTTCCTTTGTATATGCTTTCATTTGTAGCTGACTACTAAATATGTTATACTGATGTGATTCAATAAACCACTTGGGGTGGTTTAACTGAGTGAGATTCACTACATCTACAGAGTGTCACAGATGGTACATCAACTTCAGATGCCAAAAGTTGTTCCTGGCCACTATAGTAACCTGCAACCTCCACAGATAATCCCAATTTTGAATGTGGTTTTTCAAAGAGTATGTGATTTTATCTAGAACTAGTTGAAGATTCCTGTTGAGATCTGTCTGTTCTCCTGCTCAGGGTAGTTCTGTCTTACCTGGATTAAGTTTCTGTTTATTTGATATGCTGCCAACCTTTTGCTCCCTGAACTGTGTTTTTCAAAAGCAAGTTTTGTAACTGCACAAAATACCCTACCACTCCATACTAAAAACAGTGAGCACCTTTCCACATTGATGAACATTTCTCTACATGAGTCAGTAGTTCTTACCTCCTCTACAGTGGGTTATTAATTTGTAAATCTGCCTTTGTTCAGTAACAAATTGTACATCTGTTCCTGTTGCCTTATTCCACTAGTGCTACCCCAAACCTATTGTTTTATTGTAGTTATTTGCCACCAAGTCAACTTCAATTTATGGTGACCCTATGATTGCTCACGTCTTGCAAACTCAGGGCTATGGCTTCCTTAAATGAGCCAGATCACCTGTAGTGTGGTCTCCCTCTTTGCCTTCTGCCTTCCACTTTTCAAAGCATTACCATCTTTTCCAATAAGTTATATCATCCCACAATATGTCCAAAATACAACAGCCTCAGTTTAGTGATTTTCGCTTATAGTGAAAGTTCAGGCTGAATTGGGACTTTATCACACAAGCATCAAAAACGCTGTAATCCCACAACTGAGGAAAGCAGAAACATAGTGGCATGATTACAGTACTGATAATTATTGCACATCACTGTAATCATGCAACAATACCACTAACAGAAGATTGCATGGCCACGTACTAGCATTATAAGAATGGGATTGAAGCTTGTGCTATAGTAACACTCGTTTTTGCATTGCATTGTAATGAAAGGGTATTAATCCTTTGAGATGGCCCTTGTATGTGCCTTTTTAAAAAATTCTCCTACTTCTGTGATTTAAATGGGTGAGATTTTGGCTGTTCTTGTGAGAAGATGCCACTTTGATTAAACACACCAAAAATGAACAAATTCACAAATTCACAACTTAACAATCAATCAGTCAAACAAACAAATTCTGATAAAAGGTTACAGTTCATTAAAAAAGCATCCTGGAGGTTATCTTCACACTTTCCCCTGGAAGTTTAATTATGTGTTCTCATTGGGAATGGGGAGGGGGAATAGAGTGAGGAATGCCCATTCACACTGTAATATTGGAACTACAGAGGGACGGAATTATCACACACTCGTCAATATCGTGAAAAGAGCACTATTGACAGCTATTCATGGCTCTTTTGCTTGTGAATGAAATTTTATGTGCAATTAATGGTTGGAGCACACATGGAACACAGGAGGACAACAACATTGTGTGATAATGGGAAGCCATTTATGCTATTATCCCATTGTAATTCTGCAATTTTGGCCTCATGTGATTTAGGAGATTATCAGATGACCTAAATATGGCATCATCACAACACCAGGAGATTGTGAAAGGGTTTCCCTTTCAGATATCATTGTCATGGAGTTGTCATGCTCCCATGCCCCTTCCGTTCCACCCATGCTGCTTTTAATTCATGGGCTAAGCCGTGAATTGACCTGTTGTTCCATTTCTGTAACAGAATGATGTGCAAGCGAAAAGGTGCCCTGTTATGCTGACATGATGTCAGCATCAGTGGGAGGTCCATGCCAAACACTTCCGGTTGAGATTGGGACATCAAGGTAAGTGACACCCTTTCCCCCACACCTGGGTTACTTGGTATTTTTTAAATGTGTTTTTCTGCTTGCTGTCATTTTTTAAAACTGTATTTTGCTTTTTATGTTTGAATATCCTGTGCACTCATCCTCTCACAAGAATGGCCCAGGATTTCAAACAAGGAAGTGAATGCAGCTCTGGAGAGCCACATTCACTCCTGGGCTACAGGAGGGAGAGGACAACGCACAATTAAGGTAAGTGCAAAACTTTTCATTCTTGTGCCAGGATGGGGTTGGGAGGGGGTCAGAAGAGGAGATAGTGAGACAGGGATGCTATTTTTGTCCCTGTCTGATAATCTCCAAAGTCCTTGTGCTAAGACCCATTCATTTCTCTTTTTAGCAGCCCTGTATCTGTACAGCTGTTCTCCAGCACCACATATCTCTCAACCCCTGGTGGTTTGCTTGGTTCACTATTCTTTTTGAATACTTTCAAAGCTTCTGCTTTATTGAATGCTCATGATGCTACTGCATGCTCATGTGCTATAGATTTCGATTCCAGTGCCTTATCTCTAATACTGTCTGAGAAAGCTAGATACTGGTAAGTATAAACAGCAAAACCTGGGAAAGTAGACAACTGTTAATTAGCACACAAGAATGGAAACTCAGTCCTGCAATGATTTAGTCCAGTAACACAGTCCAAAAAGTCAGGGGCTTGCGACAGTCAGCGTGGGTCCAAAACAAGTCTGTGGGTTGACAGATCAGGCAGCAGAGTAGCCAGGAACAGTCCAAGGTCTAAGCATGAGTCAAGGCAACAGACGTCAAAGCAACAGGAGTCAAGGAACCAAAGTCAGCAGGAAGCTTATTCCAAGAAGATCAGTTGATCTCTGACAAAGCCTCCACATTTCCTTAAAGCATATATATAGCAATCAAAGCTTTGCCAGGTGCTTTTCTCATAAAGTCTCAGTGATCTTCTTCGAGCTTTCTTTTGAGATTGCTGCTGGCTATATGATGGTGGAGGTATGTTCATCACTTCTTCTTCTTCTTCTTCTTCTGAAATTATCAGGACTCTCTGCTGGGACTGGTGCCAACCCACTAGGGCCATGCTCTTCCTCTGCTTGAGCCTCCAGGTTGGCAGGGTTCCCTGCTGGCACAGGTGTAGATAAACCTGTGCCAGGATCCATAGAGCCATTTCCTGCCATGTCCTCCTCCTCCTTGATTTTCATACCCACATCAGATTTATGGGGCATGACAAATTACATAGTATTTTCTCATTTTTCCAGCTGCACATCTATAATCTTTTCTGCTGCACATTTTTCCAACTCCACATTTTATGTACAAACATATGCTTTTTTAAAAAACCCACTACCCTATGCCTAAGCACTCCAAGGACAGAAATTACAGAAGTGAAATTAAAGTATTAAGCTATAAAAAGGAATGTGGCTTTATAAAGAATTTTTTGCTTCCTTCGGTTTTTTTTCAAGAGCGAAAACATCACTGGGCTCACTTTAAACAAAATAAGGCAAACATAGCTATTCCTGAATACATGTTTGTCTATATGATTCTCTTTTTTTTAAATCCATGGAACTGAGTAGTAGTTTTAAAAAGTGATTTCCTAGAATACATACCTCTATAGAGAAAGCTTCATTTGGGTCATATGGATTTTTTTTTCTGTTTCCATGCAAGGGGCCAGTCAGAACTGTCTGTATGCAACAGAAAGATTAAAAAATTCAATTAGGTTGAGTGCTGTCATAAGCAGGCAACATGAGAAGGCTAGAGATAATATGCATTACATATTGATGCCTATCAGCACTGAGAACATAGGCATGTTTTATTCCATGTCCCTTTTGTAGCTTTGGCAGCAATGGTACCCAATAAAGGCCTAATCATATTAATTTATGCCCCTATCAATTATGCATTCAGATTCCCCTGATAGCTTGTCAGTTTTTATTCAGTATTTTCTGAAAAATACGCCTATTATAGTTACTGAGCAAATAGTAGGACTGTCAGAAAGTAAGATTTAAAGAATATTACTTAAAAGGGGTGGGTTTTTTAAATTTATAAATCTTGTATTATATGTCATGCATTTGTTAGCTTTAAAACAGGTGACAGGACAGGGACAGATGTCACATTAAGGACTTTTTAGAGATGAGAATAAAGGTCTGTTCCTTTTTTGCCAGAAGAACCTTGTTATGTATTCAACATTTCATGAAAGCAAAATGTTCTAGGGTCTAGAAATCCAGTAAAATGGTATCAGATTTGTTAATTTGATCTGAATGTAAATTTCCATCTCTCAGATGAGGAACATTAATTAAGATCTTTAAAAATAATAATAATTTTGCAGTCATATGCTGGACAAATCTGTGTTCCTATTAAAAAAAAAGTATTATGAATATAGTGTCCTGAATCTGAAGGGCTAGACTTCAGAGAGTACATTCTGCACATACCAGTTAAGACAGTATCCAGGAAGAAAAAAATGCATATGAGAAGAGTTTCAAAGATCTATTACACCAAATTCTCCCACTGCTTTTAAAGTAAAGCTTTCATGGGTAGAGTAACTTCAACAACACATAAATACTAAGCAGTGTAACTAAGATATTCCATGAAACACATAAATATTATTTACCTTCTACAAGCTACACAGGCTTAAACCATATTGTTAGTCCTGACTAGAGTAGACCCATTAAATCAGTGGGATTTGCCTATGTGTTGACTTACCATTTCAGAATTGATTGAATAGGTCTACTCTAGTTGGGACTAACCAACAGACTGCCAGATGTTATCTGTTAGCTAGCTATTGCAAACAAGAATGCCAGCAGAACTTTTTTCTGTTGACTAGTATCAAGGATCTGCCAACAGAAGACTATGCCTGCAGAATTGCCCCCCTGGGTAAAATTTGCTGGCAGAGGAGCCCAAAGAAGGTCAGAAAATGGGAAGGGCAAAGGAGGAGTTGAGTTATGCCAGATCAAATCTTCTCCAGCTCAGGAACACAGCCACATTGCTGGCACAAAGGCCAAGCTGAAGGCAGTCCTAATTATTTTCTAGCATTCCTAGGCTAAGAGTATTTGGATTCAGCATTGCTTCAGCTGATCTAGTGTCAGCTCAGCTGGCTCTGTCTTGACCATTCTGACCAAACAAATCTGCACTCTAAGTAGACTATTTACTTTCTATGAAGAAATGAGGATCATTTGAAATATTCTAGAGATTTGGACTATGCAGGTCAACCCTGCAATGGTGCACACATTATATAGCAGTACTAGCAAATTGGGGTTTGTAAGCTTAACTATTCCCCCATGCTCAAAAACTATCTATGGAAACTAATTACAGTATTGTAGGAAAAGGATCCCAGCCTAGCATCCTTCTTGACTCAATAGTCTATGCATGCAAGAAATAGTTTTACACAGTGGAACGTTAAAATATAGAATCCCTCCACTTGTATGTTAAAGATGTACACCCTTCATGCATTATTTCAGCACTTTTGAACTGATAGTTTGGTCCCCCCCTTTCCCCCCCCCTAAATTCTTTCACTTCCCTTTGGCCTTCTTACTTTTTACCCTCCTTATTTTTTTTTTTTTTACTAAGTTGGTGCCCACCATTGAATAGAGTGAAGCAGCTGTCTCAGGCAGCAGTCCTGAGGTATGATGAAAGGCACCACATCGTTATATTACATTAAATAAATCATTGTTGGCTGCCCTTTCATTACACTTTGATGAAACTTTGCATTTTTACTGAAAGCAATTGTATTATGCTGGAAAGGATTCTGCTACATATGCCAAAATAACATGACCAGTTTAGGGTGGTCCTTTAACCCAATGAAATTATGCAGTTTGACTCAGGTGGAAGGGATATGCTTTTTGGAAAATGTCTTGGGTCAGCCCTAGATATCCCTAATCTGCACACATGGCTTTCAGTTTAGTACCAGAAGTTCAGCTTGTCATTTTTAAAGTCTACGACCTAATGGTGTATTTCACCTTTCAATAATACTTTTTAAAAAATATTTAAAAGAATGAAAGATTTTTGTGCTACTGTGATAGTTTTCTGAGACTTTCCCACCCTTCTTCTGCATGAGTGAGAGTTGAATTTTTGCTTTTGGTTTTACTTTCCAAAACTTCCAAATGAAACATTTTTGCAGCTCCTTTATAAGCTGCACTTTTTGTAATCTATCTCCCCCACTATGCAAAAGACCTCTTATCTTTCTTTTTATTTATTCATTAGTTTTTGATGGAAGAACAAGGAGCGTATGCAAACACGGATAGTAGGGTAGCAGATGTATAGCCCAACGTAAGTGATGAAGCAGTAAAATGACATGTCTTGGACAGAACAAATAAAAACTTTGACAACTTCTGGCAAGGAGAAATGCACCAGTTAATGGTGCCTCCAGGTAGCTTTAGCTGATATGACTGGCAATTGTAACATAGTATCTCTCAGTGCACTTGGCAGCATTACAAGGATCACAGTCTAACAAGGATGAACAGTTCATCCAATGTGTGGGTTTCTTCCTTGCATTTGGCATGGATATCTTTCTGCTTCACCTTTTGTTTTCTGTCAGAAGGATATTTATTGTGGCAATCCACAGTGTAATCCAGCTCTTCATTTATGTTTGAGTTCCCGGTCTTATTCTATTTCATGGTATTAATGGAGTACACATTTCTTTTCTACACATCTGCCTTTTTAAAGATACCCATTCAAGTCTACAGTGCCCTTGGGCTACTGGTAATGTTTAATAACTTTCTACACTGGTAGTTCTTTCTTTGTCATTACACCAAGCCTTTTCTTACCTTGATATATAAAGATCTTAAGTGTTCTCCTTGACTGGTGGCCCACACATTATATAGCAGTACTAAGAAGATAATAGAGCGGGGGACTCTCTGCTTTTTAAGTATTAGAATGGAAGCCTTGATAAAAGCCACCTGAGAAGACAGTGTCAAGAAAGTTTACCTGCATCTCTTTCAGTTTATAATTGGTTCGTCGTTTTCTTTGAAATAAAATCATTTTGCTATATCATTTTTCTGAAAAGTCATTATATTTTTCAAAAACTGTTTTAATGGAACTTTGACATGTGTGGCAATTAGCTGTCCTATAAATTAAAGGCAAGGATATAAATCAGTTAATGTATTGCTGATACTAATATTTAATTTATTTCTCACTTGATAACTACAGGTCACCCCCGCATCCCCCCCACATCCATGGGGGAGATACATTCCTGAACATACCATGGATAATATCAAACCCTATTAAAACAAAGAATTTCCTGTACAAACATACCATTGAGTTGCATTGGAGGACCTAGGATGCCTCTCTAGGCGTTTTCCAGTACAACACTATGGTATGTGTCCCCTATTTTGTGTCCCTCAAGTAACTGAAACCATGGATATTGGTTCTGAGGATATGCAGGGGGGGTTGACCTGCATATGACAAACTGAATAAGTTCTTACTGGCCAAAGTTTTTGTAGGCCTGTGGTTTGTATAAAAAGGCAAGGGATAACACACATGCCCACCAAATGATGGAAAAAGAAAATTAAGATATGTCCCAGTAACATACGGCTTTACAGCAGAATTAAATTTAAAAACTTAGATCAAAATAAGCTGAATCAGTGTGGAATTCAGGCAAGAGTCCTGTGCTCACCAATCTTGGAGTAAGATTCATTGGACACAGAGGAATTTTGTTCTGAATAAGCTTATGCTTAAGCCCTATTCTGTTATAATATCAGAGGGAAAGCACACTAGTCCTGCACCATTATGTTTCTGTTGCTGTTATCATGTGGATGATAACTTCCAGAGAAGGAGAGCACCTTTTCCTCCTGGATGCTCTCCATACAGTTCAGAACACTAGCAAATTAACATTCTAAACTCTGTGGAGAATATCATGCAGAGAGGAGGGTGTCTTCAGAAAGTAGTCTATGCATAGGGTAGTAGAAATTACAAGGAGAAACATAATAGAAAACATTAGCATGCTTCCTTTCCTAATATGTTCAGTATTCTTAGCTTATCATTCATTCAAGTCATTAAGTTATTAATATTCTCTCCTACACCCAGAGATCTCAAGGTATGGTACAGACAATAATGAAACAATAAATAATTATTGAACTATTCAGAACAATTCAACAGGATAAAACAGTATGCAGAAAGGCACAATCAAACATACCAAACCATGGTTTCTGGGTCTCCAGATCTTGGGTGAAAAATCACTTTTTAACTTGGGATTAAAATGAGGCCAGTACTTGTGCCTACCAGGCCTCCAATGGGAGTGCACTCCACAACAAGGGTGGAAACAGCAGAGAAGATATGGTAGTAAATATGTGTAATAATACAATCCTTAAATTCCAACATTTATACAATTGGACCAATCATTTCTGAAAAAGTAAAATGCATTACAGAAAATTAAATGCAGGGAATAAGGTGAACAACCACTCTTAAATTTAATTAATTTATCTGGTTCAAGTCAGGACAGGACTTTATGGTGGAAGTCCCAGACAGCAAAAGGAGCATGAAGGCTCAACATAGCAGGTACAATTTAATACATGCCAAAGAAAATGAAGTGACACACTACCTTTAAAGAGGGACAGCTATTGGGTTGGATCCAGATTTAGGCACATGCAACTGGGGTGTTTAGTATTGTTAACTGCCATCAAGTCAACTTCAGCTTCTGGTGACCATATGACAGAGAGACCTCCAAGTCACCCATTTCTCAACAGCTCTGCTCAGGTTTTCCAGACTCAGAGGAGTTTATTAGACGCGTCAAAAATGGTGTTATACTGACACCACAGATTGCAAAAGGTCTTCCTTATTAGACAACGTTGTGCCCCAGCGTTATGCAAGCATTCTGCTGCCATCATGAGGGAGTTCTTTTTTTTATTGTTAGGGAGAAGTCAAAAATTGATCTCCTATAGTGTTTGTGTTCTGGATTTTCATGTGTGTGAGAAGGTGCCCCATTCTACTGGCATGATTCCAGCATCAATGGGCGGCCCCGCCAGAACACTTCCAGGTCTGAATGGGAAAACTAGGTACCATACACTCTTTTTATTAACTTCCCCATCTTGCTTGCAAGTTTCTAAACATGCATCTGTGCTTTCATTTATTTATTTTTTAAATTTTGGTGTTTGGGGGCTTTTTAGTGTGCTTGCATCTTCTTGTGAGATGCACCAAAATCTTGTTCGTGGAGAAATGCGGAAGTAAGCAGCATGAGCGCTCATATTGCCAGATTCTTGGGGCAACTTTGTATCATTATCATGGCAGCATGCAAAATTGTGTGTCATTGTGCCAGAACACGAATGCTGCAAAATATAGTGCCATAAAAATGTTTTTAGGCACTCGTCTAATAATCTCCAGAGACGTGGCTTCCTTGATTGAGTGTATCCAAGTCCTAGTCTTTTTCTGATTTCTTGACAGCAGTCCACATTCTGATTAATGGCCCACAACACATGAGCAAGCCCCCCTGCATGTGACCAGCCTTGGTCACATGCTGCAGGCCCCCTTCCTGGCTACTAAAGAGTGAGGCAAAGGGCAGCGGCAGCGATGGGCCAGCATGCCGGAACGGGCTCCTGAGATCATGCAGAGACCAATCAATTTTTTTGGCCAGCAGGAACAGATTTGAACAGGAATTATTTTGAAATGTTTTATCAGGCCCTACCCTTTCTTCCCCCCATTTTAGCCCTGTGTTGTCAGAACTGCAGGGCTCCAAGACTGGGGCAAAATAGGTTAAATTGCCCGTGTAGACAAGCCCCCAGAAAACTGGTATTCCTTTTAATCCTAATTCAGTAAAATATCTGGGTGTCCAGATTACCAGTCAATTATTCAACTTACTCCCCATTAAATAAAACAATTAAGCACACACAAAAATTAAAAATTGGACAAAATCTCTCAGGCCAAATGGCAGCAATAAAATGTTTGTTTCACCATGTTTACATTTTTTATTTTTTTTTGCTCTAAACATTGCCAATGGCTATATCTTGTAAATGTGTGTCATATGGGGGGGGGGGATGAGCTTTGTTAATTGTTGTTGTTGCTGCTGCTGCTGTTGTGCATCTTCAAGTCATTTTTGACTTTTGGAAACCCTAGGGTCAACCTATCACAGGGGTTTCTTAGCAGAATTTGTTCAGAAGGGGTGTTCACTTGCCTTCTTCCAAGAATGAGAGAGTGTGACTTGCCCAAGGTCACCCAGTGGGTTTCTGTGCCCAAGCAGGGATTCACACCCTGGTTTCCCAGTATCCTAATTCAACACTCATACCACTGCACCATGCTGGCTCTGAGCTTCATTAACAGATATTTAAAAATAGGATTGAAAAATCAACACATTTCCAGCACACTAGAAATGGAGTTTTAGGACTTTATCAGACTACCATCTAAAAATGCTGTAATTCCATGAATGAAGATAGCAAAAACATCATGACATTATAACACTTATTATCACATGTAGCTATAATCATGCAAAAGAAACACCATGGAATTATTGCAGAATGACTACTAGCACTTAAGAACAGGAGGTTTACTTCCACAATTTGGCATGGGCGAGATTTTGGCTGTTCTCAAGAGAAGATGCAAGCACACTTAAAACTCAAAAAGCCCCATAAACTATCAAAGTTAATGAACACACAATCACTGAAACAAACCTAAAAACATGCAAACTAGATGTGGCAGTTCATAAAAAAGAGCGTCCTGTGCTTCATTTTCACATTCTCACCTGGAGGTTTGCTCGCTGAAGACCATTCACACTGTAATCTTGCAATTACAATGGGACGTGTTTTCACATGCCCTCAATACCACAAAAAAAGCAATATTGGCGATCTATTGACGGCATGTCCTATCAGTTAAAAGGAACACCTTATTCACAGCTGGCACATGGGGTAACCACAAGATGACGACAACATCATGTGATGGCCATGGCCTTTGGTGCTACCATGACATCATAATCCCATGATTTTTGCTGCGTATGATAAAGCCCTTAGGTATTCAAAGCCTTGCTACACATTATAATGACTTTCAGCTTATCAAATTCATGTTATAGGGTAATGTTAATGCTTGGGCTTTATGGAATCTTGTAAACAGTAGTATGGATTAGTTTACCGTTTCTTGGGGTTATACATAAACGTTTGTGGAGTATTGTTAATCCTTTCCTTTCTAACACTATAAAAAGCTGGCAAATAAGTAGGAGTTAAAAATGCTTGGGGGAAAAGTTTTCAGTTTTGAGACTGAAAATAGGTTTTGGGGTGCTGTATGAGTTAAATATTGCTGAAACTCAGTGGCAAATCACTATAGGAATTGTCTGTGGGCTTAATTAAGGAGAGGACAAGGACTAGGATGGAGAAGTGATGCAATCAGTGCAGTGACAAAAAATCTCTCCCCCATCCCCTGCCAAATGCCAGAATTCTGATTTATTAGAGACATGAGAAAGCAAAGACAGCACTGCTCTCTCGCCTGTTGAATGCTTTTTTGCCTTTTCTATCATTACAATGTGAAATACAGGTGCAAGTATCCACTTCCAGATGAAAGCATGGGAGGCAGTGGGGGCACTAAGGGGGTGCAGAGAGGCTGAGCTGCACCAGGTGACACTCTCAGGGGGAGGAGTGACACCAGCCTTAGTGACACCACAGGGGGAGCATTTTTACTACAAAAAGTGTGATTAAATAAATCAGAGGTGGTACAGTGGGAGGCAGCAGTTCCCTGAGGTCCTACAGGAACCAATAGCTCAACTATTTGAACACCAACAAATTCTAATTAGGTAAGTCTAAACCCACTATTTATAACAAGCAGAGGGAGAGAAAGAGAACAGAAAAGGGAAATAAAAAGGTGGGGGAACCAACATGACTGGAGTGATAGAAAGATTTCTGGGAAGGTGGTGGAGAGAGATAAGGAAGTGATAGAAAATTAGAGAAATGGGCAGCTCTAGGCAATCATTTTGTTTCCTACCCCTGCTGGTAGCTTTCAAAAAACCAATTCTCATCCTTTGTAGGGTATAAGTTCTTCTATAGAGAACAAAAACAAAACTTCACCACCAAGATGTAGAACTTATTCCAGTTTCCTATTATTCAGGAAGGCACTATAAAATGCAATAGAGTATTATCTACTTGGATACTTATGCTCTTCACCCTTCTATTTGAAATACATATTTTAGGCACCCTCCACAAACTCTGTTGCTTCCTCATGGTGTGGAAGTGACCCAGGCAGAGAAAGCTTTGAGTAGGGGCTTGTGGTACATTGCATATCCTTCAAAATCAGTTGCCCAAAGGCTGGCCGCCAGGAATCAAGTTTGCCACATTGGCTATGAACACAATGTCCTTACAAAATAGTGTTCATCTACATTAGTGGAGGAACTACCCCCACCAGTGAATTCATGGCTTTTCAAAGCATTCAAGGGACTATGGACATGGAATCTAATTTCAACCCATCCTGGGGTAAATTTAGAATTTACAATGGTTGAAGTTTTGCATAAGAACATTTAACTGTAGTGCTTTGTAATACTATGGTGTTTGATTTCATACCTATACCTTCACTCATTCTGTACTGCTGAAGAAGCTGGGATTAGAAGGAAAGCAAAAATAAAAGTGGAGTGTCCTAAGGTGCAGCTGAGCAGTGGATTAGGCCCTTGTTTTCCACAGAACGCTGTTGTAAAAAATATATTCAGAATGATCTATCTTTCTCCTGGATATTCCACATGAAACAGTACTGTGCTGAATCTGTATTTCCTGTGACTTTTTTTTCTACTACCCCACAAACTGACACAGGTTTAGATCAAGCAGAGGTTTAAATCAAGTCAGAATCAATCCTAAAGCAACAGAACAAAACCTAAAATAATATTGTTTAAATAGATTAAGGAAAGTTACAAGGGTTTGAAAATCTGATTAACAAATGTGTAATGAGTACTATGAAGAAAAATGGGACTCAACAAATGAGGACCTTTGCTTAATTGCAAATAGAGAACAATAACAAGAGCAAATACCTTCTGTCTTATGCCTTCAGCTTTGTCATACAAGGAATATAAAGCAAGAATTTAATGAGGGGTTTATCTGCTGACTGTTGTATCTTGGAGATTTGCACAAATTAAAAGAGTAAATGCAATAAGAGCAAGAGGCCCAACAAAATCCTAATACTGTACTTTTAAAAACACACTCTGTCACACTGTTGTTCATAAATAGACTATTGACTTTCACTGGGTTAAAGAGCTCATGCAGTGATTAAGTTTGGAGGCATAATTGTTCTTGTCATACAAACTCTGCTTACAGTCAATATCTTTTTATCATATACATTTTTAATCACATATTAATAAACAAGAAGGTATGTTTTATTGATGCTTGGATTAGATTATTGACCAACTCGACAACTTTGTACACCAATTCAGAAAATATAAACAAGGTCAACATGTAAAGATAGGGTGAAGTAGATCAAAGATGGAGAATGTGCTTTTTCTCAGGTCTTTGTGTGATTTATTTATTTCTTTTCCATTTAGCAGTTCAATATAGTAAACAGTTTCAAGCCTTTGATATAAGCCCCCCTCCTTTCCCATATACGCAGTTTGCATGGCACAGTAAAGCCTAAGAGTAAATGTAAAATAACTCCAATTAAAACCACCTTTAGAACGAGGCTCCTGTACCCTATTAAGAAACCTGGCAGCAGAACAATAATATTTGTACATAATAGTCAAAAATCATTCTCTTTCTAGTTTTCTTCCTTTCAAATATGCAGGCACACACCAATGAATGTACTTACATGCACACACATACACAATTTATAAGCCCCTAAACCTGCTGATTCAGAAGCAGAATGAAGGAAAAAGTACCACACATAAAAATTGAACACAAAAAGCTCAGTTTGTATAGCTGTCCTAGTAAAATGGATTTTACAAATCTGGCTGAGTTTAACTCAAAACTATTAGCAGCAGTGAAATGGTTTTGGTAAGGTTATCATTTAACCAGGGCTCATAGATTCTCTGTCTAATCTGGACAACTCAATGTATTCATAGAATCAGTTTCCAAAAAGGCAACAGTGTAGTTCACTTCCTGTTAACCATTGAGTGGTTCAGTTTGGTAATTTTAGATTTTGAACAGAAAGATTTTGCTGCTGGAAGGTGTATCCACCAAATTTGGATCCACCCTCTATTCAACACAATAACTTTCTCCAAATATCAGCTCAGATAGATGTGACAGTCTGGAATGCTTATTATTAACATTGGCTGATACAACAGCTGCACCCTTTCCTAGAACTGGAAGGCCTAAAGATGGTAGTACATGTGCTGGTAACCTCAAGGCTGGACTTCTGCAGTGCTCTGTACATTGGGCTACCTCTGTTCCAAGTTGGGAAACTACAATTAGTTCAAAATATGGCAGCCAGATTGGTTACAGATACATCCAGGAGTGAGCACATTATACTGATATTAAATCACTCCACTGACTGCCAATTAGCTTCCAGGCAAAGTACAAAATGTTGGTTATTACCTTTAAAGCCCTACATGGTTTGGTTCCAGGTTACTTTCAGGATCGCCTCCTCTCATACAATCTGCCTGGTACATTCCTTCAACCAGCCAGGACTAGACTGGCAACTGTCACCCCTGTGGAATGACCTGCCAGAAGAGATTCAACAGCTAAACACACTCTCAGAATTTAAAACAGTACTAAAGACCTATCTGTTCTGGCAGGCCTACCCAGATGATTTTAATCAATGAATTTTAAATTTGTATTTTACGTTTATGGATGATTTTAATGTATTTTTTTTTACTCCTATGTGTTTTTACATGTGTTTAAACAATTTTGTTAAACAAACTCCCCCCAAAATGCCTGGTAGACCTCAATCTACCCTGTAAGGTAGGCCAGTGGGTTTTTAAATTCCTCCTCCCCCTTCTCAGAGTGCCACACTTTTCCCAGAAATACCACTGCCAGTTGATTACCTGGGTTCTGTTGCAGGCAGCCTGCCACTGCCATCGGTTAACTGTCTGGGTCCCAATCTGGGCCACAGATTGAACATCAGGAGTGGATTGTGAGGTGGAGAGGGGATTTGCATGTGGGTAGTGATTGGCTGGATAAGGCAACATATCCAAGATACACAGACACACGTTATGTTCCCCATTTTCAGAAATTAAATCATCATGGCTGAGTTGGGGGAATTAATTGAAGGTGGCACCATAGAGATCTGGATGCCATTTCTCATCCATGTTACGGATCTGACTTCAACACATGAACTGGAGTGATGTATAATTGGAAAAGAGACACGTGAGCAGTGTCTGGACATGATGTACACATGCTAGATAAATGATTTATAAGAATGTGATAGTTGGTGTACTAATTTGAATTGTCGATGAGTGTGAATTGTTCTTTGTAAATGTATCTAAAATTAAAAAAAAAACATATTTAGGAACTGAAGGGCCTGACATGAGGATTATGACACCATACTACTAGCAGAAGATAGTAAGGACTTGGAACAATTACTGAAGAAAGTGCAAAGACAGGTTTACAGCTAAACATTAAGAAACCAAAATTAGTGCCCACAGAAAATTTACATACAAAATTTAAAGCAGAGGATGAAGACGTTGAAATGGTTCAAGATTTCCCATACCTTGGCTCAGTCATTAATCAGACAGTACAGTGCATAGAGTAGTGGTAGTGGCTACAGGGAATGGACAGTGTTCTCCTCTGGACTCTGGCCCATTTCATGCAGATAACGGGGAGGAACAGGCCAGATCTGTTGGAGGAATACACTGGCAGGGAGCTGGCATATTCTGGCCTATGTAGATAAGCCCTGTGGCAGAAAGGCTCTCTCTTCGTACACTTATTGAAACTTAGAATAATAAACTTACTCATGTTTAATTGTTACTCCTGAGACCTTTCCAAAATCCAGCAAAATGAACAAAGCTTTAGGAATTCTAAACTGTAATGACAATGTTATCTGCAAATCTGTTGAATTTCACTACTTGGCTGGATTCCAGTTAATTGGGGACCTTTCTAAACCAAATAGCCAACAAACAGCTCAATAACAAAGCAAAATGCTACACGAAAAGGGGACAGCCTTATTTCATTGTTGTTGTTCACAGCCTCCACATTGACTTAGACTTACCGTGTCACCTAAATTCTCCTAATTGAATGACAGCCTCAGACCAGAAGGACAGGCAAGAGATGCTATGTTTCTTGAAAACAGGAGGTTTATTGCAAATAGAAAAATGCAAAGGCTCGAGCCTCTACAAAACAGATATCTGCGCAGGTAGGTACCTTCAGATTAAAGGGACAATGAACTAAGAGCCAAGCCTTTATACTCTTTTGACTCCTACTTTTTCCAGCTTGAAAATATGTCAGTTACTTGTGCCAATTTCTAATTATATATCTAAATACAAGCATAGATAAGAAGTAGCTGCTGTCCAGACTTTCTTGGTGAGGTAGGAAGGACATACAGATAACCACTGGATGGCTTTCTTTGTTTTAGTCTCCCAAAGAAAGACTGTGGAGATTTTCACACAGGGCCAAAATGCCCCGTTACTGCCCCGCCACCTCCTCTCCCATTCCTGCCACAGAATAACGTAAATCTTTCACACACTTACCTTAATTCTGTGGCAGGAACGGGCTCCCCCTCCCCTCGCTGGCTGGCCATAAATGCAGCCATTGTAAGGCTGCTTTTAAGACCAGCCATCTGAAACGTTATCACGTTATCACGAGATAATGGCCAGGTGGTAAATTTAAAAAAATAAAACTCCCCTAAACATAAAATCAGTTCACCAAGCACAAAAACACACTTTAAATCACACAATCAAAACAGGGAGGGTAAAATAAAGGTTGCCACTTACCTGGATGTCCAGATTGTACCAGAAGTGCTTGGAATGGACCTCCCCTCCATGGCCGTCATTTTGGAACAGGAACGGGGCTCCAGTTCGCACACCCGTGATTGCGTGATAGCAATGGAATGGGAGGTCTATTCACGATGAAAAATTGTGATTACATTGTTCCGGAACAGTCACGGGAGCAGGATGGGTGCAGGACAGAACGGGGTCAACATCGTCTGAAAGGGAAAATCTTTCCCGGCCCTGTTCTGTTCCTGCCACAGGATATATAGCCCATGTGAAAATCTCCTGTCTTGTCTTCTTTTTGTCCTTGTACATGCAGCTGTTAGAAAGGAATACTTAGATACAAAGCAGAAGAGGAGGGGGCTTCTCAGCGAGTGATATTTATTGTGGTCTGTTCATAAAATGGATGCTAGACTCTGTTTTATACAGGCAGGCCCATTATTCTCAATGGCAACCTTATGAGATCTCCAAGTCACCCTGTTATCAAGAACCATGTTCAGCTCTGGCAAACTCTATCCATCTATAATTCGGTTTTCTTCTTTTCCTACTGCCTTCTACCTTACCTAGCATCATTATCTTTCCTAGTGAGCCATGTCTTCTCATAATTTATTTACTTATTTATTTAAAGTATTTCTGTATCACCTTCCAGCCTGCAAGGACTTCTGAGACAATGAACAAATAAAAGCCAATTAAAACAATACAAAGATAAAAACATTTAAAAAACAATTAAAATACTCTTTAAAACCTCCTAAAAGCAGTCTAATAACAATTCTAGAATCCAGTTTTGAAACAGTTAAACCAGTAATTTCAAACACTGAATGCTATGCAGAAGAGCACTGCTT
This sequence comes from Gambelia wislizenii, assembly GCA_030847615.1. Classification (NCBI taxonomy): domain Eukaryota; kingdom Metazoa; phylum Chordata; class Lepidosauria; order Squamata; family Crotaphytidae; genus Gambelia; species Gambelia wislizenii. Next base: position 47,922,247 of record JAUMIR010000001.1, on the reverse strand, counting down.
TGGCAGCCTGCTAGAAGCTTAAAAGAGACAGGGCCAACCTAACTTCCTTGTGTAGGGAATTTTACAGTTGAGGCTCTGCTACAGAAAAAGCCCTGTTACGTGTACTCACCAACCTTACTTCACAAGGTGCTGGGACACACAACAGGACCTTCCCTGAAGATCTCAATTTTCTGGCAGGCTCATGGGGTCAGACGTGGTCTTTCAGTTTTCTTGGCCCCAAATCATTTAGGGCTTTGTAAATAAACACCAGCACCTTGAATTGAGCTCAGAAGTAAATTGGAAGCCAGAGCAGTTCTTGAAGAATAGGGGTTATATAGTCTGTAAAATGTACCTGTCTGGCTGCTGCATTTTGCACTAGCTGCAGCTTCAAAACTCCTTTCAAGGGCAGCACAATGTAGAGCACATTATAGTAGACTAATCAGGAAGTAACTAGCGCATGAACCACTGTGGCCAGATTTGACTTCCCCAATAATGGGCACAGCTGAGCAAAGGCGCTCCTGGTCACTGAAGCAACCTGGCTTTCCAGTAGCTACACTGGGCCCAAGAGCATCCCCAAGCTATAAACCTGATCTTTCAGAGGGAGAGGAACCCCATCCAGTACAGACTGTAATCTCAATCTCAGGATTCTCCCCCCACTGACCAGTAGAACTTCTGCCTTGTCCTATATGTCCCAAGTACAGTAGCACCCCTGTACCCACTGATTCGCCATCCGCTGATTCAATTATCTGTGGATGATGACAGTGTGGGGGGGTGGATGGGGAGGGAGGGGACGGCTCTGGTGGCAGTGGTGGGGCATGCGGTAGTGGCAGAGGGAGCCATGATGGCATGATGGTGGTGGCAGGGGATGTGGTGGTGGTGGTGGCAGTGGGGGAGGCCATGGCAGCATGATGTGTGGCAGTGATGGAGGAGGAGGTGGCCATGGCAGCATGGCGGTGGTGGTGCGTGCAGAGGAGGTGGCAGCAGTGGGCCAGTGGCAGGGCATGCAGCAGAGGGGGAAGCAGAGGAGGAGGTCATGGGGGGAAGAGATTGGTGGCCGAATATTGCCCATGGATGCCACTTTCCCAACCCCAATATTCCTATTTAGATCTATGAAGATTATCAGATGCACTAAATGTGGTGTTATATGAATGCCAGCAGATCACTAAAGGGATTCCCTTTCAGATGACGTTGTTCCCATGTTATCGTACTCCAGTTTGGCTGTTGTTACACCGATGCTTCTTTTTATTCACAGGCTAAGATGTGAATAGATCTCCCATTCCGTTTCTGTAATGGAATGTCCTGTAAGTGAAAAGGTGCCCGTTTTGCTGGTGCGGTGTCAGCATCAATGGGAGGTCTGTGCCAGAACACTTCTGGGTGAGATCGGGACATCAAGGTAAGTGACACACTTTTTATGACCCTCCCTGGGTTACTTGTAAAGTTTTAAATGTGTTTAGGTGCTTAATGTAATTTTTTGTCTTGTATTTTGCTTTTACAGTTTGAATTTCCCATGTTCTCGTCTTCTCACAAGAGCACCTGGGATTTCAATCCAGGAAGTGAAAGGAGGTCTGTTCGAGCTCCTTTCACTCCTGGGCTGCCCTGCCGAGGGAACGAGGTGTGAAAAAAGTAAGTCTGAAAAGTTTTCCTTTTTTCACGTGACAGGGACTGGAGAGGGTTGGGAGAGGAGATTGCGAGGCAGGAATGCTTTTTTGTTGTTGTTCCCATCTGATAATTTCATATATCTGCTTTTGTCTGTGAAAGCTTATTTCATAACTTTTGATGAGGCTACCCACTCCTTGTGGATGTGCCCAATGTCATTGGCTCCTAGCATGAACCAGTCCAACCTGTATGCAGGGCCGGTTTAACCTGTCTGCCAGATCCGCATTGGCGGGGGGCCTCGGGGGTGAAGGGGGCCCCCTGGTGAGTGTTGCCCTTATCTGATGAAGGAGACAGCCAGGAGACAGCAGCCGGCTCCTCCGCTCCTTTGGAGCCCCTTCCCCCTCCCTCCTCAGGCAGGGCATGGCAATAGCACTGAGCTACTGCGGGAGATAGAGAAAGGGTTTGCTCTTGGGAAGTTGTAATTTGGAGACAGTCCCTGGCTGCATTAGCGAAAGAAACAGCAGCCCTCTGTGGCAGAAGCTGGAGGGAGTTTGCTGCTACCGCTGAGACGGTGAGTGTGTGTTTATGAGAGAGACAGGGAATTTGAGCGTTGTCTCGGAAAGGGCTTCTTTCTTTCTTTCTTTCCCTTCCCTTCCCTTCCCTTCCCTTCCCTTCCCTTCCCTTCCCTTCCCTTCCCTTGCCAACTGAGTTCAGCCTGCATTTGTGTGTGTTTGCCTATGTGCCTTCAAGTCATTTCTGACTAAGGCAAACCTACCATGGGGTTTTCTAGGCAAGGTTTGTTCAAAGGGTGTGTGCCTTTGCCTTCCTTTGAGGCTGAGAGTGTGTGACTTGCCCAAGGTCAGCCAGTGGGGTATTCATGGCTGAGTAAGGATTCAAACCCTGGTCTCCATAGTCATAGTGCAATGCTGAAACTTTTACAACACTCTTAACTCTTTTAACAGAAGAATACTGTATAAAGAATATAAATTAAAATTTGGAGTAATATTACTGGGAACAATGGTTTTATTGTTGTCACTAAAACACCAGTATCCCATTAGTGTTATGTGAGAGGCATTGGCCTAGAGCAGTGGATCTTAACCTTTTCTTTACCAGGGACCCCCTTTAAATTTGTTGCCCCAAGACTTAACTCAAGATTTAAAACCCTAATAATAATAGCTAACAACAACAACAATACAATTACACCATCCATTAAACTTTCCCTCAGAGACACTCTTGCTTCTTCCTGCAAGTTTGTGGCTGGAGTGGATTGAATGGCAATGTGCAGGCCAAGCCAGCCAGCCTTTGCCTTGGTTCCTGTCACATGGCTACTCCACTACAGGGAGGAGGTGGGCCAAGCAGTCTTCAAGCCTTTGTGGACCCCCCTGTGAGGACATTGCGGACCCCAAGTTAAGAACCACTGGGCTAGAGAATGCTGGAAAAGGAACAATGCAACCAGACCTTGAGAAGGGTGCTGGCAGGGGGATTCTGGGAGGTGTAATCCAAGAGTAACTTTCCCAGGCTCTGAATGCAGCCTAGAATCATAGGGCTGGAAGGGACCCCAACAGCCATCCCATCCGATCGGCTTCTGCCCTGCAGGAACACACAATCCAAGCATTCCTGACAAATGCCCATCCAGCCTCTCCTTAAAAACCTCCAAAGAAGGTGAGTGCACCACACTCCCAGGCAGCAGAGTATTCCACTGCCTTACAGCTCTTACTGTCAGGAACTTCTTCCTAATGTTTAGGTAGAATCTCTTTTCCTATAGTTTGAGTCCATTGCTCCGTGTCCTAGTCTCTGGAGCAGCAGAAAACAAGCTTGCTCCTTCCTCAGTATGACACCCCTTCAAATATTTAAACATGGCTATCATGTCCCCTCCTAACTTTCTCTTCTCTGGGCTAAACATGCCCAGCTCCCTAAGCCATTCCTCATAGGGCATAATGGCTTCCAGACCTCCCAACATCCTTCTCGATATCTTTCTTGAATTGTTGTGCCCAGAACTGGAAACAATATTCCAGGTGAGGTCTGACCAAAGCAGAATGGAGTGATACTATTACTTCCCTTGATCTAGACACTATTAATGCAGCCTAACGCATTGGCATTTTTTGCTGCTGCATCACACTGCTAACTCATGTTTAGCTTGTAGTCCACTCTTTCTTTTCTTTGAGGAAATCTACATCATTACATTAATTGCTAATAAACTAAAAATATTATGTTAATGCCTATAATATAGTTTTTAAACTAAATTATTGGTGTCAAATTATGTAATACAGTAGGCCCCTCTTATCCACTGGGGATTGGTTCGGGGGGGTGGATTCTGAAACCCATGAATAATAGTGAACACCATTGAAAAAATGGTACTTCTGGTTTAAAATACCATAGAGTTGCCTTGGAGGGCCTAGAAAACCACTAGGGAGGACACATTTACTAGGAAGACTCTAGGGTAGGTGTGCTGTTCTGTGTCCCATGGATAATGAATCCATGGATATGGGGGCCCTACTGTGATCTGAACATCCTGTACGGTGAATAGGTTAGGTTACATTGACCTGAGATAAACATATGGGGCCCCCAAAATAAAGCACTGCAGGGGGCCCCAAAATTCCTTAAACCGGCCCTGCCTGTATGTCACTGCCAACTACTTTATTAAGTTTTACAGGCAGCACAGAGGTAACTGGATTCATCCCTTAGAGCATCCTTACTCTCGGTTCATATAGCAAAAGCTCCCATCTCCGAGTAAAGACCCATACTGTGACCAACACTGCCAACTGGATAGCTTTCTGATACACAGAGAAAGTCAGGTTGTTCAGGATCTGGCCCCTGGACACAGAATGTGACTCTGAAGACCACTGTTCTTTTGGCAAGTCACTGCAGGAACACAACCCTGCTCTTGGTTAGTCTCCTGGGTTCAGCCTCTGATCTCAGTAAGTTATTTCAGGCCCAAACATTGCAAACTCTAATAGGTTGCAAGACCTCAGCCCCAATCAGGTAAAGTGTGGGAGTAGGTATGGGATCGCCATCACCATTCAGACAGGGTTGTGTCCTGTCCTAGGAATGGCCCCTAAGAAGCAGGCAGGATGAGGCTAGGCACTGCTGGTGGGGTACTACGTTTGGGGTGGCTAGCACTGAGCTGCTGCCTTGATATAAGTTGCCCCAGTCTCAAAGGTTGCCAGCCAGTGCTCTTTCCTTGGACTTACACTTATCTCCCAGGGGAAAGGGTGGTGGTGTTTGATCAGGCCCTGATTGTCCAAACTGGCTTCTATCCAGTTATCTCTTGTTCAGAATAATGTATCTATAGTACCGGTAGTTCAGAATAACGTATCTGTTCTTGTGTTTGTTGTAATAGAACTGCATGGTTGCTGATTTTATGGAATATACAAGAAACCATACTGTTACTCTAAGAGATGGGGGTCGTTGCATTGGCGTCTCAGCTATGATGCCAAAATCTAGTTAGTATTTGGGGGAATTATTAGCTCAAATAGGAGGCCTGAGAAAGGAGGGTAACTTTGGGCATCTTTTCACCTACGTATAGCAATACTAATGGTAGAGGAGACTCTCGTTTGAGTAAAACAATGTATTTTATTGGAATAACACAAAATGTGAACTAACATGTACAACACAGTTCTTAAGAACCATACAAAGCTATAGCAGAGTAAGGCAGAGGTTGGATAGAGAGGAGGGGGGCAGTCCAGGAAGGTAGGGTGATGGTTACTAGTCTCGAAGAGCAGTGAAGATACTCACATAGGGGTCTAAAGGTGGCACATGAGGTTCCAATCTGAGGCATGCCGAGAAAGAGAGTGGCCAGGTCTGTCCACTGTGGCACACGTTGCTATTGTTAGGGTTCCAATATTTATACTCTGCCTTGGAGGGGTGGATTTAGTAATAATGAAGCTTGGATGTCTCCCATGGAACAGACAAAGGAAACCAAAACTCAACTTATTGCTTTAATTGCAGAGAGATAGAACATTGATGGGTTTGGGAACGGGGTGTGGGGAGATATTTCTGTAGGTTGTAGAATGAGGAATGGTCACTTAATTGTTTGATTGAATTATTGCTTGAAACACCCAGGGTTGGAAGAAGGGATTAGCACATACCCCTTAACGACTGGGTTGTTAGCATAAACCCATTACAGAAGTGTTCCACTCAATCCTAATTTGGGCTTTCCCACCATTATATCTCTAGACACATTGCAGGCCACTTCAACTGATCTCCAGTCTGCCTAAGCCAATGTGACCCTGAACAGTGTCCAATACGTCCAGTTATGGAATCTCATGGGGAGGGGGCAGTAGGGCATGCTAACAACACTAGCCCCCAAATGGTATAAGTCCAGTATGCCAAACACCAAATTGTCTGTTTCCATATCCTCTGGCACAGATTCGCTGTGGGTGCTTCCAGACTGACACCTCATAGCACTACCAGCTAAATGACACCGTGCTGCTATTGTTTTAGCTTCAACTCTCTTTGTGTGTAAGGAATAAAAAGGGAGAAGCAGTGAGAAAACATGGGATGTTTCACAATTGGAAGATAGCATCTCTGGGCCCACCCTTAAAATTCTGTGAATAACTCAGCATGATCGTACTGTAGAAGTTTTCATCTGGGAAACATTGTACATGTGCAAAAATAGCTTCAGCCCAGATGGGTACATTTCTTGGTAGCTTTAAAAGTAATAATACATTTATAGTAAAAGATCAAGCCATACCAAAATCTAAACAGAGTGGCATGCTTCTGTTTTTGCATGTGAGAACAGTACACCTCTAAACAGTGTTTTCTGTCTGTATTAAAGCATTTGCTATCATGTAGAAAGTCGTATGTGACAGTGACAATTCCAGTTAACAGCTGAGTTGAACTGTATATTTCTTTTTTTGCTATTTAAATATTGTTTATTTTTCACTAAAATATACATAATCTCTCTTTCACATTCATACATGCACAAGTACACTTTTATATCATAAATCTGTATTTTCTTCTGTATCTTCTCTTTCTAATAAATGTAATAAATTTAATAAATCTAGAAACCAACTAGTAGTGCATACAATGCAGCTAAGGGCATATCCCAACAGTTTTGCGGCAAGAAATTCAGTGAGTCAACTCTCTCTCTCTCTGGCTTTTCTTCACAAACAAAGATTCGGGAAGGACTCATCCCGCGCTTTCTGCAAGCGCGCTGATGACTAAAAAGGACAATCCGAGATAAACAAGTCCGGTTGCAAAAAGCACAGTAGAAGGTCTCCTTGGGTGATGTTTTTGGGTTGTGATTCTTTCTGCATTGTCGTTTCTCTTCAAGACTTGTTCATCATGAGTTCTCAAATAAGGCTGCAGCATTGTGGATAGTGCGTCTCCATGCCTCCCGATGTGAGGCCAGGGCGGACCACTGTTGGTGATCAATTTGGCCAAGCCTGAGATGTTGTTTCAGGGAGTCTTTGTATCGCTTTTTTGGAGCGCCCCTCTTACGCTGACCTGTGGCGAGTTCACCGTAGAATAGTATTTTTGGGAGGCGATGGTCCTCCATCCTAGAAACGTGCCCTGCCCAGCGCAGCTGTTTTCTCAATATCATGGCCTCAATGCTGGTGATCCCTGCTTGCTCAAGGACAGCAACATTCGTCACATAGTCAGTCCCGTGTATATTTAGGATTGTGGGTAGACAGCGCTGATGAAAGCGCTCGAGGAGTCATAGGTGGTGGCGATAGGTGACCCATGTTTCAGATCCATAAAGGAGGATAGACAGTACGATGGCTCTATATACACTGATTTTTGTGCTTTGCCTCAAGTGTTTATTGCTCCAGACTCTTTTGTGAAGTCTTCCAAATGCACTATATGCCTTTGCTAATCTGTGATCGATCTCTTTGTCAATCTTGGCATCTGAGGAAATGATGCTTCCCAGGTAGGTGAACTGCTGAACGGACTTGAGCACAGATTTGCCGACGGCAATGTGGGGATGGTGGTGTTCGTCCTGTGGTGCAGGCTGGTAAAGAACTTCTGTTTTCTTCAGGTTGACTTCTAGCCCAAACAGCTCTGCAGCTGTTGCAAAGCAGGATGTTAGGCGCTGCAGAGCTGCTTCTGTGTGGGCAACAAGGGCAGCAGCATCGGTGAAGAGCAGCTCACGGACTAGATAGAGACTGGATCCTAAGGATAAAGACATTGTTCCAAACCCAAATTATAATGGGACATTTCTGTATTGGAATCAACTGTATAGATAATCAATGTGGTACCTGGATTGCCCACGGAAGCATTCTTAGATATGGCTGCTGCTAGTAGAAGATACTACTGCCAATGTTAGCAATAATTAAGCATCCTGTGTCCTGGATTATTTTAGGACTTAGTACCCAACTCATGTCCCAAAGTTCACTGTCCCCATATTAGCTATCTAGGGAGAAACAGCATAATCCTCAAGTGCTGCCAAAGAGCTCATCCTCTGACCAATTCTGTCTAAGTCCAGCTGCTACTAACAGCAGCTTATGCTTTTATCCATGTCCTGTACAGGTCAAAGTAGTATGATCCATAAGGATGGAAGGAAACAAAGCACCTTTCCATTGGCCACTTTCTTTTCTGTCAGAAGAGACCATCCTTTGAGAGAGGTGTCATTAACATGGAAAGAGACATGATGACTCTGCCAGAGCCATCAAGATTATCTCTAACATATATCCTATTTTTTCCATTAAACAAAGAAATCTTATTGAATTAGTGGGTAGGGGGTGCATCACTCCCCAAATTATTTAGGTTCACTCCCTACTATTGCTATAGACTGCCTAAACTGTTAATCTATCAAGATCAAATCCCAGTCTTACAACCAAGGGCTTGTCTACACCAGCCAAAAACAAAACAAAACAACCACATCCTTGCCCTGTCCCCATGACAATCTGTCGAAATGACACAGGGCCAATTCCCTGATTCTGGTGCAAACTGGCTACATGACAGTTTAGCACCAAACCCGCACTAAACCACCCTTAAAATAGAGTAAAACAAACCACTACTTGCTGTGGATTTTACAGGAAAACCCAGTGCACTGGAAGGACGTCTACACACATGTCCTTGCTGTGTTATCCGGCGGTGTCAGAACTGATATAAGTCATATCCTCTGAGGTCACAATGAGGTGCCCAGCCATGTGATCAATGCTGTGTGCACCAGGCAGCACAATAGGGACATGTGTGTAGACATCCACTCTACCACAGAGTGCACCAGTAATGCCAGGAATCTGGGACAGCTCCAGGGCCAGAATACACTGGGCAGCAACTGGATTATCTTGGCCAGTGTAAATGAGCTCCAAGAATCACAAATCTGTAAAGGATCTCTGGAAGCTCATTTAGACCAATCTCAATCACTTAACAATAAGAAATAAACCAATATACTTGAAATATACCTGTACCACTTTCCCAAGTTCTGTAGGGCCACTTATAAATGAATATTTCAAACACAATAGCAAAAGTTTAAACAATTTGCAGATTTATATAAACTTTTTTTAAAACCGTAAACACTGGTAACAATATTTAAATTGAAATCATACATATGTTTTCGTTGTGTGCCTTCAAGTAATTTTTGACTCGTGACAACTGTAAGGCAACACTATCACACGGCTTTCTTTGTAGAATTTGTTCAGAGGGGGTTTGCCCTTGCCTTTCCCTTCTGAGGTTGAGAGTGTCTGACTTGCTCTAGGTCACCCAGTGGGTTTCCGTGTCTGAGCAGGGATTAGAAAACTGGTCTCCCAGTGTCCTAGGAGATTATCAGATGAGCCATTATAGCCCGTTTCTGTCCCGCTACCCCCCCACCCGCTCCACTCCCATTCCTGCCAAGGAATAAAAAAAAGGCTTCAGACACCTACCTTCATTCCACAGCAGGAACGGGCTCTCCCTCCCTTCGCTGCCTGATCGTAAATGCAGCCGTCGTAAGGCTGCTTTTATGACCGGGAACTGAAATCCAGGCCGTTCAAATTCAAATTGTAGCCCCTCCCATATGTCAAAACAGTTAACAAAGCAGGAAAACACATTTAAAAAATTAAAAGCTACCCGGGGAGGGGGAAAAAGTGTTTTACTTACCTTGTCATCCCGATCGCACCCGGAAGTGTCCAGCAGGGACCTCCCCCCGTGGTGGGCATCATGCCAGCATAATGAAATAGGAACAGGACATTGTTCAGACCACCGGTGATTCCGTTACAGAAATGGAATGGGTGGTCTATTAACAATGTTTCCCCATTTTTGAGAAATCACTAGAGCAAAACGGGAGCACCACAGGGATGAAACAACGTCGTCAGAAAGAGAAATCCTTTCTAAATCCTGTTCTGTTCCTGAAACAGACTTTAGAGTCCATCTGATAATCTCCCTAGTCCAAATCTCAAACCACTACACCACACTGGCTCTCATTCAGCACATATACTGTACATTTTCCCAAAGTTCCATGAATCCCACAAGTAGCAGTGTAGGACTGGCTCACAGGAATCTTGCTGCTCAGCAGCTATTGTAGATAACCTCAAAGCCCTAAATAACAGATAAAAGTACTGTACATAATACAAATTCCAATGCAGGGAATTTAACTTTCCATTCCCTCCTAAAATCATATTACCCAATTTGTAGAGACATGGGACTAATTCTTATCCCTGGCAAACCCCTCCAACCCCACCAGCAGTCACACTTACACTCATGCTTTGGTTCCTTTCACGTTGTTATACACAACAGGGTTCTGTCCTAGGCCCAGTGCTATTCAACATCTTTATCAATGACTTGGATGATGGAATTAGGGGCAGAATGATCATATTTGCAGATGACACCAAATTAGGAGGAGTAGCTAATACCCTAGAGGGCAGGATCAAAATTCAAAATGACCAGGATAGACTGGAGAGCTGGGCCAAAGCTAACAAAATGAAATTCAATATGGAGAAATGTAAGGTACTGCACTTAGGGTGGGAAATCGAAATGCATAGATATAGGATGGGGGAGACCTTGTTGAATGAGACTACTTGCGAAAGGGATTTAGGAGTCCCAGTAGACCACAAGTTGAACATGAGTCCAACAGTGTGATGCGGCAGCTAAAAAGACCAATGTGATTTGGGGCTGCAAGAATAGAAGTATAGTGTCTAGATCAAGGGAAGTAATGCCTTCTATTCTGCCACTCTATTCTGCCTTGGTCAGGCTTCACCTAGAATACTGTGTCCATTTCTGGGCACCACAATTCAAAAAGGATATTGACAAATTGGAGTGTGTCCAGAGGAGGGTGACTAAAATGTTGAAAGGTCTGGAAACCATGCGTTATGAGGAAAGACTTAGGGAGCTGTGTATGTTTAGCATGGAGAAAAGACAGCTAAGGGGCAATATGATGGCCCAATTTAAGTATTTGAAGGGGTGTCACATTGAGGATGGAGCAAGCTTGTTTCTGCTGCTCCAGAGACTAGACCACAGAACAATGGATGCAAACTCCAGGAACAGAAATTCCACCTCACCCCAACATTAGGAGGAACTTTTTGACAGTAAGAGCTGTTCGGCAGTGGAACACACTCCCTCGGAGCATGGTGAAGTCTCCTTCCTTGGAGGTCTTTAAACAAAGGCTGGATGGCCATTTGTCAGGGATGCTTTGATTGTATATTCCTGCATGGCAGGGGGTTGGACTGGATGGCCCTTGTGGTCTCTTCCAACTCTACAATTTTATGATTCTATGAACATTACAATCCCACTTTAATTGCAATGGTAGTGAAGGGGATTTTTTTAGCCCTTTATGGTTCATGAATAAAGTCTGATAGTAGATTGAACTCAGCAGTTAATGACACAGAGTTGGTTGGACTCTGGCTTGGTAGCCCAGGGTTCTATACAAAACAAGCAATTAAACCAACTTTATATACATAGAATTGTTACATGCAGTGGCACCAATTGAGCAACAAAAGACTATGACATGCAAACAAATGGTCAAATGAGAACCAAACATTATTTCCAAACTATGTTTGTCACGCTTGTTCTTTGTATGTTACTCTGGTATTCTGACTGTTATCTTATCAGCAGAACATGGCAAGCTGGTTTAGAACATGGCTCAGAATGTTTTGTACATTTAATTTAATTTGAAATCACTAGGAACTTATAACATTTTCATCTCTAAGCAAACTGGGGTCCCCCCCCCCCCACATGGCTCTACTTCATTTAGGCCTTACAGTCACTTTATGACTTTTCTTCTTCAGTGGCTTCCCAAAGAATCCTTGCCTTGTCGTTCCCACTTTTTGAGTTGTGGTCTATTATCTCACTGTACTTCTTCCTCATTAGCTTACTTTTCATCCAGCATTCTCCAGTGGTACGGTCATGCCCCTTGTGCTTCATCTCCGCAACATTTTTTTCAAAAAGGTCTATATTTCTATGGCATTCTCTCAGTTGTTCCTGTACCTTCTTTTCACCCCAAATAGCGAGCAAGTCTATAATCTCTGCATGGGACCAAGAGATGCCGCATCCACCTTTCCTTGCTAGTGTACCGTTTTTGACCTCCATGATATCAGCACAGTCTTCTCAGGTGAAGGTGCAGGAAAACAATGGCTGCTGAGGTTGGGCATTTAAAAATCTCTTGAAAAGGGGACCTGACCCCTCCTTCTCTGTACTCTGTGCCTGCCTCTTCCCACCTCAACTTCCAGGCATCACCTTCTCCTGAGATATTTTGTACTGACCTGTTCACATTTTCGATTTTTCACAACTTTCCGTGACCTTTTAAAAAACCCAGGACAAAATGCAGTACAGCTTCTTGACGATTTTAAGGTAGCTCCCTTCTGAAAAGCATGGGATTATTATGACGTACATGAACAACGAGGGTTCATCACAAATTCATCCCAGAACATTTTTGCCATGTAAACATTCCCCTGGAGTTTGTAGTTTGGTGTGACATCAGAGCTGAGAATTCTAAACACTCTTCCCTAAACTGCAGTTCCCAGAGTTTCATCGGATAGAACCATGGCTGTTAAAGTGGAATTATAATGCCATAATTGCCTAGTGGGAAAGGGCCCTCTAAACAGAAGTACAGCCCCTTCTTTAGGGTTTTTCCACCCACTGGGTCAAACCAATAATTCATGGAGGTTAGGTATTCACAGGATTTTACTGTCACCTAAAGAGACAAAATGATTAATCATTCCATTAAGAAAAACTGAGCAAAGAGATAAAAAAAATCCAAAGCTTAAATGAGCTAAACTCCTGAAGAAATGGTTTTGCTGTATATCTGATATGTGATTTGCAAACTAGTAGTTTTCTGCCTGTCTTCAAATTGGCTCTGAATAAGGGCATTGCTAACAGAATGTTTTGTTCCAGTCCCTGACCTGATTCACTGACATGTTTTAAAATATTAGAACATTTAATAATGTTTGGTACATTTTATGCATCTAATTAGACATCTGCACAGTAGGTCTTTATTTTTCTTATTAGTAAAATTGGCCTAAATTTATCTGGTGTTTTACTTTTCTCTGAGGCTTTTAAACATTCATGACTGTCATTTTTTCTGAAAGTCTTAATGTTTGATTAGGATATATTATGGTCACAATAATTAAGAACTCCAATTAATACTATCCTGAGGAGATCTTTTGGAAGTATCAGCAACAATAGAATATATAGTAATAATCTTTTATGCGCACAACAAACCTATTTCTGTAGAAATCAACGTAATCATCAGAGATGTTTATGAAATTTGTGAGCGAGTAAGTATTTCTTCAGCATGCTCCTATGAGGTTATCTGTCTGTTGGATGACAGTTTTATAAAAATCTATTATCTTTGCCATCATATTTACCAGACTGAAGAAACAGAGTGCAAACATGTTAAAAATCAGTCTGATAATTGATATGATTTATTAATCATCCTTCACCATTGCTGGCTACGGCTAATGGAAGTTGCTATCCAGCAACATCCAGAGGATCAAAAGTTCCCACTTTTGATTTTGAGTTCCACTCTCTTTACCATTTAGGTATGTTGCCTACTGTTGTATAGAATCTCAGCTTTAAGTTTAGCCTTTTGGGGTATATTATGGTTATATTTTGCATTTGTTATTATTTGGTATCACAATCCAAGCCACAGTATCACTCCTGCTATGCCTCTTTATCTCTCTCATTCTTTAATATTATATCCACATTACCTGTGTATTATTTTTGGTCAACTCTCTGAAGCACATGCATATTATGGATATTGTTTTAGTGAGCTCAACACAATTGTAAATGTCAGATGAAGGGTCAGATCAGAGCATAGGTAGTGCAGATTCCCAGAGGTGAAAACTGGGACACAGGTTCCATATTAGCTCTGTGAAGGATAGGCTCTGCCCATTAGGAAATACAAATTCTTGCCTAGAGGGACAGGACTAAGGGATGCCAGACATATGTGATCTTAACACAAAGCTGACTGCCTTAAGTGGTAAGCTGTGCTTATTTCCCTCACTTCCTCCACCATCACTTACCTTTCTTCCACCCTTCCTTCCTTTGCAACTAAGAACCTGTTTCTGTAGTCTCCTGTAACTATAAGCATCTTATTCCCTGCTCCTTTATTTCACCTTCTACCTGCGGGTGAGCTTAGGTGCTTGTGTAGTAGACTCAGGACTTGCAGGGTTGCTCTGCCACTTTTTGTTTACCAGGGACTCTGTTGTCATCCTTCACTCAGCTTGGACTCCTCTGCAATACCAACACTAGCTGGAGAGGAAATGGAAATGAAACAATGCATTATTATGAGTTATCCCTATTATAATTATAAGTATTTGGATAGTGGCTTGCTTTTGGATGGCTGTCACTTGCATTTTTGGACCCTCCTTGGGGATGTGGTTACAGCGACTGTCATGATGAGGACCTGCACTTCAAATATTTATCTCTACACCAGTGTTACCATCATTTTTAAAGATGATTTACTTTTCAGAGATTTGCATGTTACTTTCAAGAACAATTACTATAATTACATGATAAAGCTATCCTTGATAGAAGTGTGGTCAGATGTTGCTCTGGGAACCAGAAAACTCTCTGTAGGCATAACTTAGGTTCTGCATCCCAGAAGAAAAAAATGATATAAGGAAGCAAATCTAAGTGGTCATATAGCAGATGTGGGCAAACTTAAAGCTTGTGGTATCTCTTTTTCTTTCTTTTTTTACTGGAAAAGGAAGGTCCAGAGATAATCACATAATGATGATTCAAGGGCCAGATTAAATAAATTAGGGTGAATGGGGAAAACCGTATTAAGGGAAACAGGGGTAGGGCTTCTCTGCATGGTCTATTTACCTTGGCTTGCCCCCATCTTGGAGCCCTGCAGTCCACATGACGCAGGGTTCTTGCCCTGTTTTGCCCCCAGGCAATCCAGATAATGCCCAAGACAAAGCTGGGGGGGGGAGCCAAGGTAAAGCCCTTTATAAAAGCGTAGTTAAACACCTGGGAAAACCTGTGTTACATAGAAAAAAACAGATCAGACCATCATGGGAACACAGGGTCTGTGCCTACACACCAACCCATAAAGCTGGCTGCTGCCAGTCTCTCTGGAACTGGGAAGGGAGCTCCCAGCACATGATCAAGGCCCCATACATGTGACCAACCATGATCACATGTTGAGGGTTTCCCTCCTTGCTTCAGAGGGAGCAACACACAATAGCAGTGGAGATGGATGCTGTTATGGGGCAGCCTGTCCATGCAGACTGCCTCCTGTTTCATTTAGATAATGAGGGGGGGCAGATCTGTGGCCAGAATACACCAGTGGAAAGCTGGTATATTCTGGCAGGTCTAGACAAGTCCTTCTGTGCCTTTCTTCAAAAACAGTATAAGAAATACGTATTTGTGTGGAGATATTTTACCACTTTAAAGTATACTGAGATGTAAGTTGGTGTAATAAAATCTCTCTAAAACTCTAGGTGTAAGTTTATTTGCATGTATTGGTGCATGAGGACCCTGGTTGGAATTGTCAGGTACAAACTTGTGGGGATATAACATTCCCTTTTGGGGTATTAACTAGTGTAAGTGAGTATGTTAGGCACACACTTTTGGGGGCAGCCCAAACCTGGGCTTTGTTGTTCAAAAAACCCAACAATAAAATCTTAGCTATGATTGTGATGATATACCAGCCTTTGGGGTTTGTAGTGAATATCTGTTTTGCTTCTTTTCTTCCATGGTGTTTGTATCCTGTTTCAAAATATACTTTATTCTTTTCTTAAAAAAAAAAAAAAAAGCTGTTCTTTTTTCTTCTTCTGAGTTTCTGAGGTTATGTGAGTTCATCCATTAATACATTTAACCAAGCAGTTTGATTTTTAGGCTGCAACTCCTGACCCAGAGTAAATGGGTAATCTAAACAAAAGGCAAAGTTTTAGTCAGGGAAAATAAAATCGTAGACACAGTATAGGAAAACTATGCGTGTGTGTGTGAGAGAGATCATAGCAACTTTGCTGATTAAAAACTTAAAGCACATTCCTACACCCTTAGCTAGTCAACTACCATCTCGATATATAAAACACTTGGATATGCACAATGGCCTTAGGTATGTAGGTATGTTGCCTCTTGGCCTCTCGGGTATGTACAATGGGTTTGCCTTTTTCAGTGTGCTGATTGGCCACTCCTTGTCACTTCTTTACCAATCACACCCACATGCAAATCACCACCCACATGCAAATTCCCTTTCCACCTCACCATCCACTCCTGCCACTCATGGCCAATCTGCATACTGGGAGCAACCAAACAATGTGCTACAGTGTTGGATATAGTTATTAAGGCTGCAGGCCTTTCCAGTTCATTAGCATCTCAAGGCTGCACAATTCCCACTTATGATTTAAGTCTACACAGTAATATCATTTCTATTCCCACTGTGACTGGACACAGGCAGTTGACTGGCAGTGATGGAAAGATGGGGCTGCTGCTGTTGCAAGGGGACCCAGGCAGTCAACTGGCGGCAGTGATAGCGGGACACCACTGCTGCTGCTGTGACGGGACCCAAGCAACTGGACATGAGGTCCACAGGGTGTTTTGGTGGAGTTTTTTTTAACAAGGTATGACATGCCAGGTCCAGCTAGTTACCAAGGAAATGTGCTATGTGCTTCTGTGTGTTAGAAGCAAATTATAAGAAACAGTTCTGAGTGAGATGAAGAGAACTGGACAAGTTTTTTTAAAAGATCTGTTCTTTCCTCCAGAGAATCACAGGCATCATTATAGAGACAGAGTTTTCATATTTATGAAATACATTGGCCTGTTATGCAAAAATGAAGATGCACGTGTAGTTAGGCAGTCATTTGCATGGAAGTAGGGTTCTCCATTGTTTCAGGAATAATGATCATGCAACCAGTGTCAGGAAAATCCATCAAAGGCATTTTTGTTCAATTTTAGATTAGAAAGAGAAGTTACAGATCATTTATTCTGCAGGGGAGGGCTTCTTGATGATAATGTATCTAGCACTATCTAGCCTATCTGCAGACTGGAATATGTGTGGACTTGATAGAGTAAAAGATAATTAGGCCTTGCAAACCAAATCATTAATATTTGCAGTCACCTATGACCAATATAATAGTTACTTTAAGGAGGAAAAATTCTGCTCTTATTTAACCCAAATTATTTGCTTACTTATGTGATTACATCTATTTACTGTATCCATTAATACATTGTTAGTTGCAGTGCTTTATTTGCAGTGTATTGCTCCAACACAATCCCATCCCCTATATGTGTACGTGCCATCAAAACACCTGTCGATTTATGGTGACCCCATTAATTTCATAGGGTTTTCTTAGGGCTTGTCTATACCAGCCAAGATAATCCGGGTGCAACCCGGAGCATTCTGACCTCAGAGCTGCCCTGGATTCCCCCAGTGATATAGACTCAAGTTGATTGACTCAGACTCAAGTTACTTCACTGACTCAACTTGGACTCAACTTGACAATAAATGACACACTGACTTGACTCTACTTGTGACTTGCATATTTTTAGCAACCAACATGCAGGCCTTGGATTAGCAACGTAACACATTCATCCAGAAATGTTACCGAGTGGAAAATAGTTTTCTTCCTTTGAACAATGTTTCCATGATTTCACTGCTTTTTGCCTACATGTGACAGAAGTGGTAAAAGATAATGCGTTATGCAATGGGCTTGAGGCATAAGGAAGTCAAAAGCTTTAGAAAACTCTTCTGATGTGCAGCAGGGACAGGCTGGCACTAAGACCCCAAGCCCCACCTCAAGACTATTGCCTAAAGCATTTGCTGTTTTCCCCTCTGAGAAATGCATCCTGTGCTCTGGGGGCAAGTCTTGCCTGCTGCTCTTAGGAAAAGGCTGCTAAAACCCATTGCCTAATGTGTTTGCTGATAATTTTTTTTACCTAACTTTGTGCATGTCTTCTTCATTTTCTAGTTACTGAAACACCACTGCACAACCACCTCCTTTTTTTTCCTATTAAAGTTGGCTCCCAGACTTGAGACTTGACTTAAGACTCAACTTGCTAGTATTTTGCAAGAAGTTGAGACTTGACTTGAAGTAAAAGACTTGGAAGACATCACTGGATTCCCACCATTACCACTCCATGGTGACACCTGGTAGATGTCTTCACACATATCTCCACTGTATTGCCTGGAGCCGCTGCCGCAAGTTGCATCCTCTGAGGCCAGAAGCGAGGTGCCCAGCATTGATCATATGGCTGGGTGCCTCACTGTGACTTCAGAGGAAGTGACTCACAGCAGCAGTGGTGGGCAACTGGGGACATGTGTAGAGACATCTGTCCAGCGTCACCATAGAGTATACCAGGTTTTCCTGTAAAATCCAGAGCAAATGCTGAGGGTTTTTAAAAACTGTTTTAAATGTGCTTTAGTGCAGGTTTGGTGTTGAACTGGCCAGATGTCATGAAGACAGTTTACACCAGAATCGGGGACTGGACTGATTGCCATGAGGACAGGGGAAGGCCATTTTATTTGGCCAGTGTAGACAAGTCCTTAGGCAAGGAATACTCATAGGTGGTTTCACCAGTTCCTTCCTCTGAAATATAGTCTATATCACCTGGTGTTTATTGGATATAGGCTATATTTAAAGTCTCCCATCCATGTGTTAACCAGGGCTGACCCTGCTTAGCTCCAAGATCAGAGAGCATCTGGTGCCTTTACCTTATTTAGGCAGCTCTATGATCTCCATAAAGTACTTTGATTCACTATCATTGCAATTTCAGTATTGTGTTTAACTTTGTTGGTGTTGCAAAAATGCTCATATAACCTGAAGACTTGTGGGCTTGGGACAAGATGCCCTACAATATCCTGGATGGTAAAGGCTAGGCTTGTAAATGCCAGAGGGAAGCTTGGTTACTTCTTTGGAGTGCCTGGTTTTAAGATTGTGACCGTCACTTGTTGTGGTTCCTTCACTGTTTCTATGTTCTTGTTTTCAAAATAATGCATGTCTGCAGTGATATCTATCAGTAGTTCTCCTCCAGGTTTTGGGACTTCAGCTCTCAGAATCCCTGAACATTGCTATACTGACTGGGAGTTCTGGGATTTGAAATCCAAAACCTCTAGAAGACTAGAGTTTGAGAACCAGTGTAGTACAATCTTCAGCTAGAATCCTCCATTAGTAACTGTACCTTTTCCAGAACCTCACAGCATTGATAAGGGAATGCAGACAAAATTTGCCATGTCTGAGCAGCCAGACCTGCAGTCTTTTCTTTTCTCCTGGCACCATATTCTAGTCTTGCATAGTTATGCCAGTGTGGTACACCAACAGGATTCTGTCCACTTTACTTAAGTATTTGGATAGGATTATATAATATCTATGAAATCTTTCCTCTTCATTCAGTTGAATTTATTAAAATATAATATGAATGAGGAAAGTGATGAGGTGAAGTTATGAATACAGTTAATGAATCTGAGAAAAAAAAACCAAGCTGTCTGCATTTGGAACCTTGGCTTTTATTAATGTTTAGATGTATTAACAATGAAGTAACCATAATCAACTAAGGCTTCATTCACACCTGCAAAACAATTCAACTCCAGTGTGCAGTATCCTGTCCTGGTTTGTCCCGTTGGCATCGCACACCCCCGTTATAATCCAAACCCAATGTGTACTGACAGCTACACATTCCTCCCACCCGAAGCTACATCGGGACAAAAGGGAGTGTCCTACCATATTCACTTGTTCACTGCATTGGATTATTTTTGGATAGTTTATTTTTAATCCCAGCATGCATAAACATATCAACCAATAGGTTTTCTTGTTCTCCTGTCAATCTTTTGGGACTATGGAGTTTTTATTGTAAGCCGCCCCGATTGCGTTGCAGAGGGGCGGGATAGAAATAAAATTTTAATATTATTATTATTATTATTTTCACCTACCTTGCACTGCCATTGGCTGACTCCCCCATCCAATCCCCTTCCCTCCTCCCACCTGAACTTTAAATGTTGTGGCCTAAACTGACTGGCTCTCTCTCTGGAGATTATCAGATGCATCAAAAGTGGCATTACAACAATGCCAGGAGATCGCAAAAGGGTTCCCTTATCAGATGATGACATCCCCCCTCGTTATGCACCCATTCTGCTGCTGTTCCATGGGCGCTGCTTCTTACTGATGGGAGAAGCCATCACTAGATCCCCTGTTCCATTCCTGTCATGGATTTTCTTGTATGCAACAAAGTGCCCTGTTTCAACGGTGAGATCCCAGCGTAAATGGGAGGTCCCTGCCAGAATACTTCCAGGTGAGATCAGGACTTCCAGGTAAGTGAAACACAGTTTATGACCTTCCCTGGGTTATTTGAATATTTTAAACCGTGTTTTTGTGCTCGCTGTCATCTTTTTTGTGTTCTTTTTATTTTTATTTTTTAATTTCCCGTGCTCACATCTTCTCTCGAGTATCTGCAGGATTTCGAACCAAGAAGTGAACAGAGCTCCGGTTAGAGCTCCATTCACTCCTGGGATGCCAGAATGACAGGAGAGGAGGTAAGTGCAGTGGGGAAGGTGATTCTTCCAGAACAGGGACGGGACAGGGGCGGGAGTGGAAATTGTGGGACAGGAACACTTTTTGCATTATTGTTTGATAATCTCCTGCCTCAAGCTGCTGGAGGGCTTTGGATTTTAAAAAAATATTTTATTTTATTTAGACAGGGGATGGGACCCTTTCATCCTTTCTTTTCCATGCAAAATCTGCTTGTCCAAACCTAAAATTACACCCTCCCCCAAACTCACACCCTGTCTAGTGGTTGCAGGCACCCTGTTCTTCTCTTTCTACCCCAGCCCTCCAACAAGGATCACCCCCCATTCAATCTCCTTATATCTCTCCCACCCCAGTGAGAGACACTCAGTGCCTCATCAGGGGAGCATGCACATACCAAAGCAAATAGAAAACAATAGCACATGTTTTAAAGTAATGTGGAAACTCACTTTGTTAGTGATGGTTGGTTCTTCTCCTAAAATCTTGCATTAACTCCTGGGAAGACTGCATTATTAAAAGCCACATCCTCCCCCATCCAATCCCCTTACAGCCATCCCACACCATTTAGAGACTGATGTAATAAAATTTAATGAAATAATAAATATTCAAAAAATGTAACACACATTTACCTATGAGCACAGAGACTCACAACTTTGAAAATAAAGGTTTTTTAAAATGATGAGACCATGCTTGTCCACCAAGCTGCCCTGCCCTCAATCACCCCACCCCATGGTTCCACCCTAATGCCAATTGGGGCACAGGCTACACATGTACAAAGCTGTTTTTCCTAAAGCAGCAGAGTAAAAAAAAAAAAAGGAGTTGTAAAAACACATTAAAGCCTAAAAGGAGCACTTTCACTTTGAAAACCGAGGAACTGTCATGTGTTCCAACAGCACTGGTATCTAAGAAGAGATATTTTTATGGGTTTTTATCCAGCCTAAGATGCCTGCCCAAGGGCCTTGCATAACAGGAATGGCAGGGCCCTGGTCGAACTAGAGGTTTGTGAAATAGATCAACTGCAGGACTCTGCCAAAGAGGGATGCTTCTCTTAGGTGACTAGTTTAATCAGAGCTGCTGACTTTATAGTTGTTTCAAAATCCTTTGCCAAAGATGAATTTCCTGGAGTGGCTCAACTGCAGGTGCTAAAGGCCTGGAGTAGACAGGATGTCTAAAGAACTTCACACTACTGCCTTAGAAAAGAGCTAACTACTGACAATAACTGATGAGCTAGAACAGTGCAACAGCGGGTGGATGTGGAAACATCCACAACAACAAATGCCTTGCCTTGTAAAAATCAGCCATTTTCAACAACAAAGGCTTCCCAACTCAAACTGCTGACTCTTTCCTATCAAAACACTTCAACATACCTCCTAATAACCCAGAGTAAATCAGATAGGGGGATCAGCTGGAGCTAGCCACACCTTCTCTCTGCCTGGATATCAGGTGTGAGCTCTGTTTCAGTGGCAGATTAATTTATGATCTCTGTGCCCCTAAAACTTGAGATGCTAAGTAAGGTTACCCTGGAGATTTCTTGTGCAAAGTCCCATGCCTTGTAAAGATGGAAACTTTCTTGTTGGTTTCAAACATTGCTGTTTTATTTTTATATTTTTTTAAGAAGCAATTTTTAATTACAGCTGTCATCTCCTTGATCGTTGTAAAAAGATGAAAAACATCAGTGATGCAGCTAAATAAATAAAATATTTGAGAGTACTCTGTTCCTCCCCACTTCTTTTTGGAGAAATTGCATTTAGTTTTTGAAAAGGGGCAACAACACCTTTTTTAGGCATAAAAATAAAATGCAAGTTTAAAAAAAAAACATCAACAGGAGAGCAATCCAGAATATTACTGTACAATATTTGGAACATGAAGGCCACTAACATAAAAAAAAAATTGAGGAAAATCTTGCTGGATCACACCAAGGACATGTTAATCCTGCATCCTTTTCCCAAAATAGGTGTGTAACCTGCAATGTTACTAAAGTGTGAGGAATAAGCCATTATGTACATGGAGTGGAGGGAGGCATCACACACTGAAATAGAAACCCCTTTATTACTTATTACCTCCAAGGGAAGTTACTGTTTAACTCCTGAGTGATACACTCTGTGAGTAGCTGTGGGGTGGAATGCGCTTTAGCTGCTTAAAAGTATTGGTAACAGTGAAAAGTCAATAAAAGTAGACAGGCAAGAGGATGAGGGGGGGGGGGCTCTGGTTCGCTTCTATACAAGCAGACATTTGTTCAGTACTGGGAGGGTTTTATCTACAACTCTCTCCACAAAACCCGCTGAACGGGCCGACATATATCGGCACAGAAGGTAGAAATTGTTGTTTTCAGAGGTTGAGGCGAGCTATAGAAATGTGGAGAGTGGGAAAAGAATTCCGCCTTTTCCCTGAGGAAAAACTGGTGGTCGACTGCCCCGCTGCAGATGAATTAATCCACCAACTGC
The DNA here is from genome assembly GCA_030847615.1 of Gambelia wislizenii. Taxonomy (NCBI): domain Eukaryota; kingdom Metazoa; phylum Chordata; class Lepidosauria; order Squamata; family Crotaphytidae; genus Gambelia; species Gambelia wislizenii. The sequence goes on along the minus strand of JAUMIR010000001.1, from coordinate 47,899,401 downwards.
ACTTTGCCAAATCGCTGCTCCCCACCCCTCTTCAAGGTCTCTTTCTCTTTCCATTTTCTGAGTCCTTTAGTGTCAAAAACCCTGGCCATAGCAAGAGGCAGCCAGAGGAGCAACACCACCAAAAGAACAGCCGCTGCCCCTGGCTTTTTCCCCGCCGCCTGGGAATGGTTGGGCGGGCACCTCTCCCAGGTGTTTAAAGCGAAGGTTTGCTCTTCGGTCCCGCCGTCGGGTTCGCCAGTTTTGGCGCGCAAAAGTGGCGGGAAACGTTGGTCGACGCGAAAAGCTCTGAGGGAACCCCGGGCAACACCTACTGTGGCAGCAAAGCAGACCACCTTAGTCTACTGGTGCCCAAGCCCCAATCTTCTGCACACTTAGCGGGGAAGTTGAACTCAATAAGGTTTACCTTTGAGTAAGACACGTGTCAGGTTCGACAGTGAAATAACTGTGGGCTCTCTCAGAAATCAGAACAGGTTTCACAGTCTGGTACTTTTAATCCAACTTTGATCAAAGGTGGCCTAATTGGCTAACCAGATTAATCCAGTTTATGCAAAACACCTTGTCATTACCCTTAGGGGTGTGTGTGTGTGTGAGAGAGAGAGAAAAAGATATACACATACACAAACCCACTTCAGTTTCTACAATTGTTCTTCAAATCAGGGAAGGGTGTGTGGAAAGTTAGTAGGTATATAACACAGAGGTATTCCTCAAATCAAGTTGTGAATTAAATGTGAGTCCAGAAGGTCACCCCCACCACACACAATCCCTTATGTGTTTAACAACTGAGCCTGCAATTATTTATTAATTGTAAAATAGTATAATTTGGGATTTAAGGCATTGTGTTGTGTAAAAACTCTATTAACCTCCCTGTGCTCTTTTTAAATTATATCATACACCATCTGCACAAAAGGTCATTATATAAAGTTTTAAATTCTATCTCTGTAGAGTGCCATTACCCACTTCCCCCACCCAAATACGCACACACACGTGTGTGTGTGTGTGTGTGTGTGTGTATGTATATATATAGTAATTTTGATTCTTTTCTTTAGGACTCCAGCTTTTAGCTGTGGGTTTTCCTAACATTTCCCACACCATGTATATTAAACAGCTGGAGAACATTGGCCTGGTTCTTGAAAGTGACTTGAGATTTCCCTCAAATAATTTTGTTGCATTGAGTCAAAATTATTAAGTGTTCATGTGTGTCTCTTCCCCTTACTTTCTCTCTCTTTTAATTTTAAACCTTCCCAATTGGTATTTTATAATCATCTCATGATGTAAATGTCCCTCCAACTATTTAGAAACCAGAATGAGGAAAGGAAAGGAGATGTTAAAATGTGGGTATACTACCCTGAGGGGTTGTCTTATATGTTCTTGTCAGTGAATTGTGCCTTTTTCTTGCTCACACAGTCCACCTCAATATTTTTGTGGGGAAGAGCACACATTGTTTCATTTTGCACTTCTATAATGTGCCAGGCAAATGAACAGTTCATGAAGGAAGGATCCACTCTTACTCTGCCACCTAAACTGTGGGGCTTCCATGTGGATATTTTGGAATCAGTAGACTAAAAGGGAGGAGAAGCCAAACCCCCTTCTGAACAAATCTTGATAAGAAAACCCCATGATAGTACTGGGATGGGAGATCCCCAATGGATTCCAGGTGCTGTAGGCTATATTTCAGAGGAAAGCACTGGCAAATCCACCTCTGAGTATTCCTTATCTAAGAAAACCCTATGGAATTCGTAAGGTCGCCCTAAGTCCAAAACTACTTGAAAGGCACACAAGAAGAAGAAGAGGAGGAGAAGGAGGAGGAAGACATCCCCCTAGCATGGGAAATGGCAGCTTTCTACTAGTCCTATTTTTTCAGCCCTCCCAGTTTTTTTGCTGCATTTCAATGGGAAGCTTGTAGGTCCCTTTTCTCATCAATCTAGCTGTAGATGGTCACCGTAAGGGTCTTAAGGGGCAAATTCAATGATTTTCCTAGAAATGATTTAATCCTGATGTAAATCAGTGGCGGTCTGAAGTCCTTTGACATTGCGATGGCTACCATGGTTCGGGCTCAGTGCCTTGCTTTTGTTCCCTAGAAACCCGCCCTCCAGTTGTCTGAAGGCTTGCCCTGGGCAGCACTTCGTGGGGTGTCTTTGTAGTCAGCGCTCTCGGCCTCCATCAGTTTCGGGGGAGGGGAACCCAAGTGACTTCCATGCATTCCTTAACACGCTGCACTTGCCAGCACTTATAATTTGTTCCTTAATCAGTTACATGATTGTCTTAAGGTATTTCCTCCTTTCGTGCAATAAGTAAAACACTCATCGCCATCCTCTCTTATCAGGTGAGAGCCCCCACAGCTCCACAATAATACATTTGTTCTGCCTCTTGATGCCCCCGAATAGCACTCTATAAACAAAGTAATGTGCAACCTGTGTACAAAAAAGCCTCCCAAAACAAAACAAGAAGGACGGGCACATAATTTAACCTGCAAAGCCAGACTTCTAGACACATGAGCAGATCTACAGGAGAAAGAAGGGAAGGCTGCACGTACGTTACAACTGCTAGAGGCTGCACTTCTCAGCTCCCTGTGATTTAAACCTAGCTCAGTTCCCATTGTTACCAGGAGTATATTTTACCCCCTTGCCTTTTGCAGGATACAGAAGGTGAATAATGAAATCCTTTTGCTAATAGTTTATGAGCCATGAGATTGGAAATGTATATGGATAGACCAGAGCGCCAGACTAAAAACCACTTGAGAGCATCTCAGAGCCTGCCAGAAGTAAGGATTTAATATCCCCAACCCAGAACAGAGGGGAGCAGGGCTGATGGCTCTGTTCAGCTCGTTTTTAAGCCCTTTCGCATTGAATAGCACCGGTATTATGAAATGACACCAGGCACTTACACGTATATAGGTACCATATGAAAAACACGCAGTGTGCGAACATATAAAATGTATAGCGTTCGCTTGTCTGTGCGTGTCGCAGAGAGTTTATTGTCTAGAATCGGTGTATATGTTGAAAATCGAATACTTGTCTGGCTACATGCATTGTTGTTGTGTGCCTTCAAGTCGTTGCCGACCTATTACGACCCTAGGGAGAACCTATCACGGGGTTTTCTTGGCCAGATTAATTCAGAGCCGGGTTGCCTTTTCCTTCCTCTGAGGCTGAGAGAGTGTGGGTTGCCCAAGGTCACCCAGTGGGTTTCCATGGCCGAGCGGGGGCTCTAGCCCTGGTCTCTAGAGTCGTAGCCCAACGCTCAAACAACCACACCACACTTGTGGAAACAACTCCGTCTATACCCTTGATCATATATGCACAATAGCAGTGTGCACACTTAATTAAGCAGCATGGCCCTTGTATCACATCGTACACAATACGAAGTGCCTGTATTTGTAAGTAATGTCAGAGATTCGCAGAGCTGTATGTCCAAGGTCTCGGCAGAGACACACTCAGCTCCCCAGTGATACAGAGCCACATGCAAACATATTTAACCAAGAGAAGCAGGGTGTGATATAGACAGTTTTAAAGACACAATGGAGGAAAGAAACGAGGTAGAGCCACCTGCTTTGATACTGCTGGAGCTAACACCTCCAACTCGGAGAAACAAACATTAAGAGAAAGACAAACTGGGGGAAGAAAATGACAGCCATGAATGCTGAATAGTGCAGAGAGAGGAGAAAATGGAAAAATGAAATAACAAGGGAGAGGACGGGGCGGAAGAAACGGAAAGTTAAAGACCGCAGATTTTAAAGGTTTGCAAAGGGAAACTGCTTTTCCACGTGTACTTTGCCAGTGATTTTCCAGTCCTTGTATTTTGTGGGAGGGGGTCACTTTGGGGGTGTCTCTCAGGCAGGCTAGCTGGCTGGCTGCTGGGACTGAGCTTCAGGAGCCCTGCTGTATAAGAGCGGACATTTCCCAGAGAGCCGGTGCCACATGATGTCTGATGGCATCACCCCCACACCTCCCGCCGCTGCCAAACCCAAACAGTCATCAGCTCCACTCAGTGTGCGCAAATTGATGAAAGCCTCCGCGGAGCGAACTGGCAACATCTGTCCGGAAAATTCTCAGAGAGGCAGATGCATTTCTTTAGACAGGTCAGCACTTCCTCGCCGGGCAGCGCTGACAGCTACCTGTCAGGGGGAGGAGGGAAGCCCTCGCAGAGCCCCAGGGCTCGGGATCCTTGGCAGAGGCAACTCCGCCACTGACTGAGAGCCAGTCGCTCCCTGGCTGGAAGAAATCAATGCCCCCGGGGGCTTCCATGACGAGAGGGGAGCTCCCCTTGCCAATACTTCTGGTTCTGGGAACAAAAGGAAATGGAGAGGGCAGGAAAGGGGCGCCAGGAGTTCCCTCCTCCCTCTAACAGCAACGCCCCTCCTAAGAAAGTACATGATCTTAGACTTCGGAGACAAGCACTAGATAGATGAGTGGCCCATGCTTTTACTTAGTGCCAAGGTACTACTGACCAACTTGTAAACTCGCAACTCATGGTCTTACTTGTTAGGGGTGTTGCAGCAAGCACGCCAAAAAGCAGTCCTTTGTAATAAGAAGCACAAAGAATGAATGTTCGGACACTTTTCCGAGGAAAGTTGTGGCGAAGAGATACTTTTATTTTCCCTGAATCATTCCTAGAACCCCTTTATTTTTGTAAAGTGCTTCACAATAAAGCAATTATGCTGTGAAATCTGTGAGGTTTCACGGCATAATTGGAATCCGGTACTTAACAGGGCCTGGTTAGCTGGGTCTAATTGACCCCTGCCTGCACAACTGCAAACAGTCCCTTTGTGCGCCACCTCACCTGCCTCTGCTCCCTGTCGTTATCCTTAACGTGCCCCGTCAATAACTTTTACACAGAGCGGCGACCAGTGGAACCGTGGTCAGTCTCAGATGCAGAGACAAGCAAACGCGACATATATGTGCACTTAGCAGAGTACCAACACGGCACAAACAAAACACAATAAACACACGCATAATCACCGCCAAACAAAAATCCTTTTCTCTAATACACGCACAGTACTCAGTTCTGGCAAGTGCCTGCGGGGGGGGGGGTTAATCTTCCAAAGAGAAAGGGGGGCTCCCTGCGCAAAATTACGCCTTCTCCTCTCATTTGTTAGCTGATTCCATCAAAAAGTTCGCTATTTATAGGCTACACACACGAACCTGGAGTAATGCAAACCCTCCCGTGTTTGTTCCCTTTTGCAAAGTGACCGGCGCTGCAGCTTTTCATCGCTTTGCAGCGGGAGCGGCGGAGAGGACGAGCTACAATCAAAAAAACAGGCTGAGTGAAGTCATCCAGCTGCTTGGTAACCTACTCGCTACACAGCCATGTAAGTACCTCACCATAGTGGTTTTGTTTTTTTCTAAATACATGTATGGTTTGTACTCGTGGCGAGAAGAAAGCGATTAGGAAAGGGGAGGAGAGGGACAGAAGACAGGCGGGGGCGACGAAAAAGACCACGAGCAGAAGAGAGAAGGCTTGCTAGAGGATATGCCTTGTCTCCAGAGCCCAAATCGGCTTAGAAATTTGACTCACGATAGTCAGGAGTCCCTCCTTTCTAGTTCTCCTCATTTGGGCTTTCAGGCATTCTCCCTAAAGTTTGGTGCGATTGGGTAGATCCATATGTGAATCAAAGCCCGAGGAGAGGAATTTCTGAGATTCCGGAAGCAAAAGTGACTGGGGGACAGCCTCCTCCTAATGGGATTTAAAAAGCGGACGGCATTCTCTTTGGAACAGGGACAAAGAGCCCTACACAGGTAGCGTAGAAGAGTGCGAAGAAACCCCAAGCCACTAATATGCCCACTGCCACTCGTCGCTCCCAACCTTCATTGCTTTTCAGGCAATGTCAGTCGTACCCCTGTCACAGTGAAGTCGAAGCCTCACTTGCACCCAGGCTACGCGTTGACTTGCGGTGGCGCCAAGGGCAAGGGGCAGCCAGGAGAGCCAGGGGCTCCCGGTGGGCTGCCTGCCTCGCCCATCCCCAGCCGCGAGGGACTCCTCTTCTGGGGAGCAGGGGGGCATCGGGGGGGGCGACCCCCTTGAAAGAGGCCCGCCGCCAGGAACAAAGGCAGCGGAGGCGCCTCGTGCCCTGGGGGTCCCCCCTCGCCCTCAAAGAAGCGGGGCAGCCGGGGAAGCCCGAGAGCACCCAGTGGGCGAGGGGCTCAGGGCGCCCGCGGGTCAGCTTCTGGGCCTCGCCTTGCCAAGTTCAGGGGGAGAGAAAGAGAAAGGGGGGCAGGGGGAGGTATCCATTGCTTCGACTCGCCTTTCCTGGCCCCGGGCTCCCGGGATGGAGTGGCGGTGGGCATTTGGCACGGCAGAGGGTTTGCCATGCCGAGGCACATAGCTGAGGGGCCAGCGCAGTCCCAGAAAATAGCAGCAGGAACTTGCAGGGACTCTGCTCGAACTTTGCTGCCTCGTGTGGAAAAAGTGACTTCGATCCAGGGCCATTTATAGGCGACAGTAATGCCTCCTTTTCAAAGATCGGCAGCCGGCGAGGGCAGCGCAGAGCGGAGCCGAGCGAGCTGGTTTTCAGCTCCCACGCTGCCCCCTCCTTCCTCCCCCCGCAAACCCTGCTCTGTCCTCGCTGGGCTGGGGGAGACGTCAAGCCTGGTTTCCGCTGAGCCCTTGAATTGGCGGTGGCAGGCTGGGGCACGTAGGCAGGCGACACGGCCCTTCTGGGCTCGCCCTCCCGGTCGCACGTAGGAAGCACACCATGCAAGGCACCTGTGGGGGCCTAAAGTGGGCCAGGGCAGGTAGCAGAGAACACCGCCAGAAACAAGGCAGTCTCCCAAAAGACCCTTGTTTCCGTCAAATGTAACCAAGCATACCGGGCCCCCTGGCTGCTTTATAGATATATTGACTAATAACTTACATGTGCTAGAAATAAGGGAGGCTGGCCCATTTACTACTTTTGTCCCACTTCCCTGTTGTTAGATTTGTTCAGTAGGATACCATGATGAACAATTCTTTCCATATTTTGGGGATACAGAATGGCAGGCTAAATAAACCATTTTCTCTCTCATATCTCTAGCCTCCTTTATTTTTCTTCTCATTTTTAACACCCTTTTCTCAAGTGTAAAGTAAGTGGATACAGGAAAATAAGAAATGGAAGTAAGAACATTACTGAGTGAGTGATGAATTTCTATCAAATTACATTTGAAAAATAAAAAAATTCTGCTATGAGGTACTATGACCCTTATTTATAGAAGGTTAATAAATTCAAGTTGGCCACTATTACAGTCCCTAATCACAAAACAGAAGTTGCACTTCAGGGATTACTCTCCAATCCTAGCAATAGATTGCACTGCTACTTTCAAAACATTTGTTCTAGTTTGCATGAGGGTAACTGAAGTGTCCTTAATCCAGATTTGTTTCTCTTGTGAACCATTTTGCCCATGATATGTAGTTGCTTTTGTAAAGTGTATGTTTTCAATTTTCGATTGGTGGAACACACTGAAAGAAACTCATTCATGCTCTACTTATTAAAGCAACCATACCTTTCCAATACAATCTATCACTTTCTATGTAGGAAGATAGCCCATAAATGGCATAGAGTATAATAAAGCCTTTATTGGATTCAAATTGCCTTGTGTGCCTCACAGTGTGCTTGGGCATTGCTTCCAATGATACAACATCTATACTTTCTTTATGTAGACAGAAATTTCTAGGGTTCTGGAGTGGAGCAGAATTGTTACTCTACAAATGGAATGTGGCACTGAAGGCCCTTTCTTTGTAACCTAGTATTAACCTAACCTTTGTAACCTAGCATTGTTTGTAACCTAGCTGGAAGGGGGAAGGGAGTAATTGTATACATTATGCCCTATAAGGATTTTCTTTCCACTTGAGCAGCTCTATGAGCTGCCAGAAGATAGATGATTGTACCACATTTTCCAAATCATCTTTACAGGGTTTTAAAAAAAGGTATATTCAAAGCCCACAACACAGGTAATACTGCAGAGGGAAAATGTGTGGTTGTAAAAGATAATCCCCCAACCTATGCAGGATTATTTCCTTGTTGTGATCAACTGTTTCTCAGTAGTCTTAAATTATAAATCTGTTCTGCAGCACATTGGATCCAGCCTCTGTTCTGTGCTTCCAGATAGGGCTCCATGTGGCTCAAAGCTGCTGGAAGAATTGTGACATTACAGAATAGATACACATAACTTCCTTAGAAGAAATGTCAAACAATTCATGGCAGTGTTTCACATAATTTTAATTTTTCTTCATTATTTAATACTAAGATATATTCAGTACTTGATGGCTTTCAGCCAAATGTATGGATGGCCCATGTTGAAAAGTATTGTCTGAGATGGTGTTGCAGGACTAGAAAGCACAGCCTGTGGTGGTTTGTATACACAAGCCATATTATTGTTTCAAATTGCAGCAACCAAGGGATGAAAATACTTGTGTGAGTCAGCCATCAGGTAGTGATAAAATTATTTTTTGGATGTTTGGTTATCTCTTCATTTTAAAGAAGGAGGGCTCTTGGTAGTGGAGGAGAAATTCATGGGTCAAAAGAGTAATTTATTTCAATTTTTTGTTGTTGTTTGCATCTTCGGCCCTAAGACAAAACATATTGTGGGGTTTTCTTGGCAAGATTTGTTCAGATGAAGGTTGCCTTTGTCTTCCTCTGAAACTGAGAGTGTGTGATTTGCCCAAGGTCACCCAGTGGGTTACTATGGCCAAGCAGGGATTTGAACCCTGGTATGCCACATTTGTAGTCCAATGCTCAAACTGCTATACCATGCTGGCTCTACTACATGAATTGCTCAAAATGCATTCCAGTTTTCCTGTAGCACATTAATCTTTTGCATTCAGCTGTTCCATGTCTTTCCCCTCTCAGCAGCACCCCACTACATCTTTTCCTAGTCAGTCATATGGATATCTGTGGACATATGAAGCTGCCTTTTACTGAATCAGATTATTGATCCTTTTGGCCTGCTATTGCCTACTTCCCAGCAGCTCTCCATGATCTCCAGCAAAGATCTTTGCCATCACCTTCTACCCAACAATTTAACTGGAGATGCCAGGAATCCATTTGGAATCTTTTCTGTACCAAAGCATGTTTTCTACCACTGAATTATGGCCTGTCTCCATCCATCTCTTATCATGCTCAAATAGCAGCCCCTTCAAGTTACAGAGCACACTATCTTTCAGCTTGTCTCAGCAACAACTTTATCACCATCTTGTATCAAAACTTTAAAGTTACACTTTTGTTTTAATGCTGTGTGGTAAAATATGTCTAAACTGAGTGGTTTAATCTACATTCTACATAAAGGACAGAGTGCAATTCTGACTAATGCTAATAATTTAGACACTGAATCTCACAAGTTGTTTGGGTGTACTTGGTTTATTAATTTTGGATACAGGATTTGATGTTTAGATTCAAAGAAGGGTTGTCTTACATAGGCAGTTTCAAAACTAGGTGGAAGAGGGATTAGCAACAAAGAAGACCAATGCACAATAGATTTATCAGACACCACAGGCAATTAACAGCCCTTTTTCATTTACAAAAAGCTCACTTGGGGTTGATTTTCAGTGTGAGTACAGCTTTTGAAAGTGGAGATGTCAGAAAACCTACCAAACCAAAATGTATATACAATTTGTTTGGTGCAGTATAGTGTGATACAAGTTTAATCTGAATCCTGAAAATTAAATGGACTCTAGACAGAGAAAGAACACATTTTATTAGAATTATGTATACATTTTTCTTTAGTGAAAAAATACAAGATGGTTTAGAGACAAGATATCTCAAGTGAGCAAGAAAGAATATAAGAAGAGATAAGAAAGGGATAAGTTGTTCCAGAATGAAGATTAACCTGATTGTTCCTATGCCACTTTGGGTGACACAGAGAAAACGAGATCTTCTGTCACCCTCTTCTGCATTAGTATTAAAAGATTTTCTCCTAAAGAAGATGGATTTTATTTTGTTATAATTACATGACCTTGATCACATAGATAGTTCAGATCACATAGATTGAAGGCCAGCAGAATTTTTACTGGAAAAGACCCAGGTTTTTTCCCCCTGATGCCACAGTTCATGTTCTCAGCTGAATCAAAAATGTTTACTAGCTCACCCAGAAATTTGAATCATTGAAGCTTTCCTCTTCTTCACCTTCAGCTTCAGTGTGCATGTTGCATAGGATGAATTCATCTATTGACCAATACTTTCTAAACATTTACTGGTAATCTTGTGGGCAAGATTAACAGGAAAATAGGCAGAACATGCTGTAAACACAGCTATTTGTATTTATTAAGCAGCATAACATTTCATTGGGTAAATTTCTTGTATATTTGGAACCTGTTCTATAGAAAAGGCTCAGGATTGATATTATTCCATATTCAGCACTACATCTCTCAAATTTCCTTGTATGAAACAAAGAGAAAGGAAAAAATAATCTGTCAGCCATTTTTGCATCATCAGTTCACGTTAATGACGGCAGAAAAGTAATTTCTGCCCCCCCTTTTTATTAAATACAATAATTAAAGCTTCTGTCTGATAAACATAAAAGACCTCCTAACCAAAATTTTAGCTCTTTGTCTACTTTAATTCAGTTTAAAAACAACTTTTTTACATATATACTATCCTTATATGTATGCTGCTTCTAAGACTGAGCACTCATTCTGTACTTCAAACCTCTTTTAAGATGTGATCCTATTTAATTACTTACAAGTAACTGTACACAAAACTATACTTATGAAATAATTCAAGTTGTTGAATGCAATAAACATTGTCAAGGGTCAATAACTTTCTCTGATATTGTTTTTAAGGTTCTTTAAAAAAAAACACTATATATTTGTCAATTCTATAAATCTCTTACCCTGGCCTGGTTTCCAATGAGGTTACAAGAAGATGTCAGTCAAATACACAGAATCTATATATAAGTTATTTTCAGGTAATGAGTCACACAGCACATGTCATAACCTCAGGAAGTTATGTAAGTTTATATAAGCATGAAGGCGTCCCTTTTACTTGAAACTTCTGAAATGAGGTTGGACAATAATTAAAAAGAAAAAAGTGCAACAGAAGTGAAAAGTTTGAGAAAGACAAAAAGAGAAAAATAAAAGTCTGAAAAAGGTGTAACACAGGACAAGCCAGAGGGAAAAGAGAGACATGAGTGGAAGAAAAGGGAAGACAAGAAAGATAAAGAACAGGACTTTTCACAGAAACAAAGACTTGCAAAGGGGAACTGCTTTTCGAAGTGTACTTTGCCAGTGACTTTCCAGGAGTCGTTTTGGGGGTGTCTCTCAGGCAGGCTGGCTGGCTGGCTGCTGGGACTGAGCTTCAGGAGCCCTGCTGTATAAGAGCGGACATTTCCCAGAGAGCCGGTGCCACATGATGTCTGATGGCATCACCCCCACACCTCCCGCCGCTGCCAAACCCAAACAGTCATCAGCTCCACTCAGTGTGCGCAAATTGATGAAAGCCTCCGCGGAGCGAACTGGCAACATCTGTCCGGAAAATTCTCAGAGAGGCAGATGCATTTCTTTAGACAGGTCAGCACTTCCTCGCCGGGCAGCGCTGACAGCTACCTGTCAGGGGGAGGAGGGAAGCCCTCGCAGAGCCCCAGGGCTCGGGATCCCTGGCAGAAGCAACTCCGCCACTGACTGAGAGCCAGTCGCTCCCTGGCTGGAAGAAATCAATGCCCCGGGGGCGAGCCGGGGGCTGCCATGTCGAGGGGGAAGCCCCCCTGCCAATACTTCTGGTTCTGGGAACAAAAGGAAATGGAGAGGGCAGGAAAAGGGCGTCAGGAATTCCCTTCTCTCCTAACAGCAATGTCCTTCCTGAGAATGTATATGATACTAGACTTTGTAAACGAACACTTAGATGAGTGGTTCATAATATACCTTTACCTAATACCTGTCTAAAATACTGGCTAGTTTTTACATTAGTATCTCCTGTCTCCTATTCAGGCGTGTGTGTGTGTGTGTGTGTGGGTAGCTGTAGCAAGTGCGACCTTTAAGTGATTTTCTACAATTCTTCTGCTCACAACCAACTCTGTAAAGTTTCTTTCTATGAATCCTGTTTTACAGGGGATAAAGTGATTGAAAGTGGTTTCCCCATGGCCAGGCAGTGTGTTTCTGGCAGGATTAACCATCCTCTCACAAACCCAAGTCTAAACCACTGAAGAACTTCTTTTACCTGGAGAGCACATTCATTTCCTTTTGCCATTATCCTTCTCACCCAGTATAATGAGTATATATGCAGCCAGTCATACTGTGTTTGAGGGCCACTAGAAAGAGCAGCCAAAATGTCAATAGGTTGGAAAATAAATAAATAAATAGACATGTACTTTTTTTAAAAAATTACAATTTCTACCAAAGACTCCACTTAAGTAGAATCATTGGGATCTCTTGGACTCTAGTTACTAATTCTGCTTCCAGGGTCACTCAGGGATACTAGCTACTCCCAAGTAAGGTACTTTTGGCCTTCCATCCAACCTGGCTTTTTAATGTGTTCTAATTTGGAGGAGAAAAGAATTTTTATAAAATACATTCAAATTTCGGAGCTCACAGTGAAAGAGACACTCACGTGGGTTGCTGTTGTGACTGATCACGAAAAGTTGGAAGTGGGGTTCAGTGTTAAACTTGGGCATAAATCATGATGAATATACATAGTGAACACTTGCAGTCTGTAGAACATCCTAGTTCATCCATTCTTAGAGCAGAAGGCAACAGGCAACTAGGAAGGCTCGCAGAAGTTTGAAGAGGTGATTTGGGTGTTTGTTTTGAAAGCAGCGGACTTTAGTAGTTGGACAGACATCGCAGATACAAGAACAATATTACATAGGCTTCAGAGAGAATTCCTGGCAGAAGTAATACCCTAGTTGAATTCTTGCTGTCTGGAGAAAACCTCTCTCTTGCTTTTTCTCTGCATGTGAGTCTCAGCTCACATTCAAGGAGGATCCAGCCTTTGTGAACCCGTGAAAGCAAAATCTGAGTTCCACACACACACCAGTTAACCCCACAGCCAGAGTTAAGGCTCGTAGTGTAATAGACATTTTTAACTTCCAAGTTTCTTCCTCTATGTGGAAGGGGTGGGGAGGAGGCTGATTTTATAGTCCCTCACCAATGCTTCCCCGAATCTCATCAGAAGCAACACACTTCTCTCCTAGTCAAAGCCAAACCACTCTCTCTTTCTGTTTGACCTCACTCTTCCCATCGCCACTCAGACACTGTGTAGCTCTTTACCATTACCACCCAGCATTAACACCGTATGGATACTATCAGTAGTGCCAAGTATGGTCAGTGTCCTTCTGCTTGAGAGTAGTACAGACAGGCAAAGTCAATACGTGTGTTCAGGGGAAGGGAAATAAAAACCCACACCGAACTCCTTAACAACCCTCAACAAAACACACGCATAATCACCGCCAAGCCCAATTCCTTTGCTGGAACACACCCTCAACTTTCAGCCCTGGCAACTGCTTGGTAGGGGGTTAATCTTCTAAAGGGAAAAGGGGGGGGGGTTGTCCCGCTGCAAAATTACGCCTTCTCCTCTCATTTGTTAGCTGATTCCTTCGAAAAAAGTTTGCTATTTATAGGCTACACACACGAACCTGAAGTAATGCAAACCCTCCCGTGTTTTGTTCCCTTTTGCAAAGTGACCGGCGCTGCAGCTTTTGATCGCTTGGCTGCGACAGCTGCGGAGAGGGCGAGCGACGACCCAAAGCCGGCCAGGGGGAGCCAAGTTCCAGCTGCTGAGATCCCGAGTGCCAGGAAGCCCCCTCGTCACGCAGCCATGTGAGTAGCTTCCCACGATCGATCGATCGCCTTCCGCGCCGTCTCCTTTGCGGGCTCCCTTCATCCCTGGTTGTTCCTTTCCAGCCGTACACAACTCTTTGCAAATCTATGTATACTATACGCGTGGCTTCTGTCTTTCTCGCCTAGTTGAAGGCAACGAAGAATGGGGAAGGAGGAATGCAAGGGGAAAGAGGGTGGGAGGGTGAGATGGAAACCAAAGGGAGGAAGGAGATTTGCGGAGGGCATGCCTTATCCCGAGACAAGAATGAGCAGCAAAACGACTGACTGCTTTCTCCCTCCTTCACATTCTGCTGCTTCCAAGAGGCTTATAGGGAACCCCCGGCTCAGCGCCGACTAGCATAGGGACACCCCTTGGAACGAACTGGGGGCGGGTGGAAGACAACAGAGATTGTGCCATAAAAGTGAGTGCGGGACAGCTGCTTCCTAATGCGATCGATGGCAAGCAAAAAAAAAAAAAAAAGAGTCGGCAGAGGAGGCTGAGTTATTCTTTCTGACAAGGAGACAGAGGGTCTTAGAGAGGGGAAAGGGGGACCTCACAGCTTCTCCCCCGCCGCTCTTCTCCTCCCTAACGCCACTTGCACCCAGGCTACGCGTTGACTTGCGGTTGCGCCAAGGGCAAGGGGCAGCCAGGAGAGCCAGGGGCTCCCGGTGGGCTGCCTGCCTCGCCCATCCCCAGCCGCGAGGGACTCCTCTTCTGGGGAGCAGGGGGGCATCGGGGGGGGGCGACCCCCTTGAAAGAGGCCCGCCGCCAGGAACAAAGGCAGCGGAGGCGCCTCGTGCCCTGGGGGTCCCCCCTCGCCCTCAGAGAAGCGGGGCAGCCGGGGAAGCCCGAGAGCACCCAGTGGGCGAGGGGCTCAGGGCGCCCGCGGGTCAGCTTCTGGGCCTCGCCTTGCCAAGTTCAGGGGGAGAGAAAGAGAAAGGGGGGCAGGGGGAGGTATCCATTGCTTCGACTCGCCTTTCCTGGCCCCGGGTTCCCGGGATGGAGTGGCGGTGGGCATTTGGCACGGCAGAGGGTTTGCCATGCCGAGGCACATAGCTGAGGGGCCAGCGCAGTCCCAGAAAATAGCAGCAGGAACTTGCAGGGACTCTGCTCGAACTTTGCTGCCTCGTGTGGAAAAAGTGACTTCGATCCAGGGCCATTTATAGGCGACAGTAATGCCTCCTTTTCAAAGATCGGCAGCCGGCGAGGGCAGCGCAGAGCGGAGCCGAGCGAGCTGGTTTTCAGCTCCCACGCTGCCCCCTCCTTCCTCCCCCCGCAAACCCTGCTCTGTGCTCGCTGGGCTGGGGGAGACGTCAAGCCTGGTTTCCGCTGAGCCCTTGAATTGGCGGTGGCAGGCTGGGGCACGTAGGCAGGCGACACGGCCCTTCTGGGCTCGCCCTCCCGGTCGCACGTAGGAAGCACACCATGCAAGGCACCTGTGGGGGCCTAAAGTGGGCCCGGGCAGGTAGCAGAGAACACCGCCAGAAATGAGGCAGTCTCCAAAAAGACCCTTGTTTCTACTACAGGGTAACTAATAGTTCTCCCCCACCCCCTCCTGAGATGTACAAACAAACATTAAACAGACTGAACATACTTTGCTATATAATCTCTCTCTCTAGAAATAAAACAAGGGGGTTTTGCATCCTTGTAACGCCCTTTTTATTAGGATTGAAAAAGAATCAGGACACCAAGGTAATAATATCTTAAATTCAGATAGGAAAATCAGAAGAGCAGGCTAAGTAAAGAATTGGCAAATACAAAGTTTTGGACTTTCTTTTAAACCTTTCTCTGACTGCTATTTTGTTATCCCAAACACTCAATTAAAAAAGTAACTACTGTAAAATAAAAAATACTGGACTATGGTTTCTCTTAAAAAACACACAGGCAAGAAAGTTATGGGAGAGCATGATGATAATGGGGAATAATGTAATTTATAACAGTGCTTCTTAAACTATCTGATGTGGGCAACCAGCAGAGTTTTTTTTCCTCCAGTGTTCCAGGGGCTGGTGCTATATTTGTGCCATTGTTTCTTTCTTTCCTGGAAACTTGCATAGACCAGCACTAGTTCAGAGACCACTGTTTTGGAGATCATTGCTTTAGAGAACACAGGAGAAAACAAGACTGGAATTTTGTCTCAAATGTTCCCCACTATGAATCCCCAAACTCAGCAATTGTCACTTATTCCTTAAAATCAAAGAAACCTGTGAAAGTATCAAAATCTCTGTTCCCAGGACTGTGCTGTGGATACTTTAAAGCTTTTAATGTATTTATAGACATGTCATAATCACCAGAGTAGTTTGTGCCACCCTATTTCATGCTCAAACATGATTTAGGTGTTAGTCCTGATTTGTGGCAAACAGATACTAGAGATACGTTTATTTGACATGTGAAAGTTTTGCCTCTGTGCCACACATTTGCTTCCAAAATTTAAGACTACAACATTGTCTTCTTTTGGTTAATGAGATGTTGTGACTGTTTTCAACTTGTAATCATTATCTAGTTCTTTCATGCTATTACCATTAAAGCAACTATGTTTTTGTGTTCAAACACCTTTAGAGTATTTTAGGGTAAATTTCTTACCTCTTTCCTTGTGAAGATGCTTCGCCCACCCTTTCTATTGAAAAATGTTGTCACAAAATATGAACTGGGTCTTTTCCTTTCTTTACTTACTGTTATTTTCCAGCAATTTATCTGAATGATTGTCATGTGCTCACCCTATTGACTTGCTGGGTTACTACTCAAGTTGACATACCCGTTACTGATACTGTACCTCTATGTGAGCTTCAGATCCACTGGGAAATAGTGGTATTCCTGGGACAAATAATTTAAAAGCAAATGAAAAAAAATATTGCATTGTCTCATATCATTATTATTTCTCATATCTTGATGATTCAATGCCTGATGATTAAAAAATGAATATGTGCTGTACTGAAAAGCATTACATTTGCGGTGACATTGGGCAATATGAAAGTAAGACAGCAAGCTTTATACTGTATATATGATATATAAATAATCACTTGTTAGCACAGCTGTCAAGTGAACATACAGATGATGATGATGATTACATATATGGAGAGAATAGATGACCTTTAATGAGTAATGAGGGGATCCTGAAAGTTCTTGGTAGTTAAGGAGAAGGATAATCAGTATTTATTTCATACTGCTACCAAGAGTTCTTTCAACTTCCCTCTCAACTCTTCTTCTCTAGTTCTGCCATCTCTCCCTTCCATTACTTTCTTCAATAACCACACTGTCACTTCAGAATTACCTTGCATCAATCACCTGCTTTACTAGTTCTGGACTTTTCTCTTTCCATTGATCTCTACCATTCCAGTTCTCATATTATCTCCACTAGCTGCTTTGTTTTCTATTCTCTTCTAAACAAATACCTTCCTTTCATCCATCTCCCAGGAATCTTCCTCTTGATGTAAATGGCAGCCTTGGACAGGGAACTATTTTTTTTGGGGGGGGGGGCTTAACACTTGCAGGCAGGTTGTTATTAATTTTGCCTACTTCTAGGGCGAGGGCAAGCCACTATTTCTATCCCTTATCATTGGAATATCTTTAAATATGAAAACTCATAAAAGCACAATGTGTATGTAGACATGTCTTCTATATGTTCAGTGTAGCTTATTCCCAAGTAAATGCACATAGGATAGATTGTAGGCAGTCTTTATTATTCTCTTAATAATTTTTAGTGCTTGATCATTTCTGAAAATGGCTGAGGAGGCTCTACTGCATAGGAGTCTTTGTTATACAATTAAAAAAAACCTGTCACCATTGTGGTTGGCAAGGAAAAAAAATCAAATAGCACTCAGAAAGAATTCCTGTTATAGTATGTTTACTCTGGTTCCATGTATAGGTCAACAAGCAGTCACATTGCAGGCCACTTCCAATGGAAGAATTTCTCTCTCTCTCTCAGTCTCCATCGTTTTGGTATATGCTGGGGATGTCATTATAAGGGTGGACCAAATGAGGTTATTACCCATTCCCCCAAATAAAAATACTGCCCCCATGAAATTTTTCTGGAATCTCCAAATTTCTAGCATTAAAGTAACTTAAAATTTCAGTTGGGAATTTATAAATACAGTTTGGGCATCCGTAAAAGGGAACAGACAGGCAAAATTATTATAGGAGGCTGTTGGAGGAGAATCAGTCCCTTTGAAGTATGGTGCTGGAATAGAGTTCTCAAATACTATGGACTGCCAAAAAGACAAATAAATGGGTCCAAGAGCAAATCAAGCTGGAACTCTCTTTAGAAGCCAAGACGACCAAACTGATACTGTTGTACTTTGGATATATCATGAGAAGACATGACTCATTAGAAAAGACAATAATGCATGTGTAACGCTCAAACTGCAGCATGTGAAGGTAGAAAGCAGTAGGAAAAGAGGGAGACTGAATTACATGCAAATAGACTTAATCCAGGAAGCCATGGCCTTGAGCTTGCAAGACCTGACCAGGGCTGTTGGTAACAGGGTGTCCTGAAGATCTCTGGAGATTATCAGATGCATTAAAAATGGCATTATACGAATGCCAGGAGATTGCAAAAGGGCTCCCTTTTCAGATGATGTCATTTCCCCCCTTGTTATGCGCCCGTTGAGCTGCCATTCTGCCGGCACTCAATAGATCCCCTGTTCTGTTTCTGTCACGGATGTTCTTGCGAGCGACGAGGTGCCCAGTTATGCTGGTAAGAGCCCAGCGTCAATGGGAGGTCCGTGCCAGAACACCTCCAGGTGAGATTGGGACATCCAGGTAAGTGACACACTTTTTATGACTCTCCCCAGGTTACTTCTACATTTTTAAATGTGTTTTTGTGCTTGCCATCATTTTTTTCATGTTCTTTTTATTTTTATTTTTTAATTTCCTGCACTTGCGTCTTCTCGCAAGAATCCGCGGGATTACAATCCAGGAATGGAGCTCTATTAGAGCTCTGTTCACTTCTGTTCCTGTCTGAAAATATCCTCTCATTTCATAGGTTCACCATTTTTAGATTTGTTTTTCATTAATGGTTATACAATTAATCATATTATACATTTCTGTTCTGAATGAGAGGGGAACATTTCACAACCAAACAACTTTAGTGCTTTAGCCATACAAAGGTGTTTGTAAGTACTGGTGCTATCTATGAGTTACAATTTAAACAAGTTTACACTAAATTACTATGTCAGTATGTGTAAAATTGGTGGGAATCACAATGCACAGGTGTACATGTGTGTACATGTGCCTTCAAGTCACTTGTCGACTTATGGTGATCACATGAATTACATAGGGTTTTCTTAGGCAAGGAATACTCAGAGGTGGTTTTGCCAGTTCCTTCCTCTGAAATATAGTGTACAACACCTGTATTTGTTGCCAGTCTCTCATCCAAGTACTAACCAAAGCTGATCCTGCTTAGCTTCCAAGATCTCACAGGATCTGGTGCCTTTAGAGAAGGCTTAATACATTTTCCACATTCCTACCTACAACCACATTTTTGTATACGGAGATTTTCAGACGGCTCAAATCAGCGTCTTGCCGCGCAAGCAGCCTCTGGAGCAGTAACGAGGCTGCTGCGCGGCAAGGGGTCCATTTTGGATGACGACGTTTCTCTCTCGGCATCATCCATGAGTGTTGTGGCTAGCATTGGAGGCGCCGTGCTGTTTTTTACTCACAGGCAACTTCCGTGAGTAAAAAACAGCGCGGCCGCCTCCAATGCTAGCTGCAACACTCACGGACGATGCCAAGAGAGAAACGGCGTCATCCAAAATGGACCCTTGCTGCGCAGCAGCCTTGTTACTGCTCCGCAGGCTGCTTGCGCAGCAAGACACGGATTTGAGCCATCTGAAAATCTCCTACATCAGTATATAATGTGAATGTACCACCTGCTTTAAGGAGAATGTAATTTGGTTTTTCTTTTGTCCTATGTTGTTAAGAACATTTGTCCTGTGCCTCTTTAAAAGATTCTTCTATCCCTATTCTATGTTAAGAATATTCAGAAATAGTTCAAATAACTCTATAAATCATAAAATACATTTTAGAAGTTTCATTATAAAACCAGAGTAGAACATTTTTAAATATAGCAATTGGTAAAATATCTATCTATCTATCTATCTATCTATCTATCTATCTATCTATCTATCCTGACTTAAGGTGGCCTTAAGGCAAATCTATCAAGGGGTTTTCTTGGTAAGATTTGTTCATGGGGGGGTTGCCTTTGCCTTCCTTTGAAGCTGAGAGAGTGTGACTTACCCAAGATAACCCAGTGGGTTTCCATGGCCAAGCAGGGAGTCAAGCCCTGGTCTCTAGAGTCCTTATCCAACACCCAAACCACCACAGCACGCTGGGTCTCTTAATATGCTATTAAAGTTGTTTATTAGTAAAAGTTGATACAGTCATCTGAACAGTTCTTAGGATTAAAGATAAGATTTGCTAGTTATTAATGGGAAAAGGTATTCATTTGCAAAACAAAATACAATAAAATCTCCAGCTTTCTAAACACACATACACACACGACTCAGTATGCTTTGATCAGTCAAATCTAAAGCTATACTCACTTCAGAGTACTTCAAGATTCCCCTGGTTTTCTTCCTTTCCCTCCAAACATACTGTCTATAGTAAATAGTTTTATGGATTGCCTTTATTGCTTTGACCCCTTTAACTTTATTTGAAACATCATTTCCATTGTGACATGGATTTTCTGTGATAGGTATACTTCTTTTATTCATCTCAAGACTTTAATAAATCAGAGAATAAAACCACAAATGACAGCAATAGCCCATGTGTTCCAGTTAGGAAGAAACTAAGATTAAGATTGAGAAGGCAGTATCTCATTGTCTCCCCATCGCACATTTTATGAAATAGTGCATCTATTGCAGCTTTAGCTGAATATGACATAGGCCTGTTACCCCTGCTTTTTTTCAAGGGGGTGAGTGGGCTGTGCATGAATTCAGTTGCCATAAGAGAAGATATATGCCTTGTGCACATTATTTCCCTGTGTGGGTGCATTATTGAGGGATATGCATATCTCACTTTTTTCTACCACCTTTTCCTTGATATATGAAGCATACATATTAGCACCATACCATGCCATTATGGGGAATGCAAACTCAGAGCTTGCTTCATTGATTAAGGAGAGGAGAGAAGATGAAGCAGGGATTCACGAGTAACTTATAGACTTCATAATCTGACTCCCTGTTCATACAGTGATTGTAGAAAGGGATGAATACATGGCACTAGATGGGGAAGACTCCATCACTGCCCTTACTTGTAAATAGGTGTGATGTGTGTGGACTCAGCTATAGGAAAGGGCAAGAAAAGGAGCCTACATACTTAGCAAAAACTGTCTTCACCTCAAGTATTCAGGTAAAGGTTGCTGTGCAGATAGAAACAATTGTCTATTCCTTGAGGATGGAGCAGGCTTGATTTCTGCTGTTCCAGAGACTAGAACATGGAGTAATGGATGCAAGCTCCAGGAACAGAGATTCCACCTCAACATTAGGAGGAACTTTCTGACAGTAAGAGCTGTTCGGCAGTGGAACACACTCCCTCGGAGCGTGGTGGGGTCTCCTTCCTTGGAGGTCTTTAAACAGAGGCTGGATGGCCATCTGTCAGGGATGCTTTGATCATGATTCCTGCATGGCAGGTTGTACTGGATGGCCCTTGTGGTCTCTTCCAACTCTACAATTCTATGATTCTATGAAATTTCCAAAACTACCTGGAGGGTAATTATCTGACAGATAAGATTTAACTGGTTCTGAACTGGTTTAAATCTTATCTGTCAGATAGATCTTTTGCAGTAGTCATGGGTAGTCAGATCTCTTCTCCCCTACCCTTACCTGTTGGAGTTCCCCAGGGCTCTGTTTTGTGTCCCCTATTGTTCTCTCTTTATACCTTGTATTTAGGAAAACTTATTAGTTCTTTTGGTTTTTCCTATCATTTGTACGCCGATGACACCCAGTTGTATCTTTCCACCCCGATCTTTCTTCAGGGCCTGAACAGCAAGTTTCTTCATGTCTTTCAACTGTCTCTCTCTGGATGCGTCATCGGCGGTTGAAGCTCAATATGTCCAAGACAGAGCTTCTTGTCTTTCCACCTAAGCCCTCCCTTCAATCCTCTTTTTCTGTTTTTGTTGACATTTCTATTCATCCGGTCCAGGAAGCCCACAGTCTTGGTTTTATTTTTGATTCTTCACTGTCTTTTATTCCTCATATTCAGGCCACAGCCAAAGCCTGCAGATTTTTCCTTTACAACATCGCCAAAATGCGTCCTTTCCTTTTGGCCTCCACTGCCAAGACTTTGGTCCACACTCTGGTGGTCTCTCAATTAGATAATTGTAATCTCCTTTTAGCTGGGCTTCCCCTTTCTCATCTTCACCCTTTAATTTCTGTTGAACATTCAGCAGCCCGCATCATTACTTCCGCTTGCTGCTTTGACCATGTTTCTCCTTTGCTGTTTTCTCTTCACTGGCTTCCCTTTCCTTTCCGTATCCAATATAAGCTTTTGTTGCTAACTTTCAAAGCCCAGCATGGGCTAGCCCCTCTTTATTTATCTGACTTTCTCTTTTCTTATATTCCCACCTGTACCCTTCATTCTAGTACTCAAGGCCTACTGTCCCAACCTAGGATCTCCACTGCTCCATCCCGGATTCGTCCCTTCTTGCTTGCCGCCCCTCACTTCTGGAACCTTCTTCCCCCTCAAATACGGGCCATTACTTCTTTGTCCACATTTAAATCCCAGTTAAATGTTCCTCTTTTTGGTTATGCTTTTCTTTTCCTAGATGATACCATGGTATCTTTTCATTCATTTACAAAGAGAGTTGAACCATTGTGCAAATATGGGAGCATGCTTTCTCCCTGTGTGTGGATGATTTATTTAATATTTAATGTTTTTAAGGTTCCAGTTCCTTGGAGAGTATTGGATTGTAGGGCAAGCTCTTCTGTTCAGATTCATCGCTCTCCATGTTAGAAGAAGGATGGAACTGGAAATGGGCAGGGATAGCATGTTTTGGATGATGATTCAGCATGCATTGCAAATGGAGGAATACGGCATGCTTTGTAAACAGGGGAACTGTAGATGCTCAGTGGTAGTATTAGATACTTTCAGACTTAGAAGTAACAGATTTCAAGCACTCCAGTTACCTGAACCTAACTACTTTGGGGAGTAACATGGGTGGAAATGAAGTCATATTTCAAAAGTAATACAAGTAGGACAGAAATTACGTTATTGATGTAACAAGTAAGGCTAATGGGGTGAGTTTCAATGGGGACAGATGTGGGGTGCTATATTTGGGTGGGGAAGGTGAAGTGCAGGTATATAGGATGGGTGCTACCTGGCTAGACAACAGTACATGTGGAGGGGATCTAGGAGTCTTAGTAGACCACAAGATCAACATGAGTGAACAGAGTGATGCAGCAACAAAGAAAGCCAATGTGATTCTGGGTTGCATCAATAGGAGTATGGTGTCTAGATTTAAGGATGTAATTGTACCAATTTATTCTGCTATGATCAGACCTCACTTTGTATACTGTGTCCACTTCTGAGTGCCATAATTCAAGAAGGATATTGACAAGCTGGAACTTGTCCAGAGGAGAGTGACAAAAATGGTGAAAGTTCTGGAAGTCATGTCCTGCAAGGAGTAGCTTAGGGAGCTGGGTATGTTTAGCCTGGAGAAAAGAAGGTTAAGAGATGACATGATAGCCATGTTAAAATATTTGAAAAGGTGTCATATTGAAGAGGGAAAAGCTTGCTTTCTGCTGCTCCTGAGACTAGCATATGGAGTAATGGACTCTATACTAAGAGATTCTACCTAAACATCTCTAAGAAACATTTTAAAACAATTTTTCAAGCCTTATTTCATTCTCTTGTTGCTGTGTGCCTTCAAGTCATTTCTTACTTATGGTGACACTCTCACAGGATTTTCTTGGCAAGATTTGTTCAGAGGGGGTTTGCCTTTGTTTTCCTCTAAGGGTGAGTGAGAGTGACTTGCCTAAGGTCACCGAGTGGGTGATCATGGCTGAGTGGGGATTTTAACCCTGGTTTCCAGATTCATAGTCCAGTGCTCAAACCGCTATACCATGCTGGTTTTCACCCATCTAAAAAGTAAAATAAATTAAAAAGTAATGAATATTGCAAAATTTACTGTGATTAGTTATTTTTCTACATTGTAATTAGCAGCAGCAATAGGTTACTGGAAAAAAAACTGTAATAAGTTACAGGAAGAAATTACATTCAAATAGTAATGTTCCAAGAGTTGGATACTATATATAGTGTGATACATATTGACCGCCAATGTGGGCAGGTGGGACTATGAGGAGCTGAGTTCAAACAGCTACTACGCAATGAAAATCAGAGCATGGAGGTCTCTTGGACTAATTTGCAATGTTGTTTTGACAGTAAAGTTAGAGGGAGGGTAAATTAACATGCACATTGCTCTTGGGCTCCTTGTCGGAAGGGTACAATGAAAGAATAACATATAATAAATACCACATGGTACTCCCAAATGCAAGGATTTATTTTTAAAAGTACAAGCGTTCACAATTTCACTGTTTTTCCCCCACACCATAAAACACACACGTACTCCTTTCAAATAAGTATGATCATTAGACTTGCACTCAAATGCTGTGAGCTGAAATAAGGATGGATACAACTTTGGTATATTAAAGGGGTTTTAGGAAATATTTTAAAAGCAAGTAAAGCAAAATCATTTATTTCAGAGAATATTTACATTAATAACAAAATGACATATCTGAAATTACAGAACTAAAAAGTAATGCAACATAGAACTTTAAAAGAACTCTCAATAGTATTGCAGCTCAATTTATGCAATATATTGATCTGTGTAAACCAAGTTCAGATCTGTCAAGACACAGATAAATCTCTATTTGATCTCTATTTGCCAAAATTTTTCAAACAAGTAACTAATTTTAATGCTCAGCCAGAAATAGTTTGTGTTAAGAAATCCAAAACACAGATGAATACAGTGCTTTGTATTCTTTAAATTAGAGACCTCAAGTACACTGAAGAAAAAGACTAACAGCCTAATCAGAGGCATGTTTACATACAGTCAAATGATAATATCACAATCCTAAGCACATTACCCACTTACTTAGTGAGACTTACATCTGAGTAAATTTGCTTAGGATCACAATTTAATTATTTTGATAATATAGTGAAGGGCCATTTAAATCAAACATAAAATAATCAATTAGGAGGATTGGGTCCATTCCATTTCTGGCTAGGCATTCAAACTATGAGGTCACTTTCCAAAAACTCTTCAGGTTTCAGACAATATTTTATCTCCCTAAGTCCATAAACCAACTTTAGCAAGGCAGGAATAAGAATGAGAAAAGTGACAGCAATAAATTAACCATATTACATCACTTTCTTGTGTATAGCATAATAATATTTGTTGCTCATTTTAAAAATTACTTACTACCTCATTGTTTTAAAAAGCATTAAAAAAAAACCCCACCATTCTGCACTGATAGCTAGATCTCCAGTGCATTGTGCCCAGAGCTTGGAAACATTACTTTTTATTTAGAAATGTGATTCAGCCACTTTGGATAAGCTGTGTTGCTTCTTATTGTTACTATGGAATAGTAGGATAATTACTTGAATATTAAAGAAAGAAGTTTCTGGGAACCTAATTCATAACCATTGAGTGCTGCAGTACTTTAACTGAAGGCTATTTAAAGCTATTCACATAAAGTATTTCATTTCTCTATAATTTATTCTTTTCAAAGCTTGGGAAAGTTACTTTTTGGATTACAAGAACAAGAATCCTGGGCCAGCATAGGAGATTCTAGGAATTGTAGTCCAATAGTTTTTCTAAGCTCTGATTGTGCCTTCCTGTCCCTCTGCAGTAAAAATTGCCTCCTCCATTCCAAATTGCCTATGCTCAGATGTGGCAACAGCTCAAAGCACTGTTGGAAAAAGTACTGTAAAATGGAATAACTGTGCCCTGGCTTGTTTCAAGACAGCTATTTTGCAACTAGACAATGCCTATCAGTTTAAGTCAGTTTAAAGCAGTAGCTTTGACCATGCAGGAAGATAGGCAAGATTCATCAATGGCTTGGTTCTCTACAATTTAATCTCTCTCTCTGGCTTTTCTTCGCAAACGAAGATTCAGGAAGGACTGATCCCGCGCTTTCTGCAAGCGCGCTGATGACTAAAAAGGCCAATCCGAGATAAACAAGTCCGGTTGCAGAAAGCACAGCAGAGGGTCTCCTTGGGTGATGTTTCCAGGTTGCGATTCTTTCTACCTTGTCATTTCTCTTCAAGACTTGTTCGGCGTGAGTTCTCAAATAAGACTGCAGCATTGTGGATAGTGCGTCTCCATGCCTCCCGATGTGAGGCCAGGGCGGACCATTGTTGGTGATCAATTTGGCCACATAAAATATGCCCTGTGAACAATTAAGTTTCTTTTTTGCCTCTTACACATTGTTTGGCCACAGATTTAGTACTGTATTGGTTCTGCTGGCCAGAAATGTTTATGCTAAATCAAATTTGTTTAGTCTTTAAGGCAAGAGTGGGAAACTTGCACCACTCCAGATGTTGAATTGTAACTTGCAGCATTTCTCACTATTGGCAATGCTGGCTGGGCTGATAGGATGTATAGTCCAATGACATCCGTAGGGCCACATGATTCCTACCCTGGCTTTAGGGTGTCATAATACTCTTTGTTTTATATGGTTCTTGTTATGTGCATGAACTGCAGACTAACACACACCTGCTCCTCTTTTCTGTTCAGTGTGGTCATAAGGAAATCAGACATTTTCACATTTTATTTCAATTAATCACAAATTTTGTTATTTCCAATGGTGGGCATATGTTCTTGAACTAGGGGATGTTTTCTTCTCCTGTGACACACCCCCATGGGCCACAAAAACTGCCAAAAATGCCCCCCAGCAAAGAAAACAAAACAAAAAAAGTGTAAAAAATCTAGATGTGGCTGGAAAGCCACTTCTGATTTTGAAAGGTGATTTATTTAAAAAGAAAAAACTAAAGCGCACCAGGAGGGGGTTGTCTTGAAATCTGTTTAAAAGCTGAATGTCCACTCCTAGAGGCTTCCAGATGAGCCAGTTCAGCTTTTATTTTTTACCAGAACACAGGCAGTTCACAGCATATGGAGGGGCTGAACACCACAAAAACAGCTTGGGTGGATGTGAGGGTGGGGATGGGGACAAGTTGAACCAGAGCTACACTTTACCTATCCTCTGCCCTAAAATGTGAATTATCTCTGATTTAAAATTAGTATGTGAAATCTAGGACTGCTTGCAGGGTGCTCTACCCATCTGGAGCCAATCCAGGGGAGTGGGGGCAGCTGTAGGTGAGCAGCAATTACACAGCCTGGATGGGGAATTCCTGTGGGACATATTAGCCCAGTATCTGCAGATTCCACTCCCTGCTATATGCATTTGCCTGGGACTAAGTAATTTGGATTCAGTGGAACTGAGTTCTGTGTAGACATTTTATAATTACCCTGCATGTTACTAAAGCTTATATAAATATTTCCTTACTCACTTACACAAGTTTTTTTTTAAAAAATGAGTTTTATGTATACTGTCCATTAGGCTAAGTTAGGACTGGGAGCACATGGAAAACAGGTCAGGATTTTGATGTGCCTTAGGGCTCGTTTACACTGACAGGAATATCCATCTTGCCTTCAGGTTTCCCTGATCTGCAGCGACCATGGGCTTGTCTGCATGATCACCACGCACACCGAGGTGAGTTCGGGAGCACTGTCCACACACAGTTCTCCCTTTTGAACTCACCCCAGTCTGATGAATTGCAGTATGCGCAGCCACAAGGCCATGGCTGCTCCATTTCCCCCCTCCCCCCCATACATACAAACGTACATATGCCTTTTCCCATGGCTTTGCACATCCTAGTATTGGACATCCTAGTAAGTGGAGGTATGCCCAGCTAATAACGATATGGATATGCTATAAGCATGTCTTTGAACAACTGCCACGTATGTAAAATAAATGGTGACAAAGGAATGGCTAAAAAGTGAAATTGAAACAGGGTAAGAGATCACCTGGCCCAAGGAGCCTCCTCCTGGTCTTGTCCACCCATCCGCTGAATCTCCTTCCCCTTGCCCCACACCAGTGTTGCTATGGAGTGCAGTACATGCACGCACGCACACACACACACCTGGATTTTCTGCTCAAATCCAGAGTAAATCCCCACTTTTTGGTGTGGATTAAAGCCCCAAGGCACTGAAAAGATCTGCATAAACATGGCCACCATCTGGGGCCAATCCAGAGCATAATGCTTCAGGTTTACCTTGGGCACCTAGCTTAGCTTTACTTTCTTAAAGTTTACCTTAGGAACCTAGCCTAGGAGTTCAAAACTGAGGTATTATTCATGAACATTCCTTATTTTTGCACGTTGGTTAAATCTGGCAGAAAACATAGGCACACAAATGAGTACAAACTATCTTTTTGCTGTTTCCTTCCCAAGAAAAGTTTGATTCACTGGAGGGTAGAAAGGGAGAAAGGGGCAGAAAATGTGCATTTCTTTTTCTTTTCCAAAAGAAGTTTCCAAATTTATTTGTGTTTCTTCCTCCCCCTCCCCTTCTTGGGATAGAACCAAAAGCTGCCTGCAAAGAATGATGGAAAAGCCAAGAATCTTAGTGTCTCACATTTCACACAAAAGGTGGCATCAAAGGCAGGAATTAATCATCTTTCTAAGCATAATTTTGTATAGAAAATGTGATGACTTGATTTGTAAAATTTAAAGTTTCACTTTTACAAAGAATGTTTCTATATAGAACTGAACAACTTGATTTGTGCTGGGAAAGGATTTGAGGGACAATTAAATAAAAAGTACTTTGAGAAATAAAAAGAACTTTTCTACCCATAGGTCTATACATAAAACACACTTTAGATTGAGGCAATCTAAAGGGTGTTTTATAGATTTATGGGTAGAAATCCAAGCTATGCTCAGCCCACCTCTATATGTCTCCATGCTCTTATCAGCTCTTTGTTGGATTCAGCTTAGATGGTGCTGTTCTTGTTGATTTTGACTTTCTTCTGATGAAAAAATCTGAAAGGGAGAGATTTTTAAAATAATAATAATAATAATA
Source organism: Gambelia wislizenii (assembly GCA_030847615.1). Lineage (NCBI taxonomy): Eukaryota > Metazoa > Chordata > Lepidosauria > Squamata > Crotaphytidae > Gambelia > Gambelia wislizenii. The sequence goes on along the minus strand of JAUMIR010000001.1, from coordinate 47,870,614 downwards.
ATAATAATTTTTAAAAAGAGAGATTTGGCTGACCTTGAGATATTCCTGCTGCTCCTGTTAGTTCACCGGCTTCAGCAACTCTCCTACTGGCAGATTACACTTCTTGATAAATTCCCATCTTTTCTTCCATACATAATCCCTTATTACTTCGGTATATCTGGCTACCTACTGGAGAAACTTTAGGCTCCAGTAGATTGTAGAGGTTTATATGCATATTAATATGTTATTTTAATGTGGTGCCCTAGTGAATATTACAAAGTGTAATGCAGTGGATGCATGTTGTGGTGGAAATTCTTAAATTTGCCAGTATAGTCTATTAAGGACTCGTAGGAGTGAGGTGTAGTGGTAGAAAGTCTGACTATGACCATGGAGGCTGGAACTTAACCCCCTACCCTCAGCCATTAAGCTCATTGGTGGCTTTGGGCTAGGTCTCTCAGTTTCTCCTCAAACTCTTCCACATTGGTCTAAAGAAGCTTGAATTCTTGTGATATAGTGCCTTGGATTTTGCCAGTTGTTGTCACCTCCATGTCCACACATTCAATTCATGTGAAGTGGGGGGGGGGCTGTTTGTAATTATTTCTTGAATCTGCACTAGGGCTCTTCCAAAGGCTGTTTGATTTATTGTTTTTTCATACAGGAGTGAGGTTTGCTGAGATTATCATATGGTTTGTTGAAGGACAAATTTTCTCCTCTTTGATTTTTTTTTAAATACAGTTATTCAGCAGAAGATAATGAGAAACCACATTAGTAGGCTAAGAAAACCCTATGAAATTCATGGAGTCACCATCAACCTGATGGGCACAATTTACTTACAAAGTTACAGTGCAAAAGTGCTTTTTCAATGATGCACTAATACACTATAATTCAAAAAAGAAAGAAAGAGAAGAGAAGAGAAGATATTGTTCTGATATGTCTTGGAATTAAAAAGACACCCACTCAGTGATGAGAATAAAATGTTCATGTGGTCCTGGAAATTGCTAAAAAAAAGTCTGGGAGAACAGAAATGTCATTTGGATATTTAACAGGAAAAAAGCAATAAAAAAACAAAACAAACATAGAACTACAACCAAAAATGCCACAACCTCCAGCAGCCTCCCAATACATTGGTCCCATCAGAAGAAGCCCTCACTCTCTTCATTCAAGGTAGTTACGGTGATACATGTAAAAACCATGGTATATTGCCTTGAATATCTTGGAGAAAAGACTTATATAAATGTAACAAATAAATGTAATAACTAAATAAGCAAGCAGGCAGCATGTAGATAACTTCATTTAGAGAACTACGGAGTTTTTCTGATAAAGTGCTCAATTTTTAGGTAAAGGCCTCATCTGTCATCACTGCCATTTATTAAGTGCTGTAAATCCCAGCACTGACTGTCATTAGGTTTTTTGTTTTTTGAGTTTCATCCCACCGTTACTTGAAGAGTTCAAAACCCATCAGTGTGTCATGAAGTTGCAAAACTTTACACTAACTTACAATGAATAACACTTGTCCTTTTAATACAGGCAGTGAACTCATACTATGAATATATAGCAAAAACAGCACCATCTGGGTACAAGAGGGAAGTGCAAGCAGCCATGGGAAAGTTTTTTTTTTTTTTTTTAAGGTAGAGATGAAATGAAGGGTGTGCAACCACAGAAGCCCTGTAAACACTGAGCATGATCATGACTGACTGGGAATAGGAACGAAAGAATTGGTTGGAAGAGAAATAAACTGCGGTATCCTTTAAAAGGACATGACTCTATGGCTGAATATCTGAGAAGGAACACTGCACAGTTCAACATTTGGGCACAGTTGATGTAAAAGACCCTGTGGAAGTTCTCATTGCCTAGAAATGAGGTATTGGATGTGAGTAGACAAGTTGAGGCTCAGTCTAGACAAGTCAGAGGTCCTATCAATCAGTAGGCAATTTGCCCTAAGCTTTATTTTACACCTACAAGTATCTTACACAGTTTGGGGTGTGTGCTTTGATCCTGGAAGGCCAGGTAGTAGAGGTAGCCAAAATCACTTTAGTCCAACTTTGTCTGGTGCACTGTTTCTGCTCCCTTTCTTGGGGAAGGAATATCAGACCACATTGACTCAGTTGTTAATCACTTTTCACTTAGATTATTGCAGTATGCTTACAAACCACTGCTAGGGCAAAATGTATCAGCTAGACTTTGGTTATGAATATGATTTTGGATCACATTGTATCGGATCAAGAAGTTCCTCTTTGTTTCTGTGAACACTTTGTGGTACTGCTTTTTACAGTCTGTTTCCACATGAAGCTGTCTGTTATTTACAACTATCATAAGGAGTGCCCCTGGTTCAGGGGTGGGTGATTGTGGCTGGTTCAAGGGCTAATTTTCCAAGCTGTGGAGTTCCCTTCTACGGGGTATGCAGCTGATCCCCACAGGTCTCCTTTTGCCAGAAGGTAAAGACCTTTTTATTGAAATAGGCATTTGATGATTAACTGGTTGTGGAAAGATTTTTATGGGTGTGGGTATGTGTGTGTGCACACTTACACTGTATTTTTTATTGTTACTGTTATGTTTTTATTATTATTATTATTATATTTTCCTTTATTTCAACAAAATAAAATCCATTTACTTCCTTTACACTGTGGTCTGAGTTTGATTCTCTTTCTAACATTGGCTTTCTATCTTTCCCCCTTTCAAATGTTTTTATACCCCTAAATCATAGAAACAGGAATCCCTTTTCCACTGTATACATTTCTGTACATTTATATACCTCATTTCTCCTGTATTCTCAACAGAGAGTTTATTTACATACAATTTGTTAATATCAGTTACTACAACTTTAATAAGTTTCCTTAATCCGTAAACCAAATTCCTCTTATTCCATTAGTCTCGGCTTTCCAATATTCGATTAAACTTCTCCAATCTTTTCTAAACTCATTTATAGATTGATGTTTAATCCAGCAAGTGAGTTGCTCCATTTGGGCTACTTCCCACAGTTTCCTCATCCATTCGTCACAAATTGGAATTATTTTTGATTTCCAATACCTTGCGTAAACAATTCGTGCTGTGGTGACCATGCAAAGCATCATATTTTTAAATTCATTCGGAAAATCCCTATCAAACATGTTTAGTAGATACAACTCTGGTTTTAATCTAAAATTTATTTTAATTATTTTTCTTATCAGATTATGAATGTTTATCCAGTATTTCTTTGTAGCTTTGCATGATCACTACATATGGTAAAAAGTACCCTCAATATCATCACATTTCCAGCATTTTTTTCCTTTGCTTTATACATTTTTGCTAACCTTGAAGGTGTCATGTACCAACGGTATTGCATTTTGTAGCAATTTTCCTTTAATTTGCTATTTAATGTAAATTTCATGGTTTTTTTCCATAAAACCTCCCAATCTTCTATTGGGATATTATTTCTTATATCCCTCAACCATCATGAATTCTTTTACAATCTAAGATTCCAAATCTAGTTTTAACAACAATCTATAAACCTTTGATATTCTAAAAGCATTCTTGTCCATAATCAGCTCATCTAATTCTGTTTTTAGCTCTTCTATTCCTGTCAGCTTTTTATCCATGTTGTATCTTTCTCTGATTTGCCTATACTGAAACCAGTTACACATTATTCGTTTTTGACTTAGCTCTTCTCTTGTTTTCAATCTAATACTTCCTTTTTGAACATGTATCAGATCTCCATAAGTCCACCAAGTTTCTAAATGTGGCATCTCAGTTCGTCTAAAGACTTCCTGGGGGAAAACCCATAATGGTAATTTAATATAGATCTTCTTCTTCACTTCTTTCCAAGCCTTCAATAAGGATTTCCTAACAAAGTGGTTATTAAAATTTTTATCTATTTGTTCCTTTTGATACCATAGATAGGTGTGGAAACCATATCTTAAACCAACTCCCTCTAAAGTTATAATCTTGTCATCTTTCAATGAGAACCATTCCAATTGCCATACCAGCGCACATGCTTGATGGTATAATTTCAAATTTGGGAGGGCAACCCCCCCCCTTGGCCTTTTCTTCCTGCAATAGTTTCCACTTAATTCTTGGTTTTCTATTTTCCCATATAAATCTAGATAAGTCTCTATCCCATTCTTTGAATAGCTTATCGTTACTCAATATCGGCAAGTTTTGGAAAATATACAACATCTTTGGAAATATCATCATTTTTACTGCAGTTACAGTTACTGTTATGTTTTTAAAGGATTTTAAAAAATTAATTGCATTTCAATAACTTAGTTTCTTCAGTTGTATTTTAACTTCTTCATCATCAGGTTTTTAGTTTTATCTAGCTTTAGTCTTATTGCAGGCCACCTTGGGAGCCATGTTGGGAAAAAGGTAGGAGATTAAAGAGATAAATTTCTGCCCCAGTAATCTGCCAAGGGAGCTCATGTATTGCCCCAAATGCCCCAAATTAAAACAAAACCAAAGGAATTTGCTAGCATGAAAGTGGGTTTTTGTTGGTGCTAAATGGAAGAAGGTTGTGACATATTTAAAGTTGGATTGCCACTCCTGGAGACTGTCTGGAGAAGAAATTCATTCTCTTTTTGGCCAGATAGTCTAGCCCTTTTGAATAACAGTCCCATGACTCTGAAAGTTCTGCCTTAGGGAGATGAAACTGTCTCTTTCCTTGTTTTACTTTGGATTGGCTGTAAAGACTGTTCTTTACCTTCATACTTTTAATGCTGTATTATGTTTTGTTGCTCTTCACTTTTAATTTTAAAGTCGTTGTCAAATTTTATTGGATGGTCTTTGTTCCCATGTTTTGTGTTTTGGCTCTATGATCACATTAATTATACATCACTGTGGAAACCTCATAAAGCAGAGCTTATAAATTAAATAAATAACTTGTTGCTGATCCAACATGCAGGTGTATAAATCTGTTAACTTCCATGAATTTGGGACAGCAGAGAAATGAAGTTATGAGCTGTTGTTTGATGCACTGATTCTCCCATCAGCCAAAGCATTAGTGGCTGTCTAACTACTATGGTTATGAAATGCATTAAGAGAGGCAACCAGGATTATTATTGCTGTAGTGCCACTTTTCTTTACTTTAAGCCAGAACTTCATAAGGGCCAAGCAAATAAAAGTGTATCCTAAGCATTGGCTAAATAAAAACAGACCATGCATTGCAGATGTATATTGGTCAGAGTGAAGGGTGGCCATTTTGGGTGGGATGTAGATTCAAAGAATAATAGTTTTTGACTTGTTTGCTAATATCTAGAATTGGTTTAAATTTTGAAAACATGTTTTTCTAGGACTCATGCTTTGTTACGATTTTGTCTTGTAATACGGTCATACTTTAATAACTTAAAAAAACATTTTGTTGACAATCGACCATTAGATTGTCCAATTTTCTTTTCAGTTATTGTTTACTTAAATCGGGTAAGAAGATTTGTTTAATTGGGATGACTGATGATTTGACTAACCAGTTGACATCTATTGATTTAATGTTTATAGAAGAATAATTAATGGATTAGATTGATTGTCTTGATCTGATTTACCTCAGCTGTTTTATACAGAGTAAGGATTATGAAAGATATAAAAGCTGCAACTTTCATTTTCAAATGGTAACTGAATTCAATAGTAGATCTGAGACTGAAGACAATTGTGAGTTTATTTCTTTCTTAGTTTGCCAGAGTTTAAACATTTTAATTATCTTGAATGTACTGGAACAACAACTTAAGAGCATTGTCAAGATGTTTGAGATAATGATAAACAAGAAAGAATTGTTATAATTAATAAAAACTATCAATTCCTTGAAAAATTACTAATTATGAGAAAATACAAGAAGAAATGGATGATAAACAAATGAATGGAGATAAGATAGGAAGAGGAATTGGCCGTTAATACATTACAAGACAGTGTGGAGGAATTACATTGTGCCCTCGGTATCCACGGGTGTTTGGTTCCTGGACCACACATGAATAGCTAAAAATACGGATGATCAAGTCCCCATTAATAACATGGTGTAGGGCAGCAGTGTAGGTGGGGCAAGCCCCAGCTGCCAGGTGTCCATTCTTCAGGCTCCCCAGCCTCCAGGGAGCAGGTCAGCTGCCTGCTTCTGCCTTCAACGCAGTGGCTGTGGCACTTCTGCTTGTTCATTTGCAAGGCAGAAGCAGGTGGCTGGTGGGCTCCCCAGGGGTGGGGGAGCACAAAGAATGAATGCCTGGAGGCCAGGGCTTGCTGCTGCCTCCACTGCTGCCCTACACCATTTTATAAATAAGGGACTTATTATTGTGTACTGTAGTTTGAATCTGCAGTTGATTGTGAGCCCTCAGATACAGCGGGCCCACTGTAGATATTGAAGTTAGAAAGAATAATGTTTAAGGGGAGTACCTGAAGGCTGATAATGCTTTCATGTGAAATCTTAGCAAAAGACAAACTTTTTTGGATCAGATTGAACCTGGCAGAAGAAAGAAACTTGAATGCACACAACAATAACAAAGGGGTGAGTATAGGATCTTATTCCATAGTGGAATATTTCCTGATCAACATTATAGATATATTTCATATTGTCAACTGCAGAAACTAAAGCAAAGACTATCTACTCATTCAAGTTTACAGTGGGCTTTGAAGTGTTTAGGACCAGCTAGGTTTTGTAATGTAATTTAGGTTGCAAATAAATGTTAAATAGGTTTTCAATAAGAATTTGAGTTAGAAAATACTGGAATGCAACAAAAGAGAAGGAAACTTAAAAAGTAAGTAGTGTTTGTCAAGACCATTCTATCTCCTTTGATCATGGAATAATGCTAAAGATAAAATCAACAATGTCTTGTCCTCACTGTGTTTTTCACTGACCATGCATATATTTCCATGTGTTTTATATTTCTATATATTCACATACCTATTGTGAATAATGTTTTCTTTGAAAATTCTGGGTTTAAAGCATTTGAAATAGTGTAATTTATCTCAGAATAACTATAAGTAAAATAATCTTGTGAAGTTAAAAAGTATCATGTATCTGGGCCAACAGGAACATTTTATAATTATCATGTCAATAGATAATTCAGATGAGCATAAACTGAATATAGCCGGTATTTGGAAAAGTAGTCAAAGGGTTTCTTTTATTTGCAAGAAGACAAGTCATGCATTTCTATTATTTGATATAAGAATAAAATAGAATAGAATAGAAAGGAGATTTAAGTGGGGAAGAATGGAGTGTGCCTTTGGAAATGACATGGCATCCTGAAGAGCTTTCTACACTGCAATATTTTGTTACAGGATCCACTTATTATACTGACTATGTGTTTACAGTTACTGTACTCAAATTTTAGTTGGGATGGATAATTGGATTTAGGAGATAATGTCTTTGTTAAAGTAGCTATATCTTTTTCTTTGGTCTGCATTCCACTGTTAAAAGGATTCATGATTAGCTAACTGAATAATATATCTCCCATTAATCTTCTGGTTAGCACAGTTTACATGTCTCTCTCAGTTCTAATCAGGGATTCACAAGAGCAATTTGGTGGTAAACAATAAACATCCTTATTTGCCTTTTCTCACACAAAGAAGCAACTTAGTGTAGTGAATGTCCTGCTTTTTCCAACTTCCAAAATGGACACTATGGTCCCAGCACATTCCCAAAAACCAAACTGAAGGGTTCTGCCAAAAATTAACCAGGATAAACTAATCCCACTCCCAATCATGAAAAACAACAATATGAAGAAATGAAAGGATAACTAAACCCTGGAGCAGAGAATCCAACAAAATTAAAATTTCTAAAAGGGTAACAATACCCCACTGAAAAGTGTGTAAATGCTAAAATTATTAATAGTGAATAATAAAAGCTCAAGGCCAGACGTGTTTCGACAGCAGTCTTCCTCAGTGGCCTACAAGCATTCAACATGTATAATAACTGAACAGCTCACACAATGTGACTCTGCTCAATTCCAAAGCAACAATGTACTACTCCTGCTTGCAGAGTATCTTATATAACCAGCCGAACTGGTAATGGGAACGATCCTGCCAAGACTCAAGAAAAGAAAAGGTCCTAGGGAAAACTTAGGATGTGGAAGGACATTGAAAAACTCAACCAACCACTTACACCCACACCTTTACCCACCAGGGGTCCAATTTTACCAACCATGTGTCCATTTGAATACCAACATTGGTAGTAGTTTTAATGTAGTTCTTAATGGATACCATTAAGAAAAACCAGAAACTCCTTGAGAGAAGATTCAGATCCCACCCATATACAAAAAATATCATCTAAAAATCTTTTCCATGTATATATATGGGGGAAAAAACTCATTGCTTAATATATAGGAATGTTCAAAATGGTCCATGTATAAGTTTGCCAACTTCATTTAAATTCTAGTGTATTGATGGGATATCTAATACTAAGTCCATAAAACAACTACCAATATTGGTACTCAAATGGACACATGGTTGGTAAAATTGGACCCCTGGTGGATAAAGGTGTGGGTGTAAGTGGTTGGTTGAATTTTTCAATGTCCTTCCACATCCTAAGTTTTCCCTAGGACCTTTTCTTTTCTTGATTCTTGGCAGGATCGTTCCCATTACCAGTTTAGCTTACCCTTCAGCACCATTGGCTCCAATTTATACCAAAAAGTAAGCTTTTAAATAGGGTGTAAACATCTACTACTACTACTTTGCTGGACATTTATTAATTACTTCTAGCATACAAAACTGAAATAGTTTTCCATAGCAAAATCTGTTTAAGCATGCCAGGATTTTACCCATTTATGTCTGATAGGATAGCCACTGGTTCTTAACTTAAGATTTCTTTTAAGGTCCTTCCTTTTCTGTTCACTTTCTTTTACACCAATTGATGTATTTGGCATTCCTGTTTTTATTAAGTATGGCAAACCTCTCTTGACTCATAGTTCAGTGTCACATAGTAGACTTGTGATGTAATCAACATCAAGAAAACATCTGTGATATAGTAAATATGTGCCAGATACATTGATACTTCCATGGGGGCATTAATAGGCTAGCAATACTTAACCACTCCTTGATTTTACTGAGGGCTGAGCTATCATTGTACCACATCTAATGAAGAGATGAACACAGATGGACCTAAGAGACTTGAAGTAGCAATTTAAATCTTAGGCCATCTTTTGTATTCTCAACTAGCTGTGATTACTAGAACTGCAAAGCCAGTTCCTATGAATGCTTCTAAACACCAACTAGCAATGGCTAGGAAACTGTTAAGGACTAAAGTACGGTACCAAGCAAGGCAGCTGCAACAGAATCGGGCACAGTAGACTTGCTGATGAGAAGTCTGGTGATCAGCAGTCTGGAAACAATCCCCAGGCAGAGTGGTTGGCTGATCATCTGGCTCATGAGTTAGCGAAGTGGAAAGGGGAGGTGAGGGACTGAAACAACAGCAAGCCTGGAGCCCTTTCCATGATGCCACACACAATGTTGGTTACAGCTATATGTTATATGACCAAGAATAAAGTTGCACTAGATCACAAATAAAGCAGTTAGTTCTTCCCAGGCTGGGAGAATGTTTGATGAAAACTGCCTTAAAAGATTACCATTTTTCTTTCCAACTCTTAAAAAACCCACTACAGTACATCAATTTTAATTGATATGCGTAAGGAATGTTTGTTTGTTTTATGTATTTCTATTTGTATTTCTTAACCTGTTCTCATCCTTCAGCCTCTTTATACTCTGGAAAAGTTAGCTTAGTTCTATTGCTTAGAGACTCTGATAATGTCTTCATTTTGAGGAAATACAGAATTCCTATAAAGGCTTGTGTCATAAAACAAGTCAGTGTACTTTGAGTAAAGTTTCTGCTGAGCTCTAAATCATAGGGACAAGTATTTACACTGAGTCAGGTTTTCAGCTTTGTAATGTTGCTATAAAACAGTTGTGCTGTGTGAGCTGGACTCAAACCCATTTTTACACTGGCAGTATTACAGAAGTCTTCTTCCCAGTTTGTAACAATGTAATCAGAATAACCTCTGGAGCCTTCCAAGCCCCTATGCTCCATTGGTCTTATTCTGCAAACCACTGTATTCAAGTCTTCTTGAAGTTTGTCACTGAGACAATATTATTGTCTCCTGATGTTGCAATTTATAATGGAGCAGCATACAAATTATAAACTTAGCCTGTATGTTCAAACCCAATATATTTTATGTCTTAAATATATCTTTCCCAGGAAAACCTACCAGGTTCTATTCCAATGTGAATCCTGATACAGTGAACAAGCTTCGTGCTGGACTGAGAACTTGGAAAAGAAAACAAATTTAATTTGTTGATCCCTGGACAGTATAACATTTCATAATTTGTAAACATAGTTTGTATTCTTGTATTGTATATTGATATGGTAGCATAAGAAGATAAGTACCATCCGAATGGTTCATGGTGCCTGAGTGACAGCTGTAAAATGTTGGATAAATTCACATAAGGATGGTTTGACTGGTGAAGAGAGTGAGACTGAGGGGACTTGTAAGACTGGTATCACGAGAGAATAAACATTTGAATGAAGAGAAAAGGAAAAGGAACTAAAGAATTATTCCAGGTTATAGTTCAACAGTTATGTGAGAGTGGATTGTATATTGCATGAAGACTAATTGGCTTATAATTAACAAAAGAAAAGATCTCAAACATTAAATTGTATCTAATAAGCTGATATTATTTCTCCAGCATAACCATGCCTAGTGCCTGGTGACTAGACAAGTTTTCTAGCAGTTAGAGCCTAAAATTTTAAAGTATAGTATAATCATTATACAAAGAACAGCTTTATATAATGTTAGAGGAATAGGATCCAGTGGGTATATTAAAGGCAGAAAATTGTAGGGATTTTCAGGTGAGATCACCACTGGTGATTGTTAAGTGTGATCACCACAATGGTATTTACAGACAGGCAGTACCTTTCTTGATGAATCACTGAGATAGAGTGGGGGTGAGGGCGCTGGTTCAATACATCACCTCTCAATCCTTAAAGTGGCCACTGGTCATGCTACTTGGTAGATTCTGATGGTTGTAGTCCAAAACAGTAACTTCCAGAGTTGCACACAGACGGTATTTCCCCAGATATCTTATTAAACAACTAGTGAGGTAGAGCAGCACCCTTCAAGAGTGTAAATAAACTGGAAGCTGCAACAAACTGCATGTGTTCCAATTAAATTAATTTTAGAAATCAGAAGTAGTTGAATGAACCAAAAGGTGAATCTGTTACAAACAGGGGCAACATAAATACAACCCACATTTCTTCTGAGGGTTAGCAATGTTAATTGAAACTGTGTTACAGAATATGGTCATTGATCCAAATATCTACATGCACAAGAACTTCTGTGTGTGCATGGTGGAGTGCTGACTTTCCCCTCAGATGTAGGTTGCCATGCTGGATCACACACAACTCTAGGGAATGCTTCAAAGCTCTTGTTTGCTTTTGGAAGAGTACTAGGAGATGTGACCAGTGCATGTGTCTGATGAACGCACGCACGCACGTGCACACACACACACACATAACATCTGTGTATATGGAATTATTAGTAAATTTATTTGTACTCTGCACTAATGCACAGAGCATGGGAAATAAACAAGATGAACTTGTCCTATTGACACAGCAAAGCAAATATGACATGATAGGCACCAGATATGAAACCTGGTCATGTGATTGGAATATGGTAATAGAGGGGTATAACTTACAGTCAGCTCATGAATTCTGCATCCATGGCTTGAAAATATTTTCTTAAAATCCAAAAAACCCAAACCTTGATTTTGCTATTTTATATATGGGACACCATTTTACTATGCCATTGTATATAATAGGACTTGAACATCCATGGGTTTTGGTATCCGTGGGGGGTCCAGGAACCATACCCCAGCAGATACCAAGGGCCCACTGTATTTTGGAGAAATAGATCAAGCAGAAAAGGAGAAAAAGTAGCATTATATGTCAAGGATGTTTAGAGCTATGAAATGATCTATGACTTAAATCCTGGAGGCCAGGTTGCGAGCATCTGGGGAAAAATTAAGGGGGAGAAAAACAACAATGATGTCATTATGGGGTTCTTCTACAGATCACCAAGCGAGACTGAATTTGGATGATGCCCTCCTGGAACAGATGTCCAAACATTCAGAAATAAGAGATGGAGTAGTAATGGGAGATTTCAACTATCCTGATATTTGTTGGAAGTCAAACTCTGCCACAAATATAAGGTCTAACAAATTCCTCACTTGCCTTACAGACAATTCCATTGTTCAAAAGGTGGAAGAGGCAATAAGGGGATAAACTATTTTAGATCTTATCCTAACAAACAGTGATGGCCTGATTAATGGGGTAGAAATCACAGGATCCTTAGGTGGGAGTGACCATGTTCTCCTGAAGTTTGTTGTGGAACAAGATGCTAGTCACAGTCTCAGAATCAACTCCAATACCGTTATTTAAAAGGTTCAGAAATTCTAATCCATTAGCAGACATATAAAGAGAGATGACAATTTCTTGTCTATATTAGATCTGGTCCTAACCAACAGTGATGACCTGGTTAATATGGGGTTGAAGTGGCAGGATCCTTGGGTAGGAGTGACTGTGTTCTCCTGGAGTTTGTGATACAGTGGGAAAGGGAAGCCAAACATAGTTAGACACATATTCTAGACTTTAAGAAATCTGATTTCAGTAAAAAAAAAACTAGGAAAATACACAAAGACATAACCAAGTTCATGAAAGATGAGAGTTTCTTAAAAGTGAGATATTGAAGGTGCAATTTCAAACAGTTCCTATGAGGAGGAAAAATGGTACATGTCTAGAGGGATGGATGCCTAAAGAACTTTCAGCTGAGCTAGTATTTAAAAGGGACATGTACACGAAATGGAGAAAAGGAGAAATCACCAAAGAAGAATTCAGACAAATAGCTATTGTGTGTAGGGAGAAAATCAGAAAAGCTAAAGTGCAGAATGAGCTCAGGCTTGCTACAGAGGTTTGAAACAATAGAAAGGGCTTTTTTGGTTATGTCTATTGCAAAAGGAAGAACAAGGAAATGGTAGGGCCACTCTGTGGATAAAATGGCTAAGTGCTAACAGGGGGCAGAGAAAAGGCAGAACTACCCAACACTTTCTTTGCCTTGGTCTTCTCCCAAAAGGGAAACGGAGCTCAAATGCAGGGAAATGGAGAAAATGATGCAGTAGGGGAAATGTAGCACAGAATAGGTAAAGAGGTAGTACAAGGATACCTGGTTAGTCTAAATGAATTCAAATCTCCAGGACCCAATGAACTACATCAAAGGGTATTAAAAGAACTGGCAGAACCACTGGTAATAATATTTAAGAATTCCTGGAGAACAGGAGAAGTTCCAACAGACTGGAGGGGGGCAAATGTCATCCCCATTTTCAAAAAAGGGGAAAAAGAGGACCCAAATAATTTCTGCCCAGTCAGCTTGATATCAATAGCAGGAAAAATTCTAGAGCAGATCATTCAACGGACAGTCTTTAAGCACTTTGAGAAGTATGCTGTAATCACTAAAAGTCCACATGGGTTTCTCAAAAACAAGTCATGCCAGACTAATCTTATCTCTTTCTTTTTTTTATAAAATTACAAGCTTGATAGATGAAGGGAATGCTGTGGATATACCATACCTTGATTTCAGTAAGGCCTATGACAAAGTCCCCCGTGATATCCTTGCAAACAACCTACTAAAATGTGGACTAGAAAATACTACTGCTAGATGGATTTGTAACTGGTTGACTGACCGAACCCAAAGGGTGCTCACCAATGGCTCCACTTCATTCTGGAGAGAAGTGACTAGTGGGGTGCCACAAGGTTCTGTCCTGGGCCCAATGTTATTCAACATCTTTATCAATGACTTAGATGGCGTGTTTATCAAATTTGCAGATACCACAGAGGACAGGATCAGTATTCAAAATGACCTTAACGGATTGGAGAACTGGGCCAAAACTAACAAAATGAATTTCAACAGGGAGAAATGTAATGTACAACATGTAGGCAGAAAAAAAATGTAACAGAGATATAGGATGGGTGACACCCGGCTTGACAACTACATGTGAAAGGGATCTAGGAGTCTTAGCAGACCACAAGCTGTACCTGAGCCAACAGTATGATGTGCCAGATAAAAAAGCCAATGTGATTATAGGCTGCATCAAAGGGAGTATGTCTAGATCTACAGAAGTAATAGCATCACTCTATTCTGCTTTGTTCAGACGTCACTTGGAATGCTGAGTCCAGTTCTGGGCACCAGAATTCAAGAAGGGTATTAACAAGCTGGAATGTATCCAGAGGAGGGCAACCAAAATAGTAAACGGTATGGAAACCATGCCTTATGGATAGTGGCTTAGGGAGCTGGGTATGTTTAGCCTGGAGAAGAGAAGGTTAAGAAGTGACATGATAGCCACGTTTAAATATTTGTAAGGATGTCATATTGAAGATGGAGCAAGCTTGTTTTTTTGATGCTCCAGTGGGCTGGGACACAGAGCAATGGATTCAAACTACAGGAAATGATATTCCACCTAAGCATTAGGAAGAATTTCCTGACAGTAAGAGTTGTTTAACTGTGGAATACCCTGCCTCAGAGTGTGGTAGAGTCTCCTTCTTTGCAGCTTTTAAAACAGAGGCTGGATGATCATCTGTCAGGAGTATTTTGATTGTATATTTCTGCATGGCAGGGAGCTGGACTGGATGGCCCTTGTGGTCTCTTCCAACTCTATGATTCAATGCCTTTTCAATGAAACTGGGCTTCAAGGTGACTATATAGAATTGTTTTCCACATAGAAATAATTGGATCAAGGCCTGGATTAAAAATACTTGATGTTTCATTATTTATGATTTTATTGTTATCCCCTTTGTCATCCAAAGTTCAAGCTGATGTGCTTATTTATTCACATTTCAATAATCTCCTAACCACAATTCCATGAGGCAGGTTAAACTGAGAGACAATGGGTGACCAAGGTTACCCAGTGAGCTTGAAGGCTAAGTAGAGATTTAAGTTTCATCCAGCATTCTAAGCCATTGCACTGCAGTGGCTCAGAATTTCTTAAGATCTCTCTATATAAACTGATTATATCTCAGACATTTGTAAATGTTTTTTACATCTTTTTAAAATATAATTAGGATTTGTTAAAATGTGTCAAATTTTCTTTCAAGCTATGTATATAAATAACTGCCCACATATTTAGCCAAGTCAAACAACCTTACATTGAATTCCAAAATCCCCTGAAAAGCAATACTTTTATTGGACCATCTAAAAAGGCAGTGGCCTGCTGACTGGAAATGATCAGTATACATCCCCATTCCCCAAAAAAGGAGAAACAAAAGATTGCCGTAACCACAGGACCACTGCATTAATTTCCCACGCAAGCAAAAATCATACTCAAAATACTGCAGCAAAGACTCTTACCATACATGGAGAGAGAAATTCCTGAGGTGCAAGCTGGGTTCAGAAAGGTAGAGGCACTAAGGATCACATAGCAAACATTCATTGGATAATGGAGTGTAGTAGGGAATTTCAGAAGAAAATCAGCATGTGCTTTATAGACAATAGCAAAGCGTTTGACTGTATAGATAAGGAGAAACTGTGGGTCACTTTTAAATAAATGGGTGTACCAACACAGTTGATTGTCCTGATGTATAACTTGTACTTAGAACAGGAAGCCATCATAAGAACAGAATACAGAGAAACAGAATGGTTCCCAATAGGAAAGGGAGTCAGACAAGGTTGAATTCTGTCACCCTACTTGTTCAACTTGTGTGCAGAATATATCATATGTGGAGCAGACTTAGATTTGGAGGAAGGAGGAATGAAGATTAGTGGAAAGAACATCAACAGTCTAAGATATGCAGACGACACTATGGTACTAGCAGAAAACAACAAAAACTTAGAGCAACTACTAAGGAAAGTCAAAGAATAAAGTGCAAAAGCAAGCTTAATGGTGAACATTAAGAAAACAAAAATAATGACCACAGAGGATCTACACAAATTCAAAACAGACAATGAGGAAATTGAAATAGTAAAAAAATTCCCATTGCTTGTATCAATCATAGCCCAGAATGGAGACTTCAGGCAGGAAATCAGAAGATGATTGGGATTGGGAAGGGAAGCTATGAAAGAACTGGATAAGATCATACAATGCAAACATATAAAACCGAGCACAAAAGTCAGGATCATTCAAATCATCATATTTCCCTTCATCATATATAGATGTGAGAGCTGGGACAGTGAAGAAGGCTGATAGGAAGAAAATAAACTCATTTGAGATGTGGTGTTAGAGAAGAGTGCTGATGATCCCATGGACAGCTAAAAAGACAAACAAATGGGCCTTAGGACTTTTTCAAATGGGGGGAAAAAACCCGAGGAGGTCAGGAGAAGAATGTGGCTATCACGCTTACCGTGCCCTGTTTCAGATGCCACCGTCCTCCTCCGTCCTCCTCCCAACCTTCCCCTGTCCTTACTCAATGCTGTTGGTGCGAGAAACGTGCCGCTTTTATTGATGGAGAACCTCTGTCAATAAAAAGCAATGCCTGCAGCACGGAGGAAGCAGTGTCTGAAATAGGGCACTGTAAGCGCGACAGCCCCATTCTTTTCCCAACCTCTTCGGGATTTTTTCCCCCCGTTTGAAAAAGTCCTTAGAACAGATCAAGCCTACACTCTCATTAGAAGCCAAGATGACCAAATTGAGGCTGTTGTACTTCAGACACATCATGAGAAGGAATGGCTCACTAGAAAAGTCAATAATGCTAGGAAAGGTGAAGGGAAAAAGAAAAAGAGGAAGACCATACACTAAGAGGAAAAAATCAATCAAGGAAGACAGAGGCCTCAAACTGCAGGACCTAAATAGGATGGTTGAGGACAGGGGGTCTTGGAGATGTCTCATCCATGAGGTCACCATGAGTTGAAGCTGACTCAAGGGCAGTTAACAGCAACAACAAAAACAAGCACAAAATGCATCATTCAAGCTTTCAACGCTCCACTGGCTTCTTCATCAGGCAAAAGTGTTAAAAGTCATGCAGAAGAGGAAAATGATGATAGATTCATAGGCCTACAGTTTGTCTTAAGATGTTGCTTTTCTTGTGAGTTAAAATGGTCTGGAGTGATATCAATGCAGAGAGAAACCACTTCACTCTTTGGCCATGTGAGAACTGGGAAACAAAGAGCCATAAAATCCAGGCAATAAAATTTCAACTCCATTAGCAACAGCAAAAGTAACTTTGCTTGAGATCTAGGCTGTTTCTGTCCTGTGTGTGGCTACCCACCCCTTTCTTAGGCAGAGAACATTGAATTTCTCAAGAAGACTCTGTACGGTTGCATCTTGAAAAACTTTTATGTGCTGTTTAGGTAACACTTGCCAAATGTACCCCAATGAGGAAGTTTTACTTTTGTTGGAGGCAGAAACCTCAAAAAGTTAAGTCCCAGTCCATTGGCTTCCTCTTCATTAGGATTCCTCTGTTGTGGATAAATTTAGTATTCTCAAATCCAGAAAACATATTGATGTCTAAGACATACAGTGTCTTTTGTGCTTTTTAATTGGTCCTGTTTTGTAGATTTTGGAACTTGCTGTATTTTGCTGTATGGCCAACACGGCTATTCCTGAGTATGTTTTCTGAATCTTACCTTGATTTGTGGTTTTTTTTTAAAAAAAATGCTAATTTTTTCACAGTGAATTAGATTAAGATAAGAAATTTATTTTCTTTAAATTAATTCAATCAGTTTGATTGTTAAAAATAGTCTTTAGAATATTTGTCTATATTTTATGGTTTTTTTGCCAAATTAAATGGTCAGTAATCAAGCACTCTAGGCTATACATGTTTTGATTGCATGGAGAATGTCCTGTGTGAAGTGCCAGTATGTATGGGGTTATAGAGGTTCTCAACATCTCAGTAGCACTTTTGGGAGCAATTGAGATTGGAAGAATCACTATAATGCCATATAATTGTATGTACAAGTGCATTTATTTCCAATGTAAATGGGACTGTCTCCATACTGTTGGGCATTTAAGAGTTCTGTAAAATAGTCACAAAGATATTTCAGCACTGCCATCATATGTGTGATGCAACCCTCAGATCTTTTCTTCACTTGCTTTTTTTAGTCAGACTATGTGATCATTGACCAAAGAGCTGCTACAACTGCAGTCAAAGTTTTATTTGTATTGAGGAAGACCTCTTTTTCAAAAAACAAAACTTTTTTTCTTGGAGCTCCAGATGCTAATGCCATAAAATAAATTATTTTAATGTTTCTAAGTCATGCAAAATTGTGCACAAGTTAAAAGTCTCACTGGGCAACTGGAGCTATTTTTATAGTTCTCCAGGCCATCATTTTTGGCTGTGATTGCTACCACAGTTGACCATGAGTAATTAAATCCCATAGTTTCCTTGCTTGTTTATTATTTAATTTATATATAGACTTTCAATGTGGGATGCAAGGCAGTTCACACATAGATTTTTAAAAGTACACTTTAAAAAGTAATTCTTTTAAAAAGTTTTTAAAGTAGCTTATTAAGACAACACTAATTTAAAACACTATAAAAGTATTTAAAACATAACAATGAGAACAAAAGTACAGCACAGGCCCCAGCATGGGTTAATTGTTAACCACCGGTTTAAATAAAAATTAAATAAATTGCTGATAAATCATCAAGGAGCACCCGACAAAGCCTTGATTGCTATATATATATATGCTTTGGGGAGCCATGGAGGCTTTGTCAGAGATCTAATGATATTCCTGGCGAAAGCTTCCTGCTGGTTGTCGTTGACTCCGTGTTCCTGTTGCCTTGATTTGTGTATAGACCTTGGACTGTTCCTGACTATGGTGTTGCCCAATCCTATTGACCCACGGACTTATTTTGACCCACGCTGACTGCCGTAAGAGCCTGACTTTTTGGATTGTATTATTGGACTAAATCTTTGCAAGACTGTGTTTCCATTCCTTTGTGCTAATTAACAGATGACTACCTTCCCAGATTTTGCTGTTTGTTATTCTTTGCCAGCATCTAGCTGCTTTCTTGGACAATAGGAGAGGAAGTGCAAAGCTTATTGGCTGGGTGAGTTCAGGGGTAGGGCTTGCTAAGAAGGCAAGGGCCCACTGCCGCTATGTTGGATTTTCACCTTAGCGAGTGAGCGCTAAGGGAGAAAAAGGGTGGGGTTTTTTTGTTTTTTTGTTTTGTTTTTGCTTTCCTGTCAAATCAAAAATCATTCTAACACCCTTTAGACATAGTTTTTTTTTTTTTGTAAAAAAAAGTCCAACAGCAGCAAATTGAGGTAAGTACAAATGCGAGTAAATCACTCGTGGCTGCCATCTTGCATGTGAAGCTTGGGGTGGGCCAAAAACACCATTAAGACAAGTCACAGCTGCTGTGAAAAGCCATTGTTGTGAGGCACTCTGGGGTTTTTTGCCTCGTATAGACAAGCCTCTATATGATAGAAGGGTGGTGGTTGGGGAAACCAGGTGATCTGATAAAAGGGTGCAATTGCACTCCCACTAAAGGAGCAAGTTGACAGTCTGTGGGTTCTTCTGCATTCAGTGCACAGAATAAAAGAAGTGTGGTAGCAGTGTTCAGCTGCATCCATTCCTAACTTTGGGTGATATTAGGGATTACAATCTTTGCTAAAAAAAAAATACTGCATGTAAGAATGAAGGATTTCAAAAGTATTCTCACTTCTGAGCAATATTATAAGAGCTTTTGCACATTTTGAAATTATTTTTTGTGAAAAATTTGTGCAAGAAATTTTTTATCAGAAGGCGTTGGTTTTTTGTACAGCAAAAAGTCTTCTGTGCAAAAAACTTACAATTTTTTTTACAAATGATTGTTTCTAAAAAAAGACAGGAAAAAATCTTGGAAAAAACCTCCAATTATCTGAGGCATTTCTCTTATTAAAACTGAGAAAATGTGTGAGTATTCTCCTACCTGGTGTGGCAGATGTGATCTCTTCTAGAGAAAGTTCGCGTACCCTTGCTTACATTCCCTAAACTAGATTTCTGTAAAGTGGTCTAAGTGGGGTTTCCTTTGAAGAGAACCCCAAAAGTTCAGTTGATGCAGAATCTGGCTGCTCAAATGCTCTTTGGGACTAGAAGGTCAAAACATATCACACTGATTCTTTACCAGCTGCACTGGGTACTAGTACATTTTTTAGTCAATTCAAAAAGCTAATTTGGGCCTTTATGTGGCTGCTGCTAAACTGCCTATGATTAAATATAAGTTTTGTAGGGACTACTTATTGGTCCATTTGAAGTTAATTTGGCAGGCACCAAAAACATGGCCTTCTTAGTACCTGGCCCCATCTTATGAAACTTCCTTCTTAGGGATATGCGGTTGACCTCCTCACTATTTAAAATGTCTTTGAACCCACATGTGTTGAGTGGATTTTAATTTATGTGTTTTATTAGTTGTTCTGTTGATATTTTCATTGGTCATGGTGCTGATTTATGTTTTATTTCAGTGATTCTTGGGAAGTGTTTAAAATACTGAATTATATTTTAGCACATTATCCTTTTAATTAACCCTTATTTAATTAATCCTTCTATTTTAAAATATTATGCATTTTAATTTATTTTTATATTTATATTTTGTTCAACACCTTATGTGGACATAATCCAAAAAGATAACCTATCAGTAATAAATAAATAGATAAGGTAACTAATCTTTATGAATGCTCATACATGTGTCTGACATTTGTTGAGATCACAGCTCAGACCAAATTACTGTGGCACATGAGTGTGTGACCTAGCATAAGGCATGCATCAGACCACTAGAATACAGTAATAGTAGTCAATGGGTACAAATTCAGCAGGAATTCTTCCCAGCCTTACCTTAGATGGTAATTTTGAACTTAGGACTGTTTGCATAGAAAGATGTGCTGTACTGTAATCTTTTGCTAAGTATGCATTGAGATGATTTAATTTGGTTATTATGCCAACATTTGTCAAACTGATAATGATTTCACTACATCAGCACTACACAGCACTGTGTCAAAATGTTCCTGTTAGTTGGGCTTTCATCAGTAAGTAAAATGTAGCACAAATATATGGACTCCCTTTCTGAGAAATAAATGGGAAAGAAGCTCACATGAAGTGGGGTCTGTGGTGTAAACCACGCTTCCCAAGCTACCCGATGTGGGAGATGCTACAATTGTTTCTTTCTTTCCTGGAAACTCACCAGGGACCAACAACCAATAGCTTGTGCATAAACCATCACTTTGAGTAGCACTGGTGGAAACAACAGATATACACCTTTCATCACAAATTTAAATAGCAGTTTCTGCTGTGATAGGGAAAGCTGGAGAGTAAATTAAAAAATAGACCCAAGGCTTTGGACTTTCATAATGGAACCCATTACACTGTGGCCATAGTTGGTAGGTGTGAACTAATGCATGACAAATATGGTCACTCCCAAAACCAAACAATTTTTTAACTGGTAACATCATATAGCAAGATATACCAGCAGAATCCTGTGCTGAGATGAGAAAGACACCTTAAAGCACTGAGTTGGGTTGTTCTAACCCAAATCAGTGTTTCAAAATACTGTATAATTTGCCTTTGTCTAGTTACTTCTGGTTTCTAAAGCAATGCATGTGTGTATTTGGCTAGGAAATGGCAAATTGCACATCTCTAGGGCTTCTAGAAGCACAGTTTTGGGGGACAAATGTTGGGCAAAAAGTGGGGATGCTGTGGCAGTATCTGCCAAGGTCTGAGGAGGGCAGAAATGGCCCCCAGAACATTGAAAGATGTCCACCAATGTTCTAGATGCACAATTTTGTGGCACAGAGTATATTGAATAAATCAACTGGATTTCAGATTAGGAGTGAATGTCTTTGTACTATTGTCAACATTATTTAAGTATCTGATGTACTGGTAGTGGTTCCAAATAATCTCAGAGAGACACATGTATAAAAACTGCACATCCCCAGTGTGAGCTTTCCTTTTGCCAAAGCACTAAGATAGGATGACATAAAAGCATCAAAGGTGGGTTATCAGGGGGATGGGAGAGGGCAAGTGGCAACATCACCAGGATCTGGTAGGATTCATTCCCTGGATCTGGGTGTTTTGATTATAATTACTACTGTGAGCAGACGAGCAGATTGTACAAAGGGGAGAGGCTCTCTCAAACGCTGGCAGACTCTTTGCACCCCTCGACATGAATCCGGCATTACAGTACAGTATACATCTTCTCCAACCGCCCCCTCCCCGCTTGGATTTCTTCCACCTTCACCTCAGCCGAGCCCCTTTAAGAACCTCCGCAAAGAAACAACACACGCAGACACCCAAGCAGGCAAACAGGCTCAAATGCAAATACAGTACAACCGAGCAGGCAGCTAACGATCATGATTATGCAAAGAGGATCTTCGGGTAATTATGTGTCTATATATTAGAAAATAATATGCATGCGAGAAAAGCGCACATACCAAGTAATGATCTCAGAGAAGAGAGAGTGGGGAGAGAAGGGAGGAAGGGAAAGAAAAAACCAACCCTTGGCAGCTTTCCCCTTCTTCTGCCAAGTTATCATTGAGAAAACAGACAGGCAGAGTGACGTCCTGGGTCAGACTGAGTGCGGATCGACTCTACCAAGGCAAGAGGGAGGCCCGGGCATCCTCCGCGGCTCCACCGCCGCCTTCCTCTCCCGCACAGCCCGCTCCGGCGGGTGCGGAGCCGCCGTTTGCCTGGCCCCCCTCCTCCGGGGAAGCTCTCCCACCCCGGGCCAGGGCTGGAGGACGTGGCCTCCGGCTGCCTCCAACAGACGTCTCCCCCCCTGCTCCGGCTGAGGTCGCGGGAGCCCAGTGAAAGGAGGCGTGTGTAAAGATTTTGCAATGTCCCTGCATGGGGTTGTAGACTTTCCTAGCCAAAGAAACCGGCTTCGGCTTCTTTACCGTCCCCGGCGACTCACCTGATTAACCCGCCTGCGGTTCTGCCTTGACCAGGTAAACCGAGTCCAGACCTTTTTATCATCCTGCGCATCTCGAAACTAACATTGCATCTGGGGCATTTTTTTCTTTCTTTTTTCCCCCCTTCCTTTTTTAAATCGGAGAGGCGAGAAGATGATAGAAGCTGTGACACTCCTCTTCTACCCCCCCTCCCTTTCCACCTTCAGACCTCGTTCAATTTGACTTGCTCAGGAGTCAGTTCCTTTTCATAGAAACCACACAGTCAAATCAGCCAACCAGGCAGAATTGATTTCTCCCTCTTTGCTCCCCCCTTCCCAGCTCTTTGTCATTTTTTTTCTTGAAAGGATAGCGTAGTTTTTCCTTTTCTTTTTCTGCGCGTGTGTCTGTACGCTGGCAGATTCCATTCGCCCAGGTTCTGCCCTGTTTCTGCCCTCTTCCACCTTTCCTCCCTCCCCACTTTCTGATTAATTAAAAATAATAGTAATCAATGAGGATCAGTGAAACTGGCCAAGGCTCAAGAAGCCAGAATCGAGGGGGGGCAGCTCTTGGGCTTTCAGAGCAAGACAGAAGTGGGGGTGGAGGGCAGGGGTTTGACAGAGGGGGGGCATGGAGACTTTGAAGCTGTTGCCAGTTTTTGGACACCGGCAACCGTAGCTGTGTTTGGATTATTTGCCGCTAGTGTGGATGTGTCTCTCTGCATGTAGGGCTATGCGCGCTTGTCCCACCTCTCCTTAGATCCCCTTTCAAGGGGCTCAGAAGTTCCGTACTCCTCTAGCTTTGCCAATTGGGTGCTACCTTTGCTGCCTTGCCTCCCAAAGTGCCAAGGGCAGCGCGATCCTTCTGAAGGAGCATGGGAGAGGGGGCACGAAAAGCTCCGTGTAGGCAGAGAAACGCAGGGAAGGAAACATGCGCGCGTTCTCCTACACCCCCCTCCATCCTCCTCCTCCTCCTCCTTCTTCTTCAAGCCCTTCCTAAGAGTGACTTACAAGAGCTAAATTGGCCTGGCTGCAGTTCAATGCTAAGAGAATAATGATCATTTGTTATCTATCATGTTGCTTATCTGATGTCCATTAATGTTTTTGCTATGGTGCACTTGCTGATCTGAGGCCTCATGTACTGTACAGTTACTGAGAACTAAGTTCCAGTCAGGGAGATTTACTTTCAAGTAAACAAGAATTAGGCTGCATTTTGGAGAAAGTAGTCTACCCAAAGTGGAACTTATTTTCAACTAAATAGGTATAGGTGGAGGCACTAAGAATCCAAGCTAGGTCAGTTTTTGCTGAGCATCCGTAAACACACACACACACCACAGCTCACAAAATCAAGCGAGACCTGACAGATGGCATAAGGTGTGCTTTGAAAATATGCTCCTCCTCCTTCTTTTCTTCCATCCCTCCCTCCCTCATGTTTACAATGACAATGAAGGGTAATTTCCAAAAGTTGTGACAGTATGTATCTTTATATATTAGACACACTATTTTGCTTTGCTTTTGTATTTTGATATACATTATGTGCCAATTTGGGTTGCCCTGTTGGCATAAACCTTGACAGAAGTGGGGAAAGGCCAGTTGTGTCTCTATGGAGCAGGATAATTTGCTACTTGAAAGGAGGAAGATGACCTTTATCTGTGAGTGGGGTGGGAGTTGTCTGTTTTGGGGAATAGACAAGTGTATTTGCTTCTATTGTATCAGCTAGGGTGCTGACAATTCACTTTTGTTGTGTGCCTTAAAATCATTTCCAAGTTATGGCAACTCTATCAAGAGATTTTCTTGGCAAGATTTGTCCGGGATGGTGGTGTTTGCCTTTGCCTTTCTCTGAGGCTGAGAGAGTGTGACTTGCCCAAGGTCACGCAATAAGTTTCCATGGCTGAGCAGGGATTCAAACCCTGGTCTCCAGAGTCATAGTCCAATGTTCAAACCACTACGACCATGCTTTTACAGGGCCACAATTGTACATTGCACTTTATGTAGTAACTTACGCAAGTGTATATGTGACAATGAACCTTTTTGTGTGAGTATAACCAACTTTTGTGTCCATGAATTGCTTCACGTGTTGTACTGTATCTACATTAAAACAATGCCTTTGTGCAAAAGAGCTTGAAATATGCATGTATAACTCATGTTTTGCTATATGTGTGGCATGTATACATAGTGTCATATAGCTGTGTACAGTCACTGCATGTAGCCAGCCTTCTATGTGCTTTCACACTTTTTACCTTATATTGGAAGCGAAATTACTGTATATTCAGCCCTTCAGATCCATGGATTCTGCATCCATGGATTCAATCATACATGGCTTGAATTAAAAAATAAATCCAAAAAGCAAACCTTGATTTTGCCATTTTATATAAGGGAGACCATTTTACAGCCCACTGTATAGAATGAGACGTAAGCATCCACAGATTTTGATATCCACAGGGGTTCCTGGAACCAAACCCCAGCAGATACCAAGGACCCACTGTACTACCATTGTACCACATGAAACTATTTTTTCTGTATTAAAGTGAGTGTATTTATTTATTCATTTATTTCTGTTGGGAATAAGGAATCTGGATACTTGTACCTCTAGGTCTTGAAAGGATGTCATAGAAGCAGTGGATTAATATCAATGAGGGGGAGGAATCTGTTTCTAATACCTAGCCAAGATTGTGTATGGAAATGTACTTGGGAAGCTGCCAGTGGTTTGGAGCAATTCCCTCCTAAAGGTTAAAGAAATAAGAAACAGAATAGAAAGATTGCTTTATTAATTTCTTCCCTTCTCAGCCATGCAGCTATGAACCTGATGGAACAGGTTCAAGTTAAACATGAAAGTTGGAGAGAGAGGTAGTTGTACAATTTACACCGAGCAGAAGGGAAATGTATATGTCTGTATAACTATCATTATATATTGGTGATGCAGTGTGGTTATAATAGGAAGATTTAAAAGACATATCTGGTATATAAATGCAAAAAAAAAAATAGCTTTTTAGTCATCCAGGACTAAATCCACTCCCTGTAATGCCAAGGTCTGGAGCCTCTTCCTGTGCCTGTTGTTGTTATGTGCCTTCACATCATTTCCAATTTATGGCGACCCTAAGGTGAAACTATTATGGGACTTTTTTGGCAAGATTTGTTCAGAGACGGTTTGCCTTTTTCTGAGGTTGAGAGAGTGTGACTTGCCCAAGGTCACACAGTGGATTTTCATGGCCAAGCAAGGATTTGAACTCTGGTCTCCCATAGTTGTAATCTGATGTTCAAACCACTACACCACACATCCTCCCCTTTCCCTGTGCAGCCCTTTCCAATGCAGAAAAACAAACAAAAAACCTGTTCCAGAGAGCTTTCAAGCCCTCCAGAGCAGGTTTTTAGAGTGCACGGCATGCTGCAGGAAGGATCCTGCTCCCACTAGTACTCATAAAGACTCCTTCCACAAGCTCTACAGTAGCATTGGATACTGCTCCCAGCCTTATTTTACCTGAAAACAAGTGAAGACCTTGCAGGCAGATATATCTTCTAAACAAGAGTCTACCTGAGTATGCAACATGTAGCTCAATAGGATATGGGCTGCAATGTGATGCACACCTCTTTGAAAACAAGCCTGGTAGAATCTGGTAGATTTTACTTTCCACACTGAAGTGTATTAGAATAGACCATTAGGAACCATTCTGACATAGCCTAGGATAACATCACCATGCTTATGAATCTCTACATTTAACTGGTTCATGAATATGATTTCTGGTTTGGATATTACTGTACATTAAAAAAACAGAATTTTAATAATTGAAAAGATTCAGATCTTTTCATTCTTCACTCTTGTATAATGTCTGAATCAGCACCTTTTTAAAACCTCAAGCATGCTCACAATTCAATTAAGCTTAAGCAGGCTACTGAACCTTTTGACTTGGAATAAGCATGCTATGCATCCTTATGTACTTTGTTATATGACCTCATGTTTTGTGACCTTGCATGCATGTGGTGAAGATTATGGCACATTGTGCCTGGCCATAGTGTGTTTATATAGTGATAAACATGGAAGTAATATTCTCACAGGTGGTGATTATCTACTTCATCTATGCCAGTTCCAGGTAAGAACTTGTAACATATGAAGCCACTTTGATCCTTAAGTGAAGTTAGCATTTATGATTATGACGATGATGTCAACTCATAAGGGATGTCACATAAATATTCAATAGATAGAAAATGGTAATTTGGTGCTTAATATATTCAATCAAAATAATCAGATAATGTGGCAAAATTAACTATATGTTCTGCCATATTCCATTCTGTAATGTGTTCCCAAAATTAAAAGGCTAGCATCTAGAATATTCTATCAGCATCATGATCCTAGCACTGCTTATTATTGCACCCGTATTTCAATATTAAGTGATCTTAAAGATATTTCATCTTTCATTTTGAACCCAGAATTTGAATCAGCATTAGAATGTCAGTGCTGTAAGATAAGGCATAGCAAACTAAGTAGACAGCTGAAGGGCTCTTAGTGAAGGTGTTGCTGAGAAGGCTATCTTGGTCTGTTCTCAGTAACTTTATTTACAGGGACATTTCACTGCAACTAGAAATTCAGCAAGAAGCTGCTCACCATAATGCCTGGCTATTTGAAACTGGTTGTGAGTGTTCCCCCGTCCCTTTATGACTATTACATGCTTTATGCAAAACTTTCCTGGGTGGTTGGATTTGGGGTGGGAAATTTATATTTGTATTTCTGGATGGTGGGGTGGGAGTGTATATTTGCAGGTCTATATTTGCATTCATGTACAAAAGGAGAATAAAGGGGAGTCATCTGAACTTATAGTGGTTTTCCAATATGCCAACTAGGTCCATTTGATTTTGTTCTCCTTGGTCTTAATTGTTGACAGCCAGCTTATATTAACTCTAAAGATGGGGGAAATGTTAGTTAGTCACCTATTATATTGATATAAAATGTTTAATTTAAAATATGTTTTAAGATTATATTTTAACATGTGTGAATATACAAGCTCAGTGTTAAATGTCAGAACGTGCATTTCTAACTTGATAATAAACCGGATATGTAGTGGTCAAATGTTTTATAAAGTACAGTATATTGTGGCTCTAAAGTTGCTATATTGTAGAGCAACTGTTATCCTCTATGTAACTTCATAATTTTAGAATAATGTTAGTTGCATTCCTAAAGGAATAGTCATTGTCTATTGTTAATGTGCAGCTTTGTTATAATTTAGGATGTAATTTTAAACTATTAGGACAAAAAAATGCATGCAGGAAAAATCCTAAGGAAGTAACCTCAGTCCTATGAAACAATAAGGGTTACAGCAATGAAACTTACCTAATGCAATTTAAAATCCATTCACTAAGAAACCTTGACAGTATCTGCCTTGCAGGTAGCACACATTTGGAAACAATATATCTCCATTTAAATGCAGATCTGCTGTTTTCTCCAGGGGGCAGTTGGTGAATCTTTCCACTGAACTGCTGGTACTTGAAAAACTAACTGAAGATTTCCCCGTGAACAAGGGACCATTTCAAGTCAGCTGTTTGAATAATGATTATAATTTTTTTTCTAATATTGTAGTTTTATATTGATTTTTAAATGTCTTTTGAAAAGCCAGCCTGATGGAAAACTGCCTTTCCCTCTCAGAGCAGTTTTTACCCTATTTAGAGAGTCTAAGGATATATTGTAACTCTGAAAAACAAATTCCCCCCTTTTTTTTTTTTACATTGCTGTGATGTTTGCATGTTAGCCTCTCCCCCACCCATGGATGAGAAGACTTGCATTGATTTTGACCTAGATTTCATCTGATTATTCCTATATAGTGAGTACCTGGTAATTTCCCACTGTGAAAATAAGTGAACAACTGTTGATGCCATCTAGCAGAGCTGCATGGACAATAGACACATAGTGTACAAATAGCTTAACTCTATCACACCTTTTAAGATTTCATTATGAGACCAGTGTGAAAATGGGTGCTTTGCTAACGTAAGAGATGGTATGTATGAGGGGATATGGGGGTAGAGTTAAGCAAGGTTTATCTCATTCAAATATTCTATTTGCTGTAGTCTGTGTGACTTTAATAACCACCTTTAGGGTTCAAATTAAGACAGTGCTTCATGCAGAGGAAACCAGCAGAAAATGTCAAGTTCATCAGGCTATGAATGCTGGATGTTTTCAGTTACACCGTCCTTATACAGTATTTGCTTGAAACAAGGGCTACCTCTTTTAATGTATGGGGGAAACAATTCAGTTTGCTAAATAGCAACACCCAGGTTTTACATACTGTTCTTGCACAAGATTTGTAAATTATTTCAAATTTATAAATAATAGCAAAACAAACAAACAAAAACAAACTCACCACCCTGTAGGCATTAAGGGGACAAGCATTTAGGATTTTCCTTGGCCACATAAACCAAGATGGCTTCACATAGCATGTAGCAAGGAGGTTATCACGTGTGAAATTCTTTCTGTCCCCTTCCTCAAGTATTTTGTGTTATAAAACTAAAAAGGCTTTTGAAAGCCAGTATGTGAAGGAAGCTTTAAGAGAAGCAATTGTTAGAATGGGCATATCCAGTGAAACATGAGTTTATATCCCTACTCATCCATGAAGCCTCACTAGGTGACCTTGGAACAGTAATTATTTGAAATGGAAAACATAGCTGTGTGAATCCATCCAGAGTGTCGTGTTGGAAATGGACTCAGTCTAGAGGATAAATCCACTGAAGAATGTTGAAAACAGAATGCTCTAAACTGCCACCTTGGATGCAGCAGAAGCCAAAATCCTTTCCTCGTTTATATATATATATATATATATATATAGAGAGAGAGAGAGAGAGAGAGAGAGGCAGTGGGAGGGAGAGATTAGTTGCATCTCTCCCTTCTGGGATCTAGGGGCTGGTTTACACGGCAGGTTTTATTGCGTTAAGTTGCGCTGTAGTGCTTTCACGCATCAGTGGTGGGTAGTTTATACGGTAATTGTTTACACAGCTATATTTTGTGGCGTTCCCACAGCCAAATGTGGTGGGGGCATGGCCAAGCATTGGAGAGGGAAAGGAATGCCATAGGAATGCCTGCCCTGGCCCCAACTCCGTGCTGAACAGCTTAGAAAGTTTTATTCCTTGCTTGAAACAGCATTTCCTTCCAAATACAGGAAAGCCAGAGAGAGAGAGAGGGGGGGGGAGCAGTTCAGCTTGCTACAGCCCTTCGTGAAATCATTTCTCTCCCTCCCCCATGCACAGGAAAAAAGTTTTACATACTTTTGAAACAGCAGAGAAGGTGAGAAGGAATGCTCCCTGAATGAAAATAGCTGGGAATCCTTTTTGTTTGAAAACTGGCTTGCAAAATAGCAGACAGGATTTTTGCAAGTTTCCTCTAAATGCTACAGTCTTTCCTTCCTCCCTGCCCCTCTTTTGAGCCCACCCCTGCATCATCAACCAATCACAATGCAGCTCTGCTTTAACCCTTAGCGGAATGCTAGTTTACACTGCAAATAAAGCACTACATTGCAAATATACCGGCAAAAATAGCGACATGCCCTGCCACGCTATATTTGGGTGTTTTACCTTCCCCCCTTCTGAATGAGGCGATTCTGTGCTGCGATCCGTGGGAACTATGAGCTATCTTAGCGGTATATTTAGGGGAATATTTGCCCGTGTAAACCACCCCTAGGACAAATTTAGGAGAAGTGCTACTTGTTTGTTTTTTAATCACATAAAGATATATTTCTATCAATATATATATTTCTGTATTTGGCTATATTTGCTTTCTGTTAAAGTGCCAGTGACTTTTGGAATGAACAGCTACAACATACCTGTACATTTTTTTTTTAAAAAAGGGTGCAAATTTTCACCCTAAACAGGTTTGAAAAGTTTAATAAAAGTGATACCATATTGCCAGGACCGGTTTAAGGAATTTTGGGGCCCCCTGAAATGCTTTATTTTGGGGGGCCCATACGTTTATCTCAGGTCAATGTAACCTAACTCAACCTAAGCTATTCACAGTACAAGATATTCAGATTATTACTAATAATGTTTTTGCAGTAGGAGGGTTACTACGGGGGGCCCTCACAATGATGGGGCCTCCTGTGGATGCTGATGCCGCTGGTTGCCTTAAACCAGCCCTGCATATTGCTGGTGAGGACTTGCTTTAGGTCCCACCATTCTCAGATGTGTGGTTTGCAGTGGCTTGGGGATGCCTGGGTTGTGGAAATCTCACACCCTGGAAGTTGTATGGTCCACTCCATATCAGATATTCCATTGAGCTGTGATGAACATGTCACTATATTGAGCCTTTGGTGTTGAGTGACTTTCTGCTACGTCAGGCTTTTGATCACTGGATGTATTATTTATTAATGACATGTATTTGTTTATTGTCTCTCAGCACACTTGAGGTGATGCACAATAGATGAAAATATTCTTTTAAAGACAGATTAAAACACTTAAGAACTAAAGGATAGGGGAAACAATGCAGTCTTGACTGACCTGCTTTGGCATTTCTGAAAGATTTGCTCTAGTTTTCTAATTTATACCTTGCTTAATGTTTGTTTATTTATGTTTTTCTGTGTGATTCTTCTGAGTCTTCTAAGCAGAAGAGCAACCTATAAATGGAAGTGAACACATACCTTTTAATAAGTTGTTACCTGAATCTCTTTTGAGGTAACATTCTGTACCATTTTTTGTTATTTCAGCAGGATAATTCTTGATTGTAAAAGTCATGAACAAAAACTGCAATGAATTGTTTATGCATCATGTACCCTTCCTTAGTACCTAATTACTCAAATATACCATCCTGAAAACCATCTGTAGGACTTGTTAATTTGATGTGCTTGTGGAGGCTGGAACATATTGTACAGTGTGATGTTTCTGTTGGTAGCAGAAAGAGGAATATGTTATTGAAGTGCATATATATATATATATATATATATATATGTGCACTCCCTATGTATAAGACAATGGTGCTGTTTTTCTCAAACATTTTTTTCTGATGGAGAATCTAGTGGCAGTTGCTTTGAAGCATGTGTAATTGATTATCATACATTTATTTTTTAAAGGAGGCATAACAAGGAATCTAACATGATGTTTTGGAATGTATCTGTTCCCCACAATGTTCCTGAGGAAAATGTAAGGTTGCAGGCATCATTTCATGCCCTGTATGTTTTTGAACATAAATCAAAGAAATTGTTGGAGAGTTATAGATGTTCATAGCAACTGTAACTATAATAAACACATGCAGTATATATTTTCCAAGCTATTTTGTATGAGTGAAAAGCAGAAGCTGGCAATTTGTATGAACAATTCCACTTAATCACTCAAAATTTGTTTCATAGTTAGTGAGGAATGCCAATGTAACATAAAGCCATACACCTTAGGCTTATGTTTATATGGCCTGGAAACCTTGGCTAAAGTAAGGCAAGAATATGAATTAGATCTACCAGGTTACTATTGTTTTCTTTAATGTAGGTGCTATTACTTCTAAATTAATTTAGAATATGCAGAGATGTTACCACTCTACCATATGTTTAAATAGTAGTGGTACTAATTATGACAAAAAAGTACAATGTGAATTTTGTTCTTCACATATGTGAATATATTTTAACTGTCTGGTGAAGTGAACAGTACAGTGAGTAGCAGGATAAAATATGTTTTTCATATGATTTGTAACTTGGTACTATTAAGTTTATGCAATATGATGTAAGCAAGTCTTCACTGCAGAATTTTGTAATGTGAAGAAAGTACTAACCTTGAACTTTATGCAGTGACGTTCATACATGTACAGGGCACAGTGGCTCTTATCTTGACTGTCTGCCTGCTACAATTATCTCACTATTAATTTTTGTAAAAAATATATATAGTTAAGGCATAGACAGTTAAGGCAAAGGCAGTTCCATTTGTCCCTCAAACAATATTTTGTTTTATCTTGGGATTTTGAAGGCAGTGGTATAGTTTGATAGTTTACGATTCCAGCTACTTCTGGGTTCTGCAAAGGCACATCTTCAACACAGCATGTTCAGCCTTGTTTTTAATTACTCATTCCAGAGAACAGCCAGTAACCTGGAAGACACATATATGGACAAGAAATGTGTAAAGAACAGGGCATTGAAAAATGGAAGAAAACATCAGGAACATCAACAAAAATGTCTTAATGCAGAAAGGTTATTAGAATGATAATATACTATACAAGGTCATTGTGATGTCATGGACTGGTATTAGGAAATGCTTAATTTATTGGTTCTATGATAGAGTATACGATAAGGAGCTGTTGGATGTGGGCAGAGCATGGAGGGCTGGAGTGAATGATGACTGGTGGAATGTTTGAGGAGATATGCATTAGACTGGTGAATGTCCGTTGGTGAAAGGTAGGCAGACAATTGATATAAGGAGTGGGTATGGTTGGTCTGGGTGAAAGGAGTGGAAGATCTAGCATTAAGAGTTGGTCAGGTTTAGGAATAAATGAGTGGTATTTTAAGGGTCTGAGTTAGCTAGAGAGGAATGTGAGAGAATGTGTTTGTGGTTTTTTTCAAAGTAATAAATATTTAATGTGCTTTGTTATGTTTAACATAACATGGAAGAAATGAAGAATTGTTTTTATACACTTTTGGCCTCTGGGAATGCTATCTAACTGAAAGGCTGGAGTCAAAAAGTTGTTTGTGGTGGCAGCTTTGAATATAGAGAGGTGGTGTGCAGTAGGGATATGTTACTCTAAGAAGGGGGCTTTGGAGTCCCCCCCTCACAACTCCGGCATCTCCTTCGAAATCTGGGGGAATTATTAACTCAAAAGTAGGCCTGTGAGAGGAAGGTAAAGTTTGGAAATCTTTTCACCTATGTATACCAGTACTAACTGTGGAGAGCACTCCAGTTAAAGTGAAATAAAGTATTTTATTGGAATTAACACAGGGGATATGATAGTATACAAGAACATACACTCTTAAGAACTATACAAGGCTATTGGAAAGTAAGGAGTGAAGGGTTGCATAGAGAAAAGTCAGGGGTAGATGGGTGATAGTTACTGGTCTTGGAGAAAGAGGTTTGCTCAGCAGAGGGGCTCAGACAGCATCTGAGGGTGGCACAGAGAAGTCCGGCAGAAAGGAGGGATCTGTCAGTCTGTGGCACACTTAGCTGGGTTCTAGGGTCTAATATTTATACCCTATTTCATATCCTGAAGTTATAACAAATTCTGGATGGCTTTCCCACCAGATAGACAAAAGGAACCAAAACTCAATGGATTGCTTTAATCAAAACATTGATGGTCTTGCAACAACCTCGTAAGGTTGGACAGGAGGGGGTGTGAGGAGATATTTCTGTAAGGTCTGGAATGAGGAATGGTCACTCGTTTGCATGATTGAATTATTGCTTGAAACACACAAGGCTGAAAGAAAGAATCAGCACATACCCCTTAATGACTGTGTCATTAGCATAAACTTATTACTGCAGAGGCTTTCCATAGAATTTTAACTTGGGCTTTCCCGCCATTATGTTTCTAGACATATCCCTGGTCATCGTGATCTTTGGCTGACCTCTAGTCTGCCTAACTTCCCAGCTAAAGTGACCCAGAAAAGTGTCTAATATGTTCAGCTATGGAATCTCATGGGGAGAGGTAGTAGGGCATGCTAACAGATAGATATTGTATAAATCCTTATAAGAACCTTAAGAGCATTTAGATGGTCCCCACAGTTGGTGTCACACAAGGGGGTCTAGGAGAACATCCTTACACTGGTAGCAGAGGTGGGGATCAGGGAAAGCCTTTACTCTTGGTGATTGCAGTGAGCACTGTGGAAGTCTGCACATTTGGTGGGTTAAAGGGTAGAAATCCTACATTAGGCCACAGTGGGTGGATTTTCTGAGGGGAACTCCCACATTGGTGGCAGCGTGGTGAGATTAGGGTTGGAAAAACCCCACAGTCATACATTTAGGAATTTCAAACATGTGCATGTATCATTATTGTTATTAAATAATTTATTTCCACTTTCTCCTCAAAACTAGTACTCCGGGTGGTATATGAAAATTAAAATAAATACAGATGAAAGCACTTTCATTAAAACATGCAAAAAATTATTGGATCTATAAAAGACAGAAGATTAAAGTCAGTAAAACAGTACACTGTTGAAAGCCCTTCCAGTCAATTCCTAAAAGCCTGTCAGAAGATGAAAAAAAATTGTTTGTTGAGAGAAGGGCAGCAAAAGGAAGGAGCCATCCTAGCCTCCATAGGGTGGATGGCCTATGGCTGTCCCACAGGGACAGCTGTATCTCAAAATAAGTTACTTTTCTGTTGCTATGGAGTTGAAATTTTATTGCCTGTCTTGTATTGCTCTCTGTCTCTAGCCCTCACAAGGCCAAAAAGGGGAATGGCCTCTGCCTGCATTGAAATCTCTCAATATCATCTTAACTGACAATATCTCAGACAGAATCTAGGCCTGTGATTCTAACATCATCACTATTTTTCTCCTGTATAATTTTTAACATCTTTGCCTGAAGAAGAAGCCAGTGAAGCTTCAGAAGCTTGCATGATGTATTTTATGCTTTGAAGTTAGCCCAATAAAGGTATTGCTGCTTATGGATTTTGGATTTTGTTGTGCTTTGCTGCATGGCTAGCATGGCTATCCCTGAATATTTTTCCCCATAGGGAAGAAGTTTCAAAGCCTAGGAGGAGCCACTGAGGAGGCCTTTCCCATATTTCCACCTGCTTTGCCTGGGAAGGTGGTGAGACCAATAGAAGACACTCCCCAAGATCCTGGAGCCCAGGCAGGATAATATAGGAAGATACGATTCTTCAGATAGACAGGATCCAAGCTGTATGGCCTTATAGCTCATAACTAGCACATTGAATTGTGTCTGGAAACAGAATGACAGCCAATGGAGTTGTTGCAATGAAGGAGTTGTATACTCCTTGCAAATAGCTCCAGTTAACAACCTGGCTTGAGCTCTTGGCCAAATGAAATGCCTGAGCATTTTTCAAAGGTAGCCCCATGTAAAGTATGCTACAGTAATATTTATATGGGATGTAATTACATCACCCAAGGAGACCTTCTGCTGTGCTTTTTGCAACCGGACTTGTTTATCTCGGATTGGCCTTTTTAGTCATCAGCGCGCTTGCAGAAAGCGCGGGATGAGTCCTTCCTGAATCTTCGTTTGCGAAGAAAAGCCAGAAATAGAATTAAGCCATGTGTCATTGTGGCCAGTGCAGACATTTTGAAGAATGGACATAGCTGGCAGACTAGCTAACTCTACTCCTGGGCATTGCAGAAAGCTAGCCATCCAGGATCAGGGCTGAAGCCAGGAGTATCTGTACTTCTCTTCAATCTTTATACACTATAAAAGCATTAGAATAAGTCACACACTTCTCAGCCTAACCTAAGTCACATCACTGCTATGAGACGATAGTGGGACACCACTCGAACAAATAATACATACATTTAATATAGATGTGTAATATGTGTATAAGAGCCAGTGAGATGTAGTGGTTTGAGTGTTGGACTAGGACCCCAGAGAACAGTCTTCAAATCCCCGCTTGGCCACAGAAACCCACTGGGTGACCTTGGGAAGTCACATTCTCTCAGCCTCAGAGAAAGGCAAAAGCAAGCCCCCTCTGAACAAATGTTGCCAAGAAAGCCGTGTGGTAGGTTTGCCCTAGGGTTGCCATAAGTTGGAAATGACCTGAAGGTAAACAACAACAACATGTATAATATATATGCCATACAGTATATACAGTAATATGGCAGTAAGTTATAATTAGAAGGTACTGTTTTAGCATA
The DNA here is from genome assembly GCA_030847615.1 of Gambelia wislizenii. NCBI lineage: Eukaryota > Metazoa > Chordata > Lepidosauria > Squamata > Crotaphytidae > Gambelia > Gambelia wislizenii. Next base: position 47,834,120 of record JAUMIR010000001.1, on the reverse strand, counting down.
AATCACCAGCTCCTGCAGCAGTTCTGTAGTAACGAGTGGGGATTATGGAAGGAGTATGGATTAATTTTGTTGGTTTAGCAAAGTATCAGATTGACTCAATGTTACCAGCAATGTCTTTGTATGTGTGCTGTTCAGGAAGGAGGAGGGATGTGGCTGTGATGTTGAAAGAAAGTCCAACTGCCTAATCTACTCATCTTCTGTACATGGAATGGAGGGGGGCATGATCTGATGCTAAGATTGTTCAAAGAAGATCTTCCTTTCACCATGGTGCTTTCACAATGCCACCCATCCTCTCTTAATTTTTGAGACTTGCTTTTTAAAAACAAGCAAGCAAACAAAAGAAGACTGACAGAATTATTGTTAGCTTTAGCAAATAGTTCAGAAAAAGTATCTTCCTAATAGCTTTGTTAAAAAGAAAATGTTTAATGCTCTGTGTAGAACTTATATAAATGTTGGCAGTTGTGGCCTAATCGTCAGTGTCTTTAAGTTTTATTTGTGTGTGACCATTAGTTGAAATCAATCGCAGTATTTATTAATGAAAACAATTCCATAAAAAGCTACAGTAATTATCTCCCGAATGATTTGTTTCTTCATTAATTCTAAAATTGCAAGTTCTGTATGTGATGCCAGATATACTCAAAGGTTAAGAAGTCATTGTGTTCCAATCTACATCACCAAGAGAGCTCTGCATGACTGGAGCTGAGACAAAGTGAGGAAGTGAAGGATGATAGCTTCTTATCCTATTGCAGGTGCACTGATGAGGAGTGTTGTACACCTGCAGGTGGAAAAAGTTATGACAGGTTTGAGATACACTGCTGATCCAGTGCTCCCAATATTACGTGGGACACGAAAGATATAGTAATAGCCTTGAGTACTTTGCAAGGAGAAAGGTGGGCTATAGATGAAATAAATAAATAAATTTCCAGTTCCCATCATTCTGTTTCTTTCTAATTTTCAGATTATGTCAAAGGAAGAATGCTGGTAGCCAGTTTTGGGGCTTAGCAGCCTTGGACCTAGCTTTGAGGGGAAGAAGGGGCAATGGAACACTGTGTTCCTGACACTTCAGTCTTTCCTAAACAAAAGAGCTGATTTTAGGTAGTACAGTACTACCCAGCATGGTGCTGACATTGTGGCCTGTCCTCCTCCTCCTGCTCCCTGCATAGCAATCACAAGCTAGCCACTCAGCAGCCATAAGCTTAGATAATGCTGAGCTAGTTAGAAATCCAAATTCCAAAAGGATGCACTGTTATAGGATAGTGCTGTTTACGCAGGCAATTTTAATGCAGAAGGATATTGCCCCTTTCTCAAAATGGTATCATTTTATCAGGCTAACTTTGTGCATCTCCTCAAATATCTATAGGACAGACAGGTGGAACCATGCCTCTTACAGATGCTGTAAATTGAGAGAGAATCATAATAAGAAGCCTACTGCAGATCAAGTCCAAATTCTAGTTGTTATTATACAAGTAAAACATTTATTTGAAACAAAGCCCCAGATTAGAAAAGAAGCTTGGGAAATGAAGAAGATGATAATAACTACAAGCAAATCAAAGGTCGCATCTGCACTGCAGAAATCATCCAGTTTGATACCTCTTTAACTGTCATGGCACCATCCTATGGAATCCTGGGATTTGTAGTTGTTGTGGCACCAAAGCTCTCTGACAGAGAAGGTGCAATATCTCACAAAACTACACATTCCAGAATTCCATAGCATTGAACCATGGTAGTTAAAGTGGTGTTAAACTGGATTATTTCTGCCAGTGCAGATGCAGCCAAGGTCATATAACTAAAGTATGGGGCAGTAATAGGCTGAAATCTGTCTTGTGCCTGGCATTTTAAAATAATCTTCTTCCTCTTATATCAGGATACAAATTATTTCATTCTCTGCCAGGAAGTATCAGTTCAGTTCTCTAGGATGCAGTCTTGTGGAAGAAAGCAGGGTGTTCTAGGAGAAAAGTCATGGATGAAGATACAGACTTTGGCTTCTATTGATAGCATTCTGGTCATGTGTTCATAATCTGTTACTTTTAAGGAACGTAAAATGCAATAGAAAACTTCCTCATTCAATTAAATAACATATACCATTCAATCCTCCAACATATAGTTCTGTACCCAGAGATGTATATATCTATATGTGTGATCTGTTCCTAGGATCTTAATTATTTTCCTGTCTGAATTCTAGGGCATGCCCTTTGCTGTATTGTCAGTTTTAGTTTCTGCCCTTTGGAACAAAGTTCACAATATTGAAGAAATAACAGGCAGTACACTGCTAACTAAAATAGTCAAGTCTCCTGGGCAGAGGGGAGAAGGATGTTGGATAACAGAAATATTCATAAACACTCTTGTAATGGTCAGAAACAGAAGTATTTCATTTGTCACTATAATGAGACACTTAATCATACAGTATATTTTATTTCTTAACAAAACGTCACACACTAATTATGAACAAAGCACAGATATGTGGCTACCCACCAACTTCTACCTTTGCTCAGCCTGGAACAGAAGAGGAAAAACACACTACTGCAAAGAACCTAAAATATATCAATTATGACAGCTATATTTCCCCTCCCCAATGTCCATTATTGTCCAAAATGGGTTGTGGCAGTGATGACAACCCCTGCCATTCAGACGCAGAGGAAGCCAGTGCACTGATGACAATAGAGATAGTTCCCAAAAGATAGATACCTTTTAGCACTCCTCCAACAATGAATGCCACAGTGTCACCCACTCTATGAACTTATTTCATCAGTTCAAATCCAGGCTACCACCTCTCTCTAGAAAAGCTGATAGCATACAAGAAAGTCTCAACAATCCTCCCTTTCACATACAACTGACTCCTTTATACACCACAGCCAGTGTCCATTTCACCTGAGCAGCCTTCCTCCTCTCACAGAACAAGGAACCTTACTGAGGAGACAATGGAAAGGTCACTCCCCTTGAGTCTTGTAACACCAAACTTCCTGTCTATGCCCTTTCTTTTTATGTTAAAGTCAGCTGAAGCTAGTCTGTCATAGGAGATTTTCACACATGGGAAGTAATCCCCAGGGAGATCGGGAGAGAAACGGGGCTGTTCCATTTGCAGCACTTCATTTTGCACGCTCCCTTCCGTCTCCGATCTCCCATCCTCCTCCTTCCATCCTGCTTCCATTTCTCTCCCACAATTTTATACTAACGAAAGTTCTTTGTTAGTAAAAAATTGCGGAACATAGCAGGAGGGAAATGGAAGCAGCACGGAGGGAGGACGACGGGAGATCAGGAGAAGGAAGGGGGCATATGAAACAGAGCGCTGCAACCAGAACATTCCTGTTCTCTCACATTCTCCCCGGGGATTACTTTCCCTGTGTGAAAATCTCTATAGGGTGTGAAGAAGAATACCCTAGCAAGCAAAGAAACAACAGATGCAACAAAAGGTCCACCTTCTATTGAATAGCATTGGTGTGCAGTAAATCCTGAAAATAAAAAAGAAAAATGAATGGGATTGCAACCCATTTACCTTGTTGGTCTTCCTATGTCTTCTTTTGATAGCTTCTTGACAGACAGTAGAGTTTCAGATGTAACATTATTTATGGCTATGTCTCCAGGCTAGGGACACTGTCATTTCACATTTCTCTGTCTGCCATGGAGAAGCATGTTTAGAAAAAATAGTAGGATTGCAAGATAGTGGCAGAATAGCTGTAAGAGGTGGTTGTGTGGTGGACTCTCATGGACAGCAGAGAACTGAGTGCATGATAGCTCTGTCACTGTATCTGGGGGCTCATCTACATGAACTAGAATATACAACCTCCCCACTGATATTTTCTGGCTGCAGATGTGGCCTATTGGTCCCCTGTTACCTGCATGGGATGGGATGTCTTGCTCTCTCTGAAGCCAGGAAAGCCAGCCGGCAGCATGTGAGCAAGGCCCCCTGCATGTGACCAGTCTTGGTCACATGCTGTGGAACTTCTTCCGGGCTTTGGAAGAGCAAGGCAGCTGCAATGATGGGCTGGTATGCCAGACAGGGGCAAGACAGGGTAAATTGTCCATATAGACAATCCTTGGGAGAGACAAACCTGTGGAAAGCAAAGGATGAACAAAGGGGTAGATGCAGCACCTAACTGTGGTAGCTAGATCACAAGGTCCCTGCACTGAGAAATGCAGGATGAGAAATGAGAGTGAATTGTGCTATGTGAGTTCTCTGCCAAGGCTCATGCCTCAGCCTCCCTCATGTTTGGGAGAGATTAGGATGGGTGAGACTGCAGTGATTCCGGCTGTACTTGCTCTTTCCCCTGTAGAGGTTGCTGTGAATCTTGGTATGCAGTGATGGGTTGTTTTTTCCCATGTATCTGGGCCATGCTCCTATCAAGCAAAGATGCTCATGAGTATTTGGCACTGTTGGCTATAGCTGGAGTGTAATGATAGACCTTCATCAACAGAGAGAGAGGCCTTACCTGCATGTGGACAAGGACTTTCCAAAACTGTCTTTGAGCAGTATGCTTTATCAGGCTCCAAGGCAGTTGAGTAAGGCAACTCAAGTGGAAAAACTCAGCTCCTTGATTTCTCCACCAAACACACAAAGGGGAGTTGTGGAAATGATGGATGACAGCAGAGGAAGAGTGATATTTTGTTATTCCATTTATCTTGCATGTGATGCTCCTTTAGTTGCAGTGGTAAACGGCTTTCCTTTTGCTGCATTGTGGTGACAAGGTAGCCAATAGCTACAGTTTTGTTACTGTGGTGTTATTATACTGGGATACTATAGTATATATAAAAATTACCACAGTCAGCATAGTCATAATGAATCATAGCATAGGACAAGGGGCCAGGACTCCTGTATCTTTAATGTGTGAGTGTGTGTGTGGTGGTGGTGGCAGTTGGTGGCTCCCATGTTAGTGAATTGGTGAACTTCCGGGTTTTAGTCCAGACTCTAAAACAGCCTTTCTCAACCTTTTTATCCTGGAGGAACCCTTGAAATAATTTTCAAGTCTCAGGGAACCCCTGCATAAGCATTATTCTATATACTGCTATTGCTTCCCCCCACAATATCTTTTTTTAATTTTTATTTATTTATTTATTTATTTACACCCCGCTCTTCAGCCACAAGGCTATCAGAGCAGCTTACAAATTGTTTTAAGCAATAGCTATTTACACATCTAACTGCATTAAATAGTTTCCAATGTGTGTTAGCTAATTGCCCCCCACAAGCTGGGTACTCAATTTACTGACCTACGAAAGGATGGAAGGCTGAGTGAACCTTGGAGCCCGCTGGAATCGAACTTGCAACGTGGTGGCTTGCAGTACTGGCATTTAACCACTGTGCCACCAGGGCTCCCTCAATATCTCAATCTCAATATCTCAGGAAACCCCTAGCAACCTCTTGGAGAACCCTAGGGTTCCAGGGAACCCTGGTTGAAAAACACTACATTTCTAAACCCAGAAACGAACCATTCAAATATACAAATTTACATATCCTCCCCAACAGGGGTTCATAATATATAAATCCCCCACACACACTCCTACCCCAACCATTCTCTGAAGATGCCAGCCACAGATGCAGACGAAGCATCAGAAGTAAACTCTTCCAGAACACAGCCTCACAGCCCAGGGAAAAAACAAGGAAAATCTACTGCTCTAAAGGTTCGAGGTACTGAACCTGTTTTAGGATAGGGTTGAACACCTTGGATAGCCCATTCAAAGGTCCAACTAACATATGAAGCAGATTCAGTGCCCTACTAACATATGCACTACCACTAATTTAAAGCACAGAGCCCTGATTTTCTCTTTTCATCTTGTCAGTGTAGCTAGCTACATGTTTTTTTTTTACAAACATATAAGAACTGCATGATATTTGTCACCTACCGATAAAACCAAATTAGCAATAATATATGTAAAAGCTTTTCCTGCATATGCAGCAGTAACCTCAACTTATTTGAATTATGTGAAGTTTATCGAAGACTGCTTTGCACTCCATAGCCTGGCATAAGCTTCACTGAAATGTGATGCCATTGGTTTTTCAGTAAAGGTTTCTTTCTGCAGGGCTGCAAACAGGCATCAGCTGCTACAACTAGGGAGCAAATCAACCATCACATTTTAAGCAGCCTTTTGCAAGCCTGAGACTTTCCCCCAAGATTTCTTCTATACACAGGAAGTTTCCTCTTTTTCTTTTCTTTTAAAAAAATATTATCAGATTTAGCACTTTGCTCATGTAATCAGATCAGAGCCAAGATCATTGCTGCATGGTAGAAAAGGCATCCTTAAGACATTTGTCCTTGAAACTGCACCCAACTCTTGGAAGAACCGAGAACCTGTAAGTACGTATGATTTGGGCAACGATATAGCACAGTGCAAACCTGCAATCAACTATTATACAATATCCGATTAGTGGTGTAGTAGGGATTTCTCTCCCCCTTTCCCCCGCGGTCCCCTGTTCTGTTACATTCATTTTCAATTCCTTCTGAGGAAACAAATCAATTGAGGCTTCTGATACAGTGACTTTGCAGTAGATGAGCTAGTAAAATGTTTGACTTAACTCTTTGTTGCTTTCTCATGGCTGGTGAGACAGACCTTACAGCCAGCAGGATATAAGGAACTTTTCTGGTTATTCTTTAATTTTATTTTGAGTAATTTAAATGTGTGTTATATCTATCTTGTAAACAACAGGCATTTTTTTTCCACACACCACTTAGACAAACAGTAAATAATGAGGCAAATACAATCTATTGATATCTACCTTAATTAACACTGAAACGTATGAGTTTGCAATCTTAATTTACTGGTAAATAATCCCTTGGCCTTAATTGAATTCTACTCAGTTCTGTCTGTTTTATTTTTTGCTATCCTGCCTAAGTTTTCTTTGCTTGGATTGCAGTCTTATTAAACCTGTACTTAAGCACTCTTTATTGACATTCCAGACACATCCTAGTTTTTTTTTTTTTTTTAAATAAGATTTGGGAAGAAAATAGCACTTGAAAAAGCATAGTATAGTTTTATTATTTGGAAAGCTTAGAAAGATATTGCAGAATGGATGGAGACAAAACTGCCCCAAAAGACATTCCTAACTACATTTACTCAGAAATAAGCTGAATTTAAACTGGTGGGGACAATTTCTAAGTAAATGTGTTTGCGATCAGGGTGCCAGATCTCAACATCCTCTCTGCAGCTACAACTAATTTAAAAAAGCCTTTGAGTTCCCTTTCTATTAAAATTTAATATGAAACAATACCTTTATTTATAAGATTAATTTCTCCCAAGTTAGCCTGATTGATAGCTGAATTGTGGTTCCTTAAGTGCTTTCTCCATGAAACCCACATAAGAACTGCATTCCATTTAACTAGTGAATGTAAAAACTGGTAACCATGGATTCAGCCACTACTAACTGCTGAGTGCAATGACTTGTTGTAAACAATACAAATGAGCGAGGATAGCAGAAGCAACCAGACATGAAATGATTTTAATAGAAATTATAGTAGGGGTCATGTGACACAGTATCAGTGTGTGTTCACTATTAAAGGAAAAGTGTTCTGTTTTTCTAAGGCTTCATTTCTAGTAGGTTCATAGTTACACAGGATCCACCGGAGGGGGAAAAATAATTCCCTGGAAATGTTTCTAGTTTAATAGCATATTAAGTGCCAATTTAACTTTAGAACAGCCATACTGGATGAGACCAATGGCCCATGATCCAGCCCAATATTCTGTTTATACCAGTGACCAGATACAGTTGGTTTGGCAAAATGTAATGACACAGTGCATTTTTTTAAAAAAAAGCAAGTTTTTATGAACTAAAAGGTGTATACGTGCACATGTGCACATATAACACAGTGTGGATAATGCTTGGCAAAATCTTACAGTCATGCTGGTTGATGACCAAGATTTGCATTAATCAGGAGTTTAGGCTTCAGTGCCCCATTTAGCTCCTTGCTCTTTTGACCAGCAGAAACATAATAAATTATGCCAAAGGTAGTTGTTGCATAATCAGTGCCGGTTTGGTTTAAGGGCCCCGCAGCCCCTGAAGCTGCAGGGGTGCCTGTCATTGTGGGGGGGGGGCTGTTGTAAACCTCCTCCTGCAAAAATATTAATAATAATAATCTGAATATCCTGTATTGTGAATAGGTTAGGTTAGGTTATACTGACCTGAGACAAACATATGGCCCCTCCAAAGTAAAGCGCTGCAGGCCCCCCCCCCCAAATTCCTTAAACTGGTCCTGTGTGTAAGAAATTATCAGAATAAAGGAAGTCTATGGTCCACGCTGACAAACACAAAAGCAAGGGGAGGAGCAGCGCTACCTAACTTAACACTATACTATAAGGCATGCGGGGTTATTTGGTTGGAAGAATGGATAAAATTACAAAATTGTAAATTGATAGATCTGGAATTAGAAGGCACAAGATATGGTATTCATGGATACCTGTGGTACGGGAAAGCAGCCATTGATAAAGAATTCGAAAATCACACCATCAGGAAGGCTATATTGAAAATCTGGACAACAATTAAACAAAAGTTTTACAGGAACATTCCATGGTGGCTCTCGCCATTAGAAGCTACTCAAAGGAGATGGGTAGAACAAGATCTATGGATTAAATATAGGGATTTATTAATCTGGCAGGATGGATCGCCATTGCGAATGAAAACAAGAGAAGAACTTAAAAGACTGGGTTATAGCATTCAATGGTTCACATATTATCAAATCAATACTAAATTTAAGGAGGACAAACGTGAGAATGGATTTGACAAAGTAAATAATGAAATAGATGAAATTATATGGGGTACCAACAGGAAAAAAATCGCCAAAATTTACGGGCTACTGTTAGAAAGAGAATTAGAGTCAGAGCAGATTAGAGACTCCATGATTAAGTGGGCGAAAGATATAGGAGAGCCTATAACCATGGATCAGTGGGAAAAGTCATGGAAAAAAACAAACTCCTTCACGGCCAGTCAAGATCTAAAGGAGAACTATTTCAAAATAGCTAACAGGTGGTACTTAACGCCAATAAGAATAGCGAAAATTTACAAAATAAATAACAACAAATGCTGGAGGTGTGAGAAGGAGATAGGATCCCTATATCACATGTGGTGGAGATGTAAGATCATAAAGAAATTTTGGATGAAGGTACATAAAATTATCCAGAAAGTATTAAAGATAACTATTCCATTTGACCCCAAGTTATACCTGTTAAATATTACAACTATACTTGAAGAGCGAGATGAGAAAGCTCATTGGAAAATAATCTTATATTGTATCAATGCGGCGAGATTGTTAATTGCAGCAAATTGGAAAAATAAGGAAGCTCCTGAGATAGAAACATGGTTATATAAGATAATAGAAATGAAAGATAATGACAAATTAACCCGAATAGCAAACAAAGGTGACATTGAGAAAATCAACCTGGACTGGAAACCAATTATGGAATATTTAAGCATACGATGGAGTATTCAAATAAAAAACATATGATGTAATGGGATAAATAGTGTATCAGGGTAGTTAAGTTATATGATAAAAGATATGCGGGGAATTGACAAAAGGTGAATTTATATGGAAGTTACGATTTATGAAGAGAAGTAATGATGTAATGCATGTAATACTTTTAGTAAACTTGAGTAGATTGTGAGATAGAGTGAAAGAGAAACTGAATCAATAGAAGGATAAATTTATAAAGCTTGAGTGATATAACCAGATCGGGTAAACAAAACAATGGAAGTCAATGGAGAGAAAAACTCAAAAGTGGATGAATACAGTGATGTAATAATGTTATGAATATGTGTTTGAAATCTAAAATAAATAAATTAAAAAAAAAAGAATAAAGGAAGTCTGAAAACATTTCCTTAACTTACATAATTCAGACTGAAACCCTAAACTCACTTCTTAAGAAGCCTTATTCAATACATTGGAACTTAGTTTTGATCAAATCTTTTATTATCCATAGATACTGTAGAATCTAACCTTTTTTTTGCTATGAAAATTTATTATGACCTCAAATGCTGAGAAAATATGGCCTTAATTTCCAGATAACACCTTTAGTATTCTCTCTAGTTATTGGTGTATAAATCTGTGTAGCTACATATACATGTGACAACTGTGTATGTGTGAGACTCCAGTTGTCCTGTTGACTTATGGAAAACACAGGAATTTCATGGGGTTTTCTTAAGCAAGGAATATTTAGAGATACTTTTGCCAGTTTCTTCCTCTGAATTATAGCCTACATTATCTGGTGTTTGTTGGCAGTCTCCCATCCAAGTTCTAACCAGAAGTGACCCTGCTATCAACAGTACGTATTACTTCATGATATGTTTTAGATTCTTTGTCTGAGGCTGAAGGTAATAATTTTAGCCTTTGCTTCGGACTTGTCTACACTAGGGCTAAAAGTCTAAATGGACTCCCCAACCTGCTCTGACACGGACCCACTCTGGAGCTATCCTACTACCTGTTTTTCCACAGGGACATTGGATAGATGTCTACACGTGTCCCTGAATCCGGATGTTGTTTTGGTCTGCCACCGCTGCCTTTCCTCCATTAGCTGCCTAGTAGAGCCAAGATAGAGTGCTGCTTGTCAGGTGCCACCATTTAGCTCAATGTCTGGGCCAGTTCTTGGACTGGAACAGTTACAGAAAGGTTTTTCCTTCTTGGTGTTGCTGGCATGTAGTCACTTGCTCTGAGGCAAATGAGGTGCCCAGCCATGTGATCTGGGCACCTCATTTCTGACATCAGAGCAAATGACTGTGTGCTAGTGGCGGTGGTGCCAAGGTGGGAAAAACCTTTCTGTTAACAGTTCTGGGCTAGGAACTGCCTGGACATTGAGGTAAATGGCAGAGCCTGTAAGGCAGCAATCAGTCCTGTCTCCCCACCCTCACCCTCAAATCCAGGTGAGATCCATTGTTCATACTACAGTAAACACGAGAGTGTTTACTCTCCAGAGAAAACAGTAAGTTTTAAAAACCCAGTTTAAGGTGATATACTCTGAATTTATTGTGGATACGGCTGTACTCACGTGGCCTTATCACACCAGATTTGGGAAGAAGGTATGGATTTTTCCCCTTGTGTAGACAAGCCCTTGATTGAAGTCTTCCCATATTCCTTTCAGGCTTAGAGTACCACTGTCATTGCCCTCTTCTGCCAGTGACTGAAATGCATACAAAAAAAAAAAATCAGAGTCATATACACTTAACAATACATTTTGGAACAGCAGTGTAGGGCAGCAAAATGTCTTCCAGAACAGGCTTTACCCATTACCACCCAGCTATGATAATCAGCACAGGGTGTGTGATATACAGCATTGTGCCCATGGTCATGATTTGAATTTTATTTTAAGAAAGTAATTACAATGTATACATGTTACTACTTACTGGCAGATGTTTAATTTAAAAAAGAGTAATTTGCGGGCTGAGTGATATAGCTACTTCCCTTTCCCTACCCCAGTAAAGATGATAAACATGAATACATGCACCAATTGAGTTTAATACAGATAAAGAAGTAGGGTGACAAAATATTGGCAGAACAGGCCACAACTTTCTGTTTGGTGATAGTTGCTGCGGTTGGTCTGGGCATGGGTTAAACCGAGCAAGCCGCCCTGATTGTTTTAACAGAGGGGCGGGGTATAAATAAATTTTATTATTATTATTATTATTATTATTATTATTATAAGGTAAGCCACCCCCCTTTGCTTGGCCAACAATGTATCTGCCAGCCTGCTTGCTAGCAGATCATGCGACCCGGTCACGTGACTGGGGACCTGACCAGATCACGTGACCGTTCACCAGACCAGATCATGTAACTGCTCACGTGTCCAGAAACTGTGACTGACCACGTGACCAGATCACGTGGTGGATCACATGACTAAATCATGTGACTGACTCTCGTGACCTGTTCCCCCCAGAGGTAGAGTCTCCATGGTCGTAAGCTGAAACCTGACCCAGGCATGACCTGCCACTGGACCAACCGGAGACCCCTGACCCGAAGATGAACAGAATCCAAGCCCACCGGACTGCTAGAAAGTTGTGACAAAGAAAATTGGATACAGAGTACATAACAAAACAGCAGATTCTAACTAATACATAGACCTGAGGGAGAGTGGGCGGGTCTTCGGCTAGCAAGAGCCAACTGGCTGGGTCTGAGAACCAGCTGGGAATTTATTCCTGGCTTCCGGAATACATTGGAAACTAACACACATTGGAAACTAACACACATTTATTCCTGGCTGCTGGAATACATTGGAAACTAACACACAAGCTAACACACATTGGAAACTGTTTAATGCAGTGTAGATGTGTAAATAGCTATTGCTTAAAACAATTTGTAAGCTGCTCTGATAGCCTTGTGGCTGAAGAGCGGGGTATAAATAAATAAATAAATAAATAAAATAAACCACGTTGGGGACTAGCCCCACCCCTCAGCCAATCAGAGGCCAAGCTGGAGCGGCTGCTCTATTTGGCTGAGGCTGTTCCAAGCCAGCCAATCGGGGGCGAGCAGCCCTTACCTGATTGGTTGGCCCCTGATCCTCTTCCTAGCCTGCCAAAGCACGCTGGGAAGAGGACACCAGCCAGCATGGTGGCGCCCATGCCGGCCATGCGGTGGGTCCGGGAGCCGGGGAGCGTCACCGGCCGCAAATGGCGGCCACCGGTAAGTGCCTGCATCCTGCTTATCACTGTTGTGTACCATCATAATTTGAAGGACAATTTGGCAATTTTACTTTTACTTACGTTTTATCGTTATTATTTTAAAAACACACTTAAGATACAAAAATAGCCAAAAATCCTCCAAACGTTTTCTCCAAAGTAATGTGTTACATGTTACATTGCAACTTCCAGGTTGTTGTTTTTTTAAAAAAAGGTTGTTGACCTACCTGAGTACAAATAAATGTCTGGAAATTTACACTGCTCTCAGAAACACAGAATCAGTTTGAACAAATACATAAATGCTATGTACTTGTTGCATGAAGTCCAAATCACTAGCTGCCTGGTTTTGGTTCTGTGGCCACTAGGGATATTGCCTTGAGGTGGGCAAGCAAGAGGTGCACCCTGATTAAAGATAAATTTTGGCCAAATATTTGTGAGGTATTTCTAATTTATAAAAGATACCTGGGCCAAGTAAATATGGAGAGAGGTGATAGATAGGCCCTCTACTTGACCTTTCCTTTTCTTAAGGAAGTGATCTGGATACCCAACTACAAATGTCCTTTTAGTGCCATCCTCAGGCATGAGATGGATGCTGGATGGACTCTACCTGCTATACCATATAACCAATGATTACATCTCTCTCTCTCTCTGATGCAGTTCTCCAGATGTTGTTGGCCTACAATTCCCAGCATTCCACATTTGCTATGTTGAGGAGGGCTGCTGGTATTATTTATAATTCAACCACATCTGGAATGTCATAGGATTCCTACCCCTCAATTACAGTCACTTGTCCCAGTCTTGAGAGAGAAGCCCAGCCCTTATGCTAATACCTGTGCTGTCTTTCTTCCAGACTTCGCACTACTGTCCTCCTCTTCAGTTCTATTCCTAGGTATTTCCTATGCTGGCAGAAAATAATGCGGGGGGAAGGGAGTCTCCATCTTAGTATATGGTTTGAATATCATCTCCCCACAAACTTGATCTGGTTTCTCTGGCACAAGTTCAACTGCTTTCCTGGAAGTGGACGTAGTTCGAATTAGTGACCTGAGGATATGAGCTGCATTGTTGGTGCTATAGGATTGGATCAAATGTCTATTAGATGATTTTTTTTTTTGGTCATGTCCTATTTCTGTGCTTGATGTTTAATCTTTAACACTTTGCAGAACAGGTCTGGACAATTGTTAAGCATGTAACCCTTATGTAGATTTAAGAAAGTATTTGTTAAGCTTAATAGAAATGGTGGAAAACCCCCATAAGTTACAGTACTGTGGCTTTGATAATCTCCTCCTCCTCCTCCTCCTCCTCCTCCTCCTTGTGTGTCTTCAAGTCTTTTCTGACTTATGGCCACCCTAAGGTGACCCAACAGGGTTTTTTTGGCAATACTTGTTCATGGGGGGGGGTTGCCATTGTCTTCCTCTGAAACTAAGGAGATTATCAGACGGGAACAAAAAGTTTCCTGTCCCACAATCTCCTCTTCTGCCCCTCTCCCGTCCCTGTCCCGGCACAGTTACCAAACTTTTCAGACCTACCTTATTGCCATCTTCATGGCTGCCCAGGAGTGAAAGGAGCTTTAATGGTGCTCCTTTCACTTCCTGGATTGAAATCCCAGTTGTTCTCCCGAGAAGATGAGAGCATGGGAAATTCAAAAAGAAAAAGAAAAAGAAACCCCCCAAAGTAACACCAAGCCCCAAAACACACTTAAAACATTACAACTAACCCAGGAAGGGTACAAAAACATGTGTCACTTACCTGGATGTCCTGATCTCATCAGGAAGTGTTATGGCACGGATGGCCCACTGATGATGGAATTGCGCCAGCAAAATGGGCACCTTTTCACTTGCTGTCAATTCCGTGACAGAAACGGAATGGGGGACGACCCATTGATGGCTTAGCCAATCAGTAGAAAGCAGCACCAGCATAACGGCAGCTGAACCGGGGCATTATGAGAGGGGAACGATGTTGTCTGAAAGGGAATACCTTTAGTGATCTTCTGGCATCATGATAATGCCATATTTAGAGCATCTGATAGTATCCTGAGAGTGTGTGACTTTCTCAGGGTCACCCAGTGGGCTTTCATGGTTGAGTGGGGATTCAAACCATGTTCTTCCAGAGTACTACTTCAGCACTACACCATGTCTTTCTGCTATCCTCCCAAATACCTTTTTTGCTTTTGTCCTTTAGAGAACTGATATACCACAATGTCCTATGATACCACCTGTACATAATGTGAGACCTTACTGTGCCATACATTGCATTTTTCTACTCTTCTGTGCTCTCTCTTTACTATCATTTAAAAGGTTTAACAATAACCCTTTCCATGTAAGCTGTGTATTAGCATACATGGTTTTCTAAAAGGTACATATAATAACTTCTTCCTTCAAACATTTGCTAAACCTGCTGTGTTTAGCTAGTATCTTCTCATTTTGCCATTTTACTCCAATCCTCTGCCAATGACAGAAGCCTCTGCTGTTTGAAAATATTCAGTGACCCATTTAATTAAATAAGAAAAGCTACACCATTTTACTACCCCATTGTACACAATGGGGCTTGAGAATCCACAGATTCTGGTATTCATGGGCAGTCCTGGAACAAAACCCCAGTGGATACCAAGGGCCCACTGTATATTGGTAAAGAACTTCAGGCTACATAAATTCATTACAATCATGCAGAGACAGATGAATGTGTGGATGGATAATAGATAGATAGATTATATACAGATAGATGCCATTTTGGGAAGGTTTGACCCTTAAGGGTAGCCTATAAGTATAGGAATGAATGGATTACTACTGTCAAGGCCTGAAGGGATATTGCTTTAATAATGCTAACTAGTGGTTGTGGCCTAAATATAATTGTTAGTTCCAATTAGATTAGTCTCTTTAAATCTCTTTACAGACTCTTTATATTATAATATATAAGGCCTGAGGACAGAGAACTGTTTTGTTGTGCTTTTACTTGTAAAGCACCATGTGCAGTGATGGCGCTATATAAAAAAGTGATGATGAATCAACTTGGTCTCCTCCCAAAAGGATAAAAGTGCTCAACCTGGGGAAAATGGAGCAGATGATGCAATAGGGGAAATGCAGCACAGATTTGGTAAAGAGGTAGTTCAGGAATACCTGACTACTCTAAATGAATTCTATGATTCTAAGTCTCCAGGAACAGATGAATGTCATCCAATGGTATTAAAAGAACTGCCAGAAGTAATCTCAGAACCACTGTCAATAATCTTTGAGAATTCCTAGGGAGCAGGAGCGATCCCAGCAGACTGGAGGAGGGCAAATGTTGTCCCCATCTTTAAAAAGGGGGAGGGGAAGATGACCCAAATAATTGCTATCCAGTCAGCCTGACATCAGTACTAGAAAAGGTTCTAGAGCGGATTGTTAAACAGACAGTCTGTAAGCACTTATAATTTTTTTTTATTATTTATTTATTTATACCCCGCTCTTCAGCCACAAGGCTATCAGAGCGGCTTACAAATTGTTTTAAGCAATAGCTATTTACACATCTACACTGCATTAAACAGTTTCCAATGTGTGTTAGCTAATTGCCCCCCACAAGCTGGGTACTCAATTTACCGACCTACGAAAGGATGGAAGGCTGAGTGAACCTTGGAGCCCGCTGGAATCGAACTTGTGACGTGGTGGCTTGCAGTACTGGCATTTAACCACTGCGCCACCAGGGCTCCCCTGAAAGGGGTGCTGTGATCACTAAAAGTCAACAAGGCAAACAAGGCATGCTAAACTAATCTTATCTCTTTTTTTGATAGAGTTACAAACTTAGTAGATGAAGGGAATGCTGTGGATGTAGTGTACCTTGATTTCTGTAAGGCCTTTTTCAAGGTGCCCTATGATATTCTTGCAAACAAGGTAGTAAAATGTGGGCTAGACAATATGACTGTTAGGTGGATTTGTTATTGGTTGACTGACCGAATCTAAAGGCTAGTCACCAATGGTTCCTCTTCATCCTGGAGAGAAGTGATTAGCGGAGTGCCACAGAGGTCTGTCCTGGGCCCAGTGCTATTCAACATTTTTATCAATGACTTGGTTGATGGAATAGAGGGCATGCTTACCAAATTTGCAGATGACACCAAATTAGGAGAGGTAGCTAATACCCCAGAGGACAAGATCAGAATTCAAAATGACGGTAACAAATTAGAAAGCTGGGACAAAAACTAACAAAATGAATTTCAACAGGGAGAAATGTACTACACTTAGTACTACACTTAGGCTGAAAAAAAAATGAAATGCACAGATATAAAATGGGGACACCTGGCTTGATAGCACTGTATGCAAAGTGGATCTAGGAGTCTCAGTGGACCACAAACTCAATATGAGTCAGCAGTATGATGCAGCATCCAGAAAACCCAATGCAGTTCTAGGCTGCATCAATAGGAATATAATGTCTAGATCAAGGGAAGTAATAATGCCACTCAATTCTGCTTTGATTAGACCTCTGGGCACTTCAATTCAAGAAGGATGGTGACAAGCTGGAGTGTGTCCAGAGGAGGGTGACCAAAATGTTAAAAGGTCTGGAAGCCATGCCTTATGAGGAGCAGCTTAGGGAGCTGGGCATGTTTAGTCTGGAAAAGAGAAGGTTAAGAGGTTATATGATAGCCATGTTTAAATATTTGAGGGACATCATACTGAGGGTGGAGCAAGCTTGCTTTCTGCTGCTCTAGAGGCTAGGACATGGAGTAATGGACTCAAACTATAGGAAAAGAGATTCCACATTAGGAGGAACTTCCTGACAGTAAGAGCTGTTCAGCAGTGGGATGCACTGCCTTGTATTGCTGTGGAGTCTCCTTCTTTGGAGATTTTTAAACAGAGACTGGATGGCCATCTGTCAGGAGTGCTTTGATTGTGTATTCCTGCATGGCAGGGGGTTGGACTGCATAACTCTTGTGGCCTCTTCCAACTCTATGATTCTATGATTCTTAGTCAACATTGACTATGGGTTGCCTCCATTTGGGATTAATAGTGGATCGTGTTTAAGAATAGGTTTTATACATCTCTGTGTTGAATGAATCTAGGTTTTTACAAAATGGACACTGATGAGCAGATAGTGTATACTGTTTTGATAGTTGTTAGTTGCTTGTTCTTTTATCTTCTGAGAGCCCCTAGAGCAGCATATCTATTCACTGCATTATTTACCGAGTTTGTAATAGTAATTTTAGTGGCTATAGAAATTAGTCTAAGATATTGCCTGCATCCAACTGATGAACCGTATTATGCATGATATGGATACATGCACACTGTACAGGAAGGCAAAAGATAAAAGATCAATTCTTATGTATTGTATCGTTCTGAGCTTTTTAAGGATGAATTACAGAAACTTTGTAATTATTGTGGGTAATCTTGCAGAAAATTAAATCTTGAGTTTTGCATGTGCGGAAAAGTTTGGACTACTTGGCTCACCATACCTTTGCCATTTTACAAGTACATTTTTTTAAAATGTTGGCTCCTTTGTTACCTATCAAGTTTTTGTTTTATTTGCTGTTTATTTTGTTTTATTTGCTGTTCCTAAAGAATTAAACAATTTCTGGCAAAAAAAAAAAATCACATGGAAACAAACATCTAGCAGAAATCTCACGCATCTTCCCTCCATATACTTTTCAAGGCCATGTTTTTTGATAGCTGTAAATCTTTCAAATTGTAACCCTTTCAGAATAGTTTAGGGCCATGCTGAAGTTTGCAAGGTTTACATATGTTGGCAACAGGGTTAAACCGTTTCTGAGTTGAGATGAAATTCAGATGGCCATACAAAATGTATTTTCACATTTGAATCATCTGAATATCAGCCTCTGACCTTAGTATGTAATGTGTTGTGTTAAATTTAAATTAATGTTTCTGATTAGAAAGTCTAGACCTCTAACAACTGCATGTCAAGGAGACTGAAACTGAAGGTGTCTTCATACTGGACAACACTTCTTTGTCTGTGTACCAGGATATTCCGCCCCCCCCCCAGATTGATATTTCTCAATAAGCAACACAAAAGGAAATATCACTGTAACTAGGCGTGATATAGTGGTTAAAGAGCCTATGGAGCTGGACTGTTGATGTGCTGTTCCAAATCCTCACTCAGGCTTGAAGCCAAATAGGTCACCTGGAACCAGATCAAAAGGGTTGTTCCCCAGTTGAGAAAGGAGGCCCCTTGTTGTTTTCATTGCAATATATGTTTCCATTAATTCCCATCCGCAGAATTCAGAAAACATATTTTTTGGATTAAAATAAATCCCCCAGCCTTGAGTATGTTTCGCATTCATGACTCTATGGTTGGGGAAATTTTTTTCTAGGCTGTGCCTGTTACTGTAAATGAGCATTTGACTTCCCCAAGTAAGTATCAGTTGCACAAAGCCTGATTTGCACTTGGATTGTATTGTAGCGTGATGGATTAAAGTCTCCCAACTATCCTGCAAGTGCCCCATTCTGCTCAGGCCCTTAGAACGTGCTGCTACTTTTAAAAAGACATTAATTCAATTGCTGATCATGTGAATGGTGTTTTCTTAATTTTATTTGTCCCACAGTTCCACTAATTTGGAAGTTGTTTTCCTGTTCTTTAGCTTTGTGGCGAATAGTGATGACACACCCAGGTACACCTTTCCTTCCCTTCCCCACCTGTACTTTAAATCTGTGTTTGAAGTGGGTATGAATGTCAGGTTGAGTCTGGACAACACTTTTTCATCATTGGTACTGTACTGCCTTAATATCGCAAACTATTCCATTTCCATTTAGGTTCCAACTCAGATCCAAATACATGAATGGCACATTCCACATTTAGCTTGGCTCATACTATAAAATATTAGGAGCTTGAGAAGGCCAGTTTTTCCTCTATCTGTACATCAGCTGATTCCCACAGTTCTATGGCTCAAATTCAATTCAAAATTTCTTGGGAGGTCACAGAACATTATCAAACTACAGATGTGTAAGTCAGAAATATTTCTTGCTTCCAGGGTAGACTGCAGTCCAAATAAGCATATGCTATAATAATTTTGTTAGTCTTAATAAGTTAGTTACCTGTAGTTAGTAGTTAAAGTCTACTCTAGTTGGGATTAATACTTGGATTTTGGGTCTAGGTTGCAATGAGATATTGAATTGAACTGGAAACAATAATGAATTTAACAACTGCATTAGAATTAGTATTCTGAGCAGCTTGAAGCAGTATGTATAACAATGAGATTATATGTTTGTTACCCTAGAGTTTCCAGATCTTGAGAGAGGTTTGACAAGCTATTTTTTCCCCTCAGCAAAAACAACTCCATTTCAGACATTTGAAAACAGATTTAATTTTCAAAGAGCTCTTTGGTGCCAAGATGACTCATATGCCTTCAGAATGTTCTAGATGTAGGAAGGAGTTGGGCTGTCATAGCCTTCTATTTTGTAATCTTGCCGCATTATTTGCTTGATTGGAGGATCAGCTGCTTGGACAGCTGTAGATATTCTTCCAGCTTGCAATAGCGCAATGTCACATAGGCACGTGGTCTGAGAATGGCACACTAGCATCTTCTGCGGCACTGCAAATGATCCTGGGGAGACATTTTGCATCAAATAATGCACATCCCTAAAATACTGCCACCCCAAGCAACCATTTGGTTGCTTGTTCAGTGTAAGTGCATTCTGTGACATTAAATAGATGTGGATGGAAATGGGCAATAGTCTTCTATGTTGTAGGTAGCTTGAGAAAAGAGTTGTCTTTGATAGTGTGCTCAGAAATTTCCTTCGTCATGCTATCACTTATACTCAGGTTTTGAACAAACCAAAATTTCTTCACCAGAAATGAAAATGAGATGAATGCAACCCCATTATTGGTGGGTTCCTGTTTCAACCTTAATTCAACTCTTTTGGGTGGTGTGGAGTCTTAACGCACTGTCTCCATCCTAAATTAGATTGCAATTTCTTGTACAATTGCCTTTCACATTCATCATTGTTGCTATAGGTAGAACAAACCAAGCAAAAGGAAATCACTTTGTTCATATGCATGTGTAGTGAGGCCTTCCCTGGCCTAGTGCTGTTTTGTTCTATACTTTAGGTATATGGCAGGAAGTTGAGCTGGATGGCCCTTGTGGTCTCTTCCAACTCTACAATTCTATGATTCTATATACTTGGTCTATACTTTAAGTCTATACTTTCAGCAGCAGTTAACATTTCCAATGGTTAGAGCTCATGGGACTGGAAGTTGAGGACATTTAGAGGGCACCAGGCTATGTAAGGCATTGTCTAGATGGTGAAAATACTCCTCATAGAATTCATGGAGAATACCTTTTGTCCCAATGGGATCCCACATCATTTCACCATAATCAGAAGGAGGGGGACAAAAAACTGCAAATACTGGGCAGGAAAAGCCTTTGCAGCTTTCCCTGAAGTTTTAAAAAAACTCCAGAGGAAATGTGCATTCCTCCATGTTGGAGCAACTGATTCACTTCACTTTGGTGCCAAGATGACTCATATGCCTTCAGAATGTTCTAGATGTAGGAAGGAGTTGGGCTGTCATAGCCTTCTATTTTGTAATCTTGCCGCATTATTTGCTTGATTGGAGGATCAGCTGCTTGGACAGCTGTAGATATTCTTCCAGCTTGCAATAGCGCAATGTCACATAGGCACGTGGTCTGAGAATGGCACACTAGCATCTTCTGCGGCACTGCAAATGATCCTGGGGAGACATTTTGCATCAAATAATGCACATCCCTAAAATACTGCCACCCCAAGCAACCATTTGGTTGCTTGTTCAGTGTAAGTGCATTCTGTGACATTAAATAGATGTGGATGGAAATGGGCAATAGTCTTCTATGTTGTAGGTAGCTTGAGAAAAGAGTTGTCTTTGATAGTGTGCTCAGAAATTTCCTTCGTCATGCTATCACTTATACTCAGGTTTTGAACAAACCAAAATTTCTTCACCAGAAATGAAAATGAGATGAATGCAACCCCATTATTGGTGGGTTCCTGTTTCAACCTTAATTCAACTCTTTTGGGTGGTGTGGAGTCTTAACGCACTGTCTCCATCCTAAATTAGATTGCAATTTCTTGTACAATTGCCTTTCACATTCATCATTGTTGCTATAGGTAGAACAAACCAAGCAAAAGGAAATCACTTTGTTCATATGCATGTGTAGTGAGGCCTTCCCTGGCCTAGTGCTGTTTTGTTCTATACTTTAGGTATATGGCAGGAAGTTGAGCTGGATGGCCCTTGTGGTCTCTTCCAACTCTACAATTCTATGATTCTATATACTTGGTCTATACTTTAAGTCTATACTTTCAGCAGCAGTTAACATTTCCAATGGTTAGAGCTCATGGGACTGGAAGTTGAGGACATTTAGAGGGCACCAGGCTATGTAAGGCATTGTCTAGATGGTGAAAATACTCCTCATAGAATTCATGGAGAATACCTTTTGTCCCAATGGGATCCCACATCATTTCACCATAATCAGAAGGAGGGGGACAAAAAACTGCAAATACTGGGCAGGAAAAGCCTTTGCAGCTTTCCCTGAAGTTTTAAAAAAACTCCAGAGGAAATGTGCATTCCTCCATGTTGGAGCAACTGATTCACTTCACTGCACTTTCCCAATAAGAGCAGAAGTGGAAAGCTGATTGATTGGACATGCCAGCAAGGCAGTGCTCAGAACCACCATGTTGGATTTTCACCATAGCAATCAGGTGCTGAGGCGATGTAACAGCTTTTTGGGGGGTCCTGTTTATTGATTTGCAAGCATGCCCATTTGAACATCAAACATGTATGGCTTCACATGCCTGTGATCCTGAAAAAACCCCCCATGGAAACAAATGAAAGCTGCTGCAAATTGGCATTAGTGCACACCAATCCACATTTATTGCTTCGTATAAACAAGCTCTAAGTCTTATGCAACTAAAGACACAGCTCAAAGTGAACAGTCCTACTTTAAACTCAGCAACATGTGCCTATTTGCCTTCTTAGTGTGTTTGCAATAGTTATGCATATTAGTTTGCCTGCCTCTTGCAGATTTTATGGATTGAACTGTTCTTGTGGAGGAGCATTTGATATGTGAGCACTTCTGAGACAGAGGCAGTACCTTTAAACAATATTAGTAAGATGCATATGCACAATAGTATATGATAGTATTTTTATAGTATTTAATAGTACATGTACTGAAAAATCTGTATTCAACTGTAGACCTCTGAATATTGATTCTAACATGGTTGTCTGCCATAAATGATGTGTTAATGAGGACAGAGTATAGGTCATGAGCCTGCAAGTATGTGTGAAGCTATGATGAGCTTAACCTACCAGGTGAAAGAAAGGTTAGTATACCAACTGCATGTGCACTTCAAAGCATGTGGCTAGTTTACTGCGCTAACCTAATTATCTGTGCTATAGATACTTTTGGCAAACATATCTATAGCCTAGATACTGTTACTTCACCGTGGGAGATATGAGAGCCTTTCTGTGTTCAGTTGCTGGTTTCCTTGAAACCAGCCTTTTCTCTTTTAGGCTTTTTAAGCAACCCCCATCTTCTAAATTACTTTAATACATCTTGTTTTTTTGGTAGAAACAGAAATATGTTTTACAGGATATATTCCTCCAGAAGGAGCAAGTCTGAAAGGTACTGTCAGTTTTAAAATGTATAACCATCTGATACACAGAACTCTAAACTAACAGGAAAATATTTAGAATGTAAAAAATTCTCCATTGACAAACTCTGACTAAATGAAATGGAGATTGTGCTGACATTGACATTGCTGCCTGGCCTATGGAGATTATTAGACAGGAATGCGAAAAGCATTACTGTTCCATAATCTCCACTCCTGCCTCTGTTCCATCCCTGACCCACCACAATCACCCTCCCCACTGCACTTACCTTCTCTAATGTTGTTCTGACAGCCCAGGAGTGAATGGAGCTCTAACGGAGCTCTGTTCACTTCCTGGATCCAAATCCCACAGACTCTCGTGAGAAGACGCGAATGTGGAAAATTCAAAAATAAAAAGAGAAAAACAAAACAGTGACAGAAAGCACAAAAACACACTTTAAAATTAACAAGTAACCTGGGGAGGGTCATAAAAAGTGTGTCACTTATCTGGATGTCTAGATCTCACTCAGAAGTGTTCTGGTAGGGACCTCCCATTGACACTGGGATCTCACCAGTGAAATGGGGCATCTTCTTGCACACTGTCAAATCCATGACAGAAGTGGAATGGGTGGATCTATTGATGGCTTCTCCCAGAAGAAAAACTGAACCCAGCCCGACAGAGGGCTGGGAGGCTGACCTTTCCCCCCGACCTCATGGAGCTGGGCGCCAGGCAAAGATGGGCAGCCTAACCTTCTCCAGGACTCCAGTGTGTGGAGCAGGAATGGCCATGGGAGCTAGCTGGCTCTGGCCGGATGAGCGGGGTCGGAGTGAATGGAGATTCCTATGGTGGGATCGGCCCCTAGCCGAGGGGTTTCGTGAACCTGGGGGAAGACCCCCTGTGCAGAACTAGAGAAGGAGGTACAGCAGCTGAAGCAACAGATGGAGGCCATGCAGACAAGCATCCTGGAAATCTTACAGAGACTGCTTCAGCAACCTGCAGTCCCTGGGGGGGGGATCATTTGTATGCTAAGTTGTTAAAATGTGAATTTCACCAAAGCCACTTGGATTATTTGGGGTACCACATCTCTAGCAGGGGGGTTGAAATGGACCCTGAGAAGGTTAAGGGGGTCCTCGCATGGGAGGCTCCCAGGCCCAGGAAGCAGCTTCAAAGCTTCTTGGGGTTTGCTAACTTTTACCGGTCCTTCATCCCTGACTTTGCTGAGGTTGCCTTACCCCTTACTGACCTGTTGAAAACCAAAAGTGTAGGGGGGATGAAACGAGCTGGGAAGGGGAAAGGAGAGAAGCCTCCCCAAAAGATTGTGTGGACTGATCAATGTCAAACAGCATTTGACAAGTTGAAAAAACTCTTCACTTCTGAGCCTTTCCTTAAACACTCCTTCCCCGAGCAACCTTTTGTAGTTCAGCTGGATGCTTCAGATGTGGTGATGGGGGGTGTTACTGCAACGGGACAAGGGGGGGGAGCTCAGACCCTGTGCATATCTATCAAGGAAGTTCAATGACACTGAACGAAATTGGCCAGTGTGGGAGAAGTAGCCTTGGAGACTTGGTGCCATCTGCTACAGGGATCTTCCCAACCTTTTGAGGTTTGGACAGATCACAAAAATTTGGAGGCTTTGAAAACCCCACAATGCTTGAACCCTAAGCAAATTTGGTGGGCCAGTTTCTTTTACCGGTTCAACTTCATGCTGAAGTTTCTTCCGGGTAAAAAGAATTTCCTAGCTGATGCTTTGTCCAGGCTCCCTCAATATGACAGCAAATGAAAAGAGATAGTGGATATAGTTTTCTCCCCCTCCCATTTGGGGTTGGCAGTTCTCACCCACAGTCAAGCCAAACGACAGGAGGCCATTGCAGACCCCGCTGTGGTCCAAGATCATGACCTAACTAGGGTGCCTGACGGGCCACCTCTGACGGACATGACCTCAACTGTAGTGCTGACCCCAACAAACCTGAAGCCTTCCTCCCTCAACCCAAGGGACATGGGGGAGGGTGGCAGGCTCAGCTGACGGATGCTCTTTCTCGTGACCCTTGGTTCCTTTCTCACAAAGGGGAGGTAGTACTGCAAGGGGGTTTGGCTTGGAAGGGAGAACACATGTATGTCCCCGAGGCTATGAGGGATGCCATCTTTAAATAGTGCCATGATGTGAAAAGTGCAGGTCACTTTGGGTATGTGAAAACATTTCATTCAACACGGTGACAATTTTGGTGGCCTAAAATGTGAAAGGAGGTAGAGGATTATGTAAAGGGGTGTCACACGTGTGCTATTGCAAAAAGGGCCGGTGGGAAGCCAAAAGGACTGTTACAGCCATTGCCTACCCCCACCAAACCTTGGGAGGTCATTAGCATGGACTTCATTGTTGAGCTGCCAGAGAGTAAGAAAAAGACTGTTATTTGGGTGGTACCTGACCTGTTTTCCAAACAAGTTCATTTTGTTGCCTGCAAGAAAACCCCGACCACCCTACAGCTGGCTAAGCTGTTTGTCCAGCACATATACAGACTACACGGGGTCCCCACCAAGATCATCTTGGACAGAGGGGCCCAATTCACTTCCCAATTTTGGAAAGCGTTTACGAGACTGTTGGGAATTTAACTAGGGATGAGTAGTTCCCATCATCCACAGACAGACGGACAGACTGAATGCTTGAACAAGGTTTTGGAGCAGTACCTAAGGTGTTATGTCAACTTCCAGCAGTCTGATTGGGTTGATCTGTTACCTTTCATTGAGGTGGCGTATAATAATGCCATTCAACAGAGTACAGGCCTATCCCCATTCAAAATTGTTTCAGGACAGGACTTTGACCCTCTGCCTTTGGGGGAGGGGGACCCCAAAGACCCGGTGTCTGTGACTCATTGGTGCACTCAAATTAAGCAGGCATGGCCGAAGGTTGTATCGGCCCTAGAGTATGTGAAGGACCGCTACAAAGAGCACACGGATAAGAAGCGTGACCCCACCCTGAGCTATGCGGTGGGGGACTTGGTATATCTCTCCACTAAGTTCCTGAAGAGCCCTTGTCCTTCAAAAAAGTTGGGCCCGAAGTACATTGGACCTTTCCCTATTGTTAGGGCTGTCAACCCAGTAGCTTTTGAACTGTCTTTGCTTAAACTGTATCGTAATGTCCATCCTGTGTTTCACTCTAGCTTGCTCAAGCCCGCGTGCCCTCCGGAACAGCATATCAAGTTCCTGAGACTCCCTGCCCTATCTTGGTGGACAGTGATCAACACTTTGAAATTTCTGATGTGCTGGACTCTTGGATTCACAGGGTGGCGGGTTGCAATTCTTGTTAAATGGAAGCATTTGCCTATGGGTCATGCCGAATGGGTCAATGCTGAAGACATCAAGCCTCCTCGCTTTTTGGGGAAGTTCCATGCCCGCTTCCCTGATAAGCCTGGTTGATGGGGGGGGGTTCTCTGTGTTCTGCTGGGTATTTTCCTCTGTCTGCAATTTGGATTTGGGGAGGGGGGTTTCTCCTTGAGGGGGAAGTATGTCATGTTCATCCATGGATTCTGGGTATTAGAGTAGATTCCATGGAAGACCCTGACATGAGTTTGGTCCCTGGCCTGATTCCCCTGCCTAGGCCTCTTTATCTCTGCACTGCAGCCAGGCCACCTTTTGGGTCTGGGAATGCTGTTTCTCTGGAGACTTCAAGGCCATAGCACCCGGAGGCAGCCTCTACTCCTACTGCCCTCCCTACATGCCATTGTTTATCTGGTGTCTGTACTGGATTGGTTTCCGTTCTGGCTTTACCTATGTTACTGGTGTGTGTTTTCTTGCTTAATAAAGAAATCTTATTAAGTTAATGTAAACGTGTTTCTGGTACATCACACTCCCATCAGTAAAAAGCAGCACTGGTGGAATGGGAGCAGAATGGGTGCATAACAGTGGGTGATGACCTCGTGTGGTAAGGGAACCCTTTTGCACTCCTGTGATATTGCTGTAACACCACTTTTGACATGTCTGATAATCTCCTATGTCTCTTTGGAATAGTTAGGTCAGCCTCATGTATACAGCAAATGCAATCAGAAAGAACTTGGAAAACCTCCAGACTATTGTACATGTTGATTTGGGCTGATGAGAGCCAAAGTTCAACCATATTGAGAGAACCAAAGGGTCCCAACCTCTTTATTAATTGTGGGTTCTCTAAATTTTAGAACCTCTGGGCTGATCCAGGTAAGGTGTGTCTCCATACATTATAGAACTGATGCTATCCATACCCCCACAGGTAAATGCCTGCTTGTACAAATGGAGTTTACAAAACTGGTGATTACTCTTATTATTTGGCAGTGATCTTTGCCACTGAAAAACATGCCCTCCTACTAACATTATGGAAATGCCTTCAGTTGTATGTGTGAGGATGGATAGAAAATGCACTGTCTGGATTAGCTCCAAGTATTTTAAGTAGTGATTTAAAAACAATATTCTTGTTTTATTAAAAATGTCAGAAAATATGTACGTAATTGCTAAGAGAGGCAAGGGGTTATGTTAATGATAGTTATTTTTCATGTGTTTTGTAGATATTTTTCAGTACAATGAGATAACTATTGCTCTGAAAGTTTTAAATTAAACTGTTTACTTGGACGCAGATTCTGTTGTGCATAGGTACTCAGAATCTCATTGAACTCAAGAGGGCTTGCCGTCATATAAATTTGGTTGGAATTGAATTGGAATGTCTAAAATCCAGTGCTCAGATGTCATTTCAGTTGCACTAGTATAAACCATGGCCATGTTGCTTGTGTCACTTCAGACTTCCACTAGATAAGTTCATTTTAATTTTGTTAACTCCAGCAATTTAGATTCTGTTTTAAGGCTGCAGACTTAGCAGGGTTGGTAGAAGTGTCTGTTTTTCCAACTCTTTCAATGTGGATCTGAAGGCCTGAGGAATGGAAGTGAAACTTTTTGTCTTTTTGTTGCTTTTCTTTTCAGACTGAATTCAATAAAGGAAAGGCTGTGGTGTAATAATTTCTACAAGCTTCATAGTATCTTTTGGGGAAAGGGTACTGACCTTTCCCTATTTTTAATAAAAAGCTTCATAGTCTTCTCTATGCTTTCTCTGCAATACTGCTTTCACTTTATACCTACTCCCTGCCAATGGATATGGAATGCCTTTTCCTTTAATAGACATCAAATTAGAAAGGTGCTTGTGAAAAACCAAGTAAGCAGAACTCCTGGACTTGATTATTCCCTTATCCATAGGGTGTACTTAAAAAGGAGGATTGTGTCCTATATAATGTATTCGTTTGTGTAGGTAATGCTAGCTAGGTGAAGCAATGCAAATGCCTTGTGATCTATTAATGTAACCATAAGGTGTGAAGAAGAGGTTAATAACATCAGTAATTGAATGGCAAAAAGAACCGAAGGGCAAATTCAGTACTTTAGTTGCATTTGCACACCTTCTCTTAACTTCAGGTTAATGAGAGCCACACGCATGCCCCTCCAGGATACACTAGTTAGATCAAGTGACATGCAGCAGAAGATACATACAGTCAGTCTCTGGCTTTGCCACTGACTCATTCCATTTCATTGAGGGTCATGCCACAAATATACATTTCCCAAAATAAGAAATAAGGTATGTAAGTAAGGCATTTATTGAGTGTATGTTGCAATGTGTCTCCAAGATATAGTGAATATTTGCAAAAACATTGAATTTTAACAATCCTGGATTAATCTTGTGAATGCCTGGAGACATATTTCCCCATGTTTTTGAATTTAGACAAGTGGCACATGTATACATTTTATTGTGTCTGTTTTTACAAGTGGATCTTGGATCTTGGAATGATAGCCAGGGGTAAAGGTTTGGCTCTACACCAGGGTAGTTAGACTTCAGTTTTGTAGGACTTCTGTTTTTCAGCTGAAGCCAGTCACAAGATATCCAAATAAATGATGGAAACCACAAAAGTATTCTGTTCATCTAAGGTGAGCATGTATTGCATGTGCTTGCAAATCCCATCCTATAAAAGTTGGCCATACTTAATGTCAACACCATCTTCACAATATCAGAGTAACATAGATCAGCCTAACAAATGTGTCAGAACAAAGCAGTAACTAAAGCTATATGCAGAACGGATAACGAGAAGCTGAGTCCAGCTGCCGACTATGTTTCCATCATCTCAAGTGACATTTATCTTATTTACTATTCAGCATATTATTAAGGAATAGCATATTTAAGAGAGTTTCTAGGGAACTCCTATTCATTTTGAAGATGGCTAGCACTGAAACAGGGATAAATCCAATGATTGGTACAACACATAGAATCATAGAATTGGAAGAGACCACAAGGGCCATCCAGCCTCTGTTTAAAAACCTCCAAAGAAGGAGACTCCGCCACAAACCAGTGCAGTGTATTCCACTTCCAAACAGCTCTTACTGACAGGAAGTTCTTTCTAATGTTTAGGTGGAATCTCTTTTGGAGCAGCAGAAAACAAGCTTGCCCCATCCTCAGTATGACATCCCTTCAAATATTTAAACATGGCTATCACGTCACCTCTCAACCATCTCTTCTCCAGACTAAACATGCCAAGCTCCCAAAGCCTCTCCTCATAGGCCATGGATTCCAGACCTCCAACCATCCTGGTTCCCTCCTCTGGACATGTTCCAGAGAAGTCAACAACACAAGTAGAATATATAGCTCTAAAAAGCAGTTCAAATCACACACTGTTAGACTAGTTGTATGAATGTGTTCTGTATGGCCAAGGAAGTAAAAACAGCTACACATGGGAGATAGGCCATCTTCAAACTGAAGTTTCTCTTTATATCAATGTTGCTCTGTGCTATGAAGAGCGTTCCTTCATGTGTTTTGTAGACGACTAAGTTTTCATGCATTGAACATGCATTGCTGCTGCTCCCATCATATGTGTGCTGAAAACCTAAAATCACATTACATTCAAACAGATATTTGTTCATGTTCTTAGGGAAAAGTGCTGACAAGTTACAAAACTGTGTTAGGTACACACCTTTATTGGATATACTCAGAGGTCAAATCATGTACAAGGTCTTAAATCCTCCAAACTTCTCCAACAGGCAGGTTATAAATACCAGAAAAAGGGACAGGAGGATACATTTAATAAATAAATATTTAATTAACATTTTCCTCCCTGTCCATCCCTCCTCCATTACTATTTATGTATTTTTTAAGGTATTTATACCCTGCTCTTCAGCCACAAAGGCTCTCAGAGTGGCTTACAATTGTTTAAGCAATAGCAATTTACACATCTATACCACATTAAGCAGTTTCCAATGTGTGTTAGCTAATTGCTCCTGCAAGCTGGGTACTCATTTTACCAACCTACAAAAGGATGGAAGGCTGAGTGAACCTTGGAGCCCTGTAAGGTCAAACTTGCAATATGGCGGCTTGCAGTACTGGCGTTTAACCACTGCGCCACCAGGGCTCCCCAATGAAGAATACTGGATACCTGACATTTTCACCTTATGTTTCTCCCTTTATATTGGCCTAACATATGCATTAAACAATATGAATTTTGGAATATTTCTTATGGCTATTTTGGTTTTCCAGTAAAACATGTAGCTCACACTGGTTTCATAATTTTCTTCTTTACCCGTTCCCCCATGAATTACTTTAGAATTTGTGACTTTCAAAGCAGGGTAGTTTCTTCTCTCAAATCAGACTGAAAGCTGACTTGAATGTAGATAATCTGTTTAATCTAAAAGAGACTAATGTTGTGAGCATTGCTCCCACATTCACTTGCACAGGAAGAGAATATTCGCCCGTGTTTTGTAACTACTAGTGTTGTCTGAGACGAGACTAGATTTCTGTGAAAACAGTTAATTTAAGGTTTATTTAAAAAAAAAAATGCACAGTACAGTAAGCCAGCCAAAATGTTGACTCGCTGGGGTCCAATTACATGTTTCCTGGGGCCAGATTTTTAAAAGTCCATCACCTTCCAGAAAACTCTGCTGGGTGACACAAAGGGTTAGAGGAGACACATTTGCTACAGAATAACCCCTACCTATAACAAGTTCTTGCCTGTGTTCAGTCAGAACTGTTGTGGGGTTTTATTCGCTTGCATTCCATCTCTCTCTCTGATTACTTAATTGCTTTCTACTCAGATGTATACAGTAACTAAGGGGATGTATGGACTTGGACTATGTTCAGCAGCAGAGTGTACTTTGGAGTGATAATAACAGCCAGATTCATATTTTCATTCTAGAAGGGAAATGGGGCTTTGAAGATAGCACCAACCATATCCGCCAGGTAACTGTCTAAACCTCTTAAAAATCTATCAGGATCCTTTATTCCCCCAAGGCAGTTCATATCAATAGGACCCCCACTCTAGTAGAAGGGTAAAGCTTCTAAGAACCCTAAACTTTAACAGGAAGTGGTCCAACCATAACAAGGGAAGATAGGTGTATATCTACATAGTGGTTTGAGTATTGGACTACAACTCTGCAGACCAGGATTTGAATCCCCACTTGGGCATGAAAACCCGTTGGGTAACCTTGGGCAAGTCACACACTCTCAACCTCAAAAAAACCTGTGATCAGGTCACTTTAGGGTCACAATAAGTCAGAAATGACTTGAAAGCATACAACAGCAAACAAAATATACCATGGTGGCTCAGTATTATCCCCAGCATCAGAGGTCATATGCCTCTGAATACGAAATGCTGGGGAACATGAATAGGACAGTGCTGCTATGCTCATATTTCTACTAGTGGACTTCCCCTAGTCTGGTGCATGATTGTGGGAAGAGAGAATCAAATTGGGTAAATATTTGGTTTGATCTATATTTTCTTCATATCTTCTTATGTTGAATTACCTCCGTCCAGTTGATAAGACCAAGTCTAGGGCATATTCTGGTTCATGTATTGGAATGATGACATGTTGGGACAGCCCCACAGTTCTCATGGCAGCCAGGAAATCCTCAGGTGTCTCAAATGGGACTGGGAATCCTTGGCACTAAGCCTGAGATCACATCTATCAGGTTGGGCAGGGAAATTGTTGAGCAGTACATTAGCACTATTCCAAATTGGTCCCAGGGTTCAAACATTCCAAAACTGTACTCAATTGAATCAGAGATGTGGAGATGGTGATGAAATTGTTTTAAATCCAAGTATTCTGGCTCAGGCTATATATAAATCATAGTGAATCAGGCTGATAGCTTTGTTGATATTCAGTTTATTATTCCAATGTTAAAATGAGAATAGCAGAAAAGTATTTTCTTCTTTATTTTTAATGCTTGGGGTTAAGCCTTGGGAAAAAAAATTAGCAGCCAGGATGGCCCAACGGTTAAGGCGTCTGTCCGGGGCTCCTGTGGTCAGGAGTTTGAGCCCCACCAGTTCTGGGCACCACAATTCCAAAAGGATATTGACAAACTGGAGCATGTCCAGAGGAGGGCGACTAAAATGGTGAAAGGTCTGGAAACCATGCCTTATGAGGAAAGACTTAGGGAGCTGGGTATGTTTAGCCTGGAAAAAAGACGGTTAAGGGGTGATATGATAGCCCTGTTTAAGTATTTGAAGGGGTGTCACATTGAGGATGGAGCAAGCTAGTTTTCTGCTGCTCCAGAGACTAGAACACGGAGCAATGGATGCAAGCTCCAGGAACAGAGATTCCACCTCAACATTAGGAGGAACTTTTTGACAGTAAGAACTGTTCGGCAGTGGAACACACTCCCTCGGAGCATGGTGGGGTCTCCTTCCTTGGAGGTCTTTAAACAGGGGCTGGATGGCCATCTGTCAGGGATGCTTTGATCGTGATTCCTGCGTGGCAGGGGGTTGGACTGGATGGCCCTTGTGGTCTCTTCCAACTCTACAATTCTATGATTCTAAGCCTGCATGGACAACTTGACTCATGGCAACCCTAAGGCAAACCTGTAAAGGTGTTTTCTTGGCAAGATATGTTCAGAGAAGGTTTGCCTTTGCCTTCCTTTGAGGCTGAGAAAGAGAGATTCTCCCAAGGTCACCCAGTGGGTTTTCATGGTAGAGCGGGAATTCAAACTCTGATCTCCAGTGTCATAGTGCAACGCTCAAACAACCATCCACACTGGCTCTCTTTTCAGGGATACAGTATCTAATATTCGGGCTGTCTTTTTGTTCTTTGCATTTTATCAGTTACTTTTTAGTGTAATCCACCTTAAAAGCTCATATTGTTGCAGGCAAGGAAAACCTAAATCTCATCCCCACAACCAAACCCCAGTGGCTCTGTATATGTATATTTGTTTCTGTTGTAGTTTTTAAATCTTCATTTACTTGACATACAAGCCCCATCCTCAAACTATGTCAGTTTTGTTTTTGTTTTTTTGGATACTGTGTTTTCCGGGGGGGGGATATTATGACTTGACCTTGATCTAAGTGTATTACCTTGTTTGTGGTCTATGACAGCCAAAGTAAATAAATAAATAAACACCAGAATGCCACCTGTTTATTTTTGCCTATAAACATCTTTTGGCAGGGCCAACTGTTCTCAGGAGGGTCTTGCTGCACAGAGCAATGTGTTCCAAAATCTGTTGAAGGGGAGCATGAGCAGAACAAATGACTCCTTTGTTATTTTTTTTAAAAAAGCTGTTGGATGTTCTTTTTGTGTGACTTCTAGAGCATTACCCTATTCTTTTAGACTAATTTGGAGACATTGAGAAAGACTTAGTGGTGTCTTAATTTGAACACTCACCTAAATTATTACTTATAGTACTAACACCTGGAAGACACATTCTAGTCATTAGCAGTTAATAAAATGCACTGTGTAAGCCTCATGCACCAGAATTAAACAACAACAAACAAACAAACAACTTGGATTCAGTGAGCTGTGGCATATTTTCTGACCCCAATGAGAATTCCAATGTTTTGAGAGTTAACAGTAGGATAATCAATATGGTTAGGGTTAGATTAAAATAAGATATCATATGTACTACTTTTGTTTCCTTTATCCCAATGACTTGGTCCTGACTCTGTTTTCTTAGGCCTGTGATAGATTCTACACCCTACATATATGGGTACAATAATAAATATTAGTATATGCAGATGCTATGTACATTTGGTGTTCAATGATCTTGGGCTCAAAATCTCTTAAGTCTGTAGTAACACCTATGCAACTAGCTAAGCCTCCCAAGTAGATGTACATCATGTGCTTTTGAGCTATTTTCTTGTTCAACCTGACTGCTATTTCTATTTAAAACAGTACAACCATAGCATATCTGCAGCTCAGATAAAATCAGTTAGGCCTGTAGGCTTTAAGAAAAAGCCAAATTTTGACTTAATACTGAAATGATACTGATGTTGGGGGCCAGTCAGGCCTCCAAGGAGAAAGTATTTCACAACTGTGGTACCAAGGTGGAGAAGGCCCTCTCCCATGCCCTCCTACAATGTATCCCTCTCCCCCAGTGGGACACAGAAGAGGGCCACTCCCACAGACCTCAGTTCTTGGGCAGGTACATATCATAGAATCATAGAGTTGGAAGAGGCCACAAGGGCCATCTAGTCTAGTCCCCTGCCATGTAGGAATACACAAGCAAAGCATTCCCAACAGATGGCCACCCATCCTCTGTTTAAAACCTCCAAAGAACGAGATTCCACCACACTCTGACATGGGGAGGGGGAGGTGAGAGGGAGGGAGAGGGAGAGACAGGTGTTCCTTCAAATATTGAGGTCCCAAGCTATTTAGGGCTTTAAATGTTACAATCAGTGTCTTGAATTCAGACTAGAAGCGTACTGACAGCCAGTGCAGTTTCTTCAGAACTGGTGTTATATGGCTTCTGAATGGTGTTTCAGTGAGCAGTCTAGCTGCTGCATTTTGCACTAGCTGCATTTTTTCAGGTCATCTTCAAGGGCAGTCTTACTTATATTCTGCACTTTAATAAACTTAGCTGGGTGGCTTACAGTAAAATATTAAAATTTTACTCTACAATAAATAAATGTTAAAAATGCTACGTATGTTCCTCTTTTTTTCTCCCACAAACATTATTGTTCATACATGTCTCCTTGCATGTTCTCCACTGA
This sequence comes from Gambelia wislizenii, assembly GCA_030847615.1. Lineage (NCBI taxonomy): Eukaryota > Metazoa > Chordata > Lepidosauria > Squamata > Crotaphytidae > Gambelia > Gambelia wislizenii. The sequence continues at coordinate 47,799,041 of JAUMIR010000001.1, read as the reverse complement.
GCATAAAGATAAGAGGCCTAGGATATTAATTTCAGTGGAGGGAGAAAAAAACTGTGCACAAAGAAGCACACAAAAAAAGGAAGTCTGTTTGCTTCACTGAAATGTGTTATAGAGTTTTTATGAATAGCAAAGCTGTGGAATGGGGAATGCACCTTTCTTCTAGGTTTATGCTATCTATAGGAATTGACAATGTCATTAAGGATTTATTTCCTGCTTGACGATTGTGTGAATCTCTGCTGTTTTTTATCTTTAAAAATGTAATCACAGTGGGAGCCCAGAAATATATTTCAATAAAACTTTACCTGCGAATTTTAAGAGGAAACTATGGAAGGTGGCATTTTTTAAATCAGATGCCTATGCATGAATTCTTCTTGATACTTGTGGATTTTAACTACTGCATGAAGGAACTGACATTTGGCTAGTTGAGAAAGATACACATAAATCCAAACTTTGAAGAGTCAATGTAATCATTAACTGTCTCACCTTCTAGTTGTGACAAGTGATGAATCAGCTTGAACTTGCCTAGAGCTTTCTTTAGGATAATACCCATAGGGGAAACCATAGTATGCTCAAGCAGAGCGTTATCAAATGGTCCCAGTATTTTCCCCAAATGCCAGAAGTTCTTTTCTATCTTGTCTCTAACCACCTGAGGACATATACATGCTGATCTCAGCTCCTTAGCCACAAGTTGTATCATGGGGCCTGTGTACAAAACAGCAAAACCCTTTACGCAGCACTAGATTCTTTCCTTTCCCCCTCCCCCCTGTTGTCAGAATATCTCTACAGCCAGTGAAAGCATTTTATGTGCCCTTACTGGAATTTATGCTTTTTGCAGGCCCTGTTAACCAATCTTTGGCTTTTTCCACTGTCTTGCTTTGATTTGGATGACTGCTCAAAGCACCTGCTAATGGCCCGGAGCATTCATGCCTAAATATGCAGTTTCTGTAGCACTTTCACTTGGATGGTTAGTACACAGCTAGTGAAATGCTGTCTGAAGCACCTGCTGCATTATTTGAGAGTAGCTTGTTTGTTTTTTGTTCACTGATGGAAGCATCACCTACAATGTTGTTTTTCTCAAATTTCTTAGAGCTTTTCCACAGTTTACAAGGGAAGGCAAGTCATTTGCACATTCTTTCCATGCTTTCACATGTAATTTGAAGGGAACACTTTTAAGCTTCCAACTCAAGAATGGCTTGTACATCCTTCTGTAACCCCCCCTTCTCTTTGAACAGTAACTATAACTCTGGATATATTAACCCTTTGCACATCCTCTGTCATCAGTGTGCATCAGGAAAACTCTGAATCTGAGTCTCTTTAATCACAAATTTATGGAGGATAGCAACAGGAATTGCAGTATTAATTGAACAATGGATGGGGTGGATTATTTAGATCCATCTCAGTCTGGTTTCAGACCTGGTTATGGGATGGTTCCTTTGGCGGATGACCTACACAGGGAATTGGCTGTGGGGGAGTGTGTCCCTGTTGGTTTTGCTGGACTTCTCAGTGGCTGCTGATACCATTGAGCATGATATCCTTCTGGGTTGCCTCTCTGGGATAAGACCTCAAGGTGCTGTTCTACAGTGGCTCCGTTCTTTTCTGGAGGGGGTACTCTCAGAGGGTGGTGCTGGGGAATTCCTTGTGGAGTCCCTCAGGGTTCAGTCTTGTCCCCTATGCTAACTGACATCTACATGAAAGTGCTGGGAGAGGTTGTCCAGAGTTTTGGAAATATGTATCACCAGTATGCTGATGATACCCAGCTCTATTATTCCTTTCCACCCAATTCCCAGGAAGCTGTTCCTGTGCTAAACTGGTGTCTAGCAGTTGTAATGGATGAGGGCAAACAAACTGAAGCTTAATCCAGACAAGACAGATCTGGGAATAGGAATTCAACCTATGTTAGATGGGGTTAGGTTCACAGTTTGGGAGTACCCCTGGATTCAAGTCTGAGCCTGGAGGCCCATGTCTCAGCAGTGACCAGAAGTGCATTTGCACAATTAAAACTAGTGTTCCAACTGTGATCATTCCAGGATAATATGGATCTGGCCATGGTGGTACATGCCTTGGTTATCTTGTTTGGACTACTATAATACATTCTGCATGGAGCTGCATTTGAAAAGTGCTAAGAAACCTCAGCTGGTTCAAAGAGCAGCAGCCAGGTAGTACAGGGAGTACATAGCTCCTTTGTTGAAGCAGCAACACAGGCTGCCAGTCTCTTTCTGGGTACAATTAAGAGTCCAGGACAGCTTGGATCCAGGTAGGAGAGTATGAAGAACTGGTAGGACTAAGAAGATTGTGTAGCTATTACATGGTTGTCTGTCTGTTTCCTTCAGACCTAGCACTTTTGAGGTTTGGTTTTCCCTAGCAATATAACTCGTTTCTGAAGTAATGTTAAGGAAGTTAAGCACATGCTTATTACCAGATTATTGATGCCTATAGTGCTTGCCAAAGCCATTACAGGGGAGAAGATACCCTTTTCAACCTCATTGTATTCTCCATTTCTCTTGTATCATGCCCTTCTTTCTACTTCATGAATAAAATTCTATTAGGAGAACAAAGGATTTTATTAATTAGCACACCAGCATAACAGGGCACCTTTTCACTCACCCGTCATTCCGTGACAGGAACGGAATGGGCGAACTGTTCACAGCTTAAGCTGTGAATAAAAAGCAACGAGGGTGAAACAGAAGGGGCACAGGACCATGATGACTGCAGAACGATGTTGTCTGAAAGGGAAGTCCTTTTGCGATCTCCTGGCATCCTTGTCATGCCATATTTAGGTCATCTGATAATCTCCAGAGTTACTTTGCCACATGAGTGTCTCTTAGATTTCTTGGTTATACCTTGTGCAATATAACTTCACATTTTAACTGTTGACTCCATCTGTATCCAGATATATCCAAGTCAAGATCTGAAACTTGCTGTGAATATTCCTCCTCTCTAAAATCTTTCTGTCCCTCCACTAAAACCCAACACTGAATCCCTCTCCCCCATACTAACACCCATGAGTGACAGAAGAACTTTCTCTAGATTAGCCATAATTTCTTGTATACTTTTTAAATACTTCCCTTGCTCCAAAGATTTCATGGTGCCATACATGTTCCATTCTTCCTCAACCCTTTTATACATCTTAATATTGTGGTCCAATCCATATATTCCCCTTGACTACTGCTGAAAATTTTTATCACATGTCTCTAGGATTTCACAATGCGCAAGAGGAATGTTTGACAGCAGCTTCCTATCCACATAGGTGATCTGATCATGTTGTAAATGATGACATCAGTGGCATACTTCCTGACAGCTAGCTGTACTTACCATATGATTCAGCTGACTTGTGAAGAAAGCAGACTGACACATCATAGCATTCAGAACTTTTGTGGCCACACTTCTGTAGAAATGCTCAAAATGCTGTAGGGCAGTCCTAATTCCACTCAAGTTGATGAAGCTCGTGCCAATTGAGCATATTCTCTGACTGGAACTTTAGACTTTTCTAATGAGTTGGAATTTGCATTATTCATACATTCCTTTTGCACAGTGCATATTCTTGATTATGCACAGATCAAGTCATGCCATAAGAAAGGTTGCAGAAATAACAGTAAAATCAAAGTCCATATATTATTTTAAAGAGTAGAACCATAGAGTTGGAAGGTACCCCCCAGGGTCATCTAGTCCAACCCTCTGCCAGTGCAGAGATCTTTAGCTAAAGTATCCCTGAGAGATGGCCATCTAATTTCTGTTTAAAAACCTCAGTTAAGTTTTTTAAAAAAGAGTTTAAATTCAGTCATAAGTCCCAAGCAGAGTACACCAACTGATTATGGTGAATATTTAAAGCATAAGTACCTTTTAGAACAACTTGTTTTAAAGATGTTCTTAGCTGCCTTGGGTCCCGTTAGTGGCAGAAAGACAGGATGATACTACTACTACTAATGATGATGATGATGATGGTGATGTACATGCAAAATCTGTGTGATCTTTCATAACAGCAGGTAACACTATTTGGACATACAGCTTTTTCTTTTTTTAAGCTGAATTGAGTTGTTTGTCCCATGTGAAACCAATCAAATAAATAGAACTGACACAAGAGTAAGTTCCCACTGCTTCAGTGAATCTATTCTGGTTAAGACTACCAGTTGGATTTGGGACTCTCTCTTTTTTGCATTGATGGATAAGACTTGAATTGACAAGCAATCTACTACCATTTTTCTAGGGCTAAAGACCATTTGACACACAAATCTCAGTATTGTATATAAAATCTTCTGTGCAGAAAAGAACATACATCCTGTGTATAGGATATGACATTTATGCATTTTTATAACTGCACCTATCTTAGGAAGCTACAGTTGGCCGCAACTTTGTACTATACTAATATGTGTGTTAGCAACATAGTACATGTTTGCATGATCACATGTAAAAATTTACACAGGAGCTGCAGTAAGGCACTTCTTAAATAGGAATTCATTTGAAACCGGACTCATTTTCTTTTCATCTAGAATACATTTTTATTATCTCTGCAATTTGTTCTTTGAAATATTGGAGAGTGGGGTTGCATTTAAAAGGGGAAGCTATCAAAGTGGCTGTCAAACAAAACAATCTACAGTCTGCATCTTAGCTTGCTGGATCTTTGAAATATAACTGCATCAGCCTGCTTGGCAAAAAATTTGTTTGAAGACATATTGCGTTCCACAAGCAAATGGAAAAAATGGGCACCTGTCATCATATTTAGAAAACAGCTGGGTAACCTGGCCAAGTGCCACAGTCTCTTTTTCGTCCCAGTGCCATTCCTAGCACTGAAGAAATCCAATGCCTTTAAATGGTTACAGAAACATCTACTTATGAGAGGACACTTGTTGCAATAAAGTTTGCATTAGGAACTCATAACTAGTAGTTATAAATTGCACTACACACATGTAGACCAACAGACTTTCTTCCCCATCTGTTTTCCCCCTGAGATCATAGACAGGATTTTGAACCATATGGATAAAATTGTGTGGTAAATTATGTCTCTTCTTGATTATCTCAGCCCGGGCACAGATAGAATGGAATCCATCAATCTCCTCAAGATGCTTACCCAGGTACAGACAGGCATCACCTTTTGGAATAAATACAAACAGCAAGATATCACTCCTAATAGGATAAATGTGAAAAATCCACTATGGACAACACGTTCCACAAACTATAATGACAAACTATGTAACGTTCTCTTCAGGAAACTGCTAAATCTTCTCACCAGGATTCTGTATAGTAAGAAAAGACTGAGAAAGAGATCTCAAATCTGGAATCACAAATGCAGAATCAGCGTTCAGCATAAGCCAGATTTCTCTTGGGGGGAAAAACACACCTATGAGAAGCAGTTTCTTTTTTTGAAGTAAAGAAATAAAAACAACTGTTTTCTACAGGCTTCTGTAGTACAAAAGAAACACCAGGAACCCGTCTCTCTCTCTCTCTCTCTCTCTCTCTCTTTCTCTCTGACCCATAAAGGAGAATAGACAGTACAATGGCTCTATGCACACTGATTTTTGTGCTTCGCCTCAGGTTTTTATTACTCCAGACTCTTTTGTAAAGTCTTCCAAATGCGCTATATGTCTTTGCTAATCTGTGATCGATCTCTTTGTCAAACTTGGCATCTGAGGAGATGATACTTCCCAGGTAGGTGAACTGCTGAACGGACTTGAGCTGACGGCAATGTGGGGATGATGGTGTTTGTTCTGTGGTGCAGGCTGGTAAAGAACTTCTGTTTTCATCAGGTTGACTTCCAGCCCACACAGCTCTGCAGCTGTTGCGAAGCAGGACGTTAGGTGCTGCAGAAGTGCTTCTGTGTGGGCAACAAGGGCAGCATCATCATTGAAGAGCAGCTCACGGACTAGGTAGTTTAGAGTCTTAGTGCGAGCCCTCAGATGGCTTAAGTTAAACAAACTACCATCAGTATGGTAGCGTATATAGATGCCGTCTTCTTCTTCAAGCTCTGCCATAGCCCTTTGGAGCATCATGCTGAAGAAGATTGTAAATAAATTTGGAGCAAGAACACAACCTTGCTTCACTCCACTAGTTATTAAAAAGGGCTCTGAAAGAGCATCACCATATCTGACTTGACCATATTGGCCCTTGTGTAGCAAGATAATCATTTTAAGGAATTTGGGGGACATCCTAGTCTTTCCAGGATCTGCCACAGATCTTTTCTACTCACAGTGTCATAGGTTTTGGTGAAGTCAACAAATGTTACATAGAGACCCTTGTTCTGCTCTCTACATTTCTCTTGCAGTTGTCTAAGGGCAAATACCATGTCTGTAGTACTCCTATTGGCTCTGAAGCCACATTGGCTTTTAGGAAGAAGTTCTTCTGAAATAGCAGGAACTAATCTGTTCAGGAGTATCCTTGCAAGAATTTTTCTAGCTATAGAGAGCAGTGTTATACCTCAATAGTTTGAGCAATCAGATTTTGCTCCTTTTTTCTTGTACAGGGTGATGATGACTGCATCTCGGAGATCTGATGGCAGTTCCCCTTTTCCCCAGAAATTCACAAGGAGTTCATGGAATTTATCGTGGAGTGCATTACCTCCCTGTTTCGAAACTTCAGGTGGGATTCCATCTGTCCCAGCTGCCTTGCCATTTTTCATATGCTGTATGGCTTTAAGGGTCTCTTCCAAAGTGGGAGCTATGTCCAATTCATTTTTCATCGGTTTTTGTATCATGTTTTGGATAGCTGAGCCTTGGACTACTTGGTTGGCACTAAAGAGACTTTAAAATGCTCAGCCGATTGATTCAGGATGGAGGCTTTATCAGTAATTAATGTTTGACCATCTGTACTGTATAAGGAGCTTTGGACCTGATAAGTAGCTCAAAACACTGCTTTAAGAGCTTCATAAAATCCTGTAAGATCACCCAGACCTGCACAGCATTGATCCACCACTTGTTCTGCATGTCTCGGAGTTTTTGTTGAAGTTTACTACATGTAAGATGGAAAGCTGCTTTTCTTACATGGCAAGTTGGCTGGGCGAGGTATGCTTGGTGAGCAGTTTTCTTCTTTGCCAACAGCTCCTGGATCTCTTGGTTGTTTTCATCAAACTAGTCTTGATTTTTCTTGTGGGAGAACCAGAGGGATTCTTCCACAGACTGGAGGATACTGTTTTTGATACGTTGCCACAGCACTGTAAGAGAAGGATCTGTAGGATGGTCTTCAAGTTTTGTTTGCATATTTGCCTGGAAGTTTTCTCTCATGGTAGCTTGTTGAAGATTGTTGACTTGGAGTCTCCTCTTTAAGATGCCATCCCTCTTAGGTTTGAACTTAAGATGAAGGTTTAGTTTACATTTTTACAAGGCGATTATCTGTTTGGTATTCTGCACTGGGCATCACTCGAGTATGACGGACATCGTGAATGTTTCTCTGGCAGACTAGATCATAGTCAATGAGGTGCCAATGTTTGGATCGGGGAGGCATCCAGGTTGTATTCAAGCTATCTTTCTGCTGAAAGATTGTGTTTGTAATAGTCAGCTGTTGTTCTGCACAGAACTCTAGCTGGAGGCGTCCGTTCTCATTGCAATTTCCAACACCATGCCACCTTTCCAGGCTTCAGAGTTCTTTCCGACTCTGGCATTGAAGTCACCAAGGATAATAATTTTATCTTCTACAGGGACTTTTTATATGAGTTGGCATAGGTCTGTGTAGAATTTGTCTTTCTCTACAGGGTCAGCTTGCATAGTTGTGGCATATATACTAAAGAGAACAACATGAGGGAGGCGTAAGGAAATAATGCGATCAGAGTGTCCTGTTGGCAAGGTTTTGAGTTTGGAGGCAATGGAGTTTTTAATCATAAAGCCTACTCCTGAAAGATGTTTTTCGGTTTTGGGTTTGCCAGACCAGTAAAGTGTGTAGCCAGCACCGTGTTCTTTAAGGCTGCCTTCCTCATGGAGACGAACTTCACTAAAAGCAGCAATGTCAATATTAAGTTGTGCTAGTTCATGGGCTATTAGAGCAGTAACGACGCTCAGGCCATCCACTATCTGCAGAGTCTTGCATGGTTCTGGTGTTCCAGCATGCAAGCGGTCAGTTTATTTACACCTTTGGAGGCCGGTATGTGCCTTTGTTTCTTTGCCTTGGTTTGACTGCATCAGAAGATGCCCGTTGGCTGCGGCTAGCCAACCAGGTAGATGGGGATGAGCTTTCGTTAGGCCACCTTTTCTAGACCCCTCTCCATATGGAGCAAGCAGTGCTCTCCTTTAAAAAGGCTGCTTGGTCATTCAGGATGCTGCTGAACAAGACTGTCATCTCTTGGGTCAGCCTTGATCGACCAAAGTCCTGAACTGCCTGCATGCAGGGTTGGGTCTGCAGCTTCCAGTGCATCTTTACACCTGCCATTTCGTCCCTTGCCTATCGCTACAGGGCTTTTTCGGAATTGGATTTGTCCTTCGAGCCTGTGCAATGGATTTTTCTGGTGGAGCGCAGCATGCACAGAACTGGCCTCACCCTTTAATCCAAAGTTTCATCTGCTGTGGCCTTCCAAGCATGGACGGTAGCAGTGAGATCCTCGGGTTGTAGGTTTGATTAGAGTTTCCTTCTCTTAGATGGTTGACCTTACAGGGTTGGACGAGCACCATCTGCCCGGGTTTCAGATTAGTTTTGCTTCTCCTAAGACGGTTGCCACAAGGCTAGAGAGCCCATCCTGCCCTTTGACGCTCTTTGTCAGACCCTTCAGTTTTGACCTGTCTGGCATGGGAAACCCTACCAATGGCTATTATTCCACTGCCAGCAAGCCTCTCTCCCACGACAAGGGGGGGTGTCAATGGAGAGGTTACCCATGTTAGTATAAACCTATCTAATTCTGTGCTGAGCCAGACAGAAGAATCTGTTTTTTCCACAAGGGCCTATCTTTCTGTTCCTTCAAACTCACACATGATACAATTTTGTGAGGATTTGAAGACTTTCTTCTCTATGACTAAGGACACATGGGCACTGACACCAGCAGGACAAGAACTCACAAGCATCATCTCAGTCTCTATGACGTGAGAAATAATAATAATAGTAGTAGTAGTAGTAGTAGTAATTGCCCCAACATGCAGGAAAACACTTCTCAGTACTACAAAAGAAGAATTCTACATTAATTCCTCTTGAAGGTTGGAACATGAAATTGGATTTCTATGTAGAATGTTTTTGTCACCATGCCCAGATAATTAAAAACAGGCCTAATCTGCAATATAGTCCTAGCTATATGGAATAAGATGCTAGCCACAGTCTCCGAGTTAATCCCAATATTGTTATTAAAAAGGCTCACAAATTCTAATCCATTAGCAGACATGTGAAGAGAGAAATGGTTTCTTGGTCTACTATATATATTAATGAACAGATTTTCATCAGAATTGCCCACATAACAAAAGAATTGTCCTCATAAAATTACTTTTATTAAGCAGATGCCATTGCTTTCACACCCCAGTCTAAAGCAGTAGCTCCTTGAGAAACCAGTATCATCTTACAAAACTCTTTGAAGATTTCTGGGCAGGGTCAAAATTTGAATCTTTCTCCTGTGGTTTTTAAGCAATCAGGATTGTGTTGCCAGATGATTTACTCTACCAGTGAGCCTGTCACCCATTCTTTCTTGCCAGAAAATTAATTCCTTTCCAGCCATAACCAGTTAAATGTTCCGTTGTTTGGCACTCCATTGGTTAATAATAATATTTATTTCTTACCTGCCTCTCCCCATGGATTGAGGTGGGGCGTCTGAGTGGGATGTTTATGAATTAGTCCATTTCACTTGGCAGGGAGAAGCTTTAAAGCTTCCGGGCACAGTACAAGGTGTTGGTTATAACCTTTAAAGCCCTACATGGCTTGGGTCCAACTTATCTCCGGGACCGCCTCCTTCCGTACGACCCTCCCCACGCACTTCGGTCCTCTGGGAGGAATCTGTTACAGCCTATGAAAACAAGGCTGTCAGTGACCTCCCAGAGGGCCTTCTCTGCTGCCGCTCCCAGATTATGGAATGGCCTGCCGGACGAGATCCGTCTTATTACCACCTTAGACAGCTTTAAAAAAGCTGCCAAGATGGATCTTTTCCGGCAGGCCTTTCCTGAATAACTATCCCAGCCCAAGACTCGGCTGTCCTTCTGAGCTGCAATTAGATTTTTTAACTATTGTATGTTTTAATTTTTTTCTTTCTAATTTATATATTTTAATTACTGTATGTTTTTAATCTTTTATAATTTAATATTATTTTAAGGGGTGGGTGGGCTAGGGTACTGTGTCTATGGAGTTTTATATTGTAAGCCGCCCCGATTGCGTTGCAGAGGGGCGGGATAGAAATAAATTATTATTATTATTATTATTATTATTATTATTATTAAGAGTTCCCAAGCTCCTCCTCAACAAGATTGAGATGTTGGTTAGCAAGCATGGTTAAGAGAAGTTTGGAGAGTGTTTCAAGTGCACCAGATGTACATAATACAATTTACATTTATAATTAATTTAAATTAAAACCCAGGGCAAGATCCTTCCTTATTTAAAGCATTTCTGTGGGTTTTTTTTATTTGCTTGTTTTTGAAAAGCAAATCCCTGCCAGAGTAACTGGTCATGTTGAATTTAAGCACTGATATCCACATTTCCTAAACACATCCAAAAGCAGGTATGCTTTCAGAGATTTGTTATGCTAATTTGGAACAAATGGGATTACTAAAAAGGAATATATTTTGTCTCATATGTTATGATGGCTGCATTTTTTCACTGACTAAGAAAGTTAATCTGCTGAGAAGGATAGAATCTTCAAAGCTTTACTGTTCCAGCTGTTTAATAGAATTAGAACTTTATGTAGTCATTCCATTTCGAAGAAGATGGGATTGAACCCAGGAAAGCTGAGCCTTGTCCTGGCCTGACACAAATAAATCCATCCTTTGTTGTTCTCCATTAGGGTACAAGTGGTGAGGATCTGGAGTTGATTTTACAGCTGTACAAAAGGTAGAATATTTCTGATATTGGTGTGCCAGGAATGGGAATAATACAAATTTCTGGGAACTATGTTATAGCACCCCACCCCAAAACAGCAAAGGAAATGAGCAGAAATGTTAGCAGCAGCACTGGTAAAGTCACTCAATACTTAGTCCAGTCAGCACTCAGCAAGTCAATTTGTGAGTTGTCAGTCACTACAATTTTCCTTATGCCTCTGGCCTTAGGAATAAAGAAAATAGCAGTGGCTACAGCCAAGTCTTAGAAGCTAAGCATGGTCAGCCTTGGTTTGTACTTGGATGGGAGACCTCCAACAAAGACCAGGTGCTGTAGGTTATATTTCTGAGGAAGGAACTAACAAAACCACCTCTGAGTATTTCTTGCCGATGAAATTCATGGGGTCAACATAAGTCGATAGGTAGTTTGAGGGTATGCGTGCATGCATGCACGCACACAGACAGCCATCTGATCCCATACTACTCTTTTCAGAGCTGAGCTATGAGGGGGAAAATGTCTGGCATCAGGTAAACTATACCTTCTAAGGCTAGTGGCATTTCCCCATCATTCTGGGTGCTGACACTGAGCCTGCTCAATGCACTCATCTGTTGTTCCTCACTGCTTGCGAATTGCCTTAAATTAGTGAGCAGTTGTGAATGCTGATCTTCAGTCCTCATCCCCACTATCTCTGCTCACTTACTAGGCTGCCTACAACGTTAGATCACTCAGGGGCACAATTCCCTTTGCTATCCAGAGAACAAAGTACATGCTCACAAGTTGCTGCTATGTTTTCATGTCACTGCCAATGCTGTGCACTTCTTCACCCACTCTTTTCCTCTGGGCCTAGAAAAGGATGGACAAGTAAATGAACAGGAGGTGGCCGATGAGGAATCAGTGGGTATGTTTGGCTGCCTCCTCCCTCAGTGAGATATATATGCCTCAGAAAAGATTCAGACATGTTAGTCCCCACTGTGAGCCCTGACCTTGGAAATGCCATGTGTTTACATGGAATAATCTGAACAGAGGCAGGGTAAATATGGCTTTGTATAGGACGATCTCCTTGTTGTGGTTCAGTATAAGTGTTTTATAAATCTAAATGTGTGAAATTTCAGGGGAGTGAAATTCTTTCAACCTTTTGTTAAAAACACTGAAATCAGGAAAGCAATTGCTTCATACATATAATAATACATCATATCAATGGATATAGCAACTTCAGAAACAGAAAAGAAATGAAAACCATGTTGTGTTTGTGTGTACATTTTTCTCTGGAAAGTTACAACCCCCCCCACTCCTAATTCTAACAGCAAGGAGTGCCCTTTATTTCTCTGCAATACAAGGCTTCTGTTTTTACTACTAAGTTAATAATGGTTGGCTTCTCTCATTTAGCTGGACCTTTTTGGAAGGTTTCTTTCTTGCTTGTTTGCTTTGCTTTTTTTTTTTACAGTTAACTGATTGACCTTCTAATTTTAGCACTGAAGGCTTATAATTAGAAATATTTCCATAGTTGTTTACAAACACCCCCACTTAGTCACTGCATGTGTCTGCAATTTTAGAAGGACTCTGTTATCACCTCTAGAGTGAGGTGAAAGGGCATTTCAGTTCTTTTTTAGTTATACACTTGATGGATATAAGGAGTGGGGGGGGAGGCACATGTACTATGAGGATTCTAGTGAGATTATGTGTGCCAAATCACCACCTTGCATATCTTTAATTTTGTTTTTACAGCTTATACTGTTTTGAAAATGGAAGGATGGCTATGAAATAGGTATGACTAAATGCTGGAAGGAACTGATATTTTAAGAGGGGAAGTTTCCTATAAACTGTAATTAGCTATGTTAACTATGTATAGATGCCAAAACTGTTTAAAATATACATTGGAGACACACATAATACTCTTCAGCTCATCTACCATGAAATTAAGTATATAGACCCTAACTTAAGTGTATTTGTGCATAGTGTGTTAAGGAATGTAAATTTTCACCTATATTATTCTGGAATGCAAGGATTGATAGTTTTCTCCCAAATGTGAAGGACAACAAAGGTTTATGTGAAGTATTTTCCTAGTAGTGACACCCTGTGAAGTATTTTGGGGAATTATTTTATACAGAAATGCATGTTATTTTTGTGTGTGCAGAGAACACTTTTCTGTGGGGGGGAAAAGTATATTGTGTAATAAAAGTTTCTTCTGCAGAAAATAGGTTCGATGCACAAGAAATGTTTTCTGTCCAGAAAATCCACATATATTCCTCTGCAGTGTAGTTCTCCAGAACATACAGTATCACAAAGCACTGAAACTGAGAGTAAACTGCAGAAATCTCATTGTGGCTTACTCTTCCTGACAGGGTTTTACAAGTGTCAGAAAACTGTTTTCTCTATAAGGGAACAAATAAAAATGCATATTCTTTCCATCCCTAGTATGTGTGCTATTTTATCTTTCTATAAAATGAAATAATTATTTTGGACAGACTCCTGTGGTATTACTTTAGGAGAGGGGGCATGACAGAGCACCTGCTTTTTAATGTAAAATGACTTGGACTGAGTTGCTAGCATTATCAGTTAAAAGGATCTCCAGTGAAAAGCTTGTATGCAGGACTGGCAAAGACCTTAGAAGAATCACAGTCAGAATGTGTAATAATGAATTATATGGACCAGTGGCCTGACACTGTATAATGAGTTCCATGTTTTTTATAGTGCGGTCCACAAATGCCACAAATGCTGATTGTCCTTTATAGCTTTTCTCCTCCTGCTCCTTTCATGTCCTTGTTTCTGTTACCTGGGGGCCTTCAAAACCTAGACTAACTGTTGAAGAAACTCCCATCCTTATTTCAGAGCTTGGAAGAACTAGTTCCAAACAACTAGTTACTTGTGATCAGTTAGTTTTACTGTACAACAATTAAGCAATAACTAAGTTACATTACTATTGTTCTGGGAAATGGTGGGTACTTTGTCTGACTTTATGCTGCATTTTGACAGTGCTATAAAAGCAATGAGATTTCCAAAGAGGCTCATCTCATACCAGATTCAAAGATAACTTGCTATTAGCTAGCTAGCAAACAAAGTTGTGAAAGTAAATTTGAGTGGCATAGTTAAGAATGCATAGAACTGGGGCCAGCAACAGCTAATGATGGCCTGTTCCACCAAGTCAAAGTGCACAGTACACAAAGCCAGCCAAATTGTTTGGTTTCATGAAGCAGAAATCAAGCACTTCATCATATCCCTGGCAGTAAGGCTGCTCTGATAATAAGCTAAACAACTAATAACTTGATTGGCTTTTTGGTTAACTAAACTTTTTTCCTGAGTCAGCCTCCTTACTCCACCTAATGGTTTGGCAAACTTGCATGCTATACAGAATATTGCAGTCTTATGTATATGACAATATGGTACACATATAATTAATCTGGTCGGCACAAAGCCACATATGTACCCAGGGAAGAGGAGATGGGATGAGAGGTGCAAGGAGGCATGTTTGCTTCTGGATCGAATATATGTATATTTTTTAGTTATGTTTCTCTGCCTCCAGTCTGGAAGGGTACTGTATGCAAATTATTACCCCTGCAATCACATTTATTTGCACAGCTAATTTTTTACAGGTTTGTATACTCACCTAGTATGGGAGGACCTGAATAACCACTTAACACAAGATGTTCACAAGCCATGGACTAGAGAAAAAATATTAATTAAAATGAATGGGATGTCTCCAAATGAATGAGAAAGTATCTGATTTATACTTATTTTAGCAATTGTTATGTCTTTTGTAATTTCTGTATTTTATGCAAGCCCTAAAAGTTGTTGGAATGCTTGAGTCACACACACGTTATAAATATGTTGCTTCATACGCTTGAGTCCAGAAGGGAATGGTGGATACAGCTGAGAATAAAACCAGTATATTGTTATTAAGTGGCTTCATAAGGTCACTTTTTGTTTTTATTCATAGTTGAATGTCCTGTTAACTATCAGTACCAAGGTAAAATTTGTACTAGTATAATAGCAAGTTGCTTTCTCATGTAAACTACAGTTCTCCTTTGTGTTGATTCATTTCCTTTCCCCCATCAAATACAGATATGATGGCAGAGTTAAAGCAAAAATTAAACAATTCTATGTATTGTGAGTATGGATGTAATTTCACTAAGCTTCTTCTCAAAAGAAACAATGAGTAACTTTAGCATTTTTTCCCCTCTGAGAGAACATCTTCAAAAATCAGTTTTTGAAACCTATTCAAAAACGTATCTGGGAACTTATTCTATGCAAAATTTGCATGTGCTTTTTTTCCATAGAAAACAGAAAATGCTGTTTCCTGTGCAAAACAACCGTGTGAGAATTTTGAGCAGAATAAGTTCTGAACTATGAAGATTGTCTTCTGTCCCAGGTTCTTCTCATAGGATTTCTTGACATTTGAAAGACTTGTTTCTCAACCATTTATGGAATATTTTAGAATGTTCTTTCTATCCTTAACTGTGAGGTAGAAATGACTGAAAGAGGCATGTTCATTATTAGCTTTTAAAGTGTTATGGGCATCTGCAACCAACATTTATTTTTCTTCTTAAATTTTGTATCTTTGTAACTATTACAGCATAATTCATTAATTTCAAAAGATGACATCACAAAGTGCTTGAGCAACCACTCATTTTCTCTGCATGATCATGTAACCCCATTGGATGGATTGCAGAATTCTGTTTCCTTTAAGCAGTATCACCTCCTTGACTCCAATAAGCTGCTCACACAATGTGAATTTTCCAGTTTTTGAGAAGTTGGCAAAAAGAGAGCTCTTTTAAACACATTCCTCTAGGACCAATCTCAGGTACAGGTATTTCTTGTTGTACAGACCAGGAGTTAGGAAAGTGTACTTTCCTAACAGGTATTGCCACTTGTCATAAAGTGAGTTTTATAATACTGAATATTACAAAACACATTATATAAGTTGAAAACTACAACTGGGCTGTGTGTCAGTTTCATTTCCTCAGTGGTCCTCTATTCACCAAGCTCATCATTTGGCTTTAATTAATTAAAAAATATATAATTTGAAAAAACTGAAAGCCAATCATAGAATCATAGAATTGCAGAGTTAGAAGAGACCACGAGGGCCATCCAGTCCAACCCCCTATACAGCACTATATACAAGTGCTGGTATATTCAAGTCCGGACACGTCCATGTCAAAAGATTTTACCCAATATGATCTATGCTACATCTTCTCAAAGGTGGCTTTCCTGTTCATTAAATATGCCATTTAAATCATAAAGTGACACTCAGCCTTGTAAGGTGAGATTTACCTGTTAGGAAAGTACACTTTAGGAAAGGCTGACTACCCCCTTTCCTTTCACCCAAGCCATTTCTCATGATGTGATTTAGCAAGGAATTATTTCCTGATAGAGTTTCAGGCTTTTCTCTTCCAGTAAGTTATGTGAGCGTATCTTTCTGAACATTCATTTCCCAAATAATGAATTAAAATAAGGACATTTTTCATGGAACAGTTTTAAAAGAGAACCAATAATCATTTTTTTCTTATTATTTTATGCCCTGTGATTTTTCACCACCCCCACCAGCTGGTTAATCAAGCAAAAGCTGAACACTTCATTAGCTGGAACATGTTTGCCCATGGGCATTTCGATAGTAAATTAGTTCTTTCTATTTATGCAGGTAAGTCATAGCCAAAAGTCTTTAAGGTACGAAAGGAATTAATCCCTTTCACTGAGTTATCAAGTGAGTGCAACTTTAACTAAGGGTACTTAGTGGTATCATATTAATTTTAAATTATGAAAGAAGGATCATTCTCAGGAATGTGAAAAATAAAAACTCTATTTGAGATACCTAGTTTTGTCTGTATTTTGCTGGATTCCGTTCCTTTAAGAAATATCTCTAGAAGTGTATTGCCTGTCTTTGTACATTCTGCTGACCCTTAGATTTTGGTTATATTACTAGCTTTTAACCATTAATTAAAAATATGTGGCTTATAGATGCTTACTTGAACTTGACAATGCAATCTGAAATAATAAAGTAGTTTTGACTGAGTTTAGCTCTGAAGTCAGTGGCAATTCAGAGCTATTTGTATACCACAGAGTTTCCTGTAGTCTGTGTTACTGGAAAACTACATGGAATTGAAGTCATGTGGAAAGTACATTTAATGTAAGTGCACATCATAAACATTTTAGTTGCTTGTAAAACATTTTTCAGAGGGGTGCTGTGTTTTTCTCTTGAAGCAAAAACAAGAAGAGTTGCAGTACATCTTTGCTACAACAAAGTTACTATGACATATTTTTGTGTGGACTAAATTCCACCTTATCAGCTGACAAATGAATACAAACATGGGCAAGAAGATAGGAGAAAGTATGATTCTCCTAGCCTGACCTTTTACTCTTTATGTCCTGGACACTCATAGTTTCAACTAATCTTAAAGTTTCAGGGTTACAGCTTATGAGTATATTTGTTTTGCTTCCCATTAATGATAATAGAAGTTTGTGCATGTATATGTTTCTTGAATAGCTTCAAGATGATTAATCCTAGACACCTAAATTTGGCATGGATGCTAAAGAATCCCAAGAATATGCTTCTCAGAACCCTATTACACTACACTGTTACACCACTAATATTCCACTTTAATTGCCATGGCAACAACACATGGAATCCTGGGATTTGCAGTTCAGAGAGGAGCATTAAGAATTCTCAGTCAGTGAGCTCTAGTGCCTACCCATATTATGAACTCCAGGATTCCACAGAATGTTGTCATGGCAGTTAAAGTGGAATATAGTGTTAAAACAGTATAGTGTGATACAGCCCTCAGATTTAGTTTGTTGGAGCCTGCTGTATGATCTAAAGTCAACAGATGCTAGACCTTCTCCAAGCAGAGACAAGCCTGGGAAATTCATTACTCTATGGAGATTTTCAAATGGCCCAAATGCCCCATTCCTGCTCTGCAAGCCCCTCTCCCATTCCTGCCACAGAATGAAGGTAAGATGTTCAAACACTTACCTTAATCCCGTGGTAGGAACATCCTCCCTCTCCCCTTGGCTTCACTGCTGTAAAAGCAGCTGCCATAAAGCTGCTTTATAGCAGTGAAGCCAAATCCCACTAATTCTCACTGTCAAAAAAGGAAAGGAAGCAAAAAATAAAAAATACAAATTACCTGGGGAGGGGGGAAAAGGTTCAACTTACCTGGGGGTGTCCCATTCCTGGCTTCCTGGGTCCAGAATGGACCTCCCTCCCATGACTGCCATCACAGGAGAGGAATGGGACACCTTTCAGACCACCCATGATTCTGTGACAGAAATGGAACGGTGGTCCAAAAATGATGTTTCCCCATGATGAAAATATCATGGGGAAATCTGGAATAGGGATGGGGGAGATATGGAAAAGGGTCAACGTTTTCTGAAAACTTTTTTCCAACCCTGTTCCGTGTCTCCCATGGATTTAAATGCGGGTCTGAAAATCTTCTCTAAGTCCTCTAGGTAGCTTGAGTACTCGTTTCCTCTGCAGGGCACAGAGAGAGAGAGAGAGAGAGAGAGAGAGAGAGAGACTCTTGATAACTGGTAAAGCTGGGGGTGAAAGTAAGTAGAGAGAAAGTCTAAATGAGCATTGAGGCGAAAGAGAAAAAAGACCATCAAGGAAGAAGAAAAAGGGGGAAAAGAAAGAACTTCTTTCAGTAATTTTCTGAGATCTACTGTTGGAGCTATTTGTCATGTCTCATATTTGGCCCAAGCTCTGTGGCCACTCATGGTTTGTAGAACATTTTACCTGAACAGGTACTATTGAAATGAAAGGCAGTTTATACCTATTTACCTATTTTAAATAAAATTCATTTGACCTCTTCTCTGGCTGTTTCTTGTCACATAATTAGAACTTTTTTTGTTCTTGAGGCCTTTGACCTTATTTGGATTACTTCCATCTAATGCTTTTAGTCTGCTTTTATTGTTTTTAGCTTAAAAGTGAATTTAATATTTTTATTAGACCCAGCTAGTTGAATATCACCAAGTAAAGTCTAGCTCTTATATGGAAAAGGTGCCTTTATGATGTTGGGCCTTCTGTTCATGAGAAATGGTGTTGATATTTTAACTCTGTGAAATGTTAATACATTTTTAAAAGTAATATTTTGGAAATACAGTTGAGTTCCAGCTGAACTTAATAGCAGAGTTAAGAGCCCAGTAGATTTTAGGCTATCAGGCCTGTGGGTGGTAGCCTTTTATCTGATATCATGATTATTGGAGCAGGTGGAACATTTGCTTTATATAAAAAGACATCATTTCTAGTTTAATGCTGCAGTTTCAGATACCCTCTTACAGTTTATGTTCCTGTTTGCAGTGCCAGCATTTATCCTTTGCCTTTCATTCTCGGCAACATAATTATACTGGTAAATAGGAGCAATTAAGTCTTCAGCATAATGAAAACTAGAGATAGATGAAACTTGTCCATCTCAATTCAGGTTGGGTGTGTTCTTCCAAAGTCTTTTCAAATACCTTTCTCTGAAATACTTCCAGTACTTTCTAGGAGTGGTGAATGAGGCTGAGGGGAGGATACAAAAAAGTGGTGTGGTCCTGGAGTGCCTAACTCCACTAGGTATTAAAAGTCTTGCCAGTACCAGAGCTTGGAAGTAAATCACTAATAATAAATAATTATTTGTAATTTCTTCCTTCCCCTAATAACTACAGTATAAGTATGTTACATTAAAAATATAAATAACACGGTGACCAATAACCTTACTCCTTTTTCAGGTTTTTGTTTTACTTCCATAGTTATAGGGAGGTAGACTTTATCAGACCACACACCCCCATTAATTTTTTTTTTGCTGGTGTATTTTGCTGCCTTTTTATGCTGGCAAAAGAACCCCCTACTGGACCAACGTTTAGCAGCATCAATGAAGCATCCCCAACATAAATGGAGCATGAACGGAGCTCCATTCACTTCATGGTTCAAGATCTCACCAATTCTCATGAGAAGCTAGCATGGGAAATTCAAAAATTAAGGTAAAATAAAGACATAAAATGTAGACACAAGCACAGGAGCACACTTTAAAAGTCCCAAGTGAACCAGGGAGGTTAAAAAAAAAAGAGAGAGTGTCTCCTACCTGGCTGTCCCGATCTCACCTGGACGTGTTCTGCCAATTGATGCTGTATTCACTCAGCACAATGGCGCAAAGTTTCAAACATTTGCAGTGCCGGCAACAAAGCGCCATGTCAGATCTATTGACGGCTTGGGATATCAATAAAAAAGTATGCCGTATTAACAGCACATTATCATGAAAGGACAATGTCGTCTGGTATGCGTGCCCTTTCATGATCATTAGGCGTCCTTATGATGCCATTTTGCCTGGTCTGATAAAGTCTGTAGTTTCACTAAATGGTGGAAGGGGAATATTATCTTATTTAAGTATTGACTCATGCCTTCTCTTTGTTTGCTGCCTTATACTCTGTTGAAACTTTGATGAGATGGGTAGGAGGAGAGCTACATCACTAATGAAACCCAATTTTATAAGTGGAGCTTCATGCTGATTTTTATGTTTACACTTTATACATCTGGGATATGGTAAGTTGCCCCTTCTGGCTACCCCTATAAAACATCTGTTTGGAATTAAAAATAAATGGAACTCCCATTTGTTTTTTAAAAGTGTGAGGCTCTCCTTGTAATCCTAGACTGCTTGTTGTTGTTGTTGTTGTTGTTGTGTGCCTTCAAGTCATTTCAAACTTACAGCAATCCCAAGGCTGTATCACAGGGTTTTCTTGGGGGTTCAGAGGGGGTTTGCCATTATCTTCCTCTGAGGCTGAGAGAGTATGACTTGCCCAGAGTCACCCAGTGGGTTTCCATTGCTGAGTGGGGATTTGAAACCTGGTTCCAGAGTTGTAGTGTAACACTCAAACAACATGGAAGTAAATCCTATTCAGCCCCCATTGTGGTTTATTTAAAGATCCACATATGTGCATTGTTAGGCTACCATCTCATCAGAAATTGTTGTTTTATTTCTTATCAAACTGAAATTTTGTCTTGCTCCAGACATTTAAACTTCATTTTAGTCAAGCAAGTAGAAGAGGTCCTCCCCTTTTGACAGAACCTTTTTTTGTCCAGCCATAAGAAAACATTTTTGCATGAAAATATTTGTATTAACCAAGTCATCCATACTTCACCATAGGCTGTTTGAGTGTAACAGTATGTTACAGTCTGCAAAGTTAATGCAGTTAATATTCAACTGAACTTTTTTGGGGGGTGGGGGCTGCTAATCCCTTAGGCAGGCTTAGTAGAAAGGGCAAATATATTTATAGCTCTTTGAATCAGACTGCATCAAGTGAACAACAGTATGTGTTATACATCAAATGTACAATTTCAGCAAAGCTCAGTGTAAAGCAAGCTTTTAATAGTACTTAAATTGCTGAGGTATCCTGTCTCTATCAGAAAGAGCTGCTGTTTCAGTTGACAACATGTTGGTTAAAATGGGTTGATTTAAAAGGTCTTGAGCTTCTTTCTTTGTTTCTGGTGATACATCTTTCTCTTCCTCTCCCCCCACCCTTTTTTTGGTAAATTGAATGGTTTATCGACTTCTTAATTAGCAGCTAACTATATCTTAAATCTCAACCATTTTTATTATTCCCTAATAGTATTTTGGTGGATTCTGTTGAGCAGGGTTTAGTTGTAAATGTATTTTTTAAAAAAATGTGGCTTGTTGATTCTGTAGGATCAAAGCCATAGGGAAATAATGGTAACTGACATTAGACCCTGAGGGGGATGTTTTGTGGTTGGTGGAGTTCAATACAGGTTATTGCTCTCCACTGGTGGTCACATGGGGTAGGAATTTTTCCTCACCCATTGCAGGAGAGAAGAGAACATGATACTTAGGAAGATAGGAAACTATCATAGTTATATTAGTAGCAAAGAGATCTACTTTAAATGATAAAACATTCATTCTCCCTCAAAAGAGTATTTTTATTTCAATAAATATTTTTGGGTTTTTAAAAAGTTTGTTTTGATTGTGATAAAAATTAACTGCAAAAGGTACCATGCTACTAAAAAAGACGAGTTTGCATTAATGACAGTGTTGTGGAAGGTAGTGTTTATCTGCAAGTAGTGAATTTATTCTTTATTCCTTAGGATCACCCAGTGTCTCTTTTCCCTCCAGTAGTGTTTTACCTTTGACAGGTCTTTTAGGCAAGGTAAGTATTTTAACACTTTGAGCTCCAGTGAGAGCGATTGTGAACTGACTCTTGTGTGCATAGGACTAAATCCAATTGCTAGCCCTAAGTGGAGTTGGCCCATTAAATCAATGGAGTTTGCTTACATTTTGACTTGCCAGTTTCTGATTAATTCAGTGCAATTCTGTGAAGGCTGGGAGTACCCAAGGCCATCCTACTTATTTCATAGCTGGTGGAAATTTGACTCAGGGTATTGTGTGAGCCTAGTAAGATTTCTTTAACCACTACACCACACTGGTTATACTCACATGGATCATTAAAATAAAACAGTCCACAAAAGAGTGACATCTTTATTGGTCAATCTAGAGGAACAAAACACATCATGCAAATTTTTGAAGCTCCACAGGCTTCATCATCATGCAAATTATATTAAAAAATCATACAGGAGAGAGAAAAAAGCTGATGATTAAAGTCTCAGGCCTACAGCTTATATCAGATGTCTCTGTTGTTGCTCAGTTGGTATTGAGGGACCTCCATGGATCATTAAAGTAAGATTTTGGAAATTCCTGCCTAAGTGTGAATGAGCTACATGTTGGTGCATGAAGCCTAATGGCTCCTGCCTGGTTTCTTCTGCTAGTGTGGCTAAAAAAATTGTTTGTTTAGCATGTTGTCTGAACTAAGGATTCACAAGCAAAGAACGAACCCTAAGTTATGATTTTAGTCTGTTGAGCAACAAGATATGAACCCCAGTTTAGACAACACATTAAAGAAACCATTCCTAGTCTGTTTGTCAGCATGAAGCTCACTCACAATAAGCCAGTTATCCAAAATCTTATCTCATCCTTCTAGGCAAAAATAAATAGTACATTTACAGATTTAGCTTTTTACTTTCTCATAGGTGCTTCCATCAGCAGCCATTCCACCTAGCTACTCTAACAGAGCTTTGATTTGCCAGTTGATATTTTAGAGACCACAGTTCCACAGTTGCGGCCTTTGTGTCAAAGCTCCCCCTCTCCTTTCCTTAGACTGGGGTTTGAATTGCTATGGACAGTACTTGTATTGGTGTGGGTTTACTCACAGGGTTAGCATGCCCAATAAATATTAATAAGGGAAATAATTCATGAGGAGTCTGGGTTTGATAAACAAAACATAAAGATTGGTTTATTGCATAAACAGTATAACAGAAATGCTTTGAACTTTGTCTCCAACTTGGTTAACTTCAAACAGTTTGATAGTACCACTCTGTGGTGACCATGAACTCCAGAATTTGCCAGACTCAATAACAAGTTAATAGGTTCTTTCTTTCCTCTCACTCTATATTCCAATTAGCCTCTATTTCTCTCAACAATATTCCCACTGCACATACAGTCCCTCAGCTGCACTCACAACCATATATACATTCCAACACTCTCCTCATCACATCACATCTCCCTCTCTTCCCTCTCAACTGTCATCCACCTCTTCACTCTAGGAGACCCCTCCCATACCAGTTTCCTGCCACAAGATTGGCCCCTTCATGCTTTCAGCTGATTCACTCATCAGACACTTATCACAAGCTCTCCATAGCTCCTTCTCTACTACACCTATTTCTTTGACACCTAACTTTGTGTATTTTCATTTTTTCACTTCCCCCCCTCATCCTTCTCCTTTGTATTCTTTCTATTAAACCAAAGACAATTATTTTAAACTGCGTACCACTGTGAATGCATTCACAAAGAGTTGATATATTATTGTGATAAATTAACAGCAATAAGAGCATGATAGTTAAATGACAACACAGTATGTCATTAGTTCCGAGTATAGGAGTGCATACAATATGCTTGCACAACTTAGGAACCTTTATGATAATGTGCCAAAGAGTTAGATAAACTTCCTGATTTTTCTGCTTCCCAGGATTTCAAAAGCAGGAGTTGTCAAGCACCTAGCAAACCTTGATAGATGGCTGGTGATCTGTATTTTTGGCTCAACTGCAAAGAGTATATTCTAGGCCCATTTTAAATTTTTCTGCTTGCAAAAGATTTATTATCCTGGCCATGTAAACCTTAAAATAATAATAATAATAATTATTATTATTATTAATGCACTTATCTAAGTGAAATTATTTTGCATATCTGTGTATATGTACACTTACACACATGCGGATATGCATTTAGGTATATAATCTCCAGCTCTCCAGTACAGAGGGCCCTTGGTATCCATTGGGGTTTGGTTCTAGGACCCTGTGGTGGATACCAAAATCTGTGGATGCTCAAATCCCATTATATACAATGGCATAGTAAAATGGTGTCCCTTATATAAAATGGCAAAATCAAGGTTTGTTTCTTCGAATGTTTTTTTTTTTAAATATTTTCAAGGCATGGGTGGTGGAATTTGTGAATGCCAAATCCATGGATACAGAGGGCTGACTGTACTGGCAAAGATTTACCTATAAAACCAGTCAACTACAGTTAATCATCAGTTATGCTAGTTTTAATTTCCTTCAAAATATGGGATACTGGCTACTAATTTCACTGTGGAGATTATTTATTGAGAAGTAACTCTAATGTTTCCAATGGGGTCTACTCCCATGTGTCTGTGCATAGGAGACTATCCTTTGTTTATCCTTTTCAACATATTGCTGTTTCCATTTGGTGGGGAGAACTCTTTGGGGTATTATTGAATATGGCAGACACTGAGCTGCTGTCCAATTCTAAGCACATTTACTCAGAATTAAATCAATTGGAATAGAATTGTATAATCTTAGAGTTTGAAAGGATCACAATGGCCATCTAGTTGAACCCCCTGCCTTGTGGGAACTAAACTGCAACTAAAGCACTCCTGAAAGATGCCACACAACCTCTGTTTAAAGACCTCCAAAGTTGGTGAGTCCACCATCCTCCTAGGTAGTCCATTCCACTGTTGAACAGCTCTTATAGTAATTTACACAGAGACTTACTCAGGTAAGGGTTACTGGATTTTAGGCATAGCATTGTCTTTTGGTTTATCAGTCTGGTTCTGGCCCTGTCATTATGCTCTTAAGCTTTCTGTATGTAATAGAATATAATGAAGAACTGCTACCGATGGGCTACAGTTCTTGATACTAATTTGCTTTGCTGTGTCTATATGCATACAAGCAGCTTGCTGTCTGTACATGTAAATCTTTGTGTAACCATTTCTGGAAGTGATTTATTTAAGCTTTTAGGTTTTCTGAAAAAACAAAACCTGTAGATTGTTAATTAATACAGGGCAGGATAACATGAGCATTCAGTCTGCCTGCCTTTTTTTTTTTTTTGCATCACTTTTGGCACAGCACAAGCCAACATGAAAACTTGCCGTCATTGTAAAATTTAGGACAGCTGGGATGCTTTGCAGTGAGGACTTTTGGCTCCACAGTTCAAATAATCACAATAGCAGCTCAATTTAGCCCTTGGCTGGGTAGATTTGGCAGGGAACAATGAAAAATAATTATTTCATGGCCTGCTTATTTGTCCCTTAAAAAAAATTCTGACCTAGTCAGACTTATGTAAACATAGTGCCATATGTAGGGATGCAGAACACTGCAGCATTTCCCCATTTAGAAAACTTTTCTATTTACCCTTAGACTATTTTTAGAAATCTCTTTGGGATGTACAAATATGGACTGACAATGTCAGAAATTGAACCCCCAGCAGTCTTGGTAATGCCTTTTTTATCTATAAGCCAGGAACTTCATTTTCCAAACATGCTTGTTTAGCATTGCAACTTTTTTTACTAGGGCAGTAGAAAGAGTGACAATAGAAGTCAATTTCACCACTGTTGAGTATTTACTCTGCTTAAGGTGAGGACATCCCTCAAACAGTTTTGTCTGAATTTAAGTCTAGGTCATCAGCTACAAAGGAGAACAAGGACAGTTACACACAAGAGAGATTTGAGCAGATGCAGTTTATCATCCCAGCACAGAACTTAGAAAGGTTACTTTTAAAGACTATAATGCTCATAGTAACTAGGCCAGCCTGGCCAGTGGCCAGCCTGACTTGGGGGGATTATGAGAGGTGATTGCCTAAGGACTTTTTCGGACGCTGAAAAATAACGCAAGCAGCCTCGTCAGCTTGCGAGGCTGCTGCGCTGCAAAGCGTCAGTTTCGGATGATGCTCGCCCCTGCCGGTACTGTTGCGGTACCGCGGGGAGAGTCTTTCGTGATTAAAAATCAAGGAAATATGACGCTCAACTCTCCCCACGGTACCCCAACAGTACCGGCAGGGGCGAGCGTCATCCGAAACTGACGCTTTGCAGTGCAGCAGCCTCACAAGCTGACGAGGCTGCTTGAGTTACTTCTTAAACGTCTGAAAAAGTCCTTAGTAGTCAGTAGTTCTGTGCAGAGATGACAGACTTCCTGAAATTTTTCCTTCTAAACAAGGATGACAAGTCCTAGGTGCCTTGTCTTCTACTCTGTCTTCACATCTGATCCCCCTAGTGCTGGTGCTTGATTTAACGGTGCTTTAGCAGTTATGATAATCATCAGAGGATTGAGAAAATAGTCTCAGGACAAATGTTGAAACTCTCTGAGAGCTTTTGGGGACTAAATTCTTTTCAGCTTTGAAAAGGATGAGTGGGAAATAAGTGAAATGCATTAAACATTTTGTAGTCTTCAGCCCCTTTCATGGCATATCTTAAAACAGAGAACAGCTGAGAGTGAAAACAATCAGCTTTAACATGCGAATGGAGAGTATAAATGCGAATAATATTACTAAACTGACATGAGTTTTTTTATATGTAAGTTTTTTTTAAAAAAATTGGAATGCAAATTAGATACAAAATGTTCTTACCCTCCTGCTCTAGAACACCCATGCATACCCTCCAACATTTCACATATGAAAACCGGGACATGAGTGGCCAAGCAACATCATAGCATGGTCAAGATGGCAAAAGTTGTTAATGAGGAAGAACAGACATGCTGGGGGGGGCTGCAGCTATTTGTCTTTGCCTGACCATTCTGGGAAGGGCATGATTCCACCCCCTCCTCTCCTCTCCCTGCTGCTGAGTTAATTGAGTGCAAACTACGTGTGCACTTGGAAAACCATTTGCAGCCATTGAAATAATCTTGGCCCCCACAGCAGCAATGGTGATGGCAGGATGGGGGGAACCGAGGAAGGGAGAAGAGGGTGAGAGAACCCTCCCCCCTTTCTTGACCCCACAGCAGTGATGGCAGTGATGGCAGATTGGGGGGGGGACTGAGGAAGGGAGAAGAGAATAAGAGAGCCTTCCCCATTTCCTTGTCATGCGGTGGCAGCAGCAGCAGTGGCAGCCAGACGTATGTATAACCCATGTATGCAGAGTTGCACAAACATGCACATCATTTGAACCTAACATAAAAGGAGGAGGACCTCCCTGTTCTTTAATTCTTTGTCCCCAAATTTTCAGCAGCACTTAAAACATCCAAATCTTCTTGTGATCATCACAACAGTCTTGTTTTTAGTGAATGTTACTTTTTCTCAAAGTGTCATTAAAAAAAAAGAAAAGGAAAGGAAAATCAGCAGTCATGTCATGCATTGGGATGAATTCCTAAATGTAAATGAGATTCTTGCTGTAATTTATTTACATTTGTTTTCAGCACAACAAATGAGACATCACGTAGCTCCATAATTTCCCATGACCGAGTCACCAGCATGCAGTGTGTAATTTACCATGATTTAAGATGCTTATTGGCAGGTTCTTGCAGGAGCACCTAGTGGCTTTTAAAAAAAGAATACTTTCTCATGACTCTCTTTAGTCATTTCATCCCACATAATCTAAGATCCCCATCTGGTTTATTGTAAAGATTAAACTTAATAAATGTCTTTTATTGGTACTAGTCTTTGTTCATTAGAACTAAGGCAAACTAATAATTTAGGCTGGTTTTGTGGATGTCCTAGAATTTGCTTAGCCATTGAGGCCCCCTCTTGATGTGCCTTCTCTGACAAATGTTTAACTGCTGAAAACTAGCAAAGGACCTGTTCTGTCACAGCATTCAGGTTATGGAATGATCTTCTCAGAGAGTTTTGGCTGGGCCCTTCACTGCCACTTTTAAGCAATCATTGAAAATTTTAGTGGATGGTGGTGTTTTTTCCAGTTAACTTTCCTTTGACTGCTTTTAAAATGCAGCAGGCAACATTGGTGCATTGTGATATACCAGGAATAGCATCATATTACTTTCTGTTAACATTTTGAGTAGACTTTCAGCCAGAGAAGTATTTGGGGAAGATTGGTGGGTTCTGGGGCATCTCAACTGCCCTGTTGTGTGAGTTTTCTTGTGTTTTCGATGAAAATCACCCTGTTGTTGTTGTTGTTGTTGTTTTGTTTTGTTTTGTTTTAATGGGGGTTTGGCAGGGAAATTTCAAGGGACTTTGGGGGCTTCAAAAATTTGGTCCAGGGTTTGCATGCAGCTCTTGGATTGTACTTTTTCCAGGCCTGGTTCATAATGAATCAATAAACATTTCCACTATACCAAGGTATGCAAACGTGGCCCTCCAGATGTTTTTGGCTGCAGCTGCCATAAATCCTCACCATTGATTGTGCTGGCTAGATGTGATGGAAGATGTAGGCCAAAACCTCTGGAGGGCTACAGTTGCCCATTGCTGCCCTACTTCAACTAGAATGTTGTTTTTGAGCTGGTAGTGAGGGATAGGACATAATGCATCTCATGATAATACACTCACAGCACAAGTCAAAGCAGTTTGAATGAACTTACAGGATTCTCCCATATTTTACTCCCCCTGTAAACCCTAGAAGTGAATGTAGAAATGTAGAAAGAAACTACTGTACTCATTTCCAACAAATCCATTCTAAGCGTTGGAGCTACATTTTTTGGGTGCCGAAATTTAAGTACAGTTGTACTCTTGTAGTGATAGAGTTCAAGTAGATTTATAAGATCAAACCACTGGAAATATATGTTGTAAAATGTATATAAGCATTGACTTTATGTTCTGAGGGAATAAATATAAATCTGTAACTTGTAATAACACAAAGAACAAAACACTGCCTTATTTTTGGTGAACATGAACTGCGGATGATGCTCAGATAATTTTAGTGCAGATTCTGAGCAATTGCTTTTGGGTGCCTAGCCTTGCTCAGCATTAGGCAAGCATCAGTCCTTTTCATGCTAAGGGCCAGTATGTCTTCTGATTATTTACAGAGCTGTAGTTAAACTGTAGAAATTCTAAAGACAAGAGTGTGCTGTAAACAAATTATTTGTCCGAAAAGCTTTTAGAACATACCTTCGCTGTTTCATACATGTTTTGAATAAGATTTTAAAAGAGGTAGCTTAAACTTGGCCTGGGATCATAACTAGGGGTTCATCTAGATGAGGCAAATATATTGGCAAGTTGTGATATTTGTTTCTTTGGTTCTTTTTTTCTAAAAAATTGGAAAAAAGTTTTTGTTATTCCAGACTATTTTTTGGCAAATCCTAGCACCAGCTAGGCAAAGTGTTCTGGTGCTAGGCAAATCCTAGCACCAGAACACTTTGTTCCCATTGACAAGTGGATTTTTTAAAAAATTCCCAGGCATATTTGAACAAAAATTCTCCTCTTGTTTTAATTCTTCAAGAGTTACAGTGAATCAGTGCATCAGTGAAACTGCATGTTTGGGCTAATGGTAATAATTTTTTAAAAAGAATTCAGAGATGACCAAAACTACCCTTCAGACCATAGAACTACACCAACAATGCATGCCCTGTTTTCTTTTTCTTTTATCTTTAAAAAAAAATTGGAAAAACCTAACTGGCAAAACCCAGTAAAATCCAAAGAGCAATATTGTTCGTGGGGTGGTCACAGGATAGAATCTAGAAAATCAGGAGTTGTATTAAGACTTTGGAGATTATCAGACGGGGACAAAAATAGTGTCCCAGTTTCACTACATTCTATTCCACCCGCCTCCTGACCCCATCCTGGCATGAGGACGAAATCTTTCAAACACCTACCTTTGCCACTTCTTTCCCTCTCTACACAGCCCAGGAGTGAATGCAGCTCTCCAGAACTGCATTCACTTCCTTGTGGGAAATTCCAGGCCATTCTTGCAAGAGGACGAGCACGGGGGGAAATTCAAAAATCAAAAGAAAAATACACTTTAAAAAAATGACAGCAAGCAGAAAAATACACTTTAAAATACCAAGTAACCCGGGGAGGGGGGGAAAAAAGGTGTCACTTACCTGGATGCCCAATCATACCCAGAAGTGTACTGGAACTTTTGCCTATACATCGTGCCAGTATAATGGGGCACCTTTTCTTTCACCCATCATTCCATCATAGAAATGGAACAGGCGATCTATTGATGGCTTAGCCTGTCAATAAAAAGAAATGATGCTGAACGGGACCAGCACAGGAGCATAGCGACACAGGAACAATGTCATATGAAAATCAAGCCCTTTAGCAATCTCCTGCTGTTTGTTTAACATCATATTTAGGTCATCCGATCATCTCCTTTATCAGACGGACAAATATGGCATCATAATGACATCACATAACCACAAAAGGGCAAGCAGGTCAGACGACATCACCATTTCGCAGTTATATCCTGTCAAAATCCTGTACCTTTTAATTGACGGCTTACGCTGTCAATAGATTCCCCCGTGCCGCTTTTGTGCTGACATTGCCGGCATGCAAAACCTCAGGCCATTTAACTCTCATTGATGCAGTGTGAGTGGCTGGTCTGATGCGAACACTTCCAGGTCAGATCGGGACATCCAGGTAAGTTTTGCTCTTTTTATGACCCTCCCCAGGTTACTTGGGACTTTTAAAATGTGCCTAAGTGCTTGGCGTTGCTTCTAAGTCTTTATTTGTGTTTTATTTTTAAATTTCCCATGCAATGACGTCTCATGGGGTTTTGAACAAGGAAGTGAACGGGGATCTATTTACTTCATCTTTATTGCTGGGGAGCCTTTTTCAGGAGAAAAAGGTAAGCGTGGTGGTGAATGTTCTTTTGCCGGCATAGAAATGATTTTGTAATTGAGAGTAAATGAAGGCTGTTCCAAGCAATACTTTCAGAATAGGCAAATGCTCCTTCAAGGTCATGTTTCACAACAAACCCTAGAAAATTGCCTATTGAAGAGTGCCTTTGACACTAAAAATGTTGTAAAATTTCCCATGTCCCTTTGGGCTGAGCTTTTGCTTTGAACTCTAAGATGCATGTTGGATAGGTGCAATTTATAATAGCTGCCCCATTTTTATATACTTCCTGTCTCTTCACTTGGTTACTCAGAGATATCAGGGAAATTGTGAATGTTTTCCTCTAAATAAATGTGCATACTATTTTGGCCTCAATCTCCATAATGGAATCATCCAGGCTTGTTTGCACAACTCCTCCGTTTTAGTGGTGCCAAAAGGATTACAATCCATTTTTGGACAATCCTGAGCATTCTATGTTTATAAGGTGATTACCAATAAAACACAAAACAGTTTGCCTGTATTTCTTCCCACCATGTCTGATATTCCTAGTAATAGGAACATCATGCCAAATGTATTGTTTTAGTAATTTTCCTTAGGAGTATTATCTGTTAAACATCACTATGTATACCTATAGAACCTGGTGTCCTACTCAACATTCTATTTAGGATTATGCATTTGATAACTGTTGGAGTTTTTGATGACTTGAGATGTGTCTATAAATATAATGGTGTGAAAACGCAAGTTAGGATTGAACAAAAAGCCCCCATAATGGGTTTCTGCTAACAACCCAGTCGTAAAGGAATATGTGCTAATCCTTTCTTCCAGCCCTGGGCATTTCCAGCAATAATTCAACCAAGCAATCAAGTGATCATTCCTCATTCCATACCCTACAGAAATCTATCCTCACACCCTCTCCTGTCCAGCCTATGAGGTTGTTGCAAGCCCATCATTGTTCTGTCTCTCTGCAATTAAAGCAGTCAGTTGAGTTCCAGTTTCTTTTGTCTATTCCATAGGAAAGCCATTACTCTGCTATAGCCTTGTATAGTTCGTAAGAATGTGTGTTGTGTATGTTAGTGTACCTCCTGTATTATTCCAATAAAATATGTTGTTTTACTTCAAGTGGAGCAACCTCTACAGTTAGTACTGGTATACATAGGTGAAAATATCTCTGAAGTTAGCCCACTCTCTCAGGAGTCCTGTTTGAGCTAATAATTCCCTTAACTACAGTAGATATTGGCATCTAACATACCCCCCTCACCTCTTAGGGTAACATCTTTCCCCAAAAAATCTGGGAAATATAGGTTGTGAAAGGCTGCTCAGAATTTTTATTGGATATCCTTAGGAATCCCCATGCTTACAGAGCTATCAAGAGATATTTCAGGAGAAGCAATGTCTACTCTACTAGTTCAAGTCTTCAATGGTAGTAATGATACACTCAAACTCTTCTAAATTTTGAAAACATTTCATATTACTCAAGTGCTTGTCTTCTGAAGTCCAATCCACATCATACTTATTGCTAGAATCAACACTCCAGTAGTAACAAAAAATAAAACCTTTTATCATCTATTGATTTGCCGTCTTCAAAAAAATGACAATATGCTATTTTTTGTCCAATTTCTCAATAACTAGGACCATTTATTGGTTTTTTTTTAGTTTTATTGTATTGCACAAGGATGTATTTTATGGCATTTTCTGAGAAATACCATATTGGGATACAGTAGGATTTTTTTGGCAAGCAAATTCTGAAATATTATACTCCATGTGAGGGCTATAAAATACCTGTCAAATCTGTAATAGTATCTTAATTCAAATTTAACTGGAGCCACCCTCTGGATGTTTGTTAACTTTACTATGTCTACTGTGATCATCTGAAGAGAGATAAAAGACAAAGAGTTAACTTTAGACAAGTATTTTAGTAGTTTGCTGAAAGATTCTTTATATAATCTTGCATTTTCAAAGAGGACTTTCTGTTAGCCACAAATAGAAAAGAACCTTCTTCATAGGAGGCAAGTATGATGTTGAGGAATAATGACAAATGCTCTCAACTGAGGTTTCTACCTAAACATGCATAGCTTTAGATTTTCCTTGTGTTTTTTTTCTGGGCTGTGAGGCCGTGTTCTGGAAGGGTTTACTTCTGACGTTTTGCCTGCATCTGTGGCTGGCATCCTCAGAGAATGGTTGGGTAGGTGTGTGTGTGGAGTTTATATGCTTTGAACCCCTGTTGGGGAGTATATGTAAATTTGTGTATTTCAATGGTTAGTTTCTGGGTATAGAAATGAAGGCTTGTTAGTGTCTGGCTAATGGTTGGTTAATGGGCCATTATCTGCTGGGAAGCCCCCTGTCCCTGGGTGGAATTCTTTTGTAAGTGTTGAGCTTTGATTCTCTTGTATTTCAAAACTGGGAGCCAGATTTTGTTTACTTTTAAGGTTTCTTCTTTCCTGTTGAAGTTGTCCAGATGTTTGTGGATTTCAGTAGCTTCTCTGTGCATTATGAAATGATAGTTGTTGGCCTGGTCTAGAATTTCTGTGTTTTCAAATAGCATTTTGTGTCCAGGTTGGTTTATAATGTGTTCTGCTATTGCTGATTTTTCTGGCTGGCCGAGTCTGCTGTGTCTCTCATGTTCCTTGATTCGTGTTTGCACACTGCGTTTAGTGGTCCCTATGTAAACTTGTCCACAGCTGCATGGTATGCGGTAAACTCCTGCAACTGTGAGGGGGTCTCTTTTGTCCTTTGCTGAACGTAGCATTTCTTGGAATTTTTTGGTTGGTCTATAGATTGTTTGGAGGTTGTGTTTCCTCATCAGTTTCCCTATTCTGTCTGTGACTTCTTTGATGTATGGTAAAAAATACCTTCTGTGATGTCCAGCCAGGACTGTTTGAATCTCCCCTGCATTTTCCTTCGTTTAGTTCATGCCTTAGTATGTCTGATCATAGGAATGTTTCATTGTATTAGAGTTGTGGGAGGAGCTGAAGAATTCCCCTGCATTTTTCCAGGTTTGGTTTGTCCCTTCCCAGCAAGCTCTGTTTAGCTAGAAGTTTCTTAGTTTTTTGCTCAGTCTTTGCTGTGAACTTGCAGGGAGCTGTTTTATTGGTGGGAAACAGGCCCAGACAGCCGGGAAGGGCATTTCTTACACCATTTAGCCAAATTAGTTACCAACAACAAATAAGTCAAAGGAATCAGGAGCTGAAAGACCCTGCACCAGCTCCACTGAGTGAGGAGATCAAACCAAGATCAAACCCAGAGAGATGGCACCCTGAAATTTGCTGAAACTCAAACTGTAAAGTACCTTTTATTTCAAGCTTTTAGAGCTGGGGAGGGAGAAAGCCCTTTACTTTTGTTCTTTGAAATAAACTTCCTCCTTTTTTGAACTTTATATTTAGTATCAGAGCCTTTTTGGGTAAAAGAGTTTGGTCTCACCAGGGTACTGGCATTGCACACCCAAATCTGCCACCACCTTTAGTTGGGTGTCTTCACACCTTCCCTTTGGGTGGCTGTTTTTCTTCTTCATTCCTGTGTTTTTTTCAACCATTAGCCAAACAGACACTAACGATCCTTGCATTTCTATACCCAGAAACTAACCATTCAATTACACAAATTTATATATACTCCCCAACAGGGGTTAACAGCATATAAACTCCACACACACACCTACCCAACCATTCTCTGAGGATGCTAGCCACAGATGCAGGTGAAACGTCAGAAAGAAACTTCCAGAACACAGCCTCACAGCCCGGGGAAAACCCAAGGAAACTCTATGGATGCCGGCCGTGAAAGCCTTCGACTTCACATGCATAGCTTTTCTATGGCTTCCAATCTCTTTGAACATTCTAGACTAGAACTAAGATGCCATGCAACTCATCCAGCTGAGGTAAATTACTCATACAAAGCTGCATCTCAGCTTTCCCAACATCTCTCCTTTAAGTTGGATTGCAGCAGACTATAAATTTGCTGCCGGAGCTCTCATAAAGCAGAATCTGCTTTGCTTTTCCTGCATAAAGGCCTATAGTGTGTGTGTGTGTGTTGTGTGTATTTGGGCCTACTGTTTGCCCTTCCAGTGATAGGGTGTAGGTCAACTTTCCAGTAGTCATAGGAACTACAGTATTTTTCCTTGGTCAGGTCAGTAGCTGATCACACAGAAAAAAGATCTGACCTCAAGGAGTTTTTTTTAAATAAGGAATTTGAAGTTTTTAAATAAGAAAGAATAGGGTATTGCAGGATTATTATGCCTTAAGTAGTTTCTGACTTATGGCAACCCTAAGGGGAACATATAAGTTAATGTCCATAGTCCATTTTTAGGTAGTCATTCTCTGCAGGGTTAAAAATAAGTGATGTACCTTTGGTGTATCCTGAAGCTGATATAACAATCAACTTTCTTGTGTTATTCAAGAAAGGAAAGGGGAGTAAGGGAGTGGTGAAGGAGGGAGGGAAAAGGGATACGAGAGGAGCAGAACAAATTGATTCCAGATACACCCACATATGGTATGTGGCCCATGAAAGACTATGGCTCTTCACATTTAAAAGGTCCCATGGCTAGATAGAAAACTAGGTATAAACAGAAAAAGAGGAAAAGGATCTATCTTAATATATTACAATCAAAACATGTTTGTTGTCAGCTTAGTACAAATGGTACTAATTTCAAAGCTTGGATTATCATTATATTGATGGGTTTTCCCTGACGTCTTATTGACATGATTCAGTCAGACTTTATATTATACCTTTTGATTGCTTTTGCTACATATCTCCTCACTATAAATGCAACCCCCTTTCTTAGATTTTCATTTCCTGAGTAAATGAAGCAGGAGACTGACTGACTGAATTTTGTGAGGCCAACAATTTGTTCATTGCAAAATATTTTTCAAGCAACCCAAAAATTATATAATTATCTAACTCAAACTGTCCCATTCTTGTCCACTCACTCCAAGTATTGCAGTGTTTATATGTTCCATTTCTTGTTTTACTATGCCTAGCTTCCCCTTTGCATATTCTATGTTCCTAGAATATGTGTTGAGCAGCTTCGGACTTTCACCTCTGAGCATGTCAAAAGCTGAATGTCCTTTTGGCTTGAGCTACTTGTAGTTGTCCTCTGTTGTATCCCAGTAGCTAATGGAGTGCCATCTGACCTGGGAATTTAATCTTCTGGCAATGTCTCTTCTTTCATGTTGGATTGTCTCATCATACTGTTTTTAATGGTGAAAGATCTTCAAAAGGAGGTTTACCATGCCTCTTCCTTCCGACTTTCTTTACTGTGGTAACATGTCTAAAAAATAAAATTCAGCTTACCTAGTTACATTTTTTTATACGTTGTCTATTAACTTATTCCTCCTAATTATCAAAACCTATAGCAATCATATTATTTTCTTTTTTCTTCAAAAAGACAATAAGCAGTTCCCAGTCTTTCAAAAATCTCCTGAAAGATTTTTTCTTAATCAGAGCAGATAGTTGGTCCATTTCCGTTAAGTCATTCAGTTTTAACAGCCAATTTTCTTTTGTTAGTATTGCTGAAGTCTTCCATCCTTGCCCACATAACAGTCTCACTGCTGTGGTCATGTTTCACAAGTCTTCCATAATCCTTCTCTAATTGTTTGTCTATTATACTCAGATGAAAAAGCCAAGGCTTAAACTGAATATTCAATTTCAAAATCTTCTCAAATCAAAGTATGAATTTTAATCCAGAACCTTTTAGTCTTTTCATGAGTCTCTCTCTTTGGCTTCCCTTCATAAACGAAGATTCAGGAAGGACTCATCCTGCGCTTTCTGCAAGCGTGCTGATAACTAAAAAGGCCAATCCGAGATAAACAAGTCCGGTTGCAGAAAGCACAGCAGAAGGTTTCCTTGGGTGATGTTTCTGGGTTGTGATTCTTTCTGTGTTGTCGTTTCTCTTCAAGACTTGTTCGCCGTGAGTTCTCAAATAAGGCTGCAGCATTGTGGATAGTGCATCTCCATGCCTCCCGATGTGAGGCCAGGGCAGACCATTGTTGGTGATCAATTTGGCCAAGCCTGAGATGTTACCACATATGATAAAGTGCCCCTACTTGCTGTTCACATTGAATCATATATCTGACATTGTGTGAAAGGAGCAATAATATGTATGTATTTGCAAAACGAAGTGTAACAAAGTGAAATCTGTTGTTTGTTCAGTTGTTGGGGCTTTGTTTGCTTTTTACCCAGACAACTAAATGTGACATTAAAATGATACTTTAATAATTTAATTCCTCCTGGTTGTGTAAATCTAGTGTAATTACAAGTGAGAGGCGAAAGTATATTTGGTATACAGCAGGTTAAGGAGAGTAGGGCTAACAAATGCAAAATTTGACATTTTAGATACAAGAAAAAATAAGCCCAAAATTGAATGTAGCATAAAAAGAAAAACAGAGTCATATATGTAACTAACTCCATGCTATTTATTGAAATATCACCACTGACCTTTACAGGAGTAGTGCTTCAATGTATAGTTATGCAGAGAAGGAAAGTAATGGCTCTTATAAAGGGAACATATGATTGAATTTAGATTCGTGGGAAGGTACATTTCAGAAGAGATGCCCTTCATTATCTGCGGAGCATATATATCTATAGTGGGGCTTATTTCACTGTGTTCCCTGGAAATTTGCTGCATCCATTTCTTTTCTTTTCTGAGTCTGAGCATAAATGTCTAAAGTATTTTAGTTACCACTACTGGGAAAATGTTTGTGGTTGATCATCCTGTTTATTTGGGACTTTATACAGTGCTTCTTGTTGAGATTACCAGTAAAATGTACTAGCACCACATCAGTCTGTATTAATAGTTTAATTCAAATATAATCAGCCACATATTTGTGTAGGATGAAGTAGAAAGAATG
Organism: Gambelia wislizenii; assembly: GCA_030847615.1. Lineage (NCBI taxonomy): Eukaryota > Metazoa > Chordata > Lepidosauria > Squamata > Crotaphytidae > Gambelia > Gambelia wislizenii. Next base: position 47,761,303 of record JAUMIR010000001.1, on the reverse strand, counting down.
GAGTAACATGCTACTGCTACCCTACTGTTACTTGTTTGTTTGTTTTTAAATTCTATGGTTGGATAAATTAATGTTTACTAGGTTTCTTAAGCATATGTGTTTAATCAAGTTTTGTTTGGCAGATGATAAATTTCCTGTGAAATTCTAAACCAATATTCATTATCACAAATATGCACAAAATGGGCTCAGATGTGCAGGACACATTCCATTTTATCTAACTAGCTTGTAGAGTGGGGCTTGTTGATCCAACCAAATGTGCTACCTGTTGAGCACAGAAAATGAGTTCTCATAGCAATTTTATTTCCACAAATACACAGCCATCTCAGCATTTAAACAAGTGATACAAACAAGCCTTACAATAACATTTATTATGATTTCAGGGATCATCTAACACCCATGTCTTTATCACGCTTCACAGACTGCCTAACCAGAAGCAGTTTTTGCTTCCAAATATAAAGTGAGATTTGGGGAAATTTTAAACAAAGCATTCCACTAAAGGTGAAAGGTGAAGTTCTCAGGGTGTAGAATAAAATGTCTTTCTTTTCTTCCTAGGAGGTAACACAAAACATCAAGGGATATCTCACCTTCTTTGCTCTCAGTCCACTATACACCTGTGTGGATCCAATATCTTGAATTTATTTCTGTTCCAGCACTTCTGAAGCCAGATGTGTCTCTTTGTCTCAGTGCTGTGTCCACTCTACATTCCCTGTGGGCATTTTCTATAGTTATTATTCCTGCCCACTTTCTACTGCAGAATGTATTTACTACATTCATAGGACATTCGACATTCAGAATGTATATTACATTCATAGGATAAAATATGAGGCTGGTCTTTCACAATTACAGCAAGATATTAGTGTATTTGGCCAGTACGTATCACACAACATCGTGTCTGTCCTGTTGCTGCTTTGCATTTAATTTGTTTCTGCAGTGCACCTTTTCATCGATGGGGGAAACTTGTCAATGGTTCCCAATATTGTTGTTATTCCATTAGTCCCCCTGGTGCAATAGGTCCCTTCCACCGCAGTAACGATATGACGGCAGTCATGTGGCATGAGGGGGCATTATTCTTCTCTTCTCCCCACCTCCCCCTCACTATTACCAAGCAGGCTATTAGCCAAAGAGCTCTTGGAAATTCCAAGAAAATATTGAATTTCTAATATGTTGGGGAAATTAGCAGCAACTCAACATTAGCAATGGGAAAGGGGCAACAGAGATAGGGATCTTTACACCAACTTTACCTCTACTAACTCTAAACAGATGCACGCGAACACAAAATGAAAAATTAACCAGGATATTTATTAAAGACATAAAATAATAACACCAAGCATGCACACATTCATACAAGAAACATTCACACAAGACCACTAGGAATGGAAGAAGAGAAGTTGCCAAAGACATGTAGAAGAGTGGCTGTCTTGTAGTCCAAAGACATCAAGAAGAGTGGCTGTGTGGATGGATGAATCTGGAGAGGCTAACACAGAGTGATGGGATGACCCCATGCAGAAGCTCTGTGCACAATGAGGCATGATTTGTGGCTGGCATTTATACCAAAAATATGCCCTCAAGTGAGAAAGTTTCATGGGTTGAAACAATAGTTGCACAATGAGTTCCAGGAAACTCCAGGTCTTGACAGTAGGTGTCCAAAGATGCTAATGTGTTTGCAACTGCCTTAAATGTCTTCGTGATTAGATTTACAAAGCTTGAGCTAGATGGCTAGAAGATTAGGGAAGGGAAGCTCGAAACCTTCAAACAAAGGAGTACTCCATCTGCTTAATGGAATCATTGTCTGTCACTTGGATGTGTGGTGGAGACAATGTCCTTTTGACCTCATGATGTTTCCTCATATTTTGGAACTTGTCAGTAATCCTTCCTTTAGGTCAGTGGCTCTCAACCTGTGGGTCCCCAGATGTTGTTGGACTACAGTTCCCAGGAGCCCTCTGAGGTCTCACCTGGACATTCAGGTGGTCCTCCCAGTCATTAGTGAGGCTGTGAGTTCAATCCCACAGCCTCACTAATGACTGGGAGGACCACCTGGCTGTCAAGGTGAGACCTCAGAGGGCTCCTGGAACTATAGTCCAACAACATCTGGGGACCCACAGGTTGAGAACCACTGCTTTAGGCAATGCATGGCTTTAAGCACGTTCCTGTTGGGATCCATATAGCGAGTCCCTGAAGTTTTCCTGCTCTTCCCTGTGGAAGACCCCATTAATAAGCCAAATTATTAGTAAGCCATTCGGGGGGTTTCTGGAGGTGGGGGATCATTAGGGACACTAACAAGCCTGAGGTTGTTTTTACTCTATACCTTTTGGATTTTTTATTTTTATTTTTTATGTGATTGTATAATTATGGCAAAAGGATAAAATCATTTTAAAAATCATTTTTCTTTAATTATGGAATTGCAGAAAAAAAACACCAAAAGGCACACATGCACTGAGTAGAGTATATGGTGGGGTTATGGAGCTGGTGCAGAAAGGACCATGGGATTGCCGAAGCAGAGATTGCAGAGAGGTGTGATACTGAATGGCTTTTTTTAAAATAAAAAAATACTTTTTAATATTAATTTTTGAAATACTTTTTAAATTATTCATAACATTTCAAGCTGGAATGTTCACATTTGCTTCACTAACACAATTGCTACGAGAAAACATGGTGGTGTGATACAGTTCATAGACCTTAGCTCCAAGATAAAGTCAAGGGCTACTGGAAACACCTTTAATTTTTCACATTTGAACAGAGGTTTTACTCATGATAGCTGCTTCCATTTGAATAGAGTTGGAATAGAGAATTTCTGTATCTGCCACTTAATATGCTATTTTCCTTCCTAAAATCTATTTTCTAAGTTATTGATTATATTATTTTGCCACTTTTCCTCCAAGCAGCTCGTGGTTCACTCTCAGCGCTTCATAGATGTAGATAATTATTATTCTTATTTATGAGCAAGGAACTGAGACCAGGAGCTCACTAACTTCTTCAAGTCCAAGTCTGTGGGCCAAGTCCAAGTTGCACCAGCCTGTTTTCTTGCAGCAAATATGTTAGTCCACAAAATGAGCCCAAATCTAAGGCTGAACTTGAACCTTACTGCATACTTATCATGCATAACACTTCATTGCTTATAGGCCTTCCTGCCACTGGAAGATACAAGGCTATTGTTACAGGGATAGCTGGCCCATACAAATGCTGATACTGCGTGTGTGTTTCCTTAGGTCTGTGATCTAAATCCTATTGTCTCATTGTACTGTCTTTATAAAAGCAAGGTGCCAGTTACGTGACAAAAATTGTCGCGGGGCTTACCGTGACTTCCTGATCCCAAATCTGTCCCTCGCTGTTTATATGATTTTTGTCACTCTTTAGGAAATCCTGGAAAATCCCATGATTGATATTTATACGACAAAAGTTTTTATTGGTCCCACACTGTTATATCCCATGCTTTTGCTGTTTACACATGTTTAGCTTACCGGGATTTTTTTTTTTTTGGCTGTCAATCAAGGATGCGATTAGTCGTGTTTTCATAACCTCAGTGACGTACTTCCTTTAGAGTTCTGCGCCATGAGCGATGCTATTGGCTGGCTGGGGGGGGAGAGGGGACAGATGCTTGTGTTTGTCTTGTCTCTAAAAATTTTAACCCTTTAAGCAGAGGCAGAAGGCATTTTGAAAGACCAAGGCTGTGATCTTTCGCTCAGACAGAGGAACAATTAAATCATGTCCTTTCCTTTTGAAATCAATCCGAGTTGGGGGGGACATTTAAAATGTTAACCCTTACAGCAGAGTTTTAGCTTCAGAGAAAAGGTTTCAAGCCAGTGACAGACAGGCATTTTGAAAGACACAGATGCTGGCTTTTTTTTTTTTTTACTGTGCATTGTGATGGGGGGGAATAAAAGTGTGCTCATTTGCTCCGAGGCTAGAATATTTTACTGTGCCCGTTCAGACCCAGGGAGGTGATCAGGGCAGGGGATGAATGGGCAACCCTCTGCCCACCACAATCTCTTTGTAACATGCAGTTGAGGAAGAGGTTAAAGCTGAAGGGTTTGCAGTGTAGAAATCCATTTAAAAAGGTGATTGAGTACACACGCGTGCACACACACCAACCTACGTGCAGCTGGAAGGGATGCCTTTATTTTCAACTGGTGAGGCTGGATCTGTTGAACGGGTGACTGACCCCTCCTTTTCTGGTCGCTGATCTCTAAGCTCGCCCCCAGTCACCATTTCCGGTTATCCCCTAGTAGCAAGATATTTTGTCCCAGGATGTTTACATTTCCGATTTTCCAAATCCTCCTGTGACTTTTTAAAAAACCAGCACAACCCGCGAGACTGGAAGTCCTGCAGGTTGAGGGATAAAAGGTGGCCCCCCTTCTGAAAATCATGTACCTGACCTGATGTACGTGTAAACTGCCAGGGATCGACATGAATTCTTCCCGGGACATTTTCATCATGTAAATGGCACCCAGATCTTCTAGCCAGGCAAGCATCTGCCTGGACTTAATGAAAGCTATTATATTTATGCTATGGATATCTGTGCTTGGTGAACATCCTGCAAGTTGAAAAGCTTGATGGCATAATACAGTCTGTCATTTACCTGCTTGTGTTGTATTGTTGATTTTTATTCAACGTCTTACATTCCAAACATTATACATTTTCTGCAATTTAAATATTCACTGCATACCAGCAAAGTTGTGAAATTAAGATTTCAAGCAAGATAGTTAAGATAGTCTTAAGATAAAATCAGAGAGACTGGAAAGATATGTTTTTGTTTTCTATTTAGATATTCATTACTACTTGCAGAACCACTGTTCCTGTCACTTTTGACAAAGGATCGTGGAAAATACACTTGATGTTTTCTGGATATGTGTGGCATAGGAAAACAAGTTTTATAAAGAAGTGGACGAACTATGGAGGACAAATTTCCCATACCATAGTCACCTCTTCAGTACTGTGTTGTATGAAAAACAGAAGCTTGCAGTGACTCCTGTCTAGGCATTCTGAGTTGTATGGATATATAAATTAATTCAGTCTTCAGTTCTGCAACCTTTCAGTGGCATTAAAAATGAAATGGGAATGTATTTCTGGAAGTGAGTGAATGATTAGTATTAGGCAATATATAGTTTAGTGTCAAGTCAAGAAGAAAGTGGGGGAGGTAGCGAGAGCTGTGCTGCTTGCTACTTTGGAGAGTTGCTTAGTGTGCCATGCCAGTTAAAGACAGAAACATGCAGTCCTTTTTAATTCTAGTCAGGTAGGGTGCCTTTTTTCACCTTTCCAAAATATATGCAGCAGAGCCACAAGCTACTTATTTAAATAGCTAGCAGATGACGTGTTAGCAACTAACCCAAGACACCACAGGGTAACTGTGGTGTAAAGGAACCCAATGTGAAGCATATACTCAGGCTTGTATGTAAGAGGCTGGATTACAGTATAGCCAAAGGCGTAACTCCATGTCGCATAGAAATGCATGGAATCCACCCATAGTGCTCCTCTTCATGAATGATGTTTTGGGAAGGTGCAGTGTTTTTAATGGGAAGGTGGTGGGTGGTGTGCTTAACCCATTTTCCACCTGCTGATACTCTGCTTTAATTAGCCTTATGTTTCATGCATAGTTGTTCCATATGTTTGCTTGCCTTCAAGTCATGGACTTTGAGTTTACATGAAGTAATAGACTTTTATTCCAATGCCTAATATTTTGAAATATTCATTCCCTGGCTGCAACAAGACTGAACTTTGTTTGTGTGTGTATAGTGGCTGTTATACCTGCCATGAGCAGGCAACTGCCAGGAGTTGGAGAGCCAACATGAGACCCCAGAGGGCCAAGGAGAGACAAAGCCCACTGCTTTCTCTTCCCAACTCACAATTTCTTTAATTTTTTAAAAAATGGGTTCAAACATTATGTTTTTGGCCCCTACTGCACCATTTTAGATCCAGGACAGGTCTTAAAAAAAAAAAACATAGGAAGTCAAATAGAAGTCATTTCCTGCATTAAAAAAGGATCTCTCTTGGGTCTAAAATGGCCTGCTGCCCCAAAAGTAGAAAAAAATTGCACCTAGGGGTACGGGGAGGCATTTTTGATTTTTTAAAAAAGCTTTAAAACAGCCTCTCTCTCTCTCTCTCTGTGAGTGTGTGTGTGCTAAGCATGGTCCAGTGTTTTTAATTCCTTCTCTCATCTCCACCCCCCATGCAGAGGATTCTATGCATCCACTTATTTCATGTGGTTCATTCACACAGTTCATGTGGGACATGTATTACGTCGTTTGTTTCATTACCATTCCTGGTCTAAACTGAGGCATTCCTTCAAAGAGCGCATTGCAGGAAGAACAATACTGGTGGGCAGTCTGTCTCTGTAGGAATACTGTTGACTGGTAGTGATTTAACTGAACAATTCCAGATCAGCTTTTGAAGACTTCCAGGAAGTGATTGGCAAAAATCAGTGTGAAAGCCAACCCACATGAACTATAAACTAATTTTGTTCTGAAATTTGTTCAGAACCCTCATTTTGCCTATGTAGACTGAACTGAAATTTAGGGAAACTCAATTTTGTATACTCAATTCTTTCAGTATAGCATTGTTAGCAAGGTCTGAGAATGAAATTCACATGTTGGTACTCTGTACTTTTCTCTCTGTATTGCTATTACATTTGCTATCATTTAGGTTCCCAGTATATGAAAGAGATTTTGAACTAGGAGAAAGCATAGAAAATCCATTTATATATCTTTTCTAAGTGAATAAATAAGCTGTGTGTGTTTTGTAAATGGATGGAAATTGAAGGAAAACAAAGAAAATATCAATGTGGAAACATTTTCTTTCCTAGAAATTATTTTTATCCATGAAGAGGCGTTATCCTGCACCTATTCCTTTACTGGAATTATTAGATGATTTGTAGGCAAGTCAGCCCAAAAGTAAATTTGAAATATTTTTCAATACCATAATCTCTAAATAAAATTATAATGGACATTTATTTCAACAAAACTAAACACTTACATTGAAATATATAAATATTTAGGTATGCTGGAATGAATTGTACTGTAATACATAGCACTTTTAGATACTAAGATTTCCATTTCAAAGTAAAGGAATTTCTTATATGAAAAAGCTCATTTCCCCAGTGAGGAAAGGGGTTGTATGAGTTTCTTGACTTGTGTTTTTTCATGTTTTGATCGTATGTGAAGATCACATCTCTCTATCTTTTTTGTCAACATTGCTGTGGAAAATATGTCAGGTGAAGCTACAGCTGAACATTTCCATGGGGATGTAAAGGCTGTGTCCTGTTGTACTGGGCTTTGTTTTCCTTTATACTTTGGTTACTCAGGCACTGTATTGCTGAATATGTATAGTGGTTTTACATAAAGTGGTAAAAGTTTTGTATTAATTCTTGAAAATGTAAGCCATATCTGTCTGGAAATGCAAGCCACTTATATGATTTTTTAAAAATACATAGCTTCTGAATGTATCTATATCTATATATTTGTGTGTGTGTGTGAAAATACTACAAGATGAGAGAAAACAAAGGAGGTGATGGTGATTTTGGAGAAGTAATAGAAATGACTTGGAACATTTTTGTTCTTGTGTGCTTTCAAGTCATTTCTGACTTAAATGGGAATGTGTCCAGAGGAGGGTGACCAAAATGGTGGGAGGTCTGGAAGCCATGACCTATGAGGAGTGGCTTGGGGAGATGGATATGTTTAGTCTGGAGAAGAGAAGGTTGAGAGGTGACATGATAGCCATGTTTACATATTTGAAGAGATGTCACATTGAGGATGGAACAAGCTTGTTTTCTGCTGCTCCAGAGACTAGGACATGGAGCAATGGATTCAAACTGCAGGAAAAGAGATTCCACCTAAACCTTAGGAAGAACTTCCTGACAGTAAGAGCTGTTCGGCAGTGGAATGGAGTCTCTTTCTTTGGAGGTTTTTAAACAGAGGCTGGATGGCTATCTGTTGGGAATGATCTGATTGTGTATTCCTGCATGGCAGGGGGTTGGGCTGGATGGCTCTTGTGGTTTCTTCCAACTCTATGATTCCATGACTTATGGTGACCCTAAGGCAAACCTCTCACAAGGTTTTCTTGGCAAAATTTGTTCAGAGGGGGGTTGCCATAACTGTCCTCTGATGTTAAGATGACTCATCCAAGTCCTCCCAGGGAGGTTTCCATATCCAATCTCATATACAAACTATGGTCTCTAAGGAGGTTTTCAGACTACACTGTTACAGTGTTACTATTCCACTTTAACTGCTCTGGCTTCCTCCTGTGGAACTCTGGGGTTTGTAGTTTAGTGAGGCCCAAGATCTCTCTGCTTGAGAGTTGTAAATGCCCCTCCCTAAACTGCAAATCCCAGGATTCCACAGGAGGCAGCCATAGCAAATAAAGTGGAATAGTAACACTATAACAGTATTGTCTGAAAATCTCCTAAGAGTCATGGGAGATTTTCAGATGCGATTTTCAGCAGGATATATTCCAAAACAGCTCCGTTGCTGCCATACGGCAGGGGAGCAATTTCGGACGCCACCGTCCCTCTGCCAAACCCCTCCGTGTCACTTCCGTGACAGAATGGAGGAAACAGTGTCGTATTTCACTCACGGGCAACAATTGTAAATGAAATATGATGCAGTTTCCTCGGCAGAGGGACGGCGTCATCCGAAACTGCTCCCCTGCCACACAGCAGCAATGGAGCTGTTTTGGAATATATCCTGCCAAAAATCGCGTCTGAAAATCTCCCTAGTCTAAAACTTAAACTGTTACACCACACTTGCTCATACTTGGAACACCAAATACCCAATATTTTCTGCTAAATCCTGAATGTTTTTAAGTGGACCTACTTCAGAAAGGTTAGTAATAGTGCAATCTGATAGCAAGATGTTGAAATAAGTGGGCTTACTTCTCAGAAAGTATGTACAGTACAGCACAGTAAATGTAGTTATTTGGGATTGTACCTAATAATGTTATTCCAGTAGTACAAAGCTATTCCTTGCAGAAACTTATTTTCATCCCTGTGCAAGTTGCAGTTAAAGTACTTTGATCCTAGTTGCAGAAGTACTTTCATTGCTTACAACTACCTTATGCTGTGTCTTGCTTTTGTTATTTTGCTAGTTTACCAACACTTGTGTAACACAAACAGAACATTGCCGCCTCTTGTACTTTTCCTCCTATTGTTATGTTAGATATAACACTTAAATTATAGTTGTTTTTTTAAAAAATGAACTGAGTTTTGGCTGCAGAAAATTGTCTCATTCTCAAATCATACCGCAGTGAAGTGAGTTTTTTTAAATGACTTATAAGCCATTGTTTATTGTTATACAATGCCTTCCCCAACTTAAGATGCTCAATTTGTACTATAATTTGCTTTTTATTTATTGCTTTTGACTTAGTTATACAACTGGCATATGCTTCAAAGATTCCATGTTGTTTCTTGAAGTCCCTTCATATTGACTGTGTAGGGAAATTAATCTTTTTGTATAATTTTATTTTAACATTTACAGTGGAAAGTAAAGGTTTCATTCAGATTTTTTCTATTTTATCAAGATAGTTGAGCTGTGTAACGTGTATATGTATTAATTAAACTCTACTTCATATCACCATTTTCGTAAGTGTCCTGTAAATTTAATCACCATGACACCTCTGTACACATTACAATCCTTTTAAAATCTAGAGAAAAATCCTGTTAGATCATTCTGAGCACTAAATCACACAGAATTACAGTAGTTATTAGAAGCATTAGAAACCTATGATAAGAAGCTTCATTATGCATTTTTGGAAGCTTAGCCTGTAACACAAACAACTGTAGATAGTACTGAGAAGGAATAAAAACATTTAAAATATACTAGTAATCTCATGCTGAAATAGCAATAGTACACAGCAGGCATTTTGTACTTGTTTCACTGGGAAATAATGTATCCTTTTTTTTTAATAGTATGACTTCAATATTTACAGTCTGGTCGGGAGGGATTTGCAACTGATTAATTTTTTCTAGAAAAAAATTAACATTGCCATATCAGAATGGTAATATATGAATTGGGCTTCAAGGATTAAACATGTGTTGAATGTCACTTGAAAAAGATTCTGTGAGCTGGAGGGGGTGTGTAGGTGTGTGGGTGTCAGAGGCTCTTGTTATTATGGGAATAAGTGACCGCATAAACCAGGAGAGAGGAAAGAATACCCTGGGGACTACAGTCATACAAGGCCTTTTTTGTATCCCCAAGAGTGTTCTCGTCTTCCCACAACGTTTCCCAATAAATTATACATTATTTTTGTCACAAGATGGCCAGTAGATGCACCAAACTCTGTGGGGTGCTGTTGGCCATTTTGGGAGGCTAAACAAAGATAAAATCAAAGATAAAATATTCAAGAGGGAAACAACAATTTTTAATTAAGATTTTCTCATATCTAGTCATATACTAGAATAACTACCGTTTTCTGCTTATGAGCACATATAAAACTAATCACTAAACATTTTAAAGCCACATGACTCTTCTCCATTGGCAAATGTCTGCAGTACAGCTCCTAAGAAATTCTTTTTTGGTGTAGAGTTCACATCTGTGGCCTCTTTTTAAGACATTGTGAGTGGGAGGCAAAATACAAGAATAAAAGGGAAGCTGAACAAAACAATTGCCCTTTCAGTTTGGAAAAGCTCAGGACCTGAGGATTAATTTGGCACCTGAGTTTAACAAATAATATTATTAGGAAATTGTGGTTGGGTGGTTGCCATTTACAGAAAGAACCATGCTGGCACAACTGAGTGTTCTTTCCAGTGCCCGTGTTACTATGACAAATAGCTATAGCTCAGTAATAGAGCATAATGTCCTCTGCCCAGAAGGTCCCCAGTTCAATCCCCAGAAACTCCAAGCAGGCATACAAGAGACTGCTGTCTAAATTTGGAAAACTGCTCCTAGTCATTGAACTACATGGGCTAGTGGTCTGACCTAGTATAAAGCAGGTTCCTATGTGGAGTTGTTTATGGCATGATCAAAAGGGTGGTGGTGGCCTGTTTGATTTAGAATGTTTGAGGGAGGCTTTCTGCCCCAAACTGCAGTTTAAAATTCTAGTTAACAGCAAACTGTTTTCTGCATGTAATCAAATTAGCACATAACCAATTTGTGATGGTTTGCTCTGTTTTGTAGAACACATGCCTAGTGAATCTTTGACTTTTCCTTTGAATAAGCAGTTGCCATTAATTCACTCTCCTGAAACCTATAGAAATAAAATTTATTGGCTGTAGACACTGATGGATGCTAAATGCCAGAACCTTTCCAGTAAGAGAGCCGCTTTATACATTTAGACTTTCCTGTGACCTGGAATCTTGATATTCCACATCATGGGGGCAGGGGAGCTTATGTATCTAGACAGGCTTCTCTACAGATCACTCTACTAACACAGTGTCTGTCAGGAACAAGATATTCAGCATTGGGCTACTAGGCATGTGCCCACTGTCCTTGTCCAAGCATTTTATCAATGCTTCTTAAGCTATCTGATGTGGGGGACCAGCATTTTTTCCCAATATGCCAAAGACTGGTACCCTATTTGTGCCCATGGACTACACTTGTTCCTATCTTTCCCGGAAACTCTCCAAGGACTAGCACCAGTCCATGGGCCACCATGTTGAGTAGCACTGCATTATATCACTGTAACATTGAAACAGAGCTTATACTTCTGTTAACTCACTGAACTCCATGTTTCAGCTCATGGATTCAGAATACTCTGTTTTGGGTCTTGCCCAAGTACCAGACTTTTAATTTAAGATTTGGTGATCCTCATTAAGACTAGGAGGAATGTGTGTTTCCAGAGTTACTGATGAAAAAGTAATTCCTTACAGGATTGTGTTAGATTTTCACTAATGAAACATTTTGGTATAATGATGAAAGGTCTGGGGAGCAAAATTTTCACACACTTGCTTTCTTTTGGGTATACCGTACACCCTTTATGGCTTGTTTGCATGTGCTATTAGCACCATTTTTAAAAGTATGCATCTTCTTGAGGTATTTACAGACAGAGTTTACATAAACAAATGCAATGATGTCCTGCAGCAAATTGATGCTACAAAGGCAAACAAGAATAAGGACAATACTTATTATTCTCACTCTGAATGGGCAAACAGTTTTACCCTATTTTGTAATCCCAAGAGAGGAATCACTTTGTGTGCATGCATGCATGCAACACACACACATGTACAAACCTCATCATGTACAAACCTCATCAGGTGTGAAATGCTTTGCTAAAAATGCACCCTATTTTGGCTCAGTTCTGGCTATCTATTAAAGTTTAGTACACCGTATTGTGGTTTAAATAGAATATTGATCCTCTATATTGTCTTTATAAGAGACTATGGAAAGGTAAGAATGGTACATATTTTACTGTGTTAAATATGTTCTAATAAAGGTCTTAACATTAGGTTTTAAATTTCGAACACTAACAGAATACCCACACAATTTTTGGATCTTGTTGGCAATGGATACATCCAGATTAAATCATAAATAATTCTTAGCATTTTACTTTTCCACAGAGCTGGACAGAAAATACCTCATTAAAATCTCAAGTAGATAGGATGCGTTCCTGTCCTGGGTCATCCTTGGATAAAGCGAAGTAGTAGCTGTCTCAAGCTGTCCCTCAGGTGAGATTTTCAGGGAGATACACTAGAACTACACTAGTTGGTGTGCGCATGCTGTATGAACTGAATGAGGTAATCTTTCGTATTGTATCACACTGCCCAGCAATATTCTATCCAGACATTTGTTGTATCTGTATGTCCTATATATTGGGCTGTGGCACTGGAAAGCAACATCTTGTACAACTCAGTTTCTGATGCTCCTCAGTTTGACCTCTCCCTTTTGGACCAATTGGAACCTGTCATGTTATCTGCACTCCTCAGCTTACTGCAGCCCAGATGCCATTACTATGGCTTGCCATCTTCTTGACAAAATATATTTTTACAGTTGCAAAGGAACAGGAAACAATGACATTCAGTGTCAATGATGCAGAGGTGTTCATACTCCAGAGCAGAGATGGTTGGAATGACCTCTTTTGGCCACCTCCAGAGCTCTGGAGAGCTATATCATGACATAAAACTTGCCATTTCAGGTGATTAGATGTTATAATATAGCAGTTCTTAACCTGTGGTCTGTGGACCTCTAGTAGGCTGCAGTGTCCTCACAGGGAGTCCGTGAGAAGTGCTATGAGCTTCTACAGTTAAAATAGAAAGAAGGATAAAAAAGAAAGGAAGGAAGGAAGACAGTGTGAGTGAATGTTCAGTTGGACTTCAGAATGATAACAGTGGTTTATTGAAAATGATTGTGTTTCTTCTTTAGTTTCTGTGAATAAAAGCATTTGTTTATTGTTGGATAAAGTGAATTTTTTATGTAATCATGGTGAATTTTGTAAGAATACTTTTTGGCTAAGCAACAGGATGGATCACTGGCTGAACTAGAAATGTAAAAGTACTGATGATGTTGATGAGTGTGCTTCTCTTCCAATCGTCTTAAATAGTGACATCGTTATAGCAATCTTGAAACTGAACATAAAGAACCACAAAATGCCACAAAGAACATTATTTTTTTTTTCAAAAGTAAAGAGCAAAAGCAGATAAAAAAGACTGCAACTGGTTGTAAGAATAAAAATTAAGTGAGGATCTCAGTTGAAATTTCTCACCTAACAGCAAAAAAATCAGCTGCGGGACTTACCTTGGTCCCGCAGCCCAAGTTGCGGCTGGGGGAGCCCCCAGCATGTCACCCACCTCGTGGCAGTGACTGGGCACTGCCATCTTGGCTGGGCATCCTCTTTCCGGCTGGCTCATGCTGGCTGGAAAGAGAATCATAAGCCAGCCAACCAGGAAGAGGCTGCTCTTCCCCAATTGGCTGGTAAGTGGCTGCCTCGGCTAATCGGAGGCACAGAGCTCCCAGAGCCTCTGATTGGTCGAGGGAGGGGAGACTGCTATTTGCAGTCTCCACTCAGGTCCGGCAGCTGGGGATAAATCCCCGGCTCCTGGCCAGACCTGAGCAGTTGGCTCTTGGGAGCCGAAGACCCACCCACTTTCCCTCAGTTAGGATTTCTTTTGTATTAGTTAGGTTCACCAACTGTGCACATCATGTTTGCAGATGTTCCTATTGTTACCTTGTCACAACTTCGCAGGGGGGTTGGCAGTGAGCATGGGGGGTTGTGATCCAAACTCGGGGTCAGGGGTCTCCGGTACCAGGCCTAGGTCATCCCAAGATCAAGTTCAAGTTCATGGCACGGAGACCCTAGGGGGGAAGAAGATGGGTTCCTCCACCCCTTCTGGGTTTGGATCATGTGACTGGGTCACGTGATTTGATCACATGATCAGTTAGTGGGCGGGCTAACCAAGTTGTCATCATCCAACACATGGGTTAGTTGATATCCGGTTTCTACCCATGCTTATGCACCAACCAGGCAACTATCACCAAGACAAGTTGTGGCCATTTATTGCCAATCCTATTTTATGTACCTATGCCATTCTCTATGTACCCATTTCCATTTACATCAATATATCTTTCTGCATATTCCATGCCTGTTGTCTTTGTTGGGAGATCGGGAAGGTAGGGCGACCGGAAGGGGGAACTGTCTCACTTCAGCATGCAACGGGAAAACCACATACAATAGCTAAAGAACTTGTATTACCCGCTGCAAAAATAATGGATTCTACATTTGATCAGTGAGAAAGCTGCCAAGGACCAACAGTGTTAAGAAGTGAATTGACGATTTGTCAGACAATATTAAGGAAAAGTTATTAGAAAGAATTCGCATATCCCCCTATTTTGCTCTGCAACTGCACACACATAACAAAGTGACCTTATTGTGCTATGTTAGATATGAACGCAAGATTAGTATTTTCTAAGACATAATATTCATTTCTGTATTGGTACCACTACAGCTGAAGAAGTATTTAACATCTTAAATGAGTTTATAATATCTCATGACATGGATTGGTTGAAATGCATTGGAATTAGCACAAATCATGAGCAACGTCTGGAAAGCTTACTGGACTTGTAGTAAGGATTAAGGAAATCATACCATTAGTGACTTGGTACCATTGTTGCATACATAGGGAAGCTTTAGTTGCTAAGACGATGTGAGAAAAATTAAAGAAGACTTTAAATGATTCAGCCCAATCTGCCAGTTTTATAAAAAGCAAATAATTGAATTCAAAACATTTTAAGCAGTTTTGAATATCATCAACTTTTGCTACATTGTGAAGTTTGTTGGCTCTCATGAGGTAAAGTTTTGTCTTGTTTTTGGGAACAGAGAGAATATTCATTCTGGAGCAACAATTTTATCTCAGAGATAGTTTGACAGATTTTCCTGGTTAGTTAAATTAGCATATGTGTTAGATATCTTCACCCATTTGAATATGCTCAACTTAAATCTTCAAGGAGAAAAAGTTTTTCAAGCTGAAGACAAGACTGATGCAATGATCAAAAGTTTGAATTGTGGCATCATCACCTATTGAACTGAAACTATCAGACATTTCCAAACCTGACAAATTATCTTTGTTCCACTGATGAAGAGTTGTCTGTGAGAGACACATCACTTAATGAACATTTAAAAGATTTGCAATATAGTTTCCATGAATATTTTCCTGTTCCTGATGCAAACAAAAACTGGTTTAGAGATCCATTTTCAGTTAATGTGTATGAACTAGATGGGCTCACAACAGCATAGAAATATCCCAGAGATATCCACAAATGGTGCTCTGAAATTGCAGTTCAAAGAATTGCCTAAATTTCTGGGCTCACATACAAGCAGATTTTCCAGAATTATAAAAGAGGGCTATGCAAATACTGATGCCTTTTGTAATGACATACTTGTATGAAGAATCATTCCCTGCTCTCCTTTATCTTAAAAATAAATATAGAAACTGTTTGAAAAATGTAGAGTCAGCATTCAGAATACAAATTTCATCTATTAAGCCCAATATCACAAGGCTTGTAAGTGACATACAGCACCAGCCTTCTCATTACTTCATTAATTAAAATTAACAAGTAATATTAGGCCATGGTTCAGTGTTCAGGTATCATTATTATATTAAACAATAATGTTCAGGTTCAGATATCAAAATTATTATTATTATTTTAAATTTGTATGGAATCATTCCAATAAAAGTATTATAATAAGTGTGTGCATTTACTTATTTCTCCCTTTTCTCCAAATTTGAAGACCTTTGATGAGCAACAAATTTGAAGACCTTTGATGAGCAATAAATATTTGATGCATTTCAGGGTTTTAAATCTTGAGTTAAGTCTTGGTGGTCTGCAGTAACAAAAGATATTTAAAGGGAGTCCATGGTAAGGAAAAAGTTAAGACTGGGAGGAGGGTTGTGCAGGTCAAGTAAGGAAAGAGTTGCATGCCTAGGCTTTTTGCTTGCCAAATTGCAAGCATGGCAGTCATTGCCCTGACAAATAAAATGTTAAAATTAAAATTTGTAACATTATGTTGGCCCAACACAATAAGAAACCTTTATGAAATTGAGATGTTCTTAACTGATGGAATGCTTTGGAAGCTGATTGATCTTTTTAAAAGCCATGGGTGGTCAACTGTGGAAGGCTAGGGACTGCATTAGCCCCCAGGATATTTAGAGAGCCACGCCTACTCCTGCAAAAAAAGTAATAATTTTTTTTCCATTCCCAAATGCCTCTATGGGATATGGGGGCATTTTCATGGTGTTTTAGGTTTCAAAAAAGATACCTCCTGGGCTTAAATTGCCCAGGGCCCCCACAAAAGTTGGTGGAAATGCAGTCCCCACCTTGTGTGGACATTTTGGAGCATTTCAGGGCAACACCCCCCCCCCCCAATTTTTTGGAAAAAAAATTGCAAAAATTGTTTGTGACCATGGATCCAAACATGGTGGGAATACCCTGCACACCTCCTAGAGTGCATTTGGGGGCATTCTAGATAAAAATAACATTTTTTTTTTGCAAAAAAGTATTTTTGACCCCTGGAGGCTATGAGGGATATAAAAATGGCCCTAGATGGGTGCATGTGGTCAGTGGACTACACTTTGCCCACTCCACTTTAAAGTAAGATAATTTAAAAAAAAAACAGTTTAGGTAATGACCACCAAATATGGTTTGGTTCCTAAAGACTGCATATCACCCTGAAATTCCCTACAATATGGTGGAGAAGCTCTCTCTGTGTCCCAATACCAGTAGATGGTAGTCTAGACATAATGCAATCAAGGAGTCTTTTCTATATCTGCATCCTATTTGTGGGCCACCCACATGTTCCTGGCTTCTGTTGCCTGGAGAAGAATGTTATATTCATGCAGGCTACAAATGTATATATTTTAAGCTGTCTTCAATGTTTTAATTATTTTGTTCATATTTTTATTGTTTTATTGTTTTTACTGTTGGTCATTATTCTTTTGAATGTTGATAGCCAAGTTGAACAATTCTCTAGTGAGTGGAAAAGACGGTTTAAATTATTCTATATAAGTAAACAATGTACTACAATTCAGGAAAAAAAATATTTTAAGGCCAAAAACACATTTCCTTTCCACACCAATGGTTAAATGGCTGTTTCAGGAGATCCCATCTCATTGTTCATTTGGGATATAGAATCTTAACAGGCTAATGGGACTCTTTCCTTCCTCCCTTCTTTCTTTCTTTTTTAACTGTACTGTATCTTGCTTTGTTTGTTTCTGCTCTGCTTTCACTTCTGTTTCTCTATCAGGTATTACTGATAGACCAGTGTAGAATTTTAGTTAACACAGAATTTCAGTATAACTGATAATTTTTGGAATGTGTTTCAAGTGCAATCAGCCTTTATAAACAGCCTTTATAAACTGGACAAATCAGCCATTGACTTTTCTTTTCAGGAAGGGGTCTGATGGACCCCAGTGGCAGACTGAGACTGTAAAAAGCAAATCCTGCTAAAAGAGATCCTGCACAAGAGCTCTTTTTGATCCCTGCACATAGCTTCTGTTACTCAGCCTCGTTGTAACCTATTAAATGCATATTGAACTCATGCTTTAAACAGTTGATTAAGCCTTACGCTCTTCTAATTCTGTAGAAATCAAAGATATAGCTGTCAATGTAAAAAAAAAATTAGAAGCAATCCAAAATATGAAAAGCACCAATCATCGGTTTGGCAAAAGTTCTAATCTGAAGTAGGGAGGAAAGAAGATGGAGAATAATGAATTCATCAAACTGAAAATGCACAAACCAATGGAGCGCTTAGACTTCAATACGAAGCAAATGGAAAGAGAGCCCCCATTATGTTTAGCCTGGAAAAAATACGGTTTAGAGGCGATATGATAGCCCTGTTTAAGTATTTGAAGGGATGTCACGCTGAGGATGGAGCAGGCTTGTTTTCTGCTGCTCCAGAGACTGGAACATGGAGCAATGGGTGCAAGCTCCAGGAACAGAGATTCCACCTCAACATGAGGAGGAACTTTTTGACAGTAAGAGCTGTTCGGCAGTGGAACACACTCCCTCGGAGCGTGGTGGGGTCTCCTTCCTTGGAGGTCTTTAAACAGAGGCTGGATGGCCATCTGTCAGGGATGCTTTGATTGTGATTTCCTGCGTGGCAGGGGGTTGGACTGGATGGCCCTCGTGGTCTCTTCCAACTCTGCGATTCTATGATTCTATGATTCTATGATTCTATACAGACACAGCCCCACTAATCATTTGGTCATGCTTGGGAGACGGCAAGTCATCACAGGCCATGACATGGTGAGAACAGTGTGCTGGGATTTGTTGTAAAAAAATAATGTTTATTTAACATCTAAATCCAAGTCCCTGTCCCTCATCACCCCTTTCTCCCAATACACATATCCTGGGGAAATGGAGTCATATAGTCCTATTAAATTCTTTAAGCTTAACAAAAATCTGACAATACAGGAAATTGCAAGCATATTTGAAAGAGTGACATCTCACCCAGTACTGTTAAAGTGTTAAATTACTCATCCATATTATACAACATGTGAACCAGGGTGGGCTAGGTTATTATATGACCTCTTTGAATAAGTACAGTACATCTTTGAAATATAACTGGACCCTAAAATCTTGATGGAGCTGAAAATAACACTTTAAACAGGCACACAGTGGAAGAATATTGGGGGAAATGTATGTAGCATTATCCACACTGTCTTTGTGAACACTATTCTTGCATGTTCTGCTATTTACGTATATTGCAGTTTTGAGAAATAGCAATTAATCAGTTGCGGCATTGTAAATCCATGACTGATCAGAAGGTGATAAGAGCCAATTTGGTGTGTTGGTTCTAAAAATCTGTATTGGAGTTTCATCACTGAAATCCTAGTTTGCTTTATGTATACATGCTGTTTTTGTTTTTATGGATACAGTGGGGCCTGCTGAAATTGTTCCAAGTGTAGCATAGTAAAGACTAAGAGCCTTATCACATGAGGGAAGGGAAGTGGCAGTAAAGCCTGAGACTAGCACATTGCATCTTACTTTATCATATGATGTCTGCATGCTTCAGCTGTTCTTCTGTTCCAGTCCTGTGGGAGACGGTGGTAAATGTGAGTCTTTTGCCTAACTGGAAAAATCCATCAGCAAAAGAACTCACCTTTACCACCATCTCCCACAGGACTGGAACGGAGTAAAACCTATAGAATTTATTTGGTTTAGTTCTGTGATTACACAGAAAGCAGAGAAGCTGCTGTTTAAGGAAATTATTGGATGGGGACAAAAATAGCATCCCTGTCTCGCTATCTCCTCTCCCACCCCACTCCTGTCCCTGTAGCACTTTAAAAAGAAAAGTGTTCAGACTTACCTTGATAGCAGCACAGAAACTGCTCCCCTCCCCTCCAGCAGTTCAGGAGTGAATGGAGCTCTCATGGAGCCCCATTCACTTCCTGGAAAGCAAATCCTGGCCATTCTCACAAGAAAACGATCACATGGAAAATGTAAAAATAAAAGTTTAAAAAGTACACCAAGCACAAGTCATTTAGCAATGTCCTGTCATCCCTGTGATGAGATATATAGTGTGTCTGATAATCTCCTAAATGTACGTTTCATTAAAGGCAGCCTCCTACTTGTGATAAAATATCACAAGAGTGACCAGAAGCCTGTAGAAATTTCATAGAATTTTCTTGTATCAGGTTTTGCAAGGTAAGAATCACTGTTGTTGTAGTGTGTCTTCAAGATGTTTCCACCTTCTGGCAACCTAAAGCACATCTATCATGTGGTTTTCTTGGCAGGATTTGTTCAGAGGGAGTTTGCCTTTGCTTTCCTGTGAGGCTGAGAAAGTATGACTTGCCCAAGGTCACCCAGTGGATTTTCATGGCTGAGCAGGGATTTGAAACCTAGGAGATTTTCAGACGCCTCTTTCAGTGTCTTGCCACGCAAGCAGCCTCCGGAGCAGTAACGAGGCTGCTGCGCGGCAAGGGGTCCATTTTGGATGACGCCGTTTCTCTCTCGCCGTCGTCCATGCTGCAACACTCATGGACGATGCCGAGAGAGAAACGGTGTTGTCCAAAATGGACCTCTTGCCGTGCAGCAGCCTCGTTACTGCTCCGGAGGCTGCTTGCGCGGCAAGACACTGAAAGAGGAGTCTGAAAATCTCCCTAGTCACCTAGTCCAGTACTCAAACCACTACACCTTGCTGGCCCATTACTGGGAGGAAAACAATGCTGGATTACATGTATTACCATCCGCTGGGTATTTTATTGCCCTATCAGTTTATAATCTTATCTATAAACTGGGTTTACTCATTTGTCTGCAACGGGCACACTTTGGAGCAAAGGTGTAGGCAGGGTGCTAGAAGTAGGATCTTGTCCTCTCAGAGAGGTATAGTTTTGCAGAAGCTTTTCACACACCCTTCAACAATGAAAATGAGGACTTCTAGGTTCTGAAATGTTTAGTTGCAATATTTTTAACTTGTTTACCAGAAAGCACAGAACTGGCAGCAAGTACTCCATGAATTTGCTATTTTCCCATTACATGATGACTTATTTCTCTCTACAAGAGCCCTTTGCAGGATGTCTAAAGACAGAGCTAAGAGCCCCATGTGTACTCATCTATCATTGAGCACACAAGTTCTTTGGTCCTGATAAAGGAGCAATAGCTCATGATGTTGACCACTTTTTAAGGCAAAATAGGCAGAGCTCATGTATTTGCTTCAGTGGATCCAATCTAGAATTCTTCCTGAATCTTCAATTAGACACCACACTGGTTGCAGATGTACATAGTCTGTAGTCTGTGCTAAGTGTGCTGCTACTGCCATTATCAGTTGTCTTGCATATACTTTGAATGTTGAGTTGGAAGTGAACATCATGCAGTGTCTTTGTAAGGATGGTGCATGCATGCAAGTCTTTAAGACTGGAAGCCAATTCCCCAAACACACGCATAATAGTAATTGGGTTGTATCCATGAACTGTTACTCCCAGAAAATTATTCTTGTCATTTGTCCAGTGTTCTTGGAGTGGTTACTGCATGTGACAAAGCACTTGTCCATTCTATTATTTTTTGTGAACACTGGTAATGGTATGCTCTGTTCTGTTTCTCAGAGACTTGGAATAAATTAGGGATGTTTCTTGGAGAAAAATATGAAATGAAACTCATAAAAGCATTTTGCACCACAAGCTGCAGATGTATTTATTTATTGCTTATTTATTTAATTTATATCCCACTTTTCTCTCATATGGGAGAAAGCAGCTTACACCCTACATTAAAACAATACAGTACAGCTAAAACAGTTAGAAATACAAAAATACATTTTTATATATATAATGTGCAGGGGAAAAAAAAGATAAAGTGGCTCTGTGTCTGCAGTGGCCTGACTTACAAATGACTGTCCTAATCTCAGCTCTCCCACTTTATCTACTACTTCCTTGGGGAAATTCATCATCTCTCTACAGATGTCAATGTCATCATATCTTTCCCTTCATTCTTCCAGTGGCATCTAGGATTTATTTTATTATTTTCAGGATGTGCTCTCTGAAAGGCAACAAAGCAAGAAAAAAAAAATCCTGAAACATTTTTTTTTTTTTTTGGCGAAAGGCACTTCACATTCATATTTGAAACACAATCTTTGTTATATGCAAAAGAACAAGCTAGGAAGAGTGTAACTCTAAGCAGTCTTTACCTTCATGTGTTGCTTTATATCAGATGTGGCACTTCTTGCAGAACTGATGATCCATTCTATGCATAAGGCTAACTTGCTGTGTTCAGTTAGAGCCTTAGGCGGTATTTCAAGATGACCCAAGAACAAGAAGTGAGTCAAGAGGTCAAAATCCTATGCAGATTATGAGGTTATTGTTGAGAGTTTTTTTCTGAGTTCTTCCTTTTAATGATTGTAGAATGTCCCCTTCCCTAAAGAGGTTTTCTTGTATAGTATTCTTTGAAATTAAAAAAGAAAAAATAACACACACATTATCTTTTAAAAATAATTAAAACTTCTGGAATTTTGAAAGTTTAAAGATCTGCTTATGTTATGAGAATGATATAGTTTTCCCCCCCTTTGTTTACTTCTGCTACCTTATATTTTTATAATGCATTTGTATTTTTATTGTGTTAAGATTGTTCTCTAATTTTTGATTAAACAAACAAGTCAATGACAAACTCAGGCATCAGATCAGAAGAATCAGTCAGGTTTTGGAGTCAAAAACAAAACAAGAATCAGTGAAGGACAAACTAAATGGAATATAAAACTGCACTAGAGGTGAGGAAGGTTGTGTTGCTTGTGTATAGGTTACCTTAGACACAAATACATTGTATGATGTACCCAGCATGCTCCAGTGACCAGCTTGGGTGAGCAGATCAAATACAAGCCCTGAAGGTACTTAATTGTTGAAGGAATTGCTACAGATGCCACATGGAGCAGCTGGTTTGGTACCAGAGGTCCCTAGAAGATCCTCAGCTCATGCCCAGAGATTCTGGATGCTCTGATGTAGCATATATACCTAACATCCACTTTGGACAAACTGTGCATATAGGCTTCAAGATGGGTAGATTGTCATCTTCTAAGCAAGGAATAAAAAGACATATACTTAAGGTACAATGCTTGGCTGTGATGGAACATGAAAAAACACTCAATCTATGCAGTAGTGAAACAGTGATGGGGGTTCTACTGATTCCCAACTTATGATTCCTGTTGGCTGCTTGCTACCTGTACATGGTGGAAAAGTTCCATCCTTAATACTTATAGGGGTTGTCTATACAAAGGTATAAAATGTGGATTGATGAGCACTAATGCTGATTTGCCGCAGCTTTTATTTGTCTCAATGATTTTTTGGCAAAATCACAGGCATGCAAAGCTATCAGCATTTGTTGTTCAAATGGGCATGCCTGAAAAACAAGATGGTGGGCAAAAGTGAATTACTCACATTTTTATTCCCACCAATTGCCACCACCAAAAAGTATTTAAAAAAAAGTAAATCAAAGGTGTGGAAGTGTGATCTTCCACTTAAATAAACAGAAAAAAAAGGGGGGAGGCTATTTCATTGCTTCAGCGCTCAATCACTACAGTGAAAATCTAACATGTCAGCAAACTCCACCCCCTGCACTATTCCAACCAATCAGCTTTCTATTTCCGCTCTTATCAGGAATGCATAGTAAAGAGAATTGGTTGTCCCAATGAGCAGGAATGTGCATTTCCTTCAGAGTTTTTTTTAAAATACAGGAAGGCTTTTTCCCTTGGCATTTTTAACCCCCGCTTCTTCTGAATACAGAGGATTGATGCAGGATCTCATTAAGACAAATCATATCCTCCTCAAATTCTATAAGGAGTATTTTCGCCATATAGACAACCCTGTACTCACTCATTTGTCATAATCGTGTTGTTCACAATTATCTGAAGATGGCATGTCTGTGGTTAAGTGTGCATCAACTAGTAGATAAGACAATTTATGTGAAATGTTTTGTCCTTGGTTTCATGTATTTTACACATTCTATGTTTACTGGAAAGAATAGGTTTACTCTGTCCTTGATTTGTCCTAATCATTTTATTTTTAACGTAGAGGCTAGGAAAAGATAGGTCATTTGAAGAAGGAATACATGATATACTAGGGGGGCTGCTGTTCGAGTTCATATAGCCATCTTCTTTCATTTCTGAAATCCCAATTGATGTCTGTTTTTATTTAAAATGTCTGTAAGGGTAACTTCTGAATGTATTGTCCAGGATAATAGCATTAACTGGCATGGCTGAAAAATCAATAATAGAAACAAAAATATAAGTCTTCTGATTAAGAGTGACACAAAACAAATTTGTTAACTAAAACAGATGCAGTCAACAGTTTAAACATATATCATAAATGTTTAAACTCCATTTGGATTTCTTTTTTGCTTTATCTTTTAATACATCATTCTTGAGTAATTTAGACTTGCCATGTGCAGAACAATCTGTGAAAAGAAAAGAAAAAATATCCCGTAAAGTGCTTTTCCTTCTAAAGCTATATAAATAAAAATTAGACTTCACTGAAAGAAAGTAATTGAAAATATTAATTCATTGCATATAGACTCCAAATTGAAGGACATGCGTTTATCACTTTGGCATCCTGGAAAAGCAGAAATAAAATAGTTCTACCAAAATTACCTTTTTCCAGCTGAGAAAGTTTAGTAATTCTTCATTATATTTTGAAAAACATAAAAGAAAAATAAAGAGAGGCAGTGCAATGGAGTGGTTTGAGTGTCGGACTAGGACTCCAGAAGGCCAACTACACTCTCATAGTGCTATTATTTCACTTTAGCTGCTCTGGCTGCTACCTGTGGAATCCTGGGACCTGCAGTTTAGGGAGGGGCATTTAGAACTCTCAGCCAGGGAGCTCTTAGGCCTCACTAAACTACAAACCCCGGAATTCCACAGGAGGCAGCCAGAGCAGTTAAAGTGGAATAATAGTGCTATAACAGTGTCGTGTGATAAAGTCCCAAGGTTCAAATCCCTGCCTGGCCATGGAAAACCACTGGATGAGCTTCGGCAAGTCACACTGAATAGTATTCAGAGGAAGGGAAATCCCCTTTGAACAAATCTTCCCAAGAAAACCCCATGGTATGGTCACCATAAGTCAGAAATGACTTGAAGGCACACAAGAACAACAATACTTGAAAAATTATAGAAATACATTATTTCTGAAGAGCCTACAAAGGATGAGGTGCAATTAAAGAGACAAACAAAAGCAGAGTTTGAAAAAGATTGTTAGTCCTGTTGCTAGTCCTGACTAAAGGGGATCCATTGACTTAACAGGGTTGATTCACCATTTAACAATGAATTGAATAGGTCTACTCTAGTTGGGACTAACCAACCGGATGCCAGCCTGTAACTTTTTAGAGCTGTATTCTAAAAATGTAACTGTCCCATGTTTTGATTCCACATTAGCTGTATCCAGAACTAAAGCATACATGCTTTGTTCCTGCCACTGAGGTTCAGGTATATGTGTATGCATCATTCTATTGTTTTTGAGAGCTATGTGTACTCATAATTTAAGTCTGCTCATCCTTAGGGTTGTAGGAGAACTGAGTAAAACTTGTGTCCTATTGTGTGCCACCTATTTACTGGGCAAATGTGGAAAATTATAGTTGTTCTGTTATACCACATTAACTGCTTAGATGTGAACAGTTTCCTGTTGATACCTTAGGCAAAGTGAATACATTCTGGCTCTCCTTTATTTACTAGACAAAAATGTCTGTGTTAGCTTAGTTACTCTAACTTCATGGAAGCTTGGAGTGGGGATGAGGGAAGAAAGACCTTAAGAGTGATGCAATGAAGGGTTCAATGACTGTAACAAGTTCTCATACTCCTTTTCAGGCCTGATATTGTCACTTAGGGTCCTCTTAATAACAGACACTCTTCTGTATCACTGTTTCAGAGCAGGGATAAAATTGTTGGATCAGTTCACGATTCAGATCTCTCATGAATCAACTGCTTATGACAGAACTATGGCATCATTTTTAGTACTTGGACACTAGAACCAAAGCTCTAGAATGTGAGTTTGCCATTCTAAAACAGTGTGCTGGTGACTGGAGCAATGTGCAGCCATTCTGGAATTTTGATATAAAAAAAGTAATTATTTTGGCCTCTTATTAGATAAATATCTGGGAAGATATGACGACTAAATACTATTGATGGAAGACACAGAAATAAAAAGGCACTAATTCAAGACTCTCAGCAATAAAGATAACTCAACATCTTAACCTCAAACTCATTGTTCTTGCATATCTCAATCAATATGGATTCTGTCTGAAATCAATTTTCAGCTGCAAATATGATTGTTAAATAATTCACAAGTTACAGGCCTTCGAGCAAGAAGAGGTTAGAGAAGCAGAAGGAAAGTGGTGATCTCTACCTCAGATGAAATTTCAATTAAAGGAGGAGGACATTTGTAAAATACAGTTTTATGATTAAGGTGGCAGTGCTTTAAAAAAAAAGAGAGAGAGATGAAAGGCATTGTAAGAAATAAAGGACATCTCTATTTCCTGTGCAACAATTTAGAAAGTATCCCATGTTTTTTGTGTGTGTGTTTAAAAAGCCTACTGTATGTATAAAAAACTGAAAATAAAACAAATCCTAAAACTGTGATATAAACAAAGAAACAGTTGTGGAAAGTGATAGGTTCAAACATGAAATGTTTCAGTGTATGCAGTCTCATTGTGCAAAATGACTACTTAACCTTACGCTGAATATTTAAGATGAAATTTGTTCCTTTGGAGATTTTCAGATGCCTCTTTCAGCGTCTTGCCACGCAAGCAGCCTCCGGAGCAGTAACTAGGCTGCTGCGCGGCAAGGGGTCCATTTTGGACTACGCCATTTCTCTCTCGGCATCATCAGTGAGTGTTGCAGCTAGCATTGGAGGCAGCCGCGCTGTTTTTTACTCACAGACAACTTCCGTGAGTGAAAAACAGCGCGGCCGCCTCCAATGCTAGCCGCAACACTCACGGACGACGGCGAGAGAGAAACGTCATCGTCCAAAATGGACCCCTTGCCGCACAGCAGCCTCGTTACTGCTCCGGAGGCTGCTTGCGTGGCAAGACGCTGAAAGAGGCGTCTGAAAATCTCCTCTGTAAGCAAAGGGATCTTGTAGCACTTTTGAGACTGAGAGAGAGAAAATTGTAGCATAAGCTTTCATAGACTTAGTCTGCTTCCTCAGGTGCTAACATGGTGTAGTGGCTTAAGTATTGTACTAGGACTCCAGGAACTCAGGGTTGGAATCCTCACTTGGCCATGGAAACCCACTGGGTAACTTTGGACAAGTCACAGTCAGCCTCAGAGGAAAGCAATGGCAACCCACCCCTGAACAAATCTTGCCAAGAAAACCCTGTGATAGGCTCAGTTTACAGTTGCCATAAGTCAGAAATGACTTGAAAGCACTCAACAACAAAGTTAGCCATTCAGTTGTCTTAGACTTAATTTTCACTAGCAGTTTAGATCAAATGATATATACTTTCAATAAGGATTTGGGGTTTGTCGCTTAATTTCTTTGGAGGTGTTTCCTTCTTTGGAAGTTTTTAAACAGAGGCTGGATGGCCATCTGTCGGGAATGCTTTGATTGTTTATTCCTGCAGGGCAGGGGGTTGGGCTGGATGGCCCTTGTGGTCTCTTCTAACTCTATGATTCTAATTCTAATTCTAAACTTTTAATTCTGCTGGCAATCTGACGACTTTGCTGCAGTACTATTGAAAACCATCCTTGTAAAGCTGGCATAGTATCTTGTTCCCCACCTTTCTCCCCTAACATTTCTTTTTGTAAGTGTTTTTTATTTTTTGTTCATACATATGTACAAGTTAGGGTCTGATAACAGTAATAGATTGGGCTGCCACAACTGGTAACCTAGGATCCAAACAAAAAGTGACATTTGTTGGATAGGGTTACCATATCTGAAAAGGAAGGAAAAAAAGGATACAATTACTTGTGGGCTACTTTAAACCACCAATCGCTATGATGACTCTCACTTTAAATACACATGCTATATACAGTTGTCCCTCCACATTCACGGATTTGGCATTCACGGTTTTAAGTATTCACGGCTTGAAAATATTCTTTAAAAAATAATAATCCAAAAAGCAAACCTTGATTTTGCCATCTTATATAAGGAACACCATTTTGCTATGCCATTGCATATAATGGGACTTGAGTATTCACGGATTTGGGTATTCACGGGGGGTCCTGGAACCAAACCCCAGCGAATGTGAAGGGACAACTGTAAGCTGTAATAATTGCCGCTAGAAATATTCCTAATCTTCACTGTATTTAAATAGCAAAAACTTTAATTGATTATTTAGCAATATTTAATAATATGAACAATAGATCTGGTTATAACTGAATTTTCACTACTCAGCTAATTATAAAATGAAGTGTGTTCAAATGATCAAAAATAATACTCTGTAAACACAATGGTATATGAAACTCCTGTGTCTGTACAAATAAAAAAAAATTTATATGTGGTCAGTCTCTTTCAAGTGCATTTTGTTCTTATTGCTGATGCTGACTAACACAATACTTCTCTGTAGAGCTAACTAACCTTTTATGGGAGCCTTCCCTTTCCGCCTTCCCTGCCTCTTCTGACAGTTCCTCAGCTGGAAGCCAGTAGGTCACTCAGTAACTCCCATGAGGCTGAGGCTGGCTGCTTTGGGTGCTTCCCTCATCCTGCTTTAACCTGGCATGTCTCTCCTGATCATTCACTTCCTCCAGCCTGGACTGTGTAAGTAAACCCAGACATTTTAAAAACCCTCCAAGACATAAAATTAGCTTGAAAAAGAAGGCATGTCCAGGGAAAGGAGGATGTATTATAACCCCACCATTGGATGAATATTTTCAAAGTGCATTGTTTAAATAGAAATCCCCAGGAAAGCTTGAACAACCTTGAATCCCAGGGGTGGGCACAGAAAATGTAATACTTTCTCTCCCTGTCACAACCCTTATTTTATTTTTATTTATTTATTTATTTATTTATTTATTATTATTATTATTATTATTATTATTTTATTTTAGGTATTTATACCCCGCCCTTCAGCCACAATGGCTATCAGAGCGGCTTACAAATTGTTTTAAGCAATAGCAATTTACACATCTACACTGCATTAAGCAGTTTCCAATGTGTGTTACCTAATTGCCCCCACAAGCTGGGTACTCATTTTACCAACCTATGAAAGGATGGAAGGCTGAGTGAACATTGGAGACCTCTAGAATCAAACTTGCAATGTGGTGACTTGCAGTACTGGCATTTAACCACTGCATCACCAGGGCTCCTTTCATCTCTAAAAGGCCTCTCTGAATCAGGTAATCTCATTTTAAAGGAAATCCCTATTGGTACCAGTGGATGCTTACCAGGAAATAGAAATAGCAACTTCACAAAAGTGGTGTGGGCTTTTTTGTTTTTGTTTTGGTCAATCCATGGCAGGAAGATAGATTTAAATGACCTATTTCAACCCCCACAGTGCCATGATTACTCAGGCTCCTTATTTTCATAACATAAACCTATGTACATTACTTCCACTCATGCATAAAATCACAGGACTTTTTAAAATGGGGAGTGGGAAACCCCGAGGAGGTTGGTAGAAGAACGGGGCTGTTGCACTTACAGAGTCCTGTTTCAGACACCGCCATCCTCCTCTGTCCTCCTCTCAACTTTCCCCTGTGCTGCGGGCATTGCTTTTTATTGACGAAAACCTCCATCAATAAAAAGTGGCACCGCAGAACAGGGGAAGGTCAGGAGGAGGTCGGGAGGAGGACAGAGGAGGACGGCGGTGTCTGAAACAGGGTTCTGTAAGCGCAACAGCCCCGTTTGTCTCCCAACCTTGGTTTTTTCCCCCCTCATTTGAAAAAGTCCATAGAATCATAGAGTTGGAAGGAGACCACAAGGGCCATCTAAGTCCAATCCCCTTCCTTGCAGGAATATACAATCAAAGCACTCCCA
The DNA here is from genome assembly GCA_030847615.1 of Gambelia wislizenii. NCBI lineage: Eukaryota > Metazoa > Chordata > Lepidosauria > Squamata > Crotaphytidae > Gambelia > Gambelia wislizenii. The sequence goes on along the minus strand of JAUMIR010000001.1, from coordinate 47,731,509 downwards.
ACCAATGGCCATCCAGCCATCTGTCTAGTTGGGCTCTATTATTGTCTGGTTGGGCTCTATTATTGGTTCAATGCAAAGGTGGTCAATTTTGACAGGTCCAGGAGGTCCAATTTGAATTATCTGGCTGTTGTGGCAGGTTGCACCCCTTTTGCTTGCAGCTACTGGCTTCCAAAATTTGGCAGCATTATGTTGGCTACTGGAAGTAGAAAACACTATAGGCATCCTCAATTAAGAAAGCCTCTGATCAAGAAGCTCCTGCTTACAATTTTTTTAAATGCCTGTCCAGCCCCCTTTTCATCCTTGTCCTCTATCTAGCAGGGATTTTTTTTCAGCAGCATCTACATTGGGAGGATGGTGAAAGAGGGCTGGAGAAACACAGATTTTCAGTGTCAGGTGGCAGCAGTAAACAATGCAATAAAATTTGAGCTGGGAAAGAATAGGATTTTGTTCTAGGTGATCCTACTGTAGCTATATGTGCCTTCATCCAGAATCTTTTATAGAGCATGCATAAAAAACGAAATAGACAGGAAAAACAGACAAGCTTCCGTCAGCCCACGAGTTCCCCCCAGCCTGTTAAAAAAGTATACCGGTAGATCTAAAAGTCTGGCCAGCATGTTTAGCCACCAAAATGGAAATCACAAGAAAAGTGGAGAGTGGTGAAAGAAAAACAGAGGTTGGTTGGGCGTCTTTCAGGAACATATTAGTTGTGTATTCGTACAAGGCAGGAGGTTGGACTGGATGGCTTTTGTGGTCCCTTCTAACTCTAAGATTCTATGAATCTATGCTCCTATTAAAAAGTCATCCCTAGATGTATTTTGCAAGAAGCTTTCAAGTGGCCTCCAGAAGGCCCAAAATGTTTTTTGTATACTTATGTGAAGCTTAACTGAACTGGTTGTTTCATCTCACATATCTGTAGAGTACTTCATGTTTGTGAGCAAATTACTTTTTTCACCACAGCAAGATATCAGACGAATGGCTTCCACGTGCCTTTCTTTAGAGAAGAATTGCACTTCCCAGAGGATTTTCGAATCACAATTTCTCTCTAAAACATTGAAAATCCCCAAAGGAAAGAATGTTTCTGCTTCCGTCTTACCAAAATTCAGTGGGTCATTTTGTGGACTGCAAAAAATAGGAGCCTGCATGTCTCACACAGTCTGTATGCTGCCAGTCTTTGGTTTAATGATTGCTAGCCATATATGAGGGCCCACCAGGTTCATGATATATTTTCCATTCTTGCTTTTTGCTGGTGACTGCAGAAATGAAGAATCTCTAGCCCTAAAGTGACATGACATGGCTGATGGAGTGTGTGTGGTGTGATGTGTCACAAGTTCTAGAAACCTGCAATGTAGTATATTTTGTGTGAGACTTTAATTTGTCCTAATCTTTTCTGCCTTTATTGAGCTGTCATGAGAAATTCATGCTTGCCTAGGCTTCATCTCTTTATCAGAACCTATTCTTCAGTTGTCTTCTGAGAATAAAGGCTTTACTATGGGCCTTTGGCCAAAAGGTTTTGTTAGTTTCCAAACTAATAGATTACTTTTGGTCGTTGTGGTTGAAACTGGAAGTATTGTCACTTTTAACATAATTCCATGTGGTAATTTAGTACTCACATTCTTTTAGAAGGAGTAAAGACCAATAGGGCTCTCCCATTTAAAAAATATATATAAAAAGATGTAGATATGTGTGACGCCTCCCCTAGGAACAATATAGGATATGTATTGATATCTTTTTATGGTGAAATCTTTATTTAAAAAATTAAAGATAAAATTATAAACATTCATAAACCAAATCTTCATAAACATTTCTAGTTTTAAAATGTAGTCAAATTAGAATGGACTAGAGATCCATTTAGCCCATTGCATACTGCTCTTTATTTTTAAATCTAGCTCTGAACTGAATGGAGTTTCTCCATATGAAAGACATTGTGAAATGTGCTTCATAGAGAATATATTTGGAATTTATTATACTATTATGATCCTATTGGGCCTTTATTTATGAAATGTGTTTCCAATATTTGAGGTTTAGGGAGTCTTGATAATGAGGCTTGTAAGATTCATTTTTCCTCTTCTGCAGCTTAATTTAGGCTCTATATCAAATATGTAAACTAATGTTATATCTTCACGTGGCTTCTGCATATGAAAAATATATTTTTGTCTTATTTCTATGCATTGTTGTTTTTAAAATAAAACCTGAGCTGGTAAACAGTAGTTGACTGACAAGATTTCCTTTTTTTGCTGTTTCATTGAACTCAAGTGCATTTGACAAAAGTAGTAAATAAAGTGAAAGCTATTAAACTCAAAGAAATATCTTATTGATACAATAAATGGGGAAATGTCATATCTGGGTATTCAAGGGTGTTTACATATGTTGCTTTTATAGCATCCATATATACATATATACCCTTGTTTATCTTAATTGGCTTGGGAGATGTCCAAAATTATTCTGAATGATTGAAATTTTGGTTATATGAAATATCTGTGAGATTACACGTGAAACTGATATAATTACAGTTGTCCCTTCATATTCGCTGGGGCTTACTTCCAGGACCCCCCATGAATACCCAAATCCATGAATACTCGAGTCCCATTATATGCCCCCTCTGGCTTTTCTTCGCAAATGAAGATTCAGGAAGGATTCATCCCACGCTTTCTGCAAGTGCACTGATGACTAAAAAGGCCAATCCGAGATAAACAAGTCTGGTTGCAGAAAGCACAGCAGAAGGTCTCCTTGGGTGATGTTTCTGGGTTGCGATTCTTTCTGCATTGTTGTTTCTCTTTGTTCAACGTGAGTTCTCAAATAAGGCTGCAGCATTGTGGATAGTGTGTCTCCATGCCTCTCAATGTGAGGCCAGGGCGGACCATTGTTGGTGATCAATTTGGCTGAGCCTGAGATGTTGTTTCAGGGAGTCTTTGTATTGCTTTTTTGGAGCGCCCCTCTTACGCTGACCCGTGGCGAGTGCCTTGGTTTGACCGCATCAGAAGATGCCCGTTGGCCGCGGCTAGCCAATCAGGTAGATGGGGATGAGCTTTCATTAGGCCACCTTTTCTAGGCCCCTCTCCATATGGAGCAAGCAGTGCTCTCCTTAAAAAAGGCTGCTTGGTCGATCAGGATATGCAATGACATAGCGAAATGGTGTTCCTTATATAAGATGGCAAAATCAAGGTTTGCTTTTTGGAATATTATTTTTTAAAGAATATTTTCAAACTGTGAATACTTAAAGCCATGGATACCAAATCTGTGGATACAGAGGGACAATTGTATTGTCTAATAAAAAATTAGACAGGACATTGTTTTCAAACAAGAATTATCATCAGAGGACATTCTGTTCCAATTTAGTTTTTGTTTAAATATGGCCAAATGGTTTTAGAGAGCAATTACTAATGTGACAGTGACCTCTTGATTCAGTTGAATTAGAGAACTTAATGATTTTTTTTTCTTCCAGTATTGGTCTTTTCTTCCTTTTAAGATTGGTGAAATTGAAGACATGGAAGATATTATAATACTGGCAGCTGTAGTAGCTTTCTATAAAGAGTGAAATCCAGTTGTCATGCATGTATGGGATTCTAGGAATATACATGCTGGCCCAGTTTCAATGTAATACCAATCCATAGTTTGACATTATGACAATGAGCCACAGTGAGCCTTGATGTCATGCACTCTCTCTTTCCCTCTTCTCAGGTACAAGTGAAAGGAGAAGACTGGAAATGTTTGTTTCACTTTTACATTAAGCAATGCTTAGGTTAATCTTTAAACCACTAACAGTGACTAATCTTTACTTATTTGAAAGAAACTTGGTTGTAAACCACAGTTTAAAGTAGCCTTGTTTTCATTAATCATAGTTAAGATTGATTGCAGTTGGTTGGCTTCGGATAACACAGAAAAATGGGAGTGAAAAATTCCTAAGCCCTATTTATGGCTGCACTAGAGGAGGAAGGGAGATGTGGGGGGCGCAGAGACCCTAAGGCTCTCTTTGGCTCATTCTCAAAATGTTAAATTGTGGTTTGGCACAGGCTTCCCCAACCTGGTTCACTTTTGACATTTCTGGACTATGGCTCCCACAATCCTGATCACTAGCCATGGTGGCTGGGAATGGTACAAGCTAGTCCAAAACATCTGGATAGAATGAGATTCAGGAAACCTGGTTTAGGATTGTTTGTGATTGAGCTCATTGTCTTTTTGGATAGAGGGCATGCTTATCAAATTTGCAGATAACACCAAATTAGGAGGGGTAGCAAATACCCCAGAGAACAGGATGAGAATTCAAAATGACCTTAACAGATTGGAGAGCTGGGTCCAAACTAACAAAATGAATTTCAACAGGGAGAAATGTAAGGTACTATACTTAGGCAGAAAAATGAAATGCACAGATATAGGCCGGGTGACACGTGGTTTGACAAGTGTACATGTGAAAGTTAATTCTTTTTAGAGAGCCATATCTGCTAGCAGACATGATCACATCTTCATTCCATGAATTATAAATTCTGCAATTAATATATGGAATTAATTATTGCAAGATGTGATATCACTGCTCTTCTTGAAACTTACTATTCTTTCATTTTCCTACCATTAGGAAATGTAGTTGAGTATTTTGTGATGCTTAAGCTCTTATCTTCATTCTGCCTTTGTGGTGGGAGATTATCAGACAGAACACAAAAAGCATTCCTATCCAACAATCTCCACTCCCATCCCTGTCCCGTCAAAGTCCCACCACAATAACCTTCCCCACTGCACTTATCTCCACTCTCATAAGTCAGGCTCTAACAGAGCTCCATTCACTTCCTGGATCAAAATTCCATGGATTCTCGTGAGAAGTCACGAGTGTGGGAAGTTCAAAAAGAAAAAGAACACCAAAAAAAGTGACAGCAAGCACAAAAACACACTTTATAAAATACAAGTAATCCTGGGAGGGTAATAAAAAGTGTGTCACTTACCTTGATGTCCCGATCTTACCCGGAAGTGTTCTGGAAGGAACCACCCATTGATGCTGGGATCTCACCAGCGAAATGAGACACTTTGTCACACACAGGAAATTCCATCACAGAAATGGAATGGGGGATCTATTGGTGGCTTCTCCCATCAATAAAAAGCAGTGCCCGTGGAACGGCAGCAAAACAGGTGCATAACTATGGGGGAACGACATTGTCTGGTAAGGGAGCCCTTTTGCGATCTCCTGGCATTGCCGTAATGCCATTTTTACTGTGTCTGATAATCTCCGTAATCTTGTTGCACCCTATCTCTGCTCATTCCTGTTTTGCAACCCATTTTCCATGACATTTAAAGGTAGGATCTAGCATTAATACATGTTTTTTTCTGGTATAGTAGTGCTACTCCCTGGTTGTACCTGAACATGATGTTGTTAGTTCACTCTAGATGCCACTTGTGACCTAATATCAAGCAAGCATGCAGGTGGTTGCATCCTGACCTGATAATGTACATTTACACTCTTCCTAGGAACACTCTCCCTTTAGATTGATTAATTTCAGTATGCCTAACTGATTTAAACTATGTATTATTGTTTAAATAGAATATAGGTTGTGTTTTGTAATATGTGAGTGTTTCAGCATATTTCTTAACAAAACGTATTGCTACATGTTTTTAATCAACAGCATGCCTCATACAAATGCAATTTTAGGAGAAGGCCTGAATTCCTTAGATGTTTAGTTAAAAAGAGGTAAAACATCAAGTATTCCATGTTTGCACTACAAGATCTTCAATATGGCTTCTGTTAAGTTAGTAATATTAATTACTGTTTTAGTTATAGATATTGTTATATTGATTCTATAACAGAGTGAGATTTCATTGATATCCCCCTCTGTTTTCATGATCATTAACTAAGTGCAATTAAAATGGCAGCTATAGAATTTCTGTTACAAATTGGAATATGATCCATAATTTATTTTTTTACAATTATAATCAATAGACTTCAGGCAGGGCTATGATCCTCACCCTTTATTGCTCCTACCATGTTTCCTTCTATGGAGTATGACCTGCACCATCACAGCACTTTAGGGAGTATGTGATTTACATCTCTGGTATATATTGTTATACTGATATTTGTGTTTAGGGTTCTTTTGAAAAATATACTAATAATCACACCCATGTGAGATATAGACAAAAGAACAAAAAGAAAATTTCTTAGAAATTAATAGCAATACAGATCTTTAATTTTAAAAATGGCCATTCAGGAATTAGTCATGCTAATTGCAGAAATAATAATTACATGGACAAATAAACGGTTGTAAATTTTGAGGTCTGTAGGGTCACTTCTCAATACAATTTTGGATTTGTATTTTTTTACTCATAAATTTTATAGCTTCATGTATTTGCTGCCAGCAAAAAATGGGGTTATTATTCCAATAGTAGTGAAAATTATTCCTGCTTAGTTGTTCTTACTATTTGAATTATGTTTGGGAAAGCACATACATTGACTGTTTTCTGTAAGCACATATAAAAAAACGGCATACAAAATTATGTTATAGCATCCATCCAGTTTTGCTAGTCTGCTTGCTTTTTGCTGAAGCTGTTTCAGACCCGCCACTGTCATATGGCCTACACTAATACACATTGGAAACTGCTTAATGCAGTGCAGATGTGTAAATTGCTATTGCTTAACAATTTGTAAGCCGCTCTGATAGCCTTTGTGGCTGAAGAGCGGGGTATAAATACCTAACTAAAATAATAATAATAAATAAATAATAAAATAATACAAACACCTCAAGAAGTGGCTTGTTATCCATGAAAGCTCATAATAAAATAGATCAGTAAGTCTTAAAGGTCCTGCTCAGATGAGTCAGAGAGGTGGGGGTGGGAGGCTACGCTGAAGTTCATTCTCCCAAAACAGATAATACATCTAAGTGCCTTTTAAAGGCTATTTCTGACCCAGTGGATGAGGTGTTAATTCACAGCTGGATGCACTGGATGGGTGAGAACCAGCTGGAATTACATGCAAAATCATTATGGATAAGTCAATTGTATTTGTTGAACAGTTATTAATTATCTTATTTTGGTTCATGTAAAACAAAAATGCAAAGTGGATCCATTTTTTAGCATAACATTTTTTACAAATTCAAGCTTAGAATGGAATAATAGAATCATAGAGTTGGAAGAGACACAAGGGCCATCCAGTCCAGCCCTCTGCCATGCAGGAAGAAACGATCAAAGCACGCCTGACGGATGGCTATCCAGCCTCTGTTTAAAAACCTCCAAAGAAGGAGACTCCAATACACTCTGAGGCAGCACATTCCACTGCTGAACAGCTCTTACTGTCAGGAAGTTCCTCTTAATGGAATCTCTTTTCCTGTATTTTGAATCCATTGCTCTGTGTCCTAATCTCTGGAGCAGCATAAAACAAGCTTGCTCTATCTTCAATATGACATCCCTTCAAATATTTAAACATGACTGTCATGTCACCTCTTAACCTTCTCTTCTTCAGGCTAAACATACCCAGCTCCCTAAGCTGCTCCTCATAGGGCATGGCTTCCAGACCTTTCACCATTTAGATTGCCTTCCTCTGGACATACTCCAACTCATCAACATCCTTCTTGACTTGTGCTGTCCAGAACTGGACTCAGTATTCCAGGTGTGGTCCAACCTAAGCAGAATAGAGTGGCACCATACTTCCCTCAATCTAGACACTATACTCCTATTGATGCAGCCTAGAATCACATTTGTTTTTCTGGCTGCTGCATCACACTGCTGACAGGAGGAGGAAGAGGCTGAAGATGTCTCTGTGATGACAGAATGCTGTGTGTTTATAACCTTTTAAAGCATTGTTCACCCATGTCATCAATCCTATGCATAATAGACAATTTGGGTCCATTCAGACTGTCTTATATTGATCAGATGATAAAATATTAAGCTGCTATCAGTAGTGGTGCAAAGAAATATCTTCAGGATGAACTCTAGAATCTATTTCACCTCAACTGATACTTGTGGAATATAGTGCTATGACTCTTTATCTCCCCTTGTAAGTTTTTCTCCCACTCTCCACTTCTCTATATAAAATGTGATGCCTATGTTTAATAGTAATGTAATGTAGTGGAAGTGGTGATGGTAGTAGTAGTATTAGCAGCAGTAGCAGCAATTATCTCCCTTTTCCTCTCTGACTTTTCCCTCACCAATTTCATGAACCATGGGTATACAGTAGGTGTGTGTATAATGTGTGGGATCTGTTCTGGTGGGACCCTTGGTGTAGAACTATTTTTGTGTATACAGTAGGATCCCTGTAGCCACTGATTCCATTATCCATGGGGCCCAAAACAGCACACGTTCCATAGAGTCTTCCAAGAAAATGTGTCCTCTCTAACCATTTTCTAGGTCCTCCAAGGCAACTCTATGGTATTTTAAACCAGAAGTCCGATTATTTTCAATGTTGTTCACTATTATCCATAGTTTTTTATCCACGGGGTCCCCAGAACCAATCCCCAGTAGATACTGGGATCCTACTGTAGAGAGTGGAGAAATCGTTGATATAAGTATATGCATGTATGGGATAATCAAATCCCGTACATGCATAATGAGTTACAGCAGTGGAAGCCATATGACCATAGCATATAACAGATGAGAAAATACAAATGTGTTATAAACAATAAAAACAAAGACAAACAGAATAATCCTGGGTGCACTGGAACATTCCCCCCCCCATGTGTAGTCATAATTCACATATTTTAAACTAAGTATTATCTCAGTCATCTTCCTAGTAACTGTGCAAGGCAGGTCACAATTTGAAGCTGAAGGCTTTCACGGCCGGCATCCATAGATTTTCCTTGGGTTTTTTCTCCCTGGGCTGTGAGGCCATGTTCTGAAATAGTTTCTTTCTGACATTTTGCCTGCATCTGTGGCTGGCATCCTCAGATCTCTGCAGGTGAAACATCAGAAAGAAACTACTGTGTTCCAGAACATGGCCTCACAGCCCAGAAAAAACCCCAAGGAAAATCTATAGGTCACAATTATTAATCCCAAATCCCAATTTGAAGGAGTGATGGGTTGTCTAAGGCTCCATAGTGAATTCATGACGAAAGGAATACTTCAGCTGGTCACATTTTGCTTTATAGCTCATTCACTTTGCCAAAACACAATAAACCTATTCAAGCATTCATTTCTGGTTTTAATAAGCAGATGAGGAGCTGAAGCACACTAGCCCCGTCTCCTCCTTACACATTTCTGTTACTTCTCATTTGAAGAATGAGTCTCTCTTTGTGAGTAGACTTTCCACAGGATTCAGAGTGTTGGAAAATAAGTATTCAAAGCCACGCGGAGAGTCTACAGACAGAAAGGAGACTTTCAAGAAGTCACTTTCCACAGGAGGAAGCGGATGGAAGCAGGCACAGAATGGGTTGGCCTGGAGTATCCCTCTTCCTTATGTGTTTATTAAAACCAGAAATGAAATACCTTCATAGGGCTTTTTTTAAACTTTCACTGTAAGGCAACCTTATATTTAAGTAATTGCAGAAAATAATTAGATGTTGGTGAGTGGAGTATCCAATGAAGCTCTCTTCCCACCTCTTTGCCCATCATAGAAACCTGAGCAACTTCAAAGGGAGGAAACCTCTTTTTCCAGACCCAGCACAGAAAGGCAATGGGCTGTCCAATTTTTAATCTCTCCTTCCTTAGCCCCAACAGTCTAGTCAAAAGGGTCTGCAGACTAGTAGTTTTTGTAATCTTGTTTACAGGGCTGATATAAAGCATATGCAGCATAACATTTGACTCCCACCTTTCCATTTAAAATAAAACACTGACAATAAAATGCACATAATCACACTCCATCAATAAATACAATACTATCATCGTGACAATAAAAAGGCAAAACAAGAGGTTATTTATGGTTTTATATATTTAAAAACATTTTTGACATTTTTAAAAATAATTAATGGAATCATTTTTGTCTATGAAGGATAGAACAATGCTTTTGAAACTTTTGCTTGCATTTCAAGGGGAAAAAAACCCTGAAAACTGAGGAGTTACATAAATGAGAGCAGGTGCAGTCGTGCAGAGGTAAGTATGCAGCATATGTAAGTGCAGTTGGAAAATCATTGTCTTGCAGAGAATACTTGAAATTGGTCCCTAATGGCCTTGGGTTTTGTCATATGGTCTTGATTATCAGGCTAAAATTGCATTGCCAATGCCTTTAGTGTGAACGAGATGGATGAATAATTATTACGTGCGCTGAATACCTTTCCACAAGGAGGAACCAGGACATCCCCTGGTCACCCTAGCTACCATTTCACGCTGCTGTCAGGGAAACTGTAATCAGCCTATTCATCATTTCCTTATTTCTGCAATGTAATATAAAAAGCCATATAAAATGTGTGCATGTGCATTGGCATGTACTAACCTGTGCACACACATAATTGTGAAGAAACATTGTTGATGTTTTATCCAAATCTGGGAGGCATTGTTTTTAAAATAAAAATAGTCTCAAATGAGAGTTATTACTAATGCTTTCTCCCCCTCCCTCAGTTAAATTTAATAATTGTGCCCTCTTTAGCTACAATCTCATGCACATCTAAGCTGATAAAATCCCATTGACTTCAGCAGCATTTAACAGTGTCCTAATTGTACACAAGATAGTAATGTTTCTGAACAAAAATAGAACTAATAAGTAAACATGCAATGAAATGTGCATGCATTCAAGAGTGTGTCAAATAGATGATACCATTCAGATGTAAATTACCCTTGTTGTGTCTCTTATTAGTTAAAAGGGGCTTCTGCCCCTTCTCCATTCCCTTTGCATATATTTTGCTTTCTTCTTGTAAAATAATTGAAGGTTCCAGTAATAAGGCTAACAAAAAATCCCAGTACAAATGCAAAAAGTAATACTCAGTGGTATTAAAGAGTTCACCCTGTCCCTCAACCTCCTCCCCAGAAAGAAAAATGCAGTTGAAGGATCAGAGATGATAAAGTTTGGAACCACTCTTAAGATCTGTGACCATGACCACACTGCTCATTCATCACAGAAATATTTATTGTAAATCATGGCCTTGTGTGGCTGCTGCTTACCCTCTATGCAATCCTTTGCAATACTGGCAATTAGTTATGAGGGCTGCTAGCTCCTAAACAGGGTACCTTGAACTTCAGTGCAAACACAAATAGACCACGACAAATTGAGCTTCCTGTCAGAGAGTTCTGAATGCCTGATCAGGAGGATTATTTGTAGAGAGGGTAAAGGCTTTTCAGAGCAGGTTTTTCTATATCTGAAGGTTTCCTGATTAATTGCTTGATGCCTTTTGCCACTAAAACCCTAATGAGGTGTGTGTGTGTGGGGGAGACCCCACATACAGTTCTGATTAAATAATCAGCCAATCACATCAGTAATTCAGGTCTACTGATTATTGTTACCAGCTGTTGTGTGTGCAGCCATTTCCCCTACAACTAGAGAGGGTGGAGATGGAAAGGATGCAACAGTCTAAATTTGTGTAATTTTCAGTAAGATGGGAATAAAATCCTTGTTTTCTAAATTTACATTTTAACCTTCCCCCTTTTTTCCTCCTTTTTTTTGCTACAGTGATTTCCAAAATATATTTTTGTAGGCCATGTCATGTCTTTGTGTATGAAACCAAAATCCACAAAGTGGTGATACATTTGTTTCTTATCTAAGCCAAAGGGTGAAGAGTGTTGTTGGGGTGAAAGATATTCATATATTTAGAAAGTCTGTTGTACAAGGCCCATTTTAAGTGACTGAGAGGTATGTTGTTAGCAGTGCTTCTGCAGAAAGACTTCCTTAAGAGTAATGCTTAATCTTCCACATTAACTTTCAGTCACTACATATGTAAAAGACAAAGATGGAGGTCAGATTAATACATTTGCTTCTTCTATTTTATCTGTTATCTGAGAAAAAAAGTGCTATGGTACAGCCTTCCAGATGATCTTCTTCAACATCTCCTTTTTAAAATGGATGGTAACAGGAATCAGAGCATTGCCCTTCTAGAACTCTGTCCTAAGCATAGAAATATATTCATTTGCCCACTATATGATTAAATGGAGAGATTCTTTTGAAATCTCAAAGCATACTTTGAAACCTGACCACCACATGACATTAGAGCCAGCTTACATCTTCATTTCTAAATGGGGGAGGGCCTTAAAACTGTTGCATCATCTGCTTCCTGATATAGATTTTTCAAATAAGCAAGAGCTAAAAACAGCTCACCCGAGTGACAGAAGCATTATCATGAGCCATTCTGGATCAATAGGCTTTAAAAAACTTCAAGTGTCAGTTCAGAAATAGAAAATTTAAATATATATGTATCTCCATTCTATTTAATACATACTGTAGAAATGACACTTTGGCAGCATATGTCTTAGCAGCAGAAAAGGTTATTTATTAGGTCCACTGAATCTGTGTTTGTGTTCCGTGTTGTAAACTGTGTTTATAGCAATATGTCTATATTAAGCTATTGGAGCTAGAAACGCTACCTAAGCTTAACTTCACCAATATTGCTGAAAACCTATGTTATAGCACTATAAATAGCAACATCAACTTGCAAAATTGTCTATGTTACTGGGAAACTTTGTATCTGCTTCTATATGAACATAAAGAAAACTGATTTAGTAGCCCTACTTATAGTAAATAAATAAGGAATAAATTTATACTACCATCAAAAAATTCTCATAACTTGCATTGTTGAACAGTTTCTGAGTCTAGCTTTTAATTATGAGTAGCAACATCTCTTATAACAGAAGTCCATTTCCCATGATGTGCTTTCTGTTTGTTTCACACTAGACCTTCACATGTAGAATTTGCAGGAGGGTAGGCACAGGAACAAATTTGTAAAAGAACACAGAACATTCTACAGTCATCCCTCCACATTCGTGGGGGTTAGGGTCTTGAGACCCCCGCGAATGTGGAAAAAACGCGAATAAAAAATGCTGCTCCCACGACCCCCCCCCAGAGGGTGGGAGGCGGTGGGAGAGTGTCTGGCCAGCCTGGCTGGCCTCTCCGCAAGCCTTCCTGAGGGGACTCCGGGCCTTAGAATCCCCGGAGCCCACTTAGGAAGGCTGGGTAATGCTTTGGGCGGGCGGGAGGGAGGCTGCCCTGCCTCTCCCCAGCCTTCTTGAGCAGACTCCGGGGCTTAGAAGCCCTGGAGCCCGCTTAGGAAGGCTGGGGAAGGTAGCGGGTGGGTGGGGAGGTGGCTGTCCTGCCTCTCCCCAGCCTTCTTGAGCGGACTCCGGGGCTTTGAAGCCCTGGAGCCTGCTGAGGAAGGCCGGGGAAGGCAGCAGGTGGGTGGGCGGGCAGGAGGCTGCCCTGCCTCTCCCCAGCCTTCCTGAGTGGACTCCAGGGCTTAGAAGCCTCTGAGCCCACTTAGGAAGGCCAGGGAAGGCAGCGGGCGGGTGGGGAGGTGGCTGGCTGCCTCCCCGTGGCCTTCCTGAGTGGACTCCGGGGCTTACAAGCCCCAGAGCCTGCTTAGGAAGGCCGGGGAAGGCAACGGGTGGGCGGGGAGGTGGCTGCCCTGCTTTCCCGTGGCCTTCCTGAGCAGACTTTGGGGCTTTGAAGGCCCGGAGCCTGCTTAGGAAGGCTGGGGAAGGCAGCTGGCGGGTGGGGAGGTGGCTGCCCTGCCTCCCTGCGGCCTTCCTGAGCCCAGGAGCCCAGGAGCTTACAAGCCCAGGAGCCCCCTCAGGAAGGCCGGGGAAGGCAGCAGGAGTGAGGGAGGGAGGCTGCCCTGCCTCTCCCCAGCCTTCCTGAGCTGACTCCGGGGCTTAGAAGCCCAGGAGCCCTCTTAGGAAGGCTGGGGAAGGCAGTGGGCGGGAGGGAGGGAAGCTGCCTGGCCTCTCCCCGGCCTTCCTGAGGGGACTCTGGGTCTTAGAAGCCCTGGAGCCCACTTAGGAAGTCCGGGAAAGGCAGCGGGTGGGTGAGTGGGAGGCTGCCCTGCCTCTCCCTGGCCTTCCTGAGTGGACTCGGGGCTAAACCACAAATAATCAAAACCATGAGTGTGAAAGCCACGAATGTGGAGGGGCAACTGTATTCACTGTCCAAAGACTTGAACAGAGGCCTTTTCAGTCTTGTCCCTGTGATCCTTTGAATAATAGAATAAGGGGATTAAACTCGAGACTTCTGCACCTAAACATTAGCATCTCTGTAATGTGTAAGTAGACTAATACAATACAACTCCCATATCTACAGAACCAGTATATGCAGTTTCACTTACCTGCATCGAAAAATAAGTTTTCTCTAGCCATTTCTAGGTCCTCTAGCACAATTCTATGGTATGCTTGGGCCAGAAGTCATTCATTTCAATAGGGTTTACTGTTATTTGCAGTTTCACGTTTTCACTGTAAGTCCGGAAATGTAGTCTCCCATGGATACGGGGGCAGGGGGGTTGTACTGTAACTATAAACACTTGCATGTTAAAATTCCAGAAAACATGGGCATGGACCTGGAGTGGAATTTTTCAGTTATGAGCTCACTTCTGGTACTATAAACAAATTCCTCGGCTGGGCTGCACTAATGTTCTTGCTTGTTAATGTGTATGCTTCCTCTTCCCCACACAACCCACTCTTTTGCATTTGGCTCCAGCTAGTAGGTCTTGGAGTTTCAGTGGTGGGGAGAGGAAGATCTCACAAGTTTGAAGTCTACTCAAGACATTGGCAGAAATTAATGTTAGATTGTAGTAGCAGCACACAACAAAAAGGTAGTAATTGAAACATCTTAAAGGCTTACACTTTTGTCCTTGACGTATGCACCTGATTCTGGCTATAGCATATTATTAGAACATAGGCCTATGCCCAAATATGAATCCTTCAACATTCCCTTTATTCTCTTACCGAATGCAGAATGTTGTTTGTAAATGTATAAGGGGAATGTATAAATGTAATAACTGGATGTTTCATGTCACATAAAAACTCTGTCTTGTTTTATGCTGTGATTGAAAGAGGAGCATGTGCCCCATCCATCCTTTCAGACAAACTTTCAAGAGATGCCCTTGAAGAATTTTTTGGAACTTTTATCTAAGCTTCCCTAAGTTCAGTATGAACATTTTTGAGATTTGGCACAAACATAGTTTAAAAGGAAAAGTAGAGGGTGAGAAGAGTGGAAATACTACAGTGCATAAGTGATACCCCTTTATAATGCAAAATTAGCAGCTGACCTTTTAGTTTGAGTATAGTCAGAGAACCTGTTTATGGGTTTTGTAGGAGTCACATTTGAGAGGAAACATTGGCTGAAGAGGAGTATGAATGCCTTTCTTGAGCCAGACTTTAGACTGTAAATCTGCTGCTTTTTATTCATGTGTAAATCCTATTAAGACTCAGTTTGTGACACAACTTCTAAGAATTAAATGCCATCATGTTTCAGAGTATGGCTTAATCCTGGTTATGTTTCTTATGCATTGGATTGGTAGTCTAATTGTGTCCTAAAGACTCAGAAAAAAAATAGATCTTAACAAACTGGTATGTAAAATACCTTTTAAAATAATACATATAGCATGCCACAGTAAAATCCTTAACAGTGTAGAGTCTCTGCATTTCCTAGAAAGAAAGGGCATACGTGGTTGTTGCAATGTCATAGACATGTGGAAATTGACAATAGAAACAAGATAATTCCTTCTTTACCATTTAAATTGTCATATGTGTTCTTGCCATAATCCATAGGAATTTTCATCAAGCTTATTTACCAGTGCCAATACTTTTAATCAGTTTAGGCAGTTTAGCCTAATGACAAAATCATTTGAAACATAAAATGCATGCAACATAGTTTATGTTTGCCATCAACATTTGATTGTAAATATTCTCCTACCTGTTTTTTATCTCTCATCTTGTGAGACTATCAAGACAGCAATTTGTATTCAACATTGGAAGACATGAGTATAAACTGAAGGTATGTTAAAAGAAGGTAGCATCCAGATAGATTTTACCAGCCAAGGCAACCCATCTGTAATCTGATCATAAGGCAGTCCTGGGTAAATTTTAAATCTGTTAGTACAGTTTTGCCAAAATACCAGATGCTGGCTCTGGAATTATTGCCAAATATGGCAATAATTTCCTAGGGCTACTACATGAAAAGGAAGAAATGTTACACATGTCTGTACCTCTATGGTTATTTGCTGTGGGAACAGATAAACTTGCACCCATTACTTGAAAATAGTGTACGTGTAGGATACATGCCATTTCCTTCAACACCTAATGTTGTTTTCTTGGAATGACAGAAATAAATATAGTGGACCTGTTCTATAAGACATTATAAATAAAATTAAACATTTTAATTAGCGTGGCAGCTTCAGCAGAATACAAACAAAATGAGGCAGACTGATTCATTCCCTTTGCATAAAAGACTGACTTTTAGTCTCATTTTTTTAAAAAAATAAACTAATCATAGAGCAAGATATTCTCCCTTAGTTCAGATTCAGAAGCTAAAAGATTGTTTTGCCAGTTCTTGGTATGAGGCACAACATTATAGAAACTCTTAACAAATTATTGTCAAAAGTGAAGTTTCTTGTCCTGTTTTTGGCTCTATTCATTTTGACCAGGTTAACTGCCAGAATAGTAATGTCCTAAGGAGAAAACCACAGTAATTGAAACTCATTCTCTAGGACTGAGATGTAACAGCCAACTCTGCACACCCATCTGCCTGTTTTTGTAAGTCCCTGACTCTAAAGTCATTTTTAACATTTGAGTGATGCATTTTTTCATCTCCCATTTAATAAGCTGCTTGCTAAAACAGTGTTGTAGATTAGTATATTTGTAATTTAAATGAAGACAATATATCAACCCAAGTTTTTTTTTTTTAAGAAGTAGTTTAAAGGATGATTGATGCCTCTTTCACTGTTATGCCCTGTTTTAAAAGAAAAAGGGAGGAAATGGGTGTGGAAAGGAATGGTGTGGAAGGTGAAATAGAAATTATCTTTCATGGGCAGGTATATGTTGTTTTTTAAACTGCTAGTAAGACTTAGTGGCGGAATCTCTGCTATCTTCTAGCATGCTAATAAATTCTGCCTAATTCATTTTTTATTCTCTCTTGGGGCCTGCTTGCAGATTTGCCTCTACAAAGGAAGCATCATGTTACTTCTTTTAAATAATTGATAGCCCTGAGTCCAAGCCAGCTCCATGGAAATTTTGAAAATACGTACTTATTGAGTAAATACCCTGCATTTCCACCACTGCCAAGTATCCTCCCCTATATTTATTCTGTTCTATAGGCTACTGTCAATTGCAGATGATCTCATCGATGCTTTTGTAGACACCCAGCACTTAGCAGCTCCAATTTCAGTTATGTATGTTTTTATATTTAAGAAAAGAGGAAGCTGTTAATTACATTGTGTCTCAGGCAGCTAAGAGCTCTTAATAAATCATCATCTGTACTATGTCATAGTGCCAATCAGAGATGGACGTTTTCAGTTCAGATGTAGAGCTGGTACTCTCATGATAAACAACAGAAAATAAAAGATCTGCACCCCTTTTTCTAAAGGGCAGAGGCCTTTCAAATCAATATGCAACATATGTTCTACCATCTTGGTTCTTTACTAAATGGACCAATGGCTGTTAAATTTCTGGGAATGAGATCCTTTTGTTGATACTACTCTGAACCTCTCTCTGGCTTTTCTTCGCAAACGAAGATTCAGGAAGGACTCATCCCGTGCTTTCTGCAAGCATGCTGATGACATACGCTGAACCGTGGCGAGTTCACTGTAGAGTACTGTTTTTGGGAGGCAATGGTTCTCCATCCTAGAAATGTGCCCTGCCCAGCGCAGCTGTGTTCCCAATATCATGGCCTCAATGCTGGTGATCCCTGCTTGCTCAAGGACAGCAACATTCGTCACATAGTCAGTCCAGTGTATATTTAGGATATACACTTACTATATCCTTACTTACTGGGAAGCATCATCTCCTCAAATGCCAAGATTGACAAAGAGATCGATCACAGATTAGCAAAGGCATACAGCAAATTTGGAAGACTTTACAAATGAGTCTGGCATAGTAAACACCTGAGGCGAAGCACAAAAATCAATGTGTATAGAGCCATTGTACAGTCTATTCTCCTTTATGAAACATGGGTCACCTATCACCACCACTTATGACTCCTCGAATGCTTTTATCAGTGCTGTATACACACAATCCTAAATATACACTGGACTACTCTGAACCACTCTATTCCCTATTGCTAAGCATTTGTTTTTACTTGCATTTCAGCCCACTGCTGTCAGGAGACAATTGAATACATTTTGCTGTCTCCCCAGCTACTGAAAAAATGATTTCCTCCTTGGCTTTGGGCTGTCATATTATCTGGTTAGCCAGTTTTATTGACATTCTGAACCCGTTTAACAGATTGCCATAATGCCCATTCCCATTCAGCTGACCTAGAAGCACCTCCTGTGTACCCTGCCCCTATGACATCAGACAAGCACCCACCACTTAGATATCACAAGGGCCAACTCTTGTGTTATCAGAAGGACCTACTCCATGGTCTTGGGTTTTGACTGTGAAATTGTATGGAATTCCTTGCTCTGAGAAAACATCAATGCGAGGCATTAGAAGGAAAATTTTGTGAAGAGCCACATACCTGCTGTTTCTCTGTGGTGGCATTGCTATAGCAGGAAAACAGCAGATGTGGCTCTCCAGAGCTTAGCAGTGCCCTGCTAGGGAGCCAGGCTAGCTGTTTCCCAGTTGTGGCATTTGTAGTGGTGTTCTGGATTGCCATGGGGCAGGGCTCACCAATGTACATATTGTGTTCTTTGCTGTCTGTTGTGCTTTGCTATGCTTAGCACTGGGGCAGGGAAGCTGGCCTTGTGGATGGCCATCTCTCAGGGTTGCTGCAGCTGCATCTTTCATGACCAGTCCTACATTAACCTCCAAAGTCCTTTAGAACTATATGATTCTATAGTACAAGTCTGTCTGTAACTGTTAGTAAACTTCCAAAAGGTTTCTCTGCATTCTTAACAATTTTCCTTCTTTCCATAGTAAGCCTGCATTTTGGTTTTTTTGTCCTTTTTTGCTTTGTGTCTTTCCCATTTTTAACCCTTATCTTTGAATTTGGAAGCACCCATGATTCTTTCTAAGCAAAGTATCCATTGAGGGCAGTGGTGAACCATGTGGTTATACCAGGTAAGAGAAACTAATACAAGGTCTATGAGAGATCAATGGTATTCTAACTATACAGGGGAATGAGGAAAAACCAGGGAACCTGATCTTTTAAAAAAGATGTGTCTTTTCTATATTTGGGTAACATTGGTTTAACTACTGCCCATTTTTCAATTGTTATAGTAATAACTCCATTATACATTCCTTGCTCATCAGAAAAACTGACATGGTGATATGCCTTGCAAAATTATCAGAACTTGTAGGTGGTTGAAAGTGACTCAGTTTCTTCCATATAATATAATGGGACACAGTTTATGGATGTCAACATAAGCAAGTAAGGATACTGTATTGGTGGAATTAAATTCAATTTGATAATACGGCCAGTTTTCTTAAGGTTCTATGGGGAAATATTTTCATTTCCCTACCCCTCTGTTCCTCCAAAGTGTGTGAGCAAATTTCTACTCCTCAATTATTTAGAGGGATATTTCCCCCTGAATGTATAGTTCATAAAGGCAGAGTTTGCTTTGATCTTGACAATTAAACATTTATTTTAAAACTGACTGGCTGCTTTCCAGCAATGCTCTTTTCTCAGTATCAAGCACTGGTTCTTAAAGTAGTTGGTTAAAATAGTTCCTGTGGATCAGGAATTGGTAAGTTGTTTTCATGGTGGACATTCCCCCCCCACTCAATTTTGAAATTCAAATCAAATGCAGTTTTCAGCTCATTTGAGCCAGAATATACTGTTGCTGAGCTTCAGTGGCTCTTACATACAAATTCATAGGTAAGAACAGGTATCATCTGTCACTAAGGGCATGAAGGAGTACCCTCCCTACATAATCCTCATGGGAGTGAGGACTTTACTGGAAAGTTCAATTTATGCAGACCAATCAGTCACTGGCAAAATAATCAGGTAATCAATAATTTCTTGCCATTTGGTACCTTGTTTAATGCATTCCTTTAACTCTTTCCTGAAGTTCAGTAGATAGGAAATGAGGAAAAACAATGTACATTTCCCCATCTTTTCAGAGATGGTGGTTTAGCCTGATTTAAGATGATGCTTTTCTGGGAGCCAATCATGGCAAGTTTTGGTTATTTGTACCTGTCCTCTGACCTTTGCCTACCAGCTGGAAAAGAAAGATTGGAAAGGTTACCTTAGTAGCTGGACCAGGGCTGGAAAACTTGTGCCCATCCCGATATTGATGAAGTCCAGTTCCCATCAACGGACACAGTAATTCATCAACATTAGGAAAGCCAAGGGTTTCCAGGTCCTGAGTTAGCCACTCTACTGTAGCTGCCTTGTCCACTGTTTTCTTTATCAGTCCACCATCTTGCTCCAGTTGCCATCATGAAAGGTTTTGGGGAGTGTTTTCCTCTTTGCAGATGGTGTTTGTTGTTCTGCTGTGAACAGTTGCCACCATTCTGTTGCTTCCTCTAATGTGACTGCAATTAGAGTGCAATTGCACTATTGACTGCAACTACACTAGCCACTTGAGTTTAAGACCCTCAAAGAAGGGATTTCTCTCAGTCAAACAACTGTCGCAAGCATATCTGATGAGCATGCATGAGACAGCCTTCTCATTGGTCATTGACTTTGGAACTCTCTCCCATAAAGGTCTGGATTGGCCTCCTCTCTACTGTCCTTCTGATGGCAGGCAAATACCTTTTTATTTCAACACACCTTTGACTATTAACTGGTTTATGCAGACAGGTCTTTCAGTAAGTGTGTGTGTGTGTGTGCGTGTGCACATGTGTACTGTGCTTTTATTCCCATTGTTGGGCTCTTCTAGATTAGTCTAATGAAGTGTGCATTCTCATGCTAGAACTCCTTTTTTTGGCAGGTTTTGTTGGTTGTTCTCATCTCCAGCTCCACTCATTTGATTGTTTAGGGGGACAGTTTGTACCAATTTCTTACCAAGTTCCAAAGTACTAAGTTCCAAAGGTTTTTTAAAACCAGAGCATGGTTTGCCAAGGTGGTTCTGTGGTTTAAGGGGCAAATATTCACCTCTCTGATTTTTTAAAAATGTTTTATAATGCTATAGTGCAAAGATGCAATTTTGCTGACACTTTATATCTCTAATGTATTTTAAGAGAAAGGAATGAAGGATTGTTGTTGTTGTTTCAATGCACCTAAAAGGAACACACCTGAGGATAGGAATAAAATTGTGTAGCTGGTGCTGGTATTGCCAGAAAATAATCTGGTACAACAGAAACATTGTTTGGTTTGGGTTTGGTTTTTTTTTAAGAAAAAGAATCACAGCGACAAATTCCACAACATCCCAACACATTTGGCCCATCTTCAGGAGCCTGTTATGCTTTATATGCCTTTAAACTTTTTAAAATTAATGCTGTTTCTAATAGGATGGTTTATTTTATTGTTTTAAAATTTTGTATTATAGTTGATTTTTTCGGTGTACTTCATTTTAACCTATGTTATGCTCCACCTTGAGTTCTGTGGCAGGATATTATATATCTATTTGTTTACTTTATGTTCCACCTTTCTCCTTACAAGGGTCTCAAGGTAACTTACAACAAAGTTAAAGCAAGGTACAATTAAAAACTTGATAATACAAAAGTTAAAAACCAATTAAGTTAGCTAGCATGCTAAAATATAAAATTTACAACAGTATGAAATCATTCAAAAGACAATAATAAAGATAAAATGCAGCACATATACCCCATTAAGAACCTCTTCTGCACAACCATTCTCCAAATGCCTATTTAATTAATGTGTGTTTAATATCTGCTAATGAAAGGACACAGAGAAGTGGCCAGCCTAACCTCCTTTTGGCAAGGAATTTCTCAGCCTAGGTGCAGACACAAGACTCTCTCATGCTTCCCCACTGTGACAGTGCTGGGCATGTGAGAAAGTCCTCTCCTGAGGATCTTAAGACTCAGTCTGACTTATATAGGGTCCTATGCTCTTTTAGATTGTCTGGACTGAAGCTATACTAGGCTTTATAGATCACAGCCACCAATTTGATTTGTGCTCAGAAATGAGCTGGTAACTCATGAAACTGTTTCAGCAAGGGCATTGTATGTTCCCTTTAACCAGTCTTGGCAATTTTGGACTTGCTGAGGTTTCTGAACAGTTATCAAAGGCAGCCCCAAATAGATTGCATTACAGTAATTCAGATAGGATGAAATCAAGGCATGTGACACCATCTGATATATCCAGGAGTAGGCACAGCTGGCACACTAGTATTAACTGTACAAATGCAGTCCTGGCCTTGCCCCAAACCTGGACATCCAGGCTTAAGGTGAAATCAAGGAGTACACACAAGCTGTGAACCTGACATTTCAGGGAAGGTGTAATTGTATCCAGCACAAGTTGAGCTCCTTTTCCTTGATCTGTCTTTTCACTGACTAGGAGCACCTCTGCTTTTCTGGATTAAGCTTAAATCATTACTGAAAGCAGACACTGGTTTAGAATTGAAACAGCTTCCTTGAATTAGATGGAAAGAAGAGAAACAGTTGAGTGTCATCAGCATACTGGTGTCACTGAATTCTAAAACTCCAGATAACCTTTCCCAGAGGTTTCTAGTACATGTTGAACACCATGCAGGACAAAGTTGAGACCTGTGGGACTTCACAGGCCAGAGGCCAGGATGGCAAACAGGAATCCCCCCAACAGCACCTTTGAATTTACTCTTTCAAGAAGAAACAGAAGCACTATAATACAATGGACCCTAGTCCCATCCCAGAGAGACAGCCCAGAGGGTACCATGGTTAATGGTACTGAAAGTTGCTGAGAGGTCCAGCAGAATCAGTGGGGATCATAGAATCAAAGAATTGTAGAGTTGGAAGAGACCACGGGGGCCATCCAGTCCAACCCCCTGTCATGCAGGAATACCCAATCAAAGCATCCCTGACAGATGGCCATCCAGCCTCTGTTTAAAGACCTCCAAGGAAGGAGACCCCACCACGTTCCGAGGGAGTATGTTCCACTGCCAAACAGCTCTTACTGTCAAAAAGTTCCTCCTAGGATGTAATTGCCCTGTCTAGTTTACAGCTTAGGTTATTCACCAAGGTGGTAAAAGCTGTCTCTTTTCCATAATCAGGGCTGAAGCTAGACTGAAATGGATGAAGATACACCATTTCACCCATGAACCTCTGGAGCTGGAAGGCCATCACCCACTCTAGACCTTGCCCCAAAATGGGATGTTGGAGACTGTAGATGGTAATGTGCCTTGTCCCAATGAGGAATTAATTATTTCTCTTTCTCTTGCGGCCAATTCACCCACTAGGCCAGCACTTATTTTTATTAAGTAAGTATGTACATACATAAATGTATGTTCACATATGAAGTTGAAGGCTTTCACGGCTGGCATCCATAGATTTTCCTTGGGGTTTTTTCCAGGCTGTGAGGCTGTGAATATTAGAAATATTCTAATATTTCTAATGGAATATTAGAAAGGAACTATTCCAGAACATGTCCTCACAGCCCAGAAAAAAACAAGCAAAATCTATGTTCACATAGCCTCTCACCTTGTTCCCAAAAGTAGATTATGCATTGTGAACAAATCTATGCCAGTTTAATTTATTTGCATAATTTAGAGATATGACAATATTCAGATTTACCACTCAGAGTAGATAAATTGGGTTACTGTGCCATATAATTTAAACTTTTTTCCCATTGGTACTCAAGGTTCCCAAACTGGGAAAAGTATTTAGAAGTGTGATGTTACACACATGAGCTGTAATAGTAGTTTCTTTTTATGTCTGACTGGCAGTTTAGCTCTTATAATCTTGCTGTGTGATATATTAAGAACATTCTCATGACAAGTCATGGGGCATCTGCACTTTTAGCTTGTTCCACTGTGTATGCAATTTATCACTCTGGGAACATTTTGGTTTCCTGGATTTTCAATTGTCCAGTTCCCAACATGTGCTGCAGTGATATAATGGGTTAGGATAAATAACTCACAGAATTAGCCCAATATAATATAGTCCCCTATATAAGCTAGAGTAAAAAGTGGCAATTCCTAGCTGATATGATTCTCTTTGCATGTAAGCAGCTTTCTAACTTAGCCAATTGTGATTCCTCATCTTTCTGACACTGCACAATATAACTGGCACTGCTGAGCCTTATGAAGTAATCTGATATTGCTAATGAGGTTATGATGATGTATTTAAATCAGCTGCCACATCCATGCTCTAACCTCTTCAGCTGCAAAGAAGGGCAAGCAGCTTCCTTGGTAACTGCTGAAATGGTCAGCTGCTCTGTCATGAACTTTGTATATTATTTCTCAGAAACTGGGCACATCAATGCTTTAATAATCCTCCCTCTTCCAAGAATACAGCCTGCCTTTCAAAAATATTTTAATGAACTAAGTTAGTTCCATGCTCTCCAATGTTTTTTGGTCTAAAGTGAAATTCCTGTTACCTCAATTACTTGTTATCTGAACTCTAGCACTCTTGTTTTACAGGGCTGTTTCACTTGGCATAACTCTCTGATTTTTTTTTAATAATAACAAAAGAAATTGTGTGCCTTCATTTTATTATGATTAGGCTGGTACTTTTAAAATAGCAACCTTTTAGAGCCATTCACCCAGCTATGACAGGTTTATTTTTTGTTAACCATTCTATGGAAATAACTGTTTGTTTGTTTGTTTTTGGTTGAAGCCATCATCTGCAATGTAGAAAATACTGTGACTTTGATTATAATAGAACAAAGTGGTTAAAAGTCAGCTGATGCATGATGGAAAGGAGGGATTTCTTTCCAAATATTAATCCTAAAGTAGCTCACTGGTTTGAAATACCTGCTGCTGCCTGAAAACTGTATAATCCTCCAGTGAATTTATCCAGCATTCTTGTACTGAGTTTTAACTCTGTGACTTTATGTAGCTTTCCTCCATGTAATCCTGTTACCTGCTTCCCAGGTGAAAGTACTTTTTTGTGATAAAGAGCTTGTGGCATTCTGTTTTTGTTAACTATGCCACTACCTTTAGTCCCTACAAGGTAAACAATATAAGATTCTTTCAAGCTTTTCTTCCTTTACTTTTCCCATAACTCAATAGTTTTGGACTCCAAATACAGGTTGAAATTTTCTTTATTTCTGTATTTCCTAGCTATAATTATAATGGTAGCAGACAAAACTTGTTTTTTCATTTACTGTTCATTAAAAATCGAGTAACTGATGTTAGAGAAAAATATATAGAGTCCTAACATGGAACAATTATTGACAAAAGTGAAGGAAGAAAGTGAATAAGCAGGGTTACAGCTGAACATTAAGAAAACAAAAATAATGGCCACAGAAGATTTGCATAACTTTAAAGTAGATGATGGAGACATCAAATAATCAAAGACTTTGTCTACCTTGTTTCAATCATTAATCAAAATGGAGACTATAGTCAAGAAATCAAAAGAAGACTAGGACTTGGAAGAGCAGCTATGAGGCAACTAGATAAGATCCTCGTCTAAAGATGTATCATTTAATACCAAAGTAAGGATTGTATTTCCAATTTCTATGTATGGCTGTGAAAGCTGGACAGATAAGAAATCTCACAGGAGGACAATCAACTCATTTGATATGTTCAAAGACATAGCCGTGTTAGTCTGGAATATCAGTAAGCAAGGGGATCTTGTAGCACATTTGAGACTGAGAGAAAGAAGTTGTAGGATAAGCTTTTGTATACTTGGGCTACTTCCTCAGATGCATGAGGAAGTAAACCAAGTCTACGAAAGCTTATGCTTCAACTTCTTTCTCTCAGTAAGTCCAAAGATGTTACAAGATCTCATCATTTAATATGTAGTGCTAAGGAGAGTTCTAATGATAATGTGGACTGCAAAAATGACCTGTAAATGTTTCCAAGCACTAATTAAGTCTTATCTGTCCCTTAGAGCCAAAATGATCAAACTGGGGATATCATACTTGGGTCATATCATAAGACGATATGACTTGATATGTCCAAACTACAACATCCTTATTTTAGTCACCTTGGCTTCTAATGAGACTCTTATTCATAAGGTCACCATAAATTTTTCCAAGGCAACCCCACATACAGTGTGTTACAGTAATCCAAATGGGATGTAACTAAGTCATATGACATTGTGGCCAGATTAGACATTTCCAGGAACAGGTACAGTTGGTGCACTAGCTTTATGTGTGCAAAAGCATTCCTGGCTGCCACAGAAACCTGAGCCTCCAGGTTCAAGGCTGATTCCAGGAGTACACCCAAACTGCAAAATTGCCTAGGGGAGTGTAACCCTGTCCAGGACAGACTGAATCCCTATTCCCTGATCAGCCTTTTGACTGACCAGGAGCACTTCTGCCTTGTCTGGACTGAGCCTCCTTTTGTTCATCCTCATCCAATCCATTGAGAACACCAGGCACTGGTTTATAACTAAAACAGCTTCATTGGAGGTAGGTGGAAAGGAGAAATAGAGTTGGATGTCATCAGCATGTTGGGTGTCATCAGCAAACTCCAAACAATTTCATGTACATCTTTAATTGCATGACAGACAGAATGAAGCCCTGAGGGACTGCACAGAGCAATGGTCAAGGAGTTAAAGCACCACCTTCTGGGCTTTTACCTCCAGGAAGGAAGGAATCCACTGTAAAACAGCACCTCCAAGTTCCATCCCTGCAAGGGAGGCCAAAAGAATACTATGGTAAATGGTATCAAAATTACCAAATGGTCCAGCAGAGCCAACAGAGACACACTTGTCCTATCTAGTACCCAATGAAGTTCATCCACCAAGGTTAGCAAACCTGTCTCTGTCCCAAAACCTGGCCAGAAACCAGATTGAAATGGTTCTATATTATCTGTTTCATCCAGGAATCCCTGGAACTGGGAGACGACCACATGTTCTACTAACTTCCCCCCAAATGAAATGTTGGACATGGGCCAATAGTTACCCATTACAGGGATAACTATATCCAGGGCAGGCCTTTTCAGTAGAGGCCTTACAACTGCCTCCGATTAGACCCCTCCACTCAAAATAACCCAAAACCAAACAAAGGCAGACCTAGGAGATTATCAGACACATCCAAAAACCACAAGAGCAGCATGTGAAGACAATGTTACTGTTCTGCGAATGGGACCCGGTTCCAATCGACGTTGTCCTCCCCATTAATGAAAAGTGATGCCTTACTCATGGCTGCAGCACAGGAGAAGCATGTGATGAGGACAACATTAACTGAAACCGGGTCCCATTCACAGGATAGTAATGTCATCCTCATGTGCTGCTCTTGTGCTTTTTGATGCATCTGATAATCTCCCTAGTTTTGTCTCTCATTTCTTTTAACAAACAGCTGATCAGAGTTTGAGCTCAAGAAACTATAGCAGGCTTGAACTTGCAACTACTACTAGAGGAACAGACTTAGAAACTAAAGACATGGATCAGTAGTAGCTCCCCACCCACCCAAGAAGAACCATATCACTGACAGATTGCTCTTGGCTTCTGATTCAGTAGGCAGAGAACTGGTAAGAACCTTGTGTATGAAATGTTTTCTAATAATCTTTCTGGGCACTGAAGATTCTGCTTCAACAATAATGTTCATTTACAGATACAGACCAAAAAATAAAATAATCATATGTCAGAATTGCTGTCAAATCTGGTCTGAAAAATTAGCAAGTAATAGTAAATGAAAATATACAGTATATGTGCATGTGTGTGTATGTTGGTGGAAAATGACCCTTGTTCTTTCACATCACATGCAGGCAGATCACCTAAGAGTTACATTTCTAGGTATAAAACTAAAAAAAAAAAAAAATCAAAATAGTAAATCTCATGCTACTGTTTGTTTACAGTATTACCCATTAGTATCAGCTTTGTCTACATTTTATGGTAGGTAGAGGAGAACCAATTAGCCATGGCAGTTGGTATAAACTGAAGCATATCTCTTCCCCATCTGAATATTTTTTTTAAATGTACAGTGTTGAATAATTTATGTGAACATGACATCCTGGGGAGCTATTAGAAATGTTGCCATAATTAGAAATTTAGATAAATAGTATTGCTGTGGGCATAACTTTTTGAACTTGCCTCCACCTTCTAAATTTATGCTATTGTCTTCTCTCTTCCCAGACCAACACTGTAATAAATGTTTCTACAGGTACCATGAAAAGACCTTGCTCACAGTGTTCATACTACTGCATGCAGGAATCGGCCGGCTGAGATAATAATTGAAACATCATAATTAGAATGGAATTTAATTAAGCCAAAATGTTTCCTAGAAGGAAATTAGTACTAAATTAGGCACTTATAGGGTAGTGGCATGTACCCTATCAGGTTTTCAGCCATAATGATCACCACTTTTTTACTGGCACATTGGAATACTTGTCCCCAGTTGCACAAGCAATGGAAATACATTAAAGTTTTTTGTTTAGTTAAGTGCAGGTGAAGTCACATATCTTCTCCCAACAAATGCAGTATTGATCTGTAATGTACTCTACAAGGTACATCAACTCCATCCAAATATTGGCTAGATGAGGAGAACTATAAGTGTGAAGTGTGTAACAAAGTTAATTTTGTAACTAGGATATCTTGATTAATCAAGAACAAGCTTGCATCCAGATGAAGCTTTTGTTGTGCAATGACTTTGTTTTATACATGAAATGTTATGACTTTCATTTGTAAGGCTCCCATGTTTCCCACCATGTCTTTAGTCTTTTTTTTCTGAACAAAAGAAAATATGTTTGGGAGAAAAAGATGGGATTGGCTTCACAGTGTAGTCTGATCAGTAATCAAAGAAATAAATATATAATGCTGGCCAAACATTTGGAAGCATCCCAAAATTAAAATATCATATCATTTTGTTAAGAATTGAAGTAGCCTTGCTCACTTTGGTGCATGAGCAATGCTGGGAACTGGTGGAGTGTGTCCCTGTTGGTTCTGCTGGACATCTCAGTGACATTCAACACCATTGAGAATGGTATCCTTCTGGACAGTTTGGCTGATATGAAACTTCGGGGCACTTTTTCAGTGGTTTCAGTCCTTTTAGATGTATGTTCCCAGAAAGTGGTGCTGGGATACTGTTATTCAAGTTCCTGGCCATTAACCTCAGGAGTCAAGACTGTGTCCTGTGCTTTTCAACATGTACATGAAGCTGTTGTGGGAGTCATCTGACATGTTTTGGGTTGGGAGTCAGAATGCTGATAATACCCAGCTCTATCTCTTTTTTGCAGCTGTAACTGCAAAAAAAGAAGTCCTGAATTGTTGTCTGGATGCAGTGAGAGATGGGGTGTGGGTGAATAAATTGAAACTTAATGCAGGCAAGACAGAAATTCTGCACATAAGCAGGAAAGCTAACTTGGGGATGGGATTACAATCTGTTCTGTATGGGGTTGCACTCCCTCTGAAAGATCAGGTTTGTAGCTTGGAGGTGCTATTAGACCCAGCACTGTTCCTGGAAGGCCAGATTGAGTCATGAAACTCATTGCGTTTGGGCCAGTCTCTCTTTCTCTCATCCTGACCTGCTTCAGTGAGTTTTTCTGAGTATAAAGTACAGAAGAGAAGTGCCATTTACATAGTCTTGAAATGCCTGGAAGAAACAAAAGAGAGCACTATTTCTGTTGGTTTTCCATGGTTTTTTTCAGGCTGTGAGGCCGTGTTCTGGAAGAGTTTATTTCTGATGTTTCGCCTGCATCTGCTTCCAGAGCCTCACAACCCAGAAAAAAAAAAAACCACAGAAAACCTATGGATGCTGGCTGTGAAAGCCTTTGACTTCACTAGTTCTGTTGTTGCTGCAACTACTGATATGGATAAGAGTCAGTTTCAGGAGATTTTCACACAGCCTATATATCCCATGGCAGGAACCCAACAGGGCCAGGAAAGGTTTTCCCTTTCGGATGACGTTGACCCCATTCTGTCCTGCCTCCATCCTGCTCCCATGACTGTTCCGGAACAATGTAATCACGATTTTTCACCGTGAATAGACCTCCCATTCTGTTGCTATCACGCAATCACAGGTGTGCGAACAGGAGCCCCGTTCCTGTTCCAAAATGACAGCCACGGAGGGGAGGTCCGTTTCGAGCACTTCCTGGTACGATCTGGACATCCAGGTAAGTGGCATCCTTTGTTTTACCCTCCCTGTTTTGATTGTGTGATTTAAAGTGTGTTTTTGTGCTTGATGAACTGATTTTATGTTTGGGGGAGTTTTTTTTTAATTTACCACCCAGCCGTTATCACGTGACAACGTGATAATGTTTCAGACGTCCGGTCATAAAAGCAGCCTTACGATGGCTGCATTTACGGCTGGCCAGTGAGGGGAGGGGGAGCCCATTCCTGCTGTGTAATTAACGTAAGTTTGTGAAAGATTGACATTACTCCATGGCAGGAACAAGAGAGGAGGTGGCGGGGCAGTAACGGGGCATTTTGGCCCCATGTGAAAATCTCCTCAGACAGCATCTCCCCCTGACCCCCCATTCTTTGGTGAAGGCAAGTGAATTCCATGTGGAAATCTTTTGACAAAAGGCATACTCCATTGTAATGCTATGTTGAGTCTAAGGACCTTTTCGGATGAGGGTTTATAACACTAGTAGCCTCGTCCCTGTTGCAAGGCTGCTGCGCTGCAGGGTGTCCCTTTCAGATGATGCTCTGCCCTGCTGATCCTCTGCTGGTACTGTTGCATAACCCCGGGACGCAGCAGCATTATATTTAGTGGTTTTCTAATCACAATCAACTTTCGTGATTAGAAAACAGCCATATATAACGCTGCTGCGTCCCCGCAGTTACGCAACAGTACCGGCAGAGGATCAGCAGGGCAGAGCGTCATCTGAAAGAGATGCCCTGCAGCGCAGCAGCCTTGCAATGGGGACGAGGCTGCTAGCGTTATAAACCCTCATCCGAAAAAGTCCTAAGTGCACTTGTGTACACTAAACAGCATCGACTAGCAGCAAAAAGGCACTGAACCAACTACTGATCTAACTGCAGTAGGAATATCCACAATTTATCATCATGTAGTAAATGGAGATAAGTATGGAAAATTCTGATCTATGGAATATTATGTGAATGATGAGTTATTGAACTTTATATGTGATTTTCCCCCTTTGGAAAAGTATAATAAATAAAAAAGTTTCTCTCTTTTTTAAAAAAGCAATAAATGGGCCCTTGTTAAATGTCTGATATCATCCCTTCCCAGTTTTACAAACGTAAGACCTATGTGTATATCTCATTGCCAGTGGATGTTAGTTGCTTTATGCTCATGCTAGTGTCCTTAAGAAATGTTGCCAGTATGATTTTGATTTTGGAATTTAGGACTCATTATCTAAGCTTTTGTGTGGAACGGAAGAGGAGGTTTTGATCCCTCCTCCCCTTTTAATAAGATTTTTGTAATAAGAGTGCCAGTGGAAATCTGTCAGACCCAGCTTCCCTGCATATGTGAACCTCTGTGCTTTGAGACCCTGGAAATGTCTGTTTTTAGGACATCAGCAGGGGGCTAATGAAAAGGCTTTGTTGATTTTAACGAATCGCAAGCCACTGTAGCCAAAATAAATATAATCTGCTTTTTGGATTAGTTGTCACAGATGATTTTACCTACTAACAGTGATTAAAGAACCCTGGTGGACCCAAAGCATAGCCATTCTCTGGTGACTCTTGCTAAAACAGCAATAAACACAAGTAAATAAAGACTTAGGGCATTAGTTATCTTTAATAAACAGTGACACTCCATGTAATGTTTGAGGGGACTTCAAAGACCTGCACTGTGCACTACAGAATCCCTCTTTCTAGTACACAGAGAACTGGCATGTCAGGAGGCATTAATAAAGAAAATGTTGCCAGGCATCTTTAGGTTGTGATCCTTAAAAATAAATGGACCTTGTTTCAGCATAAAGCTATGTAGGATTTCAAGGATGCTTATTTCCCCAGTCATTCTTTTTAATCTATTAACACCTTGAACAGACAGTTGCCCTGGTAGTAGTCTACCTTCATTGTGCCATAGACTCCAGGAACAAAGCTTTACATTCTTAGAAGGGAGATTGAACTGTGAATGATGGGAGAGGGGTGGAGGCACTGTATACTGTATTCCTTTTATGATCATTTAAATCTCAATCCCCTCTAATCTTTATGAAGAGCAAAACAGTTTCCTTTCAACCTGGTATTGGTAAACAGATCAAAAGAATGATAGATTATTGCTAAGATTTGCTATTGCAGATAGGTGCTTAGGACGATTCTAAAACATTATTATAGACAAAAAAGCTGGAAGAGATATGTAAAAGAGGCTCCAGCCTTTGGACTGGGGTGGCTTACTGCATAGGTCACCTTCGGTGCTTGTCAGCCAACCTTCCAAATAAGTCTTAAAATGTAACAAAGAAAAACTGAATATAAATCAAGTACATGTACAGTTGAGCAGATTTTTATCCTGGCTTGTCAATACATATCTTAGTTGCATATCAACATGACCAAAAGGTGGATAGTGCTATAGAGTTGAGCAGGGGAAATAGGTTCCCCAGACCTGCAGCTAGGTGAGGAAAAACACTGCAGGCATCTCTTCTCCAACAGTGGGAGCAGGGCTGCCAAATCACTATTCACTGTCATGGCTAAGTGAAGAAAGTTGTTAAAGGCTTGCCCCATGTTGAGTTTGGATCTTCCTATTTTCCAAACCTCCACAATGATGACAATGACAACAATGATCAAAATCCAAAGTACACAGTGGTAATAACTTTATTAGGCCAAACAGAAGGTGCAGATATCATTATGCTAGCTTTTAAATCCACTGGCTTCTTCATCAGACAACAATCATAAAAAAAAAGAGAGAGAAAGGAAGCAGGAGAAGAAAAGAAAAATGTGGCAACATCTACTGTATAAGACCAGTTGGTTTTTATTTTTGCATGAGCTTGGATGCAGTACCAAATGGTATTAAGGCCTCAGGTATAAAGCATATTTATACAGTTGTGGGAGTGGGATAGAATTTAATAGGATCCAGAAAGATGCAAATCATGACACTAAATTTTCAAAGGTGATACAGGTCTTCAGATGTTTACAGTACTGTAGTCAGTGCTGATGTGTGAAAGCAATAAATCTGCTTACAAAAAATCAGTTGCCCAGGGTTCAAAACTCTCTCTGAGAAGATTCTTGGTATCTGTGGAGTGTCAAAGACTCTTGTATTAATATATGTAATGTGCCATGAAACCATTATCTTTGTTCAGACCTCTGCTAATGGGCTGGAATATGTAAATATAATTCAGTTCAACAGTTTCTCTTTCTAGTCTTCTTTTGTAAGGCAAGGGTCATGGTTTGCATCTTCTGAATCTTGTTACATTCTATCCAACTTCCAAAAATGTATGTTTTATACCTGAGACCTTAATACCACTTGGTACTGTATCCAAAGAAGTACGTTTATACTCATGAAAGTTCACACAAAAATAAAAACCAGTTAGTCTTAAAAGTGCACCCATATTTCTTTTCCTTCCTCCCTCGCCCTTCCTCCCTCCCTTCTTCCTTTTTATGCTTCAAGAGATTAACACGATTAGAATTGGGAGAGCATAACTTGCAGTTTGGCTGGCATGGACATCTATGGTATGATAAAATTAAAGTGAATGTAGGTTTTAATAATCATTTTAGGTTTTAATAATAATTTTGTGAAGTGTACCTTACTAAGAATCTCTCTCTCTCTCTCTGGCTTTTCTTCGCAAATGAAGATTCAGGAAGGACTCATCCCGCATTTTCTGCAAGCACACTGATGACTAAAAAGGCCAATCCGAGATAAACAAGTCCGGTTGCAGAAAGCACAGCAGAAGGTCTCCTTGGGTGATGTTTCCAGGTTGTGATTCTTTCTGCGTTGTCATTTCTCTTCAAGACTTGTTCAACGTGAGTTCTCAAATAAGGCTGCAGCATTGTGGATAGTGTGTCTCTATGCCTCCCGATGTGAGGCCAGGGCGGAAAAGATATAAACCCAGATTGTGCCTGAAAATGTCTTTCTGGGTTTCAGCACAAGAAGCTCATTATAGAAGAGAAATAACAGTCAAAGAGAGATGGTTAATGTGCCAAGACCTTCTTGAGAACCACCAAAAAGAATACATATTCAAATTGAATGAGCAGAGGGATATAGTTTTCAATGGTATTCTTATCTACAGTTATTTTAAAAAGAGTTAAAAAGAGTTACAAATCAGAAATAAACTCTCATTACTTTTTAAATTTCTCTTTTCACAAGCCTCTAGTATAGCTGTCATCAAGTTTTATACTCTTATTCTATACTAATCATGAATATCATATAAGACTAAGAATGAGATTTGAAATCCTAGGTCAATAGAATGTATTGTTCTTCGAATATTGCTACTGGACTAACAGCGAGAATAGATATATAGAAGATTTTCACACTACACTGTTATAGTGTTACTATTCCACTTTTACTGCTCTGGCTGCCTCCTGTGGAATTCTGGGGTTTTTAGTTTAGTGAGGCCTAAGATTTCTCTGGCTGAGAGTTGTAAATGCCCCTCCCTAAACTGCAAATCCCAGGATTCAACAGGAGGTAGCCATAGGAAATAAAGTGGAATAGTAACACTATAACAGTGTAGTGTGAAAATCTCCATAGTCTCATTCTGTGATAGTAACTGGAGAAAACCTCACTCACCCATTTCAGCC
Organism: Gambelia wislizenii; assembly: GCA_030847615.1. Classification (NCBI taxonomy): domain Eukaryota; kingdom Metazoa; phylum Chordata; class Lepidosauria; order Squamata; family Crotaphytidae; genus Gambelia; species Gambelia wislizenii. The sequence goes on along the minus strand of JAUMIR010000001.1, from coordinate 47,696,976 downwards.
TTGGTTTGTAGCTTGCCTTGATAACTGAGAGTCCAATTTGATATAATGTGAAATTATTATTTTTAAAAAAAATAATTTAAAGAAATTTTCTTTCAGGGGGCAAGCTGTGGTTGTACTGTAGGAAATGGAGAGGGCAGGGAACAGGGAGAGGGAAGACAGAGACTTACATGGTTCTGGCAAAAATTGCATCTGTGAGTTGCTATTTGCATTGTGGAGGGAAGCCCATGCTTGACCCACTGGTAGCCAACTTGAGTCTCACAATTTTTTAGTAACTACAGAGGGAGGAGAAAGGTGGGGGCAGGAGTAAAGTTCTCCATTCTATTTCTCCTCCCACCCCTGCACTTCTATTTTTTTTTTTAAAAAAAAGTCTGCATATTCATTGCACTTATGCAATTAATGGCATGCCTACAGTTTTCTTGGAAGTTGGAAGAATGGTTGTTATTTTTTAAAACTGAGTTAAATTCTGACTTCGAAAACACCACAATTGACCCACCATATTGCAGCAAGCCCCTTCCTCTTCCATTAACTAAGGTGAGTGGTAATTGTTGGAGCAATGTTTTCCTGCATACACTGAATTCCAGCAGCTTCACTACTGTGTGTTAGAAATTTTTAACATATGGCTATCAAGAATTTAAAGCACAAAGCATTCAGTCAGTGTTGGGAGTGTAAGGGAAATATTTTAACCCATAATTTGTGAGTAGTTTATATTTGAAGTTATGTCATCTTTTTTCATTCTTTGAATTCAGTTGCCTTTCTGAAGCTCAATATATCTATTCTGATGTGTAGCAAAAATGTTACATCAAAGGTTAATGTTTGAATCCAGGCTTTCAAAAAAAGAAAAGAAAAAGAACAGACAGGTTGAGATGTTATTTAATGGAGAGAGGGTAGGAGAAACCCCCAAATGAATAAAAGTCCTTAAAAGCAACATATAAAAGCAAATAACAGTCTTCTTCCCCTGACGAATAGTTCAAAAAGTAGCCAACAGTTTGGATGTGGTCCATTGCATTGCATACAAATGAAGATACTGTCACTATCAGTTTTCTCTGAAATGCTTTGATCTGGTCATAAAGGGTTCAGTTAGACCATGACTCCAATTCCAGGTCTATATAGATTTTTTTTCCCTGCTTCAGTTTCATAATTGTATTTTAATTTCCATATGAAATAATTCTCTAAATGTCTACTGTCCTTTGAGAACTGTACCATTTTAGACCACATGTTAGGGGATGTGTCACTATGTCACAGAGCTGTCTTCTGAGGTTCCAGGAAACAAAGGAAGTGCAAACATCGCATTATGCTTTCTCACCCCACTCCAAAAGTATATGGGTTTTAGAAGGCTGATTTGCACCTTATCAAATATGCATTTATTTATTCCTCTTCATGGTAGCTTCATGATCAGTTGCTTTTATGTGCGCAGAAAGGTTTTGTAGCAAGGCCACTGGAAGAAAATCATAAAAGATCCAATGCATAGAAGTACAAATGTATAATATAACAATATATTTTAATAATTAGGTTCCTATACAATTATTAACAGAATACACACTAAAGAAGACTTTGTGTCATGTATGCCACAATTACTTATTCCACGCAACACAAATCACATTTTTAATGTGTAGAGTTATTCACACACACACACCAAACGTTGCAGTAGTAAGGATTAGATCTCTACAGCATGCTTAATCTGAAGGTATAGATTTCTTCAGGAGATGGAATGATAGTGGAAAACAATGCTTTACTTCTGGAGTGTGGAACAGGCCCTTGGACTTCCCTAGATGGCCACTTTACCTTCCCCATCACACTATTTATGGTTGCTTTCCAGCTTTGCGTATTGCCCCCTGAATGAATACTATGTTCCCTTACCAGAGGATTTGCTCCATCTGGACTTTTCATATATTCTTTAGAGAAGCATTCCACATTCTCCTCATAATTTTGTGAGACATTCTTGGGTATTATGTATTGAAATAGATATATTTCACTTTTATTTTGTCTTTCCTAGTATGGACTTGGATATTTTGTCATCTACATATTGTATGGCATGCCTGTAGATTGTTCATTCTATGGATAAGTGGTACACTATAATTACAAGATATCTTTCATATATGTTATTGTATTGCATTTTTATTTGATTCATGTACCTACATTTACTATATTCCTTTTTTTGTTCCGTTAATTGCTGGAGTATATATTCCTCACTTTCAAAAATATTTCTAAGACACATCCCAGGTCATTGTGACCTCCAGCTGACCTTTTTTGATTCACCCCAGTCAACCTGACCCTGAAAAGTGTCCAATATTTCCAATTATGAGATATTATGAGGAGTGGATAGTAGGGCATACTAACATGCTATACTGTGTGAGTTTTGAAAAAAGAGATAGCATACTGTACAAGACTAGAACAATTCTTTCTTCTTTTACTTTAGATTTACATTTTAAAGAGCCCTTACCTACATTGTGTCTTTTTCACTCCTACAGAAGTTTGACAAGTTACACTGCTGTAAACTGCTTATTAGATACATTTGTATAATTGATGAATGCATATTGGATCTATTGTGAACTGTGCAAGAAGTATTGGGGGGCGGGGGAACCAGCTTTGCTGATGTCAGTTCCTCTGGCATACATGGAGGTTGGGGGAAGGTTGAAAGTATAAATATCTTCAGCAGAGTTAGAGTGGTGTTGTGTTGAACGGTAACTCCATTACTGTGATGAAAATGAAACTACCAACTATGCCTGCTTGTGCTAGTACACTATAGATAATGTCTGCATGATTTGTGACCTACCCAGCCAAACACATCTCACCAATCAGATATTGTGGCTCTCCAGGGTCTCAGTAAACCTTCTGCTTCTCCTCTAAATTTGGAACTGCTTACTACACACATTGTAGATGGATCATATTATTATATTATTATATTTATTTATAGCCCGCTTCCCCGCCCCCCCAAAGGCTGGGACCCAAAGCAGCTCACAGTTTTAAAGCTGGTTTTAAGTTGGTAGAGTCAGCTTCATGTGTTATATGATTTGCAGGTCCATTTTAGACCAAAGACCACGGCTACAATTTGCTAGACAGAGCCTCAGTGAACTCAATGCAAGTTATTTCTGACCAAATCTGCATAAAACTGGTCAATATTAGGACCAATTGCCAACAATGGCTTGGATCCAAAATCCAAATGAGTGAAATGGCTTGGGTCTTTCCTGAAAGTCTTCTGGCCTTCTGGCTAGGGTTTACAGAAGACAGGGTGGCAGGGATGGAATAAGAATTAAGGAAAATTATGTAGAGATAGCTTATACAAGCAAAGCTAAGGTTGGAATCATCAATTTTCCTGTATTTCTTTAACATAGATTTCATGAAGTCATCAGAAGAGGCTGTTCAGTGGGTATATAGTTGTGTGTGTGTATATAAAACAGGTTTTCATCCTGGTTTATGAAAAACATGTCCCCTAACATTATATATGATTATGAGGAGAAGCCATGCATTCAGCTAGCCTTGTTTCTTTGGAGACTTTAGCTTGGCAATTGTTTAATCAACGTGGACAGCATTGAAGGGGGATGCTGCACCTGTCAGAAAGTATGAAAGAAAAAAACCCTGTCAGTGTGGCTTGTTTTGAATGATATTGTGGACAATATTATTGTGCCATTAATTTTGAACCAAGTGCTGATTTCCCCAGTCTAGATAAGTAGGAAAACCAGGACATGTATGTATGTATGTGCAGTTGCATCACTTTCATTCTCCAGAGGTATTTTTCACATGTTACTTCTTTCTGATAGAAGAGAAAGCAATCCTGCATAAAAGTTGATGGCAATTAATGTTACCCAAAGAGCTCTTGAAAATTTCAAGAAAATGTTGGGGAAATTAGCGGCAACTCAACCTTAGCAATGCAAAAGGGAGTAACAGAGAGAGGGATCTTTACACCTTTGTATACCCTGACTAATTCTGAACAGATCCACACAAACACAAAATGAAAAATTAACAATGATATTTATTAAAGACATAAAAATAATAGCACCAAGCACACACATTCATACAGAAAGTATTCACATAGGACCACTAGGAATGGAAGAAGGGAGGTTGCCAGAGGGATACATAAGGAGATCTTGGGGGTGATACAACACCTGTCTTGCAGTCTGAAGTCATCAAGCAGACTGGCAGCATGGATGGATTAATCCGGAGTGGCTAACACAGAGTGATGGAATGTCCCCAAGCAGAGGCTCTGTGTGCAATGAGCCATGATTTGTGACTGGTATTTATACCAAAAGTATGCCCTGAGGTGAGGAAGTTTCTTGGGTTGAGATAATAGATTCCAGGTGTCTCAGATTGCACAACAAGTTTCAGGAAAACTCCTGGTCTTGACAATATATGTTAATGTGTTGCAAATGCCTTAAATGTTATGATGATTGGATTCACAAAGCTGGAGCTGCCTCTTTTGATGGTGAGTTAATTGGGGAGTTCAATACCTTCAAACAAAAGATACTCCACCCATCTATAATAGGATCAATTGTCTGTCACCTGGGTGTGTGGTAGAGGCAATCTTCTTTTGACCTTATATTTCCTCATATTTTGGAATTTGCCAATAGTCCTTCCTTTGGGCAATGCATGGCTTACAACACATGCCTATTGGGATCCATACAGTGAGTCCCTGAAAGTTTACTGCTCTTCCCGATGGAAAACCACATTAATAAGCCAAATTATTAATAAGCCAATATTGGGGGTTTCTGGAGGTGGGGCTCATTAGGGACACTAACACCAATAGCATACTCCTCTCCCAGTTACTTTTTAGAGTAAAGACTGTTCATCCCTCATGTGGCCTTTATTTATTACATCAGTATTTTAACCTTTTTTGGAATTAAACCTTGGTTAGCACTCTGTTTTTAAAAAAATTAAATCAAGAGTTTTCAAAATGCATAAAGGCTGTTTTTCATTAGATCACAGGTTCTTAACCTGCGGTCTGCGCATCCTCAGGGGCCTGCAAAATCCTCATGGGGGGCGGCTATCAGTGGCCCTCGTTCCCTCCCTTGGCCACTGGGAAACAAACTATTCTCATTAGTCTCTGCCTTTCTTATCGTCCTGTGCACCTCAGCCTACAAAGAGCAGTTCAGCATCTCTCTCTCTCTCTTGAGAGCCTAGCAATCAGGCGGGACGGCAAGGGATGAGCTCCAACTCCCACCAAACAGCTCCGCAAGCAAGTTAAAATGGTAGTAGCTCATTCTCTTTTCAGTCCCTCCTCTTGCTCAAACCTCTTGCTCACCTGGGGTGAGGAATGGGGGAAGGGAAATGGGGAAGAGTGAAGGCAGAGAGGAGCCAGCAGTGGATGAGTTTGAAGGAGAAGATGAGAAGAGGAAAAGATTGCTAGGCAGTACCATAACACATATCATAGAATCATAGAATCATAGAATTGCAGAGTTGGAAGAGACCACGAGGGCCATCCAGTCCAACCCCCTGCCATGCAGGAAATCACGATCAAAGCATCCCTGACAGATGGCCATCCAGCCTCTGTTTAAAGACCTCCAAGGAAGGAGACCCCACCACACTCCGAGGGAGTGCGTTCCACTGCCGAACAGCTCTTACTGTCAAAAAGTTCCTCCTAATGTTGAGGTGGAATCTCTGTTCCTGGAGCTTGCACCCATTGCTCTGTGTTCCAGTCTCTGGAGCAGCAGAAAACAAGCCTGCTCCATCCTCACCGTGACATCCCTTCAAATACTTAAACAGGGCTATCATATCGCCTCTTAACCCTCTTTTTTCCAGGCTAAACATACCCAGCTCCCTAAGTCTCTCCTCATAAGGCATCATTTCCAGACCTTTCACCATTTTAGTTGCCCTTCTCTGGACACGCTCCAATTTGTCAATATCCTTTTTAAATTGTGGTGCCCAGAACTGGACACAGTATTCTAAGTGAGGTCTGACCAAGGCAGAATAGTGTGGCACTATTACTTCCCTTGATCTAGACACTATTCTTCTATTGATACAGCCCAAAATCGCATTGGCCTTTTTAGCTGCCGCATCGCACTGTTGGCTCATGTTTAACTTGTGGTCTACTAGGACTCCTAGATCCCTTTCGCACGTAGTCTCATTCAGCCAGGTCTCTCCCATCCTATATTTATGCATTTCATTTTTCCGCCCTAAATGCAGTACTTTACATTTCTCCGTATTGAATTTCATTTTGTTAGCTTTGGCCCAGCTCTCCAGTCTATCCAGGTCATTCTGAATTTTGATCCTGTCCTCTAGGGTATTAGTTACTCCTCCTAATTTGGTGTCATCTGCAAATTTGATAAGTATGCCCATAATTCCCTCATCCAAGTCATTGATAAAGATGTTGAATAGCACTGGGCCCAGGACAGAACCCTGTGGCACCCCACTGGTCACATCTTTCCAAGACGAAGAGGAGCCACTGCTGAGCATCCTTTGGGTTCGGCCGGTCAACCAATTACAAATCCATTGAACAGTTAATTTGTCTAGCCCACATTTTACAAGCTTGTTTGCAAGAATGTCATGGGGAACTTTGTCAAAGGCCTTACTGAAATCAAGGTATGCGATGTCCACAGCATTCCCTTCATCTACCAAGCTGGTAACTCTATCAAAAAAAGAGATCAGATTAGTCTGGCATGACTTGTTTCTCTGAAACCCATGTTGACTTTTTGTGATTATGGCATTGCCTTCTAAATGTTCACAGACTCTCTGTTTAATGATCTGCTCTAGAATCTTCCCTGGTATTGATGTCAGGAACCACAGCTGAGGGAGGTTAGTATCTGAGGTGGGCAGAGTTCTGGTGGTGGGTGGTTGTGAGGCAAAAGGAAAGGCTGGCTGGAAAATCTTCCTTGATGGAGGAAGGTACTTCACGGTAAAGTATTAAAAACATAAGGTCAAGAAAGGGATGTAAGGGAATGAAACAGGGAGATGATGAATTGGGTGACGGCTAGGAATGTGAATTATGATTGTAGGGTAATAAGAGATGGTATTGTGAAACAGGAACCAGCATGGTGTAGTGGTTTGAGTGCTGGACTACAATTCTGGAGACCAGGGTTCAAATACTTGTTTGGCCATGAGAAGCCACTGGGTGACCTTGGGTAAGTCATATTCTCTCAGCCTCAGAGGCAAACCCCCTCTGAACAAATCTTGCTAAGAAAACCCCATGATAGGGTTGCTTCAGGGTCACCATAAGTCAGAAATGACTTGAAGGCATGCAACCACCACCACCACCAAATGCCTTTTGTAACATCATTCTGTGCTCTTGTTAATCTAAACAATAAGATAGAAACCATTTTAAAAACAGTCAGAACTCAGAATACAAGTTTCAGGTATTAACAAAGCTTGTAAGTGAAATGCAGCACCAGCCTTCTCAATAATTAATTAATCAAAATTAATATGAATTATTTTTTAAAAATAGAGTACTTGCCTGAACCAAAGTATGTATGATACTGGAATTTAATTTCACTTCTAATATAATAATATCCAATGCAGTGGTTCTTTACCATGCGCACCCTTTAAATATCTTGCAATGGACCCCCAAGACTTAACTCAAGATTTAAAACCCTAAATCACGTCAAATATTTATTTAAAGTTGTTCATCAAGGGTCTTCAGATTTGGAGAGAAGAGATAAATAAGTAGATACACACACTCCTATTGTGATATTTTTATTGGAATAATTCCATACAAATTTAAAATAATAACAATCTTTATTTCTGTCTTTATAAATAAACTCACACTTAAAAAAATAGCTTTGAAATATTTTATGGTTCCTTCAGACACCATCTCCTTAACTTCTAGTGGTTTGATCAGAAGTGTAGCATCTCCCTGTTAATGCTGTGTAGGTTGATAAAGCAGTTGCAGAGCAGTAGTCCCCAAAGAAATTATTAATTATCTGGTTAATGTGCATCAGGCTGTGGGAGTATGAGATTAATCACCAGCGCTGGGATGAGTTGCTGAAGTGGATTTTGGTTTTTTGTCTCCTGTCACTCGGTAATGGCTTTTCCTTCCTTTACCATCAGGTGAACAGGTGCGGAGATGCTGTATTTTCATTTTCCTGTAGTCAGGAACAGCCGGTGGCCAGGATATGCCTTTTTCTCAGTCCTGCTGCATGAGCAGTTTGCAACATGGAACACTACCTGCTCAAAATGTTCCAGCTGCAGGAGATTCTCTTGAAATAACTAGCCTTCTCAAAAACATAAGCATTTCAGGGAAAGGCTGCAGGGTTGCAGAGAACTAAGTGACATGGGTCAGCATACAAATGTTGCAAATAAAATTTAAAAAACTAGAAGTGAAGTTAGGTTATGTAATTGTATTGCTTGGAATTCTTAATTTCACTGTGTTTAAAAACATCCAGTGAGCAAAATTTCCTTCTGTGAAAGTGTATCCTTGAGTTGTTTTTCTACAAATGAGTATTAAGATGAATTGGATTAATTTTGTTCCAGTCTTAAACTGCAGCTCTTAGGAAACTCTGTCAGAAGTAAGGCAGTGATCATCACAAGCCAAGATGACCTTGTAACCCATTTCTCCACTGCAACAGTGACAAGTAATAAATAAAAATAAGATGTAATCTTCAGACTTTAAAATTAAAACTCAGGCTTTACAGGTAAATGTCCCAGGACACTCCACATTCAAAAACAGGCATGTACACTCAAATTTAAAATCAAAAGCAATGTTGGTGAAGGGAGGTAATATAATCACCTTTAATATCATTACCTTGTCTGTGTGTGTAATATTTAGTCATTGCTGCTTAAACTTTGGGGAGATCGTTTAGGGGAATGTGGTATCATTTGAGTGAGAGATTTGGGTGCTTTTACATAAGCATTGTAAGTGTATAAAATTACAGTTAAGTAACACATTAAGAAAATGTTATTAACAGATTACCCACAAAGTAATGATTAACAGGATAAGAGTAAAAAGGTTTTAAAAAGTTAAAAGTAAAAAACTAATGGAACAGTGTTGCCTTTAAAAACAATGTTTCAAGCTTGATGGGGGTGGGATCATCCCATTATGACTTTGTCAAAACAAAAATGCAGTTGAGGATGATGAAAGCCCAGGCATGACTGCACCAAGTAAGGATGTTACCACAGTTAAGTGGAATAGGTTTGCTTTTATGAGCAAAATGCAGCATGCGGGTCTCTTTTCTGAGAAAACAGAGGATGTGATGCCACATGGCCGCAGCTGCTCCAGGTTTTCTTTTTCTTTTTTTCTTTTTGGCTGCACATGTGAATACACAAATATACATGGTCCTACACTACTGTATTACTGGATAAGTGGAGATATGCTTATCATGATATATGCACAACCAAAAAATTTAAAAAATAAAATAAAATTTAAACAATGCCAGAATGGACTCCCATCCACTGGAAGTCCCACCCTGGCTTTGCTCCAAAGACAATCCTTGGCTGCCACATGGTCAAAAATCCAGGTTTTCCCTCAAATGTGGAACAAACTACAAATCTTACAGATCTGGAGTTTCCTGCAGAAAACCTGGTGAAAATATGCATTGTTGAAAATGCCATGTGTCAACTGTGCCACTAATATGGGGTGAGTAGCAGTATCTTTGCCCATGTAGACAAGCACTTTGTGGCCTACTTGCAAGTACATTTCTCTTAAGACTACAGCTTTAATGTCAGTTCCTTTCTGGCCTTTGTCCCCCTTTTTTTAAGGGAAACTACATGAGATTATTCCATTTTAATTTTACCATGTTATTTGCAAGTTGAAAAGTTCATCCATTTCTTTTACTTTTTCTTCAACAAAGTCCTTTTTCTGGGGTATTTCACTGAATGGAACTGTTTCACTGAAGCAGTCTGTCCAAGTAACAATTAAGTCCTCTATATGAACTGCAGGATCAAGTGGAGGTGTTCAAATGAGCACACTTCTGCCCTATATTTTTCTCACACTAGAATTCTGTGTTATTCCCCAGAGAGCAGAGCATTTTTATAAGTCTACTCTTGACACTGTAGGAGAACTGGGAATCGTGCAGCCTGTCAGATGTTGTTGGACTGCAAGTCCTAGCAGCCCTAGACAGCACAGCCAATAATGAAAAATTGCTAGGAATTGTAGACCAACATTTGCAGGACTGAATGATTCCCACTGCTGAACTAGAGAATGGTCAAAAGGGGTGTGTCATATCAGCTTTCCCATGTTATATATAGCCTTTGCCTTATTTTGGCTCAACATCTTATTTCAAAAGGTGGAAAAGAGTGTGGGTTTTATTGTTACTTTGTGTAAAGTGGTTTTTTAAAAAAGCATATCTGTTTGACACTTCAGGCTAGTTTTTTAAAAAGAGAAAATAGCCTTTTAGATTCCCATGATGTTCAGTTATATAAATGCCTTCTTGTTTGGCAGACTAATGAATTACTTTGTATAGAATTTAGACGACCCATTTGTGTTCATGCTTCCCCTAACTGACCAAAGATCTCTTAACCAAATGGGAACCAGGACATGAGGTTTTTAATATATGTGTTCAGCAATCTCTGGGGTTTCATGCTTAGTTTGCATCTGATTTGTTTGGGTTTCTACTCCTTGTAGAGCTTCCTGGGCTCCCTCTGATAAGTAAAGCCAAGTTTACTTTGTTAAGCTGAGCAGTTCCCTGCAGGAAAGAGATAACAGAGGAAAAATGGGATCTTCAGGACACAAGACAGCTTTCTTTTTTGCACCCAGAGGCACAGACTGACTTTATTTGATAGCTACACATGTATTTGTTTATTTGATAGCAACACATGCATTTCTTATGTCATGCACTTCCCATGCCATGGCTGTACAGCTACCTTTTGCATAAAAAGTAAACCTCTAATTTTAGGGAATTTGGTGAATAGCATTAGGATTTGAATCCCCTGGCCATTCCTGAATAAAGGAGGACACACATCTCATGAAAAAGACTAGATATGTATGAAGACTCTTAAACTTAGCCATGTAGCCAATGCATTTGGACTTCTCTAAATATTCCATTCCCCTTTACCCAACCACATGGTTGATGCATTTGAGATTCCATAAATACTCCTTCTCCCTAAGTGCACAGAAGAAAAGAGACTCTATAGAGCAGTCCAAATATACAGCTAGTGTAGTTGACCATTACTTTTAGTTTGTTTGTCTGGTCCAACTTAAACCTAACTTGGATGCTATTAACTAGTGATTCGTTAAGTGGTTTGTCAATATCTGTAGCCCAACTGCCTAGACTTTCCTTGAGTTTCTCAGATATGCCTGCCTTTGTAAGCATCACCAGAAGTGCCAAAGATATTTAATAATTGATTGGTGGGGCTGGGGGAGGGAAAGTGTTAGCTATTTCCAATATAGATTTCCATTATACTTGGCAACAGTGTAGTGAGGAGTGATTTCTGAGATGCGCCCTTAAGAAGTTAAAAAGCTTTCTATTCTGCCCATTTAAGCAATAGATCTAGAAGTGGTGAATTGGAGAGAAGAATTACTTCATCTTTCAAAAAAGATGGGAGAATGAGTTATCAAAATTCTACATTGGTAACACAATGATGTCCACAAGGTAGCAAAACAGTTTCTAGCATTGACATTTGTGAAAGTTGTAACTATGTTTCTTCTTCCCAGTGTGCTGGTCTTTTGTAGCATATTTATCATTGGTGTTATTTGCCATGGCTCTTATTAATTTTCAAATGGTGCTTTTGTGGCTACCAGAGAAACAGAAGAACTAGCTTGATCTCTCATCCAATGAACAAAATACAATTGGACCCCTGTATCTGCAGAGACAATACGTGTGGTTTAGGTTAACTGCAGGACACAAAATAGGGAATGCATACTGTAGAGTTGTGCTGCAAAATGCCTAGAGAGGTGTCCTCTCTAGGCATCTTCTAAGTCTTCCAGTGCAACTCTTTGGTATGTTTATGGAAGGCCTTTATTTTAATGTAGCTCACTGTTAACCAGGGTTTCCAATATACGTGGTAAGCCTGGGAACCAAACCCCCACAGATACACGGGTCTGACTGTATCTAACAGCAGTGAGCAAAGAAACTGAGTCAGAAAATTTGGTGATTCATGGTGTGGCAAAAAGGAGGGATGCATAAAATAAAAAGTTGTGTAGAATGTAGCATTTTGAAAAGGATGTGAAGAAGGGCATGCTTTCATTGTTTCAGATATTTCACAGATGAAAATACAGGCATGCTTGTTAGCACCCTGTGCCATTGCATCCACAAGTTGTGCATTACTCAAGGTTCAAAACTATCTGTTGCATTCTGTATTTGTTTGGTCAATGACACCCTGTTCTGTGTAATTCACCGATTTAGAAGCCAAAAGAGTGTTTGTTGGAATAGTGTTTATAGTAATATAAACCTCTTTAGTTTAGAAAAGTGTGTAACAGGATACATGGCAGAAATGTATAAAAAATATGCAGAGTGTGGGGGAAATGGATAGGAATACTAGAACCTAGAATGGTGGGAGATTTAGGACAGATTTAAGGAACTATACATGGGTTAAAATGTGCTACCATGAGACACTGCTGGCTTGGAGACTTTCAAAAGTGGATTAGAAGTGCTGGTTGGGGAAGATGGGACTATCATGGGCTACTAGTCAAGTGTAATTTAAGTGCCCAGACTTGTGACTGAAAAGTATTACTTTAATGTGATTTCATTTGTATATATTCTCTGCAGTTTAAACCCCCATTCATGTGTTCTCTTCTACAATGTGATTATGACCACATGGACAAAGATTGTAGCTAACACACATAGGAAACTGCTGGAGATTGCCCAGCATGCTATAAAGTGGTGTAGATGTGTAAAATGCTGTTGCTTAACAATTTGTAAGCCATTCTGAGAGCCTTTGTGGCTGAAGAGCGGGGATATAAGTACCTAAAATAAATAAATAATAAATAGGGGCCAGCCATACTTCCATTTCATCCATGTATTGGGGAGATCTGAAGAGGGGGTCCTGCTCTATGTGCTTGGGATGTCTTTGTGATTTACAACTCTGGTTGCACAGGGCATTAGGATTAGATAAATAAGGAATATTCACCAAATTTCTTGTTCTCAACAAAAAAAGATTTCTTGACACGTCAAGACATCATATTTAAAAACTCAGCAACTCTTGGGACATTTTTTAACTCCTGCATGAGAATGAAAGGGCAGCAAGGTCGCTGCAATTTGCTCCAGAAGCCTCTACACAAAACTACTTAAACTATTTTCCATTCCCACCCCACAACCAGCAAACATAGAAGAACAGGATTATTGAACAAGAAGATGCACACATCCAACTCAGTGTTTCTACAGTGTTAAGAAAGGCAGTAGCAGTCATAGTTTGTAGGAAAAATTACTTTCACAATTGGCACAAAAAGCCTCACAAATGAAAATTATCTCTTTTAAAATGTGCAAAAGCTTATTTTCTTACCCAGTTAGATTTTTTTTTCTTTGATACCCAAGAGTGAAATAAGTGAGGATTTGCATTTATATCCTCAAAAACACGTGGGAAACACAGATCCATTTACACCCTAGAAACTGCTATAGCTTATTTTGAAGGCTGAAGATAACTGCCTGAAAAATTATCAGATGTTGTTTAAAAAAATCAAGGAGCTCACGAGAATGACATCACTGTACCGCCAAAGGGCCCAATATCACACATGTTGTTCTCCAGGTGTGCTTCCCTCATTCTCCCTCTGTGCTTTGTTTCAGCTAATGAAAAGTGGCACCTTTTTTGTTGCCTCAGAATGGAGGGAGAATGGAGGAAGCACACCTGTAGAATGACATCATGCGATATTGGGACCCTTTGGCAGTACAGTGACATTGTTCTCGCAAGCTCCTTAGGGTTTTTTTTTTTTTTAAAAAAAATCTGATCATCTCCTGGGTTTCTTCAAGTGGAGATGGAGCCTGTGGAAAAGAGATGCATTCTGTAGGGGAAATGAATTCAAGCATTCCATAGTCAATGTGAAGGCTTTCATGGGCAGCATCCATAGGTTTTCTGTGGGTTTTTTTCCGGGCTGTGAGGCCGTGTTCTGGAAGTGTTTATTTCTGAGGTTTCACCTGCATCTATGGGTGGCATTTTCAGAGAATGGTTGGGTAGGAGTGTGTGTGGAGTTTATGTAAGCCCTTGTGAGCCCCTGTTGGAGAGGAAATGTAAATTTGTGTATTTGAATGGATAGTTCCTGGTGGCAGATATGCAAGGAGGATTAGTGTCTGTTTGGCTAATGGTCCATTGTCTGCTGGAAATCCCCCTGTCCCTGGGTGGAGTTCATTTGCATGTGTTGAGTTTTGATTTTGGTGTTTTTCAAGACTGGTAGCCAAACTTTGTTTACTTTAAGGGTTTCTTCTTTCCTGTTGAAGTTGTCCAGGTTGTGCAAACATGAATCAAGGAACACGAGAAACACTGCAGACTGGGCCAGCCAGAAAAATCAGCAGTAGTGGAACACGTTATAAACCAACCTGGACACAAGATGTTATTTTAAAACACCAAAATTCTGGACCAGGGCAACAACTATTATGTCAGAATGCACAGATAAGCTATTGAAATCCACAGACACCTATTTATTTAGAAAGAAACTGCAGTTATGCTTGATGGGACTTACAACTGCTGAAATGCTAAAGCTAGGAGGAGAAGATAGGGCCTGCTGTCAAAGAGCTGTTGAACCCCTCCTCTAGGAGTTGAATTATTACAATTTAAGAAAAACAAAAATAATGATCACAGAAGATTTACATAACTTTAAAAGATGATTACATCAAAATTGTTAAAGATTTTCTGTACATTGCCTTGGGTCATTAATCACAGTGAAAACTACAGTATAGTCAAGGAATCAAAAGACTAAGAAGATTATCAGACAGGAACGAAAAAAGTGTTCCTGTCCCACAATCTCCACTCCTGCCCCGTCCCTGTCACACCACAATCACCTTCCCCACCACACTTACCTCCTCTCCCATTGTTCCAGCAGCCCAAGGGTCAACGGAGCTCTAACGGAGCTCCGTTCACTTCCTGCATCGAAATCCCACAGATTCTCACGAGAAGACACAAACGTGGGAAATTCAAAAAAATAAAAAAATAAAAAGAACACACAAAAAAATGTCAGCAAGCACAAAAACACACTTTAAAAAGTAGAAGTAACCCAGGGAGGGGCATAAAATGTGTGTCAATTACCTGGATATCGCGATCTCACCTGGAAGTGTTCTGGCAGGGACTGCCCATTGATGCTGGGATCTTACCAGCATAATGGGGCACCTTGTAACATGTGGGAGCATCAATAAAAAGCAGTGCCGGTGGAAAGGCAGCAGAATGGGTGCATAACAAGGGGGGAACAATGTCATCTGAAAAGGGAGCCCTTTTGCAATCTCCTGGTGTTCTTGTAACACCACTTTTAATGTGTCTGCTTTACAGTCTGAGCCCAACAACCTAGGCACATCTGCCATCTACAGAGGTTGGCTAAACACTCTAAAGGAGAGTGAGATGCATAAAAATTGTGCAGTCCTTCCTATCTTTTCTTCTTCCAATCAGAAACCCTTAGATTTATCAGCCCCTTCTTCCAACCATCCTGATTTGTGTTCAGTTCATACCTATTTACTTCAATAGGTCACATTCCTGTTTCATTTCCTGCTGTCTTTCTGTAGTCATATTCCTGCTTATTTCTCTTCCTTAGCTTTGGGTGCATAGATTAATGTTATTCTTAATGGACAGACTCCTACTTCATTTTATAGTTACTTAAATGTAATTCTCATTGTGCTGTGTTGTGTCTAAAAATATTCTGATACAGACACCAAACACTTGTTATGTGGTTACCTCATCACTAAGCTTTAGCAACACAATAGGTGGTGTGGAGGCAAAGTTATGTATTTTTACTCAGAAATTTACAAAGATTGCTATTCTTCCCTGTTTGTTGAGGACAGTGGGAATGGACTGGAATTCCTATTTCTTGCAATGAGAAACATTGAAGATCATTCACACTTTTTGATACTTATGTTTGCTATGTTTGCATTCCCTTGACAATTCAGCCTTTCTCTGGATGCATACATGGTATCTGAAAAGCTGATATTACTGCAAGAAAATTGGGCGCTGAAGTAAATGGCATCTAAGTGCAGAATTAACACTCAGAGGGAGTAATGTCATTCCCCCTGCCCCATCACTACACCCCTGACCACAGCATATTTTACCATTGAGACTAGGACTACTGTGCACACCTTTCTCAGGTTTAGACCTGTTCTCATAGCATCTCTAGGTAATTCCAATTTGCTTAGGTTGTAAAAGAACTTGTTTTAGTTTGGTGGTGCAGGGTTTTGTTTTATTTTTAAGACAGGTGAGCATCGGTGGCAGATGTTTAATTGCATTATGGGTCACTTCAGAATACTTGCTGAGAATTAGGGTGACCAGGAGGATTTGAATGATATAGGACATTTTCAGATGGGGCCAAATACCCCATTCATACCCCACCACCTACATTCCCGTTCCTGCCACGGAATAGAAGAAAAATGTTCACACACTTACCTTCATTCTGCGGCAGGAACATCCTCCCCCTCCCCCTGCTGGTCGGTCATAATGCAGCTGTCATAAAGCTGCATTTATGACTGGCAAATGAAATCCCACCCATTCTCACGAGAGAACAGGCCCTCAGGAAATTTAAAAATAAAAAAACCCAAACATCAAAACTGAAAATAAAGCACAAAAACCCATAAAAAAATACAAGTAACCTAGGGGGTGGGTGGGAAGGGTACCACTTACCTTGGTGTCCTGATGGTGCCTGGAAGTACTGGCAATGGCTCCCCCCCCCTTGCGGCTGTCATCTCGCAAAAGGAATGGGGCTCTTTTCCCCATTGATTCTGTGACAGACACAGAACGAGTGGTCTGTTCACAATGTTTCATCATGAATAGAATATTATGGGGGGCACGGCAGGAGCAGGATAGAACAGGTCAATGTCATCTGAAAGGGAGACCCTTTCCCAACACTGTTCCGTGCCTGCCACAGAATATTGAGCCCATCTGAAAATCTCCATAAAGAAAAACAACACCGAGAGAGATTGTGACATCTTTGTATATTCGTAGCACAGGACTGGAACTTTTATATCTGCACCTTCTGGCAAGGAAGATACAGATACATTATTTGGAACAACCAAGTTTATCTCTTTTGACACTTTTCTGATATCTCTTGATCAGTAAGGGCTGGATTAAGTGGTAAAACATTTCTTACACAACTGTTATTCAGTTTATGTTTGAGATTGCTAAAAAAGAGAACACCAAGTGTTTAAATCACCCAATTAAAAAAAAAAAAAACACCTTATGTGCAGATTTACCCTGTCTGAAGTGAAGCAAAATTCAGGTGAGTCCTTAGTAGCAGCTTGAAATCATGATTTTGTGTGTTTCTTGCAAGAGATGCTTAAAATTCAGACTAGCTCGCATAGGCAAATAGCTCCACACAATTCATCCCAACTGTATATAAGCTCGAGAATTTGTATGGGAAATACTGCCAGCATTTTAGCCATTAACAGATCTTTTAGGACCTAAAAAATTTGTAGACTTTATAAAAGCAGCCTTGATAATTCAACAAATAGTAGCTGTTGACACCCATATTGGTGAGGTGGTAAGTCTATTCCAGGTTTTATTGCAGGCTTTAAAGGAGCTCTCTGAAGTTCTGAGCCCTATTCCTAAATAGGCCCAGCACCCTAGACAGTTCCTTTAAAGCAAGCCAAAATATGGAATGGTTGTACCATCCCACTGACACCAGTCCTCACTGAAATTCATTAGTGATAGACTGAATGTGTGGGAGAAACCAAGGCAAACATGGTCTATTGCAGGTTTGCCTGAGTCTACTTTTTGGTCCAATGAACTAAATTAGTAATTTTTATAGGCTTGGCCTTGCTGTACAACCAGCTAATGATAAGTAATAATTTTGTTTCAGTGTATTTTTATAAGAATTTTCTAAAATCTATATATTTCATATTTGCAATGGAAAGAACTTTAGGTTTTTAAAATCTGAATATGGAGGAGACTTGACAGAGTTATATATCCAGGCTGAGGGCTTTGAATGCTTAACTCTTTAAAATGTGGCTTTGAGTCCCTGTATATTCAAAACTGATAGTACTGAATTAGGTTTGCTTCTTTTTCCCCCTGAGATAGCTCTCCTCTTTAACACTTTTATGACAGATTGCCACAATATGGTCCTTTGTGTGCTAGGGGGAGCTGTACCTATTGAGTTAGATTGGTACAAATGAGATAAAATTTCAGATCAATTTTGAAGAATTCATCAAAATAATCAAACTTAATATTTGGGATGGGATGTACTTGAGGTTTTAAAAAAATCTAATGTGGCAGAAAGCAACACTGGCAGATATTCCCATTTGTATTGCTAGTTGTGGCCTTCTTTCTTTCTTTCTTTCTTTCTTGTTTTCTGGTACTGCCTAACTTTGCAATAGTTCTCTTCTTTTTACCAGAACTGGCTGATGGTATATATGCTGAATCCCTATTCCTCTAGCTTAGGATCTATTGCCGAACTAATGTTGTACAGTATCATCACCAGAAAGCAGTTATGCATAGCATGTAAAGTAATGCTTGAAGAATATATTTAAGAGAATCTACTACCAGCATTATCAAAATTGAAAATAAAGGAGTCCATGAAGTTTGTGTCCCAAATTGGGAACTCCTCATGCCCTGTTGAAACTGCCTCCTCCCGAACAGGGCCCAATTTATCGACTCATCTTTGATGCCTTGCTCACTTGTTTGAAGCTCGCTGCTCATCGATTGCAAGTTATCAAAAAGAGGATGAGGCGAGGGGTGGCAGGGCCTTAAATAGCCTCTAGGCCTGCACCTCCCTCTCCCGTCATGGTGCACATGCACCATGACATCACTCTGCCTGGCCTCCCATCCCCTCTGCCTGGCAAAGGCGGCTCCCTCCCCGGCATAGCTGCACTGGCCTGGAGGTGAGCTGGGGTATCCCAGATTGGGAAGGGTTGCATACTACTCAGTGATATTTCTGAATTTCAGTATTGGAGCTGAAAAATGATTTTAAGAATACTGAATATTATTTATACTGTTATAAGTTATTATACTCCTGAGAGCTGCATGTTTTAAAGAAAATTTCTAGTCCTCATTGTTGCAAAAATACAAAAGGGTCAAAACCAATTATTAAGTTGCACCCCCATGAGTGCTGAAAAACAGCAACATTATTTTCAAGTCCAATAGAGATTTTTCAAAAAACTAACTTTAAGCATAACCATTTTAAATGTCAATGCAAATGTATTTACATAAGTGTGAAATTCTTGTTTATTTCACTACTAATAATTTTCCTTGAAAGTGTATACAAATTATGCATTCAGTTCACATGGCTAAAATCAACAGACATTTCAGAACCATAGGAAACTGTCCTATACTTAGGGTTTCTCTAGATAATGTAAATAATCATAATAGAATTTGCACAGAATATTTTTTTTCCCAATGAGATCTAACTGAGATTCATGGTTTTCAGAAGGGGGGTGGGTGGGCTTCCTGGTAAACAATCCATTTACTGTGCTGGAAAAGCCTTTGCAGTTATTCCTTAGTTTTTTTGAATAATGTGTGGAAATGCGCATTACTGCTTGTTTGGACATCTGATTTGCATTGCAGTGCATTCTCGGTAAGGGCAGAAGTGGAATGCTGATTGGTTGGATGTATGTGGGGGTTGGGCTTCCTGGCAATGAAATGGCCAGAAGTGCCTTTTTGGAGTTTTGCTGTATTGATCAAGCACTTTTTTTGTTGCATTGAGGTGACCAAATAGCTTTTTAAAGCAGAAGGTCGCACTTCTGCACCTTTGGTTTATTTGTTAAAAAACATACTGTGCAGTGGCAACCACTTGTGGAGAATAATAATGTGAAAATTCATTGTCGGCCACCATGTTGATTCACAGGCATGGCTGCATGTGCTTTTCAACACGGATAGCTTCGTATATCAGTAATTTTGCCAAAGGACTGCAGCAACAAATGAATGCTGCTGTGAATTTGTGTTAACATGCAGCAATCCACATTATATCTTCTTGTCTAGACAAGCCCTTAATTAAACTTTTGGTCCATCTAGCACTGCTTGGCAACAGCTCTTCAGACAGAGGACTTTCTTAACCCTACTTGGAGATATCAGAGATCATACTCAGGACATGCTGAATGCAAAGCATGTACTCTGCCACTGAATTAGAGCTGTTCCTAAAATTTTGTTGTTGCTCTTAGCAGAGTGTGAATTTTATCTAATGGCTATAATCCTATTGGTTAATCCCAACTAGATTAGACCCACTGAATCAATTCTTGTTGTCACTTTTGTGTCAGTCTTCCTCCCAGCTCTTTAAGGAACAATTGGCCCTTTGCCTTCATTAGAGCTCTTCCTTCCAAATTTCCTATGTCTGCATGGCAATCTCCTCATTTTTCCACATTTCCAAAATGTGCTAAAAGGGATATTTTATCTCACAGACTGAACTTTGCCATCCCCTCCCCCTTTATTATGTTATTTCAAAGCATTGGTTTCTTCGTGGGGCACGTAGAGCCTTATCATATGAGGGAAGGGAAGTGGCAGTAAAGCCTGAGAATAACATGTCCCACCTTGCCTTATCACATGATGTCTGTGTACTTCAGCTGTTCTTCCATTCCAGTCCCATAGGAGATTGTGGTAAATTTGAGTCTTTTTGCTAACTGAGAAAAATCTGTTAGCAAAAAGACTTGCCTTTAGCACTGTCTCCCACAGGACCAGAACAGGAGAACAGCTGAAGCATGCTAATGTTGTGTGATAAGGCAAGGTGGGATGCTCTCACTTTTCTTCCCTCGTACAATAAGTCGCATGTTGTCTGGAAAGGCCTACTGGGCTAGTTTGATAGAATTTTGGTGTGAGATGAAAACTTGCTTAGTTTTCCCAGGCATTTTGTACATCACCTTAGATACTTCAGGAAGATCAAACAGATGAATATAAAAATTAAAAATCAGTATTAGCTATTGTGAATTGCAAAATGTAATTGATAATGTTATTATAAACTGCTATAATATATAGCAACGGTATTACGTTTAATCTCTGGTAGCAGAACTATTAGGATTTTTAAAGTCCTTTTAAAAATGTGTGCACTCAAATAATAAATCTTTGTTGCATCGATCATACTGCTAACTACAGTGAGTTTATTCACACTTTTGGAAAGAATGAGTTTTCTATATTAATTTTCAAATTGTACAATTGTATTGGACATATTTTCCAAACTGCTAAAATGCATAGATTTCTGAACACCAAGCAGTGCAGTCCACATCCATTCCCAGGTGGTGTGGTTTGGGAATATCTACAAATACACACACAGTCCAACAGAGCAGATTCCTCACACATCCATACACTAGATAATCTTTTAGTCTGATCTAGCAGCATCCTTTGAATTTAATTATGAATGGAACAGCAGTCCAAGCATTTGGATGCTGTTATAATGGTTTGTAGCTCATTGCTAGTATCAAGATTGTGGAATTCCCCCTGCTTGGCATCAGTGTTGATCAACAGCATTGCACATGAAAGACCAGCTTAAATTCTCTTCATCTTGGTTTCATCCCCTTGCTGAAGATGCTGCTTTCATCTTTTTTTCTGATGTTGCTAAACAAGAAAACAAGCATGGCTCTTCAACGAATATTTTAAAACATCTCTAGGTGACATTTTAACCTGTGTCATGTTCACAGCACAACATCATAAGTAGTATTCCAGGAAGTATTCTGCTACTTGTTAGAAAGGATAGGACCCCAGAGATATCTTTAAATATGTCTGTAAAGTGAGAGGTGCCAAGAGAAAGATAATATGGTTGATTATAGTTATTTACCTTACATTTTCATTCACCTTTAACTGGGTGTAATTTAAGGGCATGAAATCTCTTATTGGAACTGTATTTGCATTAAACAGCTCTAAGCAACCATGAAAGTGCAGAGGCTGAAAAATTGACAGGCTGAGTTTCTAGAATCCCAAAGTAGCATTTTTGTAATAGGCATACAAACAAATCAAATAAACATGTTTTGCTTCAATGATTTAAAGAATATGGTCTTTGGGGTAATTTGTCTTTTCCCCTTTCTTTATTCTTATTCATTCATTCATTTACAGAAAAGGGCATCATTTCTAACCATCTCTACACCTATCTCTGGTTTGCGGTTGCTAGTAACAATCTGCAGCAATTTCCAAACCAGCTGTTAGCATTGCATAGTGTTCTGCCTTGGGTCAGATTCCCATGAGATTTCAAAGCAGCCTTTAAAAGGATATGATTACCTGGGTGGTAATTTTATTCTTCTACAGTTTTCACAATGTACATTAAAAAAAATTTTGGGGGGATGCTTTACTGTTTAATTATAAGAAACTGGCATTTAGAAAATGAGCAGACTATACTTTTAAGAAAATTAAGAAACCTTGTGTTAAATCTATTTCCTTTTTCCTTTAGCTCCTTTAATGCATTATTTGTGTTTTATATAGAAAATAAAACACAAACTTGGAAGATTCATTTACAAGCTCATACACTTTAAAGAAAAGTCATGTATAAGACCCAAGTTGTTGATTAGTTGAAAACAAAAGAGAGTTGATGTTTGCATAAATGTAAATACTGTTACTGCTTAATTTTATTTATTCTGTATTTTGTGTAAGTTTGAGGATTTGTGGGCCTCAAAACCTGGGCTTTGATATTTGTTAGCCATTAAAAAAAATAATCAAAGTTCTGGTTGCCTAGAGGTCAGACTTAGGGTCAGTGTTCTCATTCAAAATAATCCTATGGATTCAGATCAATTCTGAATTCTAAACCCCATGTCAGCTGCCTGCTGGACAAATTCTTTTGCTAGAGAGGAGCTCTGTCATGGGGAAGGGAAAGTGTATACTCCATGGAACACCTAGCGGAAGTCTAGCGGTGGTAGTATTCCCAGTGGTGTGAAGGCTTCAAAACAAGGCATTTTGGGATCTACTGGATTCAAAGCATATCTAAAGCCTTTCAACCAATCCTGTCTGGAGCTGGCATAGCTATGCTTTCCCACTGGTAAAGACACTCCCCTCATAAACTTCCTGCATTGACTGGTGTGGACACCAAATTACTTATCATTCTACTTAGAAGTGCTTCCATTTGCAGGAAATGTCTTATTGAAGTTCATTCACACCTTTAAGGGGGTGGGTGGGGGGAACACCTTCCTGTATCTGGAAAACCAGCTTGTTAGGAACGGTAGTGTAGCCCTGTCTTCTTATAGTGGAGAGGTGTGGGAAGGGAGGAATTTAGAATATACTGACCTACTTTCATTGATTTACAGGCAGATTTGTGAATGTTCCATTCTAATTCAATGTTATAACTATAGCCTCCAGACTGATAGGTACCTAAATCCCTTTTTCAAAACAAATCTTCACTCTCTTTGAAAATTCTCTCCTGAGATTCTGATCCAAAGCATTCTTCACTGAAGTAAGTTCCATTGAAATGTATGGGAGTTACTTCAAAATACATTTGTGCTTCACCATTTTTCAAAACATAGCTTTAAGCTAGGAAAATCACTGAAGGTTGTTGAAAATACAATCACATGTTATGTATTGCCTGTTTTCTAGCTGTCTTGATGCCAATAATAAGAATCATAACGTTCAACCTTCTACATATTATATAGTATTTGCACCATATTCTGTACTCCTCCTGCCCAGCCTTTTAGCTTCTACCCCTCCTTTGCAAACAGTACATTTTAATTAAGGCTTGTCAGTCTAAATGTAATGAATACAGTCATAGTAATGTTTTCATCTTCCAGAGGTGAACTTGACTTAAAAAATGTCCCAGATGATATCATTTTAAAGACTACTTGAGCTGGTGGTTTAAGAAAAGTTCCTGTATTTTGTTCTGTTGTTGGTGAAGAAAAAGTGCTCAGCATATTCAAAACAGTGCATGAACACCAGCATTTTCTAGATGAAAAAAGAGACACCAGTGTGAATTTGTAAGACATATGAGTGATTAACATAAGGGTGTGGTCAAGTGGAAAAGTTATTAATAAAGAAAAACAGATAGAATAGAACTGTCGTATTATAAGCAGAGAACCCTCTGGATTTATGTACTGAATTTAACAAAAAAGAGACAACACAAATCAATAAACATTGTGTGTGTGTGCACAGTATGATTATAATTATAAATATTATATAAACCTTTATATTGTAAAATACTTTAGGGGCCAAAATGCCCTAAGGGCACAAGATCCTGTCTGAGCTCAGAAGCTAAGCAGGCTCAGCCTTGGTTAGTACTTGGATGGGAGACTGCCAGTGGATATCAGGTGCTGTAGGCTGTATTTCAGAGGGAGGAACTGTCAAAACCACTTCTGATTATTCCTTGCCTAAGAAAACTGTATGAAATTCATGGGGTCACCATAAGTCAACAAGCGACTTGAAGGCATACACACACACACATTCACAAAACTTTAATATAAAATTAACCAGCTTCTGCTCAGAATGACAGGCTTCTCTAACAGAGCGCTGCATGAGCCCTGTGTCCACACCCACCCCATCTGCTTACCACACCTTATGTCAAATCTCAGCTTCCCTATCAAGCTCACGTAGTCACCTTAAGATTACTAAAGCTTCTAAGTCTCTTGAGGAGTATGAACAGTAGCATTTGCTGTTAGGATAAAAATGGAGTTAAGTGGGGAAAAATTATGTGCAACACCTTCAACTCCAGGAGTTATATGGAAAAGAATTAGTTAAAATACACATAGGACTTTATCAGATAATCCTCTAAAAACATTTCTTTGCCAGCATATTTTAAACCATTTGTGTGCTGGCAAAAGAACCCTTTTTATCAGATGTCAGTGTAATAGCATGAAAAAACAGCCCAGTACTGCCACATTTGCTGGCGTACATGATCTTGACAGTTCTTGCGAGAAGACAAGAGTGCATTTAAAAGTTGAAAAACAGCTAAAATAACAAAATGAACACACAAGCCCTGAAATACACTCAAAAACTTCAAAGTAAACCGGGGAGGTTCATAAAAAGAGTGTTCTATACCTACTTTCCATATTCTATCCTGGAAATGTTCTGGTGGGGACTGCTCATTGATTCTGGAATCACGCCAGCAGAACAGGACACAGGTTCACATATAGCCAATTCTGTTAGAAAAACACCATGGCTGATCTATTGATGGCTTGGCCTGTCAATAAAAAAGAACTCCTTATTAACATCACATAATTGCGAAAGAATGGCATTATGTGAAATGGGCTCCCTTCTTATGTTTGTGTGTGTGTTATGTATGCGTCATGTGTTATGTATATGTGTGTTATGTATGTGTCGTTATGATGGCATATTTGCCAAGTCTGATAAAATCCATAGTTTGAGAGGAAACCATAATTGCCATAAAGAATCTGATGCATTCCAATGGCCTTTTAGACTCAGAGATGCGCAAATATACATATAGGATACCCTTCTCTCTCTCTCTCTCTCTCTCTCTCACACACACACACACCCATTCACCCAAAGATACATAAACATAATATGACACATAAAATTTTACACACATGTACTTCTCTGTCTCTTTCATAAACACCCACATAGCCCTCCCTTGCTGCCTTGATGTGAACACACAAACACACACATCAACTCACTATCTCTCTCTCACAGTATGTATTCACACACACTCCTCTGCTCAAAGATATACAAACACATTCCTCCTCCCTCTCTCACACAATACAGACTACTGCAAAACTCTCCCTCATCTTTCATACACACACGCACACATACGTATAAACAAACTCTTCCTTTTTGAAAGACACACAAAGTATTTTCTATGCAGGAAATGGAATTTTCTTTTCAGAAATATGCTGTTTCCTATGCAGAAAATACTATTTCCTATGAAGAAGGTGTGGTTTTTATGCACATAAAAATACTTCATGCAGATTTTGAGCAGATTATCTCCCATGCTGTGAGTGCGCTTTGAAAACTGTACAATTTTTGAAGACTTTCTTGCAGTAGGAAGAAAATTGCTAAAATTACCAGTTGCTTCCTTCCTTCACAAACAAATTTAGTAAGCCACTACATCTTGAGGGAGAACTCAGGTTTAGGATTGTCAGAATGAAAACTACAGGGGGCACCTCTAGTTTTTTAATGGTTATGTAGAAGAGGGAATTTCAGCAGGTGTTCCTTGTCACACAGCCAGGTAACAAGTAATATCTACTGAAATCCCCCTTTCTGCACTAATGGTACAGCAGCCCTCTTCAGTTTTTACTGTGCGATCCCACTCATGTTGGAGTTCTGGATCTCTGAATCTTTTGGATGGTTTGTATACTGAGAACCCTGTAGGTTCCCTTGGAATATTCCCAGGATTTCCAGAACATGTGAAGTGTTTGAACAGTGGCATTTGTAAGTATCACTGTGTTCAGTGGGGTTTATTGGATATAAAGTTTGACTTACAGACCAGCAAGTTCCTCATTCAAATCTCTCCCTTGACACAAAATCACCACGTGGTCTTTCAAGTGCTGAACCTGTTGGTTCTTCCAGTCTGATATCAGCAATATTGGACACTTGTAAGCACAGTTGTCCCTCCATATCCACATATTTGGTATCCACTGATTTAAGTATTCATGGCTTGAAAATATTCTTAAAAAAATAATAATCCAAAAAGCAAACCTTGATTTTGCCATCTTATATAAGGGACACCATTTTGCTATGCCATTGCATATAATGGGATTTGAGTATTCATGGATTTGGGTATTCACGGGGGGTCCTGGACCTAAACCCCAGCGAATATGAAGGGACAACTGTATGTGAAATTATTTGAATGCTCAGAATTATTCATAAAAAGATAATTACTGTACTCACAGTCATAGTTGTTGTATCAAAAATCTAGTAAGGGATGGCAATATACTAATGGCCAGAATCCTGTTAGGGCTATAAACTAGCATAAAAATAGCTGTTCAAGTGATTGCAGTTTCTCAAAGACAGTGTAAATGTGATTCCCTAGTGAAACAATAATTTAGTGTCCGGAAGAGCAGCTCAAAATGCCATCAGGATAAACAAGGGCAGGGAAAGCAACCAAACTGCAGCGATAGTTTGTGATGCACCAGGTAACACACACACTGAATCAACACACATGTAGCGGCAGCATGGTTTATTGATCAAGGATATGCATACGGTTCCATTCCAAAGCCAGTTCTGACTGGCTCCAGGACAAAGCAGACAGATAAAGGCATCATTAGGTTTCGATTCCCTGTAGGCCTGGGAACCCTTAGGGAGGGTGAGGGAGGCAAAAAAAAAAAAGATACATTCTAGACGCTCACAGCTGGTTACCTTGGCTGCCAGGAGGAGCGGTTTGTAGAGTTTAAGGCGGGCTGGCCGAGAGAACCAACTCTGTCAGGGCCTATCTAAACCATGATGGGGCCTACTCTGGATTACTGCAAATCCCAGTATCCAGAGTAGGGCATGACATAGTTAATTAGGGAGAGCCAGATAAAGTTCAGAACAAGCAAGGTTCCATTTCTTGGAGAAGCAGCAATACAGGCAAGAAGTCACACAGAGAAGAGTCCAGAATACAGTCCAAAGGTCAAGGCTTACAGAAAGCAGCGTACTCCAGAAGTCGGTCCATGGGTCAGCAGGATCAGGCAACAGGGTAGTCAGGAACAGTCCAAAGTCAAGGCACGAATCAAGGCAGCAAGGATTCTGGCACTGAAGTCAGCAGGAAGCTTTCTCCAGGGAGATCAGTTGATCTCTGAGAAAGCTTCCATTGCCTCTTCCAGCCTATATAAAGCAATTAAGGCTTTGCCAGGTGTTACTTAAAGAGCAAGTTCTTCTCATAAATTCTCAGAGACCTCCTTTAAGCCTTCTTTTGAGCTTGCTGCTGGATATATGATAGTGGAGGTAAGTCCCTCTCCTCTTTGTCCTTATCTGAGTGGGCAGGACTCTCTGCTGGAACTGATACCAACCCTCTCGGACCAGGCTCTTTTTCTGCTTGAGCCTCTAGGTTGGCAGGGTTCCCTGCTGGCACAGGTGTAGATAAACCTGTGTCAGGGTCCCTAGGGCCATTCCCTGCCATGTCCTCCTCTTCCTCTGACTCTTCAGCCTCACGGGGCATGACATTTAGCAACATTACTCATGACTGCTCATACACCTACTCACTTTGGACTTGGTGGATGGGGAGCAAATCCACAATGTGCAACAGGTGATCTCAAGGCCATGCTGCCCATTGCACAATTGGTTGTTCATCTGTGGCATCTAGCATATGATAGCATATATTTATCTAATGCTAAAACTGCATACAACATTGGCCAATATATACTATTCATTTATTTTTGTGCATGTTTGACTTGTCTGTATTTTTTTCCCTAGTATGCTAATTGCTAGATGGTGCTAGAGACTAAAACAATTATCTGAAAAGCCAAATCGGAATGATAGCATCTTTCTGAAAACATTTTTTAAAAGACTTTTTTTAATTAATAGAGATTTTGTTTCCAGGCTAAGAAAGACTAAAAATAAACAGCTGTATAGTACTTCATTAAGCTGCCTGCTTGGAGTGATTTTTCCCATTGATTAGTCTCAGGGCTAATGCTGGTTCATTCCTCATTTCATTGCTAATTAACATCAGCTCTGCTCCTGACCACTTGACCGCATTCTATGAACATGTGCTGGTTTGGCAAGTAGTAGCTACAGTTCCTTATTACTGAACTGAAGAGTCTAAATAAATAGAATCCAAATAGCTATCATGCATGAATTTTTCTAGCCTGCTTCCTCAGGAAACTTTTAAGGCCTTTTCTATCTTCATTTACAAAGTTTTATCATGTGAGTTTATGAGAGTGACTGAATGCTCAACTGGTAGTCCCAGTACAATAGTTCTCTTCTGGCAGCTTGGTTTTTAGCAGTCCCATATAATGGCCCCAAATAGCATTTGAAATCAGAGGAAATTGTGTGTATGTGTGCACTCAGTAAAAAGCATAGTGCACATGTTGATGGAGTCAGAGCAGCGTGGGGCCCTTTGGATCCATGGGGGTTTGTGTCTGGGACCCCCTGTAGGTACCAAGAAATACGGATTATTATGTTTCATATTATTAAATGGTAGTGACATGAATGTGGATGCTTGAGTGTGTCTGCATTCACGTCATCACCATTTTATAATATAGGATGTGATGATCTGTAGTATGTTGAATTTGCAGATCTGGAGCCTGCAGATCTGGAGGGCCCACTGTATTGCCACTACATGAAATAAAGGACAATGGGAAACTCCCATATGAATTAACAAATTAGACTCAACTTGTGTCAGTGTAGTCCAGCAGTGGCCAACATTTTGGATAAGAATGTAATAAGTCAAACTCTGAATATGAGACAGTGCCATCTAGTGCACTTTTGGAATACTTTTGTGCATTTGTGATACTTTTGCCTTTAACGTACTAAGCTGAAGAGCAGACAGTTGCAGCACAGAAGGAGAAGGCAGGAGTACAAGCTTTACTGTATTCAATATGACACTCATGCTCTTGTGTGGGAGAGCCAAATATTCCATTAGTCTGTGCCATATGTGGCACCTAAATGTCCCTTCCCAAGGTAATCCAGGTTGGCCACCCAAAGACTGACAATTTATGGCTTTCAGCCCATATCTGGAGCCTGTAAGAACTTCTTTTCCAGCCCCCAAACTGTTCAGTCTTTACCCCTAGTGTCCCAGATGGGATGAGATAGATACTTTCTTCTAGATAATCTGGGTGAATATGCTGCTGGAAACCCAGATGTTTCAGAAGACACTAGCTGCATTCCACAGTCTTGTCAAGGAATAGACTGCACAGCAAAGGTGGGAGCCTGAGGGACAGACAGCCTTTGCAGTTGTTCAATAGCATGCAAGAACTATTACATTTAGAACAAGCAGAGTGTGTCCCAGTGCAAACAATATCTGGAATCCTAGATCAGCTATTTAGTTAAAGAGACATAACTAAGTAACATCTGCCCACCCCCCGGCACCGTAACAGCTAACCACCTGATGGGAGAGGTAGGTCTGTTTAGCTGGCAATTGGGGAACAAGGAGGAAGATGGTTCCATCTTCCCTCCCACTAGCAAGTGAGGCTGTGACAAGGAATTCTGACAGGGGGGTCCTACTTGTGATGGTCGCAGGCTCACGCACTGGCAGGAGAGGGTGGAAACATCTTCCTCCTTGTACCCTGTTTGCCAGTAGAACAGAACTCTTTGGCCTGGTCTGGTGGCTGACTCTTAGGATGGACTGGGAGCTGCTAGCTGTTCAGGGGGGGCTAGGAGGATGTAGGATTAGTGAAGACAGAGTGGTTAGGGATCTGTAACTCCAAGTTACGTACCTATAACTGCAGTGCTGAATACCAACCAATATAAATACACTACTCAAAGGTGGTAATTTGTTTTCTTATTTTCTTATTTTAATTTTCAACCACTCTTCATTCTAACTAGCCTGGTATCCAAGAGGCATGCCAAATAATACAGTATAATGAAACAGTAAGACAACATCAAAATGAAAACCCAGAGACATAGTAGTAAAACTGTACTATGGTT
Source organism: Gambelia wislizenii (assembly GCA_030847615.1). Lineage (NCBI taxonomy): Eukaryota > Metazoa > Chordata > Lepidosauria > Squamata > Crotaphytidae > Gambelia > Gambelia wislizenii. The sequence goes on along the minus strand of JAUMIR010000001.1, from coordinate 47,666,646 downwards.
GAAGACTAGCACAGTTTCTGTAGCATAAAAAGAGCAGAGCAGAACAGAGCAGACTATGCATAAAACAGCTTTAAAATTCTAATATGCCTGTGCTAATATATGGTATAACCTGGCACCAAAATAATAGTAAGATCAGCTTACTATAATAGAAAGTTGAGCTTGCATGGGAAGTATGTTTCAAAAAGGAGGCACCACCCAAGAGAAGGCCCTCTTATTTGTCCCTATGCAATGAGCTTCCCCTTGTAAAGAAACCTAGAAGAAAGCTCAGGAATGCACTATGGTCCACAGGAAAGGTACTCAACACCTCCATTCTACAGAGAACATTATAATCTGAAATGTGAAAGAAAGAAGTCATGTTACTTGAAATATTAAAACAATGTTTTTACGTTTTTTTTTTAAAAAATCTTTAAAAGTCTAATGCCATCATAACTAATGGTACCTAATTTATCTTTGTAGATGATTATAGCATGTTTCTTGAATATTTATGGCCTAGAGTTTCATCTATCAGCTATGGACTTCAGACCAAAAGGTATACTAGTCCATTGTCTAGTTAGTTCAGGTGCTCTACTCATAACTGGAATGTAAGCTGTTGTAGGTTGCATACTTCAGCCAATGGAAGCATCTGGGATGCTTTCTGGAGTAAACGGATTTCCAAATGTTGCACATGTAGTTGCTGCATTCTGGACACTTATAAGCTGTGAGGACTGTGGTGTTCTACACACAGAGTCCTGCTGTTTTGCATGGTATATCTGGGATTTGGTTGAGCAAACATAGGAATGGATAGTGAATACCTCCGTTCTGTGGAGTTTTCCCTCGACCAGTGATGCACAACTAAGGTGCTAAAGTCTTCCTGGGACAATCTGCCATCTGAACTATAATTGATTTCTAGCTGCCTTTTTCTCAGAACTGGGATCCAAAATCCTCCACAACAGGGATAAAAGATAAGTACAAATAAAAACACAATAAATTATCATATTAAATTGCATTAAACAAGTTACAATATTAAAACATCACAGAATTAAATACCTTTAAAAGCATAACAGTTAAAATAATAATTACAAATTGAGAAGTACAGCTACAGATGTAAAGAATTCAAATGCTGCAGTGCTTTTTTTAAAAAAGAATTACAATGTGTTTTTTTTTTGGCCAAGAAAAAAAAATGTTTTCCAAAAAAAGTGAAAAATTCAGTGTTTTGTGCACAAATCTTTTCTGATTTTTGTTCAAAAAAGTCCTGAAGTGCAGTGAGAGAATCTAAATTACACAAAAAGTCATGTTCACATTTATCCACTCTTGCACATGAGAATGAAATAAGCACTTCTGAACCTAATTTAAACTGTGTTAAATGCTCCTCATTAGCATCCAATGAGTTGTTGAAATTCCACAAATGAATAGGTCTTTGTCTACTGGCAAAGGGAAGATAGGGAGATAGGCAACCTAGCCTTTCCTAGAAGGGAGTTCCACGGCCATGAAGCAGCCACTGAGAAGGCCCTTTCTGATATCTTTAGTAAATGTTCCTGTGAGGGTGACAGGACTGGGATAATGGCCTCCCTCAAGACTTCACAGACTTGTTTGAGAGAATATAGTCTGTCAGATAAGCTGGTTACAAGTTGTATAGGAATTTATAGGTCATAACTAGCAGTGTGAATTGCACCTGGAGACAGGCTGGGAGCAGTGATGTTTTGTATGAAGGCAGTTCTATATCCCCTGTAACTGGCCTAATCAACAATCTGGCTATAGTGTTTTTGGCTCTGTTGAAGTTTCTGAACATTCTTCAAAGGCACCCCATGTAGGATATAACAGATGCATGCATCAACTTGGAATAAATTGGAGAATAGAACAAATTGGTGGGAAGCAGAAGAACAGGTATTACACTGCATAAAACACCTTTGCCAAGCAAGCAGGATATAGATGGAACCAGAGGAGTGAAATACTAGAATTGGCATGGCCATATTCTGAAGTGGGGTGGGTGGGAATCCTAACAAGTTTAATGAAATGAGTTTGCTTCTGTTCTGGGTGAAAAGGTCATTTTTTCCATAAAACTCAAATGAATGGGCATTGTGGAAACATCTACTAAACTTGGCATAAAACAACATTACTGTATAGCCTTGGGTCAATTCCAGATCACAGCATTTTATTTTAATTGAATTGAGTATTGCATTTCAATTTATGAAAGTTATTTTTCCCCCATGTTGTTCTTACATCTGGAAGCATTCATATCTGTGGACTAATCACAAAGCCAGCCTTATACAAATCTATCAGTTGGGAACATTTATTGGAGAGCAAGAATGCCTGAGTGATAATCCTCTTTTGCTTGCTCTGGAGTGGAATCCTTAGCTGCCTTGTTCATTGGTTAGATCTCTACAAACAATCTATCATTCCAGTTCATTCAATGGGCTTGGGGCCCAATTCTACAAACACACCAATAATTTCATTCATGAGGTCTATGGGGGGAGGGAGCCTATTATTTACTTCCCTGGCTTTGAATGAGGGCCAAAGTCAATAGGGAGAGTAATGCGAATAAAGTTGATCAAATGAATAAATACTGGCAGAAATGGACCATATTCTAGTAATCATTGCCCTTTCTACTACAAGCATGCCTTTATTTGTTTTCCTGAGTATCTTTGTGAGATCATGGGCTACTATAAGCCCATGCTCTACTGGTGTATTGCAATTAATGGTGTATTGCAATTAATTTACAACTAGGATTTGTACTTTTGCAACCTGGTGTTTGCCCCAGGTTCATGGGAAGTTTTAGATTCTCACTTGTCCGTCTGTCTGTCTGTTTGTCTGTCTATTTATTTGGGATGATCCAAGGCATTTTGGCACCTGGGGCTGAGTGGCAATTTATATCCTGCTCTCCCAAAGTCAAATAGGGAGAGTGTATCATGCCTTAGGACACTCATGTTGTCTTGGCACCTGAAGCAGAAAATCTCACAAGCACCTCTCTTTCTTGTGGTTAAAAAAAAAAAAAAACCTTAACAAATTAAAATGCCCTGCAATTTGCTACCCTTTCATGACACCTACATTCTGCTGCCTGATATGGCTGCTCCTCTGACTAATGGTGGGGTTTGTCCTGCTATCCATTTTAACTCATTAGAAAAATAATCCTAAATTATATTTTAACTTGTGGTGGTTCTAAATGGAGGACTACTAGTACAATCACTCAGATGTATTGTGCAGCTATTCCATTTTGCTTTTGTTAATGGATTGGGGGAGAAGTGGTGGAAAGAAAAGGAGACAGAAGAAACAGTATGAAAACACAGGACAGTAAAAAGAGAAAAGATACCATTTTGCAAAGAGATTAGGTGGAATCTCTTTTCCTGTAGTTTGAATCCATTGCTCCATATCCTATGTCCTAGTCTCTGGAGCAACAGAAAACAAGCTTCCCTGTTGAATATGGCATCCTTTCAAATATTTAAGCATGGCTATCTTGTCACCTCTTAACCTTTTCTCCTCCAGGCTAAACATACCTAGCTCCCTAAGCCGCTTCACATAGGGCATGGCTTCCAGACCTTTCACCATTTTGGTCATCCTCCTCTGGACATGTTCCAGCTTGTTAATACTCTTCTTGAATTGTGGTGCCCAGAACTGGCTACAGTATACCAAGTGAGGTCTGACAAAATCAGAATAGAGTAGCACTATTACATCCCTCGATCTAGATACTATACACCTTTTGATGCAGTCTAGAACCAGCTTTTTTAGCTGCCGCATCATATTGTTCACTCATATCAGCTTATGGTCTACTAAGACTCCTAGATCCCTTGCACACATACTTTTGTCAAGCCAGGTGCCATCTATCCTATATGTGTGCATTTTATTTCTTCTGCCTAAGTGTAGCATCTAACATTTCTCCCTGCAGAAATTAATTTTGTTAGTTTTGGCCTAACTCTCTAATCTGTTATAGTCATTTTGAATTCTGATCCTGTCCTCTGGCATATTAGCTACCCCTCCTAACTTGGTGTCATCTGCAAATTTGATTAGCATGCCCTCTATTACATCATTGATAAAGATGTTGAATAGCACTGGGGCCAAGACAGAACCCAGGGGCACCTTACTTGTCACTTCTATCCAGGATGAAGAGGAGCCATTGATGAGCACCCTTTGTTTTAGTTGGCCAACCAATTACAAATCCACCTAACAGTAGGATTGTCTAGCCCACATGTTACTAGCTTGTTTTCATGAATATTATGGGGAAATTTTTTGAACACCTTACTGAAATCAAGATATGCTACATCCACTACATTCCCTTAATCTTCCAAGCTTGCACCTCTGTTGAGAGAGAGAGAGAGAGAGAGAGAGAGAGAGAGAGAGATCAGATTAGTCTGGCATGACTTGTTTTTGAGAAACCCATATTGACTTTTAGGGATCATGGCATTCCCTTCTAAGTGCTTACAGACTGTCTGTTTAATGATCTGCTCTAGAATCTTTCCTGGTATTGATTTCAGGCTGACCTGGTGGCAATTGTTTGAGTCCTCTTTTTTCTCCCTTTTTGAAGATGGGGACAACAGTTCTGTTGGGACTTCTCCTGTTCTCCAGAAATTCTCATTATTGCCAGTGGTTATGACATTACTTCTGACAGTTTCTTTTAATACCCCTGGATGTAGTTCATCTGTCCCTGGAGACTTGAGTTCATTGAAAACAAGAGTAGCCAGTTATTCCTGAACTACCTCTTTACCTATTATGTACTACATTTCCCCTACTGCTTCATTGGCTCCATTGCCCCCAGGTTCAGCACTATTTTCCCTTTGGGAGAAGACTGAAGCAAAGCAGGTGTTGAGCAATCTGTCTTTTCTTTTTACCCTTTTAGCATTTTCCCATCTTCTCCACATAGTGATCCTACCATTTCTTTGTTTGTTTGTTTTTCCTTTTACAACACAGATAACAAAAAAACACGCCTCTCTATAATGTTTTTAACCCTTCTAGCAAGCCTGAGCTTATTCTGTGCTTTAACATTTCTGACTTTGAGCCTTACTGCACTCTGAAGAGAAGTGGCAAAGCAGCAGGAATGTTCCATCTTTCCTGCTGCCTTATCGCATGACATCAGTGTTCGTTCATTCCAGTCCCCTGGGGGACCAAGGTAAAATTATATCTTTTTGCTAACCAGAAAAATCTGTCTACAAAAAGACATGGTTTTACCTTGGTCCCTCATGAGACCGGAACAAATGACTGCCAGAAGAATGCCAATGCCATGTGGTAAGACATCAGGAAAGATGGGATGTTCCTGCTGCTTTGCTGTTTTCCTTTGGCATGTGGTAAGATTCGTCTCCCTATATGCAGTGGCTTTTCATTTGAATTCCTCTTTGGTGATTTCCCCTTTTTTACATTTCTTGTACATGTTCCTTTTAAATCCTAGCTCAGTTGAAAGTTCTTTAGACAGCTATAATGATTTCTTTAGACACCTCCCATTTTTCCTCCTCATTGGAACTGTTTGAAATTGTGCCTTCAATATCTCTCTTTTAAGAAATTCCCATTCATCATGAACTCTCTTTGCTTTTAGTATTCATGACCATGTGATCACACCCTAAGTTTACTGAAATCAGCTTTCTTAAAATGTAAAATGCATTTCTGACTGAGCTTGGCATCTCCTTTCCACTGTATAACAAACTTCAGGAGAACACAGTCACTCCCACCTAAGCATCCTGCCACTTCCACCCTATTAACTAGGTCATAACTGTTGGTTAGGATCAGATCTAAAATAGTTGATCCTCTTGTTGCCTCTTCCACCTTCTGGACAATGAAATTGTCTGCAAGGCATGTGAGGAATTTGTTGGACCTTATATTCAGGGCAGAGTTTGACTTCCAACAAATATAGTATCAGGATATTTTCCAACAAATATCAGTGGTTGGAATTGGGAACAGGGTAAGGTATTGCTTTTGTATTTGCAACTGAGATATGAAGAGCATGAGACAATATGCAATAAAGACACAGGAGGCACAGACATAAAAAATGGATGCAATTGCTCCTCACTTGCTGGTTTCATATACATATATCTTTTGTTTATTTGGGGGAGGCCTGGCCCTGATAGGAACTGATGCAAATATTTTTGTAGTAGAGACTTTCAAGCTCTGTTCGAGAAATTTCACTTCTGTTTAATGCAAAATTCAAGTACATGATTGTAAAATATGTCACTTTAAAATATATATTAATCCTAACTGTATTCCATTGTGGGAAAGGAAAAGGACACCAGAATTCCCCAGAGGATAAATGTAGGAGGGCATCCACACTAGAGAAATAATCCAGGTTGAAACTGGATTATTTGCATAGCTCCTTCCTACGAAATCCTGGGATTGGTAGTTTTACAAGGTCTTTAGCCTTCTCTGACAAAGCGTGCTGGTGCCTTATCAAACTACCAATCCCAGTATTCCATAGGAAGGGGTTATGCAAATAATCCAATTTCAGCCTGGATTATTTCTCTGGTGTGGGTGCCCTCTAGGTGATCATGTCCCTGCATTATTTTGAGGTGAAATTTTGCATATCTTTATAAGCAAGCTTCAGGAGTATCTTGTTACACTACAGGGTAGACTTTGGTGAGTATAGTATGATTAATGGCTTTTGGAAAGATCTTTGTGGCCACCCAAAAGAGAAGAATAGTGTAGTTGTGGTATTACATGCCAGCACCATGTTAAGCTTATTTTTTGCCTTAGAAAAAGATTTTCTGTTGAAGTTCTGGAGAAAAATAAGTTTCATTAGTTAAGCATTGACTCAAAAGAGGGAGAATGCACACAACAGCGCAACAGGATTGATTGTAATAAGCCTCTTCTTTTTGCTGAAAATCCATTACTTTCTGAGCTATTAAGTGATGAAAGGGATTAAGAAAATAAAGGAAAATAAGCAGGACTGTCTTCGTAAATCTAATAAAGATGATAACAGTGGAATATTTTGTCAAATTTGCATGTGAATTTATAACAGTCTAATCCAACAGCAAACAGTGTTATACAGTGAAAGGGCAGATTTGTATTGTTCTTATCAGGGGATAAAAATTCAGTAAAATCTTTGGCAAAGAAACCTTGTTTTCCTTATGGGCTTCCATATGTTTTGTCACGAAATCCATATTTGTAGCATCAGCACCCATATGTTTAGGTTTTTAAATTTGTTTCTTCTGCCCACAAGACAAAAAATGTTTCCCCAATGTTGTTCTCTGTTTAGAATCCAATTACAAATTATTATATGCAATGCCAACAGTCCTGATCCTACAAGATGCTTTATTGTAGCTATGCTTCCTCAGAATTATCATAATGGGCAATGGGCTAATAAGAAAAATCCCTTTCTATGAGCCAGTTATGAACCAGATGCTCAGCAGGTGACATGTCTGTTGCTTCTTCTTTCCTATCCACAGCATAGCTGATGACTGCTGTTGGTTGTGCAATGTGTTTATCTTCCCAGTAGACCACTATAATTTGTCAGTGCAAGAGGAAGCCATTATGCAACCCTGCATTGACTTATCCTATATGGAACATAGGAAGCTACTTTATGCCAGGTCAGAGCCATTTTCAATAAGTATTGTTCATCAGCACTGATTACTAGTAGGGCATGGATTAAACCTGGTTAAACATGTTTAAAACAAGTAATAAACCTGGTTCCTTCTTCAAGCAACCCACATGCTCTGCCATGACACAGTCTTTTTGTGAAGACAGTTTTAAGGGACGGAGGCCAGTTGAAGAGCATTGAATGGCTAGAGACTATGTTCTGTACAGTCAATCTGATATAAGCCGATTGAAATTACAGTTGGACCCCCATATTCACAGAACCAATATTTGCAGTTGGAACACAAAATCTATGGGACACAAAATAGGGAAACATACCATAGCGTCATGCTGGAAAATGCCCAGAGAGCCATCTTCTAGGTCCTCCAATGCAACTCTATGGTATGTTTTTTGCTAGAAGTCCTGTATTTTAATAGGGTTCACTGTTATCCATGGTTTCCAGCATCTGCGGTAAGTCCAAGAACCAAATCACCACAGATATAGGGGTCCAACTCTATGTGAAATCTTATTTTTGGGGAGAAATACTTCAAAAATATAGGTCAAGACTTAGATTTTCTCATGAGATTTTACTTGTACTTCAGAGTACTTGTAATTCTGAAAAATTTACCAGAACATGGAAATATTACTTTCTGGACTACAACTTCCAAGATCTAGGATGTTGGCTGAGAAATTGTTGGAGCTGTAATCCAAAAAAAGTAAGTTTTCCCAACTTAGTTTGTGTATTTCCTAGGAGTGGTGTCTGGCACAACTTCAGCGTCAGTGGGGTGGTGAATCCTATCCAGGTCTTGCTCTGAGCTTTAAAGGAGATATACAAGGTACTGAACCCTATCCCATAAATATGGTCAGAATCTTGGCTGTTTCCTTTACTACTGGATTTACTGTCCCATTGATATGGAAGCCACCAGACACCACTGTTTCCTAGGTATAACTCTCCTAGCTTTGCTATAACTCATGTGCACTATGTGATTATATTCTCAGAGTTGCAGACTTTGAAGGCATGCCATTGTTATTATACTCTGTATTCGAGATAGGTGGTGGCTGAAACTGAGAGAGAGTGGCTTGCCCAAGATCACTGGTTTTGGGGAAATGTCAGGGTCTAAATGAAGAAGAGAAAGAAGAAAGAGGAGGAGGAGGAAGAGAAGGTAATGGAGAGATTCAAATCTGAGACTTCCTGATTCATGGCTCACTCTCTTAGTCATGGTGCTACAGCAGCTTGCATAAATATTATGTATGTTTGGATAATAGAGTGACACAGCCCCATGCCTGATATGCTTTAAATATTTGGGTATTTGTTGTGGTTAATTGGGGATGAGGAAGGTCATCTAGTTAGACTTTGAGCGCAAAGGCATTTGTGTTCCTGATGTTAGTTAAAATACTTTGAAGGCCTCTAACATACCATCATTCCATAGAGTTATGGTGGCCACAGTTCTATCACCACTGAAGATAATTTTGTATGAGTGTTTTTGTCATCAATACATTTCATCATCTTTAACCTCTCTTGATTGAGGCTGGGGATCTCACCACGTCAAGAGTCAGAACTTTTGAGCTGCCCCTTGCAAGGTTTCTTATGAGTTTTGTGCAGAGCTTGGAAAAGTTACTTTTTGGACTAAGCACCTAGAATTCCCCTGTCATATGGCCAGTGACATACTGCTTGAGGAATACTGGGAGTTTTAATAAAAATGTAACTCTTGTATTGCACTGATGCCCTTCCAAAAACAAAAATTTACACTGTAGGTCATTGACAGCTGACATTTCTAAGTTTTGTTGGACAAACATTCACCAGATTCTTTCCCTGAGCTGTGTGATCAGTATCTGCATCTAAATTACGTTTGATGGAGACTCAGTATTAAAAGGCAATACTTTTGATTCTCATCTAGAAAATGATGTTCAGTCACACTGTTATTACAATCTGTAAATAAAAACGTGTTCTGAATTTTCTAAAATGCTAAGGGTACTGTCTGCTAGTAAGCAAGGAAATTAATGCTAAATATTATTCTAGATTTACAAACAATCTTTAGCTGGAATATACAGTAATGTGTTTTTCCTCCCTCATCTACTGCTCAGTTTCTTTGTTGTGAATTAGAATTTCAGGCTGAACTTATTTAAAGATTTCTAGGCAGCCTTTCTTTCCTCCCACTGTTCTATTCTTTGCCATATTTCTTCACCACATAAGCACTTGTATCTCCCTCTGATGGCATCCAGTTTCCATTCCATTCACAGTGGCTAGGGATCATATCTCTGATCCACTTAGAAACACAATGATCTCTACCCCTGAGAATGCAAATGCTTTCTCAGGCAAATCTATTGATCTACCGGGTTCTATTTCTGGCTTTCCATTCACTCACTCACAGTTTGGGATGCTGGGTATGCTTCTGTTGAAGAGTGAACTTGCTTACTAGGAATTAGCAGAGCACTTCTGAAGAACCTAAATATAGAGTTTCAATGGAGCCTAAGCTTGGGCACCCCTGAGTTGGATTGCAGTCTCAGTATACCTTGCTGCATTTCTGCAATCTCAGTGTATCTTGTTATATACTTTGTTTCATTTTAATTTTAATTTTGGGTGTCAGTTTATAAGAGTTTTATCATTGAGATGTTGCATGAATGCAGAATTTGTGTTAGGAACAATAAAAACAATTTTTATTTATTTATTTAAATAAATAAAAAAAATGTGTTAGGCAGCAGTTCAGGTGATGTACAATGGCTCCAAGTTAAACTGAATTTATCCTCATTGGCTAGTGTCTTGCTTTACTACCCTGCATGTTATAGCTAACAACTGTAAGGCTGTTTAATAGTTGTAGGGTTCCGCCATTCTCTGCTCTGTCACAGAACTATGGATTCTTCCAGAAAGAACCAAACTACAGTCTTTCTGGTGGTAATTCTGTCAGTATTATGGCATGTTGGTGCTAATCTCTCTGGAGGGTGCATTCACATATTACCAACTGGACAACAACCTACGGTAGTTCAGGAAGCCAAGTTTTGAAACTAAGTTCAGGAAATGTTACATATCAGGTAATTATTTTTTTCCCTTTCCCAACACTTCTTTTCTTAGCATGATCAACTCAGATACCATCATACATCTTTGACTATGACTGAAGTAGGTCCTAAATCCTCCAAAATTCTGTTCCTCCTAAATACAGTTTTGATTGGGCTACATTTTGTAGAACTGGGATTGCTATTAAAATCTTTGATGCTCCTTTTCAGTAGTAATATGTGTGTGTACTGCAAAGAGCCCAAACTGTTCTCTTTTAAACAAAGAAGTTTAAAAATGTGAAGAAACCACATTAAGGCAGCTGAGACCCTATCAACACAATTAGTGAAGCCAAGATGAATTTTCTTAATGAATGTTTATGCATGCTTTCTGTGTGTAGGTTGCTTCATAAAGAGCCAGCATATATTTCTGTGTGTAAGTATTTAAAACGTAGATTTATATTTAATTATTTTAGTCCCTTTTTGAGGATATGTCCCCACATACCAACATATGAAGAAGAGAAGAACATTTACAGATGTATAGGATGCCCCCACGTATCTGACAAGTTAGGGTCTGGACCACTGTCAGAATGTGGAACTGTTGAAAAGTGGAACCCAGGTTTTTGTTTTGTTTTGTTTTGTTTTGTTTTAGCTTCCAAATGTATTTTGGCTGCACAACACCCCCATAAATAACACATTCTGAATGTGTACAAAAGCTAAATTAAGACACTATATATACCATTGTGTGAAAAAGAAAGTACACATTCTTTGAATTCTATGGTTTTACATATCAGGATATGTAAACATCTGTTCCTTAGTAGGTCTTAAAATTAGGTAAATGCAACCTCAATTTTGGCTTTATTTTTGTTTAATAAATCATGACACAGTGTAATATGTCATGTGTTGTTGTTCATCTAAGGTTGTATTTACCTAATTTTAAGACCTGCTAAAGGACAGACGATTGTTATTATGTCCTGATATGTAGAACCATAGAATTCAAAGAGGGTGTACTTTTTCTCACATGACTGTATGTATAGTGTGCACACACACATACACACAATGTAAAATTAATATAAGTTTATCTTTAATGTCCTTTAATGCCTTTAATGATATGTGTGTGACACACTAACATACCTGTAGTATCCAACTTAACCAACTAACAAAACAACTAACCAACTTTTAAAAAAACCAACTAACCAACTTTAAAAAACAACTAACCAACTTAACAAAAAACACAGAACTATGGTACCTTTTTTTTTTTTTTAACAACCAACTAACCAGATATAGAAAAATATCTGTCTCAGTGTATTTGGCTAAAGTGTTCTGTTAGAACAAAAACCTTTTTTAAAATACAGATAAAAAGAGTGTATGCTTTGACCACACAACCATGATGAAAAATTTGTTTTGTGGGATTATAGCTCCTAACATCTCATCCCAGCAGCTATGTCAGATTGGAAGACACATACACATTCTTTCTCTTTGTGTGCGTGTGTGCATGCACACGCATGCATGTGTCTGTGCACACAGGAAGCAGAGTCTGGGAACATTAATCTTTTTGCAAGTGTCTGCACTTCTGCCTTCACTGGCAGACAACTAGACATTCAGGTGAATTTCTATGCATTAAGATTGTAGATTGTGGGGCCTCTATACTGTTATTCTAATAAAAACAGAGACATGGATTTAACTGTGTATATCAATATGAAGGACCAAGAGAATTTTCCCACCTCCTGATTCTGCCAGCTCCACTCCCTGCCTTTAACCCCTTCCTCTTCCCCTTGACTCAGCCCTCTGCTTGCCAAACTCACCTTCCTTTTGTCCTTCCCCTCACCTGCCCCTCCTTCCCCCAATGAGATAAAGATAAATTTTCTTTGTTTTTTTTCCCCGGGCTGTGAGGCCGTGTTCTGGAGTAGAACACAGCCCGGGGAAAAACCAAGGAAAATCTATGGATGCTGGCCATGAAAGCCTTAGAGATAAAGATCAATTGCTGTTTGAACTCTCTTCCTTTTATTTTCCCAGCATGCTTTATGCTCCCTCCTTAGAGGGTACTGGTGATAATTTAAAAAGGTCGGAAGAGTGAGTCATCAGATAACAGGCTGTCAAAAGATAGGGGCCTCCTGTACAGGGTACAATGAGAAACTATTTCAAAATACAAAGCAAATTTGGATCTCAGTTAAAAACAATATTGAAGAGCAAGCTCTTCAAGGCTCATTTGATTTTGTAGAGAGAAGGCAAAGCATGGGAAGAAGGCAAGCCATAAATTATCAGGGAGGGATTTCCAGGATTCTGGGATCACCACTGAGAAGCCCCTGTTTCTTGTGCTTGCCAACCTAAGTGACCTTAGCCATGAGTATTCAAGAAAAAACACTGAGGCAGATTTTAACATATAAAGCCGGTTTGTATGGGCAAAGATAGTCCTTCGGATAACATGGGCTAGAATCCATCAAGTGCTTTAAAGCACTTTGAACTGGATCCCAAAGTTTACTCACAACCAATGCTGCTCCTGAAAATTCAAAGTTATGTTTCCAGGTTTCCTTAAAAAGTAAATAAATCACACATTCTTAAAAGAGACACATTTTGTACCATCTGAAATTTCCAGACGCACTTCACAGGAAACTTCACATAAAAGGCACTGCAGTTGGGACAGATGAGAATTTCTTTCTAGTTTTTTTATATAGTAGGACCCCCCCATATCCACTGATTCACCATCCACTGATTCAGTTATCCATGGTTGGCAATGGGCAGTGGCTGGGGTGAACGGGGAATGGAGAGGAGGAGGGGGAGAACTCAACTCCCTTCTCTGGGAGGGCTGTAGCAGCAGGGGTGAAGGGGGTTGGGGGAGAAGGAGTCCAGCATTTGCTGTTGTCCACAGATTTCAGTATCTGTGGGGACCCCTGGAACCAATCCCCCATGGATACAGGGGGTGCTACTGTGTGTGTGATATATATCACCTGTATATGTTCAGTTCATTGGACTTGTTTCCATAGAATTTGTGTTTCTTCTTACACATACAGAATGTTTTCTGAATTCATAGCTTCAGTGTAAGTATCTCTGTACAACTAAACATAAAACTGTGATTCAGTTGGCTCAAATATTTTTTAAAATTGTGCAGCATAGACACAAAGAGGAAGGTGTATATAAAACTACCTCTTCTATCTACATAATAATGTAGCATCTGCAAGAAAAAAAGAGTTAGAGGAAATTTAAAACTGAGAGCAGGATTTGCAAAGTATAGTCAACAATGTCAGCTTTTTGCTACACTGATTTGTAAAGCTGGTGTAATTTTTAAACACACACTTTCAAATGGAAGCATTGCTGTAGGATTTAAGATATGATTATTTGATTTTTTTTAAAAAAAATTACATAAATTAAGTGAACAGCTCATTAATGGAATAGTATAAGGATCACATGGCCAATTCAGAAAAAGTTATATTATCTTTCCTGCTGGAGCTGAATAAGAATTAAGAAATTACTATTCCAAGGTGGTGTTGGACATTGATCCTCATTTACAATGAAATTCATCATGATAACTACCTGGAATTCCATTGCTTTGACAGCAGCATTCCTCTGAATCTTTTCTTTTACTAGTAGTGAAATGTATTAGTTGTGCAGAGAGCAGGAATAAAGAAGTGCTAATCAGTTGTTCTGCTTACATGTTAAATGAAGTCTTGTCTTGCACAGAGTTCACTTGTAAGCAGCAAGACATGTCTAATGAAAGGTAACCCAGATCTGACAGGCAATAAACTACTTCTGTTTGGTCCACCACATTGGTTGATTGGCCATTTCAATAGCTGCTTCTTAAGCCCAGCCAACAGAATACATAGGTCACTGGTTTATGGTTAGAGTGCTGAGCTAGGACTTGGGAGATGCAAGTTGTAATCCCCACTGAACCATGAAATTCACTGAGTGACTGTTGTTAGATAAGCCCCACTCTCTCAGCCTGACCTACAACACAGGATTGTTGCAAAGATTCAATGGGGAGGAAGAGAGCCACATATGCCTTCTTGGGGGTCCCTGAAAGAAAGGCAGAATATAAATATAATGAATAAATTTTAAAAATATTGTGCATATATGTGCACAAATATGTATATTAATACACATATGTATAAGAAAAATAAAATATAAATAAATATAAATATAAGAGCAGTTGGCATCTGCTGGACTTAATCCTCTCCCCCACTGCCATCTCCTTTTCCTTGAGATTAATGTATTTTCGAATTGCAACCCTGAGGGCATGGGACTGTCAAATTGACAATTGTAAAGTGCCATGTATACTGATGGCACTATATAAATTATGGTGATGGTGGTGGTTCTCCAAACCAATCTATCACCTTAAAATCTCTCCACCTTGGGTCTAAGGAAGTGCCAGAAATAAGGGGGTGTATGTTATTTCATGCTTTAAAATGAAGGAATGGTAGGAACACAGAGATACATTCAAAAAGGATATTGACAAATTGGAGCGTGTCCAGAGAAGGTGAAGGGTCTGGAAACCATGCCTTATGAGGAGAGACTTAGGGAGCTGGGTATGTTTAGCCTGGAAAAAAGACGGTTAAGAGGCGATATGATAGCCCTGTTTAAGTATTTGAAGGGATGTCACGGTGAGGATGGAGCAGGCTTGTTTTCTGCTGCTCCATAGACTAGAACACGGAGCAACGGATGCAAGCTCCAGGAACAGAGATTCCACTTCAACATTAGGAGGAACTTTTTGACAGTAAGAGCTGTTCGGCAGTGGAACACACTCCCTCGGCGCGTGGTGGGGTCTCCTTCCTTGGAGGTTTTTAATAATAATAATAATAAAATTTATTTATACCCCGCCCCTCTGTTAAAACAATCGGGGCGGCCTTTTAAACAGAGGCTGGATACCGATCTGTCGGGGATGCTTTGATCATGATTTCCTGCGTGGCAGGGGGTTGGACTGGATGTCCCTCGTGGTCTCTTCTAACTCTGCAATTCTATGATTCTATGATTCTAGATCCTCCCTTATTTTCTATAATAGGGTAAGTGGAAGTGCCCAGGGTGGAGCTACTCATTTGCATGCAGACAGTCCCTAGTACAATCTGTAGCATCTTCAGATAGGGGTAGGAAAGGCCCTTTACCTCACAGAGATACCTCTCAGTCATGGTTGACAGCACTGCACTAGATGAACCAGTGATATGATTCAGTGCAAGATGATTTTTTGTGCTCTGTACACATTACTTGTTTTCTGTAACTCGCATTGACTAAACAGGGATGGCTATATGATGATATGGGTGGTATAACCAGGCCTCCTTTTCTTCCAGTGGCCAGTCATTTTATGCAAATTAATATTAGGTCAAGATAAAAATTTACATCCAAGTGAGATGAAATTTGGATGGATACAAGCCACAGCCATTTCTATGTTCAGATCCAGTTCAGCCTATTTATTATGCTGTTATAAATTTACCATGTTTTTGTCCCATATTTAAGCTGTGCAGTAGGGATGAAATTCTCCACCAAGGTTCTTCTTGAAGATAGCAGTGAGTAATTTCAGCAATTTTCTTTCCACTGTGAGAAGGTCTTTGAAATGCTGTTTTCTGTGCAATTCAACCATGTGCTAATTTTATAAATAAATCCCCAGTTACAGCATTTTCTACACATAACTTAATATTTCTTCATTGAAATATTATTTTCCACACAGAAAATGCTGTTTCCTGCACAAAAAATGCTGTTTAGAGTCTCATCAGTCCAGGACTCTTCTCATTAGGGTTACTTAACACTCAAAAGAAATGTTTTTTGACATTTTGTAAAAATATTTTCAAATAGTCTTTCCATCCCTAGTATACAGTCCATGTGGCATGAATAACAACTTCGGATCTCGCAAGCTGATGCCATGAATGACCTGCTAAAATAGAAATAGCAATAGTTTATTCATTTTATATCTTCTTTTCAAATTAGCCACTGATCACAGCTTTTTTCATAACTAAAATTGTCAGTTAAGAATTTTCAGTCCTTATTAAGTATTATCCCAGATGCTAGTGAATATTCTTGCAACTGTAGTTTACCAGATGTTACATCCAGTAGCAAGTAACACTGATTTAGATTGATTCAGTGAAAATACATTTCCTTTCTTAGAAAGTGCTTCTTAAATTTTTCTTTGCTTCTTAAAAAAAATCTCCCTTTCATTCTCCCTTCCCCTTTCAATTAATGTGACAAGCAACAACCAGGGTCTTTCATTACTTATACTTGGTAACTGCGGGTAACATTTTAGTAGCATATCCATTAAAGTGAAATGAGGCACAAAGCTCAATTGTAACAGTTTCAAATGTGCACCAAAGCGAAAGCAGGCCTTGCTTTGTTTTTAAGGTTAAGAATGCTCATCACCCTCTTTATAGAAAGTGTTGAAAGTGAAGGTAAATTTTATCCTCCATAAAGTGCAGCAAGGAAAGAGAGAGAGGGTGGGGAGAATGGAAATCCATTAGAATTCAGTGCCGATCTGTTTGTGCCTTTCTTGCTCCCAGCAGACAGATGGACTGTGTTCATCTGCACCTGAAAAGTGCCACTTTGCTAATATGCAAAATCTTGTGGGAGAGTGGGGAATGATTTGTTATACAACGTAATTAATATAATAATTTTTAGGGGGAAAATGAGATATTGATGGAAATATACACCCAAGATAAGCAGCAATTCTTTGCAGTTTGCGGGCACTGCTAAACTAGGAAATGCTTCACAGGGTCCCCAAGGGACTACATAGTTCTGGACTTGCCATCTCTTACTGGTTGGGAATGCACACTGGTGAGGAATGCAGAATAAGTGATTGATGCAAAAGTGGTATCTTGGGGAGGAATACATCTTCTTAGGCAAGATAAGTCTCCGTTCTCCTTCCTGCCATCACCCAATCATTTCCCCTTGTCTCTGACTACAAGTCTATGGAGATTTTTGGATGCCTCTTTCAGGCTCTTGCCGAGCAAGCAGTCTCTGGAGCAGTAACGAGGCTGCTGCGTGGCAAGGGGTCCATTTTGGATGACGCCATTTCTCTCTTGGCGGTGTCCGTGAGTGTTGCGGCTAGCATTGGAGGCGGCCGCGCTGTTTTTCACTCACGGAAGTTGTCTGTGAGTAAAAAAACAGTTTGGCCACCTCCAATGCTAGCTGCAAGAGTCACGGACGACGCCGAGAGAGAAACGGCAGCGTCCAAAATGGACCCCTTGCCGCGTGGCAGCCTCGTTACTGCTCCGGAGGCTGCTTGCGCGGCAAGAGCCTGAAAGAGGCGTCCTAAAATCTCCTACCTGTTGCCAGTGCCTATGAAGTGTTCCAGTTATGTTGCAATATAAATTGTGTATGTATGTGCCTTCAAGTCGCCTGTTATGGAGATCCCATGAATTTCAAATTAGGGATGAGAAAATGTAGCCCTCCAAGTTGTTGGATTGCAACTCCTAACAACCTTAACCAGAAAAACCAATGGTGTAGAATATTGAGAACTGCTCTTTAATAACATCTATAGGGCTCTACTTTGCCCACCCTGATCTAAATAGATGGCCTGACCAAAGCAAGTAACCCAGATTGCCCTGTCCTCTTGGCCAGGGATATAGCCTCAGAGAGACATGATGGAAAGATCTGAGCGGGAAGGATGGTAAATGGTAAAAGGGCAATGCATATCACTTGGAACTTTAGCTAAGAGGGTCACCAAAACAGGTAAAGAACCCATGACTCCTATGTTCCTTCCTGTAATATGAGCACTTTATCTAGAAGAAATAGTCAGTGAGCCTGAAGAAATGGTTGCTGCTCCTCCCTCTTGTTCCTGTCCTTCCTTTAGGTGAAAAGAAGAAAACAGGCAAGCAGGTAGCAATGTCAGCAGGTGTGGTAGCAGCAAGGCCTCTGGTGGTGAAATGTGGACCAAGATGGTGAAGAAAATAATTCAGCATGCATTTTAATTTAATTTAATTTAATTTTAACCCATCCTTCCCAGCTGTGCACTCCTTGCTGAAACGTAGGTGTTAACACATACAATATGATGCTTTGCTGCACAAGGAACAATCCTAAACCATTTCGCTCATGTCCTCTGGGGTTTGCTTCTTACATAAATGGGTGTGGGAATGCAGCCATTGAGGTCTGAAGTGTTGGTTACCTCTCCAAGGCAACCCATACTTAAACTGCTTATTTCTCTTCTGTTCCAGGGACAAAAGACATGTGGACAATTCCCCTAAGCACTGGTCTGTCTTATCCATTAAGAAAGCAGGGGGTAGCATGGTGTTTCCAATTGTTCATGGGTGTTCCCCTTCAAAGTACTCTCTGTACCATTCTGTGTGGTTGTGTCTTTTGTATATTCAGAACTGATGCTATAAGGAATATGGAAAAGCGTGCCTGCTAGATATCCCTTTTCATGCCCATTGTGGATCTGGCTTCAGGGAGCTGAACCACATAGATCCATATTTTGCTTGAAGATATACATAGAAAATGATCTGGTGGAAGAAAAACCTTGTGACAAAAATGACAGGGAAAAGGGGGGGATGAGGGTACTCAGCCTTTTTATTGTATCTGTTATGGGCAGAGTCATTTTCCAAATCACATTAAAATGCTCAGGAGAAGACATGAAATCATAGCTTGTGCCTCCTGATAGCCATGCATGTGGGCTTTTTGCAGTGCTTAAGCACTACTTTTTTCTGTTAACTAATGGCAGTCCCCACTTTCTGACCTCTGTCCTTGGTAAACCTCTATGCCTGTTTTGCCCCTTTTGAAGATGTGCATAATTTTGATGCTTTGATTTGCTAGCATTGTCTGTCCTGAGTAACAATGGGAGGATGGGGGAAGGCAGGTTAGGATCACCAGGTTATAGCCATTCAGGACATTGCCCATCACATATGACATCATGAGGAACAGGCAGATGAGGATCAGTTGGCTGTAGCCTCACCACCAGTGTTCTGTTAACTGGTTCACAGAAATGTGGACGTCATCACGCATCGGCTATCTGAACACAGCCTGTGTGTGACATCACTCCTCCTTTCTGAGCTGACCTCCCCACCCCATCCTATCAGCTTGGGGAGGTGGGGGGAGAAAACAGGTGAATCTGGGTGGGAGTGGGAGTAGTCTTGGAATCTATTTGAGGACTGTGGGAAAAAAACTGAGAAAAAGGCTTGAAGAGGATTCTCCTCATCTGGGTTTTCACATGCTCTAAAAGCTCCTTGTCATTTCCCCCCTCAAGTATCCAAGTATCCTTTCCATTGTGGGCAGCAGGACATCAGCTTTGTTGTGGAGCTGCTGGTGGCAGGCACTCCTGCAGCAGAGCAGGGAACTGGTTTCTCTGTGGCCTGTCCAATCAGCACTGAGTTTCTGGCAATGAGACAAGTGGAGTGCTTGCCTACCTGGACAATGGCTGCCAAATGCAGTGCTGGGGGGAGGGGAAGGAAGGCACAACTGTTGTGGTGAACTAGAAGCAGACAAACAGCAGCAGGGGCATAGCAGGCAGCAGCAGGCAGAATATGTGTTTAACTTTCCCCCAAATCTGCTGCCCAACATGTGACTAAATGTTGGAAAGCTCAATTCAGTTTCAACTAGCAATGTATTCCTTTCAACAAGAATAGCAGAAATTGTTGTGGGGGAAGGTGTTTTTAAATAACCTTCTATTTGTGTTTATAACTATAGGTTAGATATGAGTGAAAAATTCATTTCATTTGTTTATTCACAACATTTTTGAACTTGGAGAACTTGAGAGTACAAAAACTTAAATGTGTAAGAAATTGAAACTGATAGCTGTATCCATCCAGGATATCGAGAAAGCTCTTAACTGGTAGTATTTAACCAGGTTTCTTCTGAATTAGGATTTTTACCACTTTCTTCTAAGAGGCTTCTCATTTTTAATACCCATATATGGCAGGGAGTTATATATACTCATTTCCATGTTGGAAAAAGCTGTTACCTATTAAATGTGGCCTGTGCAACTGGGGAGAATTTCATTGCAGTTCATTTTTGAAGAATTTGCCAACATTCAAAGAGTGTTCCTTATTCACTGCAGAAAGAACTTGAAGTTTAAAAAATCACACACACCCTGAAATTCAGAAGCAAGTGAAACTGATTTTTCCATCCCTACTGTAATCCAGAAAGCAGCTTTAGATGCAATGCAACCAGAGGCTTAGCCAAAGGCCAGGTGTCCTTTCTATTGTATATATTCTGTTATCTCCCACCTCCCTCTGTGTGTGTGTGTGTGTGTGTGTGTGTGTGAATGTGAATGAATGAATGTTCTATTACAATAAGATATGCTTAAAGGATGGTAGGTGGGTTAAGCCTCATTTTGTTATTTTTATAAAGTCACAGCAGGAAACTTCATTTAAGTGAATGATGATGCTGTTGCCAAGGGTCAGTAAACAACACCATAGAGTAATTGACACTGTTCCCTCAGTTCCAATGCATTGTTATACAATTTGCTGTCTCCCCTCCCCCTTTTGAAAATAGGATGTGTCTTCCCCACCCCCAGTTTTCCTGCAAAATACAATGACAAGATTTGCAGTTTATAAAACTGGGACATCCTAGCAGGGGACACTAGGACAGGCCTGTCCACAAACCATCTTCAGGGGATAATAATATCAGTGATAAAATGACTGCCATGACAATTGCAGAGAAAGGTGAATTGCAGTGTATGTGCAATAAACATTCTTCTTTTTTCCAGAGGAGGTATAAGAGAGGTATAGATTGCTCCCAGTGTTCAGTATTCATTGTCATTATAATTGCTGCTAAAACTAAACAAAACTTTTGATGCCACTCATTTGGATCTTGCAGATTCTTGACCTAATTAACAACAACAACAACAGGTAATTTAAATTTTTAGTACTAATAATGGCCTTTTCTAATATTCTAGAAGATATAGAATCATAGGGCTGGAAGTGACCACAAGGGCCATCCAGTCCAACCCCCTGCCATGCAGGAATACACAAGTCATTCCTGACAGTTAACCATCCAGCCTCTGTTTAAAAACCTCCAAAGAAGGAGATTCTACCACACTCCAAGGCAATGTATTCCACATCTGAACAGCTCTTACTGTCAGGAAGGTCTTCCTAATGTTTAGGTGGAATCTCTATTCCTGTAGTTTGAATCCATTGCTCTGTGTCCTAGGACATTTTCAGACATGATTTTATCGTACCTAGCACGGGAAGAGCTCCCGGGAGAGGGACGTGGCTCTTGCGCGGCAGGGGGTTGTTTTTGGACGCCGCCGTCCCTCTCCCGAAAGCATCTGTTTCAGTTCCATGAAGCTTCGGAAGCCGCAGAGCCATATTCTAATCATGGAAGTTGCCCGTGATTAAAATATGGCTCTGCGGCTTCCGAAGCTTCACGGAACTGAAACAGATGCTTTCGGGAGAGGGACGGCGGCGTCCAAAAACAACCCCCTGCCGCGCAAGAGCCCCGTCCCTCTCCTGGGAGCTCTTCCCGCACTAGGTACGATAAAACTGTGTCTGAAAATGTCCTCTGGTGCAGCAGAAAACAAATATTTAAACATGACTATCATTTAAAGAAGGCTATCATATTAGAAGCAAAATAATGTTAACAAAATGTTTTATACCATTGGAAGTTCAGGTGTTTATTAAAATCTTGTGGATTTTGAATCATAAACTAGGCACCAATTATTACAGCTAAATGCAAAATTAGCAGGATTAGGGTTTTTTTCCTGGCAATGTTCATGCTACTTTAAGGTCATAAAATGAGCAAAAATTTGGCAATCAGGATGCAAATGAAGTAATGAGGAAAACTTAAGGTGCTGAATTTCTGCTTGTTGCATACTTGTTAAATGCATGCGACTGGTACGAGAATAAAAGTTGGCACTAATTTAAAAAATTAGACAATAATGAGCCAACACTAGATGAGTAGAAGCTGAATCCAACCCCTTCACCCCCAGCATAGGGATGTTAGATGTTACTTATGAGCCAGTGTGATGTAGTGGTTTGTGCATTGGACTACAACTCTGGAGACCAGGGTTTGAATCCCTGCTCAGCAACGGAAACCCACTGAGTGACCTTGGCAAGACATACTCAGCCTCAGAGGAAAGCAAAGTCAAACTCCCTCTGAGCAAACTCCCTCTTGTCAAGAAAACCCCAGGATAGGTTCACCTTAGGATCACCTTAGGATAAGTCAGAAATGACTTGAAGGCACACAACAACAACATCTCTGACCTAACTGTGTGCCAGCATTGTAGTTATGTTTCTGGGATAGGGAGGGTTTGAATCTGGCATAAATTTGTTCCTCCCTAAATGTACCCCTTCTCCCCCCGTACTTTCTTTGGTAGCTGTGTTAGCACAACATTTCTTTCAAGAGAGTACACTGTCGGCAGATCTTTGTGATCAAAAGTCCAGAAGAGGCTTCTGCCTATACAGTCATCTATAGACAGTACAGCTTTGAGTTAGGAATTCACTGCCCTTCCATGAACATTTCTTTATTTGCCTGATGAACATTTCTTTATTTGCCTGAGATAACTTTTTAGTTTCTCTTTAATTTTCCATAGTAAAAACTTCTGTTTGTACAGTCTGTTTCCTTATTTCATTGCAAAGAAAGCCCAAATATGAGGGCCATATATTGGTGCATATGTATGTTTCCCCACTGACTGTTAGAAAAATCTAGTGGTACCAATCCCCAAGAAAAGGGACACCAGGGATTGCAGTAATCACCAGACCATTGCATTAATCTCCCACACAAGCAAAGTGATGCTCAAAATTCTACAACAAAGACTTTTACCATATATGGAGTGAGAAATTTCAAATGTCCAAGCTGGGCTCAGAAGAGGAAGAGGCATGAGGGATCATATTACAAACATACATTGGATAGTGGAGTGCACCAAACAATTTTATAAGAAAACCAGCCTGTGCTTTAGAGATTATAAACCTGTGATTATGTAGATCATGAAAAACTATGGATTGCTCTTAAAGAAATGGGTGTGCCACTACATTTGATTATCCAATGCATAACCTGTACTCAGGACAAGAGGCTGCCATTAGGATATAATGTGGAGAAACAGAATGCTTTTTAATTGGCAAGGAGATCAGGTAATGCTGAATTTGATCACCCTATCTGAATTTGATCACCCTATCTGTATGCTGAATGTATCAAATACAAAGCTGGATTAGACTCTGTGGAAGGAGGTGTAAAAACTGGAGGCAGGGACATCAACAATTTAAGATATACAGATGACACCATACTACTAGCAGAAAACAGCAAACTCTTGAATGATTTCTGAAGAATGTCAAGGAAGAAAATGGCAAAGGCAGGTTTCCAATTGAACCTTAAGAAAACAAAAATAATGACCACAGATTATTTACATAACTTTAAAGCAGACAATGAAGACATTGAGATGATCAAAGTTTTCCTATACCTTTGCTCTGTCATTAATCAAAATGGAGACTTCAGTCAAGAATCAGAAGACTAGGCCTTGGAAGGGCAGCTATGAAGAACTAGACAAGATTCTCATGTGTAAAGATATATCATCAAGTTCAAAAGTCAGGATTGTCCATGCCATTTTATTTCCATTTTCTATTTATGGTTATGAGAACTGGATAATGAAGAAAGCTGATAGGAAGAGAATCAATTAATTTGAAATGTGGTGCAGGAGGAGAGTTCTGTTGATATCCTGGACTACCAAAAAGACAAATAAATGGGACCTGGAGCAAATCAAGCCTGACTTCTCTCTAGAAGCCAAGATGACTAAACTGAGACTTTGACCATATAATGAGAAGACATGACTCACTAGAAAAGATAATATTTGGCAACGTAGGAGGCAGTAGGAAAAGATGAAGATTGTATTGCATTTGGATAGACTTAGGCTACATCTGCACTGCAGAAATAATCTAGTTTGACACTGCATTAGCTGCCATGGCTCAGTGCTACAGAATTCTAGGATTCGTAGTTTTGTGACATATTTAGCCTTCTCTGTCATAGAGTTCTGATGCCACAACAAACTACAAATTACAGGGTTCCATAGAACTGACACATGGCATTTAAATGGTGTCAAACTGGATTATATTTGTAGGGTAGATGCATCCTCAACCAACCAGATGCTGCTCATACAGTCCTGAGTTTGCAAGACCTGAGCAGGGAGAGACTTTGAGATCTCTCATTCTTAGGGATGCCATAAGTTGAAGCTGACATGACAGCAGTTAACAACAAAGAGCTAATGAGAAAAAAAAGGAAAGAAAAACTATTATTCCAGCCTGAAATGCAGGAAGAAGCACCATATATAAATGGATGAATGATAGATGAGTTCCAGCAGCACCAGTAACAATTTAGGTACTGGCCAAATACCAGTACCTAAGCTGGTCAAATACCCTGGCTTGCCCCTGTTCCAGAGCCCTGCAGATGATCTGCCCCGGGTAGTCCAAATGACCCCCAAGGCAGATATGGGACTGGAATGGGGGCAAGCCAGGATAGGGCTCTTTATTGTGTTTTAAGATAATACCCTCTTTGTCATGGCCGTTGGTCTTTGTCATGGTCTTTGGCTAGCGCAAGAAACATATTGATGATGATGATGATACCTTGTTTAGTATCACTGGATCGGGGCCGACGTGTCTACGGGATCCCCTCTCAGAATGCTGTTCTTCACTGCCACCAAAAGCTCCCTGGCTAGTCACATGCAGGGGGCCTGCAGTCACATGTTGTGGGAGCCCTGTCTGAATTCCACATTAGTGAGAAAATGGCGGCAGCGGCTTCGGCAATGGGCTGGCGTCCTGTGTGGACTCTGACCTATTTTCTACAGGTAACGGGAGCAGGGGATGGGCCACCTCCACAGCCAGGATATGCTGGCAGGGAGCCGGCATGTCCTGCCTAATATAGATGAGCCCCTAGTCTTTCTAAGTATTTAATTGTGTCCTTTATATTAACAGTAGATTGTATACATGTAGAAACTTTTGTAAGTATGCCACATGAACATCATCTGAAATAAACCAGGGAGGGGGAGTGCTAGTGAAGAGAATAAGTAACGGTGAAACTAAATGTGACATAGAAGATCAGTGGCCAGAAGAAAGATGTGAACAAGACAAAGGTTATCATCGCTAACTAAAAAAATAAATAAAAAAAATTAAGCACATTCATGGTATGATATTTAGGGGGCAGTCATGCATGCAAATATGCATGTGCTGGAGATTCATTGAAATAAATGTCAGGTACAGTGATGAGCAGGTAAATTCATTAAATGACCATATCATTTAATGAAAAGGAAGCCTCTCATTAGTCAGTTTATAGTCACAGCTTTAGCAATAAATATGGTTTGTTTGGCACTGTCATGTGACTAGACCCAATGAAGGAGATCTCTGATAAGATTTCCGAAACCTGATTCTTCCTCCTCCTGCCGGTGAGGGAAAATGGAGTTTTTGAGAAAGGATATTTACCTTTTCTTGCTTTTTTTTTCTTTTTTAAAAATATAACTCCTCAGCAGTTATTTTGCCCTTCTGGGAAAACAAATCACAGCTTTAGAAGCATGAATTTCAGTTGACATGAGTTAGAGGATTAGATCACCTTGCCTGCTCTTATCATGCAAAGCCAATGTAAGCTATAGCTGCTATTGACTTTTTTTAGAAAAATATGGACAATACCAGTCATGTATCACCTGGATAATGTTTGGTTGAAACCTAACAATCTGGTTGCTAGAAAAATCTTTATTTTAATGCTGTGATCACAAGCCCACTAATTTAGCTATCAGTGATGCTTCCTTTACCTAAATGAGGTGGTCAAGGTGGTAGCTGTAAATGTGCCCACCACCCTTTCAGTGGGTCTTCAGTACCTGCATGTTTGAACAAAGGACTGAAGCTGACACATTTTTGGGTGTGCTTAATTTTTAATTTCCTATCAGCTTTAAGAATTTTCCTCTTCTTCTCACTCTTCTCATCCCTAGAAGTCTATGAGAAATATACTTGTTGCAATACTGGCTTTCCTCTTCCCCTTCGGCATTTTATATTGTGTTTCAGAAAAACATGAACCACAGATTTTTTAATGTTTATTTTTAAATATGAAACTATACGGACAATATTATTAGTGCATTTCCTGAAATGTGTCCAGAATTCAAACCTGGAGGCTATGGAAGTGCTGGTGTGAAATTGGCCCTAGACAGTTAATAAATTCTGAGCAGTAATGCATAAATCAGCAGTGGGTATTTTTCAAACTACTTCCATTTTTTTAAAGGGGGTGCATGCAAGAGAAAAAAAGTGTCTTTGGAGAATTGTTTTATATCATTTCAGAGAATAGAGGAAAGCATCTAGCAATACCCAGTGCTGGTTAGCAGATTGTCATTTTTGGGTTTGATGTTCCTGGGTTTAATTGTCTTTCATGTGAACAATGGCAGGAACTCTCTAGCGTGCCATGTGAGCATGATAAAAGGGGGCTGTTCTTGCATAGCAATGCCTTTTTTTTATTATTAGCGTAAAAAATTAGCAAGCTGGAAGTCGTTAGAAGGAGTTCCACTGGCATTAATTGTAATGCAGCCGGAATATGTTTGCAGACCAGTGCGGCAAGACAATAGCAGCAGGGGGAAAAAGCAATATTAATAGCCTTTTACTTGTATCATTTTAGCAACCCCTTAATAAGGTGTCTGCTGTCAACTGGAATTTATTAAAATAAAAAAGACATGGTAATTGATGTATTGCAGTAAGTATGGATGAGGGCTCAACTTGATTAATGTATGAATTGGCTTTTTAAGGCATTTAAAAAAGGCTTTTTAACTGGTTCTTGAGAGATGGCACAAGCTCACTGTAAACTACCTTGCTGCAATTGGAAAACAGTCTGACAGCTGCTGATGTCTCCTGCAGTTCTGCTTCTTTTTCTTTATCAGTGAAAGTGAAGTAAAACAGTCCTTGTCAATAATTGCAGCGCTTAAAAATCTTATAAAGGGATTTTTATTCTTCTCTCCAGAGATAACTTTTCAAAGGGTAAATTAGTTTTACTTGTGTATGCTTCAAATATCTGTGTGTCGAAAAAGGATCGTGTTATATTTTAAATCAACTGTTAATTTGCCGGTTGTGGTGGACTGAAGCACCTTGTCATGTTTGTGTTGTATTTCCACTACTATTTTGCAAAAGAGCCCATTTTTAAGTGGGATCTCTTAAACGGAATTTTTCAACATGCGATAATATCTTCTCCATTATCTTTGATTCGGACAAGGGGTGCAATCCACCAGCAGGACAGACATCTTTAGGTAAATGGATCTGCCCTTTCCCTCCAGGCCCCTGCATATTTCCAAGTGCACCAGGTGTTTGTGGGAACTCTGAGCAGATTTGGGGAACATGGGGGAAAGGCAAGATGAGGAAGTCCAAACGCACAAGCATGCCTGCTCACATGGCTTTGGATGGGAACCCCATAGTAACAAACCCTTTAATTATGGGATATCCTTTTAAAATTGGATATCCTTATATCATATGATTGAAGTGAAAATTTTGTATGACATGTCATTAGGCACTTTAAAAAAAATCCAGCTTTCAAACTATTTGTGCTAGCAGTCTACTGGCATTAGCCAAACACAATTAGCTAAAAAGACATCTGTAAAAACTAACATATGCTAGTGAACGCTTTTCATGTGTGAACAACTGGGAAGTTGCCCAGAGATAGGCCAACAGTAACATTATTTTTCTTGCTGTGTAAGGTTTTTGGACTAATGAAAGACTAAAAATAGGAAGCCATAGACTAAAAATATACTTCTTGGTATGCTGCAGATTATGTCTTTCTCACCTTGATGTCTCAGCCACTGTTAAACCTCTGAGAGTTAGCCTAGTGGGTAGATGGATCAGCAACATCAAACCTGCATCTGTGCATATCTGGTACCCAGGTGTTTAAGCTTGTAGCTGCTAGTCAGTCAGTGGGCAATATGTTCGAGAGAATACATACAGATGTTGTTTGGAAAAGTGGTTCAATCACTTTGAATAAATGGTGTTGTTTCTTACTGTTTTCATATGAAAGTATAACAAGTATTTGTATATTAAAGAATTAAATTTCTTGAACCTTAATGCATATGTGTTGAATTCAACAGTACTTAGGCCTGTTCATATAGGCTGCTGACATACTACTTTAATTATCATAGGTCCATCCTATGGGGTTTGTAGTTTGTTGGTGCACCAGAGCTCTCTGTCAGAGAAGGCTAAATATCTCACAAAACTACAAATCCCAGAATTCCATAGCATTGAGACATGGCAGTTAAAGCAATGTCAAACTGCATTATTTCTGCAGTGTGTAATCAGTGATAGGCATGTACTATACTGCCCATACTGGCAGAGGATTCTAGGAGTTGCAGTCCAAAAAAGCAACTTTTCTATGCTCTGTACATTTGGTAATCAGCTGCATGGGTGAACCTCATTGGAAAGCATGTGGCCCTCATTTTTTTTAATGTAGTTGTGAAAGCCGCCCCTTAGATTTCTGCTGCCTGAAGTCCAGGGTTGGCCCTTTTTCCAATCCCAAACCCAAGGGATTCCTCTCCGTTCGCCACCACCTGTTGAGTTAAATGAGGGGTTTCTTTCCTTGTCTAGCGCAACGGGAAGCTAGACCGGTTATGAGAATAATAATACCCCTTTTCTCTAATAGAAAGAAGGTTCTTGATAGCTGACCAGAAACAGGCAATTCGAGGCAGGATTAGGAAATAACAGAAAGCTTTATTTCAGGTCTAGGAGTCTATGTTGCTAGAAAAGGCAAAAATATTCTTAGGTTCAGCTTAAGGCTTATACATATGCATTCATCCAGAGCACTTACAAAATAAAACATAAATCTAACGCAATCTAACTACACATTCCCTAACGATTACATGCAGGTAACTTACATTCTCTGTAGATGGAATTTCAGAGTTCTTTTTGGATCCTTTTTGAGGCCTTTGGATAGGATTGGCTCCCCCCAACCCTTGTGGTATCACAGTTTGTAGTTGGTTGGTTATTCCATGACTCTGCCGTGGAGCTCAGCCAAGAGGCCCCTAGGCCATCTTTAGCTCAGCTACTAGGCCATGTGCTCAACCAGTGTGACCCAGAACAAAGGAAAAATCAGAACTTTTAAAAGTCTGTCTTGTTGATTTCTGATTAGCTCTGCCAGTGCCCAATCAGCGTGGCTATCTAGTCAGGTGATGTGACGTCATGTTTATTTAATGAGGTCCTCCCACCCACTTCCCATTTCCAAATAAGGAGTGGGAGTTCCAATATAGTAAAATGTAGGTTGTTGAGGTAAACTCCCATAGTAAAATGTAGGTTGTTGAGGTGAGCTCCCATGATGGCAGTAGTGCACAGAGATATGTTACTCTACCTGTGACATGATCTCAGTGATTGCCTGACAAATGGTTGTGCAACTTATGGCTGAATTGTTTGGGGGGCTTTATACTTTCATAACCAGCCAGTTGCAGAATTGGTTGGACAATGGACTCCTTTCACAAGTTTTCTCCTGGGTTGTGCAACAGTCTCTGGTTCATTCAGAGAGATGCAGGGGTACAGCTTTGCTCCTGTACAAAACCCTAAATGCCTCAGTTACCTCTGTAATCTTGTGGAGTTATGCTGGTATAGCATTTTAAACAAACTAAACTAGACCTGAAAGCCAGACATTACTGCTAGTAATTGTTTTCTTTTAAAATAACTAGTTTTGGGGACCCTGTTCCAGATCATGACCCCAATTTGGGTATAGGAGGACTTTAACCCTTTGCCCTCTGTTGCATCCTGATCAGCACTTCCTGCCTGTTATTGCCTCCTTCCCTCTTCCCTTCCAATGTTAAGTATGTGCAGGTAGGGCTTGGTCAGGATCAGCCTGTAGCAAAAAGAACAGGTGTAATGCCCTCTAACTTTCCACTTTGATCAGTTCTTTCCCTGTGTCTCCTAACTCAAAAAACACACAAAAGTTATTGATATTATTAGAATAATGATTATTTTTTTAAAAAAATCACTTCTGTAAAAGGGTTGTATCTATCTTGTCCCAGAGTCTTATTGATTTGTACTTAAGCATAAGTCTTAAGTGTGTCATTCTTAAACATATAGGCCATCACACAATAATTACCAGGTCCGTGTGGTAACTTTAATAAGACTACACAGCTCTAGCAGATTGATTGAGTGATTGAATTAATACCCCACCTTTCTCCCAGGATCCAAGGCAACATATGGCATCTGCTGTGCAAATTACCTGTAACATGTGGATGTCACTTTAAATAACCTCCTCATGGAGCCTTCCTCATAACATATGACATACATATTGCTTGGTAATTCTGCTTTCATGCTCATGTTGCACATAAAAAGACTGAGAACTATGTTGGCCACCATCTGAAATGTGTGGAGCTGGCATGGTCCTACCATCTGATCAGAGGAAGTGCATTGCAGTATTATGGACCCTACTGGATCATTGCCAGGCAGAAGGAATTTTCAATAGCTTCCACCAGTTTGACTGGTTCTGAGGTTGTTGCTTCTTTCTTTCTTTCTTTCTTTCTTAAAACTAATTTATTTTGTTTTCTGCTAATCATGACATCTCAGAACTTTTCAGTTTGTATGTGAGGACAGTGACTTTATCATTATACTATTGGGCCTTTGCTTTCTTTTTCTTTCCTGAGTTGGACTTGCTATCAGGTCCTTCATGTGTCCTTCAATTTAAGGTGGCTGCTTGGTGTACAAGTGAACGAGTCCAGACTGCTTGTACATGTTTTTCCACTTGAATGTTCTTTTTATCAGTACATCTTGTGTTGGTCTTTCCCTAATGTATTTAGCAGAGAAATGACACAGAAGAAAGAATTAACTTGCTGGTGTTCAGTATTAAATGGCATGTTCTCTCCAGTGGACAGTCAACCCTGACTCTATGCTGTCCTTCAGGAGGTGTTATTTTGATGGACGACACCCTAGTGATACTAGCAAAGTAACATCACCAGAGGTAATAACATATGTCTCTTATTCAGGTTTCTGTTATGAACTCGGAGAACCTAGGCAGTTTGCAAAAGAAGGAATAAAATGGACTGAGCATTGATGTTTCTCTCTCTCTCTTGTTTTTTTTTTTTTGGTATATTCACTATATTCAATTAAAAAAGCTTACTTTTAAAAAAAATCACCTACAGCAATCTTTACTGTTGACCTGTATATTTTTTTAAAGGCAGGTGGCAATGCATTACAATTTTAGCTTTAACTGATTTGCCAAATATTGATAATTTATAAAAAGAACAAGTACTTAATGAAACCGTATTGATAAGGAGAACTATAAAAATTATTGTTGCAAAAGGTTAGGGGTATAAATAAAAGGTGAGGAGGAAGAGAATTACAGAGTTCTATTTTGTAGGTCTTCTACTAATTTAGAATTTTGTGTTGGAATTTAGAAGTTCTGCTAATAACACTACTATTCACATGAATACGTCAAGCACAAGCATCGAGACCACCTGTATAAAAAGTCTGACCCCCATATCCACAGAACCAATATCTGCAGTTTCAATTATCCTCAGGATACAAAATAGGGAAATATACCATAGAGTTGTGCTGGAAAATGCCTAGACAGGCATCCTCATGAGTCATCTTCTAGGTCCTACAAGGCAACTCTATGGTATATTTTTACTATAAGTCCTCTGTTTGAATAGGGTTCTCTGTTATCCATGGTTTCCAGTAAAAATGTTAAATCTGGGAACCAAACCCCTGTGGATACAGGGGTCTGACTGCATATCTCTGACCCCTGTTTATAATCTCATTCCCTCGCTCTCCCTCTCTCTGTCTCTCTCTCTTATTTGATTTCTAACCTGCACTTTTTCAAGAGCTCAGAGCAGCTAACAATTTTAGAATAAAAACATACTCAGAATCACAAATATAAAAAATCATATAATTATGCATCTGTAATTGCAAATATCTAAAATAATAAATTCCATTGTTTTTGTTGTGTGCCTTCAAGTCATTTCCGATTTATGGTGACCCTAAGGCAAACCTATCACAGGGTTTTCTTGGCAAAATTTGTTCAGAGTGGTTTTTCCTTTTACTTCTTTTGGGGTTGAGAGAATGTGACTTGTTCAAGGCTGCCCAGTGGATTTCCATGGCTTAACAGGGATTCATATCCTGGAGGCTTATCACACACCAAAATAAATCAGCAGGGCAGCCAGAAGGTTCCACTTTCCATGCTTCTTTACTGCATGACGTTGTTCTGTTTGGGTCCCTTGGGAGATTGAGGTAAAACCACACCTTTTTGCTAATTGAGTCAGTCTCTCACAGGACCAGAACAGAAGAATGACAACTTCATGCAGTAAAGCAGCATGGAAGATGGAACCTCCCAGCTGCCCTGCCACTTTAATTTGGCATGTGATAAGCCTCCTGGTCTCCAGAGTTGTAGTCCAACACTCTAACCACTACACCATGCTGTATCTAATAAATTACATACCGGTATCTGTAGTTTAAAAAACCCCACATAAATACAATACAAGCAGCCATAGTAAAAAAAATAATAATACTTGGCTACGTTATTCCTCAAATGCCTGCACAAATAGATATGTTTTTAACTGGCACCAGAAAGCTGAAATTGTGGGGTACAGATTTCTCGTGTAATGGAGTTCCAGAAACAGGGCATCACTATTGAAGCCAATAACTGCTCTGGGGTACCACCAACACAGCATCCCTAGTTGATTTTTAATTCTGAGTGTGCTAATACTGGATCAGGCAATACTTCCGTTATCTGAGGCCTGAGCTGCAGGACTTTATATGTTGACACTCACATCCTGAACTAACACCTGGTGGCTCATTGGCAGCAAAGCAGAGATTCCATTATAGGTGTCAAATGGACATTCCTTGCTGCCCGGTCACCACATGGGCAGCAATGCTCTGCATCAGCTGCAGCCCCTGGACCCTCATCAAGAGAAACCTGACATAGAGTGCATGCAGTAGTTGAATTGGGAATTTATCAGACCATGGACTATTGTCCAGGAATGGTATAGCTAGCAGTCGAACATGAACTGGCTGTAAGCACTCCTTGCCAGTGAGATCACCTGGACTTTCAGTAACAGATTCAGATAAAAGTTATGCACCTGTCGGGGAGCTACCGATTCGCAGAGCCTCCAGTTTATTGGTTCTCATCCCGCCTACCACTGATGCCAAGTACCAGTCTAACCCCAGTAGCTGAAGTAAGATGGATGGGCAAAGGTCCTGACAGGTCTTCAATAAAGTAAAGACCAGATGTGTTTTTACCAATAGTCTTCCACAGTAGCCAATAAAAAGTTCCTGTTTTATTCTAGTTCTTTCCTTCAGACTGAGCCTAAGACAGCAATATAAAATCTGCATAGAGTTAAAGTAAACATACTGCCATACTGCTCTCCTTCAGTACTCACAAACCTAACCATGTTTGTGATGATATTGCTCCAGCGTAAGAGGGGCGCTCCAAAAAAGCGATACAAAGACTCCCTGAAACAACATCTCAGGCTTGGCCAAATTGATCACCAACAGTGGTCTGCCCTGGCCTCACATCGGGAGGCATGGAGACGCACTATCCACAATGCTACAGCTTTATTTGAGAACTCACGACGAACAAGTCTTGAAGAGAAACGACTACGCAGAAAGAATCACAACCCAAAAACATCACCCAAGGAGACCTTCTGCTGTGCTTTTTGCAACCGGACTTGTTTATCTCGGATTGGCCTTTTTAGTCATCAGCGCACTTGCAGAAAGTGTGGGATGAGTCCTTCCTGAATCTTCGTTTGCGAAGAAAAGCCAGAGAGAGAGAGAGGAGAGAGGCTCCACAAATGACAGAAGCGCCCAGATTACAAATACTTAAATTTAGTGGGCTGAGATACCAAACATACCTGAAATCAGTAAAATGTTTTTCCAAGTACACTTTTACTTGTCCTAGTCATCTACAAATATTGTGCTGCAATCACTAATGTAAATTTATTGCCTGAAATCAGCTGGTTTGTATTGTTTTTGTGTGCCTTCAAATTGTTTTTCTACTTTGGCAACCCTAAAGTGAACCTATCATGGGGTTTTCTTGGCAATATTTGTTTAGAGGGGGTTTTCCTTTTGACTTTCTCTGAGGCTAAGAGAGTATGACTTGCCCAAGGTCACCCAGCAGGTTTCCATGGCTGAGTGGGAATTTGAACCGTGGTTTCCAGGGTCATAGTCCAGTGCTCACACCACTACACCATGCTGGCTCTCTTGTTATTCAAGAATAATTCTTCTTATGAAATAGCAAATTGTTCTATTAACATATCCTTAATGTTCCACCTTGAAAAATGAAGTTGGCATCTTTGAACTGAATGCCCAACCAGATAATCTGGATCATTTCCATTGCAGGGCAATATTCATATACTTCCCTGCATAAGAACACAGGAAGCTTCATTGTTTCAGTGTTAGACCATGGGTCTAACACGTTCCACGAGTTTCACACAGGAGTCTTTCAATGCATGGAACTGTGAAAGACTGAATTATATATGACATTTTGCATGCAAAGCATGTCTCTTCTGTTGAGCTGTGATCTTTCCCCTAAAATTGGGGGTAGATCGGAGAGAAAAATCCTATGTGTAGAGCAGGAAGGATAGTAAGACAAGGAATTGTATTGTCCATTAAATAAAGTATAGCACAACCAAACCTGGATTACAGATGCCACCAGGGACAGAATTTTTGCACAATCCTTTCTGAGCCAATTCATTTGTATTTACATGCTGAAATTTGGCATGTGTGTGTGCTCTTACAAGGCTTGGAAAGGAAGAAGATATCAGTGGTAGGAGCTAGAGTACCCAGGTGAGGTTATATTGCTTTCTCCCAATAGAATATCCCATCATCATGACACTAGTAGCCCAATGGGTCTTGACATTGTGCTTTTCTAATGCCAATCAGTAAAGGGGAAAACAATGCCCATCCAGGATTTAATCTTGGGTGAATATGATGATTTGGTATATAACTGAGGCCTGTGATATATGTGTGGCAGATGGGTTTTATATTTCCATGTTGTTTTCAGTAGCTGGAGAACAGAGTAGACAGATGTGGAGCCAGGGACAATAGTTTGGCACATGTCCATATATACTGCCACCATGGGAGTCCATCTTATCTCCTGTGCTTATTAATCAGCAATTGAATTTATTCTGAAATTTGAACTACTGTAATGTATTATGAACAGGGAGCCAGTTTGGCATAGTGGTTTGAGTGTTGGCTGATCCAGGTCCTGATTGGCCAGCTGTTTGTACTATTTATCAGGGACCTGCAAAATCACAAGTGTTCCTCAGAAAGAGAAGTCTGGTGTGTGGTGCCATTTCTGACTGAGGAGATTATTGGATGGGGACAGAAATAGTGTCCCCATCTCACTATCTCCTCTCCTGCCCCACTCCCATCCCTGTAGCACTTTAAAAAGAAAAGTTTTCAGATTTACCTAGATAGCGGCACAGAAACTGCTCCTTTCCCCTCTGGCAGTCCAGGAGTGAATGGAGCTCTTATGGAGCCCCATTCACTTCCTGGAAAGCAAAGCCTGGCCGTTCTCACGAGAGAACAATCATGTGGGAAATTTAAAAATAAAAATAAAAGGTTAAAAAGTACACCAAGCACAAAAACACATTTAAAAAACCCCAAGTAACCTGGGGAGGGGAGAACAAGTGTGTCACTTACCTTGATGTCCCAATCTTGACTGGAAGTGTTTGGCAGGGACATCCCACCATGGCTAGCTAGCATCACGCCAACATAATGGGACAGGTTCTCACACACCCATGATTCTGTTACAGAAACATTATTATGGATCAATTCACAGCTTAAGCTGTGAATAAAAAGGAGCAGGGGGGGATGGATGAGGCATGGGGGCATAATGCCACAGGGACGTCAGCGTCTGATATTCAGGCCATTTAGTGATGTCCTGTTGTCCCTGTGGTGGGATACATAGTGTGTCTGATTATCTCATTTGTCATGCTCATCCACCTTGCTGTTTTGGTGCAAATGTGGGTTCCCAGTAAGTATGGGGACCTATAATTGCCAATAGCGAGTACGGCAAGTATCAGACCAATCTTATGCGAGGACTTTTCTAGGGAATGCCACCTAGAGCTTATACTAATTACTTGCTGTTGCTGAGCTAAGGTCTTACTATCAAGAAGCTTTTGGGGTACAGTTACTTTGATTCCTTAGCATTACACACCTTCCAACTGTCCCAATTTGGCAAGGATGGCCATGACTAATCCTCTGTTGTCTTACTTTTTTCACCTGTTTGAAATGTCCCAGTTTCTCTCTCCTCCCATGTCCCCCTTTGTTAGTAACTTACTTCAATTGCTTCAGACTGAGTGCAACATGCAAAAATTGTTTGCACTCAATTTACTCACGGTGGGGGGAGGAGAGAAAGTGACAGAGTCTTGTCCTTCCAGTAGGCTCAGCCAAAATTCTGCAGGCTCTCCTAGCTTGTGTGTTTTCCTCATTAATAACTTTTGCCATATTGACCACACTCTAATGTTGCTTGGCCACATGTGTCCTACTTTTCATCTGTGAAATGTTGAATAGTAAAGCATTGCACTGTGGAGTCTTTTTATCCCCCTTTCTTTTTTTTTTTAATCCATTCCTATGTTTTTGGTTTTATGTCTACTTTCACCAATCTGTTGAGTATGTATATTTGCTTTGTTCTGCTGCCTTTCTTTCCTTTGGTTTTTATGATTACTTTGTGTGTGTGTGTGTGGTTATGGTTGTAATGTGATTTTATTTTGGATCACAATCCAATTTTCTTTTCAGTAAGAATGGGGTGATATAAAAATGTTTACAATAAGTAATATTAGGTAGCCTTTATGCCATTTTCTATTTACATTTTTTAAAGTTTAGAAAACTTTAGATAGAAGAAGAATAGAAAAGAAAAATAAAGGATAGAAAGAATGTGAACAAGGGGAGGGAATAAACTATAATTGCTACTAGCATACTATTGAAAGAAAGTTCCTAGTGCCATTGTTTGTGGTAATTTATCTCCTTTTTATATGGACAAATCATAGCTCGCAAGAAATGTGTGTGTGTGTATGTGTTCCCATAAGATGAAGAGAGAGACATACTCTCTTTCAGTGCTTAAGAGCCTTGTGCCTTTGATTGCTTGTTAGTGAGTTTTCTAAATAATCATTCCATATCAAATACTGTTTACAAAAGGATTGCTTTAGATAGTAAAGGTGAAAACATAGTAAAAAGAAGCCTTTTGATCTTTTAGAAATAAACTGATGTTGCAGATAAATATGTAACAAGCTTTTTTTTTCCATTTTGCTATCAAATTTAATAAGTGGAATTGAGTACCACAAAAATGGCTTCCTATCAGTATTTGACTACATACCTTTAAATATTAATTATTTCTATGGCATTGTTTTATAATGCATTTCTTGTCTTTTCTCCCATACATGTGACGAATTTCAGTTGATAAGCCAGGACTCTGGAGTCAGTTGTCTGGCTAGTTATTAAGATTGAGATAAGCACTAAGAACGGTGAGGCACCATTGTACTACCCTTATGGAACTGGGCCACCTAGGATTCCAAGTGTAAACAATGAATTAGTTCTCCCTGGCTTATTTCAAATTTGAGGTATACACTGCAAATATTTGTGAAATACAGAGATGGAAAGAGTACATGAAGGTTCTTTTTCTTTTTCTTTTTTAAAAAATCCATGTAATGTAAAAGTTTTTCAACACTGAAAGCAATCCAGATCCAGTAAAATCAAGTCATGTTTGCAATTGGCTTCAATTTGACATATTTCTGTGACATATTTTTTTTAATGAAAGTACAGCTCATATAATAATTTGTTTACTTTCCTGAGATGCCCCAGTTAGGGAATTCCCTTTTAAAGGAGGCAACAATAACTCTGTCACTCATGGTGTTAAGTCAGGCTATGAAAGCATTCTGATTCCACATGGTTATGAATATGTGATTGAAGGTTTTAACTCTGGTATTAATGATTTTAAGGCCCTCATCTTAATTTCTTCTATTTGCTGGTGTTTGTTTTGTTTGTATTTTGTTAGCAAAGTGCCAGAGGGGGAGACAACTAGGATTGAAAAGTGGTACAAAAATGCTAATTAATTAACACTGATATTAATATATGTGAGCCATACTTTGAAAGAAGCAAATTGATTGGAAGCAAATCTGGACACATTGAAGACTGATAACTGATGTGCCAGTGTACAACACTGGGCATTTTTGTAAATATGTAGCTATTTAGATATTTGGCAACACTTGTCTTTTGTTTACAAACAAAAGAACTAGCCTTTATGTAATGCAGGAGGAAATACTTTTGGTAAATTTTGGAAATCAACCTGATAGTAATCTACTGCACAGTTTTTCAACCCTCTTGAACTTCTGATGAACTTTGGAAGTGTTCCTTGTGCCAACTCACAAATGTCCATAAGCCAATGTATTTTTCTAAGCTGGTACCCCTTGGCTAACTCAAATTTTTGTGTAGTAAAAAGTATAAAATGTACACATAGCTCATCCCACATAGAAATACCACATATTTCATGATTTTCGCTACACTGGTCTGTGTAATGTTTCAACTGGCACGTGGACATGTCTGACATTGTTTAAGAGCCAAATGTCACTGTGATGTCAGAAGATCTGTGATCACAGCTCCTAAAGATTATTTTAAAGAACAGGGGGTGAAGTATTCTCCCTCCCAAATCTGGTGGGTTCATTTTTAATTTTGCCAGTCTTAAGAAAGGAAGAATGGATATTGCCTTACACAAGTCCAGAATATTTTTTCCATTTGGCCCAGTATTGTCTACAGCGGCTTTTCAGGGTCTTTCTTATTACTTGTGTACCTGATCTGTTTAAATGCAGATGACAGGTATTGAACCTGAATATTATGCATGCAAAGCATGTGCTCTAACACTGAGTCCCTCCCTTAAAATCTGCATGCCCCTTGCAAACTGCTATTTGTTTTATGGAGGAAAAAATAGGTACAATGTATAGGCAAAAACTTTGGTAGGGCAAATAGCAGCTTTGGTAGTACAATGTGGATTGAGAAGATGACTGGGGAGCTGTGTTAAAATCCCCTTCAGTGCTTTCTGTGTATGAAATATACATGCAGTGACCTTGAGATAAAGAAAGAGGTGAAAAATCTTTTCAGTGCTAAACAGCAATCCTGTTTTGTGGTCCCTGTGGTGCCCTCACTTGCTGAAGGCAGCCACTGCAAGCATCTGTACTGCTCAAATTGCAGTAGATCTTCCCCTCCATTCCCCATTGCTTCTGAAATGGAAATAGATGCTGCCCTTTTGTCCTGCAGGACTCCGCGGTGAAAAGGATGCTCTAGCATCCTCCTGCAACATACAGAGTCACCCATTTCAATAACAACTGCATATTTTAGCAGCATCTGCAGCAACTTTAAATTCAGTGTTGGTGGAACCTTCAGAGTGTTCTAGGGTATCCAATGTGGTCCCTTCAGTAAATTCCTCATGCTTGGTATGTGTTGATGTAGATGTTCTATCATGCCAGTATATTTCTTGAGATTATAATAATGCAACACCAGAAATGCAGCCATGATTTTCTGTGGTATATGAACACTCAGTAATACACACAATGGTTGAAGCCCAACATCTCCTCAGTGTAACATAAATATCCTCATGCTGATACATGTTGCACCAGTACTACAGAAACCCCCCCCTTATGCAGAATAGCAATGTTGTGCAATGTGTATTAATGACTGCATGCTATTGTGAAATACATTAGCACCCCCGTATCTGTGGGAATTGGTTCTGGGGCCCCCCATGGATACTGAAATCTGCATATAACAGTGAACGCCAGACCCCACCCACCACCACCAGCCTGCCGCCACTGCTGGAGCCCTCCTGGGGGAAGGGAGAAGGGAGAAGGGAGGCGAGCTCACCTCCTCCTCTCCCTTCCCCACACTCCTTGCCCTCTGCCTCGGCTCGGTCTCTTGCTTGCTTGCCTTGTGTCCCCCTGTGTGAGGATCGCTTATCCTCCCTTGCAGAGGCTGCTGCTGCTGCCAGTGCTGCTGGGGGAGGGCGGTGAAGAGGAGGAAGCAGGAGAGGTGGAAGGCTTTCGCCCAGGCAGAGCCATGCCATTGTCGCTGCCACTGCTGCTGTTGCCAGGCAATGGAGCCACCCCCCTCTGCTGTTGCTGCCACTGCCACCACCTGGTGGAAGGGAGAAGGGAGGTGAGATCTCTCCCTTCCCTCTTTGCCCCCATCATCGCCAACCACTGATAACTGAATCAGCGGATTGCGAATCAGCAGATACGGGGGTGCTGCTGTATACAATATGCAACCAAAACACACAGTGCGTAACTGCAATGCACAGCTTTGCTGTATGTACAACTCCACTTCTGCTGCTATCAGCAGAATAAATCTGTTGCACTGTGGCAAATAATTCATCCTGCATGCATAGCACTACTTACAAATGCATACTCAGTAACAGAATGTCATCCAGTATATCCTATTTTGTAAGAGAAACCATATGTCATGAGACCTGATTGACGGCTGCCTGTGATGTCAGAAAATCACATACCCTATATCTGCAATTCACTTCACCAACATTTAGAACAAGTGCTGCTTATTGAATTGTCTTTGGTAGAATAAAGGCACATACAGTTATAAAAAGCTGTATAAATGTACAAAAAGCTGCCAGTACCATTATCGTTGTTATCACTGTCATCGATGTCATCATCATCATCATCATCATCATTATCATCTTTATTTCTATCCTGCTTTGTTCCCAGTTTGGGACTCAAAGCGGCGTACAATAAGACACTGTTAAAATCCACAAAATACAAAAGTTAAAACAGAATTAAACAACAAAAAAAGTTAAAAACAGCTAAAACTCTAAAAACACACACGTACGCCCCAGCACAATCATTAGCATAGATCAGCAAAGGCCTGCTGAAACAAGAAAGCTTTTAATTGGCTCCAGAAAGAAGAAAGGGAGGGTGCCCATCTGACTTCTCTGGGCAGGGAGTTCCAGAGCCTGGGGGCAGCCACTGAGAAGGCCCTCTCCTGAGTTCCTACCAGATGTACCTGTGTGGATGGTTGCACAGAGAGAAGGGCCTCCCCAGCAGATCAAAGAGCCAGGGCTGGCTCATAGGGGAGCATACGGTCCTTCAAATACAGTATCTAGAGATGAGGGGTGTGGCAGATTGATGGCTGGTTCAGCATTATAATCATTGGTATGTTTATTGGTACCCAGTGAGAGAGAGATAAATCATGCCAATGTAAGTGGACCTACATGTAGGAGATTTTCACATGGGGAAAATAATCCCTGGGGAGATCGGGAGAGAAACGGGGCTGTTCAGGGTCCAGCGCTGCATTTCGTATGCCCCCTTCCTTCTCCCAATCTTCCGTCGTCCTCCCTCCGTCCTGCTTCCATTTCCCTCCTGCTATGTTTTACTAACAAAAGTTCTTCATTAGTAAAAAACTGTGGAGCATAGTGGGAGGGAAATGGAAGCAACACGGAGGGAGGATGACAGGAGATCAGAAGAAGGAAGGGGACGTGTGAAACACAGCGCTGGACCCAGAATAGCCCCATTTCTCCCACGATCTCCCCGGGGATTACTTTCCCTGTGTGAAAATTTCCGTAGACATTGTATTGCATCCTTTTATTCAGTGTTCCAGACAGCTGTTTTCTCCAAGTGGGACATTCTGCTCCCTCCCACCACAATTCCATTCTTAATTTTTTCACTGTCCATCTATAGTACTTTGTTGCCTATCCTACTGGCCTGGGCTGTTTGTGTGTATATGCATTGTGTATGGAGGTGGAGATTTTAAAAAGATAAAAATCTTTAAAAAGTATCTTTAGTATTTTTACAATTTTGTGGGTTAGCAATGGTGATACCTCTCTCTCTCTCTCTCTCTCTCATATGCCTCTCAATGGCCCTGTTTTGCCCATAATTCTGTTGAAATTCACCACCTGAACCCAATATTAGAAGGAAGAAGTCCACAAACATAGAATATATTCTAGATATCCTGGTTCTGTATGTGGACCTGGCCTTCTGTTATGAAGCAAATGTATCTGCTGCCTAAACCAGTAGCTCCCATTTCCACAACAGCAAAGTTAAATGTTTGTAAGATCACTTGAGAAATGATGAAAAGGTATAATTTAGCAAGCATACAATTGCAACATGCTGTGCAGTGTAATGCACTGAGAAGAAATTAATTTTTGTTAATGGATTTAAAACCAGATATATGGAAATGGTTGTATATAATGCATACACTGCTAAACAGCTAAGTAGTCCTTGGGGTTTTCATGTTAATTATCTGTATATAAATCATTTCAATCAGAGCAATCTAATGAGTCAAAAACTACTAGGAAATGGGAACATAGACTTGTAATGTATGTCAAATTTTGTCCTATATACCATGATGCTCTGTTTCCTACAAGGACCCTG
Organism: Gambelia wislizenii; assembly: GCA_030847615.1. NCBI lineage: Eukaryota > Metazoa > Chordata > Lepidosauria > Squamata > Crotaphytidae > Gambelia > Gambelia wislizenii. The sequence continues at coordinate 47,624,012 of JAUMIR010000001.1, read as the reverse complement.
TTCATAAGCCAATAATGCATTTGTGTGAAACAAATAAATACGAAATGAGAATACAGTATACAGTGCACTTTAGCACTGGCCTTACACATGCTTACACATACCTTTTGTCCTTGTGGCTGTGTTGGCACAGCTATATTTTGCTCCCAGCTCTGCATTTATCCCTCATGTGGCCCATTTGTGTGGTCCTGGATCCTGTCTGTTAGGATAGCACAGGAAGGAGGAAGAGGAGAATGACTATTAGTATTATTGTTGGCAAGTAAGGGAGATTTTCCCTCCTAATTCTTGCCCATCCACAGCAAATGCTTGACTGAAATTAACTTAGACTATGCTAGACTTTGTTTACCTGCTCTCCTGGGTGTAACAGTTGATGGCATCTACAGTATATTTTGCTTACCATTAGTCTGTGTAGAATGTTGAAGCGCAGCTACACATAACCCTTCAATGTGAATTAGAGGAGAAAATGCAATGTGTAATGTCCTCTGCCACCAGTGCACCTTGTAAATTTTCATCTTGTCATCACTTTCCCCTGCTTACCACCATTTCTTTGGGATGGGCTGCCATGCTCTGTTCCTGCTCCACTGTTCCTCTTTCATCCACACATATCAGCATTTTGTTCTCCTGTGATGCCTATATGGGCCTGAATTCTCACATTTTTAATTGTTGAAAAAGCAACATCTAATCAAAAGATGTGATTCCCCTAAGCCAATCACACTGTGCTGAATGTGCATTATGTGTAGAACTGGTTACATATTTAAAAGACTAACTTATCTCCCAGATGTCTAGTCTGAAATATCTAGATAGTTAGCATTCTTGCTGTTTTGATATGATTAAGAGCTTTACTTGAGCCAGCCTCAGTAAAAACAGGAGACTAATTGAGGAGACTGTGGTTCTTGCTCTCTAGAGGTATGGAATACTGCAAATGGTATGTAGTGAATGCATAAAGCAGAACATGTAGTAAAAGAAAAAACAGTAGAAGGTTTGTCCTCCACTCTGTTGTAGTCTCTGCTTTTTTAGTGATCTTTTTCCTGCTTCAAGTAATCTTAGTAGCATATAGTATGATAATAAGTACGTAAGTATAGCGCACTCAAACAAAGTGAATGATAAAAATTAGGATAGCATTCAGGTCCTTCTTATCTACTCAGATAAGATGTTCTCAGCTTTAGTTTGGTGGGGGGCACAAAGAGTAATACAGTGAAAGAAACCCTTATTTCCAATGTATTCAGTTCACCATCAGGAGAAATGACATTAATTCAGGTACCCAATTACTGTAATGTGGTTCAGAGCACCTCAATAGGTGTTTCAATCTCAAGCCAGGACTAACATTTGTAATCCTTTAAATGCACTTAAGAAATTGATGTTACAGCCCCACAATCTGTTAGGGGCCTTGCTTCCTGGCTGATTGCAAAGTATTCCACCATTAATTGGATCATCAGAATGTGATCCGCGTCCCGGTCCTCGGATTATGTAAGACTGACTTTGCTCTGACGCGATGAACCACAGACTTCTTTTGCTGGATATTTTGACCCTTAATGTAGATAAGTGGTATTTTTCATCAATCTTAGCTTGCATTAAAAAAAGGGAAATGTCAATTCAATGTGGGGCATTTAACTTAATTCAACATCTTTTAATTTAATACCTTTGAAAAGTTAGTCTGTCTCCGACCTGCCTTACACTTCTGCTGATGGAATATTTTGTAAAACACTGCTGAAAATACATTGTCTTGCTCTAATAAAATCAAGGTTCGAAAGTCTCCACACTGTCAGGCTATGTGAGGGGAGAGAAGGGCTCAAAATGTGCACTAATTATAATAGAGTTACTTTATTCTTGTAGACTTAATTCCTGAATGGTTTAAATCTTTGTCTGGAGTAAATAAATTGTATAGTTAAATGTCATTTGCCCTTGTTCTTTCCTCTGCTTTCATTTTGGGCTTCATCCTTCTTGGCAGTTTATTGACAAAGCCTAACATGGTTTTCTGATTGTGAGACAGTACTGTAAAAAGAACTCAGGAGACATCCTGTTTTGTTCTTGTACGGTTCCAGGTTTTCTGAGCAAAATGCAGTTTTCCCCAGAATGTGCTAGAAATGAAGTCAGGACTAAAAGCTGCAATCCTGTGCATGTCTATCTAGGAGGAAACCCCACTGCAGACTGTAGGCTGATGTCTGGGTGTGCATGCATAGGTTTAGGCTTTATGTTATGCTGAAAGCAATAGAATGATATACCGTAGTTGTGACACATTTAAGATCCTTTAATATCATTTAATATTATTTTTGTTAGATTATACCCTTTATAGGTAATTAGGAATTATAAAATGCAATACCCTTTCAACAATGGTTTGCTTGACATAACTGTTTATATCAGAGTCTAAACATTGAAGAATAAGAATCCCTCCTGTATTTCTGCAGTCTTTAATGTAAATAATCCATAATGATATTTAGAACACCAGTGTCTTTTCTAATGATATTCAATACATAAATGTCCTATGAATTATGAATGCATTCTATCAAAAATTTACATCTCCCTCCCCTCCCCCCAAAACCATGCATATTGCAAGTCTTTGTAAAGTGGCTGATTTGTGAAGGAAACAGGGGGGAGATATTAGAAGCCAACATTCACTATTGTGTTTTTATCTTGCCCTTCTTCCACACAGTTCAGGGCAACATACATGATTATCCTTGTCTCCATTTTATCTTCCCAACAGCCCTGTAAAGTAGGTTAGATTGAGATTACTGCTCTAAAATCACTCACTGAGCTTTGTGACAAAGTAACACAGAGTGCCCCAGTCCAACAATCTAACCATTACACCTCACTTATTCTTACCCTCTGTTCCCTATTTTTCCTGTTGCTTTATGATCCATGCTCACTTCCTCTTCTACTGACACTTGGGACTAAAGAGAAACAGAAAGATGTCTGGGTGGCTTCATTCTTTGTCCTCCCAGTTGAACAAATGCAACCCCAAGTTGTGAAAGCTGCAACTGCAGAATAACAGTGATTTGTGGCTAGTTGTGGCTCATACTCTCAATTTCTTCTGGACTTTCAGACTTGGCTACAATTACTTTCTGTAAAGAATAACTACTCAGGAAGGATTTCAACCCATTGCTTCAGCATTTGTAAACTCTATCAAACCTCATTTTGACATAATATAAGACAATGTATAATGCAATTGTTTGATTTTGTCCTGCCCCTAAGATAATACAGAAGACATTGACCCCCCCACAGGAAGTTACTTTAAGAAGTCAGTCAAGTAGTTCCCACCATCAAATCCTAAGTGTTGAACAAGATAAACCTTTTGATTAGACTAAAGGAGTACACATGATTTACACCCATGATTTCTGCTTCCCTCATTTGACAAAAATTCTTTATCAGTGAGCAGAACTTGTGATCTGTTAGTTCACTGTATGCTACTAGTCACGTTCTTTTCTGAAGCAAATTATTTTAAGCAAAAGCAACAGATCTCCTGGTGACCTCTTGCACTCTGTTGGATAATGGTACCGAACTGGACAATCTGTTTAATTGGAGTCTTGGGTGACACACATGCTCTGCTGCCTCATTCCCAGGTGGAAAGGCCGGCTTATATGTTTTACTTTAAGAACACTACAAGGTTGGAAAATAAAGTTGAGTTTACTGAGGCAGATGTATTGGCTCCCATACACTGAAGACAAATGGAATCTCATCCATCGTGCATTTGCCAGTATACTGGTGCTGTATTTTTGAGCGCTTTGGGTTAGGATTTCAGTTTGCCCTTCCTTCTTAATGGGGTCCCTTGGTGGTGAATGCCATCCAAGCACAGGATGGATGAGATGCCCTAAGGACCTGTATCAGGCATACCTTTTAAATAAGGCCTGGCTGAACTGTGAACTGAGGTTTCCTTGAACTGCTGCATGAAAACAGGAAACTGACTTACAGGGAGGGGAGAAGGATGGGAAAAGCAAGAACATGGTATACAGTCGCCCAATCATTTACAGCAGTATTCATTGGCAGTATGAAATTATGTTCCTTGCACTGGTATCTTAATTTTTCCAGCAAACCTCATTTTCCTTTGTTCTGTCTCCAAGTGGGACAGATAGAGAAAAATGGTTGGTATGCCAGTTTGAGTCAGTGTCAGAGGTGAGCTTGCAGCTGAATTAATTTAAGCCTTCTAATGACTGGCAGGTTGCCTCTTTGTTAGGATATGACTCTGGTATCTCAAAATTAACAATGGCATATCATGATTTGTCTTCTATATTATTAGTGTGTGATCAATGTATTATGAATACCATAATCAATACTGTAGATAGATTACTATAAATCCCTTTATGAGGCTGCCCTGGAAGACTGATAGGGACCTGCAACACCACACCTACTTTGGGGGTTCAGCAAAGTGTACATGTTAAAGCTGGCCTTGCCAGTCTGATTTAGTTGCCAGTGCATTTCTGGGCATGATTTGGGGTACTTCTGATAACCTATAAAGTTTGGCTTTGTCCTTAGAATTTACTGGAGTGTTTAATATCTTCTCTCCGTGAATTTTTTTACTCTTTGAGAATGGCTGAAAGGACTCTTCTCCAGTCACAATCAACTATGTTTATGTTAGTACTTTTTAAAAGTGAAACTGTCTGCCAAAAGAAACATCACCTACTGTATTCCTCTGGGAAAACAAGACATACTTGTTTTTATTTGAAATGTTGGGGTAGGTTATGCAGTGTAATTGTTCTGAAAATATGATACCCAGCATCAGTATTTATTTTCAAAGATTTTACAGTAGGAAAGCCATTCATTTAACAATTGGAACAGTTCAAATCTTAATCATTGAATCAGGTTTTGATACCATAATCTAAATAATGAGCTTTGAAAATATGGCATATATGGAAATTTTACAGAATTTCATTTAATATTTCTATCTTTTTAACTTTAAAAAAATCACTTGCATCACTTTATTATTTTTGATGTTCTGCCTTTCTCCCACCATGGGACACAGTGCAGCCTATAAAAATGCCAAAAGAAGAAATTTTATTATTTATTTGTTTGTTTTATATTCTGCCTTTCTGTGTATGCAGGACCCAAGGCTGCAAACAGCATTTAAAAATTAACATAAAGATAAAACATTATTAAATAACAGTACAATTAAAAATAAGGTTAAAACACTGATCATGATCAAAACAAAAACCATAACCCCATCCCATAACCTTTTTGTCACATAGACTTTCAGCCAAAGGCCTGCCTGAATGAAAAGGTCTTAGCCTGCCGGCAAAAGGAAAAGAGCAAGGGGGGTAACTGAACCTCCTGTAGCAGGGAATTCCACATCCTGGGAGCAGCCACTGAGAAGGCTCTCTCCTGGGTCCTCACCAAATATGGTTGAGTTGGTGTTGCGACTGAGAGAAAGCATTCTACCCAATAATCTTAAAACTTGGGCAGGCTGATATAGGGAGCTATGGTCTTTCAGACAGTGTGGACCCAAGTGGTATAGGGATTTAAAGTCTGTAACCAGCACATTGAATTGTGCCTGGAAACAGACTAGTAGCCAACAATGCTGTTTCAATAAAGGAAACAGCTTTTTTCACTTTAGAAAAAGCTAATACCTGCCCCACAGGGATATTTGAGGGTGCTAGTAGTTATCTAGGGTGGTCAGGTTCAGGGACTTTTTTCCAGCAAAGGGCTCTCTGCAGCCTTGTTTGGGCAGAATGGCACTCTGCCTTGTTGCAGTAAGGCTGTGGACTTTTTCAGACACCCCTTACCACGCAAGAAGCCTCCAGAACAGTTACAACACTGTCGCGCGGCAGGGGGTCTGTTTCGGATGCTGCCGTTGCTCTCTCGGCGTTGTCCGTGACTGTTCGGCTTATGGTTGAAGGCAGCCATGCCATTTTTTATTCACAGACAACTTCAGTGAGTAAAAAATGGTGTGGCTGCCTTCAATCATAACCGGAACAGTCGCGGACGATGCCGAGAGAGGGATGGTGTCGTCCAAAACGGACCCCCTGCCACGCAACAGTGTCATAACTGTTCCAGAGGCTTCTTGCGTGGTAAAGGGTATATGAAAAAGTCCTAAGTCAGTTCTTCTCTGGCTGCTTTTTAAAGCCAGGAAGTCTAGTACACATGGTTCCATTATGCATGTGGTGGCCTTAATCTCTCCTGTCAACATCATCAGGCTGCACTAATCAAAAGGAATCCAATAACATAGGATAAGCAAGAGCCAAGATTACATCCAAAGGACTTGTATCAACTACATCATCCAAGTGAGTGTGGATCTAAATGATTTTGTCTGCAAAGTGTCTTGCAAATTCTTCACAGCAGGCTGTTGAGTGGGCTTTTCTTGTGGGGCAGGGTGTAGAAAACCCCTTACCTATCAAGACATTTCTACTGGATGACCCTGTGCAGATGCAATGGCAGCAGAGGAGTATGATTTCTTTGCTTTCATAACCACTATGTCATAGTCTGTCCAAAGTGCTGTAGCCCATGTTCGGTTGAACTCTTTTTGGGTTTTCTGCTTTTCACTCTGTGGGAAGGGACACTTAGAACAATCATGTCCATCACCCTGACCATTTTCCTATTTCAGAGTTCAGCCAAGGTTTCAACAGGAATCACTTGAAAAGGCAAGAGGAAACTTTCCAAGAGCCATCAATAATACATCCATATCCATAAAGCTTCCTGGGACAGACTAGCTTAATTTAACACCCAAACCTGCAGAGTCCCAGTGAGTCTAAACCAGGTAGTGATCTCCCAGTGACAATGGAACCATGGAAAACTTTTCCAAACCCAGATCACCATCATCTCATCTAGCAAAAAGCAAGGTCCAGAGTGCATCCTGTGACATGAATAGCACCAGATATTACCTGGAACAGGCTTATGTTTGTCTTGAAAGACATGAAGTCTAAGCTGCTCCCAACATAACCAGCTGTGGAGACTCCAACACCACTCACTGATGAAACCAACCCATCCAGCTTAGACAGGGAGCCTGTTGATCAGAGAAGTGATCCCTATTCTGTAAAAGACATCCACCTTCAATACACACTTAAACCCGGAAGACTGCAGGATGTGCTACCTGGTGAGGGAGATAGAATCCCAGTAGACCCTTGCAACTCTGCCTCCCCACCCCCCGACTTTACCTGTTGCTGTACAGAGTCCCCCAGCTTCATCCAACCAGCTATCTGTACAACACACCAGGTTGGCATGCTCATCTAGGATCAGGTCCTAGATCAAGGTTGTTTTTCCAGTCACTGTCCTGGCATTAAGCAGTAGCATTTTTACTCAGGAGGCCTTCTGCCAAGACTATCCAAACTATTTGAAGAGTGGACAGTTTGTGAGCCACCAACACATTGTAACAGCAGCAAACTGCTCCCATCCTGCAACAAGGGGACTGTCCCTCCCTTACTTTTGCTGCACCCCCAAAGGGATAACCCAACCAGAGGCATCCCTCAGGCAGCTGGATTTTGTCCCCATTCAAAAGGGGACAAGCGAGCCAGCTGCTCATTCAGCACCTGGGGCTTAGTTCTGAAGGTCTATGAGGCAGGTAACATTTCACAGGGAGAGGTGTAGTTGCAGATCTCTCTGTCTCTTTTGTAGTGTTGTCCTCTTTCTCCTGGTGTGCTGACTTTTAAAAGAGAACAGGTGGTACACTGGCTGGTGGGGGTCATCTGCATGCAAAGCTGAGCAGACACCTTTGCAGTAGCTCAGTGGTTTGTAGACCTCAGTGCTCTTTTTCATGTAGGCAAATGAGAGTCATGAATTAACTACTTTGGCAGGATGAAAAAGATCTGAGGAGTATTCTATTGGCATTTTCTGGCTTAGCTTGTTTATTTCCTATGTTTCTGTGAAGAATATAGCTGAGTTAAAGATCAGGTAATCTCCTTTCTTCCCCTTTCATTTATTTATACTCATTTTATTCATAACCTTTCACCCTTGCTAAGTATGAGATCACCCTATCATTATAAGACAATAGCTCCTTTTAAAAAATAATAATGTTATTTTCCTAGAGCCTGCAAGTCATGAAAAAAGTTAACAAGTTAATCCAAGAAATGGAATGTAGTACTAGCTTGACCTGTTACCATTTCTGTGCTTTCTGAAGGCCTTTTAACATTTTATCCATCCTAAATCTACTGTCCCTATTAAAAAGCTTCATGTTAAATGGCTATTGAAGGCTTGCTGACCTTGCAACCTTTTTTTGTAAGGAGTATGTGCACCCATAGCTATTAACCAAAAATAAATTTCAGCACTTTTAAACTGTTAATCTTGCTGAAGACAACTTGCTGGCTCTCTAGTGATTCCACTGGTAATCATTCTGTGTGCTGGGAGACATCACCACAGTTCGTGGCTTGTGAACATTGGTGCTCAAAATGTGTTCTTCCACATGCCTTTTAAAAACTAATTCCTTTGCCTTCCACCTTATACAACCATACCGCTTGTCTGAGGTCTGGCAGCCTGATAGGCTTCCTTGTCATTTTTATACTTAGAGAGATCAGGTGACAGAACATTAATTCAGACATTCTTTTTATCCTATGGCAAAAGTATGTCTCTTGTAATGTATGTGGGTAATCAGTTTTCCTATAAGCTTTTTAAATGTATGCCATTTAGTTGGCCTTTAGAACTTTTCCTTATTTGTATTCTCAGATATGCATTTTTTTTAAAAAAGATTTGTCTGTGTTACTATGCATTTTTTTTTTAAAAAATTGGATCATCATTCTCTTTTCTTCCTATTCTTTCCATTGCCTTTCTCTCAGCCACTCAGATTAATTTCAGCCATCCATTGTCTTTCATTTTGGGATAATAGCCTCTCCTTTTTGCTGTTGTTCTGTCATGTTTGATTTGGCAGCACAAGGACTTTAAATTAGCCAAAATGTTTGCATGCTGGGCTTACTCTATTGCTGCTACCAGTTGTAGATCCACTGAACCACTTGATACTGAAATTGGTGATTGCTTGGAATGAGTAAGAAATTGTTGGGGGCTACCAGAAAGATTCATTCACAACAAGCCATTTTAAACAACATAAGAGGGAAGGAGGGATAGATTTCCTTCTTTTTCCTGCTGCCTAGCTGCTGGCTGTATTGTCCTTCTAGTAGGATCCTGCTGAGTGATTACAGTCTTACTAGACTGGTTCCTTTGTCTGATTTTGGGAAGGAAAAACAGAAAGGAGAAAAATCCACAAAGGTTGCATAGTCTGAAGCTAAACTCTGTGAGCTTTCGGTTAACTCACCATTGAAAAGCACACATTCTTTCATTCTTGATTTTCTGTTCTCATTGTGTTGAACTTCACTTATCAGCAACACTTAATTACTAAAATCCTACCCTCTGTAGCCTATGGCCATTTTTTGCTGGTGTTATGGTGCCAGTAGTGATATTTCAGTTGGAAAAATATGCTTCCACTTTAACAAATGCCATTTGAACAAAATAACTTAGCAGTCCATGTGGCCAGTGCTTTATTTTAGATTGTGCAGCATGAGTGCACATTGTCACAGTCTTTGGGGTTTCCTGGATTCAAAATTATGCCTGGAATTTGAGGCTGAGTCTTCGCTTCTGCTTGAGTATGAAGAAGTTAGGACTACTATTAAATTTATCCCCCCCCCCAATTTTTTTTTTTTAAACACAACCTGTGGCGGTGTAACATATTTATAGGCTCTGATCCCAGTTAAAACTCTTTCTGCCACTTTAAAAAAAAACACCCAGTGAAGTTTTCAACCCATTTCCAGAGTTATCCCCATGTACTAATTCATGTAGGAGATTACCACAATATGAAGATAGGTTAATCATATCCAGATGGGGATGGGATTGAGATAGTAGCTGAAGCTGAAAAGCATGTCATGTCACTGAGGCTAGCTGAACATCTAATGATGGTGACAGTTCCAAGAATACCCTCAGATGGTGAATTTGATCTTCATTCCCCATTCAGAACAGGTTGAGCTACAGTTGTCTGGAAAGCTCCTCTGTCTTTGGATTAAGCTTGTTAATTAGCCCTCATCCATTCCTTTTTCAAGATGTTAGTCAATTATGAAAGTGGAGGCCATTTGTTGCCAATATTCTTAGCCAGGAGTATCACTGTTTTACCTTTTATTTTTTAAAAAATGAAATACAAAATCCTAACAATCATACATAACTAATAAACCACCAATGCCTATTATTAAACAATTGCAGTTTGTTGTCCAGTTAATTGACTTAATTTTTCAGTTTCTTTTTCTATTTTTATTCTGAATTTAATTTACTTAGCACCCTTTTATGTTAATTCACAATGTATTAGATACCAAAGAAAGCGGGTGCGGGGGGGGGAGATTTCAATCTTGATGATATGTTTCCGATCATAACTCTCTTCCTCACACCAGGGAGGCATCTTTCCCTTTTCACAAAGTATAATAAGAATGTCATTTATAAAATTACCCTGTTTGAAAGAACACAAACTGCATCTCAATATAGATCACAGTGGAAAATGACTAAAGATTACATAAGAGCTCTCCCCTCTTCAGGCCCTTTTTCTTCTACCCCCACCCCTACATCTGCTGTCTTACGAAATGTGCTAAGTGTATCATGGTATTTCAGTTTACAGTTGCTAATGATCCCGTTGCGTATTTTTGTTGGTGCATTATTTATAGCCCCCTGTAAAAGAGTCTTTTACAATATTCTGCTTCTGTGATGCTTCTGACATCCCACAGATTGAAATGCTTACAAACAAACATTCTCTCTCTCTCTCTCTCTCTCTCTCTCTGTGTGTGTGTGTGTGTAGATGAACATCTATATTAATACCATAGTGATGTGGATAACTTTTTGTTGTGAGTAGAAATCTTGCAAATTGTGATTGCAGAAATCTAAAAATAAAAATAAAAAAATAAGCTTTCTAGCAGAAATTGTAATATATTGTTGCAGAAACTATAAGGTATATATATTGTTGCAGAAACTGTCATAGAGACCACTTAACTAGAAGTCCTTGTCTTACAATGCCTCCTGAGCTTGTCCCTGAAAAGACAGTCAGAGTTAAAAGGCTCTTATTTTGCCTTAATAAATTCCTTTTTGAACCCACTTGTTAGTCGAGCGTTGTTCACACTAACTACAGAAAGGGTCCTCTGTCTCAAGCATAAATTACTCTTATGTGCCACTGTCTCTAAGCAGCCCCCCAGTTATGGATTGCTTTGTTCTCAACTTGACAGGAACATAATTAGAACTGTTGATGAAATCTACCAAATTGTTCCTCCGTGGCCTCAATGGTCAGGAAATTTGGCTGAGTCGTATTTGTCACCGATGTAAAGGCTCTAAACACTTCATATTAACTATGTTATTAATGTGCCCTCTAATCTGTCCATGAATTGGTAACACTTGAAGTGAGCTGTGTGCTAATAGCACCTTGTGATAAATACATTGTAATGCTCTTTAAAAGTTTCTAGACAATGAAAAAAAATGGTAGTAAGAAGGTGAAGCTTTCTGTGGTGTTTGGTCTGTTTTTTTTTTTGTTTTTTTTTAAGAAATCACATTTCTTTTGTATTTTGAGACTTTTTCTTAGTTCACTGAGAACTTTGGTAATTCTTTACCTGAGAGTGCCAGAGGAAATGAGTGATGTGACCATAACAAATTCTGACAAAATATTTACAGTCTTTCTAGTGCATTGCATACTGAATATGACTGGGGGAAAACCATGCATTCAGAAAAAGAGAATAAACAGCAATAATAAGCACCATCTCACAACATTATTTTTTGTGGCTTCCTGAATATGACTGGGGGGAAACCATGCATTCAGAAAAAGAGAATAAAGAGGAACAATAAATACCATTTCACAACTTTTTTGGGGGGTGGCTTCTTAGTTTGGCTATGTACATGAGCTCTCTAGAATTAAAATGGGATAAACAGAGGGAAGTAATACAAAAATGCTGTCTTTTAATGTGTTATATGCATAAAAGAAGTGACTGTGATACCTCTGAGGAGATACTTTAGATTTTTTAAAGCTAAACTTCAGTCTCTTACAAAAATAGTTCTTACAGAAGAAGTTTGCAAATGATGGTTGGAAATGTTCTTCAGTGGAAAGAATGGCTACATTATTTTTGAGGATTCCTGATAAAGCTCCTGTTGTAAACAACCATTTAACTTCCTTTGATTTGGGAGGCATACTGCTAATTGGAGTAGTTAATACTGGACTAGCAGCATGACTTAATATGAGGCAGCATCATAAGTTCATAATAAGGAGAAAGTTGCTTTCAAGCCAAGATTTGATCTCAAAACCATTGTGACTTGGAAGATAAATAAATACAATTAATATATTAAAGAAAGGCGAGGGGAGAACCATTTTACATCATGCAAAGGCCTATATGCTCTCTTAACATACCAGCCTCTCTGCTATACTACTTTAAAACTAAAACCTGTGGAGACACAGTTAGATAGAGGATCACATATCTAATGCTCTCAAAAAGAAAATGTAAAATATGTATATCAACCGAGCTTCAGCTTTAGAAGCTCCCCTGGTGCAAAACATGAATCTAGGAGTGTATGGTGAGGTGGGAAAGTATCAGACATGATAAATATGGCATTATCACGATGCCAGGAGATCGCTAAAGGGTTTCCTTTTCAGATGACGTCGTTCCCATCTTGTCATGCACCCGTGCTGCTGCCGTTCCTTCGGTGCTTCTTTATTGATGGACTAAGCCATAAATGGAACCCCTGTTCTGTTTCTGTCATGGAATGTCCTGCGTCTGAAAAGGTGTCCTGTTATGTTGGCACGATGCCAGCTTCAATGGGAGGTCCATGCTAGAACACTTCCGGATGAGAATGGGACATCAAGGTAAGTGATAACATTTTTATGACCATCCCTGGGTTACTTGTTATGTTTTCAGTGTGTTTTTGTGCTTGATGTCACTTTTTTTTTACTTTATTTTGCTTTTTATTTTTGAATTTCCCACGTGCTCATCCTCTCGCGACAATGGCCAGGATTTCAAACCAGGAAGTGAAAGGAGCTCTGTTCGAGCTCCTTTCACTCTTGGTGTGCCCTGCCGAGGGAACGAGGCACGATTAAGGTTGGTCTGAAAAGTTTTCATTTTATGTCATTACAGGGATGGGAGAGGAGATTGTGAGATGGGAACGCTTTTTTTGTTCCTGTCTGATAATCTCTGTGGTCACATTTGTTTATGCCATTACATTATTTGGGGTAGTGAAAATAAAAAGTGATTCGAGTTCCAAAAGGAAGAATGGGCTTTCAAATGGTAAATGAAAATTCAGTGAAAACGATTGTAGAGTGAGGCATGTTAGAGCAAAAATAAAATATCAGCTTCACATGTACACTAGATAACAACTCAATGTCAGGTGCTGTAAAAAAAAAGGCAAGTTCTACATTGGGCATAATTAGAAAAGGAATCAGAAATAACTGTCAATATTATTACAGTTGGGTATGTTTAGCCTGGAAAAAAGATGGCTAAGGGGCGATGTGATAGCCCTGTTTAAGTATTTGAAGGGGTGTCACATTGAGGATGGAGCAAGCTTGTTTTCTGCTGCTCCAGAGACTAGAACACGGAACAATGGATGCAAGCTCCAGGAACAGAGATTCCACCTCAACATTAGGAGGAACTTTTTGACAGTAAGAGCTGTTTGGCAGTGGAACACACTCCCTCGGAGCGTGGTGGGGTCTCCTTCCTTGGAGGTCTTTAAACAGAGGCTGGATGGCCATCTGTCAGGGATGCTTTGATCATGATTTCCTGCGTGGCAGGGGGTTGGACTGGATGGCCCTCATGGTCTCTTCCAACTCTACAATTCTATGATTCTATGATCATGCTTCCCTTGTACAAATCTGTGCTGCAACCACATTCAGAATATGTATGTACAGTTTTGTTCATTGCTGTTAAAAAGGATGCTGTGAAGAGGGAAAAGTTGCAGAAAAGAACAACAAAAATGACTAAAGGACTGGAACAACTCACCAGTGAGGAGAGATTATAATGTTTGGGCTATTTAGCATAGGAAAAAGGCAAGAAATTGAGTCTAGAAAAAGGCAAGTAAAAGAGATACATGAAAATTACTCCTAGATCCCACTGAAACTGAATGCTAGGAGAATCAGGACAGATAAAGGTAAATATACAGAGCATAGCTAAATGTAGAATTCATTGTCATGAGAGGTAGTCATGTTGCCAGCTTGGGTAACTCTAAAATGGGACTGGATACATTCATAGACGATGGGGCTGTCAAGATGGCTATGGGTTTGTCTATATGGTGAAAGTAATACAAACAACATATGAACAGAAGGCGAACTGTTCATATGGACATTCACATAAATACATGTCATTAGGAAGGGGGGCATTGAAAGCCACCGCAAAGTCCATGTGTGTTGTGTCTTGGGCTTTGTATGGATTTTTTTAAAAAAGCTCCGTAGGACATGCAAACGTGCAATTGTTCAAATACTCACATTCACACAGATATGAACAGGCAGTGTCATCTGATTGGCTGGATGAGGATTGGAGGTGGGGCTAGCAGACAGGGAAAGCACCTGCAGCTGCCATGTTGGATTTTTGGCTAAGTGAGGGTCTGGTATCAGGTATCTGGTATAATGGTGATTTTATACTCTTTCTTTCTTTTTTTATAAATATGAACTATCACTTGTGAGCACTATGGGAAACTGGCAGTAGCAGATAAATTCATGAGTAAATCACTCCATCTTGGCTAGGGGGTCATGCAGTGTTTGGGGGGGGGATCTTTTGACTGTGAAGACAGGTTGCATCATTGTGAATACCTGCTTTTTCGGATGTGTTCGTATCCCCCCCCCCATATAGACAAGACCTATGTGTCACCTTGACTATCAAAGGCAGTATGCATCTGTGTATCAGTTGCTGCAGACAACAAGATGGAGGGTGCAGTCATATCCTGTTAGTGGGCTTTCCATAGACAACTGGATGGCTACTCTGCTACTCTGTTCTTCAATCAAATCCAGCCCTCCCAGTTCTTAAATTAGCCCAAAGTTTGAAGAATCAAGACAATTTCAATGAGGATCTAAAATAACTATTCAAACTAAATAGAAAACCAAGAATGTTAATGCAGAAGCAAAGCTTTGGAAAGAGGGAGGGCCTTTTATCGGTCTAGGCAATAAAAAATGACCTTCCTTCTTTCTGAGAGAAATCCTACACATCCTAACTAAAAACAAAAGCAAATCAGTAAGAGGCCATAAAAAGGGAAGGAGAAAAGGCACCTCTATATTTGAATTCCTTGTTAATAGAAAACCCTTCAAACTTTTCCTGCACCTTTTTTGGTTCTGTCTTAGGACTTTGTCACATGACGCCATACACCACAACTACAGCAGAATAGCATCTGTGGACATTCCTTTTCACATGATGGCTTGTCTGTCCTTTTGCCAGTTTGCATTCAAATAGTTGCTGGTGTGCAACTTTTCTTTGATGGGTAAATCACATCAATTGGCTCTCAATAGCACTGTGTTTCCATTACTGCCTCCCTGTGATAGGTCCCATCTGCTGCAGTTCCAATATCAGCAGTCACTTGGGATGAGTGAGCATCTTTCTCCTGTCCTCTCCCTCCCTGTCCCCAAGCAAGGTGATGTCCCATTCAGTGGCTCTCAACTCCTCCCCTCACTCTCTGCTTCCCTCTCCCTCTCTGTGACTGAAAATAAATCATCACATCTGAGACACATATCTAATGTCTATGTGAAACATGAAGCTCTGCCACCTTCAATGGTCCCCCACTTCTCCATAGTGTGTGAGTGAGTAACTAAAGAGTGTGGGAGGGGGTAGCAAGCTCCCTGCACTTGAGCAAGGTGAGCCAGGAGAGAGAGCAAGAGAGGCTTTTACTTTTTTTTAATTAATCCTTTCTTTCTCCTTTTTTTTTCTTTCCATAGCTTTTACTCTAGTCCCAGGTATTTTTTAAAAATGTTTGGCCATAATTGTGCTGCCCTGGTAGATTGCAATCATGCAATTATGGCAAAACATTTTTTAAAAAAAATACGGGAGATGGAGTAAAAGCAACTCATTGTGGCAAAAAAAGAAAACAAACAGCACACATGCACTACATTTAGCAAACATGGGGAGGAAGCAGGGCAGTGCAGAACACTGATTATAGGAATGTCCAACACCACAGTGCTATTGAGGAGGAGGTGCAATAGTGATAGCTTCAATACCAGTATGCTTCCATTTCTTAAACCAGTGATGGGCAACCTTTTGAGCTTGGTGTGTCAAACTTCACCAAAAAACTGAGCATAACTTGAGTGGTGTGTCACTTAGAGAAAAAACATTATTTCACGATATTTACTGTTTAAATAACATAAATGTATACAGTTGTCCCTCCACATTCACGACTTTGACTATTCGCAGAAAACCTCCCACCCACATGCTTCTCCCCTCCCTTTCCAAGATACCGATGGGCTTCTCATGAAGCCTGTCACTGCCTTGGCAAGGGGAGGGTGGAGAGCCTCCCACTTACACGCTTCCCCCCTCCCTTCCCAAGGAACCAACGGGCTTCTCATGAAGCCTGTTGCTGCCTTGGCAAGGGGAGGGTGGAGAGCCTCCCACTTACATGCTTCTCCCCTCCCTTCCCAAGGCACCGACCGGCTTCTCATGAAGCCTGTCGCTGCCTTGGCAAGGGGAGGGTGGAAAACCTCCCACCCACACGCTTCCCCCCTCCCTTCCCAAGGCATTGACGGGCTTCCAAGGATCCTGCCCGCTGCCTTCCCCAGCCTTTCCAAGGTGGCTCAAGGGCTTCAAAGCCCCGGAGCCCCCTCGGGAAGGCCGGGGACAGGCTGGGCAGACTCCTGCCAACCCGCCCGCCACCTTACCTGGCCTTTCCGAGGTGGCTCCGGGGAAGCAGGAGGCCTCAGGGGTGGTGGTGGCGATCAGGGCTTCATAGCCCTGCCCGCCACTTTCCTCCCCCCTCCCACCCTTCCTAAAGTGGTGATCGAGGCTTCAAAGCCCCGCCTGCCACTTTAGGGATGGTGGTGAAGTTGCGGGGGGAGGGGGGATGAGGCCTAGCTGCGTGTCACCACAGATGGCTATGCGTGTCAGTGGTGACATGTGTGTCATAGGTTCACCATCACGGGCTTAAACCATGCTATTGTTGTGAGACAACAGCCTTGTATGATATAGTCTGATGTTGTTGGGAAGTTGTCTCAGTTAAAAACTGAGGCTGTGTTGATTGATCATGCTGTCTATGACCACAGAACCAAAATGCTTTAAAAAAAAATTTTTTTAGAGACTAGGGGCTTATGAATATCATATTAATGTACAATAAGCCTTCTTCTGCCTATATTAGAAACAACATGGGACTTCTTCAGACAACCTTAAATCCAGCAGGAGACATTGGGAGAGGTACGCGACTATCCCGCAGAAGGGGGTCCTTTTTGGACGCCACCGTCCCTCTCTTGGCATCATCTGTGTCAGTTCCGTGTCTGATCTATTGCAACTGTGCCATTTTTTACTCACAGAAGTTGTCTGTGAATAAAAAATGGTGTGGTTGCAATAGATCAGACACGGAACTGACACAGATGATGCTGGGAGTGGGATGGCAGCATCCAAAAAGGACCCCCACGTACCTCTCCCAACATCTTCTGCTGGATTTAAGGTTGTCTGAAAAAGTCCCTGGTCACTTGAAGGTGGTGGACTGTGATTTATTGGAACTGTGGTTCCTAATCTGTGTCCAGAGACCCCCAGGGGGTCATGATGCCCTCACAGGGGGACTGCAAAGGCTTGACAGTTGCTTGGACCACCTCCTCCCTGCAGTGGGGTGGCCACGTGACAGGAGCCAAGGCAAAGTCTGTCTGGCTTCTTTGGTCTGCACATTGCCATTCAATCTGCTCCAGCCACAAACATGCAGGAAGAAGCAGGAAAAAACAATCTTCCCTCCTCCTCCAGTGCCTCTAAAGGAAGGTTTAATGGATAGTGTAATTGTATTAATGTTTTTATCAGATATTATTATTATTATTTTTGTTGTTGTTGTTGTTTTAAATTTTAAGTGTTGGGGGTCAATGACAACAAAATTTATTTAAAGGGGGTCCCTGGTAAAGAAAAGGTTAAGAATCACTGTATTAGAAATTTCTAAGCAGAATTTGGATGGTCACGTCTCAGGAATGATTTGTCCTGGGTTTCTTCACTGGCAGGAGTTGGACTAAATTTAACACTTGGAATGCCTTCTGATTCTACCAATTTGTGATTCAGATCTGAGCCATCAATGTCCTAAAATCTTAAAGTAAACTAACTCCAGGGCATATGCAAAGAACAAACAAAAATTACAGAAAAACCTAATTTATGGATGCTGCTTATTCCAAGGATGGCTCTGAGTCACAATGCTGTAGTAGGCCTTCTCCCCACACACAAATCTTCTCATGTGGACAAAGGATGAAATGGTCATTGCAAGCTGCCCTGGCCCATTATCTATTCTATGTAATAAGGCCACCCTATATTCAGTGAAACTAGTTAAGAGCATAGATTTTTCCAAGGATGACTGAGGACAGGTCAAGTCTACCTCCTGCTACAATCTTGAATCCCCAGACAATAGCAACAGCAATAGCATTTGATATTTATATACTGCTTATCAGTGCCGGAGCACTCCCTAAGCAGTTTACATTGTTTTTTAGCTAATTGCCCCCAACAAGCTGGGTACTAATTTTACAAGCCTACGGAAGGATGGAAGGCTGAGTCAGCCTTGGAGCCCTATGGTATCAAACTCATAACCTTGTGACTTGCAGTACTGGCATTTAAGACAGGCCATTACAGCAGCTTTTATCAGTCACAAGAGGCCAAATTATTTCTCCCATCCATTATCATTCAATCCTCCTTAAATATGAAAATTCTTACAAGTACAGTGTTTACTTAATAGTCTCTCCAAGTGTGTTTAGTGTATCTTACGCTCTCTCAGCCCCAGAGGAAGGCATGGCAAACCCCCTCTGAACAAATCTTGCCAAGAAAACCCCATGATGGGTTCTCCTTAGGGTTGCTATAAGTCAGAAACGACTTGAAGGCACACAACAAATAGCTAAGGGTTGTCTAAACAGCGAAAATACTCCTCATAGAATTCAAGAAGAATACAATTTGTCTTAATGGGATCCTGCATCAATCCACCAAATTTGAAAGAAGTGAGGGCCAAATACTCCATGTACTCCATGGGAAAAGCTTTTGCGACTTTCCCCGTATTTTTAAAAATAATGCACGGGGATGCGTATTATCACCCATTAGGACAACCGATTTGCATCACTGCACATTCTCAGAGTGGACAGTTGATTGTTTGGATGTGCACAGAGGGCAGAGCTTGCTTAACAAGGCAAGCGCCCCAAACTGCCATGTTGGATTTTCGTTGATCATGCATTATGGTGAGAAAATGCCCTTTTTTTTGTTCGCTTCCTTGTTAAAGTGAAAGATCACACCTTAGATTAGTTGTTTTTTTAAAAAAAACTGTTAGGTGGCAGCAATTCAAGGTAAATAACAATGCAAGTAATTTACTTGTGCCCACCATCTTGATTCGCAGGCGCATTGGAACAGCAAAAGTTGATAGCTTTGCATGCCTGCGACTTTATAAAACCCTATTAAGACAAATAAAAGCTGCTGTGAATTGGCATTACTGCGCACCAATCCACATGTTATTGCTTCGTATAGACAAGCCCTAAGCATGCAAAGGATAGGTTTTGCCTGATCCTTTTGTGGGGAGGGTTATTCAGCCCCCCCCCAGCCTAATCTTAGGGTGTATTGAGCACCTGCTGACCCCCTTCCAGGATCCATGTTTCTTCACTAAGAAATCTCAGTAGTGATTCATGCCAAAATATTTAAACAGCTGAAGTATGGGTTTTCATATACAAGCTTTAAGGGGTAAACAGACAGCTCTGACAACATAATGCTCAGAATGAAATCTAAAGTACAGAAAAACAGTAATTTACTATAGCTGTGCTATAAGAAATGAAGCAAATTGATTTTCAGTTTTGCAGTATCTTTGGATTATTTCCTTTTAGCTGAATGACAAATGAAACAAAAGTGCAAAGCATGCAGCATCTCTTACAATAATGTTAGTGTCTGATTGATAGTAACCAATATATGACTGCAGCTTTGGCTGAGATTCCATGATTAAATTATCTTAAAGTTCTCAAGTGATAATGGGAGTATTTCATATTAGGTATATACTGTTTTGGAGGCCATTCTGGATTCATCCTCATATTTTTTACCTTTTCCCATTCAGCCAGAAGTAGATGCTATAAAGGTGACAGGGGAAGAAAACTGCTATTTTTTCCTTTACTTGTTCAATATTGTCTCTATAAGCTGCACTTCATCTGAAGGATAAAAACATAGGGGGGCAGTTTTCCCTTGGGATAAGAACAGGTAGGGTAAAGATTTTGACCAGAATAATGGCTGGAGGTAAGGGAGTTAAGCAACTTTGCAGACTAGTTTTCTGTTTAAGACTGCAGCTTTTGCAGCTGTTTTAATTAAAACATATATTCAGCTTAGATTCACATGAAGGTTTGCTCTATGGCCTGTTTCTCACATCTCCTGAGTAAGATTCCATTGTTCAAGGAGGCCTGCAGTTACCAACTTTCCAAAGACAAGTGACAGTTTCTTCTCAGTGTGTAGTCTGTAAACCCACCATTCATTTTTTTTTCCTGTAAGGAAACCACATGTTACTTGTGTGTATAATTTGAATGATTATTTTTTTAAACAGTCTGTTAATTTACAGTCTGTAAAGAGAATGAGTGTTCCTGGGTCTAAGGAAAGTGGAGTAAAATAAAACCACCATTTCATTGGTTGAAATGGCTCAAATATGGGATCTATCTCTGTAGTGAGCTCTGTATCCCACTGGAAGTCTCACCACCAGTGGCAGCACTAAGGGGGTTTGGAGAGGCCGAACTGCACCAGGTGACACTGTCAGAAGGAGGGGTGATACTGGCCTTAGTAGAACCACAGCTCACCACTATCTCAGACCTTAGTCTAAGAAAAAGTATAGCTTTATACAGAGTGATACAATGAACAATCCATCACTTTTTAATTAATTGTGGAAAGTCCACACATATTATCTTTCTCTTCCTTAGGTAGGAAAGAAACACAATCTTTTATGTTTATGTAATTTTAAAAATATAGATCAAGAAAACAAACTGTATTCTGAGATAAAGAATGAATTAACATGTCCACAAGCCATACAATCACTCCGTCACTGGCACATCTGTTATAGACAATAATCAAACACAACAGTAAGAATACAGTACCTACATAAAAAGAGTGAGAACCAACATAAAACCTCTCACACAAATTATTTTTTCCTATCCACCTCTCATCTTTGTCAGGGGACCATCCTAAATTGTGTGGGATGGCCGGCATTGTGCAAGGAGCCTCCATCCATTTTGGCACATTCCACTGTATCCTCACCCCTTGCATTACAGTTGATCCTTTGTGTGTGGGTCTGAGTAGCCTCAGTTGATATTTTGGGAAACACTGAGAGCTTCAAGGGGATTGGAAAAGTTTGATTGCATGAATGGAAGACCACTTGCACAACACACTGTTTATGGGCTTTGCCATGCTGAAAGATGATGTTGAGAATATATCTATTATAGTAAACATATATAGAATAGGACCTGCTGCTCTTGCATAATATAATCTTTTTCAACCTGGAAAGGGTGTGGTAATAAGGAATGCCTGCCATATATACTAAGTTTGTCTCTCTTGCCTTGCAGTGTGTTGTCAACACCTGGCCATAATATTTTTGCCATTGTGTTGGAACTTCATGGTATTGCAGGCCAGTACAATTTACATGACATTTCTTTTACACAACCAGACTGGCCAAATACTTTTTGTTCCTGGGTATTAAATCATAGTAAATCCCTAAATCAGCATACCAAGCTTATTTATCTCTTGGTAGCCATTAAGATTGTATAAATCCAGAAAGAACACCCTTTTTCTGATAGGAAATTAGAACAAATTATTTGTTTGAAACCTGTGAACTTTCAGGTCAGTTGCTCCATAACCAGTGGCCCCATAAGAGTGTCATATAAGAGTGTCTTCACTTGCTTATGTGGTGGTTTCTCTAACATGTTTGGATTTTTTTTTTTTAATTAGAGTATATGCCGCTCTTCAGCCACAAAGGCTCTCAGAGCAGCTTACAAGTTGTTTAGCAATAGCACTTATACATCTACACTGTATAGTCATTATTATACATTGTTAGTCATTATTATAATGTTTGTTAGTCATTATTATAATGTTTTAATTGTTGGAAAATGCTCCAATTGTTTTTAGCAGAGGGGCAGGGTATAAATAAATTTTATTATTTATTATTATACATTGCTCTTACAGCGCACTAGACACTCTTTAAGTGGTTTCCAATGTGTGTTAGCTAATTGCCGCCACAAGTCGGGTACTCATTTTACTGACCTATGAAAGGATGGAAGGTGGAATAAACCTTGGAGCCCCTGGGATCAAACTCACAATGTTGTGGCTTCCAGTACTGGCATTTAACCACAGTGCCACCAGGGCTCACCAGGGTTTTTAGTTTCAGCAGTACTGTAGTAGCATCACTACGGTAACACCTGAAATGGGCTTAGCTAAGGTAAGTTTCACTCCTCACTACTATTATGAGTGGAAAAGTTGAGGCAGCTATTGCAAGTGGTTGCCTGACACAAATATTCCGATTCATCCTTTAAATCTGATATATTATTCAGACTCTCCATTCTGACTAATCCTGTTTAGAGCTGCAAAGCAGGAAACCTGAATTCTTTCTACTACGATAGTGTCTGCATAGTTATTCCAGAGATGGGAATTGTGTGGCCCTTGTCAAACTCCTAGCATACCTCACCATTGGCTGAGCTGGCCAGGGTTGCACCATTGAGGATTGCAGTCTAACAACATCTGAAGGGCTGCACAATTCCCAATCCTGTTCTAGACCAATGCAAACTTTTTACCAGGCTTTAAAGGGGGAAGTTATAGTAAATACTAACTCCACAATGGGTATTTAATTTCAGTGAGCAGTTCAAAACGATATTTAGGAATGCCCAAAATATGAATTAATCTCACTAGTGAAAACCAGAAATTATTCCCTGAGGTCAAGGGACTTTTGCTGGTGTAAAAATTCAGGCTGTGATGAAAATTGAACCTACTAATTTGGTTAATAAGTGCTCCCTCCCAGCATTAGTGGTATCAAGCATATGCTCCTAGATGCTCATGTTTGAAATGATGATTCACAGTTAATCGTTATGAGAAATAGCTTACCACTTCATAAACTCCAGGAATGACTGTTTTCTTTTTCAAACATTTAAGTTACTCAGCCATTTTATGCATTAAACCCAATTATAAGTGATAGTATTTCAGAGATTTTTAAAAGCTATTTCTTGCATGAGAAGTACTTCGATGCACTTTATCACATGGTAGTGGGACTCATTCTTTCCCACAGCATCTCAGGGATTTTCAACAGAAACGTGGCAAAAATCTCCAGCTGCAAACATATGCACCACATTTGAAATCAGTGGGACGTCCCCCACCGCAAGTGAACATAGACAGAATAAGGCTGCATATCAGCTGCATTTCCTAAGGACATTATCAGACTAGCATCTAAAAATGCTGTAAGTCTGTGAATGAAGATAGTGCAGTAGTCCAATGCAGTAGTCCATCATGGCATTATAACGCTTATTATCACATGTAGCTGTAATCATGTGAAAGAACCACCATGGAATTACTGCACAACGACCACTAGCACTTCAAGAATGGGAGTTTACTTCTGCAATTCAGCATGGGTGGGATTTCAGCAGCTCTCAAGACAAGATGTGAGTGTGCTCAAGACTCCAAAAACACCTTAATTAAGAAAGTAAATGAACACACAAGCACTGAAAAAAACCTAAAAACGTGCAAACTAAAGGGGACAGTTCGTAAAACGAGTGTCCTGCACTTCATTTTCGCGTTCTCACCTGGATGTTTTCTTGCTGAGGACAACCCATTCATGCTGTAATCTCACAATTACAATGGGATGTGGTTTTGCATGTAGTCAGTAGTGCGAAAAGAACACTATTGGCAATCTATTCATGGCTTGTCCTGTGAATGAGAAAAAATGCTTTTTTCGTGGCTGGAGCGGGAGGTAATAATGTGAGGATGATGATGTCATGTGATAGTGGGGCCCATTTGCCCTGCTATCCCTGACATTGCAATCCAGCAGTTTTTGCAAACCCAATGATACAGAATGCTGGGAGTTGCCGTTGAACAATATTTGGAAGGCCACACAGTTCTCACCCCTGCTCAAAATGTATCTGCATATCATCAAATTATACAGTCACCTGGCTTGTACAACCAAGATTTCTGTGTACCTTTCAGAACATTTGCTACAGGTGATCATATAGGAACATTGTGTTATTAATATTTTTATACTTGTGGAATATACTCTGTATGTGTGTGTAAATAATTAGCCAAAATATTGAAATAACTTCTCTTGCAGTAGTCCAGGGTTTTCATGTTGTTAACCAGACAATTCTGTACATTTCAGTGTGAATTTCCTGAAGTTGTGTGGTCCCTTTATTGAATTGACAAGCTTTCAAAGAGAAGTCATGATGAATGGAACATAAGAAGAGTTGAGA
This sequence comes from Gambelia wislizenii, assembly GCA_030847615.1. Taxonomy (NCBI): domain Eukaryota; kingdom Metazoa; phylum Chordata; class Lepidosauria; order Squamata; family Crotaphytidae; genus Gambelia; species Gambelia wislizenii. Next base: position 47,599,570 of record JAUMIR010000001.1, on the reverse strand, counting down.
GAAAGAGGAGAGAGGCATAGATCTTCTTGATCCCCATAAAGTGTGCCATCATAAATGGGGTGAAATGCAGTACCCCCCTGGTTTACCAATCAGCTCATTTGTGATGCTATGGGAGAGTGATGAGGCAGGGAGGTGCTCTTCTTAGCATTCATCCACCCCCACCCCCAGGGCTGCGTGCTGTTTTTGCAGGTCTCTGGGAGCAAGCCAGTCTCATACCAGGCCAAACCTATACAGCTGTAATTAATAAAGTTGTGGCCTTGTTCTCTCCATTTATTTATTTATTGGATTTATATCCCACCTTTCTCCCAAAATGGGATTCAAGATGGCTATGTTGTGGTTGCACATTTATCTTCCTACATGGATTCAAGGTGGCTTATGTTGTGGCTGTGTGTCTATCTCCCTGCATACCAGACTCACTCTCAGGCTAGGCTGGCAATCTGCCTGTTTATAGATGTTACAGAAAACATCTCTGTAGCTTCTCTTTCTCCACTCTCTACACACTGTGTTCCATAGTATGAACCCCTTATGTGCTTTCCTCCCATACTGGGGGAAAAAAAGCCTAATGTTATAATGATCCTGGATCATTATGGATATCCTCTTTGCTACATTTTGCCATACATACCATATATCCCTGCCTCTTCTCATCCTTTTGCAAATTGGTACAGAAGACGTGTAGTGGTCGACTAGGAGCTTGTCTGCACTGGCCAGAATACTCACATCTTCCAAGAGCAAGAACAAGGAGCCCAGCTGTGGCAATGTGCATGACCCAGCCAGGAAATGACAGCACCAGGCACTGCACTGTGGTAATGGAACTCACCATTTTCTCTGGAAAAACAGCAGCAAATGATGGTTTTTTTAACCACATGTCCACTCCATTTTAAGGAGTATTTGCCCTGGATTCTCATCAGAACTGCCTGAACATCATCTGGACAGTTCAGACTAGGATTGTGGCAAAAACTCTGTATTATCTGGGCTGCTGAGTGAAGAAACAGGGGAAGCCCGCTTCATTTGGCTCATGTAGACAAGGCCAAGGAATCTGGGAGACCAGAGTTTGAAACCCAATAGGTGACTTTGGACAAGTCGCACTGTCTAAGCTTTAGAGGAAGGCAGTGGCAAAAAAAGGGAAACTGTAGGATATAGTCAGATTGCCGGCTGGCCAGAAAATCCTATGATAAGATCACTAAATTGGCTTGAAGGCACTTAACAGGAAAGAAAACAGAAAACATAATTATTGTGGGTAGGTTCTTGAATAATTTGGTGTTAAAAGAGCTGACAAGCTAAGTAAGTGCTTACTTGCATACTATGGTAAATTCCCAGTTGTTAAAGGTGTATCTACCATGCAACAATCCATTATATTTCAGAAACCTGAGTCCAGACCTAATTCCCTTGTGAATGGGCAGCATCAGCTTCTCACAATATTTAATATATATTATTTAAAACGTTTAAGTCTGTCACCAATAACTGTGTTTGAGTTTAAACAAAGCTAAGTAGGGCATGGTTTTCACATGCAGATATTTTCAAAGAAGCTAATTTTCATCCACCTTGCAAACTGAAGTACTTCAGTATCATTGAACTACTTCAGCAACTGTTGTCCGAATTGTCCCTGAGATTGTTATATTAAAGTTGCCAGTGACTTAAGATTTACGAAGTAAAGTCACATTTATCAATAGCTTCTCTTGTTAGATATTCAAAGTTCAAGAGCTTGTTTGTTTTAGTTAAGTTCTCTGAAGTGCTTCCAAAGGCATTGCCTATATCAGCTAATAGAGAAAGTCTGTTAATCACTGCTGCCTGGTAAAACAACTTACCTGATACTCAGGAAAAATATAGTGGTGGCCAGGCCATGCTGTCTATCAGTTCTAGTTTCAGAATGGGGGAAGTATAGCTTTATAAATTATTCAAGTTTTTGCAAAGTATAATGCTGATGGGCAGCTGTTCACTAGTTCAGGTAGGGATAAAATACTAGAGAAGATGTAGGGATTAATAGTTTGTGCTAGGTTGTTTCTACAAAATATATTTATGTATTGTTGCTGCTGCTGCTGTTGTATTAATAGTGTTTATTTTACCCCACCTTTTCCTCAATGTAATTTCCAAAGTTTTAAAAAGATGGAGGTAAAATAAATATAGACCAAACATTAAAAAGTTGTTTTTAATATAATTGAACTATTTCTAGTAGTAGACTTGTATCTACGAAAGCTTACACTACCAACTTCTTACTCTCAGTTAATCTCAAAGGTGCTACAAGATCCCTTTGCATACTGATCCAAACTAACATGGCTATGTCTTTGAATTCTATTCCTAGAATTCTATTTTTTAAATATTATATCCATTAATGGCCAAGGAAAAAGAATAGGACAGCACATTATTATTTTTTTTTAAAAAACACAGTCGCTTCTAAATAGCCTGTATGAAAAGGGTTAATTAGAAGAAGAAAAAGTACATTCTGACTCTCTAAAGAAGAAATTCCAGAGGCTGGGAGCAGCCACAAAGAAGACCCTTGCCCATGTTCCCACCAAATGTATCTGTACAAGTGGCACGTACAGGCTGAGCATCCGTTATCCAGAATTCTGGAATCCAAAATACTCCAAAATCCAAAATCGTCCATATGGATGGCCTTTGCTTTCTGATGTTTCAATGTACACAAACTTTGTTTCATGCTCAAAATTATTCAAAACATTCTGTATAAAATTACCTTCAGGCTATGTGTATAAGGTGAATATGAAACATAAATGGATTTTGTATTTAGACCTGGGTCCCATTTCCAAATACATGCAAGTATTCCAAAATCCAGGGGGAAAAAATGAAACATGGAGCAATTCTGGTACCAAACATTTGGGATAAGGGATACTAATTAGCTAACACACATTGGAAACTGCTTAATGCAGTGTAGATGTGTAAATTGCTATTGCTTAAAACAATTTGTAAGCCGCTCTGATAGTCTTGTGATAAATAAATAAATATACTCAACCTTTATTTCTTTTCTTTATCTCACACAGTGATGATTCACACAGGGCATGTGGTTTGGGCCTCCCCTGCTTACAAGTTCATATGAACAACACAGTGTGCAACTTGGGTAATCACACATGAGTAAAGTCTGGACCTGGGGCTGTTTTTGCAGCTCTTAACTCCTCCTCCCAACTGTACCAGACGACTCTTTTTTTTTTCCCTGGCAAAAAAGATGTATTGCCTTTCCTTCTAAATAGGTTGCAGATGCCCCATGCTGCATTATTTAACATTAAAATTACGTGTTTTTTTTTCCAGAACCAGAAGTGGGCTTCTCTCTAGTCCCACTTTCCCCCCCTATTTTGGGTATTACTGGCATTCTTTGCAGCCCCCAGGGGGTCCCAGGGCAAAAAAAAAAATAAAAAATGGCTTTGAGACCTGCTGAAGTTCCCCACTACTGTCATAGATGGACCTGGCAACCAATTGTGGCAACACCTTTTAAGCATGTGGGGTTATATGAACTGCCACCAAATTTATCTGTAATTTCCTAGTTCTTTTCTTCTGTCATCTTCATTACCTTTTACCTGGAGTTTCAGGCACAGAGGACTTTTTCAAATGGTTGAAAAAACCCACGAGGAGGTCAGGAGAAGAATGGGGCTGTCGCGCTTACACAGGCCCGTTTCAGAAAACACAGCCCTCCTCCGTCCTCCTCCTGAACTCCTCCTGACCTCCCTCTGTGCTGCTTGTGCCACTTTTTATTCATGGAAGTTTTCCGTCAGTAAAAAGTGGTGTGACCAGCATGGGGAAAGGTTGGGAGGAGGACTGTGTCATCTGAAACGGGCTGTGTAAGCACGACAGCCTCGTTCTTTTCCTGACCTCATCGTGGGTTTTTTCAACCATTTGAAAAAGTCCAGAGACAAACATGTGTTAAATGATCTGATCCCAACTAGTGGGAATATTTCATACCTCCCACTCTCTCCGTTCACTGGTATTCATTACTTATGTTCCTAGGCCTAAGTAGCATAGAACTATTGAATCAGTGGAACTTAAGTGTTGATTTATCAAGTTCCCATTGACCAATGTCTACTTTAATTGGGATTAGGAGTTGAGTTGAGTGGCCCTCCTCTCAGCTGGACATGGGGACCTTAAAATTAATTAATACCACTGGGAAAGTGACAAGTCTGAAATCCTGGCTTTGTTTAGGGCCAGGTTACTGGACACTTTTATAAAAAATCTCTAGATAAAAGCCTGGTAATTTCCAGGAGGACATTTACACCATGACAACATAAAAAGTGACCTTGTCTGGGGCTCATTTGTTCTAAGGCATTGGTATTAGTATAGGTAATTGTAATAAGACATTGGCAAATTTATTCAAAGGTATTTTCCAGTTCTTGTAATCTATGTAGCGTAAGTGTACAAAACAGCACATCTCTCATCCTTTTCAGTGGATATTTTTGTAGCTGATTCTTCTCATGCACATCATGAGTAATTTTGATTGAAGTCAACACAGATGAACCTTGAGGTGAAGGTACTTGGGCTCCTACAAGGATTTTATTATCAGAAGATTTTAGCTCTGATGAACAGCTTATAAAAATCTTCGCTATTTCCTTTTTTATAGTGACAATAGTGGTATTTGGAGCTGCTTGAAAAAATCAAAGAACTTCCATAAAGGTCTGATAGTAAAGTACTCCATCAGAGATTATGCTGATCCAAACAGAGAGAGGGAGAAGGAAAGTGGTTTAGCCATGGGATAGACACACATACCAATACAGCTGCAAAATCGCTTTGAATGGCAAGAACTATGAGCCTAAGGAGTTAACCTGAGTCCTTACATCTAGAGTTAGATAATTTGGCATCAATTCCTGGATGAGATCAGTTATTGGAAACCTGATATGCATATAGTTTTCTTTTTATGTGATTCAAATACTGCATGCAAGACACAGGAAGGAGTTACAAGACAATAAATTAGCCCTATAGCTAATCTAAATGCCATTTCTAAAAAAGGAAGTATGACGAATCTTATAAATAGTTAGACATTACTTAGCTTCAAACTACTTTGGTCAAGTGTACTCAGTGCCAAAAAGTCACCATTTTACACATTAGCTAGGAGATTAATCAGGAATGACCAAAAAATAAAAAATAAAAATCCCTCCTTTCATCACAGGGAACCAGTTTGATACTTTAAAATGCATTTTGTAGGGGAAACAGCATTTGTCCCAGACATTTTATCACCTCCGCCAACCCAAACTGCTCTGCACAGTTTGTGGGATAAATTTTCTCTGGACCCTCCCATCTCTGGCAACAGTTGCTTACTGGCCTCAGGGGCTCCTATGTGCCCAGATGTAGGTGTGTGGTTGTTGAGTAGCATCATTTCACATGCTTGATACCACTATTTACTTAGCACCTCTATACTCGTACAGGGTTCTTTCTACAGCCTTTTAAATTCCTCTAATAATGGTGACCAGTCCTCATTCAGTAGTACTCTGTGGCAAAAGCTTACAGTCTAAAAGTGTACTACTGTGAGAATCACCACTGCTTAGATTATGAACACGCAGGGTACAAAATTTGAATTACAAACATGGAAATGCGTAACACTCTCTTTTGTATCACATAAAATGAGGGAGAACCAGGGGAGCTAGGCAGGGAGCAGCCGCAGGAAATGAGATGAGAGGTGTTTGGACCCTATAGCCTACCCTATGCCTCCTCAGCTAGGTCATGCGTCCTTGGGTATGGCAGAAGGTATGGAATGACAGGTATGTCCCGTCAGTAGTGTTGAAGGAAGATTCAGCTACAAGTCTACCAGCCTTTGTACATGAAATTAGAAGACAAACCCACCCAGCCCTGTCTGTGCTTCAGAAAGCAAAATGCTTTGGGCCATCTCTGCATATAGCTATATGCTGGGGGAAGTGTAATGTAAAATCAACCTTAAAGAAAGGGCCCTCATAGGTACACTTACAGTATTGATTGGGAAATGTTTTCTTGGGGCGGGGTTGGAGATTTTTTTTGTCAGGCATCCTTGTGAAATAGTCAATTTATTGGACTATGAGGTATGATGGCTCAACTCGTTCTGCATTGCCCAAGGTCTGTGCTTTACGACTTTCAAGTTACCCATTGAAAACTATTATCATCAATCATCATCATCATCCTGTTTTCCCCAGTTTGGGACTCACAACAGATTTTTTAAAAATTACAATATGCAAAAGTTTTTTTAAAAAACTGATCTATCAAAAAAATAAAGACAGTTAGTTAAAAACATAAAGCATAAAAAACACAACAGCAAAACAAAAATAACAAATATAGAAAAATATTGCACAAAGCCCATCCTGCCTAAACAAACAGTTCTCAAAGGCTATAACAGACAGGTCTTCATATTTTTGTGGAAAGAGAACAAGGAGGGTGACAATTTAACATCTTTGGGAAGGAAGTTTCAGAGCCTGTGGCAGCCACTGAGAAGGCCCTCTTCCATGTTCTCACCAGATGTATCTGTGAGGGTGATGAGACTTAGGACTTTTTCAGACGAACCTAAAATCCAGAAGAAGCCTTCGGGAGAGGAACGCAGCTGCTCCGTGGCAGGGGGCAGTTTCTGACAATGCCATCCCTATCCCGTTACCCTCCATGTTCCTTCCATGTCTCATGGAAGGAAACGGTGTCACTTTTTATTCATGAAGAACTTCCGTGAATAAAAAGTGGCACCATTTCCGCGGAGCAGCCGTGTTCCTCTCCCAACTGCTTCTTCCGGATTTTAGGTTCGTCTGAAAAAGTCCAGAGAGAAGGACCTCCCCAGAAGATCTAAAAACATGGGCAGGTTCATAAGAGACAATATGATCCTTCAAATAAACTGGACTTGGGCTGTATAGGGCTTTATTGGTAAAAAAAAAAAATATGGCACTTTGAATTGTTCCTGGCAGCCCGAGAAGCTGTTGCAACCAGGGAGTTGTATGTTCCCTGTAGCCAGCCCCTGTTAGCAATCTCTAATCCTGCTTTATGTATGACATGTTCAGCGTACATATTAAACAGATAAAATGCAACCTTGCCTGATCCCCGTGCCAATTGAAAACCATTTCTCTGTACTCTGTCCTAACAGTAGCCTTTTGTCCTGAGTACAGGTTATATAATAGGACAATCAAATGTTATGGTACACCCATTTCTTTAAGAGAAAACCATAGTTTTTTATGATTTATACAGTCCAAGACTTTGCTATAATCTATAAAGCACAGGCTGATTTTCTTCTTTGGTGCACTCCATTATCCAACATATGTTTGCAATATGATCCCTAGTGCCTCTTCCTTTCCTGAACCCAGCTTGGACATCTGGCATTTCTTGTTCCATATAGGGTAAAAGTCTTTGTTGTAGAATTCTGAGCATCCCTTTCCTTGCAGGTGGACTTAATGTAATGATCTTGTGCTTACTGCTGTCCTCAATCCCTACCGTCCTCTTTCTTGGGGATTGGAATATATATCGAACATTTCCAATCTATGGGTCATTCTTCCCCCCCTCCATATTTGTTGACAGATTTTAGTTATAACTAGATTAGATACTGTTTGTGTAGATTGAAGCAGTTCTATTTGTATGCCATCTTTTCCTGATAATTTATTTCTCCCAAGTGCTCTGAGTGCTGCTTCCACTTCACTTTCTAAAATTGGAGGTTCATCTTCAAATGGTTCTTCCTTGAATGGATCTGTCATCCTTTTATCTCTTTTATATAATTCTTTAGTATATTATAGCCATCATCTTTTTATTTCTACTTGGTAATGTAATATGTTCCCCTGCTGTTCAAAGAACATCCCCACTCTTGGTTTAAATTTCCCTTTGATTTCTTGGATCTTGTGGAAGAGGTCTCTTGTTCTTCCTTTTTCGTTGCCATCTTCTATTGTAGTAGTTCTTCTTGTCCCTGTGCACAAGTTGCTGAACAGTTGCATGCAGAGTTCTGATTCTATTTCTGTCTCTTTTTACTTTTGCTTCTCATCTGTCTTTAATGGCTTGAAGAGTTTCATCTGTCATCAATTGAGGCTTCTCTTTCTTTTTGGCTGCAGATAGTATCTTTTTACATTTTACCCTGACAATGCCCCTGGCTATAGTCCAGAATTCTTCTGTCTCTGGTCAGTAGGCTTAATAATGCAAATCTATTTATAACATTATTTTAAAATTCTATGGGGATGTTCATCAGGTTGTATTTCAGCATGATGGTTGCTTTAGTGTTCTTCTTTAGCTTTACTCTAATTTTTGATATCAGCAGTTCATGGTGTGTGCCACAATCTGCTCCTGATCTTGCTTTTGCAGGAAGAATGATGCTTCTTCATCTTATGCTTCCAATTATATGATCTATTCAATTTCTATATTGGCCATCAGATGATGTCCATATATACAGTTGCATCTTGGATTACTTGAAGAATGTGTTTGTGAAGAAAAAACTATTGACCTTGCAAAATTCAACCAGTTACTCTTCTGCTTCAGTTTTGATCCTAGGCCAAATTTTCCTACAGTGTTTCATTCTGCTCTGTTTCCTACTTTTGCACTCCAATTACCTATTATTAACAATAAGCCCTGTTTTGGTGTGTGATCAATTTCCTCCTGGACTTCAGCATATCATCTTTCCATTTCTTTTTCTCCTGCCTCTGTAGTTGGAGCTTAAACTTGTGTTATTATTATATTGATGTCTTACTGGAATGATTCATTTAAACTTTGTTTATATCCTGTGAGTGTTTTACTACATATCTCCTCACTCTTATGCCATTTCTTCTTAGATCTTCATTTCCTGAGTAAAACTCTGTGTAATTATCTGATTAAAAATGTCTCACTGTGCAATATTCACACAAAGTATTGCAATGTTTATACATTCCATTTCTTGTTTTACTATGTCTAGCTTCCCCAGATTCATGTTTCTCACATTCCATATTCTTATAGTATGTGTTGTGCAGCTTTGGACTTTCCTTTCACCTCTGAGCATGTCAACAGCTGAACATCCTTTTGCCTTGAATCCAGTTGTGTCATTAGTCATAGAGCTACTCATAGTTGTCATCTACTGTATCCTAGTAGCTCATTGACTGCATCCTGACCTGGGAGTTTCATCTTCTGGCACTATCTCTTCTTTAATTTTGGATTGTCTCACCATAAGGTTTTTGGAGTAAAAGACATTAAAGGGGGGTTTACTATGCCTCCATCTGTGCAGCACTAACACGTGTTAGCTATGGTGCCATTACCATTGTCTCTGAGAGATCCTCTGTCAGTGTCATCCCCCCGCAACTACTGTTTTTGCCCAGTAGCTGATCGGCACATTTAGGACTTTATCAGATGTGGCAAAAACTGTATCATAAGGATGCAACGATAACACAAAAGGGTGAAGTGATTACCCTCAGCTGTCCTCCCTGAGCTGTAATCATTTTTTTTTTAAAAAAAACCTATTGTATGTTTTAATATTTTCTAATTTATATATTTTTAATTTACTGTATGTTTTTAATCTTTTATAGTTTAATATTGTTTTAAGGGGGGGTGGGCTAGGGTACTGGGACTATGGAGTTTTTATATTGTAAGCCACCCCGATTGCGTTGCAGAGGGGCGGGATAGAAATAAAATTTTATTATTATTATTATTATTAACAATGTTGTTCAGCTGTTCAAGAGTTGTTGCATGGGTATGAATGAGGCATCACTTTTTATTAACGGTTTAGCCATCAATTTTTTAATTATTGTATGTTTTTAATCTTTTCTAGTTTGATATTATTTTAAGGGGTGGGTGGGTTAGGGTATTGAGGTAATTATGGAGTTTTTATACTGTAAGCCACCCCGATTGTGTTGCAGAGGGGCAGGACAGAAATATTATTATTATTATTATTATTACTCATCTGCGACAGTGCTCTGACCTGGGAACGGCTGAATGATGAGGGTATCTGATAATTTCATCCTTTGTGTTATTGTCACATCCCAAATGAAGTGGGTTTTTTGCACAATTTACCTCATCTGATAAAGTCCATAGTCTGGCTGCTCAGAGAAATCCTGTCTGTTATGGGAAACCCTACGAACAGCACTGCTGCTGTCAGCATAGCTTCTTGCCTCACAGGAGCACATAAGTTGGTGCCATTGGTGGGTTGTGATTCTACCCTTTGCAATATACAACCCTTGAGAACCGAATGTGGAGGATGCATATGAAGGCCTCTCTTTTATTCCTCTTTTCACATCCATGCCAGTTGGATCTTTATATAACACAAAACATGTCTTTCTTTGCCTTGTTTACATCCACAGTGGTATTTGCTGTGTTAGCATTATTAGCAGGTGTGTTTTGAGTTTTCTCAGATTTAGTCTTCCATAGGTCACAATTCCATCTCTAAATAACGTGTCTAAAATTACAGGTATCTGGAAAGATATATATGATTTCAACGCTTTCCTTTCAGGTGTATTTTCACCCAATTTATTTGTCAAAAAAGTGCATGTACAATTTAAGACATTAGATGACTTTCTAATTATTTGGAAGTAGGAAGCATAAAACTTTTTTTCCCCAGAAACCAAAATGAGTCTATCGTTTTAGGTTTTGTATGAATAAATGTATTTCTTTTAACACTTTTGTTGTTTTAAAAAGCGATTGTTTTATTTGAGGTGTGAGAAGATGTGCTAACCTTGTCATCGAGAGTGCAGCAGAGCAGAAATGATAACTGTATATACATTTTTTAAACAAAAATAGAGTGTGATTGTGTCTGAGGATTGAGTGAGAGAGAGAGAGAGAGAGGGAGGAGGGATGGAGAGAGGAAGAGAGACAACTTATTTAAATCCTGAATACAGTCAGACCTCATATGCATTGTTAAAAAAAAGCCCTAAAGAATTGCATATGGATTAGGGGGATGAATATTCTATTATTTCAGGCTGTTCTGCTGATCTTCTTATTGTGACTTTGCGCTTCAGAAATCTGCTAGGAATTTGGCTTTGCTGTACTAGACAGTAATTTTAAATGTGTATCAAGCACTTGATAGTGTATGATTTGCGTGCTGTTGCATTCCCATTCCCTAAATTTTCCACCAATTTATTACTTTTTTCATACTGTTTTAATATTTCAGGATGATGAATATATACAGCATCATTAAAGGTAAATAAAAAATGCATGAAATTAAAAAATGGAATATTAGATGTTTCTTTTCTGTAATCCCTAGGTCCAATAGAAATGAAATGTCTCTGTTCTGTCAAGTAATCCCTAAACATGATTATGGACGTTGTAGTTTCCACATAGCCCACGTAATATTTGTATCGCATAAGCCTATTTATGTAAGGTTTGAGTAAAAGTTGTTATTAGAAGACCTATAAACCCATTTTACAATTCAGAAAGATATGCTTGCCTCTTAATCTCTCGACTTTTATTCTTTTCCTGGAGCTGACAGCAATGTGTCTTTAATTAATTTTTGAAAATGTTTTTACATCTTCTTTTGGGTACTTTCAAGATGAATGGGCTATCCAATTTGAAATGTCTTTTTTAAGAGACAGGATTCAGCCCAGAGGAGATCATTCAACTTGCATTACTTCTCCTTCAGTTTCAGCTGATGGGACACACAGTTCTTTTGTGGGTTTTTTTTTTTACAGTTTTAATCTGAAGTGTGGTATTGGAGCAACATGAAACCACACCCGTTCTAATTTTAATTTTAGAATTAAATTGGTGTGTGTGTGTGCACGCGCGCATGTGCGTGTTTGTGCATGCAGTGTGTATGTATATAAATTTTAATATTACAAAGTTCCATTACACTTTTGGTGCTACTTCATTTGAATATAGGGCAAAACATTTTAAACATGATATTTAGAAATAATAGAAGGTGGAAGTGTAAAGAGGAGCACCCGCAGTAACGGTCTAAAAGGTTTAAGAACAAATCAAATGTTGCTTCAGCATTAACACTTTTCTCTAGAATTGTCTTTTATAATTAGTCAGTTTTTGAGGGAGATCCAGAAAATACTGTTACCTTTGCTGTAATTTTTAATGTTAGCTTTCCTTGGTGTCCCCTTCTGCCTGAATCTTATTTGCTATATCTGACTCCTTGGATAGCTTCTTTCATTTTTTGCAATTACACGTCAACCCCTGTTTCCGTGGGGGATATGTTCCAAGACTCCCCATGGGTACCTGAAACCATGGATAATAGGGAACCTTATTATTTTCAATAAGAGAAACACTGGAAGCTGACCATAGAATCACATTGGAAGACCTAGAAATGCCTAGAGAGAACACACTTTTTCAGATCTGGATAAGTGAAAATGTGGCTATAGAATCAGTGGATATGGGGGTTGACCTATATTTACTTTTGTTTTTTTAGAAAATAAATAGCAAAATATTGTTGTTTTGCTATTGACATTATAAGAAAAATAAGAGAGAAATTAATGATTAAAGACTTCTCTCCTTCCTCTCATTCTCATCCCATGGGAACAGAAACTGACATGGGGTAATAAAGAGATGTTATTCATCACTAATTCCCCACCTTTACTCATAATTAACCTGCACAGAAGAAATTGCTATTTCTGCGGACTTTTGTGGAATCGGACTAATGAATAAACTTCTTTAAGTTACTCAGTATGGAGAAAAGGACTGATGAAGTAGCATTATACATTACTGATGTGTACACCTGTGAGCATATCCATGATTTAAATCCTGGGAGCCAGGTTGAGAGCATCTGGGTAAAAATCAAGGGGGAGAGAAACAGCAAGGGTCTACTACAGACCTCCAAGCAAAACCAAGGACTTGGATGATGCCTTCCTGGAGCAGATGACCACACATTCAGAAAGGAGAGATATAGTAGTAATGGGGGAATTCAACTATCATGATATTTGCTGGAAGTTCAACTCGGCCAAGAATTTAAGGTCCAACAAATTCCTCACTTGCCTTGCAGACAATTTCATTGTCCAGAAGGTGGAAGAAGCAATAAGGAGTTCAGCTATTTTAGATCTGATCCTAACCAATGGGGATTACCTGGTTAATGGAGTGGAAGTGGCAGGATACTTAGAGGGGAGTAATCATGTTCTCCTGGAGTTTGTTATACAGAGGAAAGGAGAAGCCAAGCATAGTCAGACATGCATTCTAAACTTTAAGAAAGCTGATTTCAGAAAACTTAGGGAATTACTGGGGTTGATCCCATGGTCAGGAATACTAAAAGAGAAGGGAGTTCATTAGGGATGGGGGCTTCTTAAAAGTGAGATATTGAAGGCACAACTTCAAACAGTTCCATTGAGGAGGAAACATGGCAGGTGTCTAAAGAAACCAGGATGGATGTTGAATGAACTCTCATCTGAGCTAAAACTTAAAAAGGTCATATAAAAGAAATGGAAAAAGGGAGAAATCACCAAAGAAGAATTCCAAATAGCCAGCTCATGTAGGGAGAAAGTCAGAAAAGCTAAAGCACAAATGGAGCTCAGGCTTGCTAGAGATGTTAAAAACAATAAAAGTTTTTTTTTTTATGTCCATAGCAAAAGGAAGAACAAGGAGATGGTAGAGCTGCTGCGTGAAGAATATGGAGAAAGGCTAACAGGGGGCAGAGAGAAGGCAGAACTACTTAACACCTTCTTTACTTCAGTCTTCTCCCAAAGGGAGAACAGTGCTCAACTTGGGGAAAATGGAGCAGATGATGCAGTAGGGGAAATACAGCACAGAATTGGTAAAGAGGTATCATAGAATCATAGAATTGCAGAGTTGGAAGAGACCACGAGGGCCATCCAGTCCAACCCCCTGCCACGCAGGAAATCACGATCAAAGCATCCCTGACAGATGGCCATCCAGCCTCTGTTTGAAGACCTCCAAGGAAGGAGACCCCACCACGCTCTGAGGGAGTGTGTTCCACTGCTGAACAGCTCTTACTGTCAAAAAGTTCCTCCTAATGTTGAGGTGGAATCTCTGTTCCTGGAGCTTGCATCCATTGCTCCGTGTTCCAGTCTCTGGAGCAGCAGAAAACAAGTCTGCTCCATCCTCAACGTGACACTCCTTCAAATACTTAAACAGGGCTATCGTATTGCCTCTTAACCATCTTATTCCAGGCTAAACATACCCAGGTAGTTCAGGAATACCTGGCCAGTATAAATGAGTTCAAGTCTCTAGGGACAGATGAAATTCATCCCAAGGGTATTAAAAGAACTGGCAGAAGTAATCTCAGAACCACTGTCAATCATCTTTGAGAATTCCTGGAGAACAGGAGAGGTCCCAACAGACTGGAGGAGGGCAAATGTTGTCCCCATCTTTAAAAAGGGGGAAAAAGAAGATCCAAATAATTACTGCCCAGTCAGCCTGACATCAATACTAGGAAAGATTCTAGAGTAGATCATTAAACAGATAGTCTGTAAGCACTTAGAAAGGAAAGCTGTGATCACTAAAACTCAACATGGATTTCTCAAAAACAAGTCATGATAGACTAATCTTATATCTTTTTTTTATAACGTTACAAACTTGATAGATGAAGGGAATGCTGTGGATGTAGTGTATCTTGATTTCAGTAAGGCTTTTGACAAGGTTCCCCATGATTTTCTTGCAAAAATGTTAGTAACCTGTGGGCTAGACAATGCAACTGTTAGGTGGATTTGTAATTGGTTGACTGAAAGAACCCAAAGGGTAGTCACCAATGGTTCCTCTTCATCTTGGAGAGAAGTGACTAGTGGGTGACACAGGGTTCTGTCCTGGGCCCAGTGCTGTTCAACATCTTTATCAATTACTTGGATGAGGGAATAGAGGATATGCTTATCAAGTTTGCAGATGGCACCAAATTAGGAGGGGTAGCTAATACCTCAGAGGACAAGGTCAGATTCCAAAATGACCTGAACAGTTAGAAAGCTGGGCCAATACTAACAAAATGAATTTCAACAGGGAGAAATGTAGGATACGACACTTAGGCAGTAAAAATGAAATGCACAGATATAGGATGGGTGACACCTGGCTTGATGGCAGTACATGCGAAAGGGATCTACGAGTTTTAGTGGACCACAAACTGAACATGAGTCAGCAGTGTGATGTGGCAGCTAAAAAACCCAATGTGATTCTAGGCTGCATTAATAGGAGTATAGTATCTAGATCAAGGGAAGTAATAGTGCCACTCTATTCTGCTTTGGCCAGACCTCACAATGGATTTTCCTGGTGGAGCGCATAGGGCATGGCTTCCAGACTTCCCGCCATCCTGATCACCCTCCTCTGGACATGTTCCAGCTTCTCAATATCCTTCCTGAATTGCACAGGCTCGAATGAGGAGAGGATTAGGGATCTGGGCATGTTTAGTCTGGAGAAGAGAAGGGTGAGAGGTGACATGATAGTCATGTTTAAATATTTGAAGGGATGTCATATTGAGGATGGGGCAAACTTGTTTTCTGCTGCTCCAGAGACTAGGACACAGTGCAATAGGTTCAAACTATAGGAAAAGAGATTCCAATAAATATTAGGAAGAACTTCCTGACAGTAAGAGCTGTTCAGCGGTGAAATGCACTGCCTCAGAGTGTGGTGGAGTCTCCTTCTTTGGAGGTTTTTAAATGGAGGCTGGATGGCCATCTGTCGGGCATGCTTTGATTATGTATTCCTGCATGGCAGGGGTTTGGACTGGATGGCCCTTGTGGTCTCTTCCAACTCTATGATTCTATGGATAATATTGTTATGTCAAGCATTGTAGGGAGACATCTTTTAAAGATAAACTCAATTTCTGTCAATGGAAGAGAAGAAAAGAAATTGTAATATCAGAATTTAGGATCACAAGCTGAATAAGTATGAATAGTAAATACAGCATCAATGCCAGTTTTACTTTAGGCTGCTTAATCAAATCAAAGATACAAAAGTTAAAGAACAATACTAAATAATAGGAGGAGAATATTTGGTAAAATGTTAGGATAAAGCTTCCGAACTATACAAGTGGTTTTGCATTTATACAAATGGGCAATGAAATTATTGAATCTTCCTTTGAAGTCCCCCCCCCCAATAACAGACCACCAAAACAATAATCTCTGGATGATAATGGTCATGGTGCCAAATCATTTTATGAATGTAATGTGTAAAGTGCTGCAGGTGTTTAATCTTGTTCTTCCTTGTTATACAGTATGCCTGTGAGTTATACAATAAATGAATAGATATATAATGTTGAAAGAAATCACATTACAGATGTAGAAAATCTGTGGCAAAAGTCTTCCGTAAAGTCCAATGCTCTGTTCTTTTGTCAGGTACAACATATGCCAGGTGCTATGTAGTCTGCCTTGCACTGCAAGTTTTGATGAGATAATGCATAAATTAGACTCCTCCTATATAAATGTGATACATGCAAATCAGTTTTCATATACTGCCCTATCTCTAAAATAAAACAAAGTGCCCCTATTCCTTTCCAGAAAATTTACATTTATTCATATTTATGGATATTAAAAAAAAAAAGTCAAAGCCCATCTGGCCAATATATCAGTTGTGTGATCTGTATAGCGGCTTGATCCCGGCTGTCCAGGATTTTAGGCACATGTTTTTCTTCCTTCAACTACTTGAGTTATTTAGCTGGAAACCTGTACTTCTACGCATACAAAATTTGTTTCCTAAGCTTAAGGCTCCTCATTGTTGAATGTGAAAACATTACATTGATGATGATACAGATCCTTAAAATGTTAAATATCTTAAGCAATTTTGCTCTAAATAAATGCAGAATTTCCAACCCATGCAGAATTTCTTTTCCCACTTAAAGCCATGACAGTATTTCATGACATAATGTTTGAAGTGAAGGACATACAGTGGAAACAGGAATGAGGGTAAGAGCAAATACTGACATAAAGTATGGTTTTCAGGTATCACAATACTTTAATTAGTCTTTGAGTCAATCAAAGTGGGTTATCATGAATTACTAATTGAGCCTATTTTGCAGGTTCAGTTCTAGGAAGGAAGGAAGGAAGGAAAGAAAGAAAGAAAAGTGAAATTGGAAAAATAAGTGAATGGGCCTAAATCCAATTGTTAGTCCCAGCTACAGCAAAATTAACTCTGTGAATGAGATCTACATAAATGTTGATTTAGCATTCACTAATTGATTCAATGGGTCTAGTATAGTTCAGACTAGCCATAGTGTTATACTGTAGGAGAAGTGAACAGACTAAGGACAAGACTGTGTTTCACGGGGGGTGGGGGAGGGTTACATTTCTAAATACCCAAAGGTTGTTATAATACAAAATAGAAAAGCATTTTATAATACCAAAGCAAGCTGAGGAAGCTATGAGCACAGTTTGAGATCTACCTAGGATCAAGTGAATGGGACAGCTGTGGAAGCTTTGGGCTAGGTTACTGAAACTGCAGTCAAGAAAGAAAAAATAATACGTTATACATATATATAGGAGGACGATGGTGTGGTACTGTTAAGCAAAGCTATTAATACTATGAGTAGCTAAAGTATTTGGAGCACCCTTCTTCATGAGCTAAACCTCTACAAATGCAACCGGTACCATCTTGCTTCTGAAATGACAGTATGTCATTGAAGGGACTTTCAATAGCAGTTTGTGGGTGCATCCAGACAGACTGAAAAGACCAGAAATTCCTAGGTCTTGTTCCTGTTCTTCCTGGTTTTATTTGTTGATTCATACATGTTTTGTTTATACCAGAATATCTTCTGTCAGTTCCCAGTGTGATCAGAATTTTTTTATACCAGCTTCCCAAAAACAGGAATAAAATCTGGGACTTTTCAATCAGTTTGTATGTGCCTTATGATACATGACTGGAGACAGTAGCTTAAATATAAAGAAAAGTCTGCTGTGTTTTTAATTTTCATACTTGTATCACTTTTCAGTGTGCCAGCTGTTTGATCATTTTTATTTCATTTTATTTTTTACAATAACTCTATTAATATATGCAACTTCATAGCTGTGCAAGGATTTGAATCCAGGTTCTTCCATGATCCTGTAGCTTCCACTACTTTTAGATTTCATATTTATTGGCCTGCATAACAGTATCCTAAATCTTCTCCCTGAGATGACTTTTTTGTCCATGTTGCAGCAATAGTCGAATAGAATTTGCATTGTTATATTTCATAGAAAATGCACTCAGTTTTTTCTGAAATGACTCCCCCTGGCTAGATGCTTCAGTTTATGAACACCAAGCGGCATAACCACTCACAGCTGAGTCCA
Organism: Gambelia wislizenii; assembly: GCA_030847615.1. Taxonomy (NCBI): domain Eukaryota; kingdom Metazoa; phylum Chordata; class Lepidosauria; order Squamata; family Crotaphytidae; genus Gambelia; species Gambelia wislizenii. The sequence continues at coordinate 47,581,565 of JAUMIR010000001.1, read as the reverse complement.
GGAACCACTCTTCCAGGAACATAAGATCAATACTTGTTATTGAGTCTATGTTTATAGGTGTGTTAAATGACCACAATTCTTGATGCTCATCTATGAATGGCATGTTTAAAACCTCACTCTGCACTGGCCAAAAGGGCGGGGGGAATACATACATGTAATATAATAAAAAACATTTCAGATTTTTAATCTAACTTTCAATTACTTGTTTTCAGTCCTCAGGGTAATAATGTCATGTTAGAAAAATCAGGTTTATTTGAAAGGAGGCAAATTATTGGTTAAGATGTTTAGTTGTTTTTTTTCCCCCTAACACATTACCTCTTGCAAACTGCTGCATATTGGTATTGTGTGAATGAGGGATGTACAACCTGAAATGTGGCCTTGGGCTGCTCCCTGAGAAATCACCAAAGCTGGTGGAATCTCACCTTGTTGTCCTGCTGTGGTTGAGGTGGAGGGGGGCAGGATATAGTTCTTTGGCTTTTGAAATGAGACAGAACTGAGATAGGTGAGTGTATGGACATGTGCGGAGGAAGAGTGTGTATGAATATGTATGTATGTAATAAACAAATATTAGAAAATTATGATAATATTGTCAGACAATCAATAATAATTAATATATAAAAATAGTCCAAACAGTTCAGTAGCAATAGGTGTGAAGGGCAACTGGGTATGAATCTGTAAACAAAGGAAGACCATAGATCTTTAAAAGCCTTTAATAAAACAAGGGGTTGCAGGCATGTTTACTCCTATTGTGTGAAGAAATTTATATCAATATGTTTGGCTTTGTCTGGTGGGAAGAGCTGAAATATTATAAAAGTGTTAACCTTGGTGCTAAAGAAGACAATAAGGTCAAAATGCATCTGGCCTTTGTTTTATTGAAGGCTTTTAAAGATCTGTGGCCATTAGTCTTCTTTTGGAAAAAGGTACAGTGGACCCTCAGTATCTGGTGGAGTTTGGTTCCAAGATGCCCTGTAGATACCAAAACCTGTAGATGCTCAAATCCCATTATATACAATGTAATGGTATATAAAGTAAAATGGTGTCTCTTATATAAAATGGCAAAATCAAGATTTGCTTTTTGGATATTTTTTTTTTAAATTGGAATATTTTTGAACCATGGATGCAGAATCCGTGGATACAGAGGGCCGACTGTATACATCTATCTCTCTGTGTATATGTGTCCCAGCAACCCTGTTAACACTAAATGTGGACCTCAGGGGTCTGTTTATAAATTCTCCTATTCTACACACATACTGCAATTTTTAAGAATGAAAAAGTGTGGGAAGGAAAAGGTTATTTCAGTATTATAATGCTTTCCTACCAAGTTCTTAAATGAGCTAATTCTTTAGAGTGCTTAAGAAATAGCACACTTAAATTCCCACAGTAATTAAGATGGAAGAATTAGATATGAAGATTACGCAATAGTTGCTCCTCATGATACATTCATTGCTTTCAGTTTTTATGGTAAGTAATATCATTGTTGCAAAGTTTCCAAATTGCTTTTAACACAAATCCACAGAAATGAAATCTTCTTCTAGTTATGAAAATGAAGTAATGTCTTGAGACACTAGTATATTACTTCAGATTTATGGAGATAATGAGCCAAAATCTACTTTCAGTTACATTGCTGTAAATACCAAGTGACTTAATTGAAATTGAACTGTGATGAAACTCTGGCAGATCGGAAGGTTTAAGGTCTAGATTTAAAGTGCTGCAAGTCAGAAGGGACTGATAGACATGGCACAGATTGCCTCCCTATTACAGTGCAGTGGCCAAAAAAATGGACTTAGGACTTTATCAGACGCAACCCTGTAAAACATTCTTTTGCCAGCATAAAAAAAAACAACACAATTTTTATGCCGGCGAAAGAACATTCCACCCCTAGCACTCACCTTGTAATCCTAGCAAAGGCTCCCAGCAATAAAGAGGAAGTGAGTGGAGCCTCATTCACTTCCTCGTTCATAATCTCACATGATTTCATTGTGTGGGAAATTCAAAATTAAAAACCAAAAAAAAGTTTTTAAAAGCACACACACACATTTTAAAGGTCCCTAGTAAACCAGGGAGGGTCATAAAAAGAATGAAACCTACCTGGATGTCCTGATCTGACCCAGAAGTGTTCACGCTGGACTGGCCATTGTTGGGGTAAGTATGAGATCTAAATGCCCCAATGTTTCACATGCTGACGATGCCAGCAAAAAAAGCAGCAGGGGGATCTATTGACAGCTTAAGCCATCAATTAAAAATAATGGGATATGGGCTGTTTTTAAGCACAAAAGGGTGATGTTGTCAGAGCCGCATGCCCTTTTGTGGTTATATGGCATCATTATGACACTGTATTTTGAGTGTCGGATAAAGTCCTTAGATTTGGGAAAACCTCTGTTCAAAATCTCTCCCAGAAAAGCAGTTCATTTGGTAGCTTTGGATAATTTGTTACCTTTCACTCTCACTAGGGATGGATGAATAAATCTATTTTTGATCCATGCTAGTTTGGGGTTGTTATGGCATATCCTTCATTCTGGACTGGCATGGGACATTGTTATATCCTGCAATACATTGGAATTATGTTTGGGGATCATAAAATACCCCAAATTAAAGCTCTCGGATTTTAAACAATATATATCTTTAAGGTTAGAGGAGAATGATAATGAACCAAGGCCGCAATCATGTTCCAGTTTAACACATGTTAAGACCTCCAGAAATCAATGAGGCTTAGGTATGCCTTACTGTCATAGGATTACACTACTGGTTCATTATCATTCCCTTCTTTCCTGTTAAACAGGTGCAATTAAAAACCCATCATTGCAGTGGTACAAACAGAAATTAGATTGCTAGGGGAACACTAATGATTGGTAGACCTACCCAGGTCTGCCCAGTTATCATTAATGAGACCTCAGTACTTCTTAAAGAGGGGTGGTATTGACAAAACATATGTTAGTCCATATATCTTTCTATCCCATGGAAGGAGTTTTGTAGGAATAACCACACCTTAGTCAAATGAGGTGTTCTCATGTTGCTTTAGGATAGCAGGAGCTTTATGCACAGTCCTATGAACAGCTGTATTTTTATAGCAGTTGATGGGATCTTGCTGATTGTTTTGAATAAGAATGTTTATGTTCTGCCTTGTCTGTCTTGTGAAATTAGTCACTGTGTATACTTATGTATCTTTGGAGAGGAAACAGATCTTCAGGGTTTTAGAGTTCATGCTAAGTCTTACATCCACAAGTTTTGAGTGCATGTGAAAACATCCACCCGTCCATACAAATGCATCAGTTGGAAGTGTTGCTGGTACTGTCTTAACCATATAGCTCAAATGGGGCCCATGGAGCCTCAGGTTTTTACCAGTATTTCCTTTTTCTTTACTTCTGGAATCTTACCAACAGTGCCTCTGTCATAATGGCCTGCCCAGCCATCATGGAGACTTCATCTACAAAAACTACAGCTCACAGCAGTGGAAAATTCCACTCCTTGTTGGGTATGGTAAGGGGGTGGGAACCGCATTTACTAAACATCACATCACCTGATTGGAGAGCCAATCAGAAGTTGGCAATGCAGAACCAATCAGAGATGACCACCAAAAGACTTAAAAGTTCTGACCTTCCTTTGTTCTGAGAGGCCACATGCTCTTGCAAAAGCCACATGGCTTAGCCATCTGCCTGGGGGAAGATGGAGAGAGCCACATGTTGGAATGAAATGGAGCAGCCAATAAGATGCAAACTGTGATAACAGAGGTTGGGGGGAGCCAATCTCTCTCAGGGGCCTGATTACACCAAAAAAGACCTTAAACGATATGAGAAACCTCAGGAGGAGGCTTCTATCCAAAAAGGACTCTGAATTCCATCTCCAGAGACTGAATGGGGCCAGCTAAGGTGAGCCCTGGCCCCAGCCATCTCAATTGGGACAGGGACTGATTGCATAACACCAGAATTGTAAGTTATCTGTTATTCTTAGCTTAGGGACCATCTAGCTAGTTGCATTAGTTTTTATGATTTACTTTGATTACTCTGACTGAATGTATCTGTAATCCTAAGCTAAAATCCTGGGGGCATATTCTCCCAAATTGCCTTAAGCCTGTGGAACTAAAATAAAGCTTTTCTGTTATTTCCTAACCTCCATGAATCACGAGCCTTCTTGGTCAGCTATCAGAACTTCTCTGGGATAGAGGAAAGTGTGTTACTGATCTTTTAACACAACCTGTCTGGCTTCTCGCTGTGCCAGACATGAAAGGGTTAAACTCAGCGAGTGGTGGCGGCGTTACCTTAGAAAGGGATTTGTAGACTAGGGGAACCCTTGAGAGTCTGTTTTCAGATTGTAAAAATAAGCCAGAAGCCTTCTCTTCCCACTTGAAGAGAGGCCCTAGCTTACCACAGCCTCAGAGAGCCTTCCGTTGATTTCTAGTCCTGATTTATTGCAGGCCCAACCTTTTGCTCCCCTCTTTGGAATTTTGACTTGAGAAACTAGCCACTGGAACTTGGGAGTAACAACCAAACAACCCTATGTTTGAAGGATTTGCCATGATATCCCCATGAGTTATGGCAGGCTCCCTTTTTGGCTTCTAGGGAAGCCCCTCCTCACTTTTAGAATTGTGTTTTTGTTTTCACTGGAAACTGGGTGCTGCAACAGAAACAACCAAAATCTTACCAAGCATACAAAGCATTCCCAATGACTTACAGCTGAATCTCCCTTTTTGCATCTATGCAATTCCTCTTTGGAATTCTGACTTCATGCTGGCCACTGGGAATTAGATGACAACTAAAAACACTTTGTCAGGTTTTGAGGTTTCTCAAAAAAATTGTCCTTGTGAAGTATAGCTGCCACAGACATTCAGTCATGTTCTTTTCTTCTATCTATATTGAAATGATATAGATGTGGTGTAAACATAGATAGATATCTGTATGTATGGAACAGATATGTATTGTATATTATTCACATGCAACACTTGTGTGACCTGCAAATGCACACATTCGGATCAATTTGGTGTGACTCACATGTTAATTTTTTCTTATTCTTCTAATCTCAAGCTATCCACATTTTGCATGATTTCATGAACAGCAATACATTTTATGAACCAACAATTGCATGAGGGGAAAAAAGACTATGTGAACTGCCTCTAAATTAGCTTAAATCCCAAACTACATTTTAACAATTATGTAGATCGGGCACCTCTCCATTTCTTTCATCCAATTAAAATACCCTCACTGCTGTAATTGAAGGAATTTTCCTCATAGTTGCTTCTTTCAGCACCTATCCCATTCAATGAAAAGTATGGTAATATTTGGTATGTCTAGTCATGGCTCTCAAAGACAGAAAATGAGTGTAGTTCTTAGGTGAATGCAGAGCACTCATTGGCAACCTCTATTGTTTGCTGATAATGAGCTTGAAGTGGGTGTACTCCTGTATCTGTCAGATCTTTCTAAAGAATTTAACAGGGGCTATTTATTTATTTATGGTCTTCCTATACTACCTATATCCAGAGCTAATATACATAAATATACTCTAGGTGGCTCACATAACACAAACATAACAAAACATAGGAAACACATAGGAGTAACCATGTTGGCCATGTAGCAAAACAAAATCCAAAATCCACAAAAAAGCAATACCTTTATTGGCTAGCCAAACTGCAAAACACATGATGCAAACTTTTGAAGCTCTACTGGCTTCTTCATCAGGCAAAAGATGTTAAAAAAAAATTAAGAAAAGTAATGGTGTTGAAGTCACAGGCCTACATGTTGTCTCAGATGTTTCTTGTGTTGTTGTACATGTGAGGGATCTCATGCAGGCAGAAGACACTCCTACTTTTGGGCCATGTGATGCTGAGACAAAAGATAGTAAAATTTAGCTTTTTTTTTTTTTTTTTTTTGCAGCAGAAATGCAACCTTTCTTGGTATCCGGGATGTCTGATGTCTCTGTGAAGCCAGGGCTCCTTTGTTAGACAAAGATCTTTGGATTTTTCAAGAAGTTGGCCAATAAAGGATAATAAAACACAATATAAGTAATCTAAAAAGAAAAAAAAAGACAGCTTGGTGATAAAACAAAGTAAAACTAATAGCAGAGTGTAAAAGCAGTGCAAGTTCTATAAAACATTATGATTTACTTGGAAACCAGAAAGGATAAAAAAGAGGAGAAAGTCTAGGAGACTAAAACGGTCTTCACAAGACATGCAAAAGCCCATAGTGATAGGAGGTAGATCTGTATAGCTATTCTTACACTGGATAACTGTCCCTGTAGCACCTCTTCCTATGGGTCATCTGCCCACAGAGGTGTAAAGTAATTTTTTTATTATTTTAATTTTCTATATTTTTTTTCTTGTCTCAGCCTATGCATTGACTGTATATTGTTTCCTGGTGCCGACAGTAGATATATCTGGAGGAGCTTAAAATACTCTCCTGCTTAATAATAGACAAATAAATAAGCAGAACATCTGTTTTGATGGTTTCCAAATAATATGATATTTAAATGAAATGGTGTTTTGCTGCAGCATGACTCTTTGAATTATTGAACATTTTTATTCCATATCGCACAATAATTTGAGAAATGTTATTTACATCTTTGCCATTTTCCTTATACAGCTATTTTATAAGACTTCAGATTTGTTTTTGAACATATTCAAATTCATTTTTGCTACCACCAAATTTAGATAGAAGGCCTCCTTTCAGCTTATCTTTGTTAAACACCTGCAAAAATCAATGGCATTTCATTTGCTTAAAAAGGATCCCTTCCTTTTAGGAATACCAGACTTAATGCATAGTTTATTATATGTTGTTGTTTTTGTTGTATATGCTGTTAATGGCCACTGACTAGATGAACTATATAGGTTTTTAACAATTTCCTAATTGAATGCTAAAGAGCAGTTCACCTGCTAATTGAAAAAATTGAATTGTTTTATTCATTTGAGTTCATTCCAAAGTTTGTTTTTTTTTTAAATAATGAAACTTTAGGAACATATCATCCTTTACAAAACAGCATTTTAAAAAAAACAAGCAGAATTGTGAGTTTTCAGAGAAAGTTTTCTGGGTATTATTTCATGTTTTTTCTTTCATTTATTAATTCAGACCTTCAAGATTAATAGGTCTATCACACTACATGGTTATAGCACTATATTTCACTTTCACTGCCATGACAACATTCTGTGGAATTCTGGGGTTTGTGGTTTACTGAGGCCCAAGAGGTCTCTGGATAAGAATGCTAAATTCCTGTCCCTAAACTGCAAATCCCAGGATTCCACATGAAGTTGCCATAGCAGTTAAAGTGGAATATATCACTATAGGAGTGTACTGTGATAGAACCATCTGTCTAAAAGTTTGACAGAAAGTATTCTAAAGTTTCTTTGTTTTGGTTTAGTTTTTCTTATCTCTTGTGCAACTCAACTCTACTATGATTAAAAGGCATTTTCTTTCATTTAATACTACTTTAAGTTTTATCGGTTGTACACGTTATCAGCACGGGTTGTAATCCTAACCCCTTTGAATGAGTGGCTGAGGAGGTCTTCTGCTGCTGGCAGAGACCTCAGGATGTTTTGTAGACCCAAGCCCTAAAATGGAGTACAGGGGGAGCAAACTTGAGGTAGCCTTCAGTCTGAGGTATCCAAATTCATTTCCCCTAGAATCATTTTGCTTGGCTTGAAGGGATTATGCTTCAATTATGCCTATATGGAGCTTGTGTAGTTAGTTCCACCAATTTGCTACAAATTATTTTGTTGTTGCTCTGTGCCTTCAAGTCATTTTTGGCTTATGAAAAACCTATCATATGGTTTTCTTGGCAAGATTTCAGAGGGGCTTTCCTTTACCTTCCCCTGAGTATGACTTGCCCAAGGTCACCCAGTGGGTTTCCATGGCTGAGCAGAGATTTGAACCCTCATCTCCAGCATCATAGTCCAATGTTCAAACCATGACACCACACTGGCTTTCACTACACCATAGTGGCTCTCACTGGTCTATAGCTCCAAATTAGTAGGTTAAAAGTCCCAAACCTGCCACTCACACCTTCTGTCCTGGCTGGTGTCATCTAACAAGAAGTTAGATGCAGCAGACTTTCTGCCAGCTCCCCTCTCCACCACCACCTGTTCAGAATTGATCTCCCTATTGTGGCATGCTGTGCAGTATAGTTAGAACTACTAGCACCAAGAACTGCTGTAGTAGATTCCATAGTATATATTGGAGAAATATTTTGCCCAGCATTAAACTGGTCAGAGATTTGATATTAATTTTCCTAAAGTAGATTATCTAACCTAGTCCGTTTATGGTAAGTTGGCCCTGATATGTTGTTTTAAAGTACCTGTTTCCAAATGATTTTGTTTTAAAAGACTATGAGCTGAAGTTTATTTTTTTATTTATTAGTTATTTATACTCCACTCTTCAGCCACAAGGCTATCAGAGCGGCTTACAAACTGTTTTAAGCAATAGCAATTTACACATCTACACTGCATTAAGCAGTTTCCAATGTGTGTTAGCTAATTGCCCCCACAAGCTGGGTACTCATTTTACCGACCTACAAAAGGATGGAAGGCTGAGTGAACCTTGGAGCCTTCTGGAATCGAACTTGCAATGTGGTGACTTGTCGTACTGGCATTTAACCACTGCACCACCAGTTTGCATTACTATGGGAAGGAAGATTAGTGTTGGAGAAATGTTTGAGTGGAAACTATCATTTTTATTGTAGGCATTGCATGATTGTTGTGTGAACTGCTGTCAAGTTGGCTTCCACTTATGGCAACCGTATGAATGAGAGACGCTCTGTCATAATTAGCCCCATTCAGGACTTGCAGATCAGGGTTATGGATTCCTTGATTGAGTCCATCCTCCTGTAATGCATCTTTCCTCTTTTCCCACTGCCTTCCACCTTACCAAGCGTTATTGTCTTTCTCCCGAGTCATGTCTTGTCATAATATGTTCAAAGTAGATCAGTCTCAGTTTAGTCATCTTGGCTTCTAGGAGAGTTCAGGCTTGATTTGCTCTAGGACCCATTTATTGGTCTTTTTAGCAGTCCATGGGTATCTGTAGAACTCTTTTCTAGCACTTCATTTCAAATGAGTTAATTTTCTTCCTTTCAGCTTTCTTCACTGTCCAGCTTTCACAAACATACATAGAAATTGGAAATACAATGACATTGCAAACTTTGAATATATCACAGGGAATGTTCGTAGTACCGTCTGATATAGGACATACTCCTATATGTGGTCTTTCAATAACGATTCTCTGCATTTGGATCTTAGACCTTAGAAACGTTATTTTTGGGGACTACATCACCCAGAATCTCCTGACCATCACGGCCTGTGCTGATATTCAGTGATAGGTCTTATTTAAACAAATTGGACATTAGAAATGGTTTTTCAGTACCATAATATGTTTTGAATCTTCGTTTGCAAAGAAAAGCCAGAGAAAGAGAGAAAATATGTTTTGACATGTTTTCAGAACACTTCACATTCCTCAGTAATCCTTGTAACAAAGCTTTTAAGGTAGGCAAATATTATTCCTGTACTGGGAATGAGGGATCTGAAGTTTAGAGATATTGGCTTAGCAACTTCAAGAGATTCAAACCTGAGATTTCATAGTTCGTGGCTTACGAGTATTAGAAATAGCAATAGTGTTGATATTTCTATACCGCTTATCAGTGCCAAAGCACTACCTAAGTGGTTTACAATGTGTTAGTTAATTGCCCCCACAATCTGGGTACTCATTTAACCAACCTACAGAAGGATGGAAGGCTGAGTCAACCTTGGAGCCCTCTTGGATCGAACGCATAGCCTTGTGGCTTGCAGTACTGCCATTTAACCACTGTGCCACCAGGGCTCCTTATATACAAATATATAAATAATTATGTTTTAATACTTTTATGGCCTTCAGTATGAATGAACATACAGTATTTCTGAAGTAGCCTCCTGAGCATATGGGAAAGGGAGGGAAAAAAATCTGTTGCAGCTCTAGTAAGACTGGGAGCTGCCATTGTTGCTATTACTATTCTGATAAGATTGTAAGAGTTGCCAGTATCAGTATGCAGTCTTGTAGTGTCTCACTGTGCTTTCATGTGAACTAAACTGAACTGTCTCTTTACAATCCCTCCCCCTCTTTCACCTCCACCCTTTCTCTCTCTCTTTCTCATTCCCTGTACTCATCACATTGAAGTCAGGGAAAAAAGGAGAAAAAAAAGATTTGAGGATCGCCCAATTTGTTCTGACATAAAGAGATGTTTAGCTCTGTGAAATGTGGTGGAGGCAGTGTGCCTGACTGACATTTCAACAGGGTGTCTGCTGGGATTGCTCACTTCTTGTCCCATCATATTCCCTCTGTATCCTCTGTGAGTGCTCTTGTCTAATCTTCACAGTGAGAACACCAACACTCCCTTGGGCTTTGGTGCTCAGCACCTTGTTACACAAGGCTAATGGTGCCAAAACTCTAAGTTCAGTACTTGTTCTTGTTTTAACATTTCAGGTTGGCTTGAAAGTCCACCCCCACAGAGAGAGAGGGGGGGGGGGAGGGAGAGAGAGAGAGATAAATTTTTTCATAGTGTTTTCTAGAAAACATTGCTGTTTTCTAACTCTCACCTAATCACTTTATTTATTTGTTTGTTTTTGGCATAGGAGAGACTGGGGATAGTGTCAAAAATTACCTAGAAAGGGGAAAAATGAAAAAGGGGGAAAGAGTAGAAAAAAATCACAACACTCATTCTTAAAATAATGCATCTTGAGTGATCAAATTTGATATCTGTTTTGCTTTTGAACAGATTCATTCATTCATTAAGCTGGGCTGGTAAAATATGTGCTCTAAAGTAGCTCCAAAATGATAGTAAATGCACACTTAAAGTAGTATGCATGCTACCTTAAGATTCCAGACAGATTACGTGTGATGTGCCATGACCTGTTATTACACAGTAGGACACCCCATAGTCTGAGTATCTTGCCCCAAACTGGTGGGGTGAAATGCTCTCCTATGTTCAGTCCAAAAGCTGCTGGTTGATGATAGTGAAAAGCACTAAGAGTTTATGTGGCTGAGATGTAAAAGTTAATAAAGCTTTAGCAAGAGCTATGGTTGTCTACATGGTTGCTTACCAATATTGTAATTCTCTCTTAGTGAGAAATCTGGAATTGGTAGCTTCCTGTGCTCCACCATAGCAAAAATTTCCTTCGCAGAGGACCTAGTAAGGTTCCTTCTTAACCTTCGACATGTGGTGACCTTTGGAATCACAAAAAAATTGAAGTGTAGATTTGGAAGGGGGCTCAGGAATCATCTAATCTGTTCTCCTTCAAAAGCAGGAAATCACTAGCCAGACAGATGGCCAACCAACCCAGCCAAAAGAGAATACACACCCAGGGCCAGTTTAAGGGCCCTGCAGCACCTGAAGCCACAGGGTGCCATGTCATTGTTTGGGGGGCCCCTGTAGTAACTCTCCTCCTGCAAAAACATTATTAGTAATAATCTGAATATCCTGTACTGTGAATAGGTTAGGTTACATTGACCTGAGATAAACATATGGTGCCCCCAAAATAAAGTGTTGCAGTGGGCCCCCCAAATTCCTTAAACTGGTCCTGTACACACCATCCTCTGAAGTAGTGTTCCACTTCCAAACATCTGTTACTGTCAGAAAATTATTCCTAATGTTTCATTGGAATCTTCTTTGTTGTGGGTTGTGTGCATAAGTTTGGGTCCTATCATCGGAAGCAGCAGGGAAAAAGATTGTTCCATCTTCCCATATGGCAATCATTCAGATATTTTGAAATGGCTGTATAAACTGTCAATCTTCTCTTCTCCAGGATAGACATACTCTGCTCTCTCAACTGCTACTATTAAGGCATGGTTTCCATCTTGATCATGCTCCTCTGGACACATTACAGCTTGTTGATGTCTACCTTAAACTGTTGTGCTCAGATTTGTTCTGGACACAAAATTCCAGGTGCTGTCTGACCAAAGCATAACAGAATGGCAGTATTATATTCCTTGGTCTGGACACTGCTCTTCTGTTTATGCAGCCTAATTGAATTAGGTTTGGAAGATCATTCAGTTATGCAACCTCCCTAAATAGATACAACATAAGGCAAATTTGAATTTTGAGGTTTGACTTTACTTAGAAAATCTGGGATTGATTAATTGCCCATTTACTGATTGATTGATTTCAGTTTTAAACCACCTACTAAGCAAAGTTATTCAGTTGTCTCTTCTTTATAGTTTTCTGAATGGCTAATGTAACTTCTACTGCCTGATAGAAACATTTACAAAATGTTCTTGCATGCAGTATATAAGAAGATGAGAAGAATCATGGTGGATTACACCATCAGGACCAGCATCTTGTTCATACAGTGCCCAAACATTCTCCTATGGGAAGCCTACAAGCAGGATATCAGCTAGTACATCATCTAATCCTCCCAGTAAAGTATATAGCAGCCTAGAGCACCAAATTCATTAGGCAGTCCTGCAAAGTAATAAGGGGAAATGCTAGTTTAGTATGCATGATGCTTCCATCACTGTTCTGCCCTGTGTGTAGCTCACTCTTGCAGTCAAACAGAAAACCAGTTCACCACCACCCAGTCTTCTGATATATACAACTCCATTCCCTTCCTCTGATGGAGAAAAACATTCATCTGGCCCTGCCTGGCAATATTATTCTTGATATATATATTGTACCATTTACATAGTACATGGTTGTCCATGTTTCTTTTGACTTCTCACATTCCACTGCATATTCACATTGTGAATACTCAATTGATATATGAATACTCTATTTGCATATCTCTTGAGACTGAGCTATTTGTGACTTGCCTAGTAAGCAATTACTAATACTGAAAATATACAGTATATTTAAAAAATCTGTAAAAATCTAAGGCTGAGGCAATATACAACTCATGTACTGATTTCTTTAAAAAGTGAAACAAAAAAGGTATTGATATTTGGCAACTGGACATGTTGTTATGTTACAAACTCCTAGGAACAGAGTCCACACCTTTAGCATTCCTGGGAAATTAAAAGTCAATGGGAGTAGAGTATTTTCTGCTATTTTAAATATCTTATCCCCTAAAGAACATTTCTTATTTCAAGGCTTTCTATGAAAATTGTCAGCCAGTTGTGGTATCAGAAAGATAATACTACAGTTTCCCCAACAGATATGAACATTTATTTCTTCATATTCTAGACCCTGATTTAGAACACATGCAAAAGAGTGCAGGTAAGAATAAGCCTATTGAATACAAGGATCTCTGTCAGAGCTATGAAAAATCGTCATACAAATACTTATATAAAAAGTTTTATATTATGGTCAGTTTTCTCACATTTATGATTTAGCTGAATTTGTGTAAATTTGAGGTAACATTGATTGCCTGTAATATATACCATATGCTATGATTTGCTTAATTTAATGTGTATATGTTAAACAGTTTTTCATGGAATATAAAAATGGACATTTCAGAGAGTGTAATGGCATAATGAAATGTAAACTGAAAACAGGAATGAGTTAATTAGACTAATGATCCCTTGACTCCTTTATTAGCTGGCTCTTTAGAAATTGGGATTAGCTTTGTTTTCTCTGCTGAATAAAGACAGGACGGATGATATTGATTCTAGTAAATGACAGCAGCAGAAGAAATTGGTGTTTTCATGTTAGTTATAGGATTCATAATTCACAATAAAAATGTAGGATATTTCCAGATGACAGGAGGAATAACATTCTCTAGCATTATAGTAGCAATCTAATGGACATCTCCATCTAATTCATCGACAGTAGCCTTCTGAGCGGGGCAGTGGGGTGTGTGGAAACTTCAATGCATGGAAATATGGATTAATCTCTTTTTTTAAAAAAAATATTTACTGCAATGCTAGCAGAAAAAGGCATTAAAATTATTATTTTTAAAATTAAATAAATATTCACAAAATAATTAGCATAGCTGTAAGAATGACTTATCATTGCTGTTCACCACTAAAAGAAAAAGAGAGAGAGAAGATTTCAAATCCATGATGTAGTAGGGCTATTTTGAGCTTCTATTGAGATCAATAAATAGACTTTTTTAGAAGATCCAAGTGTCTCAAATTATCTCTTATCCCTTTAGCACAGATAAGACTTTCTTCCTAATTTAAAATTGGGTCTCTCTTTGAGGTGTTTTTCAAATGGCAGCAATGATGTTAGTAGATGTTCGCCGACAGGGCCATATTACACCTATTACACTTATTCTGCAATGTTTACACTTGTTGCTGATCTGTTTCAGGTAGCAATTCAACCTGTTACCGATTACTTTTAAAGCAGTACTACTCAAATTAGCAGTTTCTGGATGGGTGCTGGTCCCTGAGCCACTGGCTTCTGACCTCTGTAGAGCTTATAGGAAAGAAACAATTGTATCCAGTGGGCACGAACAGGGTGCTGATCCCTGATAGATTGGGAGGAAAAAAATAATTGCCAGCCTTCCACATCAGATAGCTGGAAAAGTATTGATTTAAAGCACTAAATGGCTTAAATTCAGTATACCTGAGGAGTTTTCTATACCAGCCTACATGCTCATTGAGATAAATGGGCAGGCATTTCTTTGTGTTCTTCCCACAGTGGAAGTTGGGGCAAAAGAGGGAAGGATTCCTCTGTGGTAAACCAATATTACAGAACACTTTTCTCCCGTGAGGTTTGTGTGTGGTACCTTCTCCAGATATCATTCACTGATTAAGGAAATTATTTTATTATATCCAAACAGAAAATGCCTGCCAAGTAATTAGTGGGCTGTCTGAAAATTCTCTTTGATAGGTGTGTAAGAATTTTTTTAAAAAAACATTATTGTTTTATTATATTATGATCTTATTGATTGTTGTCCTTCTTGAGTAATGCACATTCATTAAAAGAATGGCTGTACATCATCTTCAATATCAGAAGTTTTGTTGTTGTTAATCTTGAATCGATTACAACTCACGGTGACCCCATGAATGAGAAACCTTCAAAAACCACAGTCCTCAACCAGTTTGCTCAGGTCCTGCAGGCTCAGGGCCGTGGTCTCCCTGATTGAGTCTACCCATCTGGTATGTGGCCTCCCTCTCTACTACTTTACAACTTTTCTAGCATTATTGTCTTTTTTGAGTGAGTCATGCCTTCTCATGATGTGGGTTGAAGTACAACAGCATCAGTTTAATTACCTTGGCTTCTAGGGAGAGTTCAGGCTTGATTTGTTCTGGGATCCATTTATTTGTCTTTTTGGCAGTCCATGGAATTCGTAAAACTCTTCTCCAGGACCTCATCTTGAATGCGTTGATTTTTTTTGTTTTGTTTTGTTTTTACTATCAGCTTTCTTCACTGTCCAGCTCTGACTTCTGTATATACTGATGGGAAATATAATGGTCTGGACGATCCTAACTTTAGTGTTCAGTTTTATATCTTTGCACTTTAGGATTTTGACTAGTTCTTTTATAGCTGCTTTCCCCAGTCCTAGTCTTCTTCTGATTTCTTGACTGCAATATCTCTGCTGATCAATTATTGTTCCAAGGTATGGGAAATCTTTATTTCAATTTCCTCCTTGTTGAAATTTAATTTATGTAGACTCATAGAATGATAGAGTTGGAAGAAACCACAAGGGCCATCTAGTCCAGTCCCCTGCCATGCAGGAATACACAATCAAAGCACTCCTAACAGATGACCATCCAGCCTCTGTTTAAAAACCACCAAAGAAGGAGAGTCCACCACACTCTGAGGCAGCACATTCCACTGCCAAACAGCTCTTATTGTCAGGAAGTTCTTCCCAATGTTTAGGTGGAATCTCTTTTCCTGTAGTTTGAACCCATTGCTCCGTGTCCTAGTCTCTGGAGCAGCAGAAAACAAGCTTGCTCTATTCTCAATACATTTCTTCAAATATTTAAACATGGCTATCATGTCACCTCTTAACCTTCTCTTCTTCAAGCTAAACATACCGAACTCCGTAAGCTGCTCCTCATAGGGCATGGCTTCCAGACCTCCCACCATTTTGGTTGCCCTCCTCTGGACACATTCCAGCTTCTCAATATCCTTCTTGAATTGTGGTGCCCAGAACTGGACACATTATTCCAGGTGGTATCATCTGCATATCTTACAATATTGATATTCCTTCCTCCGATTTTCATTCCTCCTTCCTCCAAGGCTAAACCTGCTCTGTGTATGATATTTTCTTCATACAAGTTGAACGAGTAGGGTGATAGAATGCCTGACTCCCTTTCTGATTGGGAAACATTCTGTTTCTCCATTTTCTGTTCTAATGGTAGCTTCCTGTCCTGAGTAAAGGTTATGCATCAGGACAATCAAACGTAATGATACATCCATTTCTTTTTTTTTTAAAAAAAATTAATTTTAATTAATTTTTAAAATGAAAAAACATACAATTACTACATAAAACTTACAAACATATATAACAGTGATTCCCTCCACTGAGGGACTTCCCTTTACATTCATCCCTCTTTCCAAAAAATCATTGTTTCCAGCTCAGGTTTGCTTCCTCTCCCCTTTATTAATACAAATTCTAAAAATTTACTCCATTTTTCACCAAAAACATTCTTATTTAGCCATCCTTTTTTTCCCTTAACCATATTTGTTAATTTCTCATTTATAGCATTTCTTTAAGAGCAATCATTAGCTGTTCATGATCTATGCAGTCAAAGGCTTTCCTGTAGTCTATAAAACACACACTGAGGTATTAACAGTAATAAATTTGAGTTGCTGGGAGACACAAGATGCCGCATGGGTTTACACTTATGGGATTTCCATACACAAGTGATTGGCCACTATATGAATAGAATCTTGAGCTAGATAGGCCTTTATTCTGCTCCAACATGGCTCTTCTGAAAGGTAAGGCAGTATTAAAAATATGGATCCTTAAATAAATCATTGAGCACTGAAATTCTCGAAATTTCATTGATTTTTGAATAATCTGAGGTAATCCCAGCTCAATCCTACTTTCCTTATGAATAACTGCCAGTATTAAATCTACTAATAGCTGCTCCTTATGTAGCCAAAACAACACCAACCATTTTCAGCAGGCTTAGAGTAGCAGGTTTAAAAAAATGATGTTTACAGGGAGAAATGCCCAAGGAGGAAACCCGCCCTTCCAATAGCACAGTGATGACTGAGAATTTTCCATGGGAAAAGAATTCTGACTCAGTGTTGGAGTAGAAAACAGCAATAGAAAACCAGGGCAAAGGGTGACTAGAGTGGAGTAACCTGGCGTAGCTAGTTATCTGGAATCCTGAACAGGAGCACTCTATCCTGCAATATATATATTTTTTTGCAAGCTCCATGTGTATTTCCTGCAAATAACAATGGTAGGGATATATTAGAAGGAAACAGGTTAAGACTCCATTTCACGATGCCATTAGTCCCAATACAACTTGCTCCCCCTCTCCCCCCATGGCATCTGCTTTTAAAAGAAAATTAAAAGAACATAGATTTGATCAGAGATCTGTGCCCTGTCTAGTGTTGCCCTTTCATTAATAAATGTGCAGTAGTTAATAGGTTATTGGGGTTGAGGCAGAATTCAGATGACTTCCTTTAAGGCAGGACTTCTACTAAAAAGAAAATCATCTCTTGTGGCAGCACATGCTACTCAAATTTAGGAAGAAGTTGAAAGTTCTATCTGTTGCTTACTCTAATGGAATGCAACTTAAAAGCATCCTATGCAGGTCAGGAATCTTAAGAAGTTTCCACAGTCGATTGAATAGGACACCATTTCAAAATAAAGGCATTTAGGACAAAAATACCATCTTTTGTTCTTTCATAAAAGCAGTTAAAATAGAAGCCATAGAGCAATTTGAAGCTGGCAGGGTAGCCCATGCTACATTTCAACAGTTTCTAATTTGGGAGAAAAAGTGTATGATATTGGTTTAATGTTGTGATTCATTAGGTGAGTCTCAATGACTCCTGGGAATGAGATTCGCTTTGTGCTTAATTTTCCCTTGTGTCTTTTATCATATCCAGCCTGAGTGTTGTGTGAAACAGAGTTTGAATGTTATTGTAGTCCCATATTAAGCCTGACCTTGCAGCTCAGTATTAATTTGAAGTAACGGAATTAAAATTTTTCATTCTTTTGCATTGTCATGCTTCACATTGATAAGCACAAAGAAATGTAAATAAAAAAGACCTATTTCACAACCCTAGCTACAACCTTTTTGTTTTATGACAAAAGACAGTTAATTAGCATACTAGCAGTAAGCAGCCTTCCCAAACTCCTGCTAATTATGTATTCTGTTGACCGTGACTCCAGTCATAAGGTAATTGGCTTGCAGCAACATGACATTTCAAATCATCTCTTGAAATTACATCAAAAAGCCAGCCTGTTTTGTTTTGATAGGGGAACAATCAATTTGATAAGTGGTAACACAGCTCATTGTTTCACATTAATTAGACTAATTGCAGCATGTTAGCCTCTGAAATAGACAGAACTTGGAGAAGACAAAGGCTGCGGCCTTTAGCATACAGTGCATGTGACTGTTCTACTTGCTGGCACAAAGTAGTTAGAAAACAGAGTTCTTAGAATTCAGCCTTTTGGGAGGCTGGGTGTTAACAATGACTTGATGTGTTATTTTTAATTTGCCAGCATTCAATAATATGAACCAGATGCAAAGAGAGAATGAGAGAAAATAAGAGACAGAGACAGAGAGTGAAAGGTGTATGTAATGACCATTGTTTTCAGAGCCAAAGTTTTTAGTGGTGCTCTGTTTCCCTGACTCTTAACATGCAGATATAACCCATAATTGGTAGACTATTCCCTCCCTCCCGAAAACAGGATATGTTAGGTCTATATGTGACACTGGTTTCAGGCATGTCTCTTCTTTCAGCAGTCATTCCTATTAGTATGTTATATTAGTCTGAATTATGTCCATGGCACTTGATTTTGGATGTGATGATACTACAGTTATGAGATAGATAATCTGTGAAAATCCCATTACAATTAGGAGTTGTAAAAGAATGGGTTCCCACATTATTTCGCTCTATTGATTCTGCAGGGAAGAACATCCTAGTACATAGATTGTGTAAATAATATTATACATAACTGTATCTTACGTAATCCTCCACATAATACTAAATGCATCTATTGGTTATGATTAATCTTTTCATTCCAGTGATTTTCATTTATATCTACTGTTATTAAAGTAGTGTTGATACTCATATTTCAGTTTGGTTTAATGTTTAAAATTTCCATTTGCTAGCCATTCTAGCACACTGGAATTTTATTTAGATTTACTGTATTTATTTAGGACCCCCCCTCCCTGCTCCAAACTAGTCCTAGTTTTGAAGATTCTGAAATCTACTTTTCAGGTATATAAAATAACATTACAAAACTACATGAAGCAAAGAAATGAAAAAGCAAAAGCAGGAAAGATAAATGAAATAGCAAAAGAAAAGGGGAAAAAAGATACAATGTAAGACAAGACAAAGAGACCAAAGATAAAAGTGAGTTCCAATCTTCTCTTTCTTAATCTAAAACAATCTGTTAAACCCATCAATATCACTCTCATAAAATAAAATCATTGCCTCCTTTCTCTATAATACAGCAATTAATAAACAAAGTCAAATCTTATATACTTTCTTATATGTTCCCTACAAAATCCCCAAAGGCAATACTATACATTAGTAATCATTATCCATTATTCCTATTTCTAGTCCTAAATTATACTAAGCAGGGCTAAGGTATCTTATGTCTCAAGCATATATGTTTTAAGCATATATATTTATATTAAAATTATTAGTTTACTGCCCTCTCTCTTTCCTACTTGTCATCAATCATCACAATATCAGCTGTATCACCCCTCCCACCACAAAATAAAAGAAATTACATTCTTCTCTTCATTTTTTAAAAAAAATAGTTGACAATTAAACAATTGTCAACAGTTCTGTGGCTTTCAATCAAATAAAGTTTAAGAATGCATTGCTTACCTTTAAATCATAGATCTTTAGTTTAGTTAGACATCAAATCTTAAATCTAGAAAAGACAGCCCTCATTTCTTCACACATCGTAAATTTAACCCTAGGTTTCTTGGGGAATCTTTACACTTGTAAAAATTGGTCTTTAATCCTCAAGTTACATGAAACCTGGGGAGAGAACAACCTTTCATAAAGAACATCCCTACTATCCCTCTCCAGCCCCCTACCCAGATCATCACTCACTCCACTCTGGTGTCAGCTGCCCATTCTTCATAGGTCCTGATGCTCCCAGCAATCTCTCCCCACTTCTCCATGATCTCCTCCAAATACTAAACTGGGCACTCCTCTGCACGCACGCCATTGCTCCACTTCTCTACATTGACTCTGAAGCCCTCAGCAATCTCCTCCAACTCCAAAAACTCCTCAAGAGCGCCAAGACCTTACCAGTCTGGATGGCAACTGGGCAGAGCAGCTGTGTTTGCTTTATATTGACTAAGCTGATCAAGATGCCAACATCCCTCTGTGGATATTCCATCAAACTCCTCCAAATTTAGGCTAGCTCTTCTGTCTTGCTCTTCCATAATGGAACCCATAATTTTTCCCAGTTTTCCCTCTTCATTTTCATCTTCTGATTCTTCAGGTAATCCAAGACTCAATCTGTTTCTCACACCAAAATTCTTAATATCATTTTTCAACAATTCAAATTCCTCCAAAAATTCTTTCCATGTTTGTGCTTTCATCTTGTGACGGTTGCATTTCCAACCCTCTTATGTTAAACCCAATCCTCACAGAAGGGGTTACACATCTGTCTTCCAAACGCCTCCTCTGGCACAATGTAGGAATGACATAGCCCTGTGGTTAGCCATTCCTATTGATTTCAATGAAAACCTCTACCAATCAAAACAAAGCGGTCACCTTCCTTAGTCCCTTGTTACTTGAAAGGTGTTGCAATAACACCCAATCTTCCAACTTTAACAAATGAATTCCATCATTTCACATAACTAATGTTGTTTATCCATCTTTTGTTGTTGATGTTGTATCTTCAGACATTTGATAAGTATATTAAGCTGTAATTATTTTGAATCTCTGGATAGTAAAGGAGGCAATAAACGCACCTAGGCATTGATGAGATCATTGATTTTAAGATTTCTTTTTATCCAATAGATACAATTGATGTTATAGAGCTATTAACATAAAAAAGAAAGTGTAGTGTACCAGCCTATTTGTCCATAAGGTTTGCATGCAGCAGGGTAAGCAGATGAAAAATGTTCCCAATCCCTCCACTTTGCTTGTGATCAACTATCATAGTCTTCCTGGGCTTGGCAGGGTTCTCATATCTTCATGGCAATCTTCTCCATTTGCCCTAAACAAGAGAGAAAAATCACTGGTTGGAGCTGTCTTTGTACAGGAAATTGTGCTGCTGCAGCCCCTAACTTTTATTGAGTGCTGTGAAAATGGTCTGAGTTGGCCACTTCTGCACCTGGAAATCTGGCTTTGAAGATTCTGGATGGCTTCACTTAACATGCCTGGTTCAGACTGAAGTTGTTAAAATAAAGCCATACTCTGCTTATACCACTTATCCAAATTTCCTGTGTCTCCGACGAATGTTACATGTGTATTCATTCACACACACACTTATATAATCTGATTAAATGCTATATATTGGTGCTTCAAATAAAAGAAAATAGAATGCTTAAGCCAAACCAATGCATGTATGTGTGTGTGTGTGATTTAAATAACAGTACTTCTGACAAATAAATAAATTAGCAAAAGGTTTGCACTTCCGCCTCTTCTCAAAATTAAAGAGAAGACTGCCACTTTGGATGTGGTTCACTTTTATTTTGAGCAACTGAAGAAGGCAGAAGCTGAAACATTTTGATAATTCATTTATTATGCCCTGTCTCATAATCAGTTTGCAATTCTTATGATACTGACCAGGACAGAGGTTGTTCAATTCATGAAACTGCTAACATGAATGGAACTTAGTGTGGAAAGAATGGCTCCTTCCCTCCTCTGCAGCTCCTATGCCCCTCTGGAAGTCTAAATAGCTGGCAGGGGGAGTGCAAAGGGAGGGCAGTAAGGAAGAGAAAAGGCGAAGAAAGTCCTGTTGCAGTTGTGTAAAGCCAGTAGCCCAAAGTAGGATTTAGAACAGAGGTGTTTTAATCAAACTGTGTTCCATAATTTTATTAGACTCTTCAATATTTATTTTTCAATAGCAATTCATTGTAACAAAATCTGGATTGTGGCAGGGTTGGTAGGGCAGCCATAATTGATGGCAGATATGGCAACCAAAAGTTGTGGTTGACTGTGGAGGAAGTAATGTGATTTAATCAGAAAGAAGTACAGACTCTTTAGCCTCTAACAGTACAGATTCTGGCAAGTGGTGGCAACAATCATCATCACATGAGTTGTGGTGAAGTGCTTGCCATACTCCAAAGGTTTCATGAGCTTCAGTCACATCTACAGCCAATGACTTAGATGAATATTGGCACCTATGACTCAATGTCAGTTTTTTGTTCCTGCTTCTGGAAAGACTCAAGTCACAATCAGGGCTGAAAGTTCCCAGTACATATAGGGTCAACAAGCCTTGTGCATTATTTTAAAATGGTGGTTTCATAGCTTTTGCTGCTGCAGTCTCATGGCTCTGTAGAAAGGTTTGCTGAGATCAGTTTTGGTTGTACCCTAACAATTTGGACAAAATAGCTGAATTAGTCTTCTAGCTGAATTAGTCTTCTTTCTGCTAGTTTAACCTGGCTGAAAGATCTAATAGAGAAATATTGATTGGGGATGGTAAATGCATTACTATGGCCAGGAGAGATGCCTACTGTTTTTGAAGAGGTTACAGTGTGCCCTTTCCTGAAGAGGACCTCCTCAGACCAGAAGTATGTGACAACTGTCCTGTTGCTCATAGCCCCTTTTGGGGCACAATGCTTGAGCATTTGGTAGCTGGGCATCTTAATTAATTAATTTATATCCCACTTTTCTCCCATAGAGGATCCAGATCTGCTTAATACTGTATGTTAAAACAAAATAGCTAAAACAATCTGTAATACATTTTTAAAAAAAGCATAAACAAGAATTGACTTAAAAACACTAGTTTAAAATGGTTAAAACACATTAAATCCTATTACATATTAAGATCCATCACACTCATAGCACTACCCCAAACAGTTAAAAGCTGAAGGCCTGTTAAATAAGAAGATCTTTGCTTAGAATCATAGAATGATAGAGTTGGAAGAGACCACAAGGGCCATCCAGTCCAACCCACTGCCTTGCAGGAATACACAATAAAATCACTCCTTACAGATGGCCATCCAGCCTCTGTTAAAAAACCTCCAAAGAAGGAGACTCCACCAAGCATGTCAAGCAGCTTTTGCCATCAGGAAGTTCTTCCTAATGTTTAGGTGGAATCTCTTTTCCTGTAGTTTGAGTCCATTGCTCCATGTCCTAGTCTCTGGAGCCACAGAAAACAAGCTTGCTCCATCCTCAATATGACACCCCTTCAAATATTTAAACATGGCTATCATGTCACCTTTTAACCTTTTCTTCCCCAGGCTAAACATACCCAGCTCCCTAAGCTGTTCCCCATAGGGCATGGCTTCCAGACCTTTCACCATTTTGGTGGCTTGCTGGTGAAAAGAGAGCAGAAATGAGGCCATGTGAGCTTCCCTCAGCAGAGGATTCCATAGCATAGGAGCAGCCACCGTCTTCAGATGTTTTTGGAAGAAACAGATTATCAATCTTCTCAGGCCAGGGTGCAGTAGCAAAGGAGGGGCAGCTGTTCTGGATTTCTTACTGGATCTCACAGCAACTTTCACTAGCATTGATCATAGTATACCACTGAATTAACTATGTAGGATCGGAGTTGGAGGCACTGTGTACAGTGTTGTTCTGCTACAGGTGAGGACAGTAGGAGAGTGGGGCTTGGGTGCAATGAATACACAATGACCCAACTCTATTTTCTTTGTTGCCAGGATCAGTTGAGGCTATGCAAGTGGCTGCTGTAATAAACTTGATGAGGGCTAATAAAATTAAGCCCATTCCAAAAATTCTGAGATTCATAGTTGCTTGGTCTAGGAACTAGGAAAATGACCTCCTCTGGATAGAGTTGCACTCCTCTAAGGGAACAGGTGCTTAGCTTGGGTGTACTCCTGTATTCATCTCTGTTACTGGAGGCCTAGTTCGATGCTGTGCCTAAGTTTGCCTGATAACAGCTTTGACTAGTCCATCAGCTACAGCTTTCAGGAAATGGCAACATGACTACAATAAAACATGCCCTGGCTACTTCCCCACTTGACTAACTTGCCCTTAGTTTAAAATATTTATTTAACTTTTACAGTTTTTGTCACATATTCACAAATGTATTATCAGTTCTGTTTAAGCAGCAAAATTAAATTTTAATTTAATTAGGTATTTATACCCCATTCTTCAGCCACAAAGGCTATCAGAGCAGCTTACAAATTGTTACACAATAACAATTTACACATCTACACTGCACTAAGCAGTTTCCAATGTGTGTTAGCTAATTGTCACGACAAGCCAGGTACTCATTTTACTGATCTACAAAAGGATGGAAGGCTGAGTGAACCTTGGAGCCCTCTGGAATTGAACTTCCAATGTGGTGACTTGCAGTACTGGCATTTAAACACTGCTCTACCATGGCTCCCAAGAATCTTGTGAAATCTTAAGGAAGTGAGCTGCAATCCACAAAAGCTTATGCCAAAGAAAATGGGTTAGTCTTTAATGTGCCACAGGTTTCTTGGTTATTTTTGTTCAAGCAGACTAACACATCTGTCCCTCTGGACCTTTCTGTTTAAATAGCAGTGATTGGTATTGTTAGATTACATGCTTATTTCCATCGACTGACTATCAAAAACATATGCAATAAAAGAAATGGATATAATTGCCATTGTATTAAAATTACAGGTGATTGAGCAATGTCTCTGCCCTGCTACTTTTACTAAATGGCCTGGTTTCATACTGGAAGTAAATTGGGATAGAGCACAAGAGTGAAGCCTTTTTGCATTCAGTTAAAATGCTGGTTCCAGTTGCCTGAACACAAGCTAGAAACTGTGATGTTAGAATTCAGGCCTATACCCTTGCTGTCACTACTGGTTCTTGTGTAGTCAAGTTCCTGTTGGAGCAAAGCAACTCTTTGCTCAGTTAAGTGAGCGTCAGTCACTGGCAAGGTTGGCTGTTAGCCCAGGGTAGTTCAGCTTTTCCATGTTACACCTGAATGAAATATTGACGAGACATTGCTAGCTAAAGGGAGTCAAGAAGTGCTAGATAAAAAAATGCATATATACAATTAAATTGTCAGGGGATTGACAGAATAATTTTGGAAATGTAACTTACACTTCCAATACACAATCAGAATGTTTAGGCCATTTTCACAGTACAGCAGCAATTGCAAAAAAATTGCTATGAAGTGTATCTACTGATTCTTTCCCCCACTCAGCACACACACTCACACATGGATGGAGCTGCAGCCAAGAATTACAATATGAACCTGGCTCAAAAGAACATTTAAAACAAAATAGATTAAGGGGTAGCAGAGGGAAAATTTTCCAAAACATTTTATATTTGGCTGTTCATCGTGGTGGTGAGTTGAGATGAGTGGAAACAGAGAAGTCTTTTTGACAAATTTTGGAATCTACAAGGCCTGCATGTGGATACAAACATTTACCAAGAGGTGATTTAATGTAGTGTCTATATAACTGCTTGATAAACTAATGTCTTGTATTATCCTGCTAAGTGGCAAAAATCCATAATAAAAAATGTGGTGGAGCAAAATAAAATGAATAAGCTGGCCTCGTCTTAGATCTGGGCTCATCTACATGAGGGGAAACAATGAAGTACCTCATAGTAATGGCATCTCGCAGCAGCAGTGACATGTCTTAAAGTTTTTTCTGGCCTCGGAATCCCCTATAAGCCTCACATTCTGGATGGCGGCTGTGAGTGATTTTTTGCATTAGTTCTTTGCCACCGCAGGTTTTTTAAAAAAGTCATCTAAGGTGCTCTGGAGTGACAGAGCAATTATTTGATTTTATAGGAAAGCAAAAAAACAAAACAAAACAAAAAACAAAACAAAAAAACCCATCCTATTTTATTACCTTAGTGAACAATCACTAAGCTGAATATCCAACATGGCAGCAGGGGGAATTGCCCTGCTAGCAAGCCCCGCCCTTGCTCTTGCCCAGCCAATCAGCTTTGTGCTTCCCTTTGAATTTCCTGTTGTTTGATTGTCCAAATGAGCAGGAATGTGCACCCCCTTGCAGTTTTTAAAAAAGCACGGGAAAAGCTGCAAAGGTTTTTATCATGTTATTTTTGCTGTTTCCCCACACACACTTCCAAATAGCGTAGATTGGTGCAGAAACTCACTTAGACAGGTAGGATTCCCAGTGAATTCCATGACAGGTATTTTTCACAATTTGGAACACACACACCCCAGTTAAGAAAATGTTCAGTCTTGCTTGTTAATTCTCAGGCTTACTTGTTAATCATTTGCCCTTATCCCTTATAATTTCATCTGTTATTATTTATACTTTCTACAAAACCCCGTTCAGAGAACATATACTTGATAGACATTGTTCTGAATCTAACTGGTTATCCCATCTAAAGCAGACCCACTGAATTAACTGCTGAATGATAAATCAACATGTAAATGAATCCTATTAATTTGATGGGTTTACTCTAGCTGGAATCAACAATAGGATTTAGGCTATAATCTAAAAGTAACATTTAGTCCTAACTTCTAGGTTAGGACTAAAGAACAAAAAACCACATATACTCAAGTGTGAAAACTGGAGAAGGAAACATCAACAATTTAAGAAATGTAGATGACACCATAATATTAACAGAAAAACTTGGAATGACTGCTGAAGAAATTTAAGGAAGAAAGTGCAAAGGCAGGTTTAGAGTTGAATATTAAAACAAAAATCATGACTACAGATGATTTACATAACTGTATAGCAGACAATGAAGACATTGAGATAGTGAAAGATTTCCTATACCTTGGCTCAGTCATTAATCAAATGGAATTGCAGTCATAGAATTGCAGAGTTAGAAGAGACCACAAGGGCCATCCAAGAAAGCAGAAGACTAGAACTTGTAAGGGCAGCTAGGAAAGAATGGGTCCTAGAACAAATCAAGTCTGAGCTCTGCCTAGAAGCCAACATAACTATCCTGAGACTGCTGTACTTTTGACATACGAGATCATGAGTAGACATGCCTCACCAGAAAAGGCAATGATTCTTGGCAAGGTAGAAGGCAGTAGGAAAAGAGGAAGACCCCCCGTTATAGGTGATTAGACTATCAAGGAAGCCATAGCCCTGAATTTGCAAGACTTGAGTAGGGCAACTTGATGATCTCTCATTCACAGGGTCATCTTAAGTCAAAGTTGACTTGACAGCTGTTAATAACAACACTCCCTTACTGGATTTGCAGTATTTGCAGCAGTAATTTTTAGGAAAGAGGAGGCTGGTAGTATAGGGGCTGGCAGTCAATTGCATTATACATGAGTTTACAGAGAGTTTTCTTAGTGAGCTTGGAAAAACTGGAGTAATCATGAGTTGATTTCGGAGAGCTCACTAAAGAAGAACAAGTTAGATTTAATAGAATGTATGGATGAAATGTGTATTTTTCGTGGTACCAAAGTATTTGTAGAGGAAACTAGAATCAAAGACAGTCTACTATTGCATGAAAAATGCCTTTACCAGACAATTTGCTATGTTTATTACAGAGCTACAAAGAAAAGACTCTATCAAGCTCTAAAAGTGATGGTATCTGTGCTTATAATTTCCCCCCCACAAACTCTTTATCTAGGCAGATGTACTAGAACCATACCACATGTATTTATCCCAATTGAGCCTCTCTTAACTGTTCTTATAATCATTTCCCTAAGAGGAAAGTTTACTCATACTTTTAAAACAAAAGATCTTCTCTGACTGATGTGTTACAAAGGTAGCCTGGAATATCAAAGTGAAGATATCTGGAGCTGTTTCAATGTAAAGCAGAGGTCCTTTCACACAAACTTTCTATAGATTTTTAAAAGGTGTTTTCCCCAGCATTCCTCCTTAGCCACCTGCCCTATCCATAAATAATTGTAACACAACATTTTTATCATATACTCTTCATTTTATAATATGTTTCCCCCTTCCTCCAGCAGGTCCCGTGCAGACAAAATGCTCATGATCCCTAACCTCGGTTAAAGCAGTGGGTGTACATTGCAGGACTCTGTTTCCTCTCCTTAGCATTCACACTGTCTTACACTATTCTCCCTGCATTTTCCATTTAACCATGGTTAATGTTTGTCAGGATTACCACTGAAATTGTCTGAAATTAGTTTGCAACACTAGTTAAGGGACTACCTGATTAGTGTCAAGTTGTGTACAGGGATAACATGTGGCCTTGATTAGAGCCATCAGGAGAAAGAGGTGGTGGGAAGTGAGGAATGTCTCAAGAAAGGGAGGACATGTTATTGGAATTCATCCCTGATATCTCTTAATCATGGTCAGAAATTGGACAAACTGGATCAGTTTGGATAACATTATGAGTCAGAGATCTGTGGGAACCTTGGTCTATTAGTTATGAGCAACATTCTGGTGCACATTGCCTGGTCATTCTCACCTGCAACAGGACTGGCTTGACAGATTTCAGGGCATTGCTCCTTGGTTTGTTTGTTTTTGTATCCTCAGAATTCACTTTCTCTACTGTGTTTTTTTGTTTCTCTCCCACAAACCAGAGAAAAGAAATCCAACATTTCTGTAGTTTGTTGAAAGAGAATCCAACTAGAGAAAAGAAAGGCTCCATGTTTGGATCATGCAATAAACGAACGATGGATCAAAAGTTCATGGTTTGTTTAGATATTCCTCCAAGTGATTGTGCATGACTAGCTAGAATTCCCATGCTTGACATGTCATCTGAACCAGGCCTTCATGTCTGTACTAATCAATTGAGTTACAGCAAATTTAATGGTGTGAATTTCTGATGACTGGGCAGCTGTGAGTGGCTCCTCTATTTAAAGCATTCCAGACAAAAGTTAGATTATGAACTATTCTTCCTAGTTTATTCTTCCAAGTCAGTGTTCACAGTTTTGACAAGTAAGCAGTCTTTGTGCAAGTGAGGCAGAAAATCAAGGATGCATTTTTTAAGTGAAGCACCTGAGGGCCCAAAGACCTGACTCTTAAAGTTTATTATGAGTTCCCAAAGTAGATTCTTACTTAAAAAAAAAAAAAGATTTCAGGCTACTTGAAGAAAAAACATTATGGTTTACCTGCATTGCCTTTTTCAGGCATTACTTACCAGGCTAGAATCAAGGTATGAAGTGGGGACGACCCTCTCCATACCCTTTGTTGTTTTCCTCAAGCAGAAAGGAGCAAATTTAAAAAGGAGAGGTTCCTGTTTACATAGAGCCTCAAAACATGACATTAGAAAGAAACAGTGTCCTTGCTTGAATGGAGAGTGTCCACATGATCAGGAACCTCTCCCCTTCAGGTGCACCACTTTCCAATCAGGAAAGCAAAGATGGAGGAAGTGGGGCTAGGCTTTCCATACTACTACTTTACTTACAATCCCAAGTTGATGATACCAGAGGGAGAGAAAGAGAGAGACCAAACAGCGTGACACCCTAAGCTATTAGGTTTCTGTGCCCAAAGCAACTATCATCTTAAAGTTGATCAAAGGCAAGACAGATATTGCCTATTTATTTTATTTGTTATTTTATTACTTAAATTTGTATTCCAGCTTTTCTTCAATAAATTCAAGGCTATGTACATGGCTTCCCTGCTCCTCACTTCTGCCTCACAACAAATACTGTGAGACAGGCTGGGATGAGGCTGTGACTAGCTCAGGGTCCCTCAGTGGGTTTCATAATTCAGTGGCAAGTAAAACCTGCATTTCTAAAATCCCAGGCCAAAACTCTAACCATTTTCTACTTTCTTCATACGTATTTTCCTGGAAGCATCTGGTTAGCTACAGAAATTGCATGCTGCATTAAGGTAGAATTTTAGTTTGATCTAGGAGGGCATCTCTTTCATTATTCCATGGAATCTAGATTATATTCGTAAAATCTTTTTTAAAGTGGGTGTTTGAGAAAACCTGGGGTTATGCTAGATACAATTGTTACTATTTTGCTTGATACAAATTTCAAGAAGCCCAAGAAAACAGTATTTATTTTTTTCCCTTAACAAGCAACTATGTATTTTTTTTATTTATAGTTATTTATACCCCACTTTTCAGCCACAAGGCTATCAGAGTGGCTTACAAATTGTTTTAAGCAATAGCAATTTACACATCTACACTGCATTACGCAGTTTCCAATGTGTGTTAGCTAATTGCCCCCACAAGCTGGGTACTCATTTTACCGACCTACAAAAGGATGGAAGGCTGAGTGAACCTTGGAGCCCTCTGGAATTGAACTTGCATTTAACCACTGTGCCACCAGGGATCCCTTTATGTACAGTTGAACAGTCTAGAAGCTCGTGAACCACAAAAGAATGCCATTTTAATTAGTGGTGGAAAGTGCTACACAGAGACTTTTCTTTCTGCACAAGAAGAGAAACAAACAATACTACAACTTACAAGAATGGCAATTATTTGTCAAATTTAACAAACCTACTAATTGATCTGAAATACTGTAAAATGAAGTTTCAGAATTGTATCCCACAAGCTCATAATTGTGCTACTCAAAAATTAACATTACTAGTTAAATGCTATTTGTTAAAGAGCTGACAGTACAAGCCTAAGTTTAAATAATGTACTTCAAACTTGCACACATAAACATTGTAAAAATCAGCTCCATCATTTCAATAAATAATAGCTAATATGCGTTAGCTTCAGTCCTTAAAATTAACAGTGGTTGCTGCTCTAGCTATTTTTAACTATTTTTTATTGTCTGCGCTTTTAGAACTATTTTTATAGAGGAATTTTTATTTTGTTTTAGTCACGTATTCACTCTTTTAAATATTTTTATCAATTGGAAATTGCATTGGGGGCCCTGGTGGGCTGAGAGGCAATAAACAAATGCCTTAAATAATACAATTAATTTATAAGGCATAAAACAATGTCCCAAATACCTGCTTACATTTTGTGGGGCCATTCACCTCCTTTGTGCAAAAGAGAGAGGGTTTCTAATAACCAAGGCTGGTGTTTCTGCTGTGAAATAGTGATTCTGCTCCATATTTTAGTTTGAGCTTTAAAGGAGCTATCCAGAGTACTGAACCAAGTGCTAAAACAGATTCAGCGGACATCAGAACTAATAGTCTTCATTGCTAATAACCTACTTTGAACCAAAGAATGGAAGAAACACAAGATGCCTTTAGTCCTTGCAAGCCCCAATATTATGGCACTGTGTTTATTCCTTCAAATCCTTACTTCCTATTTAAGTCCTTTGTATTCTTCCCACAATGATTCCCACAATTTCTGCACCCTACTGTTCCAAGGAATTTCAGTGTCTTCAGTCCTAATATTCATAACCACATGGCATCAGAAAGATCTCATTTTAATGGTCTCAGCCATGACTTTCCCCCCTCAACTCTTCTATTTTTGGCAAATATATAGTACTTTGTGAAAGTATTGCCAAACTGCTATTTCAGGATTGCAGCTGTGAGTCATTGCTATGCTGATTTCCAGAGTGTAGCCACATAGATCCAACAGCTCCTATTTTTAAAAGGTACATGTATATTTAAAGACAGTTTTGGCACACAAATCCATCCAAGTCTTATCTGGTACATCTTTATATTGTGCGAGGCTGGCAATATTTAGTTATAGGTTTGCTCAAGCCCACCTAAAATCCATTTCTGAAGACTGATGCATCATTATAGTTGGCCACACCAAACTAGCTACTGAGGAACATAGCAAGGTGCCCTATATTGAATCAAATTGCTAGTCATTAACCCTCTGCTGTTGATACTGACTGGCAGCCACTCTCTAGGCAGGATACTTTCTTAGCCCTGTGGAGAATCTTTGGCATGCAAAACATGCAGTCTACCTCTGCATGGAATCCATTCTTTTTCTAATCCTCACCTGTTTGTATGGAGCTTGTCTGCAGTAAACCATGCCCATAAGTGCTTCACAGCAACCATTCCCAGAGAGAGGCACTATGTAAATTAAATAAACAAATAAACATCAGGAGAGTTTACACAGCATTGCAACATTCAAGACAGTTCACAAAGACATAAGAAACTTTAAACAACTATATAGATATGAACAGGGCAATCAAACTATTTCATGTTTGTTTAAGGTTAAATGATTCACCAACGATTTGAATTAAGACTTAGCAGCAGAACTACAAAAACTTACTCCAAATTGGAGCAAAAATACAAACAAATAAATAAAACTTATCCAAAATTAAATGTTGTCCCCAGCAGTACAAATCTGCTCTGATGGTCTATAGGCACCTTTATAGCTAGTGTCAGTCAAGTTAGCTTTGCCACTTCCAAATTGGATAGAAATGTTGTCAAAAACAGGAACCAGAGCTAAGGGGATTCATAAACAGCTATGACTTATTCCAGTTTTATTCTAGAGTAAATGAAGGGGAATTGATCAGGATCCTGGCATGGGAAAAGGAAATATTTAGTGCCCCACTGGCTATAATCGCAATCTGGATTGAACCAACCATTTATACAATATATCTTACACTAGCTATACCCAGCATAACATACACCATTATATACATAAATAAAATGCTTTGGTATGTTTCTGTTCCTGTTTCCGTTCCCACTCTGCTGACTGGCCATTTGACAAATGTCAAAAGTAAAATCATTTGACCCATTAATATATAACCTTTCAAATCAACTATGATGGCTAGTTTCGTGCCAAGAGCCCCTCCACTACCACCACACAACTGTGTGTACAGACACACACCCAACACTAGACACATGCACCAGGATGTGAGAGCCCATCCGCCACCATGGAACCGAACACACACACACACACACACCATGTGTGCAAGGACATGAGAGCCTCTCCACCTCCACCATGCAACCACACATACATACACCATGCTAAACACATCACGCTACACACACACACCATGTGTGGCAGGACACAAGAGCCCCTCCGCCTACACCATGCAAGCATTCATACAGAGACACCCTGTTACACATAGACACCCCACATAACACACTCAAACTGCATGCACCAGGATGCAAGGGCCTCTCCACCATGTTTAGAAAGGACTTCCTCCTCAACATGAGGAGGAACTTTTTGACAGTAAGAGCTGTTCGGCAGTGGAACACGCTCCCTTGGAGCGTGGTGGGGTCTCCTTCCTTGGAGGTCTTTAAACAGAGGCTGGATTGCCATCTGTCGGGGATGCTTTGATCAAGATTTCTTGCGTGGCAGGGGGGTTGGACTGGATGGCCCTCGTGGTCTCTTCCAACTCTGCAATTCTATGACTTGAAGCTTTCCAAATGTTTCCGGCCCAAGAGCCACGAGCAGCACAGAAAACCATGTCGTGGTGGACAAGAGGGAGGGCCAAATGCTGCTCTTAAATAGGAGTTCCCCTGGCTGCTCAGGTGTGCTGCATGATTGCAGCCGGCTGTGTCTGATAGCTTGGCCCTGGTTCTTTCAAGACTCCCACAGCCAGGGCCTGAGGCTGTGCCGGCTGCTGCAGCCAGGGGCCTAGTCCTACAAGGAGAGGCAGATTCTGACACCTAAGTAGCTAGTCAGCACACTGAAAATGGCAACATACCCAAGAGAATTATAGCTATACTAGCTGGATCCAGTGTACCATACGCCATTAAAAAACTCTGCCCCCTGCCACCCCTCCTCTGCTTGTTCTTCCCCCCTGCCACCCCCTCTGCTTGTTCTGCCCTCCTGCCACCCCCTCTGCTTGTTCTGCCCTCCTGCCACCCCCCTCTGCTTGTTCTGTCCTCCTGCCACCCCCCTCCGCTTGTTCTGCCCTCCTGCCACCCCCTCCACTTGTTCTGCCCTCCTGCCACCCCCCTCCACTCATTCTTCCCCTTTGCCCCCACCCCCTACACACCACATCCACCCCAATGGTATTCACTCTCCCTCTCCTGTGGCCATGTTTGGAATCTACATGGTCCCACCCCCAGCGTGCTGATTGGCTGACCAACAGACCTGTGATTGGTTGGTCAGGTCCCTAAGCAGCCAATCAGCACACTGGAAATGGCACCATACCCAAGAAAAAATATACACATATACATACATATATATGTGTGTGTGTATGTGTGTGTATGTATGTGCATGTGTGTCCTTGAGCAAGCAGGGATCACCAGCATTGAGGCCATGATATTGAGAACACAGCTGTGCTGGGCAGGGCACGTTTCTAGGATGGAGGACCATCGCCTCCCCAAAATAGTACTCTATGGTGAACTCACCACGGGTCAGCGTAAGAGGAGTGCTCCAAAAAAGCGATACAAGGACTCCCTGAAACAACATCTCAGGCTTGGCCAAATTGATCATTAACAATGGTCCACCATGGCCTCACATTGGGAGGCATGGAGATGCACTATCCACAATGCTGCAGCCTTATTTGAGAGCTCACACCGAACAAGTCTTGAAGAGAAATTACAACGCAGAAAGAATCACAACCTGGAAATATCACCCAAGGAGACCTTCTGCTGTGCTTTTTGCATCTGGACATGTTTATCTCGGATTGGCTTTTTCAGTCATCAGCATGCTTGCAGAAAGTGCGGGATGAATCCTTCTTGAATCTTCATTTGCAAAGAAAGCCAGAGAGAGAGAGAGAGAGATGATAGAAGATTGCAATATACTCATCTATTAAAGGGGTAGACCACTATTTTGAATTATATATTGTAGGGACAATAGGCCTGATCCAGATTGTGATTATGGGGTAGGATTTAATGCACCCTACATACCATGCTGTCTAGAGCCTTCCACTTACTCTAATGTAAAACATAAAAAAATAAGTGCTAGTTCCATCTTTAAGTTTTCTTTTAACCTTGAGCTGGCAGAGTATTGGGAGGAATAAAATGAAGTAGAAAAAAGTGTAGTTGACAAGAAAGTGCTGACATGGATGGTACGGGTGAGTGAATGGGGGAATAAACAAGGAGGAGTTTCAGTTGCCCCATCTTCAATCTCCAAGGTTGCTCCATAGGATCCCCAAAGATGCCTTTGTTTTTATAGCATCTGCTATAAAGAAATTCTGCCAACCTGATGGGGGGTAGGTTCACTTTTGTCCCAGTGTAAATTAAGGATTTAGTGTAGTTATGATGTAGTTAACATCACTTTGTGCTGCTATTGGAATTTTTAAGTTACTCTGCAAGCAGTCTTTATGATCAGAGAAAGAGGTCTATTGATGAGCTCAAAAAAAAAAAAAGGAAATGTATTCTGTGCTCAGTTCTCATAAGAAAAAGAGAAAGCAATTTTTTTTCAATGTTTTCTTTCTTTGTTTAAAGCAGTAATGTAGACGGTGAGTCATCCAGCCATCCCTGCCTTGCATTAGAATAGCCATCAAAGTCAGCCTAGATCATTTGGATCATGTCACTTGTCCTGAAACGTGTAGCTGTTTTTAAAGAAAGAACATGTCATGTTCTTTAAGAGGATCTTTAATGCATGAAACTTGTTTAAAGCTTTAATAAATCAAGTCATCGCTGTTCAAACCATGTCTGATCTTTATGCATGATGATCTATGTCTTTTTCTTTGGGTTAAAAAAAAAATTGGCTCCACATAGTTAAAAATAATTCTGTGCAAGAACATATATAGATGAGTAAGTGAAACCAGTGCCTTTAGTTGTTGCTAGTACAAATGAATCCTCTTTCTCTGTAGCCATTACGTTCAAGAACTACTATCAGGACAGGATAAGTTTTGTTATAATGGGATAATTAATTCTGCTATTCCATAGCCATTCCCCAGATTTTTCCTGCTTCATCCCCCTGAACCCTTCAAAAGATTAATCTTGAGATTTGGAGGAACTTTTTGAGTGGCATGAGATGTAACATGTAGCTGGAAGAGATGTCAGCAGTAACCAGGGTGGGTGGCTGAATGAATGAACGTTCCTTTGCTTCCAGTACAGCACCGTTGGACCCATGCCATTTTTGTCTACTCTCAACTCTCTAAGCCATTCCATTTACTGAGTTTTCAGATCTTAAGTTCCAGTAAACCACTCCTGTCTTTGTAGCTGCCTTAAACATGAAGCACAATGTGTGAAGTGTTGTGATTTGTTGCCATGCTGACAGTGTCAACTTAACTACAGCTGACAAACAGTTTTTAAATAGAACATTTCAATTCATTATAGTATTCTCCATCTGTTTTCCCACTATCTCTTTACTTATGCAAAACATTGGGAAAATGTTACTAGAATGAATTGGATTACACATAAATTAACTACTAATGATTGGGTAAGTACTGTATTTTTAGGATCATACTTGTAAAAAGAACTCTTTCAGAAAAAGAGGAAATTTGTCCACATTTAGTAGGATCTCAACCATGAGTGGGAGATGGGAATAACATGGCATGTATGCTTAAAATATTTATTGTCACTTTTGTTTCCACCTGCTGTTGCACTTGGCCCGTTTCCTTTAAGCTCTAAGCCTACATACAACACCAAAGAGCTCTAGTGGGCATTGTGATCAGGCTATGTAAAAGATTCTTGCAAACTCAAAATCAGCCCGGAACTGAGACTAACACTGAATTTTACAGTGCGTGAAACAGGTTTTTTAATGACTTTGTCATGCAGAAATACCTAGTCTTAGTGAAACAGGTGGGGGGAAATGTTCAATGCTGCAATCCTATGCATGTTGTAGGCCACAGTGAACACATAAGAACACACTCAAAATCAGTTTAAAATCAGGACTGAATTCTGTTTGAAAGCAAAGAAATCTAAGGCTGCTGCTACTGCTGCAGTGATCCAAAATGGCAGCCCCTCTAATGTTCACCCCCCCATACCATGAGTCAATATGATGTACTGACATTATGTCCTGCTACCACTACACTACGTGTTTTGTCCCCCCCCCCCCGACGGCATTGGCAGCAGCTGCTGGAGAAAAGAAAATAGTTTCTGTAATGATCCCAGGGAGGAAGATAAGTTATAATACACATTATAAAGAGACAATGAAAACTTCAAATAAGAGTTCTTTAAAAAAAAAAGTTAAATTGCACTATATAGAAGAAAATCTGGTCAGGTTTGATATGAACTTGATTTGTTGTGCTCCCAGTGTGCATCTTGGCTTAGGAAACACCTCTCAGAGCTGCTTTTTCAGCATTGTGGTTAGCAATTGCAGGAACAGAAGTTACCACTTTGTTGTTAAATAAGCCTAGTTCTGTAAGGCTCGGATCCTGCTCACAGGATATTTCCAATAGGGGTTGCTTTGCAGTCTTCTGTGCCCTTTGAAAATACTACTCAGAGGGCTTGGGAGGCCTTCTTGAGCAACATGGAAGTAGTGCTGCAGGTGGAAAGGAGAATGTTGAAAATTGTCTGCTTAACTCTACCAGAAGTGGTACCATTGGTCTAGAGTGCCTTCCATGAGCATAAATAGAATTCAGGATTACCATTATATTTATTAACACATATGCAGCTAATCAAAATGTCCCTATATATTGGGTTTTTTTAGAACGTGGCTTTCATTATTACTACTGCTGCTTTATACAGATTTGACAATCTTGCCTGTGGAAGGTATTATTCTGAGCAATTTCTTGTCAGATAAATAGTTTTTTTTCCCCCAGTTTTCTTGCTGTTTTGGTTTCTCGTATTAAAATGGTTTAAGCACAGTACTTATTTTAGGGACATTGACTTAACTTGAGAAGACACCCTGAAGCTGGCCACCAAGAGCCAAAAACAAAACTAGCATTGGCTTCCAGTTTCTATTTTCTGTTGTTGGTGGCCAATTTTTGTGGGTTTGATGGGATTCTTTATGTTTTACTACTCCTGTATGCTTTTTTCTGTGGGGAGGGAGTTGATTTTAACCCAAAATATATGTTGAGCAGTGTGGGTTTGGGGAGGCTTTGGGGAATTTGGTGGGGTAGGAGACTGCAGGAAAAGCCCCTGTATGTAGTCCATGGGCCCGGATTTCAACAAACCTGCTTTAGGGTATTCTTTCCCTAAATTTAGGCCTTTAAATGTAATAGTCAAAACACACACACACACACCAGAACCAGACTTTCATCCAGTAATGGTGATGCAGCAGTTGTGAAACATACTCCAAAAAGCTGGTGGCAAGCTGATGGAGTATGTAAATCATACTCCAAAAAGCTGTTGCATTTTGTACAAGCAGAAATTTTAATACACACTTCAGTAGTAGCCCCACACAGAGTACATCATCCTAACCAAGTCTATTTGTAAATAAGGCAAGTTTTACAATGCACAGGTCTGCTCTTTCCACAAATGGGCATAGGTGAAGTGCTAGAACAGGTTAAGCAAAGGTGCTCTTGCCCACAGTTGCTATCTGGGAGTCCAAGGTAAGTGCTAGGGCTAGTACCTCTAGATGACAAGCCATTTTTCAAAAGCAGTGTATAGAGAATTATGAGGAATAAAACCAGGATGTTACACACCTTGTTTACTCAAAGGATCCAGTATGTTAACAGTGAAAAATGCAATGTCAGTAATTGTGTAGGATGTCCTCAAGTTTCAGGGCCAACATATACAATATTTGCTCTCGTACATATCTGAAAATCCTGTGTTTACCAGAAGTGACAGTTTTCATTCGATCCTCAATGGTTTCATGCATCTACTAAGATGCTCAAGATTCATCTTATGGCATGCCACTACAAATGCTCATTTTGCAAGTGCCTGTTAAATCTGGATTTTTAGCACTGCAGTAAATATTTTTATGTTCTTTCATGTAGACACTGAGCATCAAGTGATATCATAGTTATCTGTGCACTGTGATCCAAAGAACATTTGTTCAGAAGCAGGGATGAAAAGAATATTCACCATTATTCATTTCCAGTGCCCCAAAATGGGTTAGTTGAGACTTGGTAAACCCAGCCAGTAAAAATAAGAGAAGCAAGAGTTTTGCATATATTTATTTATTTAAGATATTTCAGTATCACCTCCCAAGTGTTTCAGTGTAGAAAGGATATGGTTGGGGTGGTACTGCAAAACTGTTGTGTGTTTTTCACACACACACACACACACACTTTTCCACAAAAAATAATGTGTGTTTTGGGAAGCAAGTTTTGCACCCCCAAAAAATCATTGTTTCCAAAAGGACTGATGGGTGTTTTTGTGCAAAATTCATGTTTTTTTGCACAAAACCTACTGATTATGCACAAAAATGTATGTGGTTGCAGAAATAGTATTTTAGTGAAAAATGTGCTTTTTGCACAAAACATCTTGATTTTCATGAAAAAACACCTTTCTTCACAGAGTAATTTCCTGAAACACTTTTGGACAACAAATACATAAAGAAAACTGCATAGAAATATCCATATTCTCCCACAGTGTGGAGAAAACTCTGGAAATTATTCTAATAATAATAATAATAATAATAATAATAATAAAATTTATTTATACCCCGCCCCTCTGTTAAAACAATCGGGGCGGCTTACAAAAATTAAATGCATGTGAGGACAAAATATTCCAAGGTTTCCATCCCTATTCAGAAGTATTTCTCAATTAACAGTTAAAAGACTTACTCACCACTTACAATTGTAATTTAAGGCTGAAATACTATCCATGCCTGGTATAAATCCAGTTACAAACAGTGACCCTTACTTCTGAGTAACCATACACAGAACTGGGCTGCAAGTATTTTTACTCTCTGACTT
The DNA here is from genome assembly GCA_030847615.1 of Gambelia wislizenii. Taxonomy (NCBI): domain Eukaryota; kingdom Metazoa; phylum Chordata; class Lepidosauria; order Squamata; family Crotaphytidae; genus Gambelia; species Gambelia wislizenii. The sequence continues at coordinate 47,542,033 of JAUMIR010000001.1, read as the reverse complement.
TGGCCAGGGTCACAATGTACTTATTTTGAAAGATAGTGACCAATAATGTCAATACAGGTTGAGTGTACTTTATCTGCTTTTGTTTGTTTGTTTGTTTTTAGATTTTGCAACACAGTACCTGGCATAGGGAAGCAGCAGGCCCCAGCCACCAGGTGTGCATTCTTTGGGATCTCTTACCCCTGAGGAAAGGAGAAGAGCAGGAGGGAGGGAGATGGTGTGGTCATGTTTGCAGCCAAACTTTGCACAAACTGTAGCCATAGTGGCTGCTGCTTTTGCTCCTCCTCCACCACCACCCAGCTGAAGTGAAGTCTAGAGTGGAAGTGGCAGCTACTGGCAACCATCCCCAGCCTTGACCCAGAGGAGAGTACCACACCAAAAAACAGCTCCCCTTTCCTTTCCCTGCTGCTTTTACTGTTGAAGCCCGCCCAGATCCCAGTTGGTGAATTTCCTACCCAAGTTTTCTGTGGATGGCAACCCAGGATTCACAGTCAACTCTGACAGTGGCAGCAGCTGTGACAGGGCTGCCAGTTGTCCACCTCTGCCTTATAAGGCGGCACTCTTACTTGTTCATTTGCTTGGAGAGAGAGGCAAGGATCTGTGAAATGGCAAGAGGTGTGGATTCCCACTATTTCATAGATCCTCGCATCTCTCTCCACCCACCTCTCTCTCCAACTATGCCTCTCTCCAGCCTTGCAAATACAGTTCATGTACATACATGTTGTAGCTCCAAAAGCTACAACATGTATTTAGGAGGATTTCAGATTTTGGAATTCTGGATAAGGGATACTCAACCTGCATTGACAAATGGCTTATAAATTTGCAACCTATATCACATGCTTATTAAAATGTCTGCTTTTTAGCCCTAGATGATGCTTCAAGATGACTGGTACTATGGAAGTGCAAATTATCGGTTGATGTTAATTGTGCTTCACTGCACAGGCTCTCACAGAATAGTCAGTGCTTAGATTGGTTGCTTGGCTGAACTATGAATCCATCATTTCATCCATCATCCTTCCTCATGCATTCTGAACCCAGGTGGCTCATACTACCATTAATAACTTTTAATAAATCATATTTTATTTACAGCTCTAATTGTATCTTAAATTGTAAAAGAGGCTGTGCTTTATATTAAAAGTATTGTGAGACATTTTGCACAGTACTGTTTTGCTGCTTATCTGTTAGATAACTGAATTCAAGATAAATCGGAAGGTAGAAGGAAACCTAGTAATCAGCAAGAAAAGCCTGGGGACATTTTCAGAATGTTTCTTTATTACAGCTGAGGTGTGAATATTTGTATGGATGAATCTCAGAAACTTTGTAGATTGCTTCTTTGAAAATATTCCCCCATTTAAAAGACAAGGAGTAGAATCCAATGGGGCTGTTGTGCTAAGAAAATGGTTTTTGAACCAGTGGATGATTCTGGTAATAGGAAAGGGACATTTTCCCTTGTAGGGCCTCTTTGCCCCTCAGAATCTGTTCAAGAAGGCTGGAAATTCCTCCAGAACAGTGTGGGAAGTGATGGAAATTGCCTTCTCTTTCATTTGCAGAGGCATCACATCTGGTCAAAAGCTTATTGTAAGTGGAACAATACCATTGGATATTACCCAAAATATGTATACCTTGGAACTGTTGCCTATTTGCAGAAGCAATAATGACAATCATTCCCCCCCCCCCAACATCTTTGAACGAAGTGTCATAATAATGCAAAATCAGAATTCAGGAATTATTTAATATACTTTCCTCAAAAAAGCATGTTTTTAAAGTGTTCTCCTCAGGTTAATAACATGGAGAATAACAAGCATCCATGTTTTCTTTTCAATCTGCAATATAATGTAATAAACTATATCTTATAAATCTGACAGAAACAGCACATTCACTGATAAAATCATTTCATTTATATTTGACTACATCAGTTAACAGGAAAGCAAGAGTTCAGCAAGGGAACAAATGCAATGGTATGTTTTGTCCTGGGTCATCTAGCAGCTCTATGAAGTTCCATAAAGTTTATCTTATTTCAGAAATGCAAGGCAGCAGCTTTGCTAGATCAAAATGAAAAGAAGAAGCTCACCTGTTTGCTCAAAGGAATTTGCTCAGTATTCTAATAGTATTACTCACTTTTGTTTTTCTAGTTCAGACTATGCTTATAACTGACACATATACAATACATGTGTAAGTAACTTACTGTGACTTACAAACTACAGATTGTTTTCAAAAGGAGAAAAGTGTTTCTATTTTATCCCCCACTTCAACTGTATTTTATTCTCCACTTTGAGGGAAGACAGAGATATACTAAATAGCCATGTAAGTTTGGGTTTTTGACTGGCCAAAAAGCAACAGATAAGTTATTATTTAAATATTGTTTAATATTGTTTAATATTGTTAAATATTAGTTAAAATGATCAATAAAGCTATACATACTAGTATTGGAACTGGATAATAAGAATGCTCATTAACAGCCCTAGATGGTTAGCTGAATAATTTAGTCAGCAGAAGTAATTGTTAGATGGTCTACATCAAAACAGATTTTCTATTTTGATGACCATAGTGAACAGGGCTTGGAAAAGGTTTACATTTCCCAGCTGTCAAGAGGCTATAATGAAGTGATCTTCTCTTAGTTCACACAAATTCCTGTTACCACATTCCTTAAAGCCTTGTGACTCTTCATAAATACGGAATTAGTGTTGGGGTGAACATTCAAAACAAGGATGTTCTATTAGATTAGTAAACTTTCTTAAATGCATGCATCAAAGCCAAGTTGTGCATAACCACCTTTGAGTAGACCGTATGTCTTGATTCTGATTGGTTTCCACCAATTTCCTCTGTTCTTGGCTATACAACCCCCACGACAATTCCTCCCTTGGCCAAGGGAAGATGTGGAAGTGACCAGATGTAACTTACTACCAGTGTCCACTAGGAGCATTAATGCAAAACATTTTTTTTAAAGTAGGATATTTCAAAATAATTCAAAATGAACAATCAAACCAAAATAGGTAAGGCAGAACAGATGGGTAGCAACCCTGAAAGCTAAGATAATGTCTGTTAAATTTGAAATCTCTCCTGGTGAAGAACTCTTTGAGTGCCGTTTCCTTTTAAATCAAACTAGGACTGGAGATGCTGAACATTTATCATGGATTAGGGCCCAGAGTTCTGCCTTGAATGCTTAGAGAGAATATAGAATGTGGAACAGGAAAAGAATATGGTAATGTGACAATCGGAAGAATGCTCAGTAGGTTGGTATAAATATCAAGTAGCAATAAAAAGGTCAGGAACAAGCAGATTCTAGGTGTGTAAGAGAAACTTCTGTAGGGAATAACCAGTGACAAGTCTATCTGAGTTGATGTCAAATAGCAGAACAAGGGGGCATGAACTTTAGCTGTGCAAAGGGTCAAGCACTAAAGGAATTTAGGAAGAATTTCTTCACACAGAGCAGTTAAATATATGGCATATTTTGACAGAGACAAAAACTAGAGCAGCAGACATTATTACAGGATAACGTATTCTATGACAGCCCTGATTGTGCTATATGAAAACAGGTGACCTGTGAAACAGTACAGAAAAGTAATCATATATATACACTAGTTAGATTTGGGCCTAGCTCTTCAGCTCTTCCCTGTTTCTTTGTTATCTTCAGGTCTTGCCTACTCAGAATCTTGTTGGTGCTCTAAAGTAGCAATTGCAGTTTTTTCAAAGGTCACACAGCAATGGTGAGGCAAGCCAAATAAAGTCTGCTGGCTTTTAGCAGCCTATTGTTCCAGTGCATTTCCTTCACATTTGCTGTGCCTGCGGCATTTTTGTTCTAGTCTACCACCTACACCACCATAGTTGTGCCAGCATAGTGAGCAACAGGATTCTGGCCTTAGGTGTGTTTTTTTTTTTTAATATTATCTATGTCTTCTGGATAAAGAAGCCTAGAGAAATTGTTCTTTTCAGGTTGGGTGGGGTGTGGTTTTTTTTGGGGGGGGGGGTTGCAAGGAAATAGGATTTTGGGAGTTTGGGGGAACTTGCTGTAAAGAGCTCTAGCAAGAGGAACTGTGCTCCTTATTCCTTCCCACTCCCTCCTCCTTCCTGGAAACATAGAAATGTGGCAGCATTTTTATGTTTTTTTTCCCCCATACCCTCCAAGTGTCCCAGTTTGACAGTGACAGTCTTGATTAATCCTCTGTCATCCCACTTTTAAACTGTCCCAGTTTCTCTTTTCCTTCCACTGTTTTCCTTTGGAGTTGGCTTACTTCAGTTGCTTCAAATGAGATCAAAGCGCAAAAGCAGTTCACAATTAATTAACTTAGCAAAAGAGAGGAGTGGGGAAGAATCTTGCTCTCCCCAGTAAGCTCAGGCAAAAGCAAAGAAGCCTCTCCTAGTTTGTTTTCCCTCATTATTAACTTTTGCCATCTTAACCACACTCTGATGTTGCTTAGTCACACATGGGTTCCTATAAAGTTGATTGAAGGGACAACTGTTGATTTCAGCATTTGCCAATTACAGGTATTTCCAGTTCTCTGGAGTGGACAAACACTTTTCCAGATTATTTTCAAAACATTTAAATTATGTCTGAGTGCAAAGTAGATCCAGTGTGATTTCATGATTTGAGTGTTGGACTAAGACTCTGGGAGACCAGGGTTCGAATCCCCACTCAGTCATGGAAAACTATTGGGTGACCTTGGGCATGTCACATTCTCTCAGCCTCAAAGGCAATCGTAACTGCCCTCTGAACAAATCTTGTCAAGGAAGCCCCATGATAGTGTATCCATAAATCAGAAATGACTTGAAGGCATGCAGAAACAAGTGCAAAGTATAGCTTGTTGAAATGTTTATGCAGAGAGTTTATCTGGCAAAAAGCCATTAGAGGAGTGCTGAACTTAAAAGGTGCTTTTCCCTTTAGATCTTTTGCTTCCTTCATGTCCCAGTTCAACTGTCTTTGCAAAGTAATTCAGGTGCAGGGTGAACAGACAAAAGACAATGATGCTCTATTGTATCTAATCTGCACATTTAATCTACTGGCAAGAATTGCCTGTTGGTTAGAAGAAGGGAACTAGCCCATTGTACTCTCAGTTTTTCCCTTCATGTGTGTAGAAATATGGTATCTAAATACACCTATTACCCCAGGTTACTGACAGTGATTTTAATCCAAAATTGACCACCCTGAACAAATTAATGCTGTGTGTGTGTGTGTTTCATTCTTAAAGTTTTCTTTCTCCTATGTTTTAAGTGAACTGTTCACTAAAATGACTGCACTTTTCATCTTGCAGTGATATAAAAGGACTAAACAGAATGATACACTGTGAGCCCTTCTGTGAACTCGGTTGACAACTGCTGGAAAATTCTTGAGCACAGCAACATGTTTTAAGAGGGGGGGGGAACCCTTGGCTAATGATAAAACTATAATGAATATGACCTAATTATTTAGCCTGTGTGATGCATTTGAAAAATAAGAAAAATAGCTTGCAAATTATGCATGTTGATTCTTGCAAATCAACAGGTCAGCACCTTGATTGGGAAGTTAATTTCTCACTAGCTGCCCAAGATGTCCTTTTTCTTTTCTTTTTTGAACAGCAGTAGATATTGTTTGCATGCATCTTGATAAGCAACATTGAAATTATATATTAATATATACAGGGGAGACGGAGACAGAGAGAAAATACTTAACAGCCAAAGAATGAAGAAAGCATGCCATTACTCATAAGTGGCAGACCCATGAGTGAGTTACTCAGTCATCTGGTAGCAAAGTGCAAATGCCCCTGCCTATTAAATATATGAATTTTTGTGCAACCTCTAATGCAGCTGAATATAAAGACCTACGTCTACTATAGCTAAAGAGTTTTACAGAAAAACAGATGATGGAATAATCTATGCATATTGAAGTATAAATTCCACAGAACATTTAAAATAGTACCCTTTCTAAATATGTGATCACATATTTGCAAGGAATAAGAAATGTATCATAAATGGTGGGATATATAGAACACACTTTATAATGGAAAAAAAGAGAGAGGAGGATCAAGGGGTCAGTATACAGATGCAAAGCTTGTTTCTATTCTGATAAATTATGGCATCTCAGACGGGGTCATGACATCTGAAACTAACCAATGTGTCTAATTTTCATGGCTTGCTGTGATTAGCATTCCATAATTTCTTCCTATGGTCATACAACACTTCATATGGTCATGGAACACTGTTGTTGTGTGCCTTCAAGTCATTTCTGACTTATGGTGACCCTAAGGTGAACCTATCATGCGGGATTTTTTTTTTTTTTGCAAGATTTGTTCAGAGGAGGTTTATCTTTGCCTCCCTCTGAGGCTGAGAGACTGTGATTTGCCCAAGGTCATCCAGTGGGTTTCCATGGCCAAGTGGAGGTTCAAATCCTGATCTCCAGAGTCGTAGTCCAAGGTTCAAACCACTATATCATGCTGGCTCTCGCTTTGTAAAGTCTACTTTACAAAGCCCTTTCAATTTCAGAGTTGATGTGCAGAAAGAAGTTTCTAAATGGTGTGCAGAAGGATATCCTAGAAACACAAGCCCAATGCCACTTTGGGCTTACAGAATGGGTTATCTTTGACTATTTACATGACTAGCCATTGTACTTCATTTGACCAAAAAATCTCCATATTTTAGCAGCCAAATCCATGTTGCCAGGTTTATAGATTTTGTTTTGCTTCTTTCACACAATATACAGATCAGAATACACTTTTTGACAAGAAACCTCTGGAGCTAAGTGAACTACATGCTTGTTTTAAAGCTGCAAGGCTTGTATTGTAATCTAGAAATTACGTATTTCTTCTTCAAATTTACAGCTGTATCAAGTTATAGACACAGCTTGGAAAGGTAATTCATTAACACTATTAATAATGAATTTAATCATTATAAAGTGCCATTATTAGAAAAACACTATTATATTGGGTCTACAAAGTTTCTAACTCATTTTCCTATAAGTCTCACCAAACTTACACAAGATATAATTTGTATTTTTCCTTCAAAATTAAGAGATTTAAGAGATTATCAAACGTATTAAAAGTGGTGTTAAACGAATGCCAGGATACCGCAAAAGGGTTCCCTTTTCAGACGACATTGTTCTCCTCTTGTTATGCACCCATTTGGCTGCCATTCCACCAGTGCTGCTTTTTATTGACAGGATAAGCCATCAATAGATCCCCCATTCCGTTTCTGTCATAGATGTTCCTGAGAGCGAAAACATGTCCCATTATGCTGGTGAGATCCCAGCGTCAATGGGAGGTCCCTGCCAAAACACTTCCAGGTGAGATCGGGACATTCAGGTAAGTGACACACTTTTTATGGTCCTCCCTGGGTTACTTTTACCTTTTAAAGTGTGTTTTTGTGCTTGCTGTCATTTTTGTGTGTTCTTTTTCTTTTTGAATTTCCTGTGCTCGCATCTTCTTGCAAAAATCTGCAGGATTTCGATCCAGGAAGTGAAGGGAGCTCTGTTAGAGCTCTGTTCACTCCTGGGCTGCCGGAACAATGGGAGATGAGGTAAGTGTGGTGGGGAGGGTGTTTGTGCTGTGACAGGGGCATGATAGGGGTGGGAGGGGAGATTGTGGGACAGAAACACTTTTTTTGTTCCTGTCTGATAATCTCCCAAATAGAATGACTGGATTTAAGATGAGTTGTAGTAACTGCCAACACATGTGCACACATATTTTCACTGACAGATACAAAAACATTTTTAATTCCAAAGTGTCATATACACTGTTTTCTTTTAATCACCTTTTAATTACCCTGAGAGGCAGGGGAAGGTTTCTCATGATTATCTTGGAGAGAAATAACTTCCTAATTTCAGTTTCTTCACAAAAGTCAAGATCCATATGAATTAGCAATATTGGCACTTGAGGTCTTAAATATTTTGCATATTGGCACTTATACTTCCAGTTGCTGATTTAAACCTCTGCTTTTATACAACACTATTCTTCAGTATGCTATTGTAAAATTAGAGATGAACCTATCGCATCAGCACAAACTGGTGCATAGTTCTGTGTTGTTTCGAAGTGAAAGCTCATGAAAGTAAAATCAGCCCCCAAAAGTCAAGTTTAGATTATATATATATATATATATATATATTCATATTTATGAATCTGAAAGCCTCCACCATGATCTTATCTAGAGCTATGGTAGCAGTTGACAACAAATGTGCCCTTGAGAAGCAGCTTTGCTGTAGCATAATAGAGACATGGAATCCCCTCTCATTTCTACCTTCTTGAATTAGTTTGTTATTGGTACTATTTCAGGTGCCACAATAGATTTCAGTTGACCTGGAGCTACTGTTCAGCCAACTGACTTTGTCTTTGTAGGAGTTTCTGTGCCAGGAAGCCACCATTGTGGTTTACTAACAAATAGAATTAGATACATAATCCTTCCAGACAATTGCATTATACTCACACTGTTGGACTTTTTCTTCTGTTCTGCTGTACACTGATACACAGTGAAGCCACTTTTACACACACGCACGCACGCACACACACACACACACAGAGAGAGAGAGAATTAATACATTGTAAATGATATATAGTGTGGGGCACATTGCCCATATGGCTCATACAGTCTTTATTCCTGTGGTACTCAGTTGAAACTATCTTAATTGGCAGTGCTGAGAGCTGTGGCATTACTCACGGCCCATCTATATGAGGGGTAATATGTGAATTGATGCATACTCATGCAAATTCGAAGCAGAATCACCTTGTCCTAACGGTGTTTGGCAAAATTGCAGGCATGCAAGGCTACCCGCTTTTGATGTCCCAATGGGCATGCCTGCTATTCAAGATGGCAGCCATGACTCTCATTTGTATTTTTGTCAGTGGCTGCCACTGAACGGTATTTTCTTTTTTTAAAAGGCATATTTAAGGTGTGAAAGTGTGATAGTGAGAAATTCTGCCTAAATAAATTTTTAAAAGAAAAGAAAAAGGCTGTTTCATAGCATGATCGCTCGCTCACTAAAGGAAAAATCCAAGATGGTGGTTCCATGGCTCTTGCCTTCTTAGCAAGCTCTGCCTCCTGCTCCCATCTGGCCAGTGTTCTGCTTCCACTTTTCTGGGTTACACAAATAAATGCGATCGCCTGTCCTAATGATTGCTAATGCGTATACTCCACTGAGTTTTTAGAAAACATTGGGGAAAGCCGTGAAGGCTGTTCACTTGGGTTTTATGGTGGATTTGGACCCCCTTCTTCTGAATACAGTGGAATTATGTGGGATCCCATTAGGACATGTAGGATTCTAAGTGGATTATTTTCACTGTTTAGACAGGCCCTAAAGCCAATGTTACCCTTCCCTCTATCAGTGTCATCTGGTGGGTTCAGCCTCTCTGCACCCCCTAGTGCCACCACTGGCTGAGAGATCTCTTCAAGAAACTGTGCCAGTGTAGTAGTAGGGCCCCTGGCCTGAAGAAGACATGTGTATCTTAAATTATTTTGTTATTCCTGTCTCATATCAAGTATATTCTCAAATGTGTGTCAGTCATTTCAGCTGCTTTATGTTCCTTGAATCAGAACAAAATAGGTTTTTATAAAGGTCAACATGCTTGTGGACCAAGTGAAAAACAGATGTTTACACAACTGAGACTGAGTGGCTATTACCTCAGGGATACTGAACTGAGATAACAACCCCTTGTCTTCATAACCCACAAATTATAGGTTGCCTGGATTACACCCCCACTCTTGATTATTTTGGATCATTCACAGGTTATTATGGTTCTCTGCAGAATGGTGAACTGCACTCAGTAAAGATAATGACTTTGCCACTATTTCTGTTGCCACTTATTGTGGAATGATAGGTGAGTTTGGGGACCCAATTCCTGACAAGCATTTTTCATCTTGATTCATCACGTTCAAGCTGGATTCTGCACTTGTTTTCCCAGGTTAACTGTTATACAAATAGTTCAGTTTCTGTCTCCTGCTTTTTTCCCCCTTTGTGATTGAAAACCATGATTACTGCTTTAGTGCATGGAAAAAAACTTTGATATTTCCCAGAGGTGGGCTGTATACGTGAAACAGTAGTGTTTGCACTCCATTCATCCATGGAATTGTGCATCTTGTTTTTAGAACGTTTCTGTTGGACGTTAATCAAACAGGTAGAATCTATCTGAATTTTCAGCATGGTAGCAAGATTAAACTGGGACTGATCTGCGCAGCCACCATTGTTACAAAGTCTCAATGTCTGCCTTCTTGAGATGATTTGTTATCTTACTGTTATAACAGACTTTTCATAAGCAACAATTGAGCACCGTATGTGATTAGATTGTGGTTACCATATCAGAAAGTTCAAGCAAGAGGACCATTTGCCTCACATGGTTTGAATGCTTCTAATAAGCATGCATGCCTTTGACATTCTTGCCACGGTCACCATTTTTGTGTTTTGTAATGAAGCCAATCAGATTGAACACACGCTGATGTTCAGACATTTTGGATAGGAGACTTTCTGTGTTAGAAATTACATTTTTGTCTTGGAAGAGGAGGAGGAGGAACTTAAAAACTATCCAATAAGAACTAATAATAAGTAGTCTGGTATACAGCAGGGTTCTATTTCCTCTTTTCTATCTCCCCCCCCCTTTTTTTATGCAGAGCTTTTCTCCCTGGAAAAGTTGAAGGAAAAGTAATTTTAGGGACACCCCCCCTAGGGATTTTCCAAGTGGGGGTCATACTACGTATCATTATGAGGTGGAGAAAGTGTCTCCAACACCGCAGTTTAAAGAGATAAGCTATGGATTGGCTGTGCACTCAGCAGCCCAGCTGCCTCACCAGTTCAGAAATGGGACTGTCCATGGTAATAGTCATCTTTTTATTTCAGGAAGCCCCCTGAGAATAATACAATATGATAACATAGCACTGTGGTGTTATAAAATAATTACCCAGGGCCAGAGCAGCCCATGTGGAATATGACTTGTCTTAGTAGAATCAAAGAATTGTATATGTGGAAGGCATCCCAAAGGCCATGTAGTCCAGACCTCTGCCAGTGCAGGAATGAAACTTTTTAAAAAATGTTAAAAAGAGGAGAAGGTATTCCTCCTATCTTGTTATATAGGACTTTATCAGACGAGGTATGTACCGCAAAGAAACCACATCATTTAGGACATGACGATAACAGAAAGAGCAAAATTATCAGATGCCCTCATCGTTCAGCCATTCTGGGAGCATAGCACTAGTGCTCACAATAAAAAGTGATGCCTTATTCAAGCCCATGCTACGCCCCCAGAATGACTGAACGATAACATCATCTGATAATTTCGCCCTTTTGTGTTATCGTCGTGTGCTTACAACACAGTTTTTGCAACGTCTAATAAAGTCCTCAGTTTACATATACTCCTGACCCCTTTCCACAAATTTCACAGTTCCCACATGAATGTCCATGCCCTTCCAACTCTGGATACGTTTTAACTTACCTGTGCTATGAATGTTATAAGAAAATATTCTGCAATTGCTTTGGCCCATACTATTCATTTTCATATTCAGAAACTGACCAAATGTTTTGATATTCCCTCACCTCATGTATTACTCCCTTCTCCTCTTTTGGCTTTCCCATTTTCACGGCCAGAACACATATCAAACTAGGTACTCTTGCCTCCTTTCCATGTACTCTGTATCAAGATCTTCTTTCTTAGGGGCATACTTACCAATTAGGGGCATACTTACCAAATGTGCAGATGACACCAAATTAGGAGGAGTAGCTAATACCCTGGAGGACAGGATCAAAATTCAAGATGACCTGGATAAACTGGAGAGCTGGGCCAAAGCTAACAAAATGAAATTCAATACGGAGAAATGTAAGGTACTGCACTTAGGGCAGAAAAATGAAATGCATAGATATAGGATGGGGGAGACCTGGCTGAATGAGACTACGTGCGAAAGGGATCTAGGAGTCCTAGTAGACCACAAGTTGAACATGAGTCAACAGTGTGATGTGGCAGCTAAAAAGGCCAATGCGATTTTGGGCTGCATCAATAGAAGTATAGTGTCCAGATCAAGGGAAGTAATAGTGCCACTCTATTCTGCCTTGGTCAGACCTCACCTAGAATACTGTGTCCATTTCTGGGCACCACCATTCTAAAAGGATATTGACAAAATGGAGCGTGTCCAGAGGAGGGCGACTAAAATGATGAAAGGTCTGGAAATGATGCCTTATGAGGAGAGACTCAGGGAGCTGGGTATGTTTAGCCTGGAAAAAAGACGGGTAAGAGGCGATATGATAGCCCTGTTTAAGTATTTGAAGGGGTGTCACGTTGAGGCTGGAGCAAGCTTGTTTTCTGTTGCTCCAGAGATTGGAACATGGAGCAGTGGATGCAAGCTCCAGGAACAGAGATTCCACCTCAACATGAGGAGGAACTTTTTGACAGTAAGAGCTGTTCGGCAGTGGAACGCACTCCCTCGGAGCGTGGTGGGTTCTCCTTCCTTGGAGGTCTTTAAACAGAGGCTGGATGGCCATCTGTCGGGGATGCTTTGATCGTGATTTCCTGCATGGCAGGGGGTTGGACTGGATGGCCCTCGTGGTCTCTTCCAACTCTGCAATTCTATGATTCTACTCTAGCAATGGAAAGAAACCATAATCCCCTTCCTTCTCCAGTTCTTCTGCATATGGATATATGGAAATGTTGCAGAAACTCCTTTTCAGGTCAGTAGCTCTCCCACCATCTTTCTACATTTTTTCTTGGGAAACAATTAATAAAGCCAAATATTCCCATTCAATCTTGGATCCCTGGACCTCATGAGTATGCAGGTTTGTCATGTATATAGTGCAAGCTTGAAGATTTGATCTGTTCGTAGTTTGTTTCTAATAACTGTCCTTTTGCTTTCATTGAACATGTTTCCCTCATAGTAAAAGTCCTGCAGAAAAATAAAAGCAAAGCATCCCAATATAACCCATACCAATATTGTTCTCTTAATATGCTTGTTCTCGCTTTCTGTAAGATTGCTACTGCCATCAACTTTGCTCCTCTAACTCATATATTTTACTTATTTATTTAATATATATTTTATTTCTCCTGATGTAGCATGCATAGCTCTTGTGTTTGTAAAACTCCTCCCTTTTCTTGAGATGTAGCTTAAAGATTTAAAATTTCTATATGCCTCCTTTGTTTAATCTATGTCCAGGATAAATGCACATAGATCCAAGATGATAAATGCACATAGATCCAAGATGATAACAGTGTACATCTCTTGCCTAGTTATGCCTTGAAAGAATGGGATTGGCTATATGGTGAAAATACTCCTCATAGAATTCGAGGAGAATACTATTTGTCTTAATGAGATCAGTCTTAATGAAAATTGTCTTAATGCTTCAATCTGCTGTATTGGGAAGTGGGGGCAAAAACACCAAAAACTTCACAGGAAAAGACTTCATGGCTTTTCCCATATTTTTTTAAAAAGCTCTGTAGGAAATGTGCATTCCCATGCATTGGGACGACCAATTCTCTTTGGTGTGCATTCCCCATAAGAGCATAAGTGGAAAGCTGATTGGTCAGAAGTGCACGGGGGGGGGGGTAGCTTGCTAAGAAGACAAGCATCTAAAAACCACCATATTGGATTTTCACTGTAGCGACTGTGGACTCAGGCGACAAAACAGCCCCCCCTTTCCTATTTATTTAAGTGGAATATCACACTTTCGCAACTTGGATGTACTTTAAAAAATATGGCAGCAACGGGCGACAATAAAAATGTGAGTAATTCACTCATTTCCGCCATCATGATTCATAGGCATGCCTGTTTGAAAGACGAACGTGGATAGCTTTGCATGCCTGCAATCTTGCCAAAAAATTGTTAAGACAAATGAAAGCTGATGCGAATTGGCATTCGTGTACAACAATCCACTTTTTATTGCCCTCTATAGACAAGCCCAATGTTTCTAAATGGTTAGTGATGAAAGATTTTATGTTTGCTGCTACTTTCAACAGCTTGTAATACTTGTTAACTGTTAGGCAGTGGGACAAATTAATATGAGAAAAATATTCCATCTGAAGACTTAAGTTAAAATATAAATTATTTATTTAAACTATAAATGTTTAGGATATTATGAACTGGTCTGTAGAGCACAAAAATGATCTCATTAAGTGTGTGCTCAAGCTGATAGGAACCGAATAAATGCTTCAGTGTGGGACTTCAGTTTGAAGTAGGCAGGGGGGTGATACAAGGTTGCCCAGATCTTTAAATGAATTTGGAAAGAGTTAGTAAAACATAAGGAATCCTATTTAAAACCCTAATTTAAAACAGTTTAAAAGTTCACTTGAAACTCTCTCTCTGGCTTTTCTTCCCAAACAAAGATTCAGGAAAGACTTATCCCACACTTTCTGCAAGCACGCTGATGACTAAAAAGGCCAATCCAAGATAAACAAGTCCGGTTGCAGAAAACACAGCAGAAGGTCTCCTTGGGTGATGTTTCCAGGTTGAGATTCTTTCTGCATTGTTGTTTCTCTTCAAGACTTGTTCGACGTGAGTTCTCAAATAAGGCTGCAGCATTGTGGATAGTGCGTCTCCATGCCTCCCAATGTGAGGCCAGGGCGGACAATTGTTGGTGATCAATTTGGCCGAGCCTGAGATGTTGCTTCAGGGAGTCCTTGTATCGTATTTTGGAGCGCTCCTCTTATGCTGACCCATGGCGAGTTCACTGTAGAGTACTATTTTTGGGAGGCGATGGTCCTCCATCCTAGAAATGTGCCCTGCCCAGCACAGCTGTGTTCTCAATATCATGGCCTCAATGCTGGTGATCCCTGCTTGCTCAAGGACAGCAACATTCATCACATAGTCAGTCCAGTGTATATTTAGGATTGTGCGTATACAGCACTGATGAAACAAAATGATGATAAAAGCACAGCCACTACCCCCCATTAAAACATCCTTCTGCACCAGCCAGTTAACAGCCTAAGGGCTTGTCTATACTGTGGGTAAAAATCCAGATGAAATTCAGACTACTTTGGCCCAGAGTTGCAGCACATGAAATTCAAACTGTTCTGGCCCAGATTTAACTGGCACACCTTACTTGGCCAAAGCCCAAATCTGCATCACTTGTCAGCGTGTTAGTCTACACAATAATTCATGCTAATTTTTACCCCCAGTAAAGCTGTGGGTCCACCACTGCTTCCTAGCCAGGCACCTCCATGATGCTACCACCGCTGGCACGAGACAGAAGAGCAACAGGGCACATGGTTGTGTGGCTGACTGCTCGCCAGGTCTCTGCTTTCCAGCATACAGTCGCTCTATCTGCGGTAAAGATGAGTGGCCAGCAAAATCGCGAGGCTGAGAGAGCAACTGTGCACCAGGGCTCTGCTTTCCCAGCACACAATCACCTATTCTGATGGCAAAACAATTGGTGAGTTCCACCATCGCAAGGCTGAATGCTCGTTCTGACCTCAGAGAGAGCAATTGTGCACGAGGAAAGCAGAACCACAGCACTAGTTGCTCTCTATGAGGTCAGAATGATGGCGTGGCTGGCCACGCTTTCTGAACTCAGAAAGAATGACTAGTGCCAGGACTCTGCCTTCAGAATGAGGAAATGCCACTGAGGAGAGGAGGAATGGCAGTGCCTCAGGCAGCTCTTATTCTTCCCCTCTCCCGCCCTCATTCCAAGTCAGATGCATTGTTCACATTAATAGTTTTCTCTGGAGTTCCAAACAAACCCTGGAGAAAACCATGAGTTTCTAAAATCCAGGCATTGTCTATATGAAGTAAAAAGAAGTGGATTGCTCCATAATAAAGGCAACTTGTGGAAGCTGCATTTTGTCTTAATTTTTGGGGTTTTTTTTTTTGCAGGAGGGGGTAGGTAGATTGCAGGTATGTGAATATATCTGCGTTTGCTATGCAAATGAGTATGCCTGCGAATCCAGATGGTAGCTGTGAGTGACTTACTCTCATTTTTATTCTCACCAGTTGCTGCTGCCAAACCGTATTTTTTTTAAAAAAAAACCATGCCAGAGGTGCAAAAGTGCAATACTTTGCCTTAATAGAAAAGCAAAAAACAAACAAACAAAAAAAACCCCTACCAACCCCCATTTTTATCGCATTAACAGTCGCTCGCTAAGGCAAAAAAAACATAGCTCTTCTGGATGCTTGCCTTGTTAGCAAGCCCCACCCCCTGTGCTCATCTGGTCAATCAGCTTTTAGCCTCTGCTCCTTCAGGAAAGCAATTGCTTGTCCCAGTGAGCAGGAATGCGCATTTCCCCTGCTGTTTTTTTAAAAACTGCAGGAAAATCCGCAAAGGCTTTTCCTGTGGATTATATGGTGTATTTAGCACTCCTCCTCCTAAATACAGCAATATGATGCAGGATGCTCTTAAGACAGCTTGTATTCTCCTTGCATTATGGGAGGAATATTTTCAACATTTAGACACCCCCCCCCTCAAGATTAAGGTGGTATTCCTCAAGTTTAGTGAGGATAGGGCCATACACTCTGTAGACTAATTGCACCAGATTTGGGGGAAAGGCCGCACCGAGTGTGGCCTTATCAGTCCAGATTTGGGAGGAGTATGAGTAATAACAGTAGTGTAGACAAGGCCTAAATAAAAAGATCTTTGCCTACTGGCTGAAAAAAAAGCAGTTGGGGTGGGGGGTCTACATGGCCTCCTATGAAAGAGAGTTCCACAGCCTGGGTACAGCCACCAAGAAGGCCGTATCTAACGTTCACATCAAACATGCATGTTATGATGGTGGGACCATAAGAGAAAGCCCTCCCCTAAAGATCTTAAAACTTGGACAGCTCATACAGGGAGATACAGTCCATCAGATCAAAAGAATCTAAGACTGTATACATCAGACCAGCAGTTTGAATTGTTCCTAAGACCCAAGCGTAGCTAGTGAAGGTTTTGCAACATGGGGTGACCGTAAACCCATCTCTGCTCAGCTGTCCAGCTGGACCTGACAAGTTGTCAACCATTTTCAAGAGTCTCCAAAGGCAAGCCCCATGTAGAATATGTTACAATAATCCAACAGTATAAACTGTTTGATGCAAAGATGTTAATAGTTCTTTTCAATGAGAGAAGGAGAGTTTAATCCTGCTTGCCTGTAAAACTGGGAGATCTTTAGGTGGTGAGGAGGTGTTGATGTTTCTAGTATTTGTTGAGATTTAGGAGATTTTCAGATGGGGGAAATAACCCCCACGGAGACTGGGAGAGTAACGAGGCTGTTCCACTGCCAGCACTCTGTTTCGCACACCCCTGTCCTTTTCCCGATCTCCATTTGTTCTCCCTCCATCCTGCTTTAATTTTCCTTCTGCTATTTTTTACTAATGGAAGTTCTTCATTAGTAAAAAAAAATAGCAGAAAATAGCAGAAGGAAAATGAAAGCAAGAAGGAGGAAGAACAAATGGAGATGGGAAGAAGGACGGGAGTGTGCAAAACGGAGCGCTGGCAGCGGAACAGCCCCGTTTCTCTCCTGATCTCTGTGGGGGTTATTTCCCCTGTCTGAAAATCTCCTTAGTTTACATGTTTGAAATATGCTAGAATATGGCAAAATACAATTGTAGACTAGAATTGCCAAGTTTTAGCATGTTTCCTAAATTTAGAATACTTAAATTTTAACATGTGTGGCTCTCATGATGTCATTGGACTGTGATACCCATAAACTCCAGCTAGCATCCCAGTGGTGAGAAATCATGGGAGTTGCAGTCCAACAACATCAGGATGGACATAAGTTACTTGTTGTAGAAGAATATTATCTTTTTCAAAATAACATTCCCTATCAAATTGCAAGCCTAGCTTGAGCACAGTCACTCTTATGTTCAGCACTCAGATGGGAATGATAGTTTTTTTTACTTTATGAAAACATGACTCTCCTCTTTAGTCAGTAGTGTCATTGACTGAAAATGTAGGCCTGTTTACAATTATGGGGCATAACCAGGAGAAGTGCAGAACAGCTGGCCTTTATTTAGACTCGTAGCAGTTAAATGAAATTATGTTCCATTCAAGTGAGATGTGAAATTATAATAAGCTATGGGCAAATCAGAGTTATATTGATTCCCTTCCCATTACTCCCTTTTGTCTTCACTTTTTGATTCATTCGTTCATGTTCTTTACGATAAAAGGCAATTGCTCTTCTATTTAACAAAGTATTTTCTGATTAAAAGTTTCAGGATAAACATCAATAAATCTATGTTTATATGTTTGTTAATAATTATCAGAAAAAGGCAGTGAAATGCTGTGTGCATGTGATGTATTGAAGACACTCCAAATTCATTTGAATTGTGGATATGTCACAGGATATATAGCCCCAAGTTTATATAGCTCTCCTGACACTGTGTCCCCTTAGTTTGTGTGAACCTCAATAGCCTACTCTGTACTCATTTTATAAATAAGTGCTTTTCCTATCTATTGTTTGCAGTACCTCTTCACTGGAAGCAAGCACTTTTTTGTTCCTCTCTGTTCTCTCTGCTTCAGTAATGAAATATAATAGATATCATATATTGTTGGCATTAAACAAAGCAGTCTGAAGGATATGGCCTCAGATAAATGCCTTCTCAACAATACATTTTTGTTTTGTTACTGTTTTTTAAAAATCATTTCTGAAGCTTTTGGTGCAGATTTAAAATGCAAAAGTGTTTGAACCTTCTCTTTTAATATTGCTCCCTGGGGAGGAAGAGTTCTAGGTCTGGGGCAGGTTGAAGCATATGCCTTGTGTGAAGAATAGCCCCCTGATATCTCTAATTAGAAGGATCAGTATCAATGTTTGTTTGTTGTTGTTTTTTAGCCCATGATTCAGCTGAAAAATCCACCGAATAGCTTAGCAAGATTACTAATAAGATTGTCCCTGCCCTCAGGCTTACGAATTAAAAGACACAGCATAAATGTGGATGGAATTGAGAGGGAGAATGGACAAAATAATCTCAGGGACCCATTGGGCTAAATCTAGTTTTTAACTCCAACTAGAGTACAACCAGTTGAATGAAGTTCCAGCTAGAGTACACTCAGTTGTTAAGTCATAACTTGTATAAATCTTATACAAGGTTCACTGGATCTACTCTAGTTGGGACTAACAATTGGATTTAGCTCATTGTGTTACTAATAGTGGTTTACTATAATTTACTTCTGCCTGAGTGAGACCTTACAGAGTCAAATCCAGTTAAAGTTAAAAATTAGAACTATTTGTACAAGTGGTACCAAGCTAGTTGCATGAGTGGTCTGAGTCAGTGTAGGGAGTTGCATCTGTTTAATGTGTGTTGAACTGCAAAATGATCTCCCAACCATAATACTAAATAACTAAGGGGATTATCAGATGCCCTTAATATGGCATTACACAAATGCCAGGAAACGCCAAAGGGCTTACTTTTTGGACAACGTTGTCCTCGTCCCGTTATGCCCCCATGCTGGTTCCATGCTGCCCTCATTTCTTCTTAGCACCCATTATCAAATAGATTGCTTGTTCTGTTCCTGTCATGGAATGACAGGTGAGTGAAAAGGTTCTCTGTTATGCTGGTGCGATACCAGCCGCAGTGGGAGGTCTATGCCAAACACTTCTGGGTAAGATTGGGACAAGGAGGTAAGTGACACTTTTTTTCCCTCCCCAGGTTACTTGTATTTTTTAAACTGTGTTTTTGTGCGTGGTGTCACTTTTTTGTGCCAAAAGCAAGACAACACTTATTTGTGTAATACATCTCCCTGTTTCTTCAAGATTAGCCAGACTCATCTTCTACATAAACCCTATATCTCTGTAAATGTCTACTTTATTTTAAGGAACTTATAATCTGTTGACCATATATGGATGGATGAACCTATCTATTTCCAGCCCATATTGTTTTTTATGTATCCAGCCTTAAATAAGTTCTGACCAATTTCTGCATCAGTCTGCAATGTAACAAATGCATGCAATATGGCATCAATTTGCATATGCAGTTTCCCTTAAAATATGCATTTCTATTAACAACTTTTCCTAATAGATGTATTTATGTACATAATTTTTCATCTGAGACATGAATCATCAATCTAGAGAAGTATACGATTCAGAAGGTGTTCTGATCCACACGTTAGTCCAGGAAGTATGAATTAGATCAGTTTCTTTAAAAATTATGGACTAAACACATTTTGACCTCATCCTAGTATATATGCTAGATGTGATGTGTTTAAGATGGAGAATATTGAAGAACCTGTACATATTACTGTTTACATTTTTAAAAATGTATTTTGAAGATATGACCTAAATACTGTAAAGGCACCAGATACCATCTGATCTTGGAAGCTAAGCAGGTTCAGCCCTGGTTAGTAACTTGGATAGAAGACCATCAGTGGATTCCAGGTTCTGTAGGATATATTTCAGGGGAAGGAACTGGCAAAACCACCTCTGAATATTCCTTGCCTAAGAAAAACTATGAAATTTGTGGGATTGCCATAAGTTGACAGGTGACTTGAAGGTACACACACACTTATTTTTAAGTTGCCAAAAGTGTTGTCCCAGGTGAACAGCATACCATTTAACAAAGGGCTAGCAGTGAGCAGACTATGTTGTCTCTTCTCATTATTTCTGTAAAGGAGAAATTTTACTGAAGGCCTATAATAATATTAGGAATTAACAGAATGGTAGAATCTTGAAAGTATTGTCTCTGTTAGCAGAAAACAGTGAGCGTGCTGAGCCACTTGTGAAACTATGGGGAGTGGAAGTTTTCAGAACCCCAACAAAAAGAGGCCCAAATATAAATATACAAAAATTTTACATTGCCTTCACTCGGCTGGCTCAGTGCTGGTAAATTATTTCCTAATAGGAACAGGTAGACCTCTACACTTTAGTGCTCAGTTAATGGTTCACCTTGTTGAGCCAGTCCAGTGTAATATACTTACAGGTCTCACACAGGTTGCTTGACTTTGCTAGTATTGAAAAAAATGCATTAAAAGGCTACAGGTGATAATAAAGAAGCCTTGAGGTTTAGACCATAATTTTATGGGGGGTGGGGGGAAGGAAAAAAAGAAATCTTTAGGATAAAAGAAAAGTCTGGAAACACAACATAGACTGGATTTGGTTTAGTATTTGGACAAAGAAATCACTGCTCTGAGTTGAGCACAGAGAGATAAGCGCCTTGACTTGCAATAGATTAAGAGACATGCATTGGTTAGAACAAACCGTGTTTGAGACTCTCCCTGAGTGCCGCCACGTTTAGATTTAAGATTAACTGCAGGAGAAAGCTGGAGCGGCTGTTTGTTTTATGAAACAATCACTAATGACATTAAACAGACGGAGGCCTTTCCAACACGATTGTTCATTTGCGATAAACTGAGAGAAGCCCACAAGAGATTGGAAAAGAAAACTCATAAGTGCTCATTTTGAGGCTCTTAACAATGTCCTGTTGGAGGTGACAATTAGTGGAAGAGAGTAGGAGTCTCACTCCAAACACATTTAGGCCTTTTGTGTAAGTGTGTCTTGAATATTTGGGAAATAATTGGTAAATATTTGCATAGCTCTATCTTTATGGCAAGCAACTGCAAGGTAATAATATAATGACAGCTTTCATGTGCACATTTTAGCCCCGCTCTCTTTCTCTTCTCCTGCGTAAGAGAAGCCTGAACTAAGCATTAGCAGCATAGTTTAAAAGAGTGTTATCTATCAGTTCAATTAGACATCAGACATTTACTTTTTGATGCACTGGGAGGCTGATTTGATTTGGGGCCAGTCGTTTAAAAATAAGAGAGCAGAGCTGCGTATGGAACTGTGTACAGATATCTGTAGCTCTGAAGTCTTAATTGCAAATTCAGATAAAGATTAGAAGGGGCTGTATCTCTGTAGACCAAAGGTATTTGCTAATACCTGAGATATAAAAGTGGTTAAATTCAATATTTACTAATTTAGGATTTTGATTGAGCTTTAGGATTTGTGTGTGTGTGTGTGTGTGTAGAACATTCCACACCACTGAACAGTGAGGCGTAAAGCCACATTCTTTATTTCAGATGATATATTCTGGATTTGTTAACACCTGAAATGTAATTCCTGTTCCCCCTCACCCCACCCCTATTGGCTTGTAGCAGCATTAAGTTTTTGTTTTTATACATAAATATATTAATGAAAGTGTTTTAAGTGCTTATTACAGAGATGGTTTGTTTTGAAACACAGGCTTTTTCTCAGCAGTTTTACACTTCATTGTGTACTGTGAAAGACATACTAAGTAGAGGTTGTCAGGTTTCCATCTGAAGTAGACAACTGTTGGGGAATGGACCCATTTATGATGCCACTCAAGCAGGAGTAATCTAGAGCAGATATTGTATACATAACTGGTAACTCAAACACACACACTCCCCTAAATATTTTTTTCCTGTCAAAACTGACAAAAATCACTGTTTAAAGGAAAGTCATTTTTATATACTAATGTTCAAACATTTCAAAGAGCAAGTGAAACAAAGAAATTTATCTTAAAATTTGGCCAGTAAGATTCTCCTAGTAAGGAAACAAAAACATTAAACCAATTATGATTTTAACACATAGTACATATATATATATATTTTTGCCATTTGAAAAACAGAGGCTTAAACCCACCTGCTGTGTCCCATCAACATTTGGCTATTTCTTCTCTTTCTCTAACCAAGATGGAAGTAAGTTTGGTTGGCACACCTGTTCATATGCCAGCCTAAATTGGCAAGTGGGACTACTTCATTTGGCTGCACGAAATGTTAACAGAAATGGGAATAGTTCCATTCTGAGCCACTCAAGGTCTCAAATAGACTGTAAAAGCTGAAATGAGTTCCATACTCCAGCCAGTCAAATGCAAAGTGGCTTGGCAAAGATTTTTTAATGCATGTCCAAAGGGTTCTAGTCCAGGAAGGTGGTGTGAAAAAAATTGTCATCTGATCATACCAAAAGTTTTTTAGGCATGCAGGATGGCCTTTTTGTGCAAATGAACAGCTTTTCTAGACAATGCCATATCATATGCAGTGTCTCCCATGATAATAGAATGAGGTTTTCTTATTGCATCATAGGGGTGTTCCAGAATAGCAGCATTGACTCGGACTCTGACAGAGTGAAATGAGATGAGTCAATAATACCACATATAGAAGCGCTAGACCAGTCACTGAAACCGTGTACAGCAACAGAAACCATCTGAATCAAAGATATTCAAGCCATGATTCCCAGGGATGGCAGACCTTGAATCATCACCCTCCCCACAAGAGTCTAGTGGCTAAGGAGTGATGGGGTTATTCTAGGACAAAAGGCTATTCCTTTTGAAGTTATCTGTTTTCCAGCTTGGGAGAACCTGGGCTCAGGAACTCACTAAGAGTTCAGCTAGAACAAACATCTCTTCCTTGGGAACTATCCGTGCTACTGAGCAACCTCTTTCTGACTATGCTTGCTGTTTGCTTCTTGACCTTTGGAATGGGTACAAATTCTCCTGCCTGTAGGGTCCCAAGCTCCAGCTAACTGCTCCAGAGTATTGCTTATCTTCTCTAGGATAGGAAAGTACTTGTGTTAGAGACATTTAAAATATTATTTTTTTACTCAATGACAGGTTGAGCACCTTTCCAGCTCAAGCATGGAGCAATCATTAACCATTTTCAAAAGAACAAACAAACAACAACAACAAAGCCAAACCTTGAAGGCTGTTTCCTTCCTGCAGCCCCAGTAATGTCTTATTATTTTCAGCCTTTTCTAGGAAAGGTCTAGAGTGGGTTTGTAAAAGTTTGTGTGATTTTGACACTTAAAATAGAGCCAAAACTAACAGCAACCTGTCCCCTCCCCCACAATAAAATGAGGTAGGACGGAGATGTGAATTGAAGAAACTGGAGAGCTAGGAACAGGTTAGGGGTTGCAGAGTTGGGGATACTATTCACTGTGGGATACAGCACAAATGAAAGAAGATAAAATGGGAAATGGAATCACATATAAATAGATATGATAATGGATGAAGATCTTGGCTTAAACCAATTACTGTTCTTAACTGGCATAGACCCATTAAATCAGTAGCTGAATGGCAAACCAACACTTCTGTAAGCCCCATTAATTCAGTGGGTTTACTCTAATTGGGTCTAACTGATTTAGCTCCTTATCCTTTTATTTCACATTAAGACAATGATAAGATTCTTACTTATGAGAAAAATGAAAGACTATTGGATAAATAATTTTGGACTGAAAAAATATTGGAAAAGGGTATGTTTATAAGAACAATAGTAGTATTTAGCTTAAAAAAGAAAGTACTGGGAGGTTACAGGTATACCTCAGTTAACAAAGTAGATAAGTTCCTGGGCATGACTTCTTTAACAGAAAATTTTGTACCAGAAGCAGAAAGAATAGGGAAAGTTTCCTGCACTACAAAACAGAGAAGCAGTTCAACATGTTTCAGCAAATGTCTTATCCAAAGCTAACACTATGCAGAGGTGAAATGAGAGAGTCAGGTCAGGTAATCCTAGCATAACTAAACAAAAACATTTTGAATCTTCTCAAGACCACCTGAAAGGTCCTTCCAAAATTCATCCAAAGGTGACTATCCTTTCACTGGATGCCATTTTTCTTATTATTTCTGTTTTGGTGGCCAAACATATACAGGTATATTCTTTTTAAACTTGCTCAAAATAACTGCACAAAATATCTCTTGTGGCAGGCTGGTCTCCCTTTTTCTTTATGTTTTGTGGTTTACACATGCTCTAAAGGATTCTGAAGGCAGCTGCTGTTTACCTTGCCTGTTGTAGACAGGGCACATAATAGCAATAGCAATAGCAATAGCATTTATATTTCTATACTGCTTCTCAATGCAAAGCACTCCTTAAGCAGTTTTCAGTGTGTTAGCTGATTGCCCCCACAAGCTGGGTATTCATTTTACTGACCTATAGAAGGATGGAAGTCAACTTAGTCAACTTAGAACCCTGTAGGATTGAACTCACAACGTTGTGGCTGCAGTACCAGCATTTAATCACTGCACCACCTACTGTAAGCCTACAGTAGGATTGTCTAGAACAGAATCTCATTCTTTCCTAGCTAAGATTTATTGCATTGATTACTGCAGACATACTACCCCAACCCGACACTGGAAGTCTATTTGTCCAGCTCTCTATGTAGCTGCTAAAAAACTTCCAGCTACATAGAGCCCCAGGATATAAAGGGGGGGGAGCTGGGCAGATATTAAAAGACTTTGTAAAAAGAAGTTTGTCAAAGGATTTGTTAATGGAGATATGCCTATAATCTATAGAGAGTATGATTTAACAGCTATGTATTGTGAGTGACTTTCACAAATGGCAGTTTTGGAAGAAGAATTTACATGAGCACTATAGCACAGGAGGAAAGAAGAATGTGTTTGTGATGAACAAACTGTTGGCCTTGCAAAATTCAATCAGTTGCTCTCTTGCTATATTTCTTGATCCAAAGCCAAATTTTCCTATAATCTTCTATTCTGCTCTACTTTTGCATTCCAATCGCCAATGATTAGCAAGTCCTTTTTTGGTGTGTGATCAATTTCCTTCAGCATAGAATCTTTCAATTTCTTCTTCTTCTGCCTCTGTACTTGGAGCATAAATTTGGATAATGGTTATATTGATGGGTTTTCCCTGAAGACTTATTGACATGATTCAGTCAGACTTTGCATTATATCCTTTGACTGCTTTTGCTACACACCTTTCCTTACTATTAGAGCAACCCCATTTCTTCTTAGATTTTCATTTCCTAAGGGTCTCTTTTGTCCTTTGCTGAGCATAGCATTTCTTGGGTTTTCTTGGTTGGTCTGTAGATCATTTGGAGGTTGTGTTTCCTCATCAGTTTCCTATTCTGTCTGTGACTCCTTTGATGTATGGTAAAAATACCTTCTCTTTGGGTGGCCATTTTTCTTCATTCCTGTGATTTTTTTCTGGGTCTAGCTGCTCTTGTTATGTCTGATCTGGAGAAACCATTAGCCTGTAGAACCTAGTTTAGGTGCTTTAGTTCATTCTCCAGGTAGTGGGGTTTGCAGATCCTTTTTGTGCCATCTACCAAATGATCTACAGACCAACCAAGAAAATCCAAGAAATGCTACACTCAGTGAAGGCCAAAAGAGACCTTCTTACAGCCGCAGGAGTTTACTGCATACCATGCAGCTGTGGACAAGTTTACATAGGGACCACTAAACACAGTGTGCAAACACGAATCAAGGAACATGAGAGACACTGCAGACTGGGCCAGCCAGAAAAATCAGCAATAGCAGAACACATTATAAACCAACCTGGACATAAAATGTTATTTAAAAACACCAAAATTCTGGACCAGGCCAACAAAGATCATGTCAGAATGCACAGAGAAGCTATTGAAATCCACAAACACCTGGATAACTTCAACAGGAAAGAAGAAACCCTTAAAGTAAACAAAGTTTGGCTACCAGTCCTGAAAAACACCAATCAAAACTCAATGCTTACAAATGAACTTCACCCAGGGACAGGGGGATTTCCAGCAGACAATGAACCATTACCCAAACAGTCACTAATCCTCCTTGCACATCCTCCCACCCTACAAACTAGCCGTTCAAATACACAAATTTAGATATCCTCTCCAACAGGGACTCACAGTATATAAACCCCACATGCCCATAGCCCACCATTCTCTGAAGATGCCAGCCACAGTTGCAGGTGAAACATCAGGAATAAACTCTTCCAGAACATGGCCTCACAGCCCAGAAAAAAGCCATGGAAAACCAATATTTATACAATCCATTTCTTGTTTACTATGTCTAGCTTCTCCTGATTCATGCTTCTCACATTCCATGTTCCTATAATATGTGTTTTGCAGCTTCAAACTTTCCTTTCACCTCCAATCATGTCAACATCTGAACGTCCTTTTGACTTGAGTCCAGTTGCATCACTTGTCACAGCACTACTCGTAGTTGTCCTCTGCTGTCCTCAGTAGCTCACTGAATGCCATATGACCTGTGAGTCTCATTTTCTGACACTATCTCTTGTTTCATTTTGATTGTCTCATCATGGGATTTTCATGCTCTTGTGATGTCTGATCTGGAGTAACCATTAGCCCAGTAAAAGGGGTTTACTGTGCCTCTTCTGTGAAATCCTAACAAGTGTTAGCTCTGGTGCCATTACTGTTGCTTCTGAGAGATCCTTCACCAGTGTCACCCTCCACTCCTGCTGCTGCCCAGTAGCTGTTTGGCACATGTAGTCTGGCTCCTCAGCAAAAGCGTGTCTGACATGGGAAGACTCTACAAGCAGCCCTGCTGCCACCAGCATAGCCTCTTGCCTCACATGCATTCCCACCACCATGGAAAGACAGTGCCATTAGTGGATGCCTATAATTGCATAATTTTTGTTCATTAACCTAAAATTTATACTCCTTGCTGAATTATTTAGGATATGTTTTTAAAATATCTGTTACAAGTTACAAAAGCTAATGAACACTGGGGAGGAATTAATGGAAAAATAGGCTTGGTTTGTGATCATACCAGCAATACTGGTGCTTTGGGCTCTTCATAGCGATGTAGTGTTGGCCTCTGCATTACTTTTTGTACAGTGCTTTATAATCTGTGGGTTGAAAGGAAAATAATGTTGTGGCAGACAGTGATTGAGATGGAGAGAGACAGCTGATCAGCACTGAAAAGTGGTGGACAACGGCCTTGGGAGAAAAACAGGAGTAAGGTCAAGTGCTACAGATGAGTCACCCTATGTGTCCTTCAAAATAGTTGAAATTGTGTTTTCATCCTGCAGTTTTGTAATGAAATTACTTTTTTTAGAGTAGTTATGACTTCAGGGAAAAGGGTAACACTGAAATGTAGTATAATTTTTGACCTGCATGGGGCCTCCAAGCAACAATGGCAAGACAGCCAAATGACATACAGAATAATAACTGGGAGCCATCATACATAGCTGAACTGCTAAAGGCCAGAAAGAGAGAATTTATGTTCAAGTGGAAGAAACCTCAACTCCCCCATCCCATTTCACTCTTCTTATTGTTTTGTCCATTCTTTTACATGCTTGTACATCTTTGGGTCTTGTGGATATAACAACCTCATTCCCCTTTTCTTCAAGACACATCCTTGTCTCTAGCATTACATCAGTTCTAGGCTTTTCTTCAGTAATTATGCCAATTAGTGTGTGTGTGTGTGTATCTGACAATACAAAACCCGACTTAGTTGTCTTTTCATACTGTTTATTCCCATTTTACATTACTAGTACTTCAATGATGAAGCCTTGATAAGTGTATTGTTGTTGTGTGCCTTCAAGTCAATTCTGACTGATGGCAACACTTAGGTGACCCTATCATGGAGTTTTCTTGGCAAGATTTGTTCAGAGGGGGGTTGCCTTTGCCTTCTTGTGGGGATGGGAGAGTGTGACTTGCCCAAGGTCACCCTGTGGGTTTCCATGGCCGAGTGGGGATTCAATCCCTGATCTCCAGATTCATAGTGTAGTACTCAAACCTCTACACTATGCTGGCTTTCCTTGATAAGTTAAATGATAATAATAAGTCTGTCTCCAAGTTCTTCTCACAGTACCGAATTAAAAATCCCCTTTAATTAATTTGTTTGCTAGGTTTCTTTCTCCTTTCCTGTGCTATATGTTCTACACTAGAATGGCAAAGTTTGCCCCAAGTCTATTTTGAGGCTGCCAAGGGCCTCTCAGTACCCCTAAGCTCAGTTAAAAACTCAAAATGCACCCCACAGGGCAATTTCACCATGTTGTCCCCTCCCTGATTGTCTCCTTTCTGTTTGTGCTTTCAAAAGGGTATTCCTGCATGGCAGGGGGTTGGACTGGATGGCCCTTGAGGCCTCTTCCAACTCTATGATTCTATGATTCTACTAGGCTTAAAACAGCCCTGGGGGTCAAAAACATGGCAAAATTCCACTCCACATCTCTTAAAGGATGTAGGGAGTATTTCAATTTTTAAAAAAACAACACTAAAAATAATAATTCAGGTATGAGGCACAGTTGGAAGAGAGGCGCAGCTTCCCCCCCCCCATATCACAGAAACCGAATGTTGTTCCCGAACCATGGCAGCAGCACACTCCATCATATTATACAGTGCCCCCAGTTCAATTCATGAAAATAAAGTATTGAAATGTAAAATTAATATAGAATAAGAACCTTTTTGCTGTCCCATATATTTCACTTTGTATAGTGGCAAGGAGTGTATTCTGGCCACCTCTTGTCTGTTCTTAAACCAGATTGGTCCCTACTTTGAAGATTCTCATGTTCCAAATTAAGTTCCCACATCTTCCCACATCAAATATTTCTTTCTTCCAGTCCAACATTTCCTGTTGAACACCTTGCCCTTGATGTGGCTATCTCTACCTCCATTAATATTCAGTAACAATTTGATCAGCTTATTGGTAATATTTTGGCTTCCCCACTCAAAATCCTGTCATTCACTGTATGAAATTATCAGGATTAATAAACCTCATTTGTTTCACCATTCTTTAAGAATTATTGTTGCTGTATGTCCAGTTTTGAGATTAACTTTACCAAGCTCAATACAGTCATAAATTCTGTATGCTGGCTCATCCTGTTCTCAGTAGTAATGTTCTGTAGTGTCTTTTTCAGGAGCTCTACAGTTCATTAATATTATTATTTCTCAAACACCTAAAGTTGCTAGCCACTGTAAAAGGCATATAATTTAAAGGTTTACAATCCATAGATGGTGAGCAGTGTTCAGCTTGATTAATGAAGCATTATGCTGGCCCAGTTTACTTTATGGTTTAGATTACTTTTGTCTTATCTTCAGTTTGAACATGAAAAGTAAAAACAAAGAAAGATACATAAGGCTATGTACCACTTTATATATACATTTTAGCAATGTATCTAGGATGTGGATTTACTCTATTAGCTACTCAAATGCCAAAGCATTGTCTACTTAGTCACATTGATTCAATTCCTTAAAATGATAAAAACATACATATTTAATGCCTGATATTGTTCCTCCCTCCCAATAGTTTATTTTGAGAAACTGGTAAATCCAGCCTTCCTGTAGCATGTGGTGTGTGAGATTTTACAGACATTAAGAAACATTTAGAAGCCAACATATTGCATGCTTCCATAAGCAAAGCAAAACACAGATGTTGTGTTTTGAAACCACTTAAATTTATGAGATGACACACAGATTCCAACAGGGTTTGGATCAGGACCATGAAAGGGAGGTCAAGTTTTCTAGGCTGACAAAGCTGGGCTAGCAAACTGATTTAAACAAATGATTCTGCAGGAAGCAGCAAGCCCCCAAAATTAATGGATCATTCTGATGTGGAATGTGGGCAGCCTTGGAGGGTGGTGGACTCCTTTTTCTGCTGCCCCAAGAGACTAGGGAACAGAGCAATGGGTTCAAACTACAGGAAAAGAGATTCCACCTAAACATTAGGAAGAACTTCCTGACAGTAAGAGCTGTTTGGAAGTGAATACACTGCCTCGTAGTGTGGTAGAGTCTCCTTCTTTGGAGGTTTTTAAACAGAGGCTGGATGGCCATCTGTCAGGAATTATTTGATTGTGTGTTCCTGCATGGCAGAGGGTCGGACTGGATGGCCCTTGTGGTCTCTTCCAGCTCTATGATTCTATGATGTGAACAATTGTGCCCAAGGTGTCTGAATTGCTGTTCAGAAGTAGGGAAAACAACTGAAAATGTAATGTTGCTTCACATTTATAACATGAACCTGTAGGTGCTTTATAAAACAAACTGGGTATGACTATTTGACAATCAGGAAATAGTTAAGCTTTTGTTACATGTTGATGTTTTCCCACAATATTTCTCTTCTGATTTTTGCATTTAAGTTTTCATAGTGAAATTCACCCCTATTAATTACAGTGTGGAAGTGTAGCAGGCTTGGCTATTGGTGTTTGATGAATTTAGACTTCCCATGCCAATGGGAAGCACTACTTTTAGGGTTATGGCAAGCATTACACCTGTTACATGCTTTACCTCTGAGCATTTTTATGTCAAACATCTCTGTGTGTGTGTGTGTGTGTGTGTGTGTCTGTGTGCTTGTGTGTGTGGTATCATTTTGCTTATTTGGTAGATACCTTTAGTTACCAATTTTCTTGGCCCATAGTATCTGTCTTGAATTGCCTTTGTATAGTTAAGAGTTTGGTTTTTTAAATTACATCTTACTTCTTGTGGCAAGTGGAGCTAAGCTTTGAACAGTGAGAATACAGAGCTGCTGAATGGTGACAAAATATACTGAGAACATTTTCTATGGAGGAGCGGTAAATATAAAGTAAATCAGGTCAAAAAGAAACTCTGCACTTGTAATCAACTTATTCCTGTAAGTGCAATCTTTACAAAAGACAGGGAAAGAGTGAACTGCAGCACAGAAACAAAATATTATAGGTATTTGTGTATCTTGAACACAGATGATGGGGTTTGTGAGAGCAGCAATCCCTTCTCTTGCTACTTTCTTTCCTCTTATGTGTGATGTTTTTGCCAGATTAGAAGCATTAGTGCCCTCTATTGTTCATTAGAAGACTGCAAATATTTTTAAGGATTAGGTATTACCAGGTGCTATCTGTCCAGTTTTCTAAAAGAAAAATGCACACCTAATTCTCTCACTTCATAAGTAACAGCAAGGATACTGCCCTCATCTCAGAGGTAGGTGTTGTTATGAGATGGTGTATTGATAATGGTGTTTGTAATTTCTGGAATATTCATTCTTAGAGATGGGACATATTTTAACAGAAAATCATGTACAGATATACTTCAGGCAATTTATAGACATTTTTACATTTCTGCTTGGCCCTTGTTATTGTGCTGAGATAGCCGAATTATTGAATGTGTGGAAATGTTAAGATGAACATTAGAATAATATTATATTGTGAATCAGCTATTGCTTCCTAACTACGCTAAAAGAGAATGGAAGAATGACAACTTCATTCAGGCAGATCATTTGAAGTTACATTAAACAGCTGCTGTTAAACAACTGACAACAAAGGAGATCATTTTGATCTCAACAGCACTGTGACTGAAGCAGCATGCTCCCTTAGAGATGTTATGAGAAACACATTCCCCCATTTGTATACCAACAGACAGAGTATTCCCCACTGTGCTTGTTGCCAAACAGTGTCCCCCCCCTCCCCACTGGTCACTTTGTATTCAGTCAGGGATCCAGAAAACCCAAATCCAGCTAGACAAATGCAGAACAGCTTAGTTGAAGCAGCTTTAACAGATGTCGTGAGTGTAGACTTGCTGAACCAGGGAGACAATGCAAACAAATATGTAGCATTGGTCAATAAGGTAGGATTTACCCCATTGCACATGATGGCACTCAAGAGCAAAGCTATGGCCTGCCACCAAAAAATTGAGCGGGGGTGGGGAGTGAGTCTAAATGGGAATATTTGTGAAAGGATGAAAATGCAATACAGCTCTGTTGAATTAAATAAGGTAGAAGTGTATGGGAACTAGTTTGTAGTCTCTGGAAAATATTATTAGATATACCTATCAAGAAAGTATTAAACTAAAGATAAGATTGCTTTAGGCAGGTGTTCCTTTCCATGCTGCATATAGTTTGACTGCGACTGAATTCCAGTGTTGGGCTTTGCAGAAATCATGCTGCAAAGCTCTCTGATTTCCTCTACCTTGTTGATGTTCTTTGAATTCCAGTTTGAAACTAATTCTGACTCTGGTATTGAATGAGCATTTTCTCCCATTGATTAAAGCATGGTTATGTACATTTTTGAAATATACACATTTTATATGCATTTTACAATATATGCATTGATTGAACACATATTGATTGAACACATCATTTAGGTGCTTGAATTGGATCACGCATTTTAAGTGTATGGATTCTAGCCAGTTTTGTTTGGTTTCATGTTCAGTTCTAGGAGTTGAGAACTGAACCAGTTCTACCCAAGCCAAACTGAAATGCATATCTCTTCATCCATAATCAGAAAGATTTTAAATTGTAAGGCATCTGATGCTATCTTTGAAAGCACAGGCGTATGAAAATCCTTCTTGCTTTGGCATCCTGGCTTAGGATAATGGGAGCTGTAGTCCACCAGGTCTACATGGCACAGGTTATATAGTCCACACGCTCCAGTTGCCAGATGCTGAAAAAAATGGTCAAGTTCAGCTAGAAACAATAACGTTGGTGTTTGTCCTGTGCTCTTGCAAGATGTTCCAATGTGTTCCTTCATCATATCACATTCCATAATTTATCTGTTTTGTCTCTTTGCTAGATTCTCTCCTTATTTTGCAGTTTTCTACATGATGCACTATTCATGTACACTTGTTCCTTCACATTCGTGGGGGTTAGGTTCCACAGATCCCCGCGAATATGAAAATTCCACAAATAATGACAGCCCTCCCCCGCCCTCCCAAAAGTGGTGATGGAGCATCCAGAGGCCCCGTCGTCACTTCCCCTCACCTTCCCACTCCCTCCCGAAGCGACCACGGGGCCTCCGGAGGCCCCATCGTTGCTTTCCCCACCTCCCTGCTCCCTCCCAAAAGTGGCAACGGGTCCTCAGAGGCCCCGTCACCACTTTCCTTGTCTCCCCTCATGGCAAACCGCAAATATGCGGAACCGCAAGTGTGGAGGCTGCGAATGTGGAGGGAGGACTGTAGTGGCATAGGCTAGCATAGAGTCTGTTGAAAGCATACTTACATACATTCCTTTATATGTATATTGTCTTCAAAATACTGGTGCATGTCTTGGACAGAGATGCAAACAATAATATTTATCCCAGCATACCATTCCTTTTTCTGAATTGGTCTATGTATTTATATATTTATTTTTGATCGTTTGCTGCATCTTGAAACCTCAAAGTAGGTATCAACTTTCAAATCAAAGAGACTTTTAAGAAAGAGTAAAACTCCACCAGAGTCATAATAATGTCCAGTAAACATTCTCTCTCTCTCTCTCTCTCTCTCTCTCTCTCTCTCACACACACACACACACACATTTTGGAAGGCATCTCAACAAATTAATATGGTTTTAACATGGTTCTTCTGCTTGTGATTTGGTGGATGCTTTTTCCCCTGTAGATGCACTAGGAATTTTTTGTACTATTTGACCCCAGAATACATACAAGTTTCCCTAATTCCTCCAATTATATTTTGGTATGGTAAGTATCTATCTATCTATATATATATAAAACTCTTGGGTATGTTGCCTTTCCCAGTGTGCTGATTGGCTGCTCAGGAAACAAACCCATCCAATCACCACCAAGATGCAAATTCCCTCTCTGCCTCACAATCTACTCCTGTCAATCTGCATCTACACCCCAAGCCTCACAAGGGTCCCAGGTTGTGATGGGACCCAGACAGTCAATTTGCAGTGGCAGTGGGATGCTGCTGCTGTTGCTGTTGCTGCAACAGGACCCAGACAGTCAACTGGCAGCAGTGGCGGGCCACCTGCAATGGGACCCAGGCAGTCAACTGGTGTGGCAGCAGGACACCAGAGCGAGAGCAACAGAACAACTCTCAGCAATTCCAGGAAAAGTATGGGATGCTGAGAAGGGGTAGGAGGAATTTAAAAATCCACCACCCTACCTTACAGGGTTGTCATGAGGTCTTACCGGGTGTTTTAGGGGGAGTTTTTTAATGGTGTATGTTATGCAGGGTACAGCTAGTATAGATAGATTAAGTTGGCATTATTTATTCAGTATTCTCTAAAATTTGGCACAAAGTTGATTACTATAGATACAATGAATTCTAGCAACAAAAAAAACCTCTTGTCAATAGAATTAATGCCTTTGTTGAAGTGGACATTGTTATGTAAAAGTATAGGTAGCACTCTTTGAGATAATGTCCTAGTAATTTGGACTAGCAAAGAGAAGGCACTGCATAAATAAATTCCTTTAGAAGGTATTTAGAAGCAATGGGATTTAGAATGTATTTTCCAACAATCCTGGAGAAGCCAATGTATACAAAAGAACCTTAAAATCTTCACTACTAGACCCACCTCTTTTTGTGTTTGTGTAAAATGTGAAACCAGCTCTTTCATGAGGCATACTATCTTTCTTTAATTTCTATGCACAATCCTCCTGAGAGAAAATACTTGTGTTTAAGCTGAATTAGTCTTGTTGAAGTGAATGGAATTAAATGGGCTTAAATGCAAGATTTTCATCTTAACAGGATTGTGGAGTGGGCTGTGTGAAGGTCAAAAGCTTCTGCACTCTCACCAGCAAGCATTTGTTTAATAAAAAATTGTCACCCACTTTGTTTCTCACACTGTGGAACAAAAATGGCAGCAAGCCCACGTATGACAGAACCTGGATCCATTGGAACTTCTTCATTTTCAGTTCTTGGTATTGAGGTCCTAGTAGCTGGTTCTACCTAACAATTAATTTCAAAGTATAGTAACGCATAAATCACAGGGTGCATTACAAAGATATACTGTGCTCAGTTCTAACTGTTGAATGTTTGTATGTATGCAGAATTAAGAATTAACATGTAATAATAGTAATTAAAAATTCTTAAAACAAATTCATATTTCTACAGCTGTTTGTTGGATGCCTGAAATATAGAACCATGGCAAGCTAATTGTGTTAAAGGAAGCAGAATTCATGGACTTCCTATAAGAAG
The DNA here is from genome assembly GCA_030847615.1 of Gambelia wislizenii. NCBI lineage: Eukaryota > Metazoa > Chordata > Lepidosauria > Squamata > Crotaphytidae > Gambelia > Gambelia wislizenii. Next base: position 47,506,688 of record JAUMIR010000001.1, on the reverse strand, counting down.
AAATGGAGAGTTTAGTATGTAAAATGGTAAGGAATATGACAAAGTCTTCAGGTTCTCATAATAGATTGGTGGTCTGAAAAAAAATCTTAAATTTATTCTAGTAATAATGATTAAAATAAACTGATTCAATGGAAATAAAGTACTTCTGTCTTAGGTGGTTTAAAATATAATGGCGTATTCATTACAGGAAAAACTCAGCATCCTCTCTGTCTACTATTTTATGAACCCCAACTTTTCCCCTAAATTGGGACTCAAAGCAACATGAAATATGAGAGGAAATACAAGTAAAAACACCTGTAGCTAAAAACATACCAAAAGATTTAGACAGGATTAAGCTGTTCATAGAATTAAAACCAGTTAAATATTTAATTGAAATCAAAGAAAAGTCTTACAGCACACTTAAGAAAACCTTTTTTTTTATGTGAAACAATCAGTCCCCAAGAGCCTGCTGGAAAAGAAACCTCTTCAGCTGTGATGAAAGAACAGCATGGAAGGAGCCAGCCTAGCCTCCTAGGACGGTTGTCCAAGAGTCTGGGAGCAACAACAAAGCAGGCTCTCTAGTGTTCTCACCAAGCATGTCTGTGAAGATGGTGGGGTGAATTAAATGCCCCTCAAAGGCTGTAGCTCAGGATTTCTCTTTAGGAATCATCTTTTTGGGAATATGATAGTCTTTGGACTAGAATGCTTACTGCTTAACGCTGAACCTGGCATCTATTACCAGGTTCACATGGGTACTACTTTCTCTCTCTGTCTCTCTCTCTTTCTCTCTCTCTCTGGGTTTGCCTGCCTTCAAGTCACCCGTCAATTTATGGTAACCCCATGACTTTCATAGAATCAGTAGAATCATAGAGTTGGAAGAGACCACAAGGGCCATCCAGTCCAACCCTCTGCCATGCAGGAACACACAGTCAAATAATTCCTGACAGATGGCCATCCAGCCTCTGTTTAAAAACCTCCAAAGAGGGAGACCCCACTACACTACGAAGCGGGGTATTCCACTTCCAAATAGCTCTTACTGTCAGGAAGGTCTTCCTAATGTTTAGGTGGGATCTCTTATCCTGCAGTTTGAACCCATTGCTCCATGTCCTAGTCTCTGGAGCAGCAGAAAATAAGCTTGCTCCATCCTCAGTATGACATCACTTCAAATATTTAAACATGGCTTTCATGTCCCCTCTTAACCGTCTCTTCCCCAGGCTAAACATATCCTGCTCCTTAACCTGCTCCTCATAGGACATGGCTTCCAGACCTCCCACCATTTTAGTCACCCTCCTCTGGACAAGTTCCAGCTTGTCCATATCCTTGAATTGTGGTGCCCAGAACTGGACACAGTATTCCAGGTGAGGTCTGACAAAAGCAGAATAGAGTGGCACTATTACTTCCCTTGATCTAGACACTATACTGCTATTAATGTAGCCTAGAATCAAATTGGCTTTTTTAGCTGCTGCATCACACTGCTGACTCATGTTCAGTTTGTGGTCCATTAAGACTCCTAGATCCCTTTCACATGTACTGCCATCATTTAGGCAAGAAATACTCAGAGGAGGTTTTGCCAATTCCTTCCTCTTAAATGTAGCCTATAGCACCTGGAATTTGTTGGTGGCCTCCCATCCAAATATTAATCAGGGCTGACCCTTCTTAGCTTTCAAGATCAGATGGGATCTGGTGCCTTTAGGGTATCTTTTATTACTACTTAAAACAGTAAAACTGGCCTATCTTTCCCATGTCATATAGGATCAAGCCATGGGTAAATGGTGACCATATTGTTATCATAATGTCCTTGTAAAGACACTCTATCTATCTATCTATCTATCTATCTATCTATCTATTCAGATCATATTTGCCAGATTCTTTAATAGTTACAGTTCTTTCCATATATGTGTCTGAAGCCCAAACAGCCCAGAATACTATGACTGTTGCATACAAGTCAGAAAACCAGCAGAGTAAGACAAGAATATGCACATTGCTTGAATGTTTCTGCATCAACCTGATTAGAACTTTTCTTGGCTCTGTAAATCCTAGTCTGCATTATAGCTAGTGTAAGTCTCATCATAACACAAAGTTGATCTGGAGATTTCAGTTACTGCCTGACTGATATCACCTTTAACTTATCAGCAGAAAAATGTTAATTTTAAAGGACTTACTTTGAAATTTTCTCACACAGCAATGAAAGACACAAGTCATCACTACTGCCTTCTAAATGTTATTTGACTTTGTCGTGTGTGTGTGTGTGTGTGTGAAAATGGCAGATTTAACCATATTCTCTACATAGATTGCTTCTGGTGGAGCCAACAGAGAGGGAAACAATTGACTTATTAGAAGCTGCATTAAGGTTTTCATATTCTTAGAATACAGAATCAAATTCAGGGTTAATTAATACTGGAGACTTAGTTATTTTCTTACTCTTTGCTCTCTCTCTTTCTTTTCCCCCCTCAAGGTTTCTTGGATTCCTTTGGAGGAAATAATATTGGATATTTTGTTTAATTTTAAATTATCCTCCCCTCCCATGGCATGTGAGAGTTTAAGGGTTGTTGTGTTCGTGGCTTTTATTTTGTTTTTTAATCGGACAGGTGTTTATGTGACAGCATTCCCCACAGGATCTTGGGGAGCTACAGTGGAAAGTGCTGAACCATTGAATGGCACGGCTGTGCTTTTGTACAGCTTAGAAATCTCTGTTGTCCAGAACTGTACAGATAAGGCAAGCCCATTTGCTTCATTGTCAGGCAGTTCAGCTGAATAGAAATGCAAATGTGACATAAGGGGGCTATGCCGGATTGCTGGGAGGGCGTTGTGCTGCTACTTTCTCGTACAGGCTTCCTGGTTGTACAAAAATTCCCTTAGATACTGAGATTTTTTTAATTAGCTACCACTCTAAAAGAAACATCTCTCACACACAAGATGCCTTGATTCTTTTTTTTTAAAAAAAATATAACAACCACATGGTGCTGGTTTTAACTCCCTTATCAATTGGAAGTACATAAATTAGCCCGACCAGACTGGGAGCATATAATTCCTGCTGTGATAAATAAAAGGGAGGAAGGTAAAACTGATTTTACTTTTTTGCTTTTCATTGTACAGCAGACCAGATTATGAAATTCCTATGCATTCAGTACTAGAAGGAAGACTGTAACCAGATCCTTTTAGACAGATAGCACAGTTTGGGTCTATAATGCATGGAATAACAGCAAGTCGGTCATATAAGCAGAACTTATATGACTATAAGAGGCTAACTTAACTAAGAAGAAGCCAGACTTCTGCATTTCAAGTGTAGTTGTTGCCTAACTGCAAGTGTGTCTATAGGAAAAACCAAGTAATTATACCATATAAGCAAGGAAGAAGTTGAAGGAGCTGAGCTTGTTCAACTAGATGAAGAGAAGATTGAGGGGTGAGGTGAACATACTCTTTAAATACCTTAAGAGCTGCCACAAAGAGGAGACTTCAGGCTTGTTCTCTTCTGCCTCAGATGGTAGAACTAGGTCTAATGGTTTTAAGTTACAGGATAGTAGATTTCAATTAAACATTAGAATGAACATCTTGACAGTGACAGCAGTTCGACAATAGAACCAATTGCCTAGAGAGCTGGGGTCTCCTTCTCTGGATGTCTTCAAAAAGAGTCTAGACAGCTACCTGCTGGAGATACCCTAGCTGGAGATCCTGCTTTGAGCAGGGGATTGGACCTAATGTCCAATAGGACCCTTTCAAATCTATGATTCAGTGTTTTCAATGGCTGAGAATGAAAAACTATAATTTGTTTAAATGCCTGAAACAGGGATATTGTTAGACTCCAGATACCATCATCCTAAATTGCTAGCCTTGCACACTTGGTTGAGTTCAACATCAGCTGAAGGGCCACAACTACAGACCTACACATTCTTAATTTACTTACTCTTTTTTTTAAAGTATGATACATGAGGGCCTAACTTATTCAGACTATGGGCATTTATTTAGAAACAGTGAGGAATCATGCATCTTTTACAGCCAAGGTTATCAGGGAACAAAGACATCACCATACCAGTTTAAATTGCACCAAAGGAAAGGGTTAAGAAAGCCTAGATATACTTGCCCTATTGTTAATGCCTGATCAGATGGCAACACTGAAAGGAGGAGGAGGCCAAGCAATTAAATGGAAATCTTAGCTCATACATTGTTCAGTACTCTCTACAGAGACTATCTGAAGACATTTTGCTGCATGAGAAGAGGAGCAAATGCCTCCCATAAAAGTGTGTATTATTCAAAACCAGCCAAACTGTTTCAGTGCATAAAGCAGAAAATCCCATAAATACCTCTCTCCTCCCCCTGCTAAAAAACCAAAACCACACCCCTCCCAATGTGCTACCTTTTCTTGACATCCCAGACCTGCTGACCGAGGTAGGTTTCTTTCTTATTTTGCATAGCAGTAGGGCCAGTCCTGCTTTCTCTGTACCTAAATCTATATTGGGCATACATGTACACTAGTCAGGCAGTCTTGATACTAAAGTTTAAACTGGCATAAAATGGTTCATGACATAGAGGCTGATACTGTAATGCATGCATTTTAACATGAAGCACAGCATAGACTCTGCTATCCAAGTAATCATTTGATTTAGGCCTCACCCTTCTGCAAGTCCCCAAGGTAACTAACAAAAAGTTAAACATTAAAGCAAAACCATGAAAGCAGCATGCTATAAAAGTATAAAAGCAGTCAGCAGAACTGAAAACACACACAAACAAAGTAAAGGCAATAGACAGAGCCTTAAAAAACCTGGGAAAATAAATGGCACTAAAATGACATCAAGGTGCTCAGCTAGGATCCCTCAGGAGACTACTCTAGTTGAGCAGTTGCCTCTGGGTAAAACCATCCCCTGTAGACACCTTGCATGAACAAGGCTTCTGTTGAAGAATCACACTGTATGAATAGTCCATAGCTGTGAAGGGCTAATAGATAAAAACTAGCACTTTCAGTTGATCCTGAAATTGACAGGAGACCCCATGCAGTTGGTGAAGCACTGTTACATCTTGAACATAATGCCCAATCCCATAATTTAAATAGTTTAAATTCATTTACTAGTCCCAATCAGAGTAGAGCCATTTATTCAATAGAATTTACAGAAGTTTTGATTTTAGATGGGATTAGCAATTGGATTTAGATCAACAGAGGTTTGCGTAGTTTGCCTGAGCAATAATTTTCTAAGGCTGCAATCCTATGCAAAAATACTTTGCAGTAAGCTAAATTAAAATCAGTGGGACTTATTCTGGGCTGTAAATTACATGTATGCCGATTATGAATATTTCAACTGGATATTCTCATTTATAGGGAGAAGTAGAATCACTTACCAAATACTCCAAATCAATCACAAGTGAAAAATAATATTTCTTCTTTATCTACTTACACAATGATATTTTGGCTTGTATATGAAAAAGCAGAATATTATCCATAGATATTATACCAAAAATGTAATAACTTCAATTTAATAATCAGCTTTTAATTCTGAACATGAAGAGTATAGTGGGATGGGGTGGGAATCTAAAGTGGGTCTCATAGGGGAACTTTGGAGGAGGCAGCTTTGATTAAATTACATAGGCATTAAGTCAAGGGACTATTGCAGTTGAGGAAAGCACTGGAACAAAGAAAAACATTAGGACAAAATAACAATGTTCTGACATATCTAGCTACATTAGGTATTCTCTTTCAGATATAGTGAGATAAATGTTTGGCTACAGTTTTGATTATAATTAAAAGAAAGAAGGCCTAAAAACCCTAAAGGCAGATCCTGTCTGATCATGGAAGTTAAGCAGGGTCAGCCCTGGTTAGTACTTGGATGGGAGACTGCCAGTGAATACTAGGTGCTTTGGACTATATTTAAGAGGAAGGACATGGCAAAACCACCTCTGAGTATTCCTTGCGTATGAAAACCCTATGAAATTTATGGGATCATCATGACTTGAAGGCACATGCAGACACACAGAGGAAAGAAAATGACCAGGTTTGTAATACAGTCGACCCTTGGTATCCATTGGGATTTGGTTCAAGGACCTCCCATGGATACCAAAATCTATGGATGCTCAAATCCCATTATATACAATGGCATAGTAAAATGGTGTTCCTTATATAAAATAGCAAAATCAAAATTTACTTCTTGGAATTTTTAATATATTTTTGGCATATTTTCAAGCCATGGATGGTGGAAAGCATGGCTGTTAAATCCATGCATACAGAGGGCCGACGATATTATTTACCAATTATTACCATTAACATGGTGTACGGAAATGCTATTTGACGTTTCTGCTCCAGGTGTCAGTGACTTGGACTGGCTCAGCAAAGATAATCAGATAATCAGAATCCACATAGCTGTGTGAACACAATGTCAGCTGTAGACTTTAAGGTTAATATTTTAGTATTGGCTATGTCCTGAGAATACCAACTGAAATGCAAGGTGTTGGATCCAGAGTACATCTGTACAGAGTTCCACTGAGTATACTATTGTTAATTGGAAAATGTGTGAAGGCAATTTTGGGGGCCAAGACTCACAGTATCTTAGAATCATAGAGTTGGAAGAGACCACAAAGGCCATCCAATCCCACCACCTGTTATCCAGGAATACACAAAAGAACTCCTGAAAGATGGAAATCGAAGCTCTGTTTGAAGACCTCCAAAGAAGGAAAGTTACATAGGCTGATCTTGAAATCCTCTTTTCCCTGTATTGCCCTTCTTCCTGCAGCTTCCAGTTCCACTTCCCCCACTCCTCTGGAACAGATTTTGTGTCAGTATGAATGGCTTCTGAAAGAAAGGAGGTAATTTTCTTTCCTCTCCAATTCTGCCAGTAGCCTTCCTTTGCTGGATCCAAAGTCTTCCATGGGGGGTCGGGGTGGGGAAGAAGCCTTTTGCCAAGCAGAGACAAATTTCAGATCCACCCATGGGTATTGTGCATGTGTTGGGTTTTCTAACAGCAGTGTGAATCTTTATTTAGTTTGCTTTTTACTAGTCATTGGGACTTACTTATTGGTAAGTCATATTGATTTGTTTTATTACTAGTAAAGAAATCTTGTAATCTTAGCGCCTTTGCTAACAAGTTGCCTAAAACTATTTCCATTAACAGAATGGAATGCAGAAGTAAATAATATTTCCCAAAACCCCACTTCTGCATATTCATAATAATAGGATCAAGATGTTATTTGCAAATTAGTAGGCACTTGGACTAAATCAGGTAAGGGGAGGAGTAGTATTTATGTATCGTAGAGCTAAATCTATTGATTGGCATTGAATAATTGAATAAGTCTAACTGGCTGATCAATAGAAATGAGTAATAATAGAAGGTCTAGCCACAAAAAGATCACATTAGGATTATGTTGTCTCATTTAATCATCTTCTAATATGTTAATACTCTTTTAAAACCATATAAGCATGTTTATTGCATTAGCCACAAATAGGCGTAGACATTTTGTAACAATAATGTTTTACATGGCATTTCTGCCCAATACATGTGGGGTGGGGATTCCTGATCTATGTTTTATTCCTAAAGATTTTGAATGGATACTATCAGATGATATAAATTGCAAGAATATAAGGGAGGTGAAACTATTTTTAAAATCTAGTTATTACAGAAATTGTCTGCAAAATATCTTCCATCTGAAATCAGTGTTGTCATAATCCTTTTTCCAAAAATGTTACTATTATACAATACTGTTGGACACAAATTGTCAAATGGAGTAGACAATTTGTGGCCTTCCAGATGTTTCTGGACTTCAATTCCCTGGCTAGCATAGCCTGGTGAGGAATGCAGCACAATACAAGGGGTGGGAGGGTTAGGATGGGGAGGGATTGTTTTAACTTGATGTTTTAATCTTGTTGTACGCCGCCCCGGTTGCTGAGCAGAGGGGCGGGTTAAAAATAAAAATTTATTATTATTATTATTATTATACCTGGCCGGCTGTGCTTTTCCCACCCGTTTCCTAAAATGGCTAAGGTTCTGGGTTCAGCACATGGAAACATGCCATTATTTTGGATCATGTTCATGGCTAATAGTCTAAATTGAATACCAGAGGGTGGTAATATCTGTATTGCACAATCTAGAACAGTAAATAGAGTAAGGATAGCTGAATGTGGTTGGGGCCCTGGAGCAGTTCCCAAAAGAAGACACCTTTTCTGCACATATGCGACCTATTTTAGGACTGGTGGCAAGAAATTAAACAAACAAATAAAATATAAACTACAATAGAAAGCAGCACCAAAATCATGTGCAAACCCATTGTCAGCTTCAGTGAGGATAGCAGCTTAATCCCATGTATTTGTATTCAGCTACAGGTTGCCTGTCATATCTGCAGGGCATGCGTTCCCAGACTTACTACAGATACTTGAATAGAAAACCCCAAAGAATCATGCTTGAGGACCTAGGAAATGCCTAGAGAGGCTTCTTCTCTAGGCATCTCCAGCATGACTCTATGGTAACTTCTGGTGGAAGTTACCATAGAGGAACTAGTAAATGCCTAGAGAGGCCACCTCTCTAGCGGCTCCACTGTGACTCTATGGTGACATCTGTGGGAAGTTACCATAGAGTCATACTGGAGGACCTAGGAAATGTCTGGAGGGACCATATTTTTCAGATGACAGATAATTGAAATCACACGTAATGGTCCTGCACATATGGGGGTGGGGGCTACCTGTAATCAAATAACACATAAAATGGAGATCGTAACAGAAACATCAGGAAATTCAGAAGTGAATGGAGTAGAGTAAGTAAGCTACACCTTTTCCATTTAGTATTGGGCCTCAGCCAGTGAAGGACCTGGAGTAATTTGTTCTTTATAAACCATTGATAATCCATCCCTAAGTAGGATGTACTGAAATCCCCAAAGAACAAAGTTTGGAAAGTTACTGTTGAGAAAATTTACTACAATGACATGTTGAAGTATAGTTAGGTTGGTGCTCTGGGTTTAAATGGCATCAGGATGTCATTATACTCTTAAAAGGAACTTCCCAAGCTCTAACAAAGAGCTGATACATCTTTAGATATCTCCCTTACTTCTGCTTTCATGTTAGCACACAGTGTCTGTTTCAATAGTCTTTCTCTCATTTTCCTATAAAAAGATTAGATGCATCCTATCTATGGCTGTATTGATACAGGGCTCCCAAGTCAATTACTCAAGTCCTATCAATGGCTGTATTAGCCATTAATACCTAAATCAAACGTCCTTGCATATTGGGATCATAGAATGCCAAAAGATGCGTCTGTATGGCTACTGTTGAGACAGGAGGTTAGACTGGATTGCCCCAAATCCCTTTGTTACAGAAGTGCTCTTTTAATGTTAATAATACTAAATTAGCCACAGAAGAAAAAAATCCTTAGGGGACAGCCTTGGGTATTACTGGCTTATTTATTATGAACCTATATACAGAGTCTGGTCTCCAGAGATACATGGGACAACCTATGTTCCATTACAATGCATAGAACTAAGGCATAACCTATACAATATGTACAGTATATTGATTTGTCATTGTTAATTTCCACTCAAATTTCACCCCCCACATTTGGTGCTAGAAAGATCATGTAAATCAGGCAATTACATTTAGAATCAGAGTTGGAAGAGATCACAAGGGTCATCTGGTCCAACCCCCTGCCATGCAGGAATACAAATGAAAGCATTCCCAACAGATGACCATCCAGCCTTTGTTTTAAAACCCTCAAAGAAAGAGACTCCATCACAGTCTGAGACAGTGCATTCCACTGCGGAAACAACTCTTACCGTCAGAAAGTTCTTCCTAATGTTAAGGTGGAATCTCTTTTTCCTGTAGTTTGAGTCCATTGCTTCATGTCCTAGTCTCTGGAGCAGCAGAAAACAAACTTGCTCCATCCTCAATATGACATCCCTTCAAATATTTAAACATGGTTGTCATGTCACCTCTTAACCTTCTCTTCTCTTCTCCAGGCTAAACATACCCAGCTCCCTAAGACACTCCTCACAGGGCATGGCTTGCATACCTTTTACCATTTTGGTCACCCTCCTCTGGACACATTCCAGTTTGTCAATTTCCTTCTTGAATTGTGGTGCCCAGAACTGGACACAGTATTCCAGTATTTATATATGATACTTCTGTGCCCAAAAGGTAAATTGGGAAAATTATGCATAAAGCTAAGCATATATTGCCTAGGTCACAAGAAACGATAAACACGTGGTCATGAGATTCAGGTACATAACCCCCACACCTAAGAAAAATATTAGTGCACTCTGCAGTGGTGAGTGCCTGAATTCACCCAGCCATGACAACGAGCCATTTGTGTTCTACATTATTAATCTACCAAAGTTCTTGCATTAAATTTTGGAATTTGAATTTGATACTGTTTGTAATCTTGTATATTTTGATCACATGTATTGGTCAGTTTGTTTTATTTTTATATTTTCTTGCTGTTTCATACTATATTATTGTTGTTGGGTTGTTGTTGTTTTTTAATTATCCAGATAATTTGTTTTGCGATTGTATTTTATAGTCTTATGTTTATTATTCCTTCCTTCCATCTGTGTGCACTTATTTATACACTTAGGTATACAGGACCCAATGTTTTGTTTTGTTTGTTTTAATATAAAGCTATGTACATAGATGGCACTATATAAATAAAAACAACAACAACATCAATAATGATTACAGTTGATCTAAACACTGAACTAGTAATGTCTTTTCTGTATCTGAATGTATTTTGTTGTTAACTGCATGCAGTTAACATGAATCCCATGAATGAGAGACCTCCAAGTCATCCTATCCAAGTCATTCTATCCTCAAGAGACCTGCTCAGGTCTTGCTAACTTAGGGGCATGGCTTTCTGGATTGAGTCTATCTATCTGGAATGCAGTCTTCCTCTTTTCCTACTTCCTTCTAACTTGCCAAGCATTATTGTCTTTTCTAGTGATGCATGTCTTCTCATGATGTGGCCAAAGTACAACAGTCTGTTTAGGCATCATGGTTTATAGGGAGAGTTCAGGCCTCTAGGACCTGTTGATTCATCTTTTTAGCAGTCCACGGTATCCGTAGAACTCTTCTCCAGCACCACATTTCAAATGAGTTTATTTTCTTCCTGGCAGCTTTCTACACTGTCCAACTTTCACAAGCATACATAGAAATGGGAAAATGACAGCATGGACAAGCCTAACTTTAGTATTCAGTGATATATCTTGAGACTTCAGGATCTTGCCTAGTTCCTTCATATATGCCCTTCCAAGGCCTAGGTTTCATCTATACAAGGAAATATAATGCTCATTTTTGCACGTTAACTCACCATCACAGCAGTGTTCATTTGTCTACATGATTTCTTCTGAAGATCACTGGTATGGGAAGTTATCCATGTTCGATGTTCACATGGAGCATGCCCGTGAATAAAATTTACTCATGTTATTATTCTCTAAAAGCTCCTGCCATCGCCCCCTTTCCCCTTATTAAATCCAAGATGCAGAAGAGTGATCTCCTGCTTAAAAAAATTGATGCTTTACTGCTCCAAAATCACTTCTGTGAAAACAAACAATCACTTCAAGGCTGGCAAGCCCACTCCTGTGCACTTCCGACCAGTCACATTTCAATTTCCACATGTGCCCCAATTTGAATAGGTTGTTCAAACAGGCAGGAATGCACATTTCTGCAAGAAAAAAAAAACTTTGCAAGAAACAGTGAAACATGTACTTATTGCACAGTACATGGAGTTTTTTGACCCCTCCTATCTAATATGGCGAATCCCCACAGGATCTCATAAGGACAAAAGGCATTCCATGAGGAGTTTTTTCATCGTGTAGATGACACCTATGTCTTCTTCTGATTTATTATTATTTTTTTTTTACTGTAGCCTCTATTCTGATTAATGACTGAGGCAAGGTATGGAAAGTCTTGAACTATTTCAATGTTGTCATCATCTATTGTAAATTTATGTAAATCATCTGTGGTCATTATTTCTGTTCTCTTAATGTTGAACAATAGCCCTGCCTTTGCACTTTCTTCAGTATTTTTTCCACGTCTTTGCTAGTTTATGCTAGTAGTATGGTGCCATCTGCATATCTAAAATTGTTGATGTTCCTTCCTCTGATTTTTATACCTCCTTCCTCTGTGTCTAATTCTGCTTTATGCACGATATGTTCAGCATACAAGTTAAAAAGATACGGTGATACAACAAAGCCTTGCCTGGCCCCCTTGCATATTGGAAACCATTCTGTTTCTCCATATTCTGTCCTAACAGTAGCCCCTTGTCCTGAGTACACATTATGGATCATGACAATCAAATGTTGTAGCACACCCATTTCTTTAAGAGCATTCCACAGTTTTTCATGATCTATACAAGCAAAGGCTTTGCTATAATCTATAAACCAAAAGGCTGATTTTCTTCTAAACTTCTTTGGTATGCTCCATTATCCAATGTATGTTGGCAATATGATCTCTAGGGCCTTTTTTTTTCCTGAACCCAGCTTGGACAGCTGGTATTTCCTACTCCGTAAATGGTCGAAGTCCTTCTAGTAGAAGTAGAAATTTATTTGCATTAATGTGGTTACTGTGGTTACTGCAATCCCTGGTGTCCCCTTTCTTGGGGAGTGGAATGTATATTTGGCCATTCTTTTGTTTTCCATATTTATTGAGAGACTTTGGTTAGAACTAGAGTAGATTCTACCCTGTAGCTTGAAACAGCCCTATTGGTATGTCATCTGTTCCTGGTGATTTATTTCTCCAAAGTGCTCTGAGTGGCGCTTGCACTTCACTTCTAAAATTGGAGGTTCATCTTCAAATGGTTCTTCCATGAATTGAACTATAATCCTTTCATCTCTTTTATATAATTCCTCAGTATATTATTTCCATCAACTTTTTATTTCTGCTTGGTTACATAATGAGTCCCCCTGTTGTTTGAAGAGCATCTCCACTCCTGGTTTAAATTTCCCTTTGATTTCTTGGATCTTGTGGAGGAGGTTTTTTGTTGTCATCTTCTATTTTCCTGCATTGATTATCATATCTGAACATATCAATAGCTGAATGCCCTTTTTGTTTGAGTCCAGTTGTGTCATTAGCCACAGTGCTATGTATAATTGTCCTCTACTGTATCTCAGCGGCTTGTTGAGTGCCATCCAGCCTGGGAGTTCCCTCTTATGGCACTATCTCTTGTTTTATTTTGGATTATCTCATCATAGGGTTTTTTTCTGGTAAATGATCTTCAAAAGGAGGTTTACCATGCCTCCTTCTGCACAAGACTAACAAGTGTTAGGTATGTTGCCACTGCCATTGTCTCTGATAGATCCTCTGCCAGTGTCAGCCCCACCAGTGATGTATTCAAGTCTTTTACTCCAAGTCTCAAGTCAACTTTCCAGTCTCTATCTTCAAGCTTCAAGTCGAGTTTCAAGTCCTTACAAGAAACTTTCAAGTCAAGTTTCAAATTGAATCTCTAGTCTGGGAGCTAACTTGAACAGAAAAAAAGGAGTTGGTGGTGGGCTGTGTGTGCAAGACATGCCCCCAGAGCATGGAATGTGTTTCTTGGAGGGGAACAGCAAACACATTAGGCAATGGGCTTGAGCAGATGTTGAGGTCCCATCCCTGTCAAATAAGCAGGGCTTCCTGTACAGCAGACATAAAGTACCGCTTCCATCATATGACCAGTAGGCAAAAAGCAGTGAGAAGGAAGCATTGTTCAAAGAAGGAAAACCATTTTCTGTTCTGTAACATTTCTGGATGAATGTGTGACAAGTGTTACTGAACCAAGGCCCACAAGTTGATCGCTAAAAATATACAAGTCGCGAATCAAGTCAAGTCAGTAAATAATTTATTGCAGAGTCGAGTCCAAGTCAAGTCACTGAAGCAACTTGAGTCCAAGTGAATTGACTTGAGTCTACATCACTGCCCCCTACTACTGCTGCACAGTAGCTGTTTGGCACATTTAGTCTGGCTCCTCAGCAAAAGCCTGTGTGACACAGGAGACTCTGTGAGCAGCACAGCTGCAATCAGCATAGCCTCTTGCTTCACAGGAGCATGCGATCCCAGCACCACAGAAAGGTAGTGCCATTGGTGTATCAGTTGCTCAAAATGAAACTTAGCAGAAAGCAAAATTAATATCCTCGTATTTAGCATGTCAAGCTGGGAGACTGAATATATATGAGTTTTATCTTTACACAGTATATGTGATTTTTCTTTTTGTCAATATTTGTTGTAGCTAAATATTCAAATTTGAATATCATGTCCTTCATGCCTTTAAAAAGTGCTGTCTCGTTAGAAGCATACCTGTAATGTTAGACACTTTGAAAAGGATATTGAAGTAAGGCTCTTTCCTTCAGTGCATGGGCAATCACACTAGTAAAGCTGCCCTGTTCAGCAACTGAACCGCTTGTTAAACAGGAGACAGGAACAGAACAAAGAAGTAAGAAATTACAAAAATGCTTTTATTAGAGTCATGTTCTATGTTGGCAAACATTAAGGTTAGATGACACAGGGCTTAACATTTGGAACTGGAAGCCGAAGGTGGGTGAAATTTGTTCCAGTATGATCCCACTGTGGCTGGGTTACTGGGAAATGGGGATAATGTGTTTGTATGCAGTTAAAAAACATGTCCCGTAAATCTTTTCAGTTGCCCATTCCCTGGATGTCGCAATAGATTAAGTCACTATGTGATGATATGACACCGCCATCACTCGTCTTGCTGGAATATTGCTAGAGGCAACAACAAACCTGTGTCTTTGCACATGTGAAAAAATTTAGCGCTTCAGGGGTTAAATTGCACAGGCTCCCCTGTGGATCAGCTTATGCTTGGACAGTAATAATAGCAATAACATTAATAATAAAAATGCCTGAGAAAAGTGAATTGAGAGGGAGAGAAAAGAGAAAAAGATGGGCAGTGGTGTTCAGGGGAAAAGAAACCCTGGCAGGCTACAAATGATGGGTTTTGTATGGCAGGTGTATCAACCAGAAGTCAGATTTCATAGGGCTGCTGAAAATGCACCTACACAAATGTACATTACTTGGCTTTAGAGATGCTTAGTGCCTTTGAGTGTGCGTGTGTGTATGTGTGCATGCTGTCGCTTCAGGCCATGATATCCTAGGGCAGTGTAACAAGCAATTCGTGTCAGTTCACAGTAAAGATTATTGGTGTTTTCACTGTGGAAATATTTGCACTCCATCTTCTTTTCTATTTTTAGTGCCCTGAGCGTCCAGTTAGGTAGGAAGCTGTGGAGAAAAGGGAGGTGAGGAAAAGAGCCATCTGATCTTATCCCACAGTTGGTGAGAGTTATAATCCCAATTTCATCTCAGGATAGCTGATGATGCTAGCTTTTAAAAAATAAAAATACATTCCTTCATTTCTACAGTGTGGCAAACAAAATTAGTTTAGATTAACAGAAAGAACTGAACAATTGCTTTCACATTAAACCGATTTGTCTGAATCTCTTTGAAAAGATTACGTAGAGAACTAGAAGAAAAAGTGACTAAAACAAAATAATACAGTGATGTTTCAAGAAGAGGCATCTTTGTCTCAACAGAGCAATAATTTATTGTGAGGGAAAGAAAACCATATGAATTTCTCCCCCTCAGAACTGATGTTTATCATAATAATCTTTCTAGTGAAATGTCTAATTTATGCTTTCTATACGAATATTTTAGGTATGATTATCATAACATCAGCAACTGAGATTGTCCAAAATGTGATGCTGACCTTGAGTGTACTTTTCCATTTAGTATGTGGTGACTTAACATTCAGGAAACAACACACCTTCAACCCACTTATTAATGCATAATCTGAAAAATGTTCACTCTTGCTCTGTGATACATGTCATACAGATTCTTGAAATCTTTCACTATCCGATGGAACAGCATGTGGTATTTTACCAGTGTAAATATGTAGAAGATTTTTCAAGATTTCTACAGGGAATACTCCATAACCAAAGTAAGCTTTCCCCTTGGCACTCCACAAGTTTACGATTTAATTTTTACTGACATTCCACCAGTTATATTATCATCTTTGCAAAATGAAAGTGAAATAATCCTGTATTAATTAAACAGAGTGACTGAATTCCCTCAGTCATCTTTGCCTTGGTTTTCTAAGACGGTAACACAGGGTGGTTCTCTGAGGAAAAATGTACCAGGAAAAGAGCATGCCATGGGTTATATATCAGTTTTAGAACCACCCCCACCCCCACCGACAGTGCTTGCAAGAGTCTACCAATGCTCTTTAAAAAAGAATTTAAATTAACAAGCAAAATGTCACTTCACAGCACAGTGTGATGGTGTAGCATAATTTAGGATAGTATTGGATGGTACAGTTTAGCAGCTTTTAAAACATCACACGTACTAATTTAAATAGAAGTGCCTGACAATTGACTGAAGAATTACTGATGCAGAATACCTGTTGTGATAATCTATCACACTAAACAGATATGATAAAATTATTGCTGTTTTTTTTACTAGGAAAAAAGATGAAACGTGTGCATGCGCACTCTCATACATGCATAAGAGTGCACATGTATGCTTATCTGCAGCTTGTATTTAAAAGCATATTCTAACAATGTGCCTTGTCTAAAATCTAGGCAGGGTGGTCATTATTTCTGCTAAATATAAATGAAAGCAGCAGATGGGTTCTAAAGTAGTAATCTACTACCATTTGCTCAAGTGTACATAAGCATGCAAAGAAATTCAGAGAGGAAGCTTGTCACTTGCTATGCATGTGGGGGGAATTTTATTGCAGCCAGGGATGTGCTGGGCTTTCTGAGGGAAAGTAGAAGAGACAGACTGCAAACACACGAGTCCTAATGGCTTCTTATGGGATGTTTTCAAACAACAAAGTCAGGAATTGGTGCATGTGAAGAGACAAGCCCTCAGAAGCCAACACCCCTCTTCCTGATGAACAGATTTTAAATTGGTGTTCTCTGATAGTTTTCTGTCCCGATACAATGCAAAAAGCTAGCCACAGTAAACCCTATTACTTTGATCCTTTTACAATTAATGTCAGACAATGTAAGATGAATGACAAAATTTAATAGCATTTAATTCTAACTTAATTGAAAGGGTGATAGGGTTTGTTGAAAACTGAAGGGATATATGAGGGAGATTACATGACTTTTAAATAACTTGGGGTGCAACTGAGGAAATATCTTGTTACCTCATAGGAGACACAAGTCCCCCTCTGTATTTGTCTCCAGTGGTCTTTTTATGTACTTGGCACAATTAACTGTACTGCTTCTGTGAAGTGCCATTGAATCTTTACTTCAGTAGCCTTGAGGTAGCTGGTAGCTGTGTCTTAGGAGTTTGGCAATTTGGATGTGATGAGATGTCTGTAGCATTTAGGTGTGAAGATGCTTAAAGATATACAGTACTCTACACGGGGATAATTATACACACAGAAGGGATGTGAAGATGTAGACACTGCTCAAGAGTACTCACTGACTGGTGCAGATACTTAGGACAGCTTCTCTCACCCTTCCAGCACTGATTCATTGCTATCGCTTTGTGCGGACTCCATGAGGTGAGTTTATACACAGAAGCATTTGATTAAGGGTGTGCTTGTATGTGTGTGTTAGTGACAGAGAACACTCCAGATTTGTTTTTTCAATAATTTTGGAGATTGTGGAATAAGGATTTGCCTTGTTTATATTTTCACAAGCCTTCCTTTTTAAAAGCATATTTAAGGAAACACACAGTTTTCAGATAAGAAAGGGTGGTAATAATAGTGTGGTACTTGCATCGTTTATTTCTTCTTTTATTGAAAGAACTGAACTGTAACTGGCATGCGCAAGTTCAAAAATGCAGTTGAAATTTCAGGCCCAGGTCTACAGGAGGTGACATTTTCAGTCTCAGGGGAGAAGGCCAACTGCCTTTCATGAATGCATAAATTATAATACTACGGCTGTGGTCTTCTAAGCAGCAGCACCATCAGCAAAGACAGATGCTTCGGAGGTGTCTGGTAAAAAGATAGCAATAGTTAATTTGATGTTGTGGGGGGAAGAGCACAAGATGACACGGATGAGAAAAAGGATCGGAGAAACCCAGTGGACCAGCTTAATAGATGGGAAGGCAGAACAGAAGAGGGAACAGTAGTCCAAAGAATATTCACAGCTAACAATGATCTTAAGACAATATGAGGTAATTTTTGGTTATTTTTCTAATAATAGTTTAATGTGTATTATATATTCTTTGTTTATAAACATAATTATTAAGGCCAAAAACTAGGAAGCCTAAACAGAAGTATGCTTTCAGAAACGTTTCAATTTAATGTGACCTAACTATATGTATGTATGTATATCACATTATTCAAAGAATATGATTTCAATAATTCCATGGGTTAAGGAACATGCTTCAATATGTTTGTAAAGAGACTTTGGATATGGATTAGATGAAAGTGATATAGAAATTAAGTACATGTGCTACAAACAGGTGTTGTTTTATTAAAATATTTGTAAGACGGTATGCTAGGCTCTACCACTATTAAAAACGCATGCTCCCCCCTCTTTGCTTGTTTAGTAAATCTGAAGAATGATTGGGTAGGAAGCATGTCAGAGTGCTTTTAATTCATTACTCAGAACCAAAATTTACTTCTTAATTAGCCTACATTTACCAGTATAGGCAGAACAATAGTACTGGTAATTAAGTTTTTACCACCTGGTTTTCTATAATGGGGAAGATCTAGTTTTGCTGTGTGGATTTTTGACCCCCAAGCATGTGTGCGTGTGTGTGTGTTTTCTTCATATATAAAAAGCAGACTCACACCTCTCCATGGGATAAATTTATTATACACTAGAAGTTGCTCAGAAAAGCAAAGAAATACAAACATGTCTATTGCACTTACATATATTTGTCTTCTCTTCTGTCATCTTACTTTGGTGAAAGCTGTCAAATAGATTTGGAGACAGCTGTTGTATTCCCATTTGTGAATGGCATTAATGCATTCTGAGGGTGAGCACTGATTTGTTTTGATCTGAAAGATTATGCCATTTGTCTCATGGAGTGCTTCACTCAGGAGAAAAAAAACTGTACAAGCAGAACAGCTGAAATAGTAAAAAAGTATTTTCTGAAACTGTAATAATTATTTCATCATCATATATAGCAGGTATTTATTGCCAATAGGAAGGAAAGCTTGCTCTGAAAAGAGACAATAAATATGATGCGGTAATGAATACCATATACATATGTGAAATTAACCCAGAATGCTTTATAATAAAGTTGTGTCCTGCTTTATTTTTCTGGCTCCTTGTAATATGTCTTGTCTTAGCCTGGAGATCTGGTACCCATGTATCTGTATTAAACGTGTTTATTCAGTGAAGTAGGTTGGGCAGCTTTGACATGCAGCAGCTAGAGGTGGGGAATTAGAGGGTTAGAATATTTTATATGCAGGGATGACGATCATACAAAGAAAAGATCTTTGATGCTTTAAAAAATATTTATGCAGTTAAGGCCCATACAGTTAAGTCAGCATATTGACGATTTAAGTGGATACAGCCCAATCCAATGTATGTATATTTAGAAATGTATTCACCAACTTCAACGGGACCAATATCCAAATGGTTGTACATAGCACTGGCTGCTTAGCACTGCTGAACAGTCCAGCTCGCTGGGGATACCTTAACACTTGACTTTGGAGTATGCTCCCTTGAAATGCAGAGAACTTGAATTCAAATAAAGACAGTACCGATGGCAGATTTTTATCAATAAACTATTCTTTTGGGGAGAAACAAGTAAAAAAAAAATCTATATCTGTATCTATATCTATATCTGCTGGCCTTCACATGCATCACCTGGTTTGCCTGTAGGCATATCCATCAGTAGACACTCCTGTTTCTGCATGGTCAAAGTACACCTTCATTAGATTTTCCTTGGGGTTTTTTTCCAGGCTGTGAGGCCGTTTTCTGGAATAGTGTTCTGGAACAGCCCGGAAAACCCCCCAAGGAAAATCGATGGATGCCAGCCATGAAAGCCTTTGACTTCACATACACCTTCATTTCTTTCCCTAGTTAGGCTTGTTCACAAAAGTGATGCAAATACAAACAGGGCCAGTCTGACATGTTGACAAAACTCAAGTCAAAGCAAAAAAAAAAAAAAAAAAAGCCACATACACACAGACCCACAGTTCAACTCTTGAGAAATGGGAAAGAGCATTAAGGGGTGGGTTTTTTCTTTTTTCTTTCCCGAAGGAGAAGCAAAAAGGAAGAGTCTGGTGCTAGTCAAGTTTCCTCAGGAGGAAGGTGCTGAGGAGTTTATTCCCCCAAAGTAGGGGAGTGAGGGAGTAAAACTAGTCTGGTGCTAGTCAAGTTTCCTCAGGAGGAAGGTGCTGAGGAGTTTATTCCCCCAAGTAGAGGAGTGAGGGAGTAAAACTAGTCTGGTGCTAGTCAAGTTTCCTCAGGAGGAAGGTACTGAGGAGTTTATTCCCCCAAAGTAGGGGAGTGAGGGAGTAAAACTAGTCTGGTGCTAGTCAAGTTTCCTCAGGAGGAAGGTGCTGAGGAGTTTATTCCCCCAGGTAGGGGAGTGAGGGAGTAAAACTTCGGGATGATAGATTTTTCTTGGGTTTTTTTCCCCCCGGGGATGTGAGGCGGTGTTCTGGAAGAGTTTATTTCTGACGTTTCGCCTGCATAAATGCAGGCGAAACGTCAGAAACAAACTCTTCCAGAACACCGCCTCACAGCCCGGGAGAACCCCCCCCCCCACGGAAAAGCCTTCAACTTCACTTCGGGCTGAGTTAATAAAGCCTGTCAGTCCAGCTCTGCCCAAGAAGGGTCCTTCTTTCCTTCCTTGCTGGCGAGGCTCCTGTTCCCTGGACACACCGACCTGGGGAGGCAGCCTCCCCTGAACTCTGGGGTGGGGAGCGACTACCTTCCCCAAGAAACTCTCCTCAGACGAAGAGGAACAGGAGCCGTCGTCCCTGGAAGTCTGCGAACGGGGAAGCCGTCCCTCCACAAGGCGGGAAGCGCTGGAGAGGAAGAAGGAGAAGAAGAAGAAGACGCGCGGGTGCAAAGTCCTGACGAGACCCTCTGTTCCCCCCCCCCTCAACTCGGAGGCTTCCCGCCTTTCCTCCTCAGGCTATTTTGGAAGAGGCTAATGAACACTTCCAAAAAAAAGCCATGTTGGAAACCCCAACATGGGTCGGTGCGGGGTTGGTTCTCCACCGCCGCCTCCTTCGCCTTCATGCCTTCCTTCCCCCGCCTTTTTTTTTTCCGCCTTCTCCGCCCTCCTTGCCTCGGCCGTCCTCTACCTGCCCAGCCCGGCTCAATCTGTGCAGCCGCTCTTCTGGGGATGGGGAATAGGCGGGGGGGGGAAGGAGGCCCGGCGGCGCTTGATTGGCCACCGCCCGTCCAATCCGCGCTCTGCCTGAGCCAAGTGGGGGGGACTGCATATGCAAAGCCCCTACTTCATATTTATAAGCTCCGACCGGGGGCTTTAAGTCCTTGATTAGGCGAGGGAGTGGGAGAGCTGTGGGTCCCAACTGGCGCGCGGCGGTCAGCGCGAGGACGGGCCGAGGAAACTTTGCTTGCTTTTTCTCCAGCCGGGCTGCGCAAAGAATGGTTGCCGAGCGCACATGGATCCGGTAGAACTTTGCCTTCCTGAATCTTTTTCCTTGCACTACGAAGAAGAGTAGGTACCCTTTCTTCTTATTCCCCCCCTTCTATTTCTTTCCTCCTTTTCCTCCCTACCACTTCTTTTCCTGTTTCCACAAAGGAGAGAGGGTGGGGGGATGATGATGATGATGATGATCATCATCATGGCCATACACCCAGTGTTCTTAAATGCTGCGTCAGGTCATGCCTTCTGGCTTCTTGCATGCACGGGCTGGGGGGCTGCTTGGTGCCTCTGCCTTGTCTTCTTGTCTTGTCTTTTCCTGCCGGTCTCTTTCTCTGCTCATTCAGTCCCTGGGTCGCTCCTTTCCACCGCGGCTGCCTTGGCGGAGTCGCTGTCACTGGAAGGCAGGGCTGCCTGAGTGACAGTCGCGACTTATTCAGGTGCTAAGAATAGGCACTTGGCACAAATGCAGGGAGAATTGTTTAAACAGGGCTGGCAGGAAGGCACATCCTGCCCCTCTCTCCACCCACCCAGCCACCCCTCCCAAAATCATCACCATCACCATCATCAGCACCACCACCACCAAAGAGGTGGAGAAGGATATCTACCCAAACAGGATTGAGATATTTAGGACCTTTCCCTGACTGATCAATAATGTGAGCTGCCTGAGGTTTCTCACCAGGCACAGTTAAGAGGAGAAAATCATCATCATCATCATCATCATCTTCACCAATGAGGTGGAGAAGGATATCTGCCCAAAAAGGATTGAGATATTTAGGACCTTTCCCCGACTGATCAATAATGTGATCTGTCTGAGGTTTCTCACCAGGCACAGTTACCCAAAGTCATGTGGGTATATCAGGAGAAAATCATCATCATCATCATCTTCACCAATGAGGTGGAGAAGGATATCTACCAAAACAGGATTGAGATATTTAGGACCTTTCCCGACTGATCAATAATGTGATCTATCTGAGGTTTCTCACCAGGCACAGTTAAGAGGAGAAAAGCATCATCATCATCACCATCATCGTCATCTTCAGTAATGAGCTGGAGAAGGATATCTACCAAAACAGGATGAGATACTTAGGACCTTTCCTCGACTGATCAATAATGTGATCTGTCAAAGGTTTCTCACCAGGCACAGTGAAGAGGAGAAAACCAACCCAACTGTTTAATCCCACTTTAAGGATAGTGTTGTGTAATTAAGTAAGGTTCCACTCATTTCCTGACAAATCAGTCTATAAAGTAGTGAGGGAGGCATGCAAGGAGAGGGGAGGACAGTTTCTGATCCCCCCTGTATGTGTGTGTGTGTTGTTTGAATTGTGAAACTGTATTAAAAATATTTTTAATACCCACAGAGTAGAATGCTCTTTTGTAGGTGTTAAATAAATAAATAAATGCCAGTGCATGGAGCACATTAATACCCCCTTCAAAGCTATATTATCAAAAACATGTTCTCTTTGCTATTGACAGCCTCGCAAAAGGCAGGCTGGTGGTGGTGGGTGAGATCCCAAATACACATGTAGCACTCTAAAACTTGTAAACTTAATTTTGGCCTGAATAACTGCACGCTGTGGAAGCTGTCAGTTGGCTCAGCCCTAGACAGAATGTGTAGTGTTGCTGTGCCCAGAAGTGACAGTGTATTGTGGGTGTATGCCCACTAGCTGTCCTTAGTGTCTGCCTGTGTTATAATGGTGAGTCGCAATTAAGTTAGAGGTCTCTGTTTTTTTAAAAGTGCCTTGGATGCTGGGAAATAATGTAGATAAGTAATAAAGGAGTTTGCCTTCGAGAAGCTGATATGGTGGAGGGTGGTGAGAGGCTGGATTTCTTGTTCACCTGCAAAAGAAGGTAAATAAACAGCGTTAGCGAGCTCTCTCGGATGCGGTTTATAGATCAGTACTCAGTTAGTTGATATACAGCATGGGCTGAAATGACTTAACCTGTACATAAGTGCAGTTGTCACTATTCCAAGTTGAGATGAGTAGTTTTCTTTGTTGGGGGAGGGGAAAGGGGAGGGGAGAGATTCTAAAGTTAGGAAGATGTTCTTTTTTTAAGGAGCTTTCTTGAATTTACCTTCTTAGAGCTAATTTGAATGATTAGTTTTGATAAGCCTCTTAAAGTAGATGCATTTAAATGAAATCAGGGCACGTGTTTTTTTGTTTTTTTTACTGTGGTGGAACATTCAAACTATTACTCCCCCCGCCCCACCCTGCCACAATTAGCTTTCTTCCCCCTTGCCCCACTTTACCTCTATTAAAAGTCTTCCGGATGTTAGGCTAGATGGATTTGTGGTTCAGTGGGCAGGCAGAACAATCTAATGCCCAGCAACACATCTGCCTCTCTGTCTCAATTAATAAACCACAGAGCCTTACTTGCTATTAATATTGTGAGTAATTGTGTTTTTGCTTTGTGGCATATGATGCACATTGAACTATAAAGGTAGCTACAGAGATGAAATAAAAGTAGTGGATCAGTGATAAGAGTTTGCACGTGTAATGGGAGAGGCAGGTTAAAGACTGATGGAACATTTCAGGAGTACACAGACATCTTCCTGACTGTCACTTGGTATGCTTTGATGCTGGTTAGCTCATGCTAAAGAATGCAAAAACTTAAAGCCATCTGCAATCCTTGCTTTTTCCTTTCAGGAAAAAAAAGTAATGCTAATAATTTCAAACAATATTTAATAATAGGACAGGTGCAAAAAATTATTTGCTGATTTGCACATGTATGTGTGACTTTAATATTGTTCTAAATGAAACGGTGCGCTTATAATATGAAATCTCCTCTAACCTTTGATTAAAATGTAACATTGACCAAAGGATTATAGAGCAGACTTAATTTTACTGACTGTTTTAACAGTTGTCACAGCTGTTGGAAGAAGGAAAGGCAATTGAAACACTCCAAAAAAGGGGAGGGGGAGGAACTCACTTAGTAAATTTAAACATGATCTCTGAATGCCAGGCATAGAAAAGCAAATAGATTTGTGACTCCAGATATCTTCTTTGCACTGTGTACATTTCCCTTTGTAGTTCTGTTCATTTCATGAATTTGAACCCTCGACCTCTTCCCCACTCCTCCATTAAAAGAGAACAGTATTGAAATGAGAGGCAGAGCTAATGTACCAGAGTACACATGATTTTATAAACACACACACACACACAGACATGCTTGTTTTCTAGTACATGAGATAAAATTTACAGATGCTAAGACCTGAAACTTGTAGTGGGTGGCAATGTTCAGTTGTGGACACTGATGTCAGAAACTGGGAGACAAAAGAGGCTTGAGTGCTCTGAATGACTGTACACACAACCATCAACATCTACTTTCAAGAAAATTCCTGTGTTTGAGAGCTGCTCTGTGCCATAGGCATTTATTCCCTCCTTATTAATGTCATTTGTTAAATGGCCATATTTCATAATTGATTTTTTAATTCTCTCCTTCCTTTATTATATAGTTATTTCCAGTCAAATTTCATTGGGAAATATGTGCAATATTTGCCATGGAGGAAGGGTAGCTAAATTAAGTGAGGAAGGAGTGAAAACTATAACGTTAGGCTCCTTAGGATGAGGGTTTCCTATGCATTAGAAGTGATAGTTGTCCTGTAGAGATATATGTGGGTATGTGTATTTTCCTGTGTGGTGTGTGTATGCATATTAATGTCATATGTGTGTGTGGGAGAATTAATACTGGCTCACAAATCCAAATACATAAAGGTTAAAGCCTGCTTTCTTACTAAATGAAAATTAATGGATTGCTTTTCATAATCAGTCCTTACATATTCACCTTTAATAGGCCTTGTTATACTCACCTGCCCGACACCCTGCCATTACTATATTTTCCAACTTTGGATTTATGTTGTTTGTCTGCCTTTTCTGCAAGTTTCTGCAGCTGACAAAGAATGGAAAGAAATGGTGCTGAAATGGCTGGCTGACAGCTTTTTATTTGCTGGGTCTTCCCTCCTCCCTTTAGTGATGGTTGCTCATTTTAATGTGTTTATGGTTCTGTTCTTTTATTTACTGAGCCTGGCGTGTTGCAGCAGTAATTAACCTGTGTTATTAGCAAAGCCCTTGTGAATATCCATTAATTCTTTTGAATGGATGATCATTTTCCCGCATTTGTTTTCTCCTTCCTCACCATTTACCTGGCTTGCTGTCTCATTTTTAACCTGCCAATACCTTAAGATTCTTACTTAAAAAAAAAAAAAAAAACTTATTTTTTTTTAAAGAAAAGGCATATAAACCAACATCCGGGGAAGATAAATTGTAATAATATAGTTCCAATAGTTGTTTTAAAGACACTAGTAGGTCTGAAGGGAGAGAGATCACAGCAATTATTAATTTTTTTTTTGGGGGGGGGACACCAAAAATATAAGTAAACTGATTATTCTCTTTTGGCGCTGATGTTTTTGGGTGATGGGTATGGTTTTGGAGATGAACTCTGTTGTGTTCATCTGATTTGAAGTTACTTTGGGTATCACTTTGTCCATTTAAAGAAAGGAAAGACATATTAAGCCCACAGGAGGGGAAATACAGTACTTCTGTTTGGACTGCTGAGGAAAGATAAGGACTGCCTCATTAGCCAAACCCCACTTTTGCAATTAATTTCAAAACACATAGCACTATACATCAAACACAGAATGTCACTTGTCTCTGATAATTTTATAACAATTCTTGAAGTATCTTCCTCTTCTAAGGCAGGACTTGATATAGTATATAGAACATCATGCTGTAATATTAGAATGCTAGGTTCTAATTTTCCCCTCACTGTATATTAACAGTATGCTTAAAAAGTCTGGCAGACTTCCTGGTATTGATAATTTCTGATGGACACTGACCTTTGGCTTTGGTCTAGCTGTGAGAAAACAAATAGAAATGAACAATACCAATATTATTTATTGACATGCTTCAAAGCATTGCCCCTTTATGAATATTTTTGTTAACTCTTATCAGTCAGCAAGAGTGCTGGATATGAGGAATTTGGGATAAATCAGATCCCTCTGGAAGTTTAAAGTAACTCAGTTTTATTATAGATTG
The DNA here is from genome assembly GCA_030847615.1 of Gambelia wislizenii. Classification (NCBI taxonomy): domain Eukaryota; kingdom Metazoa; phylum Chordata; class Lepidosauria; order Squamata; family Crotaphytidae; genus Gambelia; species Gambelia wislizenii. The sequence goes on along the minus strand of JAUMIR010000001.1, from coordinate 47,480,195 downwards.
TTTGTATTCTGCTTCGTAGCACATTCATTGGGGGACAGAAACAATAAAATGTTGATCTCCACCTAGTGCCTCTCTAGCCCAAGAAAGCTCTCAGGAGGAAATCTTTGATTATGCTGGGCTGGTTTGGTTGTTATCTCTTTTACATCCACTGGCCTTGTATTAAATTGTCATTGTCCTAAAGCACATGAGAGAGAAATGAATTGCACTTCTCGACATGCTCTGACAGTGAAATATTTAGCTTCTCTGTCTCCAATCATACTCATGTGTATATGTTTGATAGTGCCGGAGTGACAACCAGCAGTCTCCTGTAGACTGGTATACCCCTTTTATGTGTCCATGCTTTGGGGAGAATTCGTCCCTTTTTTTCTCCCTCTCCCTCTTAATACCCATTTTACTCTGCTGAGACATATCACCATTTATTTGCATTGATATCGAAAAAGTATATATTTTTGTTCAGAGCCAACAAATGTTCTCTATGCATATAGGTTTATACTCTATATGTGTGCACCTCATAAGGTATGTATTGCAATTATATTTGTATGTTTTATACAGTATAACTGCACAAACATTCCTGAATTTTTTTTGTTGTTGGAATGAGAACAGAAGCTCATTAAATAACAATATAGATGGCATATTGCCTTGATCTTTTTCCCCTTTGCCTTAACAATTTCCCCCTCTTATTTTTTAAAAAAATCACTGGTACATTTCTTTGGACAGATTATTCAGCTACCATCATTTTCACATTCATATTTTTGTGTAACAGAAGATACCATGGTACAACTTATACATTCATCATTTATAATAGCTAGAATGTTTATATTTTGATTTCTGGATACATAACGGGAGGTATAAGTCTCATGATGTATGTTCAATTTTATATTTAAAATGATAGTGTCTAAAGGGAAAATTGAAAATAATTTTTAAAGTAAATATATGCTGTTAAATATACAGGACACATATTTCATTGGTCTCCAGTTTTAACTGTTTTGTACTGGACATGGCTATGAGCAGTATGTTAAAGAATATTCTACCCTGGATTTTGCTCAGGGTTGTCCATATTTTTTAATATAATTCAGATTATAATTATATAATTGACATAGAATTATTTTGCTCTCCAAAGTAACGTGGGTCATTCTTGCATAATGATGCATGCCTGATATCTAAATCCCTACCCAATTCCAAAATGTGTATAATTAAGCTCCGTCAGTGGGACATCCCAGTGAATAACAGGGCTTAAGATGGCAACAGAGTCTTTTTTGTTCAGGTAGCACATGGAAGCTAATGCAATCATTGCATATTCCTTGCTTTCCAGTTGTGAAATTCTTATTCTTTTCCCAGGCAGGAATAGTGCTAGAAATCATTTCATCCCTATATAGTATTTATTTTTAAAATCCATTTTTGTTTCATGAAATAAATATGTTGCCTGGCATTTGTTTTGTTGTGTTCCTTTTCACAAGACCTTGCTATTAATTATTAGTCCAGCAACCATTGGTTAAAGTGAACCAGTATATATACTGTAAAAGTTGGGATATGTGTGTCCATTTAGAATCTTCGCCCTAATTTGCATATCAGTTAATTAGATATCTGATCAAAAGATACCCTTTTTCCTTTTCCTTTTTTTACATCACAAACTGTAACAAAAGTTGTACCTTGAAAAAGGGGAAATGACAGTTCTGTCAAATATGTGTAAATATGTAAACTTACTGTCTTTAGGTATTATCCAGCCAAAACAATGCATATACATGCAGTAGAAGAATAGCTCTTCATTGTTCTGCAGTCACTTAGAATGTCAGGTGTTGCTTTTTATTAAAAATGGGCATTTTCTTCCCCCTGAAAAAAAACCCTGATCAATACTTATTATTTTGCTAAATTATGTACATTCATGAAGGCATATTAAAATGTAAGAGCAATGCATTTCCATGTCAGCATAGTTTCCCCCCCACACCCTTTATAAATGACAAAAATATGTTTTCTTGGGTAAGCGTAAGGTTGGAGTTTGGCTTTAGAAATAGAAATGAAGTATATACACTACTGGACATTAAAATAAAACTTCAGTATTTAAGAAACATGCTTACTGGGGCATAATTTATATAAGCGTGGAATCAAAAGATGTTGGTTCATGGGGAGAAGGCACCGATCTTTTTTGTGTGGGAGGGGGAGTAGTCTGGTTTGCTAATTTGTTTACTCACCTACAACACTTTGCTCCCCCAAAACTGCTCAGGAGAGTCCACTGACCCTCTGAAGCTGGTTTTTGGGGTCAAGGGGGCACAGACAGGGTGAGGGAATCTGCAACATTCCACACAAGTAGAATTGCCTTCCATTTGTGTAGTGGAATCTTTGGATACAAGCTGTGAAAGAAATGGAAGTGTCCGTGTGAATCACAATGGAAGAAAATGGTAAAATAAAATCTGTGTAGACTTTTCTCAGCATTATCTGTTTTCAAGCTGCTATCTCACTTATTCCTCTGTCTTTTCATGTTGTTTTGAGTGAGACAAAAGTGCACATCTCCTTTTCATCAGTTTGATTGGAACTACGTACCATGCGTAATGTGTTTTGGCAGCACTTACCTAGCCAAAGAAAACAAATTAATATTAGCCATGCTGAGGGGCATCAGAAGTATCACAGATGTGTCGATTTAGCTTTGCTCCATCACACGCCCTTTCCTTAAACAACTGGTCAAGCTGTGGCAAGATGTTGCATGGGCTACAAAGAGATTTTAATAGGTGTGATCAGAGATTGATGGCTGTGGCTAGTTAAAATGAAAACATGTTGCCAATTTGTGAATGCTTCTTTTCAGCCCCCATAACAAAAAAACCTAGAAAGCCAGCCAGAAACTAGACAACCTAAATTCAAACTTTATCTCCTTAAAAGAATAAAGATGTACAGTCAGTATTAATGGCAAAAACCCACATTAAATGGCTGGCCCCTGAGCAATAGTTAAATTCCATCCCATATAAAGATGTATCTAGATAAGGACATAGTGTGAGGAAGAGGATAGGATGGTTTGCTTTCTGCTTTTTGTCCTTTTGCTCCGGGATTCTGTACCTTCCTTCCGTCATAGTTATTGATAGAAATAATATTGGACAAAACATCTACTCTCACCAAAGATCTGCAGTATTGTCGATGTTTTTCCCTAAGCATTTTTGGATTATACACACAATAGTAAGCAAGATATTAATATCCTATGTAATGTAGCATGGTTATTCAGTGCATTCGAACTAGTGCTCCATATATGGATAAGGTGTAAGAAAACAAGGACTGACCTTTATATCTGTGTATAAAATTGCTTTTCTTTTCTTTTCTTTTCTAATTTCCAGGAGATTGTCATGTTTTGTAAATTCTTGGGATTTGCTGTAGGTTTTAGTTTGATTCTTAAGTTAAAGGTTCTTTTTTTGTCTTAAATATTCCCCAGGTGATGTCAGATGAAAAGGGTATTATGGCTGAAATATACACCAGAGGAATTCATTTTGGCAAGCCTGGCCCATGTAGGTTAGTGAACCAACCAATAAATAATTTGCTTTGTTTATATCAGTTTAATCAAAGACAGGAAAAAGGAAGAGGCTTCTGATAATGGATATATATATATATATATATATATATATATAAATTCCCTTATTTCTGAACAATGGCAAACCTCAATGTGAAGTTAAATGTAATGACTAATCACAAATTCTATAGAAAATTCACAGCAAAAAGATATTGTTTAGTTTAGCAAGTTAAATGGGCTCTTTTTCTATTAAATGTTATGTATTTCTTCTGTTCAATTGCTCGGTTAGTGAAGTACTTCCATAGCAGTCGTCTACATAGAAGGGATGATCGTACATTCGAAATACAATGAAAACATTTGTTTCAGGCTATCTTTCTCCAGAAGGAGTAGATATGGAAGATAGGTTTTAGATACTTCTAGTATCTGAAGGAACTCCTGTTGGAATCAAGTGGATTCTCATATTAGACAATGGTATTCACAGCACTGGTAGAGTTACATTAGCAAGAGCTGAACGTCCCCTGCTACTGGTGTGCATTAGGATGAGTGACACCTGTCCCATTAATCATGGGGGCCATAGTTTTACAGATGGAGACGCAACAACCAACTGAATTACACAGTAGAGCACACTTGGCTTAATTCATGCCATTGTTCTTCTACTTAACTAGAGAATGGTTCATTTTGTTCTTGGAGCCGAGGTAGAAGCACATGATGGGCTCAGGTGTTAGCATGCGCCTGCCTTTTTCTGTTCTGTCAGAGGTGTGCAGAAAAAGAAATCAGCAGATGGGGATGGGGGAGTGTTCAAATACCAAAGCTTTTACCACATGTGAGGCAACGATCATGTTATCTATTGACAGAAATAGTCTTTGTTTTAAAACCCTACTGCATGTGCCCCCCCCCGCTGCTGATGGGGTAATTGGTTACTTTCTGTGCTTAATTAATCAACAAATAAGGATGCAGACTCAAGGGAGCTGGCAACTAAGAGGATAATAAAAAGTAGTACAGGTAGACCCACACATCTCTGATATTGCAGAAAGCGCAAGTCAGAACAGTAATCAGTTGCCAATATTATGGGGGAGTTACATCAAGACCATTACCTTAGTTCTGAGCCTTTTGCCATTTTTCTACATTCCCTTTTCCTCTTGTATGCTACTGGGTTTTTGTTTTTTTTAAGAAGTTTCTTCCTGCTTATAGTTTGAGGATACACACTGCTGGCATTTTGGTGACACTAATGTCCAGCAGCAAACCTGTGGCATGTTGAAATCAGTCAACAGTTCTTCGAAGATACAGCTTATGTTTGATTGTGTGTAAATACAGTTAGTTAGCTGGGTTTATCTGATAGTCTGGCAGAAAGAGAAAGAAGCAGGACAAACTGTTTTCAGTAACTGTGCTGTTCATACACCTGATAAGATTGAGAGTGCTTTCGACTGCTGATACGCTTTGAATAAGAAAAGAATAATCACTTCCACTGGCACCAGCTTATCAGGAATGGAGCAAAATGCCAACACTTTTACATTAGCAAAAGTAAATGTTTTAGACATGTCATGCCTTTTTTCCATTTAAATTGAATAGTAGGGTGCTTGTGTGTATGCAGTAATGAAGGGGAGGACTTATTACCTTGACTAAAGTGCAGGTGAATATATTGAGAAAGGAGCCCTTGGCAACAATAACAGCTCTTTTGATAAGTGCAATATATCTATTTCAAGCATTCTTCAGAAAATTTCAGCATCTTTATCCTTTTCCGTACTATTAAATGCGTGCCCTAATCTTCGAAAGGATGTGCTCACTTCATAATCCAACATATTCACTGTTACCCTGAATACGTGAGATCCGAGATTCATTTGTTATCACTATGAGTTATAGCGAAATCTCCTTATCATTTTGCTATTACCATTTTTAGGCAATAAAAATATGTTCTTGTTTTCATATTTTGCGTGCAAAGTTAATAAAAGAGAATTATATAGACACCTTGCCTGAACAGAATTGTTTACATGCACAAATTTCAAAATGCATAGAAGTTATCTGCATGCTTCAAGAGGAAAAAGCAAAAAAAGCAAAAGCAAAACCATTGCAAGTGGACCAAAATGCAGCTCAGGTTGCATGGCGTTTTGTTGGGCTTTCTACAAAATTAATAAAATCACCATGTAATGTTAAAGGTCTTTAGTGCAATTAATCCTTTAAACAGTCTGATATTTTGAGGCTGTTCTTACATCATGCTTTAAAATTGTTCTGCTTCTCTTGAAGCATGCAGATAATTTTGGTGTATTCTGGTTGACAAATTGTAACGCAAGCTACAATAGATTGATTTGAGATTTTTATTGATTACCCTCAGTGAGATCACTGTTACCTACTTAAGTCAATAGTATTCGATTAATCAAGGCATCCTTGTTCTGTACCTTTAACCAATACAGGGACTTTACAAGCAAAATGTTGACAAGCTGATAAACTGCCTCAACGGTTCTAGTTTCTATAGGCTTTTTGAATGGGAAAATATATTTCATCGGCAAGTTTCCTAATTCGAGACCTCCATTTAAAGAAAAGGTCTTCAGTTTTAAGGTTTTTGAAATTTTAGCTAAAAACAACTAGCTCCATTTGGGTGTAAAATAATTTAAGTACTTACTTGAGGCAAACCATGCTTTAGGACTGTTGCTCAGAGGTTTCATTCTTCTATGAAGATGTCAACTGTAAATATAAAAATGCATCACTGAAAATGTAATGGTTTAAAGATTCAAACTGAAATAAAATTCCCTGCCTGAGGAAAACACTGCAATCAAAATAAAGTAATCCTAAGTCCTCCCGAAGCAGGTATATTTGGAAGTAGTGCTTGAAGGCAGCAGGACACAACACTATTGTTTTGTCAGCCACTAATAACACAGCCTTGGAGTCAACAATATATTGCAAACCACAAATACCATATGATCGGTAAGGTACTGTTACTGTAGAGATGGTTAAATATTTAATGCTTAACAATAAATATTGTCCGTTAAACCATAATGGACATGTTTTGAAATACCCCACCTCTTTGAATAAGTCACAGTGTGGAAAGTTACAAAGGATTGTGAATTCACTTCATGTTTGCAGGTCTGGATTTTAAGCAGGAATCACAATATGTATTTATTTTATTTAGTTATGAAAGAGATAGATACGTTAAATCCATTTGTACCTCTTGAGAACATTTGTTTTCATGGGTTTTGGGAGGGGGATCATACATGGGATGATCTAAAGTTCACTAATGCTATTTTAAAAGGCTGGCTTCTTTCAATTGGCTGCTGGTAAAACCATGGGATCAAAGTCTAGGTACTGGCTTATGCCTTGTCGACTCCTTCTGCTGCAATGTGATAAGGAAGAGGCTGCGCAGACAGTGTTCTGCCTCCTGTGCAGACTAAAGTGGTGGGTTGGCATCAGAGATGATGATGCATGCTCACCTGCTCCCCCATGGTGGGACACCTTCAATCTGCAATGCTGTGCAGACCCCAACAGTCAGTTGTGAAGTTGGTGCTCAACGATCACCGAAAAATGGGACCATGTGGAAGTAAGTGAGATGAAACCAACCCCATTTTTGCAGAAACAAACTTCATAGGCAGTGATGAGACCCACAACCTAGATACAACAGTATGTGGAGGGACTGCATGCAAAACTCAATCTGGGACTTTCCCACATGCGAGTTGGAAAGGCTCCTGTCAGAGCCACTGTCATTGTGGTCAGAAGGTGGGTTGGTATCTAGTGGCAGATCTCTGAATAATTTGCAGTAGATCATACAGAATTTCTGGCTCTCATCATTGTCTTTGCTATTTTATAAGAATAGCAGTTATTTAGAACAATACTCAATTGAATAAATAGAGAAGGAGAATGAGAGCTAGGAGTGATTTTTTTTGTGTAAAGTTTTGTTTCCGGTACTATTCATAAATCCTGGTGCTGACTATGTGCTTAGATTCTGTGCTAAGGCTTATTATTAGTAAACCTTAGTTTTCTTAATTTTTTATCTTATATCCATCTCCCCATGTCACGGTTTGGCATCTAGACTCTGGGTGATTGTAAAAAGGAAAAAGAAGTAGATCCCGTTAATGCTTGAAGTCTCCATACTCTGGGGGCAATTTGCTCTCACTGGCAATCCTAGGCCCAGTGCTCTTTGTAAATTTGTTTGGGTTTTTTTCTATCAAAGCATGGATGCAACAGTCAGTTGGCCATTACTGTACGTGTTCACCAGCATAGGAAGTCACAAAATAGAATCTCTACTTTTGCTTGGCATTAAGTAGAGCCATGCTGAATGAGCTTTTGGTGAAGGGGCAGCAGCAGAGAGTATCCCTGTGTGTCTGTTAAGGCACTGTTGTGGAATGGGTATGAGGAGCTATCTTCAACTGAAAACTGCCTGCAATCCAAGAGGGCGAGGAGACTGGAATGGATAAGATGGAATCTAAAATGAAGGCTAAAAGTGCTAGTTTTAGCTGTAATGCCTTATCAGAATTTTTTTTCCAGAGCTGCTGTTGAAGTGCTATGGACGTTAATGGAACTTGAGGGAAACCTGATGTGATTGAGTGACTGCTTTGCAGTGGTAGTGAATTCAGGCATAGGTTGCAATTGCATGCATACTTACCTGAGAGAATGCCAGAATGAAAATTTCTAAGTAAAGTATCCATAGAATTGCACTGTTGAACATTAAGTCTTTATAAAACTGTGATCTATAGATTTTCTTCCAGGGAGTGTTTCTGTCGATGAAAGTCAGTTAGATTTTTTTAGTTCTCTCTATGTGTTTTGAAACAAATAGGAAGAGTTGTAGAGAAAGTTGTGCATTCATATTGTCCCATATCAATGTTCTAATTGGCACTGAAAATTATTCTTGTTTTCTTATTAATTTTATTTGTAACAATCCATATTTATATCAGAGTTTGCACTATCATTGCCATTCTTTGTTCTTCAGACTATTGGAAGTAAAACCAATACTTACCCTGTTGGGTTGTATGAAAATATCCTTACAAAAATTAATCAGCAATGAGAGAAGTTATTGTCTATATGCTTGACAGGTGACTATTTCCTATTGCAAGTCAGAAAATATCTACCTTCACAGCACGCAGTGGATTCTTCTGCTGGAGCAATTTTTTTTCTTATACAAGATGGAATCTGTACTGAACATATTTTTAAAAAACAGGAATAACTCTTTTAGAATCTAAGGGAAATTTCATTTTGCTGAAAATCTGTATAACCTCTGTATAGTCTATCTGAATGAGAGGCATACCTTTTTAAATTTAAAAAAAACCACAGCAACCCTGGGATCATCTTTTGTTTTGGGTACAGCAAATTGGCTTTTGTTGATGGTCTAGGTGGAGTTAGTAGAGATTCACTTAGAGCAGCACAAACCATAAACCATCAGCAGGCTGCTAGTCAGCAGCAGGTGTGAACGACATAAAACAGGATTAACACTGAACCCAAAGTGTGCACTAAAAACAGTAGCTTTGCCTTGTTTTTTTGAGAACAGGTCAAGTAGAAACACACACTCACCATGCACACCCTGTTTACTAAACACTGTGCAATGGGCTATGTAAATGATACTGCTTAGCTGTTGCAGAGCAGCAAGCAACCTTTCTCATACTCTGCTCCTGTACCTTTGTTGAAAGGGGCATGGGCTTGGTTGAATTCTCATTGAATCAGTTGAATTCTGGTTGAATTTTTTATATCCTAAGGTATTTTCCCAATACTTCAAGAATCATCATCATTATCACTTTTGTTGTTAATTTTAGAAATAGTATCATTACTCTCTGTTTAGAAAAAATATTTGTAATTTATCTGACAGCATATTGTCATGTTCAAAAAGGAGAGTCCCATGACTCTACTATCACAGATGTAAAGAGCAGACAGGGAGAATGTTGTATTATATTTAGGGGGAAGCCTGCATGAGCCATGATGTTAAGAGTGTATAAAAATAAAACAATGCTAAAAAGTGCCAAAACCACTTCAGTAGGAATACACAAACCAGGGGGTGGACAAATGCAGAAGTGCAAAATATTAAGAATGAATTCATTTTAATGTTGGGATGGTTAAAAACCTATGATGTTAAGGTTTTTACTTTGGTGTCTATATTTCATGTATAAATACACATGTTTTAAAGCATTATTAGAAAGGGGGGAAAAAACTATGGAAATTAAATTAAACTGAGTACTAATAGGAGTACTGTATATGTGTACCAGAGGTTACCAATTTCCAACCTCTTTTTCCCCAGTCCCCTCATTTATCCCCATTTAGCTGCCTTAGAGACAAGTAGGTCTCCATTTTTGCTTTTGCTTATCTAGAATATCAACATGACAATTTTTGAATCAGCTTCCTTACTCCCAAATATTAAATTGGTATCTTTATCTGACCGGAGCAATTTTAGCCTCTTATGTTAACATATATTTAAGGAAAGAGAGTATTTTTCTTTAATAAATATTCTATATAATTTTCTCTTGGCACATGGATATCAAGACTAGTTCCGTTTTTCTGTCAACCTCAAGGTACCTCACCCCCCCTCCCGACACACACACTCCATTTGAGCACCTGAATATGTGAAGAGATTTCTGAAAATGCTCTGCTCTCTTGAGTAGCTGCTTGGTAACAAAGCAGCCAGGTTTTCAAAATTGCTGTGCACCCTGCAGCTCCCATTGAGAAAAGTAGGGGATGCTGAGTTTCAGCGCCTTTGAAATTCTGACCCCAATTGTGTCAGCTGTGCACTTGGGTGAATTATGGTATCTAGATTCAATATAGCTAATTTAAGAATACAGATCTTTTCCCACCCAGCAGAAACATCTTCTATCTTAAAAAAAAAAAAAAATCACTGAAGCATAAGAATTACCCTCCATATACTTTTGCTTATTTTTCCCCCTTTGTGCCTGCATATACGAGCATGGGTGTGCATACTTCGATATACAGTTGATAAGTAACCATAGTTCTTTTGAAGTAATGATAATAATAGAGACAACAGTGATAATACAGAGAGCATAATGGGGAAGAAAAGTGATTATAGAAACCTATTAATTAATTAAGTACCGTATTTTCCGGTGTATAAGACAACAGGGTGTATAAGACAACCCCCAACTTTTCCAGTTAAAATATAGAGTTTGGGATATTCTTGACGTATAAGTCTACCCCTCTTATAAGGCAAGAGATGTACCTTACCGGCAATTGGCTGGTTGTTGTATATAAAGGCTGCTTGGATTGGTCAGCTCTCCCTGCCTGCCAGATCTCGCTCCTTCGGGAAGGGCAGAAGGGTGGCTGGCAAGCCTCCCCCCCATCCATCCAGCCACTCCTCTGCCCTTCGCAAAGCCGCGATAGGGCTCTCCAGCCCCATCGCAGATTGGGGAACTGGGGGAGGTGCCTGGCAAGCCTCCCCCCCAGCCAGCCAGCCACCCCTCCACTTCCCCAAATGGTGATAGGGCTCGCCAGCACCATCGTGGGTTGGGGAAGCATGTGAGGTGGCTGGCAAGCCTCTCCCCACCCAGCCAGCCACCCCTCCGCTTCCCCAACCCACGATGGGGCTTGCCAGCACCATCGTGGGTTGGGCAAATGCGGGAGGTGGCTGGCAAACCGCCCCCCACCCAGCCAGCTACCCCTCCACTTCCCCAACCCGTGATGGGCTCACCAGCCCCATTGCGGATTGGGGAAGCACCAGAGGTGGCTGGCAAGCCTCCCTCCAGCCAGCCACCCCTCCACTCTTCCTGAACCCTCAATGGGGTCTCCAGCCCCATTGTGGCTTCAGGAAGCACAGGAGGTGGCTGGCAAGCCTCCCTGCACCCAGCCAGCCACCCTTCCACACTTCCTGAAGTCATGATGGGGCTTGGAAGTTTCAGCACCCACCCTATATGATGTATAAGATGACCCCTGACTTTTGAGAAGATTTTCCTGGGTTAAAAAGTTGTCTTATAAACTGGAAAATATACTAATCTCTGCAGTTCTAAACTCCCCCCTCCAGATAATAAGTCCTATTGACCTCTGAACTTGTCTTTTAAGGAAATATGCCAAGGATTGGGCACTGCATATGCAATAGCATTACTAGCTATTATCTTTGAAATCAGCTACAGGTTTTCAGGACACCTTTTGCCACATTAAGATAGCCATAATTTGTCAATTCAGTTGCAATTTTGATGTAGAAAACCTGTCTGTTTAATAGTGTGGCTAAACCCAAGATTCAGGGATATTATTCTCCTATTACTCAAAAATGTAGACCCCCTGTCCAAATCAAAGTAAGCAATTCTTAAAATTGTACATAATAGTATGTAATTATGTTTGATCCCCTAAAAGATTATGAAAGTGAAAATTGCAATAGATTCATAACTGAAAAATGTCAATCTACATAGGAAATTTTACTGATGGTGTGATACATAGGGTGCATCTACACTGTAGAAATAATGCAGTTTGACACCAGTTTAACTGCCATGGTTCCATCCTACAGAATCCTGGGATATGTAGTTTTCTGAGGCACCAGCACTCTTTTGCTAAAGACTTTATAAAACCACAAATCCCAAGATTCCATCAGATGGAACTACAGCACTTAAAGTGCCAAACTGCATTATTTCTACAGTGTAGATGCACCCATAGTCTTTAAATAAATAATAAAAAGGTAGAAGATCACATGAAGTCTATCCCTATGTTTCCTTTGTGATACAAATTAGAAATGATCACTGTGATCTTCTAGAGAAGCATGTTTCTTAATCAGACTTTTCTTTTTTGATTAGCTATTTGAAAATATATATGAAAGTTTGTTAAATTGGTAAGGTAATGACAATCGTATCTGTTAACTAAAAATATCTTATTCACATTTATTGTTTTTAAAATCATACTGCCTCCTAGAGTATGGACTTTTTCAGACTAGTAAAATGCAACGGAAACAGCCTCGCCACATTGCGAGACTGCTGCGTTGCAGGGCATCCCTTTCGGATGATGCCCGTCCCTGCCAGTACTGTTGCGGTACCGCAGGGACATTTGAGTGTAATATTTTGGCGATTTCATGAATAAAAATCACCAAAATATTACATTCAAATGTCCCTGCGGTACCGCAACAGTACCGGCAGGGACAGGCATCATCCAAAAGGGACGCCCTGCAGCGCAGCAGCCTCGCAACGTGGCGAGGCTGCTTCCATTGCATTTTACTTGTCCGAAAAAGTCCTATGACACAGTGACTCAGTTCATGCTCTGCTCTGAGTAATATGTTGAAATGTTCTCACGTCTCTAGTTATCAAAATTGGTTGAAGGAGATTATTACACTTATAAATTGAACCACTCTTTCATTCTGAGCATCTTGACCTCATACAGTGGGCCCTTGGTATCGGTATCCACTGGGGTTTGGTTCCAGGAAACCCCCCCCCCCCATTGATACCAAAATTATATACAATAGCATAGTAAAATGGTGTTCTTTATATAAAATGGCAACATCAAGGTTTGATTTTGGGATTCTTTTTTTGGGGGGTGTTTCAAGGCATGGAAGGACTGTACATTTACTAGGACAGAGAAAGAGGGAGAGTATTGACACTGACTCTTGATCATATCTACACGTTTACAAATATAAGATATTTCATTTATTTATTTTGAAGCTTTTATTACCCATAGAGGAAAAATCTCCTACAGTGCATTACAAATAGTTAATTAAACAGTAGTTTGAGGTTAATTCAGGTTTACTATATCAAAGATTCAGCACCTCCCACATTGCTTCCACAGCACTTCAAAGAGTACACTGGATTTTGCAGATTTTTGTTTGTGGCTGTAGTCCTTTGTGTTGTGTGTCAACTCTTGCTCTTGACAGTCTGTTCCATTAATATTGCTTGAGAAGCATGGGAAGGAAGCATAGTGTATATGAAAATCCCCTGTGAGGACACAGAGGCAATCTGGGTCTACTTTGGATCTATAAATAGTACCTGTAAGTTCTCCCTTCTAGAACACATAGCCATTGGGGAAGGATGAAGCCCTCTCCCAGTCTAAATAGAAGCCACACATGATACAGAACTTCAACCATGTGAGGGTGCACACTGAGTTCTTTGAATAAATCTAATCTCTCTGTCTGTAAAATATCCCATTCTATTTTAGGACTGATTTTAGTTTTAAATTGTAGACAAAACTTGCCCCTACCATGTAGTCTGTAAGAGACCCTAATTTTCATCTTTTGTGTATACATGAGTGCTGAACATCCAGTTTCAGGACAAACTATATGTAAGAAGACTTCCTACTCCATTGTGAACTCTGGATGACCAAATAAATATGTTATTTTACTGTTCCTATGCATCCCCCTTGATCACTGGTACCTGTTACTATCACTGACTACCTCCAACTGAGCTGAGAAAATAATTCCTGAATTCTTTCGGTAGCTCCAGTATTGCTGCTCTAGCATTAATGACAGGCAGTTGTTTAAAGGTTCAGAGCCTTGACCAGCACTCATAAGCTTATAAAAGTTTGCATGCTTATCTGAAGCTTATCCAAACTGCTTAACCTCTCTGGCCTAAAGTCAGTCTGGAAATCCTATGAGAGCAGACTGTCTCTCGCGAGATTTTAAATAGAACCTTGTTTGTGCCAGGTCAGAAATACACCAAGAATTTGTAATAGGATTTCAGTGATTTTCTTTCTCTCTCCTCCCTCAGTTTCACGATACCTTTTTTTTTAAACGTGCAATGAATTTGAGTTCACACTTCTCTAAGTCCTGTTGGCAATTCATGTAAACCTTAATAGAGTAAAAGCCCCTTCCTCTTTGGTTCATCTCCTGCTGTTCATACTGCAATCTAAAAATACCTTACATTGCATAGACTGGTGATAGTTCTTGCAATTAACTCTCTGTTTTTGCTCATCATGAGACAGGCAAAATAGAAACGATTATTATTGTTATTATTATTATTATTATTGATGATGATGCCACCACCAGCTTTAGCAAACAAAATAAATAAATAAAAGAACTTTCTGTTTCATAATAATTGAATGAAGACTAAGGCAGGCTAGGAGTAAATCTTGAACTCAGTGGAGTTTACTTTTCTCCATTTTCCCCTGAGGAGATATTCATTTATTTTATTTATTTAGGTATTTATACCCTGCCCTTCAGCCACAAAGGCTCTCAGAGTGGCTTACAAATTGTTAAGCAATAGCACTTACACATCTACATTGCTTTGTAGTGCGCTAAGTACTCTCTAAGCGGTTTCCAATGTGTGTTAGCTAATTGCCCCCCCAAGCCACCAGGGCTCTCTGTTATTATGAGATATAATAATAATAATAATAATAAAATTTATTTATACCCCGCCCCTCTGTTAAAACAATCGGGGCGGCTTACAGAATTTAAAATACAATACAAATAAAATCCCTAAACACCCCCACTCCCACCCTCCCCCATAAAAAAACATTAAACAAATATAAATTAAAAACAACTAATCTAAAATCACATTTAAAACTATAAATACAATAAAATATAATAAATGGCCAGCAGCCTAGAAGAGGCCAGGATCCCCTGAGGCCGGGATCTAATTAGGAAAGGCCTGCCGAAAGAGATCCGTCTTTAGTGCTTTTTTAAAGCCACTCAGGCTCGTTATCTGACGGATCTCATTCGGCAGGTCATTCCACAATTTGGGGGCGATTACCGAAAAGGCCCTCTGGGAGGTTGCAGACAGCCTAGATTTTTGTGGCTGAAGCAAATTCCTCCCAGAGGACCGGAGTGCGCGGGGAGGATTGTATGGGAGGAGGCGGTTCCGGAGATAAGTTGGACCCAAGCCATTTAGGGCTTTAAAGGTAATAACCAACACCTTATACTGGGCCCGGAAACTGATTGGCAGCCAGTGGAGAGATTTTAGTACTGGAGTTATATGGTCTCTCCGAGATGTTCCTGAGACCACTCTGGCTGCCATATTTTGTACCAACTGAAGTTTCCGGACCAAGCATGAGGGCAGCCCCATGTAGAGCGCATTGCAGAAATCTAGACGGGAGGTTACCAGCGCGTGCACCACAGTCTCGAGGTCCCTTACTTCCAGGAAATGGCGCAGCTGGCGTATCAGCCGAAGCTGATAACAGGCGCTCCTGACTGTCGCATTCACTTGACTCGTCATCTGAAGCGATGAATCAAGGAGCACCCCCAGACTGCGAACACAGTCCTTAACGGAGAGTGTGACCCCGTCCAGGACTGGAGGTTGCAACCCAACTCCTGGTTTGGGGGCCGCTACCGTGAGCACCTCCGTTTTATCTGGATTTAATCTCAATCTGTTTTTCCTCATCCAGCCCATTACTGCTTTAAGACAATCATTAAGAGGAGAGACGCCATCGGAATTCGAGGCCGATGATCGGGGCAAGGAGAAATAGATCTGGGTGTCATCAGCGTACTGATAACACCCAGCCCCATAACTGCGAATAATCTCACCCAGCGGCTTCATATAAATGTTAAACAGCATCGGGGACAGGATGGCACCCTGTGGAACACCACAAGTAAGCTCCTTTCTGCTGGAGCAGCTGTCCCCGAGCAACACCCTCTGGGACCTGCCCGAGAGGAAGGACCGGAACCACTGGAGCGCAGTGCCTCCGATTCCTAACCCCCTCAAGCGATCCAAGAGGATGCTATGATCTATTGTATCGAAAGCCGCTGAGAGGTCCAGAAGCACCAACAGGGTCACACTACCCCTGTCAATGCTTAGACGCAGGTCATCAGTCAAGGCAACCATGGTAGTCTCAACTCCAAATCCCGTCCTAAAGCCAGTTTGAAATGGGTCTAGATAATCGGTTTCATCCAAAACCACTTGGAGTTGAAGCGCAACTGCCCTCTCGATCACTTTGCTCAAGAATGGTAACATAGAAACCGGCCTATAGTTGTTCATGTCCAGGGGGTCAAGGGAAGATTTTTTCAGGAGCGGCCTAACGGCTGCTTCCTTTAAACAAGATGGAACACATCCTTCTCTGAGGGATGCATTGATGATGTCCTTAAGGAACATCATCAAGGCAGTCCCCCCCTGGATGGCCAGCCATGAAGGGCAAGGATCGAGAGGGCAGGTCGTCTTCCTAACCCTACCAAGTAGCTTGTCCACGTCCTCAGTACTCACAGATTGAAATTGATCCAGTAAACTGACATCAACGGAGTTGCTGGACACCTCGTCAATTGTTTCTGCCAAATTACTGGTATCTAAGTCGGCTCTTATCTGAGAGATTTTATCTGCAAAGAAATTGTTAAACGCGTCACAGCAGGCCGTCGTTGGGTTAAGCAACGGGTTCTGCGCAGGAATAACCTGCGTCATCTCCCTTACCACCCTAAACAGCTCTGCTGGACGGGACTCTGCAGACGCAATACGTGCAGAGGAGAAGGATCGCTGTGCTGCACGTATTGCCTCTCGATAGGACCAAAGAAAGTTCCTATGACGAGTCCTGTCGGATAAGAGTCGAGTTTTCCGCCAGTTGCGCTCTAGTCGTTGTCCAACCCGCTTCATTTTCCTAAGCTCTGCTTATGAGACTGTGGGGACTTTTTCGGACGAAGAAAAATAACGCAAGCAGCCTCTCCAGCTTGCGAGGCTGCTGCGCTGCAAAGTGTCAGTTTTGGATGACACTGCCCTCTAGCGGTACTGTTGCGGTACTGCAGGGAGAGCTGAGTGTCATATTTCGTTGATTTTTTACTCACAAAAGTTGATCGTGAGTAAAAATCAACGAAATATGACGCTCAGCTCTCCCTGCGGTACCGCAACAGTACTGGCAGGGGCGAGCGTCATACAAAAGGGGCGCTTTGCAGCGCAGCAGCCTCGCAAGCTGGAGAGGCTGCTTGCGTTATTTTTCTTCGTCCAAAAAGTCCTGTTATTAGCAGTTTCAGTAAAGCAGGCCTTTAAGAATGAATGAAGGTCTCTAGCATCTGGATTGTTGGATGAAAGTTGCATTTGGATTATAGAAAGTCCACACATGTTTATGGAAGGGACAAAGATAGCACCAATTTGTGAGGGGTAAAACTATGCCAGGGACAAGAACAGATAACAGGAGTCCTGGTGGCGCAGTGATTAAATGCCAGTACTGCAGCCACAATGTTGTGAGTTCAATCCTGCAGGACTCCAGGTTGACTCAGCCTTCCATCCTTCCTCAGGTTGGTAAAATTAGTACCCAGTTTATTGGAGGCAATTAACTAACACATTGTAAACTGCTTAGGGAGTGTTCAGCACTATAAAGTGGTATAGAAATGTAAGTGCTATTGCTATTGCTTTTGCGATAATGAAAATAGTCTAAATCAGGGGTGGAAAACTGTAACCCACCAGCCATAGGCAGCCAGCAGGGCCCTATTTTGCAACCCCTGACTACTCTCCCTTATTAAAAAAAAATGGGTGATTTTTCTCCCCCAAACCCATGCATAATTGCCTCCTCTCAAAATGCAGCTGTTTGGCCCGCGCAACTCTAAGACTCCCACATACTTAGGAAACAAGTCCACCACCCCTTCTGGTGGTTCTATTCTATTTTAAGCCTCCAAATTTGTGCAATTATAAATTTTCCTTTTATGTACCTTGATTCTGGAAGTCAAGGCAAAAACCATCATATTGAAAACTGTTATTGAAGTCAGTGGGGATGTGGAGGTTGCATGTAACAAGCAATATGACTTCAGGCAGAAAACCAGAACAGTCCTTTAAGTGATCAGTTGACACCACAGAATGCATAATGGTTTGCAAATGGAGAATTGTATTTCAGAATTGGAAACCACAGTACGAATTGGTTTTTTGTGCTTTCTTTGCAAAGCATCAGATGTTTCAATCTCTCTATTCTGTGAAGGTCTTTTATTTATCTCCTTATTCTATTAGACCTATGTTTCTAAATTGTAAGCCTGTAAAAGTATATGAGGTGGGTGGGAATTTCTTTGAGAAGATTGTGAGACTGGGAGGGGGGGAAATGGAATTGGTTAGAAAATGCCAATGAGCAGCTGGCCATTTATTTAACTGACTCCCGTGGTTTTGTACATAGACTCGATCTCCTCCCCTTCCCCCTTTCTTGCATACCACTTTCTGCTACACTGATGATAATGTACCTGGAAGGAAAAAACAGTGCAAGCCAAGGCAGCCAGCGTCAGACAGGGCGGTCTGCCATCTGTCCCACCTGCTGCATTCATGTGTCCATCTGGTTACTGCAATTGCTCATTGCAAGCTTCAACAGAAGAATGTTCAGCCTGAAAAGGAGGCAGTGTGAATTATTTAGGTACCTCTAGTATAAATAAAGAAAAAGAAATAGAAGGTGGGGGTTGTGGGGAGGGGGAGAGGGTTCAGAGAGTCAGTGAGCCTCTTTCACTCCTGGGTGCTTTGGAATGTGTTAATGCATGAGAGCATTTGATTTGCATATAGATTTAGATGTATAGATGATTGTGAAGATTACAAGCCAATGAGTTTTATCTAGATTTAGATATATAGTCTATTTTCAGGAGAAGAATCTTTTGGGACTTTTAGCTTTAAGCGAAGCTGATGAAATCTAATGCTTAGAGGCATTAATTTAGCAGAAATAAAATATTTCCCTTTGAAAGAGCTTTGGTTGCCCTTTGTTAACCAAGAGTTTATAAGTACTTAAGCTTTAGAAAGTGTGTACGATTTTGAGACAGTCATGGCTACATTTACTGTATTTCATCACATTGACTAATGCAAGCAAAAGGGTTTTTATTTCCACCTTTTCCTCAGAATGGTTGTCTAACTCATAAACAGACCTTCACTTTGTTGTTATGTGCCTTCAAGTCATTTCTGACTTACAGCTACCCTAAGTCAAGCCTATCATGGGGTTTTCTTGACGAGCTTTGTTCAGAGGGGGTTGCCTTTACCTCCTTCTGAGGTTGAGAGAGTGTGACTACCCAAGGTTACCCAGTAGGTTTCCATGGCTGAGTGGATTGGAAAACTAGTCTTCAGAGTCATAGTCCAATGCTTAAACCACTATGCCCTGCTGGCTGTTTACCTAAAAACATCTAAATATATACAGTATGTACTGAGTTCACCTGTTTTATGTCTTGCAGTTTATTAGATTGTATTCTAGTTTTATTTCTTATGTTGAAAAGGTCTGTTCTGGAAGTTTCAACAGAAACTTCTTAAGTGGGCAAAACTGAAGCATATTTATCTAATAGGGCCCTTTAACAGAGTGAGTGGCTTATGTTTTTATTCTTATTATGTTTTTAATTACAGTATTTAAACTGCTTGAAATTAGTGAAGTTTTAGTAAAATAGCTTATTTATTTGTTTTTAAACTTTTATGCTTTATGTCATCAGATTTATAGCTTTACTTTTTAAAAATCTTAAATTGTACTTTGTCTTTGGTCTCAGGAGATAGGTGAAATATAAATAAAATAAAATAAATAATATGCTGGAACATTTGAAGTGGGTGATCTACATCTAATTTAGCCCTAGAGAGAATAGACCCATTGGCAGATGTGGTAAATCAACACTATCATAAGCTCCATTTATTCAATGGGTCAACTGTAGGTGTGACTAACCTTTGAATTGTGGACACTGTTTTCATCTTATTTAAAATATAGTAGGATATATTGGGTGACTTTAGGTCATCATTATTACTGCTGTATTTTTTAACAGCTCTGCAAAAACCTGTTGTGTATCATTAGCATATTAGCTTTATCTGTGATGTTTTTAAAAAACATGACTCTTCAATTTTTTAACAGATATGAAACTTTTATTTTAATGCAATTTTTATGATACAGAAAATGAAGAGAGCCCAGGTGTCACATTTCCATGAGGGAAGTATTTTCAATTCCTCAGCAGTCTCCATCCTATTATAATTTTATTCAACATCTTTTCAGCCTACCTTAAATGCAAAACTTTCATAAAATGCATCTTTGGAGGGGGGAAAAGTACAGAGTTGTGGGGGGGGGGGTCATTGTTTTGCCAGGTTTCAGATCTGTGGAAGAAAGAGACATAGGCCCTGTCTACATGACAACAACAACAAAAAAAAAATCCGTACGGTGTTCGAATGTTCGATTGTTCGAATCTGATCTGTCATGTGCACACGATCAAACATTCAAATGACTGTATGGATTTTTTTGGAAATCAGGCAAATACCAAACACCAGAATGCCAGACTTTAAGGGGGAATTTGTGCCCCCCCCCTTCTGAATGCTACATTTACATGTGAAAGATCGTTTGCACAAACAATTGACTTTTCAAATGTTGTACGGATTTGTTTCATCATGTAGACGGGGCCTTAGAATCTTGATATCCCAACTGCCTAGTTACTTCCTGCAGATGTGAATGAAATTCAGCTGCACTCTTCAAAAGGATTTGAATGGATTGGATTCTTTAAAGTTTTTCTATGTCAAAGCTATTAAGTTCAATTCTTATGCAAAACATTTTTTAGAAATGTTTTTAAGCCAGTAAGACTGAAACTAGTATTACAACAACATCATGTACTTGTAATATGATATTTATGGTAATAGATCATTCTGTTGGTATGTGGGACAAACTAATAATCCACTTGTATTATTTCAAATTAGATTATATATTCTATTCATTCTGTGCTAGGCATATTTAAAACAGCTTTTTAAAAATAAAATATAGTTATCCAACAGTGGGTTTTGTGTGTGTGTGATAAAGATGATGCTTCCTTCATCTTCCTTTAGTCTGTTCAGTGGAACTGATGCAAAACATCTTAGCAAACAGTTAAATTGAAAGGTGTTTAGTCTGCTACACAATTATTTTCATTTCCCATTACGTGGTTCTGTGTGCTAGTAAAACAAACGGGATAACTGCTTTGTCTAGCAATGTCATTACCCAGGGATGCCATTGGTGTCACTGTAGCACCCTAGAAATCACTCAAAAAATTAGTATGTGGCACAGAAAAGTGCTTGCATGGCAAGGACGGGTACATTGTAGTCAAACCCAAAGACTTGTTCCAAAAGCACTGAAAATTTACAAGTAAAATCATTTATAATAAAAAGACCACAATTGCAAATAACTTTCAATTAAAGATGTATGTAGTATAGCATGGAAAAGGGTTCTGAGAGTGAAAGCCACAATTGAACTTCCATTAAAATGAGTTAACTAGAATAACCTTCATGCCACACAGGTACCATATGGAAATGGCTTGAGCCTGTTTCCATAGGATGGCAGCGACATGCAGGGTACCATTTTGTATGTGCTAGTTGAGTCATCATGTACACTTAACCTCAGTATGTAGTTTACTCCCCTGTCAAATAATTCTGGAACTAGTCTCAAAACATAAGTGCCATGATGGATCAGACCGATGGCCTCTCTAGGCCTTCACGATGTTTAAGTCATAGGCAGACTGATGTGCAGAAGCCCACAGCAGAACATGAATGCAATAGCATCCTTTACAACCAATGATATTGTTACAGCAGAGTACCTGATGAGTTATAGTATCACCAATAAAGAGATGTCCCTGCCCCAAGGAATTTACATCCCAAATTTGACTGTGTCAGCAGAGAAGGAGACAAGGTTGAGAGAGGCATGAGTAATTCAGAGATGAGATACAAGCAAATGCACTTAACATGTATGAAGCACTTTTCAAGCTGGAGATGAAAAGCAGGAATTAGGGTGTAGAGACTTTCTGAAAGAGGATTGTAAAACCTAACCCAAAAATGAATTGGTGGTCATTTTGTTATTTCCTCAAAAACTTACATATTCTGCAGCAGGGGTAAGACACCCCATCGCCTCCATATGTTTTAGACTAAAACGCTCAAAGTCTCTGACTTTTTACTGATAGGGCTCGCAGCTGCAGGGGTCCCAGTTGATAAGACAGTTGTAAATATAATGCATGCTAGAATACTGCTTATATATTATTAAGCTTATGCTTTCTCTAACTATTTATTAGCTAAATGCAGTCACTTAGAATTGTATTAAAAGCTAGCTTTTAATTTGATTCCTGATAGCATTCATGTAGCAATTCATCACATTATTTATTAATTATATGGGTAAATAGATCTGTGTCACTACAATAATATTACACAATTTGAGCCATTATCTCCTTTCCTCCCTAGGTTATAAAGGGCATGTAGCACACTTTCCATCCCAGTTTTAGTACTGGGAGAAACAAGGGAGGATAACATTGCTTGGAGCAGGGAAGATAAGTAACGAAGGCTTTCCTGATATCTGGTATTGATTTTGTTTTGTAAGATGCCTCAAGATATTTTGGTAAGAAGATTGTTACAGTTGCCTTCCTGTAAAAGAATATGTCCTGAGATGCTAGACTTACATGTGTATTGTTGCAAGGCACCCCTTGGAAAGAAGGTCCTTCTTGTTAGCATTTCTGTAAAAGGCAGTACTTTGCTCATCAGAGTTCACATATTCCAAGATTAGTGGAGTTCTAACAAAAAACTTGCATGTAAGTGTGTCTAGATTCACTCTTGCCCAAACAACAACTTACTTAGCAAATTAAGGACAGGTTGGCTTTATAAAGATGCAATTTGGCTTTCTGGACTTGCTTTTCTTGCTTAGCTGTTTTTGAATGAAAATTCAAAGGGAGAGACCGAATGATTGTACAGTATTACCTCAAATGACACATTTGTTCCAGAGCTCCAGCAGGAGAAATGAGTCATATTAAAAATTAGTTTGGGACAGCTTGAATAGGGTCCGCTTTTCTGCCTTGTGCATATTGCGACTCTAATGCTGCCAATCCTTTACTTTTTCTAATTGCCAAATTCATTTTCAAAAATTAGTAAAGAGTATAGGGAAAGGTTCAGGAAATGAAGCTGGTTTGTCCAGCTGTGAGATCAATTACAATGCATTATTGTGAAGTGACTGCTGAGAGCACAAGAAAATATGCATGTCCATAAACATGGCAATTTGTGGTTTTGTTAATAAACAGACTAATAAGAAAAAGAAAGCAGAGATAGGTTTGAGAAACTGAGACTCTGTGGAATGTAGTTTCTGCTAGTTTGGAATACTGTAGGGCTCTCAGTGAAGGATTCTGCCATTATCTTTTCTCAGCAGGCATACCTCCTTGGTCATGCCCTAAAAATGCCATGTTTGGATGGGAAGGCTTGATGTGGGTGGGCCATCTGATGAAGAGCTGTGCAACAGGCATGCTGTGGTACCTTTTCAGAAAAAGATCACGAAGGCCACAATCCTATGCTCCAGCATTTCTCAACTGGGGTTCCATGGAACCCTGGGGTTCTTCCAGAGATGGCCAGGGGTTCTGCGAGAAAACAGTAATACATTAATAAATCACAGAGAAGTGGTGAGCTGAAATGGTTTATCTCTCTCCTCCACAACACAGTAAGCCAGGCGAGGAATGAGTGTATGTGTTTGGATGTTTTCACACCAACGGAGCCTCAAAGGGTCCTCTTATGGGTGGGGGGGAGGATGTTTACATGCCAAATACCTTGTTCTCCCTCCCAGCTTTTGATCTGCTTTAGATATGTTAATGAAGTTCCTCATGGAAAGGGAGGAGGTAAAGAATGAGTGTATGTGTGATTTGCTTCCTGCAAGCAGCTACGGACCCAGAACTGAGGCAAAAGATGACCTGGTTTCCCTAAAACTGATTTAAAGGTACAACTACAAAATGAGAGTTTTTTAAAAAAAATTCAGAACAATGGAAATAGAATTACAATACTGTACAGCTCTTAGCCAATTGGGGTAAACTGACCAAGTAATCCGAGTAACCCCTGGTCAGTCAGCTACTCAGGCGCCAGCTGTGGATGGGAGAACTCTGATGAAAGTAACTTAGGGTTTATTCTTTTTAAACCAGATTTGGAGAGGACAAAGCTATTACAGTAAAGGAGTCATCGCAGATAGAGAAAAGGTTCTTAAACTGTGGGTATGGTAACTGAATGTGGGGGTCACAAATAGACTGACCAACTCCCATACTATTAAAAAAAAAAACTTTCCATTTACCTTGGCACGAAGCTACAGCTTCCCTCTCAGCCTGCATCTGGCTGCTTTGTAAGTTGCTGCTTTTTGCAAGCTGTGTTAGCTCAGAGCCAGTGATGTAGCCATATTTAAATATTTGAAGGGATGCCATACTGAGGATGGATCAGGCTTGTTTTCTGCTGCTCCAGCAACTAGAACACGGAGCAGTGGGTTCAAACTACAGGAAAAGAGATTCCACCTAAACATTAGGAAGAATTTCCTGACAGTAAGAGCTGTTTAAACTGAGACTGTCTTACTTTGGAGAGATTTATATTATATTTTATATTATATTTGTATTATAGAAATTTCTGACCTTGCAAGTATCAAATATGTATTGCTAGCAATGTGGAATATAATAAGCATCTATTTTTTCACTGTTTCTGTAATTATTATTATTTTTTAAAAAGGAGCTGTAGGTATAATTTTTATGTAGGGGTTCCCTGAGATCTGAATATTATTTCAAGGGTTCCTTCAGGGTATAAAGGTTGAGAAAGGCTGTTATGCTCCCTTCCTTGGGGTTAAGCCCTCAGACTGAACCCAGTGGGGCTTAATTCCAAAATATGCAGGCCTTATTTATTCCTTTAACATGCAAAGATGTAAATGCCCAGCCCTGCCCTTCTTTGTTATTGTTCTCTTCACACATCAAAAGAAGAGAAATGACTATTCCAATATAGACTTTCCACCTGAGAAAGGAAACTGGAAAATCAGGGTTGTGTAGATAGTCTCCACATGAATAGGAATTTTTCTTCACACTTGTCATTTTCAGTGGGAGGAAAGATGCAATGGAGAGAATCTCTTTTCCTGTAGAGGCACTCCTCTCTTCTACAATTGCCATACCACCTGGTCAGCCAGGTTTAATCAGCTTTCTATACATGCCATCCAGAGCCCTGCCTGGACCATCAGCTGATCCAGATTCCAAGCTTTCATTTTTTTAAAAAAATTAAGCAACTCTCTATCAGCTATAGGAGTGGAGTTATAGGCAAAATGCACATTCAGTCTTCTTTCCAATTATTTTGTGAGAAACAAGCCAGCCTGTGTTAAAGGGTACTTAGCCCAGGAGTGAAGTCTCGCATCTTACGACTGACCTTTGTGACCCATCATTTCCCAATCCCAGTGTGCAGTTTCCTAGAATATGGCTACAATTCTGCAGGAAAGTCTAGCTTTTAGAAGAATATCTAGCTGTTTTGTGAAGCTCTATGCAAAAGATTGCACAGAAACCAATGCAGCCATTAGAGTAAAGGAGGAGGATGCAACAAAACAGGGTAAAAGCTGCACGATAGTAATTACTGTTTAAGGTTCCATGGAGCCTGTTGTTTTTCATGACTTGCTTCATGTAGCATTACACATTTTTATTAGATGTCCAGGGGCGGGGGGGGGGAACAAGTTTGATTGTATGATGGGACAGAAAGTTTTCTCCCAATGCCTGATGTAGAAGGAAAAGAGCCATCCTAATTATTACTACCTCTTCTCAACCCCATCTTGCCTCCCTCCCTATCACTGCCATTGCTATCCCTTCCTCTCCCCCATACCCTGCTTTGTCACCATCTGCTCCAGCTTCTTCTCTTGTACCAGTAGTGCCTCTGCCTTCATATGCCTGATGCAAGGCAGGGGGAAGAAGACAGAATTGGAGGTGTGTAAGAGATACAAGAAGTGAAGGAAGGAGGAAATGTAAAGGGTTGAGGTGAAGCAAGGCAGGGGAAAGGGAAAGGAGAGTAAGAGGTGTAGTACGAGGATGCAAGAGAGGTAGGCATACAGTGATGGAAAGTGCAAGGGAGGGAGGAGTGGTGGCATGAAATTAGGCAAGGAAGGAAGGGACAGTGGGAAGTGCAAACAGCATAGTGCAAAAGCAAGGGGAGGGAGCATGATTAATGTGTGAAGTGAGGCAAGGAATGGAGAGGGGTAGAGCTGCCAGTTCAGGGAGGAAGGCATAGAAGGCACAAGGTGAGGCAAGAGAGGAAGGGAAGTAAGAGAAAGACAGAGGGACAGGAGAAGAAGCAAGAAAAATAGCTACCTTGAATCCCATTTTGGGAGAAAGGAGGGGTATTTATATAAATCCAATAAATAAATAAAAATATGCGCCAGGTGAAGCAAAGTACAAGGCAAGGAGGTGCAGTTTGTAAGTTTGTCCATAGTTTGTCTGCATTTCCCCTGTGAGTCAGGTGGTAGTTACTCTTAGCGACTTCCTGTAATATTTTCTGGACCTGGACCTGGACTTGTTTGCCTTTGGTAAAAAAACACACATGCACACAGCAGAGGGGGGTGGGAAATCTACAGGGTTCTTTTGAGAATAGCATTAGAAATGCCTGAACAAGGCAGAATGTTTTGGATATTATTATAATTTTTTTATGATAGCAAACATTTGTTTGTTTGGTTGCTTGTTTGTTTGTTTATAGTATTTCTTCATCACCTCCTAGACACAAGGGCTTCCAAGGTGATGAATAAATAAAAAAACAATTAAAAGAATACAAAGATAAAACATTTTAAAACACATTAAAATACTCTTTAAAAACTCCTAAAAGCAATCCTAGAATCCAATTTTGAAACAGTTAAAACACCAATTTCAAACACTGAATGCCATGTGGAACAGCACTATTTTGGCTGCCTGATGGAAGCTTAAAAGAGTTGGGGCCAGCCTAACTACCTTGGGTAGGGAGTTTCGGAGTTGAGGTCCTGCTACAGAGAAAGCCCTATTACGTATACTCACCAACCTAACTTCACGAGGTGCTGGGATACGCAACCGGGCCTCCTCTGAAGACCTCAAATGTCTGGCAGGCTCATGGGGGAGGAGGCATCTTTCAGATATCTTGGCCTCAAGTCATTTAGGGCTTTGTAGGTCCACACCAGCACCATGAATTGAGCTCAGAAGCAAATTGGAAGCCAGTGCTGCTCTTGCAGGACTGGTGTTAAATGGTCACCTATCTGGCTGCTGCATTTTGTTCTAGCTGCAGCTTCCAAACATTTTTCAAGGGAAGCCCCATGTAGAGTGCCTTATAGCAGTCTAATCAAGAGGTAACTACAGCATGAACCACTGTGGCCAGATCTGCCTTCTCCAAGAAAGGGTGTAGCTGGTATACCAGCAGCAACCTGGTTTGCCTGGAGCAGTGCTGGCTCCAAGAGCACCCCCAAGTTATGAACCTGATCTTTTAGAAGGAGTGCAGCCCCATCCAG
Organism: Gambelia wislizenii; assembly: GCA_030847615.1. Classification (NCBI taxonomy): domain Eukaryota; kingdom Metazoa; phylum Chordata; class Lepidosauria; order Squamata; family Crotaphytidae; genus Gambelia; species Gambelia wislizenii. Next base: position 47,452,759 of record JAUMIR010000001.1, on the reverse strand, counting down.
AACAGGCTGTGATCCCAGTCCCAGGTTGGTCTTCCTATGGACCAGCAGCACTTCCATCTTGTCTTGATTAATCCTTGGTCTATTCACCCACATCCAGTCCTTTGCTGCATCCAGACAATGATTCCGTACTACCACAGCCTCCTTGGCATCAGTTGTAAAGGAGAGATAGAGCTGAGTATTATCCACCTACTGATGACACCCAACTCCAAAGCTCCAGATGACCTCTCCCTGTGGCTTCATGTAGATGTCAAAAAACATAGTGGACAGTATTGACCCCTGTAGAACCCCACCGGCTAATGGCCAAAAGGCTGAACAACTGTCCCTCAGCATCACCTTCTGGGAATATTCAGCCAAGAAAGGCTAGAACCACTACAAGGCAATGCCCCCAAGTTATATATCAGCCAAATGACCCAGAAGGATACCATGGTTAATGTTATCAATTTCTGCTGAAAGACCCAGGAGGGCCAATAGGGAGTCACTCCCCCTGTCCAGCTCCTGGTGTACATCATCCACCAAGGTGTCCAAGGCTATTTCTGTTCCATAACCAGGGATGAACCCAGATTGGAATGGGTCCAGGTAATCTGTTTCATCCAAGAAAGCCTGGAGTTGTGTTGCCACCACTTGCTCTATGATTTTCCTTAGAAAGGGGAGGTTAGAGACTGGCTGATAGATACCACTAGCTGATAGTTAGCTAGGGAGATGGGATCCAGAGAAGGTTTTTTCAACTAAGACCTTACAATTGCTTCTTTTAGAGAGTTTGGAACATAGCCCTTAGCCACCACCCAATTGGCTAATTTTCCTCTTGCATCTTTAATTAGTCAGATGGACATTGGTCTAACAGACAAGTGCCTCTCCAAGCAGCTTGTCCACTTCATCATGTTGAACAACCTGAAACTCATTCATCAAAACTGGACAAGAACATGCCTCAGTTACCCTCAATGTGGAGTCCATGTCAGAATGAATCCAAGCAATTTTCTCCACAAAGCATTTAGCAAATTATCACATCACCTTTCTGAGGGCTCCTCCTCAGTAGTCTGAGATCTAGGATGTAAGAGCCCTTTAACTACCAGAACAGCTATATTGGGTGACACTGAGCTGATGGAACAGAGGCCATGAAGAATTGTTTCTTTGCTGCCCTCACTACTGCAAAGGAGGTTCTAAAATGGATCTTAACCTATGCTTGATTGAATTCATCCTGAGTCTGTCTCCACTATCTCTCTAGTTGTATACCCAAGCATTTTATTGTTCTGAGCTCCTCAGAAAACCAAAAAGTCCATGCTCTGCTCCCAAGTAAAGGACTCTTGGGAGCAACTGTGTCAATTGCCTGGGTTGTCTTTCTGTTTCCCAGATCAACCAGGGCACTAACAGAATCGCCAATTTTAGCAGCTGAAAAATCACCCAGAGCATTCAGGAAACCTTTTGAATCCGTTAGTCTCTGGGGGGTGGACCATTTTAACAGGTCCACCACACCTGCAGAGGTCAGGAGTCCCAGTGGATCTAAACTCTTATCAGGTTGTGATCTGTCCATGACAACGGGGGGTCTTTCAAACCCCTCTACTCACCACTATACTAATCAGAAAAACCAGATCAAGAGTGTGGCCAGAGATTAATTGAGATGGGCCCATGTTGCCATGACATTCTGAACTGACCCTGATGATGGGGTCTCAGCATGGATGTTACAGTCCCCCAACACAAGAAGTTTGGGGAAGATTAATGCCATTTCTAAGATCACCTGCAGCAGTTCTGGCAGGTAAATGCAGTAGGGTTTTCCATCCTGCCTTGTTGCCCTATTGCCAGGTGTGTACACTGAAACTTTGGGCAGAGTACCTCAATACAGAAATGGATTCCCGATAGATCACTGCACATCCTCCTCTGTGCCCATCAGATCTTGCCTGCTGCTGCACCCAGAAACCTGGTGACCATAATTAGGTCAAGTTCACATCTCCCTTTTCAGTTATATATGCAAGGTCAGCTCACTTGTCCAGGATCAAGTCCTGGATCATACAGCTCTTTCCAGTCAATGACCTGGTGTTATGCAGCAGTACTTTGTGGTCTGATTCTGTTCTGGCAAAAGCTTCCCAAGGCCGATGCATAGCAGCCAGTCTTGCCTTACAGACAGAGTTGATACAAAGATGAAATGGTAAATTCCACCACAAAGCAGGAATTCGGGCTTAGGTCTCTCTATTCCACATCTAGCATTTTTAAAACTATTTCTCTCAGAAGAGTAATAATTACAAAAGTAGTACCAAAGGTGAAACATAGTGGTAGGAAAAATGTAATAATTAATGTGTTGAATTTCCATAATTATAATGCAAATTAATGTACATAATTACACTAATTAGCATGATATGCAAAATAGATGCCCAGATTTGAAGGGCTGGAATATGGCAGCACTACCCACTTCATATGTTGATTCAAATCAGGTAAGTAATGCCTGAGTAAGGATAAAGTTTGCACTATAAATTTGTTTCAAATGAGTTCCTTAAATAAAGATTAGATTGACTGATTGAGCTGATGCCTTTCCTCTCCTTGAAGCGTTATTTTATATGTATTGAAATATACTGATTGTTAATAGAACTTCTTGTTACTGTAGATTTTACTGAACATATGAATAAAACACAGTAATGTAAATTAGTGAAAGAAATTTTATTTTTAAAAATGTATAGGAGTTCAGGGCTGTCTACAATTTTTACCAAGTTAACCTGAATTTTAAAAGGAGAAAATCCGATGTGTTTTTCTCTCTGTAGGTGATGGCCTGATTTCGACAATCTTATTTTAGATTAGCAAACTGATATAGCAATGAGCATTTTGTCCCTTTGTGTGAACTAGAATTAAAACTAGGAAACCATGAAACATTTTAGTTCATAAAAAAAGGGAAGAACAACAGGGCTGTGTGTAAAGGAATAAGTCACATTTATATCTCAGGTTATTAAGTCAATGCGTGATCATCTGAATGTAATCAGTATTTTCCTTATATACAGTTTTGGGCTGCCTTTCTCAACCTTTTTACCCTGGAGGAATCCTTGAAATAATATTCAGGTCTCAGGGAACCCCTACATAAAAATTATACCTACAGTTCCCCTTTTTAAAAAAATTACAGAAACAGTGAAAAAAATAGATGCTGATTATAATCCACATTGCTAGCAATATATATTTGATACTTGAAAGTAACAAGCCTGAAAGAGCATACTGGCAGAGTAGTACAGTGTACATTAAAATACAGTCGTCCCTTCACATTCACTGGGGTTAAGGGTGCAAGACCCCTGTGAATGTGAAAAAAAATGAATAAAAAATTATGCAAAGATTGGTGGTAAGGGGCTAAGGATGGAATGCCCTGGAGGAGGGAGGGAGGGAGGGAAGCACCATAATCCAGGCGCCTCCACTGCTGCCCCCCCAACAATGCCCCCCACCATACCTCTGCCGTGCCACCACCACCCCTTGCCCCCACCATGCTGCCCCCTCCACCAAGCACTTGAAGGCTTTGTGGCTCAGTGGCGAGAGCAGGGGTTTGGTCAGCCATCATCTCCCACCCCAAAGTGAACATGCGGCTTTTCCCACCTTTCATTGGCTGTGGGGCAGGCTATGGGCTTTGCATTGAAGGGACAGCTTTTTCTCACCATAGCCTCTTACCCCACTGCCAACAAAAGCTGGAAAAAAAAACTACCCCATTCAATGGAAAACCCATAGCCTCCACGGAATTTCCCCGGCTTTCGTTGGCTATGGCAGTTCAAAGCTAGTGGGGTGACAAAGCCAAGCCCCAAGATCGGCTGGATTCAGCAATTTTTGTCCTGAATCCAGCTGATCTTGGGGCTTGGCTTCATCGGCCCATGCTTTGAACCTCCAGGAGCCAGTTCAAAGCGAGTGGGGTGACAAAACCAAGCTCCAAGATCTGCTGGATTCGGCAGTTTTTGCCCTGAACCCAGCTGATCTTGGGTCTTAGCTTCATCACCCCATTCGCTTTGAACCTCCGGGAACTGGTTCAAGGCGAGTGAGGAGACAAAGCCAAGCCCCAAGATCAGCTGGATTTAGCAGTTTTTGCCCTGACTCCAGCCGATCTTGGGGCTTGGCTTCATCACCCCACTCACTTTGAGCCTCCAGGAGCCAGTTCAAACCAAGTGGGGTGACAAAGCCAAGCCCCAAGATTGGCTGGATTCAGCAGTTTTTGCCCTGAATCCAGGCGTTCTTGGGTCTTGCCTTTAACACCCCAACTGCCTTGAACTCCCATGAACTGCCAAAAGTGGCTGCTCCTGGGGGTTCAATTTGCCTGGGGCTGATTCGGTTCACCCACCCACCCAGGGAGATGGGGAGAATCCAAACCTCAGGCCGATGAGAAAGCAGGGAAGGGGTGGGTGAACAGAATTGGTTTCAACAGTGGCTTTGGCAGTTGAAAAGCTGCTGCTTACAGGGCTTCTGTTCACCCATCCCCTTCCCTGCACCCACTAGCTCCATGCGCCCACACAGAGGAGGAGAGGGAGGCCTCTGCTGCCATGAGGAAGCCGTACTGATGGCCTCCCTTCCTCTCCTCCTCTGTGTGAGCTCAAGGAGCTGGTGGCGGCTAGTGCCAGCAAAAGCTCTCACACAGAGGAAGGGAGGCCACCGGTACGGCTTCCTCATGGTGGCGGTGGCCTCACTTTCTCTCCTCCTCCATGTGAGAGCTTTTGCTGGCACTAGTTGCCACCCGCCATAGCCTCCACCTATGGAATGACATCCCTTCAAATATTTAAACATGGCTACATCACTGACTCTGACCCAAAGATTGAGCTCTGAGCTAACAGAGCTTGCAAAAAGCAGCAACTAAGCAGCTCGGCTCTGGCTGAGAGGGAGGCTGTAGCTTCCTGCCAAGCCAGTGTCATGGTAAATGGAAGGCTTTGTTGAATAATATGGGAGTTGGTCCGTGACCCCCATATTCAGTTACCAGACCCACAGTTTAAAACCCTTTTCTCTATAATGACTCCTTTACTGTAATGGCTCTGTCCGCTCCAAATCTGGTTTAAAAAGAAAAAGCCCTGCGTCACTTTTATCAGAGTCCTCCCATTTACATTTATACCTTTAAATCAGTCTTATGCAAACCAGCATCCTCTTTTGTACTCAGTTCTGGCAAACGCCTCCTCCCCTTTAGCTGCCAGGCGAAGGAATGTGTGACATGAGGAGCTTGATTAGCACATCTAAGACAGAGCAAAAGCTGGGATGGAGAGCAAGGTATTTGGCACCTAAACCTCCTCCCATCCCTGACCCATAAGAGGCCCCTTTGAAGGCTCCATTGGTGTGAAAACTCAGCCCTGCTTTTTCTGTTGTGGAGGGGAGAGATAAGCCATTTCAGCTCACCACTTCTCTGTGATTTATTACTACTAGCTGTACCCAGCGTAACATACACTGTTATCTTTACCAGCTCCTCCAACAGGGGAGGGGGAGACCAAGTTCTGCTACTTCCTTGGGAAAGGAAGCCCAGTTGGGCTTTACTCCTGAGTAAACCTCCTGGGATTGTGGCATGGGCTCCCAAGGCATCCGCGAGAAACCTGGCTCCGGCGGTGTGCACGGGGTTTGGCTGAACAGCCCCAGGGGGTGGGGGAAGAAATCCTTTACTCATGAGTAAACCTCCACAGACCTGCACTCGGGGCCTGCGGCTAGTTGAAGTGTTCCACACATTTTCCAGTGTGCTGATTGGCCAGCCAACAGAGAACTTTGATTGGTTGGGAAGTTTCCTAAGCAGCCAATAAGCACACTGGAAACGACAACATATCCAAGAGAATTATATATATAGATATTCTCTTGGAACCCCTGTCAATCTCTGGTGGAACCCTAGGGTTCCACAGAACCCCAGTTGAGAAACGTTGGTTTAGGTGAAGCATGATGAGAGGGAAAAAGCCACCAGTGACCCATGGGCCAAATAGAAGGAGGCAAGTCTCTCCATTGATTTCTACAGTGGCTCCACAGGGGGGAAACAGATGGGAGAGTGTGAGTCCATGTATGTGTATAGTTCTAAAATTAATCCTTCTTCTTTGCCAGATGTGGTTGGAAGAATACATTTATTAAATTTTAGCACAGATTGAATGGGTGAATTGTTACTGAGTTAAACAACTACAATTAAGTCTGGTAGAACAGAATGTATAAATGAAAATTTCAAACGATGTCAAGCCAAGCATTTCTAGCAGTAAGGGACAACTGAAATTACTTTTTGGCTGCAAGTTGATTTCACTTCAGTATTCAGATGCAGGTTTTGTTTTGGAGTGTCAATTTAAAATTTGGAGCTTTTGTTTTGAATAGAACAGGGGTGCACTCTGCAAGGGATGCTCTACCTGTCATAAGGTTTGAGAGTGTAACAAGGAGAAACAGCATTAGCAAAGGCACTGTGTGCTACTCATTTTATAGTATTACCTGTCCATCTGTCCACTGGAATGAACCACTTATCATGCTTCTAGGTTTTTCTCTTTCAACTTTAAGAATTATGAAAGGAAAATTCCAATTTTTCCTGTCCCTTTGTGACAGGTAGAGTGAAGATTGTGGCCATTTGGATTAAAAACATATCCATCACCACCAGCCGACAGGTTATTATTATGTCTCCTTTGAATATATGAATTTCATCCGCTATATATTGGAAGTCTAAGAATGCCAACTTTTTATATAAATAATTATCTTGCCAGTGATGTACTGCATACTGTTGCCATATTTTTTCACTTTTACAGCATTCTTGGCCTTATCACCTATAACATAAATCTTAAGCTTTCCTATTTAATAAAAACCTTTAGACTAGCAATCCTTCTATAATGCAGAGCCAACCAATCACACATCATCATCTGGCTATCATTTATTTGTTTTCCTCTGACAGATGTTTTAGAAGATATCCCAGTTTAGGTCTGACGGTATGTTTGATACAGCCAGGCAGTGGAATAATAGGCAGACAGTATTTATGGTCTAATTCTGAATCTGATGGTGTATCCCTCAGAGAAGCACTTTCCAAACGGGGAACTGGAAGGATGATGTTAGCAGAGTTTCCTAATTCTCTTATCTACATTTCCTGGGTATATGTGAAGCATAGGATAACTTCAGTCTGCTATTACTATGTGTATTTAGGTCACAATCCACAGGACATTTTTCAGAGTAGGAAAATTGAAATGAATGGGAGCTCCCTATAACAATACCAATTTATTTCAATGATTTTTGTGTAGATGCATTTTCTAGTGGGTTGTTCCTTACATTTACAACAGGCTAATTTTTTATTATTATTATTATTATGGTGGAACCCTAGGGTTCCACAGTAGTAGAAGATTTCATGCCCCTGGTCTACTGACAATCTTACCTCCTACCCCGCGCCCCCACGTTCTCAATACTGACATATACCCAGTATCCAAATTATCCTCTAGTCTCAATTGTGACATTTCAGGGGCATTCATTTACCTGTCTCCTTTAAAGTTCTAGAAACATTCAGCTATAGTATTTGATTCTTAAACTGAAATCAATGGGATTTACTGGCAATTTACTGACTTCAGTAAGTGTATGCCAACCTAGTCAATGTCCCAGGTGCACACATACTGTAGTTGTGATACTTTTCTCTACACAAACCCCTTCTTATAAAATCCAGTAGGCTGCATGAAATATTTTGGATATGCCAAGAAATAAAGCAGTACAATCCTTCTATTTTTTAAATTAGATATTTATACCCCACCCTTAAGCCACAATGGCTATCAGAGCAGCTTACAAATTGTTTTTTAAGCAATAGCAATTTACACATCTACACTGCATTAAGCAGTTTCCAATGTGTATTAGCTAATTTTCTCCACAAGCTGGGTACTTATTTTACTGATCCACGACAGGATGGAAGGCTGAGTGGACCTTGGAGCCTTCTGGAATCGAATTCTAACACTAAATAGCCATATTAGACAACAGCTGATTTTTGTAGTTGCCAAGACATACACATGTATATAACATTTCTATCTGATGTGTATGTATAAATGTATTGTAAGCTTCCTTGAGTCCCATTATTGAGAGGAAGGTGCGATGTAAATGAATTAATAATAATAATAATAATAATGATAGGCTGCTTGGTAGAGTGGGAGGCAGGGCTCATCTACATGAGTCAAGATACGCTGTCTCTTTGCCGGCGTATCCTGGCTGCAGATCAGGGCCCGTTGTACCCCCCGTTACTGCTTCCAAACAGGCTGGAGTCCAGACAGGCCTGCCAGTCCACTGCTGCAGCCTATGCCATTTACCTCACTGTCTCAGAAGGCAGGAAGCCAGCCTGCAACATGTGACCAAGCCCTCCCCATATGTGACCAGCCTTGGCCACATGCTGTGGGCCCGCTTCTTGCTTTGGAGGGAGTAAAGCAGACCAGGAGCTGGAACAACAGACCAGCCTGCTGGGATGGTCTCCTACAGTCTCTTGGGGCTCGGTCTGTTTCCTCCCTGTGGAAATGGATTCAAAGAGCTAATATTTTAAAACATTGTATCAGGCCTACCCTGCTTCCCCCCACCATCTTAGCCCTGTTGCTGCCCTGGGGGTCATGAGGACTGCCCATGGACAAAACAAGGCAAATGCCCTGCATTGGCAGGACCACAGGGCTCTATGACCGCAGGGCAAGGTTATATTCCTGTGTAGACAAGCCCAAAATCAAGGAAGCCATGGCACTGAGTTTGCAAGGGACAAGCAGGCCTGATAACTTGGGCTCTTGGACGTTTCTCATTCTTAGGGTCCCTCTAAGTTGAAGTTGACTTGATGGCAATCAACAACATATGTTTATAAATATATAATCATCTTGAACTAATTCTCAACTGATATAACCAAAGCACTGTGTCTGAGTGGTTTATACGAAACTGCAGTACTTACATTCAGAGATACATTCAAAGATTACATCTGTTTAAAAAAAATAAAGAAAACTATGTGTGCTTATTTAGCAATAAAGAGACATCTTGAGACTGTCTCAAGATACTTATCATTTGAATTCACTTCCTTCATTCATAAAGCTACTGACAAAGTGAAATCCATTTATGCCGGTTCCTGCTGACCTTTGCTCCATGAATCCAAAGGCAAAGCTCTAGCATGTACAGCCAATGGCATAAATAGCTTTGAATTACACATAGTAATATGTGAACAGTGTGTAACTGTGAAAAGCAAAAGGTTTTATGATTTTCATGGGCTCTAACTGGATGCCTGCTAATATCCAAGAAAGGATGAAAGCTTCTGATATACATATATATATATCTGCTCCTTAAAAGTTTCTTTTTAATGGTGTACATTGGTCTGTGCTAAACATAACCTTAAGAACAAGTACAGCTACTTTATCACTTTATTTATTTAACAAGTCTAAGAACCTAAAGAAATAGCTGAACATTTAGATGACCAGAGAAATGGGAATCCTGATTGTTTATTTATTGACAGTATACAACATGTAGGCAAAAGCCAGCATTGTGTAGTGGTTCGAGCATTTGACTATGACTGTGGAGACCAGGGAGATTATCTGATGTGGGGAATGCACCAAAAATCACATTCCCAACTGCATCAGAAGATTGCTAGAAAAACAGAACGGGAGACCTTACCAGACGCTGTGTCCTTCGGCCGTTCCGGGGGTGTGGTGCTGACGCAGATGAGGCTTTCCTTTTCCATTGATGAGGGGAAGCCACCAATACAAAGGGATGCCTTACTGATGCTTGTGCTATGGCACTGGAATGCTGGACAATGACAACATCTGGTAAGGTCACCCCTTCCTGTTCTTCTAGTGATCTTCTGCTGTGGCTTTTGCTGTGTCTGATAATCTCCCAGGATTCAAATCTCCCCTTGACCATGGAAACTGACTGAGTGACCTTGGGGAAATCACCTTCTCTCCACCTCAGAGGAAAGCAAAGACAAAGTGCCTCTGAACAAATCTTGCCCAAAACCCCTGTGATCGGTTCACCTTAGAGTCTTCATAAGTTGGAAATGACTTGAAGGCACACAACAACAACAACAAAATATGTATTTATATATTTGTGAACACTATGTTACAGTTAACCAGGGCTTCTACGTGAAGGAAGCAATGAATAATTTTAACAATTTTCTTCTGGCTACAACAAAGCCTTTAAAAACTGGACAGTTTTCAAAGCCTATTTATAATTCAGGACTTATTGTGTTAAAAAATTACAACTTTTTTTTTAATTCAAGAAACTGCATTTTCTGTGCAGGAAATAATATTTCTATGCAGAAAATAACAGAAATATTATTTCTTGTGCCAAAAATGTTTCCTGCACAGAAAATACTGTAATTAAGGATTTGTTCTGCACAAAATATGCACACAATTGATTTGCATAGAAAAAGCATTAGTTGCACAGGAAATAATATTTCTGCTTAGAAATATTCTGCATAAATAGAAATATTATTTTCTGCACAGAAAAGACTGAGCTTTTGTTTTTGTTTTGTTTTTTTGCTTTGTAAAGGGCTGATTTCTACACAAAATGACCCTGTGTAAATTGTGTACAGTATAAGTCTTGGACTGTGAAGATTCTCATCAATCCAGGATTTTTCTCATCAGGGTTTTTGTTTGTTTGTTTTGTTTTTGGTGAATATTTTTGAATACTGTTTCCATCCCTGGTAATGAGTGAACCACAATTTTCCCAGATTGTTCTTTTTGTCAATGTACTGAAAATGTTAATTTTCTTTCATAGCATTGGTCCCCACTTCTGAATATTTTCATTGCTGTCTCTTCATATACTATCTTTGTGATGTTCCTGTATTACTGCTGTATTGTTTGTGGTCTTGGACATCATGTTCATGCAGCAATATAGGATATAAGCATTACGATGTGTGTTTTTCTTTTTCCTATCAGCCAAGATCAAGCATGTCTACTACTAGTGAACTATATGCCTTGAAAAAGCCTCTTGCAGGTGCAAGTCAACAATATCTGAGCTCATAAGAATGTTTAGGGAACAAGTGTTCACCTTTCTCCAAGCACAATTTAGGGCCAATTTCCATAGGATGCAGTTGAAGTGCTACCATGTGGTAAGATAGGATTGCTGTATTCCAGTTTCCCAAATCTTTGTAGCCTAATGTAAATATTATTCAAATTTGTATAATATGTAAATTAAGAACATTAATTGTTGAACTCTTTTTTTCTTCCACTATGTTTCAGCTTCGAAAACATTTGTATCAAGGTATTTTATCGGAGAGAACTGGTACAATGTAATGGTTAAGAGTGTTTGACCTGGAAAAGGGAGATCCAAGTTCAAGGACCTGCTTGGTCACAAACTTACAGGGAGACTTGGGCCAGTCAGTGCATCTTAGTGAAAACTATTTAACAGGGTTTGTGAGGATAAATATGGAGATGAAAATCATGTAATGCAGCCATATACGTTATTACTGCCAGTCACTGCTTCCCAGTCAGTCCTAGTGTAATAATATTGGTGCAGAATTAGTGGTGGTGAAAATATTTTGTTATACACATATGTTTCTGATGGCATCGTTTTAGTGGTTTCATCATCAAGTTTTTTTAAAAAAAAACTTATCAAAAACTTAAATGTCTATAAAAATACCACGAGATGCCATTAAGGGACACACTGCCTTCTGATTCACAGGAAAAAGGGCAGAGTGACATGAGGACAACAGTGGGAATTGTACGGGAAAAGAATGTGTGATGTCTTTCGGATATGCAGATTAAACAGTTAAACTGAAAGTATTTAATTCTTCTACTCAATTTTTCTTCTTAGTGAATTATCACATCTATTAAATTATCATCATCACCATCACATGTCTTTTTCCCAGTCCAGGAGCTAGAAAATTCACATCATGCAAAAAATAAAAATATAATTAAACTACCAGTAGAATTATAGGCAGTGTCATGTGCTAGCTCCTTTGGACTCAGTAACCAACAGCTTCAGAGTTAAACAGAAAGCTTTATTTCTATAGTAATCTAAAGAGCAAACTATACAAAATTGTTGCTTTGAATTAAAGATATTAGCAAAGCAGTAAAATAAAAAGTATTTACAATCGCCAAATCTGACGGACTATACAGTTATTGGACCTACATCATCCCCACTCCCCTTTCTCACCTGGAGTGAGCTCCACCTCCCATTCTCACAGGCCATAGCAGGTGCAAGATCACTTAGCCAGTTTCCAGGCACAAACCATCCTCCTCTGTTCACAGAACCCCAACTTGTTACAAGTTCAGAAAGAATGCAAACATCAAAGAAAGCACACAGAAAGAAGGTTGATTTTAGGGACTGGTCCTGACAGGCAGTTTAAAACATAGCCATTAAAAAGAAAACCAAGAAATATGAACGATATGGCACATTATGAAATGTGCTTTCTCCCTGAGCAACCAACCCTCAAAAGCCTGCTTAAAGAAAAACGTCTTCATCTGCCTATGGAAGGAAAACAAGAACACCTGTCTAACCTCTTGAGGGAGGGAGTTCAAAAGCTAGTGAGCAGCCACTGAGAAGGCCCTCTCCTACGCTGCAGTTCTTGGAATTACAATAGCTCTCTGACTGTACCATTTTACCCAAGCAAGGTTGTCATAATCTGACTGAAGAAACTACTGTACTGAAGAATTGACTGAAGAAACATTCCATTCATTTCATTTGATGCAATGAACTGCAGTCCATGAATAAGACTGGTTCTATCATTAGGCAAAGTAAGAAAAACAAATCTTACAAGACAAATACCAATATAATGTGGCAAGCCTCTTCTCCCCCCCCCCACCACCCCTTAGCATTTCCCTCCTGTATTTTAATTCCACTTCTCAATAGAATCCCTTATACACCTCCACACTCCTGTAGCTACTATTTTTTTTTCTGCTATGTGTTACATTGTGATAGGGAATTGGGTTGATTCCTAAGAAATACAAACGCAGTATACTGTATAAATCTCCTGTTCACATTTATTTAGGTGTAAGACTTATTTAACTTAGTGAAGTATACTTTGGATAAACAGTTCAGAGGTCTATACCATATATGCAAGACATGCAAATGTGGAGTTACGCTAGTCCTTCCAAAGTGACTTAATATAATTTTGCTGATGACCCTCACCACAGCATCAGCTAAGGCTGTGCAGGTGTTGGATTAGTGCCTAGATGTTATAATGAGCTGGGTGAAGGGCAGTAAACTGAAACTGAACCCTGATAATGGAGGCTCAGTGGGAGGGTGGTTCTCAGGTCCAGAAACTGGGTAAGAACCTGCCCTGGATGGGGTTTCAGTCACCCTGAAAAGCAGGTGTACAGTTTGGGAGTACTCCTAGAACCATCTCTGCCACCTGAAGTCCAAGTGGACTCCCTGCCTCAGAGTGACTGAGGCCAGCTTTGATTATTACTCTTCAGTGACAATCTTTTCCTGATAGGGTTAAGTTGTCATAGTACTCCATGCATTAATAATTTTCAGTTAGCCTACAGAAATGCATTGTATGTGTAGCTGCCCTTGAAAGCAACTAGAAACTAGTTTCAAATGTATCAGCTAGACTGCTGATCAGATCATTATACAGAAACAATAGAACAGTGGTTTTTAAAGGGATTGTATTGCGTGCCAATATGCTCCTAGTCTGAATTCAAGGTGCTGGTGATAAATAGTGATTTATTGCTAAATGATGATTTGGGACCATAACCAAAGGAATGCTTCTCCCTATGTATGCTTGCCTGAGGATTCATACCTACTGGAGTCACCCTCCTTTGATTTCCTACCACTAAGAGCACTGCACTGTGTGATGATGTGGAAAAGGGCCTTCTCTGTTGTGGTACCCTCTGTTACAGAATGCCCTCTCCTTACAGACCACATTGGCACACACCACCTTAAGGTCTTTGGATGAAGGGTGGAAAATAAATATTCTAATAAATTAATTTTCTTCAGTATTTGAAACCTCTTCTCAGAAATCTAAGATGCAGAACAAACACCTGTCTCCCTCAATAGGCTTCAGTCTATTCTCTCCTCATGCTTCTCCCAACTCCTCTTTTTCTCCAGGTTACACCCTACTCAGAGAAGCTAATGAAGAGAAAATAGAATTTGCATTTTTCTGGCAGTCCAGTAAAGATGAATAATAATGCCATGTGAACAAAACATCAGCGTCCATGAAACTTAAATAATGTTTTTAAGTGGCATTATGGAAGAAAGGCAGCATATAAATCAAATAAATAAATAAATGGCATTTATTCTTCTTTGTACATGTACTTTGTTCTGCTGCCTTTGCCATTTATTGTTGCTCTACTCCACTGCTTTCTATGCATTGTTTTCAGGCAGTTCTGGAAAAAAAACCTCAGATCATAACTCTCTGCCAACAGCATATGCTTTCCCCCCTGAAATTTCAGTATTTACCCATGGAATTGAGTGTAGAGTCATACTACAGTTTAAATCCCTATGAAACAGTGGGACTTTACTCATTGAATAAACACTGAAAGACTGTAGGAGGCTTGTTTCTCAAAAATCAATAGGGCTGCAATATGTTGCCTCATGCCTCCAATTCCAGAATGCTAGAAAGCAAGCAAGCTTGGAATCCAGGTCAGCTAATTCTCCAAATGGACACCAGGAAGCATTCCTAGAATCTGGATAAAATCTAGCCAACCAGGTAATATGGCAACCTTATACTGAAGCCATAAACAATATTTAGTTTAGTAGGATTGCTGATTCTTCTGTATGATCAGTAGATCCCTTAAACTCAATTCTAAGCTCTCAAAGGAAAGTTAGACTCAACTAGTTTCCTCAAGCTCATTTTTCCTTGTTTTTTTTCACTAAGCACTTTCAGTGACAATAACACTTTAGAAATTGTTAGTGTAATCCAAAGGAAATCCCTTACCTTCTGTGTAGCTAAGTATGAACTGAGCATATTTCTGTTGCTTATGTTTATATTTACTAGTGTGCTTGAAACTTTTATGCTGTGTTTGATGTGGTTTCTCTTGTGTTTAAGCACACTTAATGCTTAAATATCTGATGTATTTTATGCCCCTAAATATTTTCTTAAGTATTTTAATTTTTTCCTTCTCAATTTACAGTGTGCGTTTTACTGATTATTGTCAAACTGCATATTTTTCCTTTGGTGCTTTCTCTCACCCATTTGTCTGCACAAGTGTTTTCTTCTCTCTGAAAAATACATAAACCTTAAGGCTATTCACAGCTACATATTGCTCACACATTACTCTCTGTGTTGGCGAAATCTGTTTGTGCCACTGGCTGTTTTGTGTGTATGTAGTGGGGTGGGATGTGGACTAAGGGAAAAATTTCATTCCTCTACTGTTTCAAGAAATTTTTAAAAAAGTTAAAAACACAGGCTTTTATTCTTCTTGGTCAAGGCAATTTGAGCACAAAATTACCTAGCTGAACACTGTATTGAAATTATCAAAGAATCTTTTTTGTAAAAAAATCAAAACTAAGTATACAGTTTGGTTCCTGCTGCACTTAGGAAATTACTGTTGACATATAAGCATGGTGACATAGAAGCATGGTCAGATACTTTTAAGCATTTTAATTAAATGTCAGTGGAACAGATATTGGAACAAAATAGTGCACTATGGAATAGACTAACTTGGGTGGTCTACTTCCATTCCAATCCCGCTCCTTTTAAATTAGAATCCCCATAATCCATTGGTGCATGCTCATGAACATATAAAGTATGTTTGCCATTCAGGATTCCATCACAGTAAAAGGAAATCTGTCAGTCAGGTTTAGCCTATGAAAATTGTTCTTTGTATGTTCTCTAACTTGTGCCATAGATGTTTTCTTCAGGAGATTGGCTGAACTTGAAATACTAGAGCCATTGAGATAAGCTCACCTGCAAGCTATCTATCAGGATTAAGGGAAACTTTGGCTCTCCAGAGGTTTTGGACCATCCCTTCTTAATTTGTCACCATGAATGCCTAGCAGTTGAAAGGGCATAAAATCTGGAAAGCCAAAGGTTCCCCAGCTCTGGAATATATGCTACCAACAACTGTTGATGTGCTTATCAAATTATATACTTCATTCCTTGGCTGGGCTCTACCTAGTCTTACTCCACCCTCTGGTGCTACAAGCCTTACCTGGTCACTCATTCCTGCTATTGCTCTCCCTACACTTGGCTTTTGGGGAACTGGTGTCATCTTCTACCTCTGATCTAGTGATTTGGGTTGCCCCTCTGGAAAAGGTCAATGTTACCTAGCCAAAACCCATTTTCTTCATCTATCACTTTGAAAGGTTCTGACCAATAACTAAATACCTCCATTTTCTCCCTTCCCTTCCTCATATAATTAGTCTGCCCTTGACTAGTAAACCCAACGTGGTGTAGTAGTTTGAGTGTTGGATTACAACTCTGGAGACTAGGGTTTGAATTAGCAACTTGGTCATGGAGAATGACTGGGTGACTTTAGGCAAATCACACTCTCTCAGCCTCAGAGGAAGTCAGTGGCAACCCCCCTCTGACCAAATCTGACAAGAAAAATTCTCTGACCAAATCTTGTCAAGGTTCACTTTAAAGTCACCACAGGTTGGAATCCACTTGAAGGCAAAGACTAATAGAAGAAAACTGAATAAAATAAAGAATCCTCAAATATTTTTTAAAAAGGTCAGTACCATTCACTTAAGGAGAAGATAGAAGGAATTGTCCTATCTCTGGTTAGCTGTCCAAGGAGGGGCAATAGGCAAAATATCTTAGATTCCTGTTTTGTCCCTCAGCTTCAGACGCATTTCTTTCATTGTAGCTTATGAACTAAGCAATGCATGGGCATGACATCTCATATGTTCATATGTGTGCTGATTTGTGTTCTTAATAACTAGCAATTTTAAAAAAAAAACCCTCTGTCTTTCATTCTGCTATTTTGGATCAATTTGCACTTCACACTTTTTGAAGCAACTGTTTTTTCTCTCCACTCTCTTGTTGAATATTATACTCTTGATTCATTTTGGTTCCCTTAACAAAAATACAATTTCAAGCTTTCTGTATGAGACCATGACAAAGTGATTTTATAGCTAGTACTGAAAGTGACTAAACTTGACAACAATTGTATTTTATGACAACCTCTGCTTTCATGTCCCCAGCCTACTTTCCTATCACCATTTTTATTCCCTTTTGGTTTTCTCTCTCCTCTCTCTTTCCCTCCTCCCCTTCCCAAATGCGAGAAATTCCATATCTCTGCATTGACTGGAAACAAATCCCTTTACCAGGAGTGCATTTTAATGGAGAGCATGCTTCACTTAAGTTACCAGAACCTTAACTATATAATATTCAATTTCTTACCAACCCCAATCCAAAGCCCTTTTCCTTGAGAGCCACGTTCATAAGGGTAGTGGAAGAATTAGTATTACAGAACTAAATCAGATTAGGGGGGGAATATGAATTAGATTTTGTAACAGATGGTGCAGTGGAAATTAAAGGTGCTTTGCGAATGGAAGCGACAGCAGCTTGCCTCTTTTTCTCTCTGTCTTTCTCTTTCATGCACTTGATAGACGGGTATAAATCACAACAATCCCGTCTTGACAGCCAATTTTGAGAATTTGATCTGGTTAAAGACATGGCTTTCCCGCTCCACTCACTGAAACCAACTTCTATTTTATTTTTATACAGCACCTTGTCATATTTAGGAAAGCAAGATCACCTGTCTCCCTTTAATGAAATTTTCTTTAATTACAGTTATAGCTCTTTAGTGTTAATTACTTTTCCATTCAACCTGAATTCTTAGGCTATCTCATAGGAGTTCTCCCCCCTCCTCATTCTTCACACTGACACATATGCTATCATTTTTCTAAAGACACTTTTCATTGTTAGAAGTTGTTGTCTGATCCATTCTAATTAGTTCTTAATTATCAAAATCATCATTGTGTATGGAGAAAGAATGGCTAACAACTGCTAAAGTATCACTTTTAAAACAAAAAGAAGCCTTTAAAAGTATCACTCCTTGCTTTTGCCACATCTTAGAAGAGCTTAATAAATTGCCCAAATTACCATAGAGCTCTTTGTAATGTCCCCAATTCCCCCTTTTTTTCAGAGATCAGAATGTAATTCCAGACAATCTATTTGTTTATGTAAATGCATCTCCCCTATCATTTCCCAGAAAGACAGATTTTAAATTCACTCCTCTGGTATGCTTAATATAGTTCACTTATTGCATTTAATATAGCAAGTTTGCTCTGGGAGTAGGCTACATATTCTTGGTGAGTGGCAGATTTCCCAAAAGCTAGGGAGAAATTGGGGAGCAAGAATGACACTGAACTGAGGAGGGTAGAAATCCTCTTTCCAGAAGTGAAGACAAGATCCTTAGAGCTGGCAACTAACAGTTGGTGGAAATAAAGCTTCCTAGTGGCAGTCAAATCAAATGTAGTAACAACTCAACGGCTCCCTGCTGCTAGCTGACAGCATGGTGTAACACACTGGGACAAACATTCACTTAAACGTTGATTGCAGGCAAACGTCATTTCACAACTTGCCAAGTGCTGTTTTCCCCCCTCCTCTTCTCTTTTTCAAAATGGGGAAATGGGGCAAAAGGATTGGGATAGAAATCAGGACCAGCCAGGGGACATATATCCTTCTCCCACACGTAAACACTTTCTTCAGTAAATGCTACTATTACTGTGTTCTTTCTAAAAATGATTTTTATATCAATATTTTTAAAAGCTGCATTTTCCTACTGAATTACATGGGAAAAGGTATTGTCTGCTGAGTTGATACCTTTACCAACGCACAAGTGATAGTTCTGAGAAATAATTGACATGACCAGAGTTCAGTTATTTCACTCAGACTTTTCTAACCATCTTTTAAAAAAAGGATAAACAATTAAAACTTCAGCTCTGTGTCTGTTTAGAAATTCTTGCCTATATTTCCCCCCATTTCTTTTATTTCTACTTTCTTACTCCTTTTGAAAATGACAGACAAATAGGCACTCATGATCCATAGCACCAGATTTGTGACTGGCACAAGTAACTGCTTTTGATGTTGTAATCACTTCAATATAATCCTTATTTGAAAAGCCTGTTACATCCCGGAACAAATCTTCCGTTATTTTTGTAGTATCTTTATTTTGCTTTCTTGACTGAATGCGGTACTGACGTTCTGCTATTTCAGTCAGCTTTTTTAAAAAATAAATAAATCACAATACAGCTTTGCTTATAAGATTCCTTATCATTCATGCTTGCTCCTGGTGTGTGTGTATGATTTACGAGATGAATTCTTGTGCTTTCAGGGAAGAAGAAGCAGTAGGGTAGGAGACAGGCACCAACTTGAGTTGCAAAAGGCCATGACTTTATTACTTACAGCTTTCATGAATTTGCCATGAAACAGCAAGGGACACTGCAGTGTTGAACTAAACTGCTCGCTGTGGAAATTGACCAACCCACCTACTAGATTAACGGAGGTGGGTTGAAGAAAATTGGCGTAAGACATCATGCACCATCAATTGCTCAGGCTTCATGTAACACTTATTTGATTCTCCCATGCACAAATTTAAAATTTCACAAGTTTTCTCCTCACTGGTGGAGATTGTAAGAGATGTTGCACATTTTTTTCAATGGCCTTTTGCATTTCAGGCCTTTTTTGTGAAAATGCCACAGAAGGTTTGTTGATGAAAAAAAACTGTTTTGCACAAAACATGTTGTATACAAATATTGTATTGGGTGCAAAAAAAAAATAAACAGAAAAAAGGGGGTGAGCTGTAAACTTTTCACCTTGTACAGGAGCACAAAATCTTGCAGTGGTTGATGGTCTTTTTTCGGTAAGGTTGTTTTGACAAAAATTGTGAATATTCTTTATATTTCTATTAGGTGGTTAACTTTTTGTTTTAAAAGGAGCATGCCAGGAGGGGATGAATGAAAGCTGCCCTCCTGTGGCTTACATCACTACATTCTGATGTGTTAAGTTATTTTTCCACCACCCAGAGAGCAGAATACAGCTGAAAATTGTAAGATGAAGGTGGACACTGCAGTCAAGAAATCAGAAGACTAGGGGTGCATCTACACTATAGAAATAATTCAGTTTGACACTAATTTAAGTGCTGTAGTTTCATCCTATGGAATCCTAGGATTTGTAGATTTATAGTGTCTAGCCTTTTCTGCCAAAGAGTCGGGTGCCTCACAAAACTACAAATCCCAGGATTCTGTAGGATGGAGCCATGGCAGTTAAAAGGGGGTCAAACTGGATTACTTATGCAATGGAGATGCAGCCTTGGACTTGGAAGGGTAGCTATGGAAGAACTAGACAAGATCCTGAAGTGTCAAGATAAATAATTGAATACTGAAATTAGAATTGTCCATGCCATTGTATTTCTGTGAAAGGTTGTGAAAGCTGGACAGTGAAGAAAGCTGATAGGAAGAAAATCAACTCATTTGAAATTTGGTGCTGGAGAAGAGTTCTACAGATACTGTGGTCTGCTAAAAAGACAAGTAAATTGGCCCTAGAGCAAATCAAACCTGAAGGAAAAGAAGAAGAAGCCAATACGGCTAAACTAACAGTGTTGTACTTTGGCCATATCATGGGAAGACATGATTCACTACAAAAGACTATAATACTTGATAAGGTAGAAGGCAGTAAGAAAAGAAGATGGCTGCATTCCAGATGTTTAGACCCAAACAAGGTAGCCATGGGCCTCAGTCTGCAAAACCTGAGCAGGACTGTTGAGGATTGGGTGGCTTGGAGGTCTCTCATTATTTTCTTTCTTTTTTAATAATTCCTTTTTATTTATCAAAAACAGTAGAATACAATTGAACATGTCCATTTTGTAGTTACAAGACGCTACAAAATGTCAGACAGTAATAGTATTTTTATCTATAAAAAAGAGAAACAGAAGAAAAGAGAGGAGAAAATAATCCATTATCCATAGAACAAATTAAATATACTCTCCTAGTAAACAGTTCAGTTTGGTCATGAAAATAGAGGTAGGCAGTTTTATGCAATAGGTAATTATGTAATGGTCTTCGAAAGGGTTTGTATTTCATTCAGTTAGGACATCATTCCACAGTGTCTCGTGTTGGGCAGGTGGGGCCTGCTGGGCTATATTGCAGTTTATGTAATCAATCATCGGAAGCCATTTTTCTGCAAAGGGTGTCTTTATGGGGTATCCATGAGATATCTTAGTTTGTTCCTTAAGCTTTTCAATTAACCAAACATTCCAGAACCTCTTCCACCATTTTCTCATCGTAAAATCTCCCGTTTTCCAATTTTGCACAATTTCTAGTCTTATTATTGCCAACAAGAATCATATCAGGTCTCTGTGCTTCACTGTGGTATTTTGGTCAATGAAAAGGAAAAGAAGTGTTATACTAGGGGTTATGGAAATAGGCTGAGAAGTCAGCGTAAGTACCTCAGACCAGAACTTCTGGACCAGAGGGCAATGAAACCACATGTGGAGATATGTGCCTTTGTCCTTGCAACCCCTCCAGCTATTGGGATTACTACTTTTTGTGATTTGAGCCAGTCATGGGGTGTCAAGTACCACTTATAAACTACTTTAAGTGTGTTTTCTTGTATTATGACTGGACTTTTCCGAAATGTTGGGGATTGAGGTCTCTCATTCTTAGCATTCCATTAGTCGAAGTTGACTTGATGGCAGTTAACAACAATAAAGTTTGGTCTTCCCTCACACGTTCCTTTTAGCATAAAAAGTTAACCGTCTTCTGCTTTATAGCCAAATGGGCAAATTTTACCCCCTGCTTTATAAATGGAAGATCACTGCCAATGAAAAGGACTGATCAAAATGAACATTAGGACTTGCCTGGAATTAGATCCTCTTCTTAATTCCAGGAAAAGTCTGAAGCAGATTAGTCCATCTCAGTTTTTCCTGCTAATTCCCTGTCTAAAACCCAATCAATATGGAACTGCATCACCCACTATCTAGCATGTCCTCTTTCTCCTTGTCTGTGAGCAGGAACCTTATTGGAGGGATGATTATATACAGTAATGTCATTTATATAATCTTGTGTTTGAAAAGTTACTTTCAAGGGAATAACTGGAAGACACAGAGATATCTGTATAGGGTCTTGGAAAACAGAACTGCTTTATTTACTGGGTTGGTTCTTATGGATCTGAATTTTTCCCAGCCCTGTGTGTGTGTGTGTGTGTGTGTGTGTGTTTTCTTTACTACTTATGTGCTGCCTTTCCTTCTGTAAGCTCAATGTAGAATACATGAATGTCCTCTTCTTCATTTTATCTGCACAACAGTCCTGTGAGGCAGGTCAGTCAGAGAGATGTAACCAGATGTGAGTGACAGATGCTTTGACTAAAAACATACTGTTAAATCCCCCCCAAAACAAATAAAGCTGCTAATCTAGTCTACTTTTTAACATTAATTTTAGGGACTATACATCTACATGTCCAATATTTTAACTTATTAAACTTATTTAGTTTTATGGTGTATTGTAAATGAGGAATGACTGTTGAGTAGTCAAGAGCAAATAGTATCTCTCTTCCCATCTAAAACAGTCATGAAGTTGGAAAGTCTCTTGAAGATCATCTAGTTCAACCCCTGACTAATCCAGATTCTGCAATGCAGGATGCAACTACAGCATCCCTGGCCTATGGTCATCTAGCCTCTGCTGAAAATGGTCCCATTGTGGAGAATCCACCCCTTCCCAAGTCTGAACAGGTCTCACTGCTTAGACTTTTCTTCTAATGTTTTGCTGAAATCTGTTTCCCTGCAGTTTCCTCCTGTTGGGTTTAGTCTTCCCCTCCTGAGCAATAGATAAGGAATGTGCTCCATTTTCTGCATGACTGCCTATTTGAAAACAGCTGTCATGTCTCCCCTTATTATTCTGTAGGCTAAACATACAAGATCTTTCAACAGTTCTTTATGGGACTTGGTTTCCAGGAACTTCAACATCTTCAGCATCTTGGGTCCTTCTCCCTAAATGCATTCGTAACTTGTAAATGCCCTTCTTAAAGTGGGATGCCCTGAACTGGACCATTGTTCCAACTGCAGCCTGACTAAAAGAGAGTTATTACTTTCTGTGACTTACACACTATGCTTGTTAATGCAGCCTGTTATGACATATACATGACAATGCTGGAACATATTTAGTTTATTATCTACTAAAGCATCTAAGTCTTCCCCCCCCCAAGGCCTTTGCCAGTCTTAGCCTTCCCCTATACATATTTTCATGTATGACTTGTAGAAATGATTTCTTTCCTTCCCTCTTAAAAAACCTAAGATGACTTCTCTTAGTAACACACCTGAAGTGTGTGTGTGAGAGAGAGAGACACAGAGAGAAATTTAAATTAACTGCCCCCCTCAAATCACATTTTTATTTTCTTTTGATACTTTTATTTGAATAACACAGAAAATATATATCAGCAATACACAGAAGATGCTGAATAATGCCTTAATTTCAACACTCTCTCCCTGCAGAAACCAGCCACAAGGCCACATAATCTTGTTTTGTTTTGTTGAACAAAGCATGATTTGTGTGGTGTAAGAACATTTAACTTCTGCTGCCTACCACAAGTGCTAATTTTGACCTTGCAAGCAAAATTTAGCATCATGTCATGGCCTTTAAAGATCCATCAGCTCTGCCTAATGCAGAGACAGTGCATGTCTAAGGACACATTTAATTAAAGCTGCATTAGTGTATATATACAGACTTGTTAAAACACTTAGTTTGTCTCAATAATATTGATTAAATAGCAGTAGTTTGTTTAATCTAAGTGTATTTTTTCAATTATTACATTACTTAAAAGTCATCAGGGTAATGGTGATTATCAGTGAAATATCACGTTATTTATAGAGTAATGCCATAAGAATTGATTTTGACTTGGCAGGAAAGAATGGCACATACATTCTCTCTCTCTCTCTCTCTGTCATATAATGCCAAAGCTCGATTTAGATGATTAGGACAAGAGGTTTTTGTAATCTTATTCATAAAATATGTGTGCTTTATAGGTTTATAAGTTGTATACTGCCTAAATAGCCTTTATATCAATGAACACTTCAGTCAGTTAATTATGCAAAACATTCCATATGTAATTACATAGTATTATTATGCATTTAACAGTTTTATTGATTTGCTAGTTGCCTACATATAATATTTAGAGCTATAAACAAGTGATGCTTGCTATGAATTGGAATAGGCCCAAGCAAATTAACTGAAGATAAATTATATCTGTGTGCATTTTCCGCTTCTGATTTAATCCATATAGGGTGCAATATAGCCTCATTTCTTAATTTTCAGAATCCTGCAATTTCACAAAGGCTTGTTTTATTTCTTTTCTATGCTTGAGGAATGGAGATAGCCCTTTTGTGCAGACTACTACAGTTGTCCCTCCGTATCCACGGATTTGGTATCCATGGATTTAAGTATTCATGGCTTGAAAATATTCTTAAAAAAATAATAATCCAAAAAGCAAACCTTGATTTTGCCATCTTATATAAGGGACACCATTTTGCTATGCCATTGCATATAATAGGACTTGACTATTCTCGGATTTTGGTATCCACAGGTGTGTGTGTGTGTGTCCTGGAACCAAAACCCAGCAAATATGAAGGGACAACTACTGGTATATTCCCCTTTTGATCTAGGGAACCCTTTAAAATTACGTTAGGGTGTTGCATTAGAGAGGGAGAGAAACAGGGTGAAGAGAAGGATAGGTTTTTCAACCTTTCTGCTTTCATGCACTTTTTCTATGGCACATCTCTCTTCTTCATTGTCAGCTACCAGCAATATGCGAATGATTATGGAAGGATACTTTTCACCTCCCCACGTTCAATAAAGTGGGAAGTTTTCAGGCTATTTTTAAAAAAGGATCAAAAGTAGAATAGTTCCTTTTTGAAAAATGAAAGATTATTTAGCAAACAATCAGGAAAAATAGGTAGTTCAGCCATTAATATGTTCCATTAATCTCTACACAGTTCTTTATTAAAGAAAATCCTAATGTAACGAAATATACATTTGACTTGCAGTTTCTTTGGGTCAGGATTCATTGTGATTATTTTGCTACTAATGGTCTCATCCATTAGGTTAACCAGGCACTCCTTAAGATATTTCTTGTTAAAAAAAGGGGGGTGTCTTTTTATTCCTTTCCCAACTAAGCTAGTGCACCTTAATGCAATGATGATATGTTAGACACAGCAGTTGTCAAAGCATCGTATTACAGTGATGCCATAATGACACCCTGTCTCTGTAAAGTAGTCATGTTTTCTCAAATCACACGTTGCACCGTTGATTTCTGACATGACACTTCATTCAGTTGCTTTCCTTTTCTTCGCCATTGCCATTCTCTGACAATAGCAGCTGGTGCCCATTTTCCTGCTAAGTGATTCACATTTTGCCACTTTGCTAGAGTGCAATTAGCTGAAGCGGGGGAAAAAGTGTTCATTGTAAAATAGCTCAACTGAAATTGTAACTCAACTCTGTAACAAGAGCTGGTGAAGCAAGAGATTCGAGGTGAGTCAGGTGTCCTTTGGGTTTCCTTCCACACAAATATTTTTTCTTCTTCATATAGTTAGAGGGACAATATGAAAGTAATCACTGGCTCTTTGAAGGAAAAGACTTAAGATCTAGGCCCTTCTTCCAATTCCTTATCATTATTATTAAAGTACATTGTAGTCCCCTTAAAGACAGGTTGGATTTTTTCGCTTATGAAACTCTGTAAAATATCATGTATATTAGCCATGGAGTAGAGTAAAAATAATAATCTAAGTAATTTATACCAAATCCTCCTAAAAATCATTACATGAAAGCAAGTTGGGTTCATTGTAGTGGAATTAATGTTGAAGTAAAGTTCAAGTAATGTTCAAGTGAGCACCCTAAAGGCACCAGATACTGTCTGAGCATGAAAGCTAAGCAGAGTCAGCCCTGGTTAGTACTTGGATGGGAGACCACGAACAAATACCAGGTACCACAGGAGTAAGGGGGAACTGGTGAAGTTCGTCCCCCTTTCAGCAGAGTGGAGTCTCCACTGGTTCTAATGCCTTCAATAAATGGAAAGAGTTCATGCAATTCTTAATGTGGATCCCACCTATTGGCATGTATCCACATTTAGTCAATCCTAGAGTACATCATTTGAAATTAAAAGAACAAATTAGCCATGACTAGCTTAAGTCCCATTAATTTCAATGGATCTGCTCTCAGTAATAATAACGGTAGATCCAGTCTATTTCATCCACGGCATTGTGAGACTTGGACACAAACAGCATATATAAAAAGCTATTGTTGTTGCTTAGGGTTTAGTACAGTAGTATCCAATTTTTTTGTCTCTAGATTTTGTTGGACATCAGCTTCTAAGAAGCCCCAGCCATCATTGCTGATGGTCTGAGATTCTTTGGAGCTGTAACGCAACAGCATCTGGGGGTCAGGAAATCGGTCTAGTATTTCAAGTTCAGGAAATCCCTCTGTTACTTCAGATCTGTATTATAACAGTATACTAGAGGAGTCTGTTGCTCATTCCCAGGACAGTAGATCACAAAGGCCAGAATCAGATAGGAATGTTAGAGTATGGAGCAGAATGGAAAGACCAGATGGTAGGAGCAGCATAAAGTACCTTATTAGAACTTATACTGGAATTTATACTGGCTATGTTCCTGCTCTGCATTCCCCCCACCCCCTGTACTCGCTTACTAATGAACAAGAGTTGTTCAGATCAGTGAGTAAGGAAAGCATGCTTCTTTGCTACCATGGCTGTGGTCACGTGCAACTTGGGCCTTCCAAAAATAGCTTTTCTACTGGTTGTAGTCCCTGAAGGCTATTCAGGGCTATTTGTCACAAATCTGGTTATTTGTCACAAATCTGACGTGCTTATTTAATGGTAAACCTTTACTTTTTTTAAGTTGGCTTTCTTGAGTGCATTAACTAAAAAGTTGTACATGAATATAGTCAGTAAGTGAATAACTAAAGAAGCATAAAAAGGCAAGTGCCCATGTAGTTATAGCAGCTATCAGATCCTTAGCTCTAACATACTCTTTTGTTATAGTTAAAAAAATGGTTTATGATCATAAGGAGCAAGCTCCCTGCTCTAGCTAGTGTGTTTGCTGCATCAGATTGGAAGAAAATGCCTTTTACTTCGAGACTCTGAACTGAGTAAGAAACATGCTAAGCTTAGTGCTAGAGTACATACTTTCCATGAACATCATTGGCATCTCAGTGAACTGCTTCTTGTACCTGTAGACAAAATTATGGTAAAAATAAGAGCTGTGCTGGAGCAGAATGGAGGTCCATCTAGCCTAATCTATTGTTTTATTTCTGAGAACTGGCAAATCACGTGGTTGTGGGAAGCCCATAAGCGGGATATTACTGCAGTACAACTATCACACCATCAGTGCCCAATGACTGTTAATCAGTCATGTTGCCTCATTCTGGAGCTAGAATATTGTTACCATGGCTTGTATTCACTGATAGCCTAGCCTCCCTAGTTTCCAATTCCCCTTTGAAAGCATCTAATTTGGTGACCATCACCACAGCTTTCAGTGCAAAATTAATAATGTGTTGGATGAATGAGTACTCCATTTTTCCTGTCCTAAATTTTCCACTGATCAATTTCACTGAATAAGCTCATATTCCTATACTGGGAGAAGGACTTATTCACTTCCTCCCCACTTTGTATAATTCTATAAATGTCTATCCTGTTTCCCCTTACCTTCTTTTATTTAAAGTTAAAAAGCACCAAATATAATCTTTCCTCATAAACATATTGTTCCAGCTTTTAATAACGTTGATGATCCTTTTTTCTATGCTTTTCCCAACTCTAAAATATGCATGTTAAAATGTCATGACTGGAGCTATATACAATATTCCAAATCTGTTTTTGAGTTATATATATATATATATATATATATAGAGAGAGAGAGAGAGAGAGAGAGAGAGAGAGAAGGGGGGCATTATGATGTTGGCAATTTTATTTCTATTCTTTCCTAATGATCTCCAGTATGAAATTTGCCTTTTCATGGCTGACATACATTGGGTTGACATTTTCATTGAGCTGTCCACCACAACTCTGAGACCCCTTCCTTGTCAGTTATTTCAAGTGAAAATTCTGCTCCCCCCACACTACACACATTACTTTCAACTTCCTTTTATTGAATCACATTTGCCATTTTTATATCCATTGCTTCAGTTTGAAAATAATAATAATAATAGTGAAATACTTTAATCTGTTTTTGTTTTTAGCACTGAATTATTTAGTGCCATATGCAGATTTTGCTAGCTGATTGTTGGGTCCTAAGTCTAGGGCATTTATGAACAAATTAAAACTCACCAATTCCATACTTCAGTGCAGATCCTTATGGGACCCTACTTCTTATATCTCTCTGTTGTCTCCATTTCTCTCCACTTTCATGTTTTGTTTATCCAAGCTGCAGTGCACAAAAGAACGCTTATCCCAGCACTGCTGTGTTCACAGAGGAACCCTTTTAAAAATTGTTGTTATGTTGACCACTTTTCAGTCCTCTGGCATGGAGGCAAATCTTAATGACAAATTATGCAATTTTGTTAGGTCAACAATTTACCCTTTGAGTTTTTTAAGAACTTGGGATGGAGGTGGCAGATAGTGTGGGAATACTATCCAGACCAGGTGATTTCTTAATTTTTGAATTGTCAATAAGATCCTGGACTTCTAAAATTTTCTTTAGTGAACCTTGGGCATATCCTTTATCAGCGTGTCTATCTTTTTCAAATTTTTTGTGTGTGTATTCTGTAATGCTTACAATATTTTGTAAAAATTACACAGAACAGTGCAAAATGTCTAAGAATATGTGATTTAAAATAGTTTATTCTTGGCCCTAAAAATAGCTAACCAGACTTAAATATAACCTGAAAAATACTCAAGCTTTGGTAGAAAGACAAATTTGGGAAGCAACAATAGTGGTAATTATTATATGTTCTTGTTTTATTTGCTACTGTGAGAGTAACAGAGAGCAAGCAACATTTTGTTTGGGTTCAGAAACTTGGTTAAACATTTTTATCATATGTTGGTTTCCCTTTATAGTCTACATCAATAGTAAGTCTGGTCTCTTGTGTCCATCTATCCATCAAACCCTCTTCTGGAAGGGTTTTTTGTTTTTGTTTTTTGTGCTGATATCTCTGATGTCTCACCTTAAGCATAAGCCTTTAATGCATTTTTCTTTCTCATTGTATCCCATGTATTTGATTCTCTGCTTTGGCTGTTGTTAACAAATGTGTTAAATAAACATTTATTTATTTATTTGAAAAGAAACTTGGTAGGAAATCACTTCTACCCATTGGTATAATATTGTGGTACATCTTTCTGTAAGAGGAAAGGGGAGAAAATGTATAGAATCTTACTCATTAGCAATTTTAAAATCCCATGTATAGAAATATGGAAAACATTTAAGTGAGCACCCCTTATGTCTTTAAATCTGTGAAAATCAAATATAACCCACTCACTTATTATTTTAATAGAAGAGGTACAATCTTCAGGTGAGATGCAATGTTCTAGGGAGAAGAGTTGAAATAACAAACTTCACAATCATGCACCTTATCCTATATATATATATATATACATATATATATATATATATATATATATCCCCTTCTGTTTACTTCATGGGCTCTGACTTCACATGATGTAACTGAAAGAATAATTCGAGGCATCAGCCAATTGAATAAGAATAACAATAAAGAAAAGAATACAATTCCACC
The DNA here is from genome assembly GCA_030847615.1 of Gambelia wislizenii. Lineage (NCBI taxonomy): Eukaryota > Metazoa > Chordata > Lepidosauria > Squamata > Crotaphytidae > Gambelia > Gambelia wislizenii. Next base: position 47,423,281 of record JAUMIR010000001.1, on the reverse strand, counting down.
ATGGCTTTAAAATAAATATTGTTCACTTAGATATGACACACATTATTCCGCACTGTAAACGTTAACTACATTTAGATTTTTATTAATCTGCTGTGACCTAAAAAAAAAAAAACCTGTATTAACAGCACAATGTGGAATTGGAGTTTGAATGCAGATAAAGCCATCATCTTGAGAATAGCTCTTTCTGACAAAAAGGTGTTCTTTTGAAATAAAGTCCTATTCACTACATTCCTCTTAGAGTTAATGTGAATTTTAATGCCTCTAATTTTAGATTGAAGTGAGGTCTAGAATAAAAATCACCAGCTGACAATTGAATTTATAGACACTTGTGAATATTTCAAGCATCCATAAAAGAGCTGCAGAAAATCAGGTACAGAGAAGAGGGAATTAAGTCTGAACTATGATGCCATATATATATATATATATATATATATATGGTGGCTTTAGGAAGTATTTAGTGCAGTGAGCTAAACAGTAATTAGGAAGCACTTTCTTTACAGGGACCTGTTTTAAATTTTGCTTCTTCTGCTAACATACGGCCATACAGCAAAATAAAACAATCCATGAAAGAGTAATACTTTTATTGGCCAACTGAGATGCACAAAACACATCATGCAAACTTTCAAAGCTCCACTGGTTTCTTCATCAGGCAAAATATCTTTAAAAATCATACAGGAGAATGAAGAAAGGGTGACAGTATTGGAGTTACAAGCTTACATCTTGTATCAAATGTTGATTTTGTTGTAGTTCAGTTGGCATGGAGGGATCTCAATACAGCCAGAGGCCACTCCACTTCTTGGCCATGTGGGGATCACGACAAAGGACAGTACTACTATTAGCAGCAGTAAAGTAACCCCTCTTGGGATCCAGAGTTTTTCTCAAATGTATCTGTGAAGAGATTTCTTGAGAAATTCAATGTTATCCACCTGAGAAGGGGGCTGGGGCTTTGCAAAGGGACAAAGACACTCGGGATCTTCTGATCTCTTATGAGGAACAGTGTGGTATAGTGTCAGGTGTCCAGCTAGGACAGATTGGCCCAAGTTTAAATCCTCCCTCAGCCATCCAACTCACTGAGTGATCTTTGCCCAGGCACTATCTCTCAGGTTTGCATACATCACAGAAATACTGTCAGGATGAAATGACACAGGGAGGGGGAGACCATGTGCACTGTCTTGAGTTTCTTGTAAAAAAAAATAAATGAACCTATATGCTGACTTCTGTTAGAGGCAGCAGTTATCCTATTAGCTTCCAGTAGTGAATCGTTTTTGTTCCTAATGTGTATCCCTTATGTGTCAAAAGGTATAGTGAACTTATGATTAGCTGTTGGTGGCTTTCATGTCAGTGGAGTTGGCAGTGAATGCCAAGTTTCACTCTGAACTTTGAAGGAGCCGTCTATAGCTCTGAACCACATCTCCAGAATAACTTAATCTTGGATCACATTTAACAGTTTTTACTTGTGAGAAAGAAGGGAAGTTTGACACAAAGACAGCAAGCACTTGTATCAGGTTTTCTAGCTGGAATACAGTGAGAAGAGTATTTAATATTTATATCATAGTTATAAAAAATCTTGTGTCAGGAGAAGGGGGCTGGTGAAGAATGGAAAGAAGGCCATGTTTTAGTACTCTAATAACTCCTTATTCTAGCCAGAGATCATAATGTATGTGAGAGCTGTCCAGTAATTAAAAGGTAATAAGTTGAGGGGTGGTAGAAGTAGTCTAAATTAAAAGGAATTCACAGAGCTACTGTAAGTCAGCAGCAATCCACCTTTCCCCCCAGATGTTGACTTGAGGAATGTGCTTAGCTGAGAATAGAAGGAGAGGGATGAAACATAGTGTAATTTATTAATTGTAGCATTTATTAACAGTGGTCTGTAGAAGGCAATTGAACCAGCAGAAAAGGCATTAACTGATAGAAAAAGTGTCTGAGAAGTCTCACCCATTTAGATTTTGAGCAGTACTAAAGCCACACTATTCTTGAATGGCTTTTTGCCTATTTAGTCTGCCATAGTGATTTTATTTTTCAGTGTAATATTTACAGTGTAATATCAACAAGAGAAGAACAAGGATGGACCAAAACCAAAGGCCTGTCTACTCCAACTTCACAAAATTGTTGGCATTGCCTATGGAAGCCTGCCCAGCAGTACAACTGCACCTTCCATCTCCTGTTCCCAGCAATTGATACATGGATAAAAAGGACACATAGGACGTTATCAGATGTGGTGGTTTTGTAGCAGTAGCTACCTCATCTGATAATGTCCATATTGCCTTTGATGCTGGAGATGATATAAAGTGATCTTTTTCCAAGAAGCCATTGATAGCCCTACCGTCCATGAACTGATCCAATTTCCTTTTAAGCCAGTTAAAGAATTAGTAAATCAAAGGTTCTTGTTGTACTTTGAAGGCTAACATTTTATTTGGCATAAAGTTTTGTGGACTCCACTAAAAAGAAGTACTGTAGGTTGAAGTTAAGAGGACAAAAATACTCTCTTTTGTTCCACAAGACCAACACAACCACTGTTTCTTCAATACTAACATTTTATTACATCACATATTCCAATAGCTTAATTTGCCCAAGTTCTTCCAACTTTCAAGACATTTTAGAGGTTTCAGTCTCTGCTCCCTCTGCTTAGATTTCAAACTAGAAAAACATCCACTATGCAGCTGTCTTCCAATTTTGGAACTACTTTGTCTTTTGATAGGGTTCCTCAAAATCCAAGCTTACATGCTTTGGAACTGTTGCAGTACTTTCTTACTTTCACTGGTAAACTAAACATGAATTATGCTCAGTGGGAGCTTGTGGCCATCAAGCCTAGTAGGGCAGGGTGACTGATGGAAGGTGGAGCCAATGTCAGTGGTAGCCAGAGCCAACTGATTCTTGTTTTGCTACCTTCCTATTCCCTTGCAGTGACATTGCAGTACAGTTCTTTAATATTAATCCAGGTAACATTATGGAGACCTTTTGGACCTCCTGATGTTTTGAGGCCAAATGTTCAATAATTCCTAATATTGGCCATGTTGGTTGGGACTTCTGGAAGTCACCATGACCAAGTGAGGGGAAAGGCTTTGAACAAGAGTTGTACGCTCAGACTACATGGCTTCATGCCTTTAGCCCACACAGAAACTCATAGGGGGAAGACTATAGTAATCTTCTGTAGCTGTTGATGACCTACTCTCTTCTCAGTCTTCTGGGATCTAAGCTGTGGATTTAAACCCTCATTTGTCTTGATCTTATCTGTAAGAAACAGAAAGGGCAAAATAAGACACTTGAATAATTTTCTGTTGGTTTTGAGAGAGTTTGCATTTATGAGAAAGTTTTTGCACAAATTATATAAATTGGCCCAGTTCTATAAAGTTGAAATGGCATAGCTGAACTATGATAACTGCTGCCTTACTTCATGGACTTCAAAAGAAAAAAAAATGGAACCCTCTCTCCTTCTGTGGTTGCTTTTTAGATGCGTGTCTGTTTTGCTTCATAAAGGGAATAGAATTTAATTTTGCAGAGACATTTTGCACCAGTTGCAGATGGGAGAAAAAAGTGCTTGTTGTCTCAGTCTCATGTTGGCAAAAAGAAATCTCATGAGGATTAATAAACTCTTGACAGGCTGGCCCAATGAGAATTAATCATTTAGCAAAAATTCTTTACATTTGTAATGTAAGCTGATGATGTCTCTTCTACTGGACTCTACTGCGGAGCTTAAATGGGTGTCTGGAGTTTTCAGACTTTTGTGCTGATCTTCTTATCATTACTTAGGGAAGAAGCAAGGTTCAGAGCAGGGGTGGGAATCATGCAAGGAGCCCTGGTGGCGCAGTGGTTAAATGCCAGGACTGCAAGTCACCACATTGCAAGTTCGATTCCAGAGGGCTCCAAGGTTCACTCAGCCTTCCATCCTTTCGTAGGTCGGTAAAATGAGTACCCGTTTGTACTCAAAATGAGTACTTGTGGGGGCAATTAGCTAACACACAATGGAAACTGTTTAATGCAGTGTAGATGTGTAAATAGATATTGCTTAAAACAGTTTGTAAGCTGCTCTGATAGCCTTGTGGCTGAAAAGCGGGGTATAAATACATAAATAAAAAATAATAAATGCAATCCTCCAGATGTTATCACCCTCCTACTCTCAGTAGTCCTAGCTAGAATAGCTGATGTTATGAATACTGTAAGTTGTAGTTGAACCCCATCTGGAGAGCCACATGATTTTCAACCCAGCCTAACACGAGAGCAGAATGAGAGTGAGATCCTTCATCAGGATCTGAATTAGATGGTTGACTGGTTTATAATGTCCCCAGATCTTATGAAATTTACTGGAGTCACACAGAAGCAAGATTCAAACAATTGATCAGCCTGGGAACTGTAGGATACACAAAGTTCTAAAAAAAGGTAAGATTGAGAGACTGATTAAGGATGCATCTAACAACTAGTGCCAGCCCATTGATCGCATAAGTAACGAGGCAGGAAGAAGTTATTGTCTGGGGGTTGTCTTTGTCCTGAGGGACCAGCCTCTACTGAGTTATATTAGATTTGTACTTTTCTTTCTGCTTGAAGTTGTATTAATCAGTCGTCTTCTTCTTCTTCTTCTTCTTCTTCTTCTTCTTCTTCTTCCTCCTCCTCCTCCTCCTCCTCCTCCTTTTCCTTTTTCTTCTTCTTTGAAAAATGCAAGTAGCAGCTGACAAGGGCTCTTGGCAGGAGCAGGACAGAGGGAGGAAAAGGTTGATGTAGGAGGTTTCATTGATGAACATTTCCCGCCCCCATGTATTTGCATTGAAAAGGACGTTTCTAGTAGCTCCAATAGGAGCTTTCCAAGGCCAAGAGCAGTGGTATGTACAGCTTTTGCCCAGATTCCAGAAACCTGTTTCCAGCCTACAGTGGTCCTGAACCTGGCTGTGCCCCATCAGCTACTACAGTACTGTATTAACATTTTAAAAAAATAGTTAGAACTGTGAATCTGCTAGTGATACATTTAGGCAAAAGTTCCCCAACATGAGTGGTTCTCCCTCTTCTCCACTTTACAAGTTCAAATGTTTTATCCTGCTTTATATACGCTATCAAAGAGGATTAATATAGATGTAGGATGGTTTATAGACATTTTCTGTCAAGGGTAATTTCTGTCTATGCTGTTTGAAGCAACAGGTGCAATAGGACCTATACAACTTACTCAAAGGCAGGATGTCATACATGTGGACTATGGGAAGTTGGCATAGTTCTTACACCTTTGTCTTGGAAATAATGGATTAAAGTAATTGCAGGCGAAACCAATGAATCATTCCACTTAGAGTTTATGAAACTGAAGTCAGCCCCAAATTATTTCTTGGAAATTGAGATCATCTATTACTAAAAAGCATATTTTCTCTCTCTCCACATACACGCACCTAAAAAATGATTTTCTCCTTGATTCTGAGGTCTAATCAATAGAGGGTGCAGTTATGCTTTACTGAAACATGCTAAACATGCTAAGAAACAGTACTTTTAGAGCAAAAGCTTCATTTGCTTGAATATAATTCCCTCCTTCTGAAAGTTGTACTACAAGATATGTTGGTGTATGGGAGGGAACACTAAAAAAGTGTGGTGGTGAATTCATTGTCATTGTAGATGGCAAGTTTTGAATTTTGGAGAGTTGATATAAGGAAAATTGGCAAGTTGTAGAGTAGAGAACAAAAAGAAGAAGAAGAAGAAGAAGAAGAAGTAGTGGATTCATTCCTTTTAAAATTTGTGTTTACTGCCTGCCTGAAGCTTTGATAAAGCCCTGTCATGCCCTTGTGCTGATTACCTTCATGTAAAACAAGAGGTATTGACTAATGAATGAATGATGTGTGGTCTTTAGCCCTTACAGTGCTTCCTTTAAAGAGCATTGTCTTTAATACACAGAAACCTCTTGCTCTCTCTCTCTCTTTACAATGCAGGCTTCTCTGCAGAATGTCAAGCAAGGATCGACACATTGATTCTAGCTGTTCGTCATATATCAAGACGGAACCATCGAGCCCCGCCTCCTTGACGGACAGCATCAATCACCACAGCCCCGGTGGCTCCTCTGACGCCAGTGGGAGCTACAGTTCAACCATGAATGGACACCAGAATGGGCTAGATTCACCACCACTCTACCCTTCAGCCCCAGGCCTTGGTGGTAATGGGCCTGTCAGGAAACGATATGACGACTGCTCCAGTACCATTGCTGAAGATTCCCAAACCAAGTGTGAATACATGCTGAACTCAATGCCCAAAAGACTGTGTTTGGTGTGTGGTGATATTGCATCAGGGTACCACTACGGTGTGGCTTCATGTGAGGCCTGCAAGGCTTTCTTCAAGAGGACAATTCAAGGTCAGTGCTTGATTAGTTTTCTCATCCAAGTAGAATCGGATAAACACAATTCCCCCTCCCCCCATCATTTTTCAGCTTATTGCATTTTATTGTTCCTAATCATGCTTGTAGTGAGATCCAGTTTAATATGGTGCTTGCTTTGTGTGATGAAGACTAAATTGTTAGCCTCTCCATTTTGACAGTGAAAGGCTAGGCAAAGATGTTTTACACTTAACATCTCTTTCATTTTTTTCTTATCTGTCTTTGGATGCTGTAAAACTACCTCCAGAAGACACAGGACTATCCAAAGTAGCATTTCATGAAGAATACCATTTTTGCTATTGGAAAAACTTCCTGAGTGTACTTATCACAAGCATAATTTACGTGCTATAAGCTATAGACCTTTCAGTATAGCACTGTGGCACTTTATTTTCGAGACATTACCTCAGAATCTTCAGTGTCTCTTCTCACTGAAGTTTAAATGCAGTGCCAAAACTGTGATGAATTTTAACAAGTGAAAAATATGTACTTGTAAACAAGTTATGAGCCAGTATAGTGTAGTGGTTTGAGTGTTGAACTAGAACTCTAGGAGACCAGGGTTCATATCCTAGCATGGCCATGGAAGCCCAATGGATAACCTTGGGCAAGTCACACTCTCTCAGCCTCAGAGAAAGCAATGACAACCCCCCTCTGGACAAATCTTGTCAGGAAAACCCTGTGATAAAGTCACCTTAGGGTCACCATATGTCAGTAATGACTTGAAGACTACACAGCAACAACAAGCTATATTTTAATTATTTTTTATATAGTTGTCAAGTTAGAAAAGGTCAAAATATTGAATGATATCTCATAGCTTTGTTATAAGACAATCTTTCTATATAGTCTTCTCTCAAAACTCCATAAGGAAATCCAGCAAGCCTCAAGGAAAGTGGAGGTACACAGAGATATAGAAACTGCCTTATAACAGGTAAGTTTACTTGTCTATTGAGACCTTGTTGTCTGCTTTGACTGGCAACAGCTCCACAGTCTCAGGCAGAGCTGTTATTTTTTCATTATCATCACACCTGACCCTTTTAACTGCAGATGCCAAGAGGTGGATGTGGGACCTTCTGCATGTAGAACATATGCTTTGTCAATGAGCTATGGTCCCTCTGTATTAGACTGTATGAACATCCTTGCAGAGAGAAAGTTGCTGAAGCAGAAAAATGAAAAGTACAACAGAGCACAAAAAGCCCAGGGGTTGATAGAGGTAGATCACAGGCCAAATTGGGCTGGAGAAAATTATTTTCCAGTTCCAAAACTCAAATAATTTACCATAAAGTACTGTATTGCCAAATCCATCTACTAAAACTTCCTGGTCCCAAGCCCTTGGTGTTCCTCAAGATTGTAGGTGAGAAAATAAAATATCATAGAATGAAGAAAGAAACAAAACATTGGATTAAAAAGCAAAAGGAAATTTAGCTTAGTATGAAAAGAGTGAAACTAAAAACTATTTGACTTTTATTCTTAATTATTGAAAAAAGGCAGTAAAACATAGTATCTGTGTAAAGTCTTCAGTTCTTGCATTGATGTATGGCTTGTATTATTATCAATCTCTAAACAGCAGTATTTTCAGGATTTGAGGCAGAGGGTGATAAAGAAGTGGCTGATTTAAGACCCCTTCTCATTTATTGGCATTGCTCCTATTTGTATCGAAAACTAACCCTAAAAGAATATGGTGCTTCTTATTCCCAAAATGAGTGATGACTGTCTCCAGAATTATAGGTCTTTCTGCCAGGTTAATTGCTTGGGTTTTGTCTGCCTGTGTCAGTTTTCACCTTTTAAAAAACAACATTCCCAAACAACCATTATTTATAGTACTTACAAGGAGAAACTTGAGAGCAAGGCTATCTGCAAATGCAGGCTTCATTTTCCCTAGGAAACTGGCAACTACTGTCTATCTTTTCCCCCTTTCACACCTATTTGCATGATTACAGTCAAAGTGCACTACATGTTGCTAAGTTTTGCATAGCAATTACCTGTTCTCCCCCCCCCCACACACACACACTTTAAAAAATGCACTCAGCTATTGGAGAACCACATGCCTTGCACCATTGATATTCAGAGGAGAATATTAAACAGTATCAAAACAAATAGTATTAGTAACATTAATTGTATATGAATGATATGACACACGGGGTAAAGAAAATAGGACAGCAAACATTTATGTAGAGTGAATGTGGACAAGAAATGAAGATGGCCTTGAACATCACAGATAGAAAAGGATGTGGAGATATGGTAGTGTATCTGTTCTCTGGGGAAAAAAAACAAGTGAGCAGTGGTGCATGATTTAAGATTGAGAAAACCAGAACATCTTCAGCCTCTCAGAGATATACCCCCAACTCCCAAACTTTTATAAATATGCAAGTAGTCCGCACACATCCTTTGGCCACATGTCCATATACATCCCCACAATTTATTTATTTATTTATTTATTTATTTATAGCATTCCTTGCCTCTCAATTCTCCAGGGCCCCTGATGTGCTGTACAATATTTTATGACCCTCTTTCTAATGTAGAAGCAATGCCTGTAATAAAAGACCAGTTGTGAATAGGGGGGAAATAATGATGATGGGATAAATACAAACGTTAGTCCCAAGTAATGTAGACCTATTGAATTACACAAGTGTGACTTAACAAGTCCTACTGATTTAGTGGGTCTACTCTAGCTGGAATTAATTATGGGATTTAGCCTTATGGTACTAGAACTCTGTCTCCCCTGCCACATACCCTCTCACACTGCTGGGACTTAGTCATCAACATAATCATCAACATAACTCACACTGCTGGGACTTAGTCATCAACATAATGAAAAGCATTGGTTTTTGACTGTACTGTTATATAATCTCATGGTTGCTTTTCCTTACGTAATTTTCTCGGAGAGGAGAATATCTGTATTTTTGGCTTACTGCCATTAAATTGTGTGTGTGTGTGTATGTGCCTTCAAGTTGCTTGTTGACTTTAGGGTGACCCCATTAATTTCATAGGGTTTTCCAGTTCTGAGAGGTGGTTTGCCAATTCCTTCCTCTGAAAAATAGCTTCCAGCACCTGGTATTCCTTGGCAAGTACTACCCAGGGCTGACCCTGCTTAGCTTCCAAGATCAGACTGGATCTGGTGCCTTTAGGCAGGCCACCAAAATGTATCCTAGTCTAAAAAAATCACATCAAGGGAAAGTTCTAAAAACAATGAATTAAATTTTTAAGGATCTGTCAGCTTTATTTGCTGTAAAATGACATGTTTTTAATAAATAAGTAAATAAAATCCCCCCTTTTTTTGTTTACAGAAAACAGCACAGAACCCTATGCTTTAACAATGTAACGGATAAGGCAAAAGTATACAGAACTATGTAACTGTGTAATTAGTTCTGGACACCTATGTGGCTGGCTATGGGGCTTTTTTCCATTAAGTGCAATCCCCATCACCCCATACCACATAGCAGTTCTCCTTTGAAAATGATAAGAGTTTAAGAACCAGTTTGTATTATGATGTTGGAGATATCTTCAGAAAGAGAGGAGTCAGATTTATGGATATAAGTTCTTCAGCATTCCCAAAGTACCAAAATGGTATTTGTTAGATGCGCAAATGAACGTAAGTACCACATAGAAAACTAAGTGGATGCAATATACTTCTGACAAAAACTGTCACTGAAGTTACAGATTTTAAATACTGTAGACTGATTTTAGATATTTTACATTGCCTTGGACTTCTGGTGGAATTTTTTGGAGCAACAACAACATTTAAAGAACAACTTTGATTATACCTCAGTGCATCTTTTTTTCATATGGATTTAGCAAAGGATTTTTTTTTTATGAAGGATGGAGGGAAATGGATGTGATCTAGTTAGCATGAAGCACTTCTCATGACAATGGATCAATCCTCCCATTGAAACTAATGGGGATTGAAAGCACTTTATTTTGGCTAGATTATTTCAGCATCTAAAATGCTGCAGCAGGTTTTTCTTTCTTTGTGGCTTTCCCCTACTTCTCTAAAGTATTGTAACAGTTGCCTAGACTGGCAAACCTCTTTGTGTGTGGAGAGAAAATGACAGTGAGCCAGTGCTTGATGAAGTGATAATCATGCCATAGCTTTTATGGCCAGGAACACAGGCTTCAGATTTAGCCATAGGTGGAGGACTTTATTTTCTCTGGTCTCATTTGGTCAATGCATCTGAGGATAGTGCCAATATTGTTAAACCAAGTTCACTAGGGTGCAGTATATTCTCTTTTGCCCATCTCTGTTAATTAGTGCACCAGCTTCAGCTTCCAGACAGTTTCAAGAATAGTCCTGTGTAACACCCACTGCAAAGGTTCAGACAGGAAGCGTTCATGTGTGGTATTGCAGAGTCCTTTGATTTGCAGCTAAAATGTGTGCCTTTTGTAACATGTTATGATGAGAACAAGTGTGTAGAAGTCCCTTTATCTTAATGTCTTCCATAGCTAACCTGTTTCACTTAATTTTCATTTAATTACAGTAGGACCCCTGTATCCCCGATTCATTATCCACTGATTCCATTATCCATGGGACAGAAAACAGCACACCTACCATAGAGTCTTCCTAGAAAATGTGTCCTCACCTGCCATTTTCTAGGTCCTCCAAGGCAACCCTGTGGTATTTTAAATAGGAAGTCCCATTATTTACAATGGTGTTCGCTATTATCTATGGTTTTCAGTATCCACACCCTCCAGAACCAATCCCCAGTGGATACGGGGGTCCTACTGTACCTGGGACCCTTTCACACTATAAAATTATAGTATTATAATTAACTGCCATGGCAACATCAAATAGAATCCTGGGATGTCATTTGGTGAGGCACTAGAGCTCTCTGGCTGAGAATTCTAGATACCCCCCTTGACACTGCAAATCCCAGAAATTCCACAGGATGTTGCCATAGGAGTTAAAGTTGAATTGTAGCACTACAATTACATTCAGACAATTATGTCTGAAAGGGTCCAAAATCTGATCTACTTGGTTGTTTAAGGACACCTGTATTATTGAGATAAGGATGTTAGAGAAGTCATAATTATCTTTCTGATAGAGCTTTTTTCCATGGGTGATGGCCATAGTTACTGTCACTACGCATGCAAGGAAGAATTGAAAAGATGTTCATAGTTTGACAGTATTACTGATAGGTGACAGAACACCAAAAAATGCCTGATTCTAAGTTAGTTCAATGGTCTCTCAGTAACATACTATTGTCTATACTGAGGAGGAGGAATTCTCCAAAATTTAAGATAGTTTTTCCAACTTCAGGGCAGATGCCAGCAATTGAGTCTAATCCCTTTTTCATGCTAAATATGTGTTCTACTGCATCTTCCTTAATAGCTTTAACTCTTGTAGGTATGGGAACAGGGAGATGCAGCCTCTTTTCATAGCCAGCTCTGCCATTAAGTAGAGTGAGGCAGCCAACAAAAGCATCAGATGCTGGGGAAGGAAGCAAGTTGCTGGAATACAGAGCTGTGGGTGACACATGACCTGCCTTTCTATCCCCAAGCTGTTCTTTGCCCTGTCCTGAAGTGTGGCATTAATGACAAAGTAAGCTTCTCTACCCCCTGTTATATCAGTGTTAATGATAAAGGGTCTCTTGGGGTGGGGTGGGTGAAGTGGCAACCCTAACTTGGCACTAGCATGAGCAAATACACAGGAATAAAAATCTAGGCTTTCAAGAACTGAGCCGTCCAGACTCTGGAACTGGACAGACAAATCTCTGGGCTTCAGTTTCTCCCAGATTCAACGGAAGAAATCCATCTCTATGCCCTGTGAGAAGAAAATTACAAATTTGGATACATTCATAACAAAAAATGAACTGAACAAAATTCTTCCCCATCCCTAGCCCCAGATGCCTACTGGGTGTTGTCTATGATATATCCACACCATCTAGGCCGTGTAAGTTTGTTTCTTCAAAGGCTGGCCAGTTCCTAGTTTCCCCAAACTAGTGCTAATTTTCATTAGTTAATTTTTGTGTTGAGAACGCCAAATCTTTGTCTCATTAGTTTAATTTCAGCTTTATTTGCCTTCCATGTGTTCCTTCTGTCATATGCTGTGGCATGCTCCTTCCCATGTTATGCAGAGAAGAATTATTGTGAGTTTAGTGCTGGATCAACTTTCATGGATATCAGCCAAAGGACAAAATCTGGCTGGGGCATGCTTTGTTTAGTCATGTGAAAAGGCCTCTCTGGGCAAGAGCACAAGCTTCTAGCTCATCCCTGTTTCTTTGATGCCAATGAATGTTGAAAAATACTGAAAGATACCAAGACACATAGTCTATTTATAGCAAAGAAGACAGAAAAACTGATTAATGCCACCATCATTATTAGAGCTTTCATTCTGTTTTTAATTATGAACATATTAGTTAATACAACTTACCTGAAAAATACTAGGCAATATCTAGTCTTCGTGTGTGGATGAACTTCTCAGCCTCCACAATGATTTTTGAAGTAACGTTTCATCTCCACTGAAAGTTGTGTTGCCTTTTCATATCTCCGCCCCATCCCCAGGTCTATTAGGAGTACTTTGGTAATTAAATCAACACTTTACAGTTCAAAATGTTTTCCTATTCTGTACAGACATCGTCCTAGTACTTTAGGAAGACAGTGTGTATGGGGGGAGGAAGTGTAGATCAATCAAGAGGAACAAATGGGCAGTCTAGGAGAGCAAGCCATTCTGGAAGATGAAAGCACATATTAAGCCCCTCCAGCTTTACATATCTTGTGATATGGGGCAAAAATCTAAAAACAGTGCAATAGCTTGATGAAAATACTGACAGAATGTGACAATTTCACAGAAATAACAGAAACCAGGAGTTGGGGCTTTCATGTAATTATTGTACCATATTGTGCCATCTTGATGGCATCAAGGTCTCAATTCCTTTTTGAAGGGGTAGTGATTATTTTATAAAGATGTTCCTCATCTATCAACTTCACACAACTCTAGTTATTTCAGAAACACATGGGGATGTCTTAGGCTCTTAACCCTTGAAACACAAGTGGGCAATTACAGCTTAGGTTTCAAACTTTAAGAAAAATAGCTGATCATATACAGTTGTCCCTCTACATTGACAAATTTGGCATTCACGGGTTTAAGTATTCACGGCTTGAAAATACTCTTTAAAAAATAATAATCCAAAAAGCAAAGCTTGTTTTTGCCATCTTATATAAGGGGCACCATTTTGCTATGCCATTGCATATAATGGGACTTGAGTATTCATGGATTTGGGTATTCACGGGGGTCTTGGAACCAAACCCCAGCAAATGTGAAGGGACAACTGTATTCCATTCTTTAATAACCACATGGTTTGTCACATTCATCTCTATGAATGTTGTATGACTTTAAAACTTTAAAACTCTCTGGTTGTATGTGTTTAATAAGGAGTGAAGTTCCTTTTATACTACCACTCGTCATTTTCATCTGTATACTGTTTAGTCCGCATAATACAATTAAAACCATTGCCAGAAAAACTACAAAAGCACCTATAATAAACATACTTGGGTATGTTGGGGAAGGAGAGAAATTCCGTCTTGCTATATGGGCAGTGTCTAAGTGAAATATGAATTTGGCATAATTTTTTATTTTGAAACATCACACTACTTTATGTTGTTGAGATTTTTAGCTGCCACATTGTAAAAGTATGTTATGCCACTGAAAGAGATATACAAATTATGTCCCGGCACTTCAGGCACTGGCGTTCCATATACTCTCTCCAAATAGACTCTCAGCCAACTAGATGTAAAATTGTGTTAAGCGGTAAGTGAGAAAATGATATTGCCTGCAAACTAATTGTACAGAAGATTTTTAAATAAGTAACTGAAGCCCAGGCCTTTCTGAAAACCATCCAGGAGATATTATAAACTGCTCTTTCATTCTTGTCAGTCTGGGTGAAAGCCTTGGGCTGTCCAGCCAATCTTGTTTCTTGCATAATTCAATTTCTACTGCAACTTTTGACAAACTGATGCATTCAAGTGTGTGCCGTTAGTAGGTTTTCCCTTAACTGCTGTATGTCATTAAGAACATTTTCCCCTTATACCTACTTAGCTCTGGGCCTGTCTTGAGTTTTAGAACCTGGACCCTCCTCTCCAGTCCTCAGTGTCCTTATTCTCCCAGGGCAAAAACACAGCCTTGAAAAACATGTGTGTATGTTTGTCTCTCATTTATTAGAGTCAGTGTTGGTTTTTATTTGAATAGATTTGAATCTTCAAATGTTGTTGCTTAAGATATCATGCTTAATGCTATACCAAAGGCTGTCCCTTGTTACAGCATTGGCTCTGGCATGCTAACTAGTTTCATGACCCCTGAGTAGTCAGCGTCGTTGTGTGTCCCTGCATGGCAGGGGGTTGGACTGGATGGCCCTTGTGGTCTCTTCCATCTCTATGATTCTATCACCTGTGTGATATCACTAGGTAAGAAAGTAACTCTTCACTAAGTTTGTTCTTGAAGGCAGCAACAAATAATTTCAATTTTCTTCCCACTGCAAGAAAGCCTTCAAAAAACATAGTTTCCAAATGCTGTTTGCAATTTAGGACTTAGCCTGAACAAAATTCACCCGTGATTGTTTTGTACAGAAAACATCATTTTCTTTGCAGGAAATAGCATTTTCTGCATGGAAAGTTATATGTTGTTTCAGAAATATTAATTCCTGTGCAGAAAATGCTATTGTCTGAACAGGAAATGCTGTTTTCTACCTAAATAATCAATGTGCAATTTTTACATAGAATAAATCCCCAATTACAACATTTTCTGCACAAGAATTAATATTTCTGTATTGAAATATAATTTTCCATGCAGAAAATGCAGTTTCCTGCAAAGAAAATGATATTTTCTGTACAAAATAATCACGGGTGAATTTTGCTCAGCATAAATCCTGAGCTATGAAGATTCTTGTCAGTCCAGGAGTCATCACCTCAAGGTTTCTCAATTCTTGAAAGACATGTTTTTCATCCATTTTTAGATTTTTTACCCAATATTCTTTCCATCCCTATTACTAGACCTGATTACTGTGACATCACAAGAGGTTGTATCTATGATTCAGGATAGTCCTTAGATTATGGTTGGAGACTTACACTGGCAAACCTGGGGGTCGCACTAGCATAAATACCTTTTTTAGGCATTACACAATATCTATGAAGGAGCCCTGGTGGCACAGAGGTTAAATGGAAGTACTGCAAGCCACAAGGTGTTTGAGCCCAGAGGGCTCCAAGGTTGACTCAGCCTTCCATCCTTTCGTAGGTCGGTAAAATGAGTACCCAGCTTGTTGGGGACAATTAGTTAAAAACATTGTAAACTGCTTAGGGAGTGCTTCGGCACTGATAAGCAGTATAGAAATGTCAGTGCTATTGCTATTGCTAGCTATGCCAGTACTTCCTTGTACAACAGTTTTTCCTCAGCTGCACAGGCCTGCCAAATGACACCAGGCTGCAGTTCTGCTCCCCCTGACCTGAATGGCCACTTATTGAGGAGGGCTGCACCAGGAGAGCTTTCATTACCCACCTGGCAGCTGTGATTTTCTCACACCTTATTAGTATAGAGACAGGACTTAACACACTGTCAACATCAAATGGGATCTTTGCCTTGGAACACACAAAATGATACTGAAAAGACATAAGGTCTGTAGAAAAGCCCCACCCTCACTTCCAGGCTATGTAGGCTGAGAAAATACACACAGATTTTCTGAGCTTCGTTTTGATGGCTCTTCAGTTTTTGATTAACTTTTTTTTTTTTTAAAAAAAGACACCTTAAGATAATGCAACAAACCTTTGATCTTCTAGGTCCACAGAATTTAAACTCTTACCAAAATTGATGTAATAGCACAAAGGGTGCTTGGAACAGCATTTTTTTTTAGTGTAACATAGTTTTTCATTTATAGAATAAGGAAAAAAAACATTGAAGAGGATTTTCAAGGACAGTTGGTTGTGAAAATAAGCAGATCCTCTGTCCTTCCTCATGTGGCATTATGCCTTAGCAACCTATGAATGTATGGTTGTTTAATACATTTGTAGAGTTTTTTTTTGTTTGGAGCTATTGTTGAAAACTTTGAACACAGCCCATTCCAAACCAAATTTAGGGCCGTGTTCATCTTGGTTCCCCCCCCCCTTTCTCAGTCCAGTTGGGTTCAATTTTCTATAGCCATATGGAGCTACAGGGGGAGAGATCTACAAAGACCCATCTTTTCTGAATAGTTCAACAGAAGTTCAAGTCAGAGGCTGTTCTGCCATGATCTGGGCAGACTTGATTTTTGAGATTTGTGTGCCTTGTATTGGCCAATGAGATGCACATTTTTCAAAAAAAGTAACAAGCAGATGATCCACATAGATAAGGTGTAAATTGAAAATAGGATGTAAATAAGATCTGTGTTGAATTATCTAAACAAGATATCCTAGTGGCTATATTTAGCCATTGCTTGTCATTGCAACCTTTGACCAACTAATTGCACAAAAAAATTGTGGGAAAGTAATATCACCTCAGAAAACAGAAAATGAAGCCTAGTACTTGACTTTTCCCCAGACATTAACAGGGATGGAAAAAACCTTACAAGCTTTAATCAAGTATGAAATAAATATCATCATTGCTTCCCCTTCTCAAACTTAGTCTCCCTTTGCCAAAGGCACTACTCCATGACATCCTTATATCTCATACGGCTTGGGTGAGAATGGCTGGCACTTGATATTCAACCAGGCCTTGAGGCTGGATCTCATTTTCTAGGGATCTATGTAGTGCTCATTGTTGCTACTACCTTTTGATATACTGTATGTTGGCAGGGGCTCAGTTTGGCTCTTATAACTGGACTTTTTGTTTTTTTCCATCCCTCAGCATGAATACAGAATATACAGTATGTTGGTTAGGACAGGTGTTTAGTTTAAAAATAGCTCTATGGCATTATTTAGTCTTCTGTAGCATACAGCACAGAGATGCTCTACAGTATGCTTTTTTATTGTGAAAATGCATGAAGAGGTAATAATTTGACAAAAGTGGCAAATCCATATTCTTTGTACCTTTAAAGAAAAAGATGCATCCAGCCTGCTTCTGCAAGTGGTGAGAAGTTCAAGTGCACTGAATTACTGAGTACATCACTTTCTTCTGGAAAGAGTTAAGTGGGAGAGTATTGTGTAATATTTGCATTGATTGACAAATGCACAGGCTGAGCATAGGTAAATGTACACTTCAGATGCTTTGATTGATTGCCAGATGTATTGATAGTCAGCTCTCAGATCTCCAAAGAGAGCTTGCTTCCCCCCAAAGCTTTCTTTGAACTTGCAGAGCCCAAAAGTTCATTTGTCCCTATCTAAAAACAAACAAAAATCCCTTGCAGTCTTCCCCCCTCCCCCCCTTTTCCTGTCACGTTAAGGATAGACTACTTTTTCCAACTGTCTCATAGCTTTCCTAGGGCATTCACCTGCAATTTCTCTGATAAACAATACTAGCACCTTGGCTAATTGTAACCCTGTTTGCAGTTTCTGCTTTCCAAGCCTATACATAACACATTTTTCAAGTTCAACACCTAAACATTTCAGTCTACTGATAGTGACAAGAAGGAAACCATTTGCCCCCTCAGCCACCAACCTCTGTAAACTAGCATCATTTGTACAATTCCATCTAGCCACTTTGCTCTGGCAAAAATGTGCCATTAGCACATTAGCCAAATCAAAGACTGTTGACTCCTAAGTTTCGAGACCTCATGTGCAATATACTCCTAATGCCACAACCTGCATCATTGCTGTCAACCCTAGTCACATATCTTGTTTTGGATCCAATCTGCCCAGTCACCTAGAGGGAGAGGTCAATATGACTCCTCCTTTTTCTTGGTATTTATAGCTTAGTAGGGACACTTGAACAGGTGTGCACCTCTTGGTGCATTTTCACATAACAAAAGCATATCATACTGCTGACCCTGAAAGTGGCCATTTTGGGTGATGATTGCATCTGAATCTGTTATCCACTGCTACTTGATGTGTCTGAGTGGCAATATCTTGAGAACTATAGGTTTTTCGTGGGTTTTTTTCTGGGCTGTGAGGCTGTGTTCTGGAAGAGTTTATTTCTGATATTTTGCTTGCATCTGTGGCTGGCATCTTCAGAGGTACCCTCTCCATGCCTTTTTAACAATCTTTTAACAATCTTGAGAACTGTTGAAATGAAATGTGGAAATCATCATCATCATCATCATCATCATCATCATTTATTCATATATATCCAGCCTTTCAATAATGAGACTCAAGGCAGATTTAGTCATTAAATCATGATCATTGGATATATTAATGCGTATATAACATGAATCACTACAAAAACTGCACAACTATTTTTAAGAGAATTATCTGGACATCTGAGTGAGAATGTGTGTGTAGGTGTGTTTTCAGCCAGACCCTGGGCAAACCCTTGGAAATTTACAGTTGTAAAGTAGTATCTGGATTCCTTGTTGCATTAGATCTTTGCAAAGTTAGCCATATTTTTACTGTGGTCAATTAAAATATCTTGAAATTATACAGGGACAGCTAAACCATTTTTGCTAGTGTGTGGGGTTCTGGACTGCATTCTCAGTTAGAGTGAGGAGCTAGCAGTGCAAGAGCTTTGATTAGCCTGTTCTCTCCAAATGACAGGCATGGATATAAATTTAGGGACAAACTGGATGAGATGCTGAACTTTGTCAACTACTTTATCTACTGTTTATTTGGGATCACTGCTGGGTCCATGCTTTCTGCATGTTGCTGCCCTAATGAAAGTCACACCTAGTGCAGCCTATAAAATAATACCAAGGTTCTGGATGTGTTTCAAATTAACTTTAGTCTGAGTAAACTTTAGAAAGCAGCACATGCCTAGTGGTGGGACTAGAAAACAGTTGGGGTTCTCACAGAATAGATATAATTCTTTTCTACTAAGACAGGTTTTGTCTAATTTTTTTGATAACTGAAAGGGAAATAATGGTATGTTTCATGTTCTTAGCATTTTTCTCAATGTCCTATTGATACTGTTGGAGTTAAATTCCAAGCAGGCATGCTTTTAAGATTGTAGCCTCAATTTCCAGCGTTTGATTCACTGAACAAATTGTATGTTGAAAATAGCTTTCTTTCAAATAACAACAGAGGTGCAATGATATGAGTTGTAAGCTGGCTACCAGGAGGTGGCAACCCTATTTGTCTGGGGAACTCCTCTCCTTCTTCTGGAGGCACAGACTGTGGTACCACTAAGGCTGGTGTCACCCCTCCCCCTCGACACTGTGACCTGCTGCAGTTCGGCCTCTCTGTACTCCCTAGTGCTGCCACAGGTCACAAATGCATATTCATTGGATTGGATTGGATACCCATTAATTATACCAGGGGTTCCCAAACTTTTGTCATCCAGATGTTTTGGACTTCATCTTCCAGAATTCCTGACTGCTGGCCAAGGTGGCTAGGGGTTCTGGGAGATAAAATCCAAAACACCTAGAGGACCAGCATTTGGGAATCACTGACCTATATGGGAGACTTGGCTAACTTTCACAAAACTTTTTTTTATTTTATCAAGTCAGAATATTAATTTAGTGCCCCGTTTCTGCTGAGTTCATGTTTTACATGTTATAACATGCAAGGGGCCCTTTATCATAAACATGTAGCCATTTTGCAGCAGATATGAGCATTGTATATAGTATTATTCCTTGCTGGGTTGCAGAGGAGTTGAATCTTTATACAATCCTCCAATCCACTAATGTGATATTTAATGAGGAGACATCAGTCTGGAGAAAGGTAGTCAATATAAATCAGTGTTTACAAAGTGTGATTAACTCTGAAATATTTCATCAATGCTGTGGTCCCAGGCAGATTCTATGCTAATTACTAGAATCTGTGCATGTTTCAGGGGACTTCCACAGACTCTGAGTACAGCAAACACGGAGCAGCAAAATTGCAATTATGCCTGGACTGTCTCTGATGACAATTTATGCATTTGGTGTGATGACCTCCCGCTTCCCAAGAGAGCAATAAACAGAATGCATTTTCATTAAGATACTAATGCACTTAATCACAGGGGGAAAGGGTTAGAAAGTAACAAAATACCTTTAAAACAAGATGGGGTGGCACTTGACATAGAAAGACATTTTTATTCTTTCCATGAAGTACCACTTTTGCAAACTACATCAGTACTGTGACTCTTAGGATATGTATGACTCTAAGTGAACAGCTGATCATATATTACAAATAATCTCATTAATTTTCCCTCATTGGATAAGTACATTATAGTGAGTAAGAACATAAAATCCCTATGGGATCACATTGACAGTCCAGCAAGTCCAATATTGGCTAAAGAAGTTCCCACTTAGTTTAAAGAGATTCCTCTAAAAAGCCTAGAAATAGAGTATGAACTGAAGGTAAGACCTCCTTCCATGCCGTGTGCCCCCAGCAACGTATATTCAGTGCCATTTATTTTTGTATTTATCCGTCGGACTTGTATAACTCTTTGTAGAATAAATATCACTTTCTGTAATGTAATATAAAGTATATAATATAATCTGTGAGTGGTTCATATTAAAGTAGACGTTTAATGCAATATTAAAACAATTCAACACAGTTTAAGAGTAATTTTAAAATATTAAACAATCACATTTCAACAGTCAGTAATAATTACTGACCAAAGAAGGGCTGCATAAATAAATATGATTTTAAGAAGCATTTGTAGCTTGATGTAGTTTCTGCTTCTCAAACCACATGAGGGAGAGTGTTGCAAGGGGGGGGGGGCTGCCACCACGGAGAAGGTCCTCATTTGTGAAACTAGCTGGTAGCATAATTTAGCTTTCAGACAACCAGTAAGGCCCCCATTGAAGATCTTTGGGAACAATTGGGCATGAATAGGAGAAAGTGGTCTGCTAGGTTTCTTGGTACGAATAGTTTGGCTTGGTTTAGGGTTTTTGTATTTCAGAAGAACAATTTTGAAAATTTCTTACTAGTTAGTAACCACAGGTGGAGTACTTCACTGATCATCCTAGCCACTGTTTTTCTGCACTAACTGCAAGTTCTGAACCAGGCACAAGGGCAGCTCCTCATGGAGCACATTACAGCAGGCTAATTATGAGGTTGCTTTTCTGTTTCTGAATGGAAAGATCCCATGCCAATGGCCATCAATAAGTCTATTCTTCCTGAATCTAATAATTTTTAAAGCCATCTAAGCTAGTAATCATAATTTTATATTGTGGTAATGAATTTGATATGTTGTGTGAAGAGGTTTCCTACCACCAGTTTTAGTGTGTAATGCTGAAATTTGATATTATATATAACAGAGACCATTCTCCCTCTGCTTTTAGCACATCTTCCATCTACCCAATCCAAACCCTCATTCTGTATCTGCCAAGTCTCATTTTAACAGCCATTTCATAAAATTGTTTTCAGTCCAATAAGCATGTAGACTGTACCATTTATAAAGAAATCTCTATTGTGTTCCTGACCCAATAGTCATCATTTCTGTAGTCATCATTCCTCTAAACTGAAATACCTCTTTTCCTAGGGCTTGTCTACACTGGCCACTCAACTGAGGGCCAGTCTGGAGCATTATGCTCCAGACTGGCCTGGATCAATAATGATGGTGGCCACATGCACCAGGCCAAATCTGGTGTGATGGTGTGTTGTTGTCCTCATGGGCCAGCCAGGCTGACACTGCATTGACCCCACTGGATGATCCCCTGTTTTTGGCACTGTTGCCAACTCACCAAGAAAGCAGCTCCCTGTGAGAGCCTATCTGGCATTGTTGCTTCTGCTTAGGTCAGAACAGGGTGCCACAGACATGTGATCAACAAAGAGGGACTCGCTCTACCCTCTCCTTGTGGATCGCACTGGCACCATGTTCTGACCTCAGCAGAAGTGAGGATGCCAGCCAGGCTTTCACAGGGAGCTGCTTGGCCAGCAAAGTAGCAGCAGCAGCAGCTCAGGTAGGGATCCATCTCCTTCCCTGCACTGCTTGGTGCAGGGTAAGGAAGACGGCACTGAATTTGCACGTGGACGACTGAATCAGGACGAATCAAACCCAATTTAGCTGTCCAGACAGCAAAAGAACCCGGGGTTACTCTGTAGTTTCTGGGAAATCCTAAAATTTTCCTTGACTTTGGCATAGTTCAGAGCAAAGTCAGGTTAAGGGCAAAAAAAACTGTGGTTCCTCCACAGAAGTAGCTGTATGTCATCCGAACTGTCAGCATCAAATTCAGGGTTAGTCTGCTTTTTTTTTTTTTTTTTTGCTGGTGTAGACAAGCCCTTAAAAATAATAAATTTTGTTCATATAGTTAAGTATTTGATGATTGACTAGTTAATTACCCTCTGTCCCTAGCCACTCACTGCTTTCCCCAGGAATTACAGTAAGTTCCTTTTTAGGTTTTGATGTTGTACTCTTAATTATTTTTAATTAATTTATTTTTTTTTAAAAAAAAATCTCCTGGCAAGTTTCAATCCCTCCCCATGGGATCACATGCCCAAAGTTTTGTCAGATTTGAACAATATAGCAGATTAGTTAAAAGCTTCAATATTCCTTGTAACCACAGTATAGGAATAGATAGCGGAAGTATATTTGAGCCCAGAACTCAATGCAGCTCATTCTTGTTAAATTAAACTATCATTTAGCATGCTATCTAAACATAACTATTATATTGTGTCTGAATTTGGAATGGTAAGCCGCTGATCTCCCAAAGCAAGATTCATGTTCCCTATGATGTATATGGAATGGTGATCTGTACTCCAAATATCACATTTATCTCCTGATTTTCATACAGATAACTGGGGATCATTTATAAAATGGTCATCCTAGATTATCTTCACAACAATCATAGCAAATGGCTAACTGCAAATTTTTATTTCCTGGACATACTCCATGGAGAAGATGATCAACTGCAGCAAAATCATTTGCATTTGGGAACTTTTTCACAAGAAGTTATTTTGTTCAAAAGACTATTTGTGTGTGTGTGGAAAACTCAACCTTTTCATAGATATTGTGCAAAATATACTGTTTCCTGTACAAAAATGTTTTGAAGTGCAAAACATCACTGAAACATCAGCAAAAACTCTCATAACCTTGCCCAGTGAGGAGAAGACTTTTCAGACTATCCACTCTTACATGTGATAATAAAAAAAGCAAAGATTTAGCTCCCT
The DNA here is from genome assembly GCA_030847615.1 of Gambelia wislizenii. Lineage (NCBI taxonomy): Eukaryota > Metazoa > Chordata > Lepidosauria > Squamata > Crotaphytidae > Gambelia > Gambelia wislizenii. The sequence continues at coordinate 47,399,868 of JAUMIR010000001.1, read as the reverse complement.
ACCTGAGAGAGTAACTAGCCCAAGGTAACCCAGCAAACTTGGTGGATTGTAGGATTTTGAACCTATGTCTCCCTGGTCCAAGTCTCTCTAGTACACCACATTGGCATCTCATTTTTGTATAACATTAAAGCAATTTCATGGAATTTCCTAGACTACTGAAGGGGTAAGGTGTTGTGTGTTATGTTCTGCCACACACATACATGCACATACAGTGAGAAAAGACTATTAAGCCAAAGAGTCATAGAGTGAAAAAAGTTATATATTAAGAATGCATCTATATTGCACTGCTATAGCAATGTGATACTATTTTAACTGTCAAAGTACCATCCTATGGAATCCTTGAAAGTATAATTTGTTGAGCTACTTAGAATTCTCTGCTGGTTGTCTGAACTATAACACTAGACTTCTGGAGAAAATAATTATAATTACCTCACCAAACTACAAATTCCAAAACTCTGTAGGATGGCTACATGAGAGTTAAAGTAGCATTGAACTGCTGTACTCTGTATAAAAACAAATGTACTGTGGCTATGACCACATTAAGGCACAAGATGTTAAATGTTGTATTTTTATTGTTTGGTTTTACATGAAAGAAATCACTCAAAATTTGATACTGTTTGTGAAACTAATTTAAGTTTAGTTGCTGATATTGTCCAGCCTTGTGTTTTATTGCATTCGCTTTCATTTTTAAGATACTACAGAAAACTTGAAAGCTAATATTTTTCAATGGCTTCTTCTTTTTCTGAACCCTGAATGCCATAGGTAACATAGAATACAGCTGTCCAGCAACAAACGAATGTGAGATCACAAAACGCAGACGTAAGTCCTGCCAGGCTTGTCGCTTTATGAAGTGTCTAAAAGTCGGCATGCTCAAAGAAGGTAAGGCTATGTCTTTTTAGATAACTTTCCACAAACACTGTTAAGAACTGCAGTTCCGTTTGGGAAAAAGAAGCTGTCAGTGTGAACACCTGGGAGAGATGAAATTTGCTGTGTAAAAATGCACTTTGTGATGTCTCTGATTATTGTTTAAAAATACAAACTTTCAACTAAGGATAAATCTAGTGTAAAACCATATGCAAAACTAAGACTAACCCAAGACCAATCATTTTTCAGTGATCCCAAAGCCTTCTGGAATAAAATAGTTTGAATTAATCTCCTAAAAGTCAGGAATGAAGTGGCCAAAATGGATTCAGTGTGGGAGAAACACTAAAGTATAGGTGCCTCTCTGCAGTTATAAATCAGATGTTCATTGTATCAGTTCCCACAGACACATACCCCGAAGAAAATCTGAAATTTCAGACAATGTGATTGATTCATATCACCAAAATATCCTAGCAGTTTTCATTTCTGTTGAAAGCAGGTCTTTTGTAAAGCTAAAGGGTCTTATCTCCACCATAGGGGTAGCTCACAATAGGGCTATCTCACAACAGTATGTTGTTTCACAACAATATGAAAAATACATTCCTCCACCTGCAGCTACTGTGATGACTTCAGCTAAGCTTTAAGGGAAAAGGTAATGCTAGGCAAATAGTCAATGATGTAATCATTGCTGATCAGAAAGGCCTTTTCATCCCTTTGATATCAGCACCACTACACAAAATTGTCACTATGGTAGGTAGGGCTGCATGTGGGGATACTATTTCAGTTGGGAGCCCAATAAATTGATTTTGATCTAAGTTCAATTTGACCTGGACCCAGAAACAAATCAAATTCAGAATCAAATTCCAGTTCTGGAATCTGGATTGCTAGTCTTGGTCCATGGATATACACTGGAAAACCAACGTTAGCTATAACTGTTTATAACTATAACAGTTTCAATGCCCTGCCATTGTTGTGGGATTGAGGATATATGGCATGTTATATGAAAGCCTTATTTATATCCAGCTTGTGCACCTCTCTTCAGCAGATGAAACAAGCATTTCCTATTCATGCATCTCTTTTCAACCTTTTCGGACATGGGACTCACCTTTAGCTCAAACAAATATTGGGGACCAACTTCTTTCATTTTTAACATAGATCTGTAAGGCCAGGTTGCCGCTGTTGAAAACCACCTTTAGTCAGTGTGAAAGTCAACTGTGGTTCTTGATACACCAACTGAAGACCAGTGCTCTCCTGGAAAGATTCTAAGCTTTCATTTTGGACATTGTTTAGCAAGTGGAAAAAATGTGCATCCTGCGTTCTTCCAAGTATCATCTAAATTCCAATCTACCTATTGATATAATATGTAATTTCAAATATTCAGTTGAAGCAGTTGTTCTTGATTATCAAGAAGCAGGAAGATAAAGATTTTAACAAGACAATTCCATACATGTCTACCCAGCAGTAAGCCCCACTGAGCCAAATGGAACTTCTACTGCATCAGTATTTAATGAACCTCAACATAACTAAATACTGTATTTATATTGTGTTTTTATGAAACTGCAGTTCAGGCAAATCAGATGCTGTTATAGCACATGTCAGAAATTTCTATTCTTATAAAAGAAGAATCCTAATGAATTGTTTGAACTGACCATGATTGGTGTCATGCAATTGCTTTAAACTTCAGTTTGTAGTGAAATATAAATTGATTTTCTATTCAGGGAGTTGCACTTTTCCCCTATATAACCAGTTTTCCCACAGCTGTTGTTCCTGAATGAACCATGGGCTGACAGAGAGACGACAGGAAAAAATTAGGCCTATCACACACCTACAGACATATTCTTATTGGATTATACTTACTAAGAATAAACCTCATTCTGTGTGTGGTTGCTTTGGCAGGCACTATGATCCTGTGAGCCAAAGCCTGCAGCCTTTAGTCTTATTCCGGAAAAATTCCTGTCTAATTCAGTGGGGATTTTGCTTCACTAAGAGATACAGGATTTGGCTATTATAAAATCTGGATTTGGATAGGGTTTCTTCCATGTGGAAAACCTAATTTGCTTCATACTACAAAACCCTGTACAAAAACCTTTAATGGAACCTAGATGAACTCAAACATGAAAAGCATACTTGAATGTGACTCCTTTTCAAACAGACAGTACTGCTTAGCATATTTGGCCAGTTGGAATAGAAAGCTGTTTTCAGGGGCTGATTCATGTTACCGTTTTCTTCCTTTCAGTAGCAGCCTTTAAATATATATATATATATATATATATATATATATAATTTTTATTTTTTTTTACTCTCATCTGGTGGTAAGGTTTGTATGAACTCTAGGTTCATGAATGTGATAAAAATGGATCTTTCCCCTAGCTGTTTATACTGGCCCTTCCCTTTGTTTAATAAAATAAATATTTGCTCCCTCCCTCCAAGATGTGGGATCTTAGAATCATAGAATTGTAGAGTTGGAAGAGACCACGAGGGCCATCCAGTCCAACCCCCTGCCATGCAGGAAATCTTGATCAAAGCATCCCCGACAGATGGCAATCCAGCCTCTGTTTAAAGACCTCCAAGGAAGGAGACCCCACCACGCTCCGAGGGAGTGTGTTCCACTGCCGAACAGCTCTTACTGTCAGAAAGTTCCTCCTAATGTTGAGGTGGAATCTCTGTTCCTGGAGCTTGCATCCATTGCTCTGTGTTCCAGTCTCTGGAGCAGCAGAAAACAAGCCTGCTCCATCCTCAGCGTGACACCCCTTCAGATACTTAAACAGGGCTATCATATCGCCTCTTACCCGTCTTTTTTCCAGGCTAAACATACCCAGCTCCCTAAGTCTCTCCTCATAAGGCATGGTTTCCAGACCTTTCACCATTTTAGATGCCCTTCTCTGGACATGCTCTAATTTGTCAATATCCTTTTTGAATTGTGGTGCCCAGAACTGGACACAGTATTCTAGGTGAGGTCTGACCAAGGCAGAATAGAGCGGCACTATTACTTCCCTTGATCTAGACACTATACTTCTATTGATACAGCCCAAAATCGCATTGGCCTTTTTAGCTGCCGCATCACACTGTTGACTCATGTGCAATTTGTGGTCTACTAGGACTCCTAGATCCCTTTCGCACGTAGTCTCGTTCAGCCAGGTCTCTCTCATCCTATATCTATGCATTTCATTTTTCCGCCCTAAGTGCAGTACTTTACATTTCTCCATATTGAATTTCATTTTGTTAGCTTTGGCCCATCTCTCCAGTCTATCCAGGTCATTCTGAATTTTGATCCTGTCTTCTAGGGTATTAGCTACTCCTCCTAATTTGGTGTCATCTGCAAATTTGATAAGTATGCCCCTAATTCCCTCATCCAAGTCATTGATAAAGATGTTGAATAGCACTGGGCCCAGGACAGAACCATGTGGCACCCCACTGGTCACATCTTTCCAAGACGAAGAGGAGCCACTGTTGAGCACCCTTTGGGTTCGGCCGGTCAACTAATTACAAATCCATTGAACAGTTAACTTGTCTAGCCCACATTTTACAAGCTTGTTTGCCAGAATGTCATGGGGAACCTTGTCAAAGGCCTTACTGAAATCAAGGTATGCGATATCCACAGCGTTCCCTTCATCTACCAAGCTGGATGAGGAACATTAGGTCCTAATGTGTGTGATGATAGAAATCCATGGTTTGATATCCTCCCTTTACAAAACAAGTGAACATGGTACAGTGGAAAAAAGTGCAGGAGTTTAGATTGGGGAAGGATTAAACATCCCATCCCCAGCACCATTAGAATTTGACCATTTCACAACAACAACTTGGTTGCTCTCACATTTAAGGTTCGCAGACACCCAGGCCAAGCCCTGAATGTTGGGACATGCTCTCTTTTCCCTGGGCTGATAGACAAGGGAAGGAAACTCTTACAGGGTGATGACACTTGTAAAATACAGTGTGTTCACTACCGTTCCTTCCTCCCCTCTGAGCATGCAGACAACCAGAAACTGTGGTTGATGATTCATGTGTCATGCTTAAGGACATTTGAAGTTCGGGCATGTGCTGATTGACCAGTAGTTATTTTTTGTTTCTTTTCTGCAATGCTGAGCATTTTCCTAATTCTTCTGTGGAAGCAGCAGCTCTCTCTCTCTCTGTATAAGTAGAGCCAAACTGTAGAAGGAACAGCTTCCAGGATGAACAAACAAACAAACAAAAACAGATTTCTGAGTAGGAGTTGTATATGTGTTACAGCACTACAGCTGCATAACAGCAGGAGAAAAAAAGAGTCACAGTATACACTTTTGTCCTGGGGGAGGCCCAAAATAGCCTGAGCCTACTGTGCCAGGCAGCTTCTCTCTGCCTCTCTCCCTCCCTGCCCCCTTTCTCCTCTTTCCCTAGTTCTCCTGGTTACATTTGTCTTCTCCTTCCTTCTCCATTCACCATCTCACATGGAGAATACTGATGGGGCAGCATCATCCACCACACCTGAGCACAGCAATGTTTCATGAGGATGCAGAGCAGGCAGTTTAGTACTGATAACTCTGCTCCTCCAAAAGCTCACTGCTGCCCCACTGCCTGTATAACAAAATGTGAAGGAGTTCTGTTTTCTTTTTCACCTTGCTATCCAACTGTCTATAGATCTGATGTGGAAGGTGTGGAGTTTGGACTGTTTAAGCCTTTCTCAACCTTTCTCAACCTTTTTATCCTGGAAGAACCCTTGAAATAATTTTCAGGTCTCAGGTAAACCCTGCATAAACATTATTCTATATACTGCTATTGCTTTCCCCCCACAATCACAATATCTTGAGGAACCCCTAGCTACCTCTTGGGGAACCCTAGAGTTCCAGAGAACCCTGGTTGAGAAACACTGGTTTAGGGCCCCAAAACCCCAGAGTACTTCACAGTAAAGACAAGTCACAGCATCTGTGACTTGTCTTAATGGTTTTATAGCCCCCATAAATTTTGAATGCCTCTAGCCATCAGATGGCAGCCGTGAGTGAAAAAAAAAATCCCCCCCCATTTTATCGCCTTAGCAATCTCGGGGGGGGGAGTCTTCCTTCCTTACCTGGTTCCCAGGGACGACAATGACAGCAGCATTGGGGGGGGGACTGGGTAAGGAAGGAGGGCTGTCTTATCCTCTCCTCCCTTCCTGGTTCTGGCAGTGGCAGTGGCAGTGGCATGGGGGGCAGGTAAGGGAGGAGGGCTGTGTTGTCCTCTTTCTTCCTGTCCTGGCAGGTCTGGCAGTGGCACGGGGAAGGGGAATACTGGGGAATGGAGATGAAAACAAAACAGGCCTTCTCCCTTACCCAGTTCCTGGCATAAAAAAATGGCGGCTGCAGACGCTTGCACCATTAGCAAGCCTCGCCCCCATGTTCGTCTGGCCAATCAGCTTGTGCTGCCTCAGCGCAGCAATGTGAATGCAGCTGTCCAAACAATCAGACATTCACATTGTTTACAAAGCTTTTTAAAAGCTCCTTTGAAGCTTTATGATGGATTTGCCTGCCCCCCTTCCAAATGAGATGCATGGATACGAATGTTCATTTAGATAGATCTCCTTCCATGCAATTTCTATGAGGATTATTTTCACCATTTAGACAGGACCTTAGTGTATATTCAACCAATCTTAACCTGCATTTGCATGAATCAGAGATGGGCATTAGCCCTAGCTATCATAGCCACTGGTGAAGGATTATGGAGGACCACATCTACACATGCTTTGAGTATAAACAACCACCACCACCACCACCAGACAAAAAACTTTAAATATTACAGAATGTGAAGAAACATTTTGGTTATTTTCCTCCTTTTCAAAACAGAACTTAGAGAACTTACTCTCCAACCAGATTAATATTTTCTCATTTCTTTTTTGTTTTAATTTTAATTACATGCTCTGAGAAACTGAGGTTGATGGTTCATATGTCATGCTTAAGGACATCACCAGGACCTGTGAGATAAACATTAATAGGTGTCAGGTTTTGGTTCTAAAAATCTCAGGGCCTGCAATACACCTGATCTGGCACCCTTACTTCTCAGCCACCACAGCTCCAGTCAAAGTCTGCAGCTCTCAGAATTACTTAAACATCTTACATGAAACCAAATCTAACCAGTTAATTGACTCTTCAGCATCACATCTGCTTTGGCCTGAACTCTTTCTGAAATCAGAATTGTCCATTACAGAGAGTGGGTGAATTATTGAAACAGTTCACAACCTCTTTGATCTCTTCCAAAACACATTGAAGTTGAGAAATTTATTTAGGATTAGGAGAATATGGCAAAGCTCAAAGTTGGCAAAGTTTTCCTTGCTATCTTTTAACTTGCTTTATTTTTGTGGTTCCTTGAAGCTGGTAGTGTATATCCTTCAAAGGCAACCATTGTTTCTTTTATACTGGCAGGAAATTCCCATGTACCTGGACCAGGAAATAGATAATTCTACATGGAACCCCTTTCAAGTAACCCAGACTGTCTTTCATAATCTACGCTAAGTCTGGGGCGGGATGAGGAAGAGAAAACAGGAATCCCAACTCACTTTTTTCTTTCTGCTTCATATGACATCTTTTAATTGCTAAGGAGCCAGTCTCCATATTTTGGCATGAAGATTGTGGTTTACCTTCCACACAAGTGAGGTTACAAGAAATATCTATTTGGTCCCACATTGAGGGACCAGAGACTTACTAGGGCTTGATGCAATTTACAGGTTAAGAGATAATTTGCCTTTATCGTGTGTGTTTTGTAGTTAAGTTTAATACTTATAAGAGATGCTAGTAGCAAACAAGAGACTAGGAGACTGAGGGCTTGTCTACACAGGTGAATTTTTTTGCTTCAAATTGCATTTTCCTGGTCTGAAGTGACCCAACACACATCTTGTTAATGCCACACACATCCTTTAAAGCAAAGTGAGAGCAGCATTATCAGCAACACAGTTTCCCTAGGTGAGCTCACTTTGGTGTAAAAGGATGGTCATGCTATGATCACATGTCCTATACTTCGCATTATTTTGGGCCACAGGCTGTGGCCACTCCACTTTTTTTCTCTCCATTATACATGCACATTTGTAAATATGTAAATAGGCAAAGGTGCACTAATAATGATATACAAGTATCCACACAAACACACCTTCAAAAAACTAATAGCGACACCACGCTGGCAAAACATCCCTCTCTGGCTTTTCTTCGCAAACAAAGATTCAGGAATGACACATCCCACACTTTCTGCAAATATGCTGATGACTGAAAAGGCCAATCTGAGATAAACAAGTCTGGTTGCAGTAAGCACAGCAGGTCTCCTTGGGTGATGTTTCTGGGTTGTGATTCTTTCTGCGTTGTCATTTCTCTTCAAAACTTGTTCGGCGTGAGTTCTCAAATAAGGCTGCAGCATTGTGGGTAGTGCGTCTCCATGCCTCCCGATGTGAGGCCAGGACGGACCATTGTTGGTGATCAATTTGGCTGAGCTGGCAAAACATAAATACAAACAGGAAGTAGCTGTTCCTGGCAGGAATAATCAGGTGCCCCCAAACCCCACCCCCCAGCTGCACACCTAAGCCAACTCAGAGATGGCCACATGTACAATAAACTGTATTTTCTATGAAAGTGCAGTATAAAAGGCTGTTTTAAAAAAATCAGATATAAGCCATCAGGTGCCTAAAAAGTATTGCATTCGATTCAAATTCTCAAGAATGTTGTGCTTTATACCAGCCCCCTGTACAATGTGAGTATAGTTTTTTTTTCTCCTGTGTAGACAAGCCCTGAGACTATCTGTCCTATCAAGCTGAGGATATTGCGATCATATCTTAACAAATGTGACTCAACCATCATTTGTGGGGGTCAATTTCAGAGGCCAACAGGAGGTGTCACACTTATTCCTTATCCAGTCCTTGGCCTTAGGTTTCAGCCTTTCAAATGCAGGTTGAGGTGGAGCTTTTTAATATATCAAGACACAGTGCCCTACTTCCATTTTCCCCACTACTTCTAGGAATGTGACGGATGGAATTTTTGTTTTGGGTTTGTTGAAATATTTCACTGTAATGAAAACACTGACTCTCACATATGCACTGCTTTAAGTTAAAAGTATATAACTTTATTTCTGATGTTTTTCTACCACCTAGAAAGCAGTGGAAGAGGGGAGAGAGAAAGAGCTGAGTCTATTCTTGCTGTAACAATTACGGTTATATCAGAGTGGAGCAGGATTGACTGACAGGGTCTCAGATGTGTTTTTAATGTATAGACAAAGATTTTAATCCCATGCAGCATGTCAGAGATCATGCCGGAGGAAATCTATTCAAATGTAAACCTGTTCAATTCAATTACCAGTCTATAATAAAATTTACTGTTGCAAGCCTCATGTTGGCTACAGCAGTTGCTGCACGCTGATGCCACAGTGTGACTAAAAACTGACAGCCTAAATCTATTTAACTTTTAAAAATTAGTTGCAATACCTGAAATAAAATCAAATTTCTATAGTTTTGATAGGAACAGTACATTTCTTGCTGGAACATAACCATAATTCTAAACGTTTTTCTTGTGTAAACATTTTTACAAAAGTAATTTGGAATCAGTAACTATAAAGGGGAAAAGCACTGTTAAATCAGACCAAATGTTCATCTTGTCCAGCACCTAATTTCAAAGGCCAGCCAGCTTCCACTTGGAAAGAAACTTCTGATCATTTCATAGTAAAGTTTCTAGAGCAGAAAATCTTCCAAATTTGCACTTCCCACATCCATTATGTGAATAATATATGTGTGTATACTGCAGATAGATATAGATACATTTGATACCTGCAGTAAAAGGTGGAGTTCTCTTGTTCAGCAAAATTCCAGGCACCTAGCTATTCAGATTTTCAGTGAGATCTGTCCTCTGCCCAGATACACCATTCCATTCCATTCCTTTCCTTTCCTTTCCCTTTTTTTTTTTTAAATCTTCTCTCCACCTCAACAGTCAGCTAGGATTCCATAGTCATTGAACACACTCAGTCCTCCTCAGTTTTTTCTCCCAGTACTTTCAGGTTCTTCTAAACTTTCAGATAATTCCTGCATGGGAGGTGCTGTTTTGGTTATGGGAAAATACATTAAAGCAGTGGTTCCCAAACTGTGGTCATCCTCCAGATATTTTGGACTTCATCTTTGAGAATTCCTGACTGTCGGCCAAGGTGGTTAGGGCTTCTGGGAGATGCAGTCCAAAAGACCTGGAGGGCCAAAGTTTGGGAATCACTGCACTAAAGCAAATACATTAAAGCATCGTACTTTTTATCCCATTTTTTTCTTCAAAGCACTCAAAGAAGTTATATATTTATTCAAAATCAAACCATGTGAGTTATGAAAATAAAATACAGCAGGAAAATGCGTCCACTAAAATCAAAATGTGAAAACAACAAGCAGACAATAATCTATCATGGGGTTTTCTGAGTCTGAGAGTGTGTGATTTGTGCAAGGTTATCCAGTGGGTTTTTGTGGCTGAGTGGGGATTGGAACCCTGGTCTCCAGAATTGTAGTCCAACACTCAAACCACTATGTCACACTGTCTATACAGCCAGATAAAAACCAGGATGAAAACAGGTGAATGATATTAGCAACACTCACACGGTTGAAAAAAACTCTTGCGGCCGAGTGTCAAGGCGCCCCCGCCCCCCCGAGCCCTTCCCCAAGGATACACACACAGTTGTAACATGCACAAAATATGTTTATTACAGGTGAGGTAAAAGGATAGTTGGCAGAAAAGGCCACAACTTTCTGTTTGGTGGTAGATGTTAGAGGTTGGTCTGGGCATGGGTTGCCAAAGGGGCAAGATGAGAGCCCTCAACTTGCCCTGACACCAACAAGGGTCCGCCCCCCACTCCGTAGGCAGACCCGGTGCCCAGGTCACGTGTAATCACGCGACCGATCACGTGCCTGGTCGTGTGACCGGTCACGTGACCGGAACAGGAGATCTCACGTGACAAGATCACGTGACCGATCCACGTGACCTGATGGCCTCCCCGGGGGGAGGGGAGTTGCACAGGAAAGATCCTGGCCCAGGACCCAGCAAGCCCGAGTCGGGCCAGCCTGGGACTCCCCACTCCCCCCCCAGTTGGGAACAAAACCCATGCCCACTGCTAACAAAGCCGAGTGAAGACCACTCAGCTTCCACCAACCCTACAGCTATCGACAGAGAGAAATACCACCTGCCTGAAGGGATCCGCTGCTTGGCGCTAGCTGTGGAGAAGATCGAGTTCCGGACGGATGTACGCAGAGAATGCCCTGGACCGCCATCTGCCCAGGCACTGGATGTCCGAAGCCGACATGCCTTCTGCCGCTGCGGTGGTAGCAGCGCCGATCCGGAAGGAGTGCCCACTGAAGTCGTCTGGCGGGCATCCAATGTGCCTTAAAGTGGCTCGCAGAATGCTTACGAACTGGAAGCGGGTCAAAAATGACAAGTCTTTGTGGATGAACAGAGGGCCAGGGACATCTGCACACTGCTCGAGGTATTGCTGTAAGAGGTGCACCAGGCAAGCTGGAGATCCCTTCAGTGCCAGTAGCCGGATGACAGTCCCCCGTCCGCTATGGTCGTTTTTGGACCTCCGTTGCCGCAAGCGAAGAACCCCGTCTGCCAAAACAACGTCCGACTGCCGAAGAGCATGTCCAGTCCTGGATGCCTTGGCTTTGCAGACCAGCTCCCTGATGTGCAGTGCTGCAAAGAAAGCAACCGAAAAAGCAGAGCGGAATAGTACCTGGACCGACATATAGCTGCCAGGGCTGTGATGAGGTTGCATAGGAGTCCATACGAGACTGGTCTGCGAGTGTCCTGCTTGCTTCCTTCCATGCGGCGCCATCCTTCAACTGCTTTGCGGATCAAGAACGAGCCACACAGATCCTCATGTCCAGCCGCCTTACTGAAGAAGGAATTGGCCGCCAGGTAAAGAGATATAGTCCTGGGGGCGAGGCCATCTTCCTTCATCATCCTGATGTAGTGGAGAACTTCTCATTCCATGGTAGGCCAGGAGCTCCCATATCCATGACGCCTTCTGAAGTCGCCGAACTGCCGGACCGCCCGGGAATAACTGGCCTGGGTGGAAGGTGCCAAGGAGTTAAAGACCCCCCCCCCGAGCACCGTTCCTTCCCAAGATGCCAGAGCTCAACCGGGAAGGTGGTCGGAGTGGGATCTGCTTCTGGAGCCAATTCCCGAAATCTGCCATCCTAGAATCGAGATAAAGCATCTGCTATTTCGTTATTTACACCTGGGACGTGGCGCACAGTGAAGGAAATGTTGGCTGCCAAGCAGACCAGGACGAATTCCCTGAGGAGTTTCATGACCTTGTTAGATTTTGAAGATGGAGAGTTAATAATGTGGACCACCGCCTGGTTGTCGCACCAAAAACACACTCGCTTGTCACAGAACTCATCTCTCCACAGATGGACTGCTACTAATATGGGGAAAAAATTGAGAAAAGTTAGGTCCCGAATAACATCAGATTCCCTCCAGGCAGGAGGCCAAGGCTGTGCGCACCAGTGTCCATTAAAGAATATCCCAAACCCAAACCCCCCAGCTGCATCTGAGTGTACTTGCAACCCCGCCCCAAGTGTCGCCTCCCCCTGCCAGAATGTCATCCCATTGTAACCTTCCAAGAATCTAAGCTACACCTTTAGATCCTCCTTAACCCCCCTGGTGAGCCGAATGCGGTCGTGAGGGGACTTGATGCCCGCGGTGATTCTGGCCAGTCTGCCACAGAAAGCCCTGCCCAGGGCCACCACCCTGCAAGCAAAGTTGAGGTGGCCTAGCAAGGACTGCACTTCCTTCAGGGAGGCTTTCTTCTGCTCTAGGAGGAGTAGCAGCTTCTGCTTGATCCCGGCCAGCTTGTCTTCAGGCAGGCGGGAGACTTCTGCTACAGAGTCCAGTGTGATCCCCAAGTAGGTAACGCTGCTGACCGGGCCCACTGTTTTGTCCGGGGCCAAGGGGATGCCTAGCTCCTGAGCCAAATCCTGAAAAGACTTAAGCAGAAACCCGCAATCCAGCCCCCCAGCTGCCCTGATCATAAGAAAATCATCAAGGTTATGAGTGACCAGGGCTGAGCCAGTCCTGTGGCACAGGGCCCATTCTAGGAAAGTGCTGAATGCCTCAAAAGCAAAACAGCTAATAGAGCACCCCATGGGCAAGTCCATGTCATAGTACCACTGGCCTTGGAACTTGAAACCCAACAGGCAGTGGTCCTTGGGGTGGATTGGTAGCCGCCGGAATGCTGACTGAATGTCGCATTTCGCCATAAGGGCACCTGGGCCGCAGGACCAGCTTAACTGCGTGATTGAATGATGCATATCGCACTGAGCAGAGCTCAGGCGGTATGGTGTCGTTTACTGATGCTCCCTTGGGTTAGGATAAATGGTGGATAAGGCAGAATTCTCCCGGCGTTTTCTTGGGGACCACCCCCAACGGAGAGACCCTGAGGTTGCTAAATGGAGGGGCGGGGCCAGAGACCCTCCCAGTGGCACATTCCTTCACGATCTTGGCAGCCACTACCTCAGGAAGCTCTGAAGCGGACTTAAGGTTGCTGGATTCAGAGGCTGGCCTAGGGCCCGCGGCAGGGATCCTGAAGCCCAAGGACCCGTCCCTGAGGTATGAGGCTGCCTGTTTATTGGGATATAGTGCCAAGAGAGGGAGTAGTGCCTGAAGCCTCACAGGTGTGAAGGCCAAGCGACCCCCCACTTGACTGTCACTATTTCCCGCTTCCCTGCCTGGCGTTGCTGCCCGACCCTGATTCTCTCTTGATGCCAGAGGAAGCAGGGCATCCCGAGTGAAAGGGCTGGGCGGAGGCGCCGGGTTGAGGGCAGCTGGTCCTAGGGTGGGATCCATAGCAGTTCTCGCAGTAATGCTCGAACTTGCAGCGGGATCGCTGGCATTTTCCCGCATTGTACTCCCAGCATACCAACCGTCGGGCATCCCTCTTGCGAGGCTGTTTGCCTGCTTCAGGCTTGCCCTTGATGTGTGATCCCACACTGACAAGCCAAAGTTTGTCCTTAATGAGATCCCAGCTGGCCCTAGGGTTCCTGAAAGCCCTCTTGTGGAAGGCGGTGTCATACTCGATGGCCGCCACCTCCCCGGCCAATGTCTTGGCCTTGAGCACATTGCTCAGGTGATTGGCCAGGTGCCAACCTCTGTCCGGATAAGCCATGCCCACTACCCGGCCAGCCAATTGGGGAACGAATGCTCCACCGGGTCAGGCTTGCTCTTGTCCAAAGACTTCTCTGACTTAGGGGTGCTACCCACCTCCCCCTCGGGCTTAAGAAGTGAAAAGATGTCCACATAATATCCCTTCAAGATATTGTCGTGGGTCTTTCTGTCCAGGTGGATCCCAGGATGGTCCTTGTGATCCTGGAAAAGGCTGGGAGTGGGGGGCCCCGACGTGGCCGCCCCATCCCACCAAGCCCTGGATGGCCTGGCAGAGCCTGGCTCCATGGTCACCCTGGCCTTAATGGCCCAAGAGGGCAACCCCGGGACCAATGCTGCAGCTGACCAGTACCCCGCCTGATCCATATCCTCATCGGAGGACTCACCTGAGGATCCCTTGGTGTCTGAGTCCTTCTTCCTTCGCTTGGCCCATCTTTTCTTGTCCTCCTTGTCCTTCCCACGGTCTTTACCTCCCGAGGCTCTGCCCCCCCCCCCGCACTGGGAAAGAGTCATCTGAGGACACCACACTGACCTCACTTGGTGAAGGTGACCTGCGTTTTCCGCTCCGTCCTGCTGTCCTTGCTGATTGCTGTGAGGCCTTGTCCTTGGCCGAGGAGGGAGTCCCGGCCTCGTGGTCAGCTGTGAGCCCTGAAGCTGGTGTAGCGGCACCCACCTCCTGCCCCCTGCTGGACCTCAGTTCCCCAACCTGTTCGGCAAGGAGTGTGACCACACGGGTCAGCTTCTGGAGGTTGGGAGCCGAGGTGCCACCCAGGATCTGCTCGACGGCCTCAGAGCCACCTGCCTCCCCCCTTGGGGAGTTGGCCTTCCGTGTACAAGGTGCCAGGGCTGACCAAGACTTGGGTGGCTGGCCAGGCTGAGCCCGTGTTGTAGGCTTACTAGGTGCGGTTTTCTTTTTGGGAGGCATGCCAAAAAGAAAGGAGTGATTTCAGCTCTTATAATAGGTTGGGCTGGAATTGGAGGGAAAGTGAGTTCAGCGATTAGCACAGGCTTATCTGCCCCGCTACCCACTGGTTGGGAGAGTCTCTCTTGGTTTGTCCGCCCTGCTGGATAGGGTGCCCCATTTTAGGCTGCTCTTGGCCGAGCCAGCCTCTCTCCTGGCTTGTCCGCCCTAGGTAGCCACTCCTGGCTTGTCCGCCCTATTGTTCGGGGTGCCCCCCCTTATCTGTTCCCTGCTGGGAGAGCCTTCATCCTGGCTTGTCCGCCCCTTCGTAGGCCTCCCGCTGACCTACTATGCGGTGGGTCACCAATTGACCCTCCCCCGCAAGGCTCGGGCCTCAGAGCCCATGAGCTTCTGGCTGGGCATGCCGTATGAGCTGCCCCTTGCAAGCCCAACCATCTGCCCCTTGGACGCTGGTGAGTCCTTCCCCCAGTGTCCTCCTCCCACTGGGTCCCACCAGGCTAGCAGCCCTCACTAGCCCAACCTCCCGTACGGGCACCGACAGCTACCAGACACCAGCTGCTGGGTTCCGCCCCAGGGGCACCCAGGCCACCTACCCTGGCCTGCAAGGCCTTGCCGCCGTAGCCTCTGGCTAATGGGCCGATGATCCTGTCGCCGCTGCCTCTTGGGCCTTCCAGCCCTGCCACCGCTGCTGCTGCCTTATTGGGCCTTCAGGCCCTGCCGCCGTTGCCTCTTCTCCCGCCTGGCCTCACCACCGCTGCCGCCGCTGTGGCCTCCCAGCCTCGCCGCCGCCGCTGCTACCGCTGCTGCATCCTCGGCCTCCCGGCCTCGCTGCTGCCTACTCTTCGCCCCCCCGGCCTTGCCGCCGTGCTTCCTCCTCTTCTCGCCGAGGCTCGACCGGTCAGCTTTCCCCGGCAGCCTCGGCTCCCTGGCTCCTCAGCGGCTCCTTCTTCTCTCTCTTCTGGATCTCCCCAGAGAGCTCCTTCCTCTTCGGCTCGCAAGAGCCAACTGGCTGGGACTGTGGGCCGTCCAGGAATATATAACCAGCTGGCGGACCGTGTCGGGGACAGGCTCCGCCTCCCAGCCAATCAGTGGCCGTGCTGAGTGTCGGTCCTGATTGGCTGGGGGTGAGGTGAGCCAGCCAATCTGGTGGGAGCTGCTTCCGACCGATTGGCTATTCTACGATCCTCTTCCCAGCCTGCCGGAGCAGGCCGGTAAGAGGAAGATGGCCGGCATGGCGGCGCCCATGCCGGCCACGTGGGCAGGCTGGGGCACGGGGCGACACCGGCCGCAAATGCTGCCGCCGGTAAGTCCCGGGCAGCTGGCTTCTGATAAAAAAAGTCTCCAACAGGCAGTTAAGATTCCTACATCAAGGTGAGGAAACTAAAATGGAACTTGAAGTGGATGGTCCTTATTCAACCACTCTCTAGGGCTAGTTGGCATTGGAGATGGCTGTGCCTCTATGCCATTATGGGTATGCACTGTGATGTCATCGACTTTCCATCTGAAGCACAAGGTGGAATTTTTCCTCTGGTTAAAAAATGTAGAAAATCTTCATAAATTTCATTCTGGCAGACAAAAAATAATAATTTTGCTATTGTTTTCCCTGGCTGTGAGAAAGTTGTCAAAAAGTGCACAGGTTTTGAAAATTATTTACAGTTTAGGACTTATTCTGTGTAAAAAAAAAAAGCACATTTTTATTTTAAAAAACTTTTTATCTGTGTAATGTTATTTTCTATGCAGATATTGTAAATATGGAAAACCGACTGTCCGCATAACAGGCACCTTTTAAAAATTTTTTTAAAAGTGGCAGGAGATATAAAACCACCGCTTGAATCGCTCACTCCAGCCAGCTGGGCAAGGGGGGGTCATACGGAGTTTAGGGGGGGTAAAAATCATGTAGGTGGATCATATGTATACAAACAGCTGCCTTTTTGGATTTTTTACCCCCCAAACGGATTTTTTTTAATCACGTAGTCATGCCCTCAGCTGCACTTCTGGGATGTTGTTTGATCATTCCTTCTCCCTTTTCACCCCATGGGTAATGTATCCAGGTCCTCAAAATGCTGTCCAAGGAACAAAGAGTGTCTGCTATGCAGATCAGAGATAACACCAGGTATTTCCTTGCAAGTGTGTGGACTACACAGTTTGATAGCATTGGAAGCATTTGAGTTAAAAGTGGTATCAAACTGCAGTGCTTGGTGAGGACATACCCCTTGCGAGGGAACCCCACTGTTATATCTAACCTTTGATCAGATATATTAGGTACTTAGCTCCCTCTGTAAGGAGAGTTTAGTGAAGGAAAGTGCCTCCTTGAGAGAAAGGGTTACTGGGATCATCTAGCAGGCCAGGCTTGACTAGGCCTATGGGCCAAAAATTCCCATTACCTGGACTACATAGTTCTCCCTAACAAAGAAATGTCACAATTTCCTTTTTCTTATTAGGAAGTTTGGATGCACTTCCCTGGATTTTTAAATCTGAGAACTATGTTTAACGGGATGTTGGAGAGAGGGTTAGAGGCAACGGGATGGAAGGGGTAAATTAAAGGGCAGGAAAAAAAGAACAATGATATGATATTTGTTTTGGACTCAGATTTTACATACAAATGAGTGTGTAGCCTGCGGTTATTAGGGTACAACTACTGTTTGTCAAATGGCTCTACTTCTTAAACCATACCCCCTTCTTGGTGGAGCTAACACCATTTATTTATGTACTAAAGTTTAACCAACTAGTTCTTAGGGCAGTAAGCCAGAATAAACACAGCATGAAATAAAATGATATGAAATGATATAAATCGCACAAACAATATAAAACTCAAACCAACAATTAAAAGCAATGAAAACACCAAGTTTTAAGGGTATAGGAACTTTAAAAGGTCTTTGCCTAAGACCTAAAAGATAAATAGTACTCTACCGTGAACTCGCCACGGGTCAGTGTAAGAGGGGCACTCCAAAAAAAAAAAAAAAAAAAGATACAAGGACTCCCTGAAACAACATCTCAGGCTCGGCCAAATTGATCACCAACAATGGTCCGCCCTGGCCTCACATCGGGAGGCATGGAGACGCACTATCCACAATGCTGCAGCCCTATTTGAGAACTCACGCCGAACAAGTCTTGAAGAGAAACGACAACGCAGAAAGAATCACAACCCAGAAACATCACCCAAGGAGACCTTCTGCTGTGCTTTCTGCAACCGGACTTGTTTATCTCGGATTGGCCTTTTTAGTCATCAGCGTGCTTGCAGAAAGCGCGGGATGAGGCCTTCCTAAATCTTCGTTTGCGAAGAAAAGCCAGAGAGAGAGAGAAGATAGGAAAGTTGGACCAAGCTTATCCCTTTTTAGCAGCACATTCCCTTAGTGGAACACCACCACTTGTAATTTCCTTTCTCCAGTCATCCTCTGCTTCAGCCCAAATGATGGAGGAGCCTACAGCTGAGCTTTACTGGGTGACTTCAGCACATGAGCAGTTTAATGGAGAAATAGGAATTGTTTCAGGCTCACTTATCCCAAACCATATACTGTTTAGAGCTAGGTTGAGGAACCTGCTGGCTTCAGTCTTACTTCATGTGGGATGTCTGTCTGTCTGTCCCCCTGTCTCCCCCCACCTCCACCTCCACAGACACATGGGGTGGGGGGTGGGGAAGGGTAACTGAGAGCTCTATAGAATCAGCAGACACTGCCTGCTGTGGGCTCTGATTCAGCCCTCCATTATAAAAAGTTCCATGCAACATTGCCTACAGCCAGCAATCGACTCTTCCCATAGACCAAGAGCTCTTCAAAGGAGAAAGGTTCCTTGCCCTTTGTTTTAACAAATCAGGATAGATGCTCCTAGCTGAAATCAGGAGAGATTGCTTGACTCTTTTTATCCAGCAATTGCTATGGATTGCTCATTTATACTTTTTATTCTGCCAGTAATGGCCAAGATATTTTCTGTGCATTAGCATCTGTCTGTGCATCTACAGTTGCTATCTTTAATTACTTATGCTTTGCTGTCATTTGAAATTCTTGAGATCTCTTTTAGCAGCTGGCCAGACTCATTTGTTAACTGAGGAACTGATGCATGTTCACTAATTGGATGGTATACCATAAGTTCATTTGATAATCAATCAGGATTGAGAGAGGAGAGAAATGGCTCTAGTTTTTGTTGTTGTTGTTTATTTCTCACAGTTCCTTGTAAGTCAACATCAAGAACTCTGTAGCTGATTAAAACACAAAGGGTAACAATATGCAGGCTTTGCCATTCCCTTTCTAAATGGAATATAAGATTTGCAAGTGATGTAAATGTGGACAACACTATTAATTCAGTTGCTAAGCCCCTTCTGCAGCCAGTTTTTTGTTACTAAGGTCAACAAATCCATACAACAGTGTAAATGCTGAGACCCTGGAGGGCTGCTGCCAGTTAGAACAGATACTGTGCAATCAGTATCAGAGCTTTGAAAAAGTTACTTTTTGGACTAGGATTACACAAGAATCCCTCTGCGGGGGTGGCTGGCTGGGGGAATTCTTTGTTGTTGTTTGCCTTCAGGTCATTTCTGACTTATGGCAACCCTAAGGTGAACCTATCACAGGATTTTCTTGGCAGAATTTATTCAGAAGGGGTTTACACTTGTCTTCCTCTGAGGCTGAGAGAGTGTGGCTTGCCCACGGTCACCCAGCAGGTTTCCATGGCCAAGAAGGGATTTGAACGCTGGTCTCCCACGGTTCTAGTCCAACACTGAACCACAGCACCATGGTGGAAGACTCTAATTCCAAAAGTAACTTCTCCAATCTCTGATCAGCATTCCAAATCACAGGGAATGCCTATATACACACAACAGGCTTTTCTGTTATAGACATTTCCCCAATGCTTGCATAAAAACCAGGACACAATTGCCACCAGAAGACTCCACAGTGGAGGTGCAGCTACGGGCACAGGCATTGTCTTGCTCCCTCCCCCTGCTGTCTCTTCCCCACTATTGCAATTATATGCAATAGTCGGATCTCCTGATGTTGCCCTCTACAGAAAGCAACCACAACTGGGCTGGAGTGAGACCAGCTCTGTCACATACAAGAGCCATGTAATCCTTTGCCCAAGATTTCAGCCCTCAACCCTGCCCCCTCAGCTGTTGTCATCTGGGCAAGAGAAAATTCAGGGGTTTAACAGTTTAAGGCCAGATGTGTTGTTTCCCTCCATAGCTAATAACAGGGAATATTTTTACAAAAGGCAATGTGTGGATCAGTGGTAAGCTCCCCTCACTCTCCATGTTGTAGTCCCTACCTGAATCCTTACATTTTAACCAACACCCACGTATGTATGGCCATGCTTGGTTTGACCCTGAACTACTGTAGTAACGAAAGACATAACCCTGTATGTCGTATCCAGTAAAGAAGCAGGTACTGTGTATTTGGGTCATAAGCAAATGCATGCACAGAATGTGTTAAAAACAGATTTTTAGACATGCTCTCAAAAACTATAAGCAAGCTAAATCTTTGTAAATAAAAATGTGTTATCACCTTCTATATTTTGAGGCCATGGAGGGGATAGCACATTTAATAATATTCTTCATAGCAAGTTCTCCTTACCAAAAAACCCATGCATAATAGATTGCCACAGTAAATTTCTTTCACAGTCTAATACCATTACCCAAGTAGAAAACAGAAGTACTGTAGTGACTATGTGAGGAGAGGTAACTCACAATTGCCTTCAAAAACTGGAGGGAGGGGGAGAGCAAAGGCTTTTAAGGATATTTGAGAAAAACATTTATAAACAGAAAGGTGAAAGTAAGAATTTATCTCAGTAAATTTACCTCATGCTTTATCCTGTAATAAAATACTTAAATACAATGGAAATATTAAGGAACGATGCCTTCAGAAACAGCCTCAGCTAAGGATAGTGTGTCTCCTTTGAATGAATGCCTGGTGGAAGTAATGGGTTGGTTGGATGAGAAAAAACAAACAGAAGTTGAATCTGGACAAGACAAAGGTGCTCACTGTCAAGGGCCCCAACCTGCGTTGAAAGTGTGTCAACCAGTCCTGGATGGGGTTAAACTCCCCCTTAAAGACTGTGCTCACAGCCTGTGAGTGCTTCTGGATCCATCACTCCAAATTACAGGTCAGATAGATGTGACAGGCAGGAGTGCCTATTACTAGCTTTGGCTGATTTGTCAGCAGTGCCCCTTCCTAGAGCTGGAGGACCTAAACATGGTAGTGCATGCACTGGTAACTTCAAGACTGGACTTCTGCGGTGGGCTATACCTTGGGCTACCTCCTTACCAAGTTCAGAAACTTTAATTAAGTCAAAACATGGCAGCTAGATTGTTTACTAATCATCTAGGAGTGATCATATTACACCAATATGAAAATCAATCCACTGGCTCCCAATTAGTCCAGCACAAAGTGTTGGTTATTACCTTTAAAGTCCTACATGGTTTGGGTCCAGGTTACCTATAGGAATGCCTCCTTCTGTATAAACCTCCCTGTACATTCAGGTCCTCTGGGAGATATTTACTGCAGTTAGGTTGGCAACTGTCACCCAGAGGGTATTTTCTTCAGCTGCCCCTAGACTCTGGAACAACCTGTTGGAAGAGATTCAACAGCTGATTACACTCTGACTCTAAAACAGCATTAAAGACCAGTCTCTTCTATCAGGACTATCTGGACGATTTTTTAAATTATGAATTTTAAACTGCGGATTGTTTTAATACAAATTGGTCGTATATGTTCTTTCAAACTAATTTTATGTGTTTTAACTGGTTTATGCGTTTTAACTGATGTTAATGTGTTTTAATCTGTTGCTGTTCCCTGCCTCAGTCCATGGAGAGAGGCGGGCAAGAAACAAATATTACTGCTACGGCTATTACTGTGGTTTCAGCATATTCTTACACTGCGCTGAATTCCCAGTGGTTGTTAAGGGACTTGATTTCAGGTGCAGGCACTGGGCATTTAGATATTGGATTTAATTTGCATTTAGTCTGAATTTCTTTTGAAACAACAGAATTACCAAGTTAACTATAGCTGGCCATTTGTTGCCTCTTAACCATACAGTGAACTGGAAAAGCTCAGTTCAGATTATCAAGCCCTGCTTTGGTGTCCTAAAATGACCTGTGTCCTGATGCATGTCTTGTAATTGGAAGAATGAAAACATGATAAAACAGTGTATGTGTGTTGTTGATGTACTATAATAGTTATTTTTACTGATATATGTTTTAAAAGAAATAGGTTATTTAAGAGCTTTGTTGTAAATTGCCTTCTAATAAAGAAAAGGTATTAGTGTGGGGCAGAAATCTCTATAATATATTTTTCCTTTGTGATTATTTCCTATACTGTAGATCAGTTTTTCTCCCTGGCATTAGACAGTACAGTTTCCATGAATTCAGAAGTCTTGCTGCAATATATAACTGTTAGAAGTCCATCACTTTTAATTAACAAAGGTATATTGGCCCCTATTTGACTTATGTGCATCTTCATTTGTCATATATTCAGTTCTCGGGCTAAAAAAGAAAATTAGCATTTTGTCTTCCTGGGAAAATATTATTTCTTTAAAAAATATTCACTAGATCTAGCCCAAGGGAGGTGGACTGGGTGAACTTTTGCTTATGTACTGGAAATAGTGACAGCCATGCAAGTGATAACAAGGGGGGAGTCAGAGACATGCCCCCAGGAAGTGGGATGGTGTTTGATGTGGCATCATTCCCCATCAGCCCTGAGAAAAATAGCAGCCTCTTGCCCTTTCTCCTTGGTACCAAAGCACATTTGTTTCAAAATGCCTCAGTTTAGCATAA
The DNA here is from genome assembly GCA_030847615.1 of Gambelia wislizenii. Lineage (NCBI taxonomy): Eukaryota > Metazoa > Chordata > Lepidosauria > Squamata > Crotaphytidae > Gambelia > Gambelia wislizenii. The sequence continues at coordinate 47,377,223 of JAUMIR010000001.1, read as the reverse complement.
AGCTCATCTGTGTTATATCAGGAAAAAGGGTAGTTGTATAAATTATTGTACCAGTTTTATTGTTGTCTCTCACACTTTTCCATACATCTGCTCTACAAGGAAAATAGATCAACATTCCATGTACATAAGACACTGAATAGGTTTGCACTGAAAGATGTATAGTATTCTATGACTAAAAAAAAAGATACAAAGAGGATTGAATTGAATATTCCCCCTTCCCCTTGTACGCTGGCATAATTCTACTCAACTACTCCTCAAATTAAAATGAAATGAAAGCAACAAAGTTTAGGCCAGATCACACACCCCCACCCATACTTTAAGTCTGAGGTTATGCCAGAGTACCATTAAACCACTAGCACTGAGTAATATTCACATAATGCTTTAACAGGCAAACATCCATGCTCTTGGCACCTGATGAAGTTGAAGAAATCCACATGACCTCTTCAATCAATCAAAACAGTCAGAGTATCAAAGAACACTAAAATTACAAGCTGTAAATATCACATGTGTGATGTCATGGAGCTATCCCTCACATATTCCCTATGTATTAAGCTGTGCCTTGGTACAGAAACTGTTCCAAGCAACATTTCAGTGAGCTAGTCAGTCACAAACCAAGCCACACCTCTGTGGTTGAGCCAATGATAACCTTTCAGTCAGCTGCTTGGAGTTTCTGCCAGTCTGCAGCATCTGTCATTTTCCACTGTCTGAGACACTCTTTGTCTGAGCCAGATTATGATTTTATTTGCAGTCTGTGACATGACTGCAATGGTCAGGAGCTGACTGTCTTAAATATAACACGAGTGAAGAACAATAAGTATCCCACATGATACAGCCATGGTGAGTGGTAGGTAGGACTGATAACTTATTTTGAGTCAGTTACACAAAACAGTGCATGACAAATAAGTGAAGAAAAGAGAGGAGGAATTGTAATTTAAATTCTAGTTGTCTTAACTTACAAATGTTTTCATTCTCATATGGGTCTGTATGACTTGGCTATGTCTTGAGCATAGAACATGTGCGTCTGTAACTGTATTGTGCAACCAAATTATTGAGCATAAACAGAGATAAAGTTGCTGAAGTTTTAAAAGTAATTACCATAGTTAACTTTTCATAACTGTCCTCTATTTAGAGCAAGAGTGCATGGACTTCAGGTTTGATGGATCTACCTTGGGTTTTTTCTTATGAGAACCCTGAGATCAACCAACCTCTAGATTGCGCCCGGTGCAAAAGACCATTCAAGAATTAACTGTCTCAAGTCCCAGTTGGGGAAGAAATGTGGGATATAAAGATAAATCCTTTCAAGTTCAGACTAAAACCCACAATGGATTCACTACTCGACTGACATTCAGGGATCTTTGGGCTAGGGCTAACATGTCATGCCATGCCCCTTACATGCATTACATGTGCAGATATTATGCCTGATTAGGTATCTAGAACCAAAAAATTATGAGCTGAGAATCTGGTTTGAGTACCAGAACTGAATGGAGGTTGCTATCCAACCACAATAAATACATTTTTTTTAAAAAAAAAATCAACACCTGGTTCTCTTTAGTTTCATCGTTTTTCATTTCAACAATATACTTGAGGGCAGTGGGGAGGAAATGATCTATTTTCAAACAACTGGAGTCAGAGGTCCTTGCTGAGGACTTCAGATCACCCAGAAACCTAACAATAGATCCTGGCCTACCTTCTGCCAACCCATGGTTTCTGACTCATAATCTTATTACCTTATATTTACAATATGTGCATATAAAATGTCAAAGCTACAACACAGCTTTGAAGCCTCCCTTTTCCATTTTTGCATGTTTCATGTACTTTCTGTCTTCTGGGTATACATTTATTTCCAATCTGTCATGGATTTATTTTCATTTGTACTTATATTTGCAATATAAATATAAGTGTACTTATATTTGCAATATAAATATAAGTTTATATTTTGCAAGAGAAAAGGAACACAGAACCCAGGTCCATCTCACATATCTAGAATTGAACATAACTAAGGTCAGCAGCTGTAAGTTCAAGGTTGCTGTTAATATATAAAGTGTAGGAAAATTATTGGGGTTCTCAAATCTTCATTTTTGTTGCTTGAATTGATAGACTGCCCCTGACTGGGCAAGTGGTGGCTGATGTCAGATTCAGGTTGGACCACATGAAGAAGGGATTTATTTGGAGCTTCCCAGACATCATCTGAAGCCTCATAATATCTCACCAGGGGTGCATCTACACTGTAGAAATAATGCAGCATGACACCACTTTAACTGCCATGGTTTCACCCTACAGAACTCTAGGATTTGTCATTTTGTGAGGCACCAGGACTCTTTGACAGAGAAGGCTAAAGACCTTGCAAAACTACAAGTCCCAGGATTCCATAGGATGGAGCTACAGCACTTAAAGTGGTGTCAAACTGCATTATTTCTACAGGGTAGAAGCCCCCCCAAGTTTTGCAAAGTTTCACAAAAGTGAACATTCATGGGGATAGGGATTCGCCAGATTCTCATAAAACTTAATCAACTCACACTTAAGATAAGGCTTGGGTGCTTACCTGAAGCCTCTCCCCATGCAGTTTGCCCTCAGTATGTGGGCAGTAACAGCCAGGTTGGGGCTCTTTTTTCTGGCTTGCCTAGCCAGGCAGCAGTCATGAAATACCTGACCAGGTAGTGAGTGTTAATTTGGTGTAGTAGCAGAACTCCATAACTTTTAAGTACCTATAAGTGTTTCTATGAAAGCCATGTGCAAGGAAGATGTGATCTACAGTATAACATTTTAAAAAACCAGTCAACTTAGTTTAGTGTAAGCCTCATATAGAGCCTAGGGACAGAAAAAAGCCTGTGGAAGTGGTGAAGCATGCAGGGGCCCTCAAGCATGAGATTCTGCTGCGCAGGTAGGAAGATGGAGTCAGGTAGAAAAGTCATAGAGTTGGAAGGCACCTCATGGGCCATATACTCCAACCCTCTGCCAGTATAACCACCCACAGTTAAGCATCCTTGAAAAGTGGCCATTTAACCTCTGTTTAAAAACCTCCAATGAAGAAGAGCCCACCACTTTCTAAGATAGTCTATTCCACCCTTGAACAGCTCTTACCATCTGAGAGTTCTGTTTAATGTTCACTCAAGAATCTCCTTTTTTGTAATTTGAAGAAAGCAGCAGGAAAATGAGGGCTTTGCATACTGTTGGTGGCAGCAGAGACTACATTTCATATATTTGTACAAAATATCCAGCCAAATCTTTGGCTTCTGTTTACAAGGTAATGAAAGAGAATATAACTCTAGGCAGGAGCTTTGAGTGGGGAGGGAAGAAAGGATGAAAGTGAAAGGAAAGGGAGAGCAGGGAAAGAGAAGAACTTTAGCTAGGAAATGCAAAGGCAGGAGAAAAGGGATAAGAAAAATAGAAACATGAAATTAAGAAAAGAAATAATCAAGTGCTTAGGCAGAACTGAAACAGACATTTCTATCATGTTTTTTTTTTAACAATGTTACAATCTATGCACCTCAGAACTACGAAAGGAAGTTACATTATGGTTCCACCCAATTAGGGTAATTTGAAGAAGGTCGGAACACAACTTGAAAAGTTAGCAGTAAAATAGGCAAAGGCACAGAGCAGTGATCCTGAAGTATAGATATAGATTCAGTGACCCACTGAATACTGAAGGAGCTCAATATTTCTCCATTCCCCATGGTTTCAGAAATTTTGAATGTGGAGAAAGTAAGGGAAAAGCAAAGCAAGAGAAGGAAATCTACAACAGTTGATCCAAAGTATCTAGAAGCATCCAGTTTTTAAAAAATCCTTTCAAGATGGTGCTTTTGGTCTGAGACTCCTCCATTCACCCTGAGGACTAGGGAATTGGGGTCAGGCCTTGGGACTTAGGGCCTGGTTCTGACATCTGGAAACCCTACACATGAGTCTGTCTGTTTAGATGTGACTACATATACTAGGGTTGTATATGTTTTATGTGTATACATCTGGTAGGACAGAATTCATCGTTATTTGTAGGCACCCTCTTTGTTTTCTTCCTGTCTTTATTATAAATTGCTTTGGGAGTTTTAAAAGTGTTGGAAATAACTTAACAAATAATGGTATAGCTGGATCTGTACAGCTGTTGCTATCTTCATCTGGGTATGGGGAAAATAACAGCACAGAATTCTTCCTGTGGTTCACCGCTTATGTATGTTCTTTCAAGACATGGAGAGGTGTTACTCTAGGCTGAGTGGGTAGCACAATGGGTATGTTTATGCCAGTTTATGATGCGGTGTGAGTTTTGTTTGTGTGATCTGATACATTAAACTCTTACTCAGGGGGTGTAGCTGGGTGGTGGTGGAAATGAAGTCATTGCCCTTCCAAATAATAACTCGGCCATCCATTTATTTATTTTCTTCACTCCCCAAATTTCTAGCATTACAGAACGTGGGTCACTGAACATTGTTCATATCTAGAACTCATATTTGCTATGCTTGCATTACCTAGGTTACTTTGCCTGCCCCTTTCTTTGCAGGCCTAAACTATATTTCTAAACACTCAGCTAAAGATCTGAGTTACTACAATGCTATAAATTTGAGGATGGGGGAGGGGACAGAATTCCTATTGGATGGGAATACCTCAATTTTGCACCTTCTGTAGCTGTACCCCTACACCTCTTTATAAACACTGTTACATTTCTCCTCTGAAAATGTGAAACAATTCTAAAGTGAAATAAACCTTATTCACTGGTATTATTGGTAGATGAGGGGAAATAATGTCCCCAAATAATAATGTAATCTTAGCCACACCCAGTGTATTTTCTATTTCCCAAAAAGGACTGAAAAACACTTTGCCACAAATATGAGATCTACCAGATTTTAATTTGTTGTGTGTGCCACCAGATGTGTCTGTATTTCATGTACCACATGCATATGTATTGAGTGGGATAGAGTTGCATTTATGAGACAGAAAGAAAGCTACAACAGTATTAAAATAAGTAGAAATAAAATAAATAGAAATTAGAATTTCTACTCATTGCCCCCTTCTCTCTTCATTCTTTCCTGCCTTCATGCTGAGAACATCGATGGGGAATCACATTGCATATTTTCCCATTCTCTAGCTGCTCTTCTTGTTGTTGTTGTTAAGGAAAGATTACATAAGGTTACTTAAGGCTTCCCAGTTGAATGGGGGGAGACCTACTATTTATAAAATTATACACTAGGATAGTTGATCCTGTTCCCTCCAGGGCATCTCTATCTAGTCCTATCTGGATAGCTGAAATGTTTTAGCAACATCTCATCTCTAATTAAAATACTTGTTATGAAGAGTTCTTAAGTACAGCTGCTTAATGAACTTAAAAGATGCATTTGGATTCAGACTAGGAGACTTCAATTGCTAGAGTTAATCTCTGGGGAGAACTGAGCAGTCAGAAGGTATTCTGAATAGCTAGCTATATGTCCTATTTTGTTCCTATTTATGTCTTTAATTTCATGCACTAAAAATGCTGGTCAGCTGAAATAAATGCCTTTTCACTGTCCCTCATCTTTTGCCTCCCCTCTACCTTCTTGCATGGATCAGACCGCCACATGTGCCTGCAAAGTGGCTTCTTGGAAATTTGAACGTCTTTGAATATGTTATCTGATTAAAGGGATGTATGTGTCTAATTCTCATCTGCAGTTCCACCTTTGACCTTATCAGTTAAAGTAGAGAGGAACTGAGAGTCAGCAAAGTCCCAGATTCAACCTAGATAACATGAAATACTTAACCCTACATAGGAAGCAAGAGAATGATTCAAGCAAGCATTGTTTCTTTTATTATTCAGAAAATGCATTTAGTCCAGTTTGGTAACTAAACTGGATAGTACAGTTGTCCCTCCGTATCCACGGATTTGGTATACACAGATTTAAATATTCACAGCTTGAAAATATTCTTCAAAAAATAATAATCCAAAAAGCAAACCTTGATTTTGCCATCTTATATAAGGGACACCATTTTGCTATGACATTTCATATAATGGGACTTGAGTATTCATGGATTTTGGTATTCATGGGGGGGGGGCGCTGGAACCAAACCCTGGTGAATATGAAGGGACAACTGTACTCTGAGGCTGGTTAGCTATATGCTTATAGCTCTCAATCAGATATCAGTGCTAAAAACAGCAATGGGACTAAGAATGATAGCTGTGGCAGCATAGTTAAAACAAACAAGTAAAAATAGGAGAAAAAGCTAATAAGCACCATTGCTTTTAGTAGAATCTACTCAGCCCATGTTTAGAAAAGGCCTGGAATTTTTAAAAACCTTTTTTCCCTGGTGCTGAAAGGACAGAGGACTTTGTGCCAGGCATGAATGGTGAAAGCATTCATTCACTAGATGGGGTACCGCAACTAAAAAGGCCCTTAGCTTGAGCATCACCTATCTATCTTACTTTAGAAAATGGGGGGCAGTGTGATATATGATATGATATAACCTACCCATGTTAAAATTTAATTGTTTTTGTTTTATTTTTTAAAAATAAATAAATAAATAGTAAATAAATAAATAAATAAAAAGAAAATTGGGGGGGCAGTCTAGTGTGTTTTAGCTGAACTGGATGTGCAGCAGATATGTTTAATATCTTTTTAGTTTATTTAATTATTCCATCGTTTTAAAAGGCATTGCTTGTTTTAATGCTTTTTGTAAGCCTCCCTGAGATCTTTGATATAGGCTGGGGTGTAAATATTTTAATAAAACTAAAAACAGTAATAAATAAAAAAGATAAGACATATAGGGATTTGAGAAGCAATAAAACACTCTCCCTTGCTGCCACACAAACATGATGAGGGAGGAAAGGAGATTATACCCACCAATTTGGAATATTATTCTGTTCTTTCCTGTGCCCCATTAATAATAAACCCAAGAACAATTTGATGCACTATAACAGGGTAGACCACAAGTGAATGTGAGCCCTCCCACCACAACTACCACCACAAAATTTGTTCCCTCACTACCAAATTTCAGCAGTATGAAAGTAAAACAAAACACAGTTTTCCTTTAATATAAAGCATATTGACTTTACCATTTCTTTTCAAGCCCAATCAGTCTCCAGAAAGCCTCCCAGAAATGTAATTCTGCTTTAAAACCAGTTGTGTGCTCTCCATGTGTATTTGCTCTGTTAGAAAGTTATAGTTTGTTTGGGTGTTGGACTGCTGCAGCTGAAAAATAATGATAAGGTATCAACGTTCAGAGTGCTGGAGTCAGTTCCAGCACCACCAGAACATGTCCATCCTTGCAGTCACCAACACAGGGATTAGTGTATCTTCCTGAGTAAAGCTGCCTCACTTCTTAACACAACCACCTAGGCATGAAGCAATATTCTTTAAACCTGACAAGTCAGAGAGAGGCAATCATCTCACGTGACAGTTGCTTGTGGGAGGGCAGTCAGGGCAACCCACATGGCCATTCCTCCAGAACCCCACCACTACCTCTAACTGTGTCCCTTTTTCGACCAGTGTTGACCTCTTTTGAGCAGAGCCTGCTGGCCTTAAATAAAGTGGAAGATACTATCTGTTCAGTCCTATATGTACTGTTTAGTGCTTGTACATGGAATTTAGGGGAGTGGGGGACAACATCTTATCCTTTGCAGCAGGGAGCAAAATACCTTAAATCAGACCTGCTTACCACTACCCCTACCAAAATTGGTAGGGGTTATTCAAAGATAACCCCTACCAAAATCTACCATTCTAAATACCCCTACCAAATACCATTGTTTGTACTTTCCAAGACTTAAAAAAATGAAAAAACACAAGTGAGTCCTGTGGTTTTTTTTCTTGCTGAGTCATCCAAACCATGGAACTGGGAAGATGGGGAGAGAAACACAGCAAGGAAGAAAGGCTAGGTCATTGAAGTCAGGGAAAACAAGCAAAATGGGTACTTGTCAATGATAATAAGCCATGAAACTTCTGTTGCAACAGTTCCAGGTGGGTGGAGACTTAGGATGATTAATCAAGCCAAAATTTTAATTGAGTTGTAACATTTTAATCAATTAGTTGAGCGGTTTATGCAGGTAATGTTGCCCTGAAAAATAAGCACTTAAGTCAGAGAAAATAAGGACAGTTTGGAAAATATATCTATATATCTATTTATTATTTATTTGTCAGTACATTTATATCCCACCTTTCCAACAGTGAGTGTAGGGTGGTGTATATGGCTCTCTCCTTTCCTACTTTATCCTCACAACAATCCTGCAAGGGAAGTCAGCCTGAGAGAATGACTGGCCCAAGGACATCCAATGTGTTTCATGGGTCAATAAGGATTTTCCCAGTCCTGGGGAGGCTCCCTAATACTTTAACCACTATGCCTCACTGATTCTCTCCCAGATTTAACAAAAGCATCACTGTACATGCAAAATATTATTTTAAAACTGCTGGTATACTAATATGGCTTGGAGAAAATAATCAGTTAAATGGAAACCGATAACAGTCCTTCATCATTACATGCTGCTCCATCATTTATTAGTCCAGCCAGTCTAAATGGGGTACTTTTGCATGTGAAAGGTGTTTAAATATACATATTGTCTTTTCTCCAAGCTATCTCCAAGCTATATAGGTTTTTGGGACCAGGTTTCCATACATACCTGGGACACCATCTTTCTCCTTTATTCCCCTACATTGTCTAGCTCTGGACCTGTGCTCACAGAGCCCTATCGAGGTTGGATCCTTTGAATTAGCTTTACAGGAGGAGCGAAAGGAGCTGAATTTGGTTCTTCACTGAGTTTTCATCCTGACACAATAGCATTATGTTTCCAGGTGTTTTAAGAGGGTGCTGTGCATGGAGTCCTAGCTGTCCTATGCAAACGCTCTCTGTAGGATTAGAACCATCATGCTGCAGCACAGTCTTTAATATTTCCCAAACATTAGAAAATCAACATATTTTGCAGACATACCTAGAGAGCAACTGGTCACATATTAAAATAACCACAAACATGAACAAGAAAATGGAGTATCAAACAGCTTTCAGTGAAAGGTAGGAATTTGTTGTTTTGCTTCTAGGCTTTAAAAATCACACAAGCCATCACTTATCCAAATACACAATATCCAAATATTGTCATAATTTTTTACAAATGCGATTTGATTTAATGCTATTTTATAAAGGTTATTTTCTTATGGAGGTAATACTCCCATTTCAATGTTATATGTAATAGTTACAGAAGTGTCATTTAGCTACAGCTCTGTGTGGTTGGCCAGCTTCAAAAGACACCTTTTATACACACATCCTCCTCTCTCTCTCTCTCTCTCTCTCTCTCTCTCTCTCTCTCTCTCTTAATGTGTATTGTGAGACACAGCTCTTGGTAGATATAAATAACATTCTCTCTTTCCCAAAATTGTATCTTATTTTTCCCCAAATAAGTTGGGTGTATACCTCAAATCAGCTGAATTGCTAAGGGACAAAAGAAAAACTTCAGCAGTAACATATGGATAACCCTGAAAGTATAGCTAATGTATGTAATAATGCAAATGGACTCTTGCTGTGATGGAATCATAGCAATAAGAGTTCAGTACTAAAGTGCTCAGGTTGCACCTGAGCTGGCTGGAGCCTGCCAGCCTCTGCAAGCCCACTGAGAGCATCTGTCTTGCCACCACCTTGCTCATGCTGTGTCCTCCACAGGCTCTCAGATTCTTCCGACTATGAGCATAAATCATACACCTGTCAAGAGATCTTGCTGCTTGGATTATGCAATGCCTTCATTTGGAGATGGTGTGAGCGCAAGATTGCTGCAAGTGGTTTGCCTTCATTGTAATGCCATTCCAGCATTTCCCTAGCCTTAATGAGGGATCAGGATGCTGATGACTTTCTGAGACAATAGAAGGCTCAGCCAGGCTTGCTTTGTATATTTGTATAGCCTACTTTAGAAGTCTTTCTTTTCCATTTTTGTTCTCCTTTCTTTTATACAAAGAAATGAATGGGTTGAAAATTCAGGCAGAGAAGAATAAATGCTGCACAAAGCCAGCTGTCCACAGTGCTGTACATTGGCTGGTTATGTTGCTTCCCTCTAGATAATCAATGATATTTTTTTTCCTTAAATGTTGATTATCTATTCACTCTGCTTCTGGAGCTGTGTAATAGCAAGCTTCTTGCTTTCAGTTATGCTTTGTTTAAAATACCAAATTTGCAATTCCCTTTGAGATGGACACTGTGCCAGCAAATATAGAGTATGACCCTTGTCTAAACCTTTGCAGGTGTTCTTCTAGCCATGCAAGGCTTCCAAGTTGCAGGCAGGTCTCTTCCTGTTTTCTACAACATTTAGATAGATAGGTGTATAGATAGGTGTCTGCAGCTCTGTTTCCAGCATTGCAGTAAAGGGGGAAGTTCTTTTGTGTGGGGGTGCCCAGTAGTACTCTGCCACGTGCCAGAGGACTCTGCTTCCTAAATTATTTTTTTAAACAATATATTACTTAGTTTCCATGAATGTACCTCCGTGTTCTGAAGACCACTTTAAATTAATCTTTTTAATGAGCCACAGATACAGGACGGGTGACACCTGGCTTGATGGCAGTACATGTGAAAGGGATCTAGGAGTCTTAGTGGACCACAAGCTGAACATGAGTCAGCAGTGTGATGCAGCAGCTAAAAAAGCCAATGTGATTTCAGGCTGCATTAATAGGAGTATAGTGTCTAGATCAAGGGAAGTAATAGTACCACTCTATTCTGCTTTGGTCAGACCTCACCTGCAATACTGTGTCCAGTTCTGGGCACCACAATTCAAGAAGGATTTTGGGAAGCTTGAGCATGTCCAGAGGAGGGCATCCAAAATGGAGGGAGGTCTGCAGGTCATGCCCTATGAGGAGCTGCTTAGGAAACTGAGCATGTTTAGTCTGGAGAAGAGAAGGTTGAGTGGGGACACGATAGCTATGTTTAAATATTTGAAGGGATGTCATACTGAGGATGGGGCAAGCTTGTTTTCTGCTGCTCCAGAGACTAGGACACAGAGGAATGGGTTCAAACTACAGGAAAAGAGAATCCATCTAAACATTAGGACAAACTTCCTGACAGTAAGAGCTGTTCAGAAGTGGAATACACTGCCTAGTAGTGTGGTGGAGCCTTTTGGAGGTTAAAAACCTTTTGGAGGTTTTAAAACAGAGGCTGGATGGCCATCTGTCAGGGGTGATTTGATTGTGTCTTCCTGCATAGCAGGGGGTGGACTGGATGGCCCTTGAGGTCTCTTCCAACTCTATGATTCCATGAGTCTAATTTTTAAAGGTAAGCTGGAACCGTCTATTTGTAAAAAAAACCTCTTGGGTTTGTTGCCTTTCCCAGTGTGCTGATTGGCTGCTCAGGAAACACACCCAACCAATCACCACCCACATGCAAATTCCCTATCCACCTATCCTGCCGTCTACACCCCCAGCCTCACAAGGGCCCCCCTCCTCTCACTCTCTCAGCCACTCACCAGTCACAGGCTGCGATGGGACCCAGATAGTCAACTGGTGGTGGTGGCAGTGACGGGACATCTGTGACAGGACCCAGGCAGTCAACTGGTGATGGCTGCAGCCACGGCAGCAGCAGGTGAGGAGAGTGAGTCACCCTCAGCAATTCCAAGAAAAGTGTGGAATGCTGAGAAGAAGGAGAAGGAATTTTAAAATCCACTGGCCTACCTTACAGGGTTGTCAAGAAGTCTACTGGGCATTTTGGGGGGAGTTTTTTTTTAATGGTGTATGTTATGCTGTGTACAACTAGTTTAAATAGAAAACATCTCCAGTTAAATCCCTGGTATCTTCAGTTAAAAGCATGAAAAGGACCTGCCTAAAACTATGTAGATCTGCTGCCAGTTATAGTAGGCAGCACTATAGTCAATAGACTAGTGGTCTGACTAATAAGGCAACTTCCTAGGAAGTATGTTGGGCAGAAAAAAGAAAGATTAGCCATTTTCTGAAGTCACATGTAAGAAGATTTCTAAGATCATTCAAGCAGTCAGTATAGCTTCAGGTGAATAGAAAAACACTGACAGTCGGGTCTCTGGACCACAGTAGACTTTAAAATATAACAGCTAGATGTTTCTTTAGAGTAATTTCTACTTTGGTCCTGTGTGACATGTTTTAAGTGAACTGAGAATAGGGTTATGACTCTTAGCCATATATAGATTTTTGCATGGAGGCCACACCTTTGGACAGTAAACTGCATAGCTTCAGATAACTAAAAATTAAATTGTATATGCATCTTTCTCTCCCCTCATGATAGCCAGTGATTATACTTGATTAATATTGACACTTCCTGGTCAAAAATTAATGTGAGTCAATTGAAGATTGCATGTGTTGCCTCACTGTTATAATCAGTTGATTCTCCGGGGGAAAAAAATGTTTCTTAATATTTTCCTTTTTATCACATGCCAAGGTGGGCACTTAGGTGTCTACAATTATAATTAAAAAAATGTTACTCTTATAAAGAGAGGGGGGGGAATCAAATTATTGTCCCAGGAAAGACAAAGTTGATGATATTTGTGCCCATACACATATACTGCTATTAATAAAAGTTACAGTGAGGTGTGAAAAGAATCATCTAAATTGCCACCACCCTTGATTTATTTCTCTTAGTCCTGCTAATCCTGATCATTCCACCACTGCATTGAGGGTCTCAGAACAACTGAAACACCTTTCTACAAATGGTTAGTGATACTGGTGGCAGCTACACCATGAACTGTATTGTACAGTACTATGGTCTGTATGCCAGACATGAATCTTAACTGTATAGAGAAAACCGCCTGCATATCTATAATTTCTCTTTTTCTTGAGGGGATAAAATCAGTATAGCATCCCAGTACTTAAAGGATTACACAGGAAAAGGATAGGAAAACAATGAATATCTTAACAAATGAACTGTTTAGAGAAAGCTCATTTTTCTTTGAGTTTTAGTTGCTTTTCATAACAAGCCATAATGGCATGCATGACATGCTTCTTCCTGATGACTACACTGTATTAATTGTAGACGGAGCTTTGGCTTGCCTGTGAGAATTGTTGTTGTTTTTCTCCTTGGGAGATTTTAGTGGTTGATTTTATAAGTACATTTAAAAACATTACTATATATTTTTTAAAAAAGCAGAGGTATTTGACAATGTACAAGCCCAACACAACTCTGACATAATCAGATGGAGGTGGTTGGGATGAAGAGGGGGAGGGATTGAAATCTCAGTCTTCTATCTATGAAGAAATTAGATTTATCATCAGGGAAAAAAAGCATTCTCTTTTCATTTTCTGAAACGTGCTTTTTGACAGACCCTTTGCAGTGGACGTCATGCTCACAAAACATGCTGTCACAGGGCTATTTGAATATAGTGACAGGCTCATTATCATGTTGGAGACAAGTGACAACACCACAGACTAGAAACGGACAGGCTTGCCAATCAGCTGTTGAAAGGACTGCTGTTGAAATAGGGCCTTTTTGTTACAAGAACAGTTGTACAAATTGACTACATTAATTCTTTTTTATTATACATGCATAAACTGTAGTTAGAGGTCTGTCACTTTTTTGCTTTATAGAAGGTTTCTTAGCCAAACCAAAAAGAAAAAAAAAATGGTCCCATGATTTTGAGAGTGGAGGAAGAGTATGCATTCTATGCAGGAAATATACTGTGAGACTAATCTTTATATTATATAAAAATAAAATAACAGTAGAGGATATATGACTAGTATTTGTAACACTCGTGCATGCGCGCGCACACACACACACACACACACATAACCTCCTCTCTCTCCCTCCACCCCCCCTCTATAAATATACTGTATTCCATTTTTCATCACAGTTTTTAAAAGATTACTTATGGTATTGTGAATTTAGTCAAGACTTAAGGGTGAAATAGTATACACACTTTCTATGTGCAGTAAGCAGTCTTGGATAACATTCTGGGAGAATGGTAGAGTATAAATCTAATAAATACATAAAATAACATTCCCATTGAATCATATTTTTTCTAACAACCATACATAGAATTGGGCTGTTTATATTGCAAGATATAGTCACTCCTAATTTTTGGGGGGTGAGGGGGGTTATGTCCTACTGTTAGTTCAAGGAGTGTCTCCTAAAGCCCTATGCCACCAAGTTCTTAATTCTTCTGCATGTCTGCCAATAGCCTTTTATTCAAGGATAACAATAGATAGATCTGGGTGGGTTGTTCAATTAGGGCTGGAAAGAATATTGACCATAATTCATATCCTGTCTGAGAAATGGTTTTCCTAACATTCGGAAACCCTGCTGGGGAAATAACACAGTGGCAAGAATTTGCACAGTAGCGGCCTAGTATTTGCAACATCCTGAAGTGTTTTCAGAAATTGTTCTGCACAAAAGTACACAAGGGTTCTTTGTTTGAAAACTGTGTGTCTTTTTGTGCAAAGAACCATTTTTTTGCACCAAAGCCACTATTTCTAGTGATGTGTGTGCATGTGAGCTCGCATATGTGTGTACACACACACTTATGTACATATGTGCAAGATTGCTGGTTTTTTTAGCAAAACCCAGCAATCTTGCACCAAAACCCCACATATGGCTATTTTCTTAGCAATGGGGAGAAAAGTGGAGAAAATGTTTGTCCTCACTTGATAGGATGAAATAGTCAAATATTTACATCTCTGGTGAGCATACTATTTTCCATAATATTTACATGAGAAAGTAAAAATGTTTAGTGAGGCAACATTCTCATATTTTTTTCTTGCCGTATGTGACTCATTTTTTTTTGTCCTCTAAATTAACAGAGAAATAGGTAAGATATCAAGCAGCCACCATTCATAAGATGCTATCCAGATGTTTTTACCTGCAGCTCCCATCATCTCTGGCCATTGGCAATGCTGGCCATAGCTAATGGCAGTTGTTGCATAAAACATCAAGTGGGCACTATGTTCAGAAAGCTTTACTATAAAATGTGGTGCCAATGGAGGCTAGTGGTGTGGCTAGGTTTGGGGAACTTACTGCATATTACTATAAATTCTAGACTTTATACTCTACCCTTTCCTATCAACATATACCTAAAGTGGCTCTCCACGGTTTAAAACAAAATGTAGTAAAATAGTACAAGAAATAGCAATGGCAAAACTAAGACTTGGGGCAAATGCACCTGATTTTAAAAAGCACTAAGAACAGAATAGAACAGGGTGAAAGTGCCCTGAAAGGGAAGAACATTTTCAAAATCTGTCTGGAAGCTCACCAGTTTTGGGAGTCTGTTCCAAAATCTGGCAACCACCAGATGATGCCCTTTAAGGGACCTGTGCTTCCTCCCACATCAATTGCTTCTCTGACACTGAGAGATGGGCAGAAAGAAGGACTATATATGAGATACAGGGCAGGTTTATACAGGGATAGGTGGCTTCTAAAATTTACCTTCTAGTATTGTCAATAAGGAGAGGGTCAAAGGAGAGCTCCATTTTAAAACTCTTTTCAAAACATCAACAGCATTCAATTTTCCTTTTTTTTTTCCACCAATGGGGAAAAAGCTCCCCATCCCCCAAGGGAGAGATAGCCAAGATCCCATAAATATACATATGAAGTCAGGGTTGCTTGCTGCTATGTATATCATTTTTCACTTATTTGTATCTCCATCCCCTGGTTCAAAGAATTTTTGCTACCTTTTTTCTTTTTGTGAAATAGTGATATTCTTTAAAAACACACACAACTCAGCTAAGTATCAAGGCACTTGTTTCAGTGAAGACTGAGTATTATGCATAGAATAAATGACTACCCTATTTCTCAGAGATATCAGTCAGAATGATTGATATAGAGCAGTGTTTTCTATCTTTGGAACTTTCTCTTCGTTCATCTACTGAGAACAAATCCATGATCAAGAAGCTGAACGTGCTAACATCCAATAGAGAAGGAGAAGACTTGCTTTGTGTTTAGCATGATCTATTTCTTCTCTTTCCTTAATGTTATGTAGAGGGGGAAATCCCACTTGAAAATGGGCTACTGAAAGTTTACATCCTGTAAACTTTTAGTGCAGTATAAATATATATCAGCAACAGTTACACTGAATCTCACAGTTGTAGAGCCAATTGTGCAATTGACTTCATGGTCCTGAGCTCACCTGTTGCACATCAGTTGATTAGGTTACCATCCACCAAGCCAAAAATATGAGAGGAGCATCTGTGTTCTTAGAAAATGGTTGACTACACAAGGGGTCACATTAATGTGGCCTTTAAGAAAGGTCAACCACTTGTGCACTGGTTTTTAATATTAGGTTCTTCCATAATAAATCAGTTAGTCTTTAAGATATCTGCGGTTTCAGTTATCTGTGGGACACAAAATGGGAAAACATAACATAGAGTTGTACCAGAAAGTACCTAGAGAGGCATCCTCTCTAGGCATCTTTTAGGTACTCCAGCTCTATTATATATTTTCCTTTATTTTAATAGGGTTTGCTATTTTAGTACAGCTTCTGGTATCCACAGTAAGTCTGGGAACCAAACCTCCACAGATATGGGAGTCTGATTGTACTGCTGTTTGGGTTTTTGGATGTAACAAATGAAAATGGGCTACCCATTTGGAAACTGTGAGAAAAGGTGCCCACTTTCACTGATATTTCAAACATTTTTACTTTATAGTTCTGGAGATCCCAGTGATGATGGTGGTCATTACAATCATCATCATGAACAGTGATGACCATATTTTATTTCAATTCAGACTAGATTCACATTAAATGCAAGCTCAGTTTTATAATATAGCCCTTATTACAGTTTGGCTTAATAGCAAGAGCCTCTAATGCTACAGTATGTCATAATTTTAAAAAATTACTGTCCCTTGACTTGCTGTCAAACTTTAATAGCTGTTGTATCTTGTACAAAATGTATGCATGAATTATTTTGTAGCACAGTATAAGCTGTACATTAATTTTCACATAAAGTTTCTAACAATGTTGATTTCAGTATAAAAAAATCTTTCTGGTAAAATATTCATGCTATTAATAATCAGTACTGGAAGTCCTGTACATATTTAGACACTTGTTTAAGAGCTGAGACATGTAAAACTTGAGGACACATCCACTAGTAAGAACTCTTGCAAAACACCATAGAAATTCATAGGAGAATTGCAAGAGTACCTATTAATTTAGAATATACATTAGTGAGGGGCACCTTCAACATGATATTTCTGTCTGGAAATTTCCTGTTCTGCCAGCTATTTGTAACTCTTTTTCCCCCCATGTCATCCTTCATCCTACTGTGACTGCTAGCCATGCTCTGTCCTCAATGGGCTACAAAGTTTTGGGCAACCCAGAACATGGCAGTACTTCTGACTGGTTTATCTGTAGCATCATTTTGATTACATAGAATCATAGAGTTGGAAGGGACCATGAGGGTCATCAGTCCAATCCTCTGTCATGCAGGAATATACAATCAAAACACTTCCAGCATATGGCCACCCAGTTTCTGGGTTACAATCCTGTTGGCACTCACAAACTGAGATTGCTGTTAGATTCAGTAATGTCCATAGGCCATAACAGTTGCCCCCCCCTCCAAAAAAACAGAGCTACATAACTGAACCCAGTTTGGCAAGTGAGTGGCAGGGGATCCAATTTCAAACAATCTTTTAGCCAGAAAGAGTCGCCATATGTCCTGTCTGTGATGTACCAAGCACACATGCTCACATTCAATCAATAAATTTCTTTATTGGCAAGGATTCGTGTGTCAGGAACATAGAACAAAGCTGAAACTGAATAAAGCTAGAGCAAACCCCCCAGATAAACCCCACAGCATGAGAAAGGCCTTTATTTTTTTTTTAATTATTTTATTTTCGGAAATTTCACAATCATACATTAAATCATTAAATCATACTTTTTCCATTTCATTCAATTCAATGAAATGGGGAGAAAGGCCTTTAGAGAGGATAGATGCCTCCCTCTTAGGGCGGTTTGCACCTGGAAGCTATGACCTTGAGCCGCTGTGGAGAGAAGCATTCCCAGGCCAACAAGGCAGGCTGGCCTGTCTCCAAAACTCCAGAGGCCTAGGCAAGGAAAGCAGCCTCATGTCAGGGTCCTCCCTGAATTCCACTCCAAAACCCAGAATTCAGGGATGAGCCTGACATACTGCCCACCTGAAGAAAAATCCCCCCTTTTCAGCCCGGCTTATCAGGAAAGCGGGCAGGGAACTTTCACAAGAAGCGCGGAGCATTCACATGTTCACAACTAACCCACTCGGCATGCCCTAACGGCAAATGTTTACATTTTACCAAGTATTGCAAAGTCCCCTTGTGAACCCGAGAGTCCAACACTTCAGAAATTTCAAAATGCTGGTGGTTGTCGACCAGGATAGGATGGAGTGCAGGTCACGGGTCTGGATGATGACGGTCTGGAGGACACGCCGGCTTGAGCAAGCTAGAATGAAACACAGGGTGAACATTACGGTACAGTTTGGGTAGCGTCAGTTCAAAAGCCACCTGGTTTATCACTCGAGCAATAGGAAAAGGACTCATGTACTTGGGCCCCAACTTCTTTGAAGGTTGGGGACTTTTAAGAAACTTGGTGGACAAAAAGACTAAGTCCTCTACGGCGTACTCTGGGGTGGGGTCCCGTTTTTGGTCAGCATGATGTTTGTATTGTGCTTTTGTGAAGTCTAAAGCCGAAACAACTTTTGGCCAGGCATCTTTAATTTTTTGACTCCATTGGGTCACTGAAACCGGATCCTTGGAGGTCCCCTCCCCTAGTGGTAGAGGATTAAAGTCTTGCCCTGAAACAATCTTAAAAGGGGAGAAGCCGGTGCTCTGGTGAGTGGTCTTGTTATAGGCGACCTCCGCAAAAGGCAAGAGGTCCACCCAGTCAGATTGTTGGAAGTTCACATAATACCTCAAATTTTGTTCAAGAACCTGATAATTACGTTCACACTGCCCATAAATCTGGGGATGATGGGAACTGCTGAGCCCCAATTCGACTCCCAGAAGGTTTGTGAACACCTTCCAGAACTGGGAAGTGAACTGAGCCCCCCGGTCAGACACTATCTTAGCAGGAATCCCATGTAGTCTGTAAATGTGTTGAATAAACAGCCTGGCTAACTGGGAGGCTGAAGGGAGTTTCTTGCAGGCCACAAAATACGCTTGTTTCGAAAACATGTCAGTCACCACCCAAATAACAGTCTTTTTCCTACTTTTTGGCAATTCCACTATAAAATCCATACTGATGACTTCCCAAGACTTGGACGGGGTAGGTAAGGGCGACGGCAGGCCTTTTGGCTTTCCTGTCCCCCTTTTTGCCATTGCACACATGGAGCACCCTTTAACATACTCCTCCACCTCCTTTCTCATCTTTGGCCACCAAAACTGTCTCCGGGCCAAATGCAAGGTTTTTACATACCCAAAATGTCCAGCACTTTTAACATCATGGCATTGCTTGAGAATGGACGACTTCATGGCCTCTGGGACATATAGGTGTTCCCCCTTCCAAGCCAGGCCCTCCCGAAGGGTCACCTCCCCTGGGTGAGCCAAAAACCATGGGTCCTTGGGAAGGACCAACACCATTTGGGATTGCTATCCACCCCTATCACCCCGGGAGGTTTGGAAGAGTTTGGAAGATCCCTCCAATAGGTGGCACCAAGTTTCTAAGGCCAGTTTGATTGCACCCGCCTCCTTTTCCCAGACAGGCCAATTTCGCTCAGTCTCATTGAATTTCTTGGACAGGTATGCACATGGCCTGAGCTCTTCCTCCTCCCTCCGTTGCAACAGCACCCCTCCCATCGCTACATCTGAAGCGTCAACTTGGACTACAAAAGGTTGGGAGGGGTCGGGGTGTTTGAGAATTGGTTCAGATGTGAAGAGTTTCTTCAACTTATCAAAAGCCTGTTGGCATTGGTCAGACCGCACTATCTTTTGGGGAGGTTTCTCTGCCTTCCCTGTTCCCTTTCGGGTTTTCTTCCTCACCTCTTTGGTTTTTAATAGATCAGTCAGAGGGAGGGCTACCATCACAAAGTCAGGGATCAAGGACCAGTAAAAGTTAGCAAATCCAAGGAAGCTGTGCAGCTGCTTCCTGGTTCTAGGGGCCTCCCATGCCAACACCTCTTTGACTTTTTCTGGGTTCATTTCTATCCCCTTATTTGAGATGTGGTACCCCAAGTAGTCCAAGCGGCTTTGGTGGAATTCACACTTTGACATCTTAGCATACAGATGGTTCTCCCCCAGTCTAGCAAGCACTTTTTTCACCAGTTTCACATGGGACGTATATTCCTCAGAGTAAATCAATACATCGTCCAAATACACCAAGACCCCCTTGTACAGAAATTCTCTCAATACATCATTGATCAAGTTCTGGAAAATGCCTGGAGCTCCATTTAACCCGAAAGGCATTACTAGGAATTTGAAAGGCCCCAGGGGCCAATTGAAAGCAGTTTTCCATTCGTCCCCCTCCTTGATTCGTACCCTGTAATAAGCCTCCCTCAGGTCCAGTTTGGTAAATATCTTCCCCTTGGACAAATGGGCTAGTATGTCCTTCATCAAGGGCAGGCTGGCCCAATTTGAAGACCCCCTGAGAGTGAGAAGGGCCCAGGCGGACCTCAGGCAACTGAAGCAAGGTTCGAAGACCGTGGGGGAGTATGCCAGTGAATTCCACCGCCTGGCCAGTCAGGTGCCTGACTGGATGGAGGCCATAAAGGTGCAGTTTTTCCAAAAGACTGTCCTCTATT
Source organism: Gambelia wislizenii (assembly GCA_030847615.1). Taxonomy (NCBI): domain Eukaryota; kingdom Metazoa; phylum Chordata; class Lepidosauria; order Squamata; family Crotaphytidae; genus Gambelia; species Gambelia wislizenii. The sequence goes on along the minus strand of JAUMIR010000001.1, from coordinate 47,356,653 downwards.
GCAAGGCATTCTCTGTTTCATTGGTAAGCAAAGTTCAGTTCATGAGCTACATGAAGCTCCCAAGGCCGTTTTTGTCTTCCCTGTCCATCAAAAGTGTAATTTCCCATTCTTAGAACCTCCTCATAGCTGCAGTTTGACAAGAAAGCAAGGCATAGAGCCCAACAAAGCCCTACCCCCCAACCTTCCCCCCAAACTGGAATAAGACCTCTTGCCATCTCCATTTTTTTTTATTTCCCCCCACTCACACATTTTCAGAGTTTGTGAGGTCTGTGGTGAGTGGTGAAAATTGATCCCTGGATGCTCTTACATTGACTTCTCTGCTGTATGAATGGTTGTCCAATCTAAATTTTGTTAAATGCTTTAAAACACACACACACACACACACACACTAGAAAAATGGAGAGTAGGTACCATTCAGCAGAAGTTAGCACCTATATAGCAGACTGTGCCAGCACACAGTTTATGTGGTCAGTCTCCCCCACTATGTGAATTAGGAGTGGAAATAATATTTGAAGAAGGGTTTAAAAAAAACATTTAAAAACTTGTTTCTTAACTTGGACAGATGAGAATCTTCACAATTCAGGACTTATTTGCACAAACTTTGCATATGGTTTCTGTGCCAGAAACAGCATTTTCTGCACAGGATTATTATTTTTTGTGAAGAAAATGCTATTTCCTGCACAGAAAGTACTGCTTTCTACCCAAGAAACCCATGCACAAATTTGGAGCAGAATGAGTCCCCAACGCTAGTACGTTTTGTCCAGGAAACAGCATTCTCTGCAGAGACAATAATATTTGTGCAGAGAAATATTGTTTTCTTTGCAGAAAATGCTGTTTCCTACTCACAAAATGTTTTCTGTGCAAAAACACCATGTGCAAATTTTGCACAAGATAAGACCTTAAGTATGAATAGTTTTGAAAAGTGCAGTTTTTGAGACTTTCTTGCAGTGGGAAGAAAATTGCTAAAATTATACACTGGTTCATTCTAGAATGAAATTAGTGAAGAAGTATTCTCTAATGTGAGTTTATATTACATTTCTCTTTATAGTAATTATTTTGAAATTTGCATCTATCTAGATAATTTCTTACTGAAAATGATGCCCTGTAAGCAAAGGTAGGAGGTGCTAAGCTTGACATGAATCAAGCACAAGCTTTTCAAGCAGGAGGAGTTTGTATGTCAAGCTTTTCCCATTCATTCATTCATCATTATTACTTTTAAAACATTCTCTTCATTGCTTAATTTCAACCCATTCCTCTGAAAATGCACTTGGGGGAAAAAAATCTGGGTGGCTTCTGATTCAGAGAAGCTGATGTAGGCAGGTGGGGAAAGAGGGGAAACCCAAACTTTCACATCAGTGCACTTTGGGTATCCTAGGCATACCTTTTAAACTTACATCCTTTCATTTTATACTGCTGCTTGTTTTTTCATCAGCCTGCCTTGCAATGGTTCAAATTCTCCTTTCCAAGAAGAAGCTATGATACTGATATTCTGTCCTCTTCTTGAAACATCCCTGCTATGGCATGAGAGTCAGTGGGTAAGGCTGCTGTCCATCTGACAGGATTTCTTCCACAGTCTTCTTGAGGCATTTTTTTCCTAGCACCACCCCTTTGCTGTGTATTAACCATTCATTTAAGCAGCATGACTCACAGAAATCAAGAACTCTTAAACCCACTGCTTAAAAAAAGTTATCTCTGCCCCATGATCACCAAACACATTACATTTTAATTTTGTCCATATAGGAAGACTGTTGAATCCAGCAAAAACATTAATAATCTTTCTGTAACAAGTGTTGACTGTGGCACAGTCCAGGAGCTTAAGATTCTTGTGATGAAAATGTTTTGCAGCTGAACATTAGTAATACAGTATGTATTCACCTCTGAACATTCAGTCTAACCACAGCTCTGCTATGTGATACTATGTTACTTCATACCTTTCCCCCTACCACCACCTCAGCCACTTTCCTTCTTAAATATTGGCAAGCGTAAATTAGTTGGCACTTGATGGGAACTGGCTTGAGCCTGTAAGATAACAGCCAACTTGCCCATGATGTGAGTGTTGTTACTATTTCTGTAGACATCAGGCATTACTTACATATACGTGCATATGCACGCACGTGCGCGCGCGCGCACACACACACACACACACTGACTGCATAGGCTTAGTGTGACAAATCATGAGGCATTTTGTCTATGTATTATAAATGGTGATACCTATTTATAAATGAGGCCCACTATGTTCTCACTGTATTGTTTGTTCTATTAACATCTTTACACATGACTTTCTGTAGCTGTTGCCTGGGAGAAAGAAATAGAAAGCACAGATTGGAAGCGTACTTGCAGATAAATAGATCTATCCTTCTATCTGTCTATCTGAAAGATAGATAGAGTGTAGTTATAGATACATACAGATGACATATTTATAATTTGTAATCACTTTCTAACAGTGATTACAAAAATGTCTCCCTAAACCTCAATTTAAATCTCAGTTTAAAACTCTAAAATATACAACATTGATCCCATGAAATTAATGCAAATATCATATATAAAGTGCAATAGGCAAGTATAATTAAAAGATCTTTTATTGTCCTAATGAAAAGAGAAGAAATAATCAGGAGTATTTGTTTGGGAAGAAAAAACCCTTTAAGTTTATTTTTCTCTCTTCTTTAAATTTCTATACATAAAAATAGCCTTCCCGGATGTAGGGAAGTGTTTCTGGGTGGTAGAAATACTTTATCTCTAGCCTGGCATGTCTTTGGGGAACAATTTATTCTCATTTCGGAGGAAGAGGACAGATTTTTAAGTTAATAATATTTTTGCCACCTTGCTCTCCCCTCCTATCATGCTCACAGCCAAAGGTGAAAGCCTGCCTCGTGTCCCCAGTGACTAGTATAGAATCTACATCAGAGGGAGGAAGAGAAGGGGAGGAATGAGCAAGCGAAGGAGTGAGATCAGCTCTGTGGTTTGCGGCATCCTATAAAACCAGAAAAGCCTTTACAAAAACAGGAGCCAGACAGAACTCATAAAAGCTAGTAATCTGTTCCCAACATGGGCCAGTTGGCAACCCTGAGCGATGGTTGTTTGTCATTACAATAGGATGTCCTGCTGCAAAACCAACAAAAGATTCCCAGTACATTTTTATAGGTAATCAGTGGCAGCAAAATACTACTGTTAATATTTATCATTCCACTAGTGTGTACTGTGCTTTGCCTGCTGCCCAACCATTCTGCCCTCTTGAACCTCCAGTGTAAAAAGGAGTGGATGAGGATATCTAGACAGAAAAAAAGTGTTTATTTTGTTTAAAAAATTATTTTCTTAAAAACAAAAATCATGCCCCTCCTCCTAGTTATGAGGAGGAGGATTTTTTAAAGGTACTTTGACATGTTATAGGTTGCTTAGATGTGTTAGCGTTTATGGTAATCTCTTGTGTATATCAGGTTGCCAGTGTAGACGCTTAGCAAGATGTTATTAGCAGGACAGAATGGAAAGACTAATCCTCAAAGGGAATGGCTAACAAATACGTTATCAATGAATGAATGGGGTGTGACCCCTGTGGAGCTTTTCAATTCTGTTAGGGAGCAACAGAGAATAAGAGTGACATGGCTTTATAACTATTTCCATGCTGCAGCCATCCATGAAAAGTTCATCAGTTTAGGTAAGGTTTGTGATTTGCTATTTCAGCAAAGGAATGTTGTTGTTGTTGTTGTTAGGTGCCTTCAAGTTGACTTTGAGTAATGGCTACCTTTATCATAGGGTTTCCTCAAAAAGATTCATTCAGAAGCGATTTGCCATTATCTTCCTCTGAGGCTGAGAGTGTGACTTGCCCAAGGTCATCTAGTGGGTTTCCACATTTACGGGGTGATTCAGACTGTGATCTCCCAGAGTCCTAGCCCAATACTCAAACTGCTACACCACATACTGTACAGCAAAATAGAGTTGTAGCCATCTGCAAAGTGTGTTGCCTTTGAGGCACTCCTGACATAACCCTGATGGCCCCAGGCATTGCAGTCCTGTTGTAAGGGTACAGTGACTCTTTGCTGTCTATGTAAACTGTATATATGACTCATCTTGGCATGTCAGTTGTAGAGACCCTGCCTTTATTAGGCAAAGAGGTCCACTTCATGGGCTGTGCTTTTCATTTGTATAAATAAACAACAATAGGGTATTGACAAGCCTTGAAGCCCAGAGAGGCCATAACATCCATCATGAAAAAGCTGGAACAATATATGTGAAATCTTGACACTCCTTGAACTAATTCTTAACCAGGGTCTTTCCTTAACCTGTGCCCTGCATTATCTCTCCAGAAATTGCCCTAAGGATACATTATATTTTCTCAAGAAAATTCTGAAATTCCAGATAGTTAAATGCTGCAGTTCAGGTGGTGGATGAATGCTTTTTTTTTTTTTTTCAAAGACTGAGATGTCAAAATGCATTAAGCAGCAGTGGACAAAGAAAGAAAACATTTCCCAGTTTTGACTAGAGCACTCACTTTTTAGTTATAAATCTTAACTGTCTAAACTGTGTATTCACATTTAAAGTGTCTCCATAATAAATTCTCCAACCCCCACTCCCAGTTTTACTTGAGAAATGTTATATGCTGCTTTATTCTGTGCAAATAAAGATGTTTCCATTTTAATACCCTAGAGGGTATAGCTGTCCAATGTAAGATCAATGGTCACCGGAAAGTCTAAAGACCTTTTTGGATGAGATCTTTGACTGCTTGAGGTAGATACCTTAAAAGGTTAAGAGAATGCTATAAATTCTTTCAGGTCTTAAAAGAAAGGCTGTTAACCTTTGTGATCCTATAGTTAGATATGTTCTGATATCTACTAATATTATGTTGTTTTCTCATTTCAAGTATTACACATTTGACAGAACCAGTAATCACAAACCTACAGGGATGTATGGAACTCTGGCATATATGCATTGCTTCTTGTTGCCAAGTTCAGAGCTCATTATCTGTAAGCTCTTAGAATAGCACAATCTCTAGTTATAGTACTCTACAGAAATATTTGATTAGAATACAGTGTGTTAGCCTTTGCTACTGTGACCATATCTTTGAACTAATACACTGTAGTCCCTTTATGGTTCATGCATGGTATGCTAGGAAGCTCACCCATTAAACCAAAAATAAAAGAAAGCTACATTAAGTAGGGTTTGTGAGGCATTTAAGCATGCCATGAAGACATTTTAATTGACTCAGTCAATTTTTTAGAACAAACTCTCTGCAAGCACTTTTTTTCTACATGCAGGAATGCTTTCCAAACCAGTGGCAACTGAAAAGACTCATGTGCATTACATTATGCTTCATGCAGGAATTTAAACAATAAAAAATAAGCCTATTCAAAACAACTAGTTTTGCTTTGAGTGTCCAGCTATCATCCCCTCAAATTGTAAAATTTTGGGAGTGCAATGAGGATGGAATTAGAATTCATTGTTAATGGCATTGCATTTAACATATAGAGCCGTGGAAATACTAACCAGATATATGCCGTTTCCAGGTTGGAGCCAATGGACTGTTCCTTTAGATAGGACTGACTATATTCACTTAAATGGACTTGACTCTAGCACAATCACTGTATTCAAATGTCAGGGTAAAAAAAGAGAAGGAGGATGTCACATAGGGTCACAAATTATGTTGGATTTTGACAGATTGTAGCCTTGCTTTACAAGAGCAGTAACATCTCATTTGTCACTGTTTGATCTGGAAGTGCGGGAATGAGAGCGGAAGGCCCTCCATCTCCACCGCAATTTAATCGTTCTGAGGCCGACAGTGGCAGCTAAAGCCACCTGCCCATGCACTGTACTGCTGATCTGTTTTAATTTAATCGTCCGTCAGCTGGGATGAAAGCATAAATCGTCTTCCTTTGATCTGCAAACGGTGTGTTTTTGTAAAGCAGGGTGCAGAATCAGGGAGACAGTTTTCGCATTTAGTGCAACATAGACAGCATGAGCTGAAAAGGGCTTGTAAGTGATATTTTAGTGTAGTAGTTAAACAGGAAGTTGCTCTTTGTGTAAACTGATATCATGATGTAGGTTAGTTGGGGAAAAAGCAGGCCATAAGTAAAGGAACATATTGATTAATAACTTATCAATTATTCAAGTTTAAAGGGAGAAAACAGAATATCTGAAACCTCTTAGCACTTTGCAAAACTTTAACTGCTTTGTTTCCAGACAGAAATTAAATAAAAATGGTAAAGATTAATGTGTTTAATCAAATATGTGAGATGTATAAAAGGCTCCTTATGTAACAACATGGTTTGAGGGAAATAAAATGTTTGCTTCTGTTTAAAACAAGTACTTGGAGATTAAACCTTCTTTTTGTGCAGTGCATATAACACTGAAGTTGAACGTTAGGGGTTAGTTAGTGGATTACTGAAAATGAAAGGCAATAAATGCCTTTTATTATATTATATTATCCAGAAAACATATGCTCTCATAAAAGTGAGAACAACAGGGAAAGATTATGTGAATTATATTTTATTCTACTTTTATGATTTTACTAAAGTCTGAAAAGAAGTAGACTTTTTTGTAAAAAAAAAAAACCATGCAAACACTGCACATACTAAATTTCAGTATTTTGTTATTGCTATTCAAATATTAGTAGGCTAGAAGTGGAGTTAGAGAATTAATTTGCAGTTGGAGAAATTTGATAGTAACATTATACAGTTATAATGGTTAATATATAGGTAGTGCTTTTCACTCTGCTTGAAGCTCTTGAGATTCATTATTCCAGAAATCTTTCTGGGGTATCTGGGAAAGCTTCCAGTAGGAATGCAAATCTATTACAGATTAAGCATCTCTAATATGGAAGGCTGAAATTAAAAAAAAACCTCCCAAAACCAAAACTTTTTTCCACCAGCCACTCACTTCTGCCTTTGAGACAGCAGCTGCAGTTCTCCTCCTCATTTGTCTCTCAGATCCTCAGTCTTTCTCCCACCTTGCATCTCATACACAGCACAAGTCGTGAACAAACAAGACGAGAGGCTGGAGAGAGATGTGAGGATCTGTAAAATGGCAGTGTGGATTCAAGCTGAGCACTATGCTTGGATTCCGCTTCACAGATCCTCAGTCTCCCTCCAGCCTCACAAGTAGTAGCACAATGCAAGTAGTAAATGAACAAGATGCAAGGCTGGAGAGAGACAGTGGGCTGAGAATCATAGAATCATAGAATTGCAGAGTTGGAAAAGACCACGAGGGCCATCCAGTCCAACCCCCTGCCACGCAGGAAATCACGATCAAAGCATCCCCGACAGATGGCCATCCAGCCTCTGTTTAAAGACCTCCAAGGAAGGAGACCCCACCACGCTCCGAGGGAGTGTGTTCCACTGCCGAATAGCTCTTACTGTCAAAAAGTTACTCCTAATATTGAGGTGGAATCTCTGTTCCTGGAGCTTGCATCCATTGCTCTGTGTTCCAGTCTCTGGAGCAGCAGAAAACAAGCTTGCTCCATCCTCAACGTGACACCCCTTCAAATACTTAAGCAGGGCTATCATATCGCCTCTTAACCGTCTTTTTTCCAGGCTAAACATACCCAGCTCCCTAAGTCTCTCCTCATAAGGCATGGTTTCCAGACCTTTCACCATTTTAGTCGCCCTTCTCTGGACACGCTCCAATTTGTCAATATCCTTTTTGAATTGTGGTGCCCAGAACTGGACACAGTATTCTAGGTGAGGTGTGACCAAGGCAGAATAGAGTGGCACTATTACTTTCCTTGATCTGGACACTATACGTCTATTGATGCAGCCCAAAATCGCATTAGCCTTTTTAGCTGCCGCATCACACTGTTGACTCATGTTAAACTTGTGGTCTGCTAGGACTCCTAGATCCCTTTCGCACGTAGTCTCATTCAGCCAGGTCTCCCGCATCCTATATCTATGCATTTCATTTTTTTGAGAAAGAGAACAGAAATACTTAGAAGGATTATTTCTTGCCCGTACCCTCCTCTGGGTCTGTGGTTCATCTTTACTTAGACAAAATGAGAATTCAGGTGGAGGGGGGAAAATCAGGGGCCTCTATAGTAGAAAACCTTAGCACATGGTTGTGAAAGGCAAAATATGTTTTATGAATTGAAGGCTACCTCAGAATTGCTCCAAAATTCTCCCTCTCTTAGTTGTTCAGTTTGAAGGTGGCCTGATTACCAAGGGAGGCCACAACAGCAAGTCCCTCATGCAGGAGCAGCAACGGGGCAAGGGAGATCCGCATAGACTTCTGGCGGGTGAACAGAGAAGGGATCTGGCTTTTCCCTGTGCACTAAAGCTCTGTTGTTGTGACCAACCAAAGGGAATCTTATTCATTGCTCTGTGTGTGTGGGTGTGTGCGCACACATGTGTGAAGGGATTACCACAAACCTAAGAAGAAACTCTTCAACAACTCCTTAAACATGTATGCTTCAGAAAGAGAGAGAGCGTGCACTGCCATGCCTCAGGGAGGTTGCCTGGCTGATTTCTGCCTTAACAGAAAACAGGGGGTCATCCAGGCACCTTGCTTGGCAACCATGTTGCTCTGAGCTGAGGCACTTATCTTGAAGTGCAATAACACTGGGTGAGGGTGGTAGAGGGGGGCACTAATTGTGAAGAAGAGGCTCAGGAGTGAGCTGTATGTGGCTCCCCAACCCCTCCATCCTCATTTCCACAGAAAAGTTCTCAGAATATTTTGTCCAGGTCCTTGAGAGTCAAGGCTTCCCTTCCTAAATGGCTAACTCGGTAAATAATGGCCCATCACCCTTTGCTTTCCCTCTCTCACCTCCCTTAGTTAGTGGTGGAAGAAGCTTGAAGTCAATGCTTCCACCCAGTTTTCCTGCAAGTAGGGAGGAGTCGAGGGTGTCATCAAGAGAGGTGCACTGTGGATGTTGCTGCTCCTGCTGGGGATGGGGCACTGCTACTGAAGTTTCTCCTCTTCTCTCTTTGGGCTGCAAAGTGTGTGTGTGAAAGGAACTCTTCTTCCTACTTGTCACCTCGGCTTCTTGTTCTTCTTCCTTCTCCTCCCCACAACAACCAGCTGCTACTTGTGTTGTTTTGTGTTGAAATTTAGGATTCATCTACACTGTAAATGTAGTGCAGTTTGACACCACTTTAACTGCCATGGCTTCATCCTACAGAATCCTGGGGCTTGTAGTTTGGTGAGGTACCAATACCCTTTGACAGAGAAGGCTAACAACCTTGTAAAACTACAAGCCCCAAGATTCCATAGGGTGGAAGAGCTACAGCACTTAAAGTGGTGTCAAAATATTGTTCAAAATTCTTCCAGTGCTAATAGCGTAAAAATACTTGCAATGTAAATTTTGTTCTATGTTAATTCTGCAACAAAAGATGACTCTGAAGGACCAAAATGTCCCTGAAGATTAAAATCATATTTATTAATGTTTGATTGTACCAAAGCCAACATCAATTTACACAGGAGTGAACACTGTGTGGCGCTCCAGATGTTCTTGGATTACAACCCCAAGCATTCCTCACCATTGACTATGCTGTTTAGGGCTGCCTGGAAGTGCAATTCAACAATATCTAGAGGGCTGTGCAATTCCCACCCTTTTACAGAAAATAGAATTCACTGTTAATATAACAAGTTCATAAAATCATTTTTCAACAAATATAAGAATGAACCAGTTATACCAAGCCAAGACTAAAATATTTTTCAAAAGCATCATAGAAAACAAAGAACTTTCAATTAAAAGCTGAAGGAAACTGAGATTTTTTTTAAACAATTATCTCCTGTTAACTAGGTATGCAGACTCTGGACTTTTTCGGATGTCTCAAATACACCGCAAGCAACCTCCTCTCATTGCGAGGCTGCTGCACTGCAGGGCGTTGCTTTCGGATGACGCTCTCCCCTGATGGTACTGTTGCGGTACTGCTGGGACATTTGAGCGTTATATTTCACTGGTTTTTCATCACGATCAACTTTCGTGCTTAAAAAACGGCAAAATATAATGCTCAAATGTCCCCGCGGTACCGCAACAGTACCAGCAGGGGAGAGCGTCATCCGAAAGCGACGCCCTGCAGCGCAGCAGCCTCGCAACGCGAGGAGACTGCTTGCGGTGTATTTGAGATGTCCGAAAAAGTCCTTTCTGATGGGTTATCTAACAAAATAGAAAGGTGGTTTAATATTAGCAAAATAAAAATGGAAAATTTATTGTTATGTATATTGGCAAACCCAAGCCCAGACAGACCCAAACACTTTAAAAATCATAGTTGTTTTAAGCTAGCCAAGGGTTGTTTTAACCTCCAAGGTAGGAGACCCTACCACGCTCCGAGGGAGTGCGTTCCACTGCCGAACAGCTCTTACTGTCAAAAAGTTCCTCCTAATGTTGAGGTAGAATCTCTGGTCCTGGAGCTTGCATCCATTGTTCATGTTCTAGTCTCTTGGGACTGCAGACATCATAGGTACAAATGAAATGAATAATTTTGAAAACAGAAACAACCTGGCTTCAAGAGGACACATTCAGATCAGGGATTATAACAAGAGGGAATTATTATTTCTCCCTACTCTGTCTGCCCTGGGAAGGAACCTTTGATGTATTGGGAAGGAGGGGGGCAGGGCCAATAAACTGAAGCCTTCACGGCTTTCCCCAATGTTTTTAGGACATTTTCAGACATGACTTCTAGTGGAAGAATTGAGCTGAAGAGCTTCGCCACTGCCGCGTTTCAGAGAAACAGTTTCAGACAACGCCATCCCTCTGCTGAACCCCTCCGTATCACTTCCGTGACAGAATGGAGGAAACCATGTCATATTTCATTCACGATTGTTGCCTGTGAGTGAAATATGATGTAGTTTCCTCCATTCTGTCACGGATGTGACACGGAAGGGTTCGGCAGAGGGATGGCGTTGTCCGAAACCACTCCCCTGCCGTGCGGCAGCAACAGAGCTGTTTTGGAATATATCCTGCTGAAAATCACGTCTGAAAATGTCCTTAAAAACAGCAGGGGAAATGTGCATTCTGCTCATTGGGACAAGCAATTTGATTTAATTTGCTTTCCCTATATGAGTGGAAATTGAAAGCTGATTGGTCAGACATGTACGGGGAGGAGTTTGCTAACAAGGCAGGCACCGCGACCTGCTTTATTTTTCTTTTCACCTTGGATATTTATTTATTTTTTGCCTCACATAGACAAACCCTATAATTTAAAATAATCTGGTGGACAGTAGTCCATAAATGTTTATCCTATAACAAAACTGTTAATTTAGTTAGTTAGTTGTTAAAGTATTAATATCCTGTCCTACATAACAAGATCTCAGAGTGGCATACAAATAAAATTAATTTAAACTAATGTAAACCAATTTGCAAATAGTAACAAGTGATTTAAACAGTTTAAATCCCTATTCAACAATCTGAAACAAATTGAGACAGTTTAGGTTGTCCTACGTTTCTTTGTTGATTTTGCTACACAGACTAATATTGCTGTCCTCTCTCAAAACTCTGATAGAATCATAGAATCATAGAGTTGGAAGAGACCACAAGGGCCATCCAGTCCAACCCCCTTCCATGAAGGAATGCATAATAAAATCATTCCCAACAGATGGCCATCCAGCTTCTGTTTAAAAACCTCCAAAGAAAGACTCCATGACACTCTGAGGCAGCACATTCCACTTCCGAACAGCTCTTACTGTCAGGAAGTTCTTCCTAATGTTTAGGTGGAATCTCTTTTCCTGTAGTTTGAACCCATTGCTCCATGTCCTAGTCTCTGGAGCAGCAGAAAACAAGCTTGCTCCATCTTCAGTATGACATCACTTCAAATATTTAAACATGGCTATCATGTCCCCTCTTAACCTTCTCTTCCCCAGGCTAAACATATCCAGCTCCCTAAGCTGCTCCTCATAGGACATGACTTCCAGACCTCCTACCATTTTGGTCACCCTCCTCTGGACACGTGCCAGCTTGTCCATATCTTTCATGAATTGTGATGCCCAGAACTGGACACACTATTCCAGGTGAAGTCTGACCAAAGCAGAATAGAGTAGCACTATTACTTCCCTTACTCTAGACACTATACTCCTATTGATGCAGCCTAGAATCAAATTGGCTTTTTTAGCTGTCGCATCACACTGTTCACTCATGTTCAGCTTGTAGTCCACTAAGACTCCTAGATACTTTTCGCATGTACTGCCCTCAAGCCAGGTGTCACCACCCATCCTATATCTGTGCATTTCATTTTTACTGCCCAAGTGTAGTATCCTACATTTCTCCCTGTTGAAATTCATTTTGTTAGTTCGCTAACTATCCTAGTTTTTTCACATTAACAACTGAAGAAATTTGACTTAAGAATTTCCTTCTTTTTCAATCTTCCAAATGAAAATTTTGGACTGTTTCAAATCCGACAGAAGCTCTACTGTACAGGAAGTTGAATGTAATCATGTTTGACCATCATGTGTGTATACATTCTAGGCAGCTGCAATTAATTCCCAGCAGATTTTTATATATAGAGTTCCTTTTCTTTTGCTGAACTCAGCCTAAGTGTAAAACAAAAGGTTGGAAATTTGTCTGATGAAATATATCACATTATCTATGTGTTATTTCTTAGAACTTTTTAATTGTTTGAATTTCCTTTCCATTCACCTAAGGGAAAAAAACCCTCTAAGGTGCATTTCCAAAACAAAACTGACACTCAGAATGGCAATGCAAACCTATATGCCCTTCACAGTTGGTGACAACTTCTACAGGTCAGGAGGTGTGGAGACAATTTGGGGCAGAATAGAAGCTAATGAATTTATCATGTAATACCTCCTGTATAGATACATGCCTAGATGTATTATACATAGCATAAATGATGGCTTTGGCCTTCTGTGACAGGTGACTTCACTTGTGCGGAGAATGACAACATGTGAATGGTGATTAAACATCAGAGTAACCAGCCTTAGCTTCAACCATCCTGTAATAAATCATTGTACTTTTGAAATTTGGTGAAGTGGTAATACAAATCACCAAAAACTCATCATCTGTCTGTCTGTCTATCTATTTCTATATCCACCAGTCCATATGCCTTCTCCAGGGATGAAGATTTGTAGTTAGCTTATGATCTGTTGCCCTGTTGAAATTTCAGAGCAGCTGTAGAAGCTGATGTGAACATCTTTTCTTTTGTCTATAAATGTTGAAATATGGGTGTTTGCTTAAAACGAAGTCATTTTTCTGATTAAACTCATTGAATGAGTACAAAATAGACTGAAGCACCAATACTTACCTATAGTGATACTGCTAATCTTTAAGTTTAATGTCAGTATTATAATAGGCCTGTGGAGGGAGAGCAGTGGTGGAGTGCACATGATTGCATCAGATTTTCTTCAAACTGCACGCTGAGAACAGTTCTACCCCCAAAATAGGACTGCCACTAAAAATGGCAAAAATCTGAAGACTTCCACTACCTCTCTCCTACATGATGCAATAACAATGTGATATTATCACACAATGCATCTCAACATCCAATTTAATTATTGATTGCTACTGGAGAGAATGGCAAAACTCAAGTCAAAATTTCAGGTGTTCATTGGCATGTAGGAGGCAGGTAGGGATAACATCAAAACAATGTTTTCCATTGTCAGTTTACCAGTTTTTTCTCCTTTTTCCTAGCATCAGTCAATAACATTACACTTTAAAAAGCAACAACAACAAAACTGATGTTTTGTTCAAGTTTTTTCCCCCATTTATTTGAATTCTAATTGTGAAACCCCATGAAGACGATCCTTTATACTGTCTTCATAGAATTCTAGATTCTATGATTCTATGGGCCCATCTACACGGTAAAAAAATATATGAATGCCATTCGGAATATCGTTCTTCCATACACATGGTCGTTCGGATTCATACGTGTCATTCAGAAGGGGGGCTAGCGAATCCCCCATAAACTACATGGATTCAGCATTCAGAAGGAGTAGCGGATCTCGGCATAAAATCTGTACAGCCGTTCAAATGGCTGGTGGTCTGTACGCCCCATTCTCACACATATGAACAGGCAGTGTAATCTGATTGGCTGGCTGAGTAGAGGGGGTGGGGCTAGCAAGGAGAGGAATTGGGAGCACCCACCATGTTGGATTCCTGGCTAAGCGAGAGTCCGGTAAGTCTGTGAATTTTAAATTAAAAAAAAAAAAGCGGCGGGAGATTTAAAACTGCCACTTGGCTTGCTCGCTCCAGCCAGCTGGGGAAGGGGTTCATACGGAGTTTGTGGGGAGTAAAAAATCATGTAGGTGGATCGTATGCATACAAATGACTGCCTATTCATATTTTTTACCCCCAAAACAGATTTTTTTTTATTGTATAAACGGGCCCTATGAATCATAGAATTGGAAGAGACCACAAGGGCTATCCAGTCCAACCCCTGCCATGCAGGAATACACAATCAAAGCACTCCTGACAGATGGCCATCCAGCCTCTGTTTCAGAACCTCCAAAGAAGGAGATTCACCACACTCATTCCACTGTCAAACATCTCTTACCATCAGGAAGTTCTTCCTAATGTTTAGGTGGAATTTCTTTTCCTGCAGTTTGAGTTCATTAGTCCATGTCCTAGTCTCAGGATCAGCAGAAAGCAAGCTTGTTCCATCTTCAATATGACATCCTTTCAAATATAGCTATCATGGCACCTCTAAACCTTCTCTTCTCCAGCCTAAACCTACACAGCTCCTTAAACTAGCTCTCACAGGGCATGGTTTCCAGACCTTTCACCATTTTGATCACCCTCCTCTGGACGTGTTCCAGCTTGCCAATATATTTCTTGAATTGTTTGCCCTGAACTGGACACAGTATTCCAGGTGAGGTTACCAAAGCAGAATAGAGTGGTACTGTTACATCCCTTGATCTAGATGCTATACTCCTATTTATGCAGCCTAGAGCCACATTGGCTTTTTTAGCTGCTGCATCACACTGCTGACTTATGTTCAGCTTGTGGTCTATTAAATGTAAATGGTATTGCTAACAATTTGTAAGCCACTCTGAGTGCTTTTGTGGTTGGAGAGCAGGGTGTAAATATTCTAAAATAAATAAGTAAAATAAATACTAAGACTCTAAGATCACTTACACATGTACTGTTGCTAAGCCAGCTCTCATCCATACTGTATCTGGGCATTTTGATTTTTTTCCCCTGCCTAAATGTAGTATCTTACATTTTTCATGTTGAAATTCATTTTGTTAGTTTTGGCCAGTCTCAAATCTGTTATGATCATTTTGAATTCTGATCCTGTCCTCTGAGTTTTTGTACCCCTCCTAATTTGGTGTCATCTGCAAATTTGATAAACATGCCCTCTATTCCACCATCCAAGTCTGAATAGCACTGATGCTGAATAGCACTGGGCCCAGGACAGAACCCTGTGGCACCCTAGAAGAGGAGCCATTGGTGAACACCCATTGGGTTCAGTCAGTCAACCAATTACAAATCCTCTGACCAGCAGGATTGTCTAGCCCATATTTTGCTAGTTTGTTTGGAAGAATATAATGGGGGATCTTGTCAAAGGCCGTACTAAAAATCAAGATATGCTACCAAGTTTGTAACTTATCAAAAAAAGAGATAAGATAAGTTTAGCATGACTTGCTTTTGAGAAACCCATGTTGACTTTTAGTGATCACAGCATTCCTTTCTAAGTGCTTACAGACTGACTGTTTAGTGATCTGATCTAGAATCTTTCCTAGTATTGATGTCAGGCTGATTGCACAGTAATTATTTGGGTCTTCTTTTATTCCCTTTCTGAGGATGAGAACAACATTTGCCCTCCTCCAGTCTGCTGGGGCCTCTCCTGTTCTCCAGAAATTCTCAAAGATTATTGACAGTGGGTCTGAGATTAATTCTGTCAGTTCTTTTAATACTCTTGGATGTAGTTCATCTGGCCCTGGAGACTTGAATTCATTTAGAATAATCAAGTATTGCTGTGCTACCTCTTTACCTATTCTTTGCTGCATTTCCCCTACTGCATCATCTGCTCCATATTCCCCAGGTTAAGCACTGTTTTCCTTTCGGGAGATGACTGAGGCAAAGAAGGTGCTGAGTAGTTCTGCCTTTTCTTTATCCCATTAGCATTTCGCCATCTTCTCCAGGCAGCAGCCCTACCATTTCCTTGTTCTTCCTTTTGTTATGGACATAACAAAAAAAAGGGGCCTTTTATTGTTTTTAACCTTTCTAGCAAGCCTAAGTTTGTTCTGCATTTTATTTATTTTATTTTATTTTATTTATTTTATTTAGTTATTTATACCCCGCTCTTCAGCCACAAGGCTATCAGAGCGGCTTACAAATTGTATTAAGAAATAGCCGTTTACACATCTACACTGCAAGAAGCAGCTTCCAATGTGTATTAACTTTTCTGACTTTCTCCCTACATGTTCTGGCTATGTGTTTCAACTCATCTTTGGTGATTCCCCCCTTTTCTGTTTCTTGTACATCTCTCTTGTACAGTACATCTCTTCTGTTTCTTGTACATGAAATCTTAGCTCAGTTGAGAGGTGTTTAGACATCCATTCTGGTTTCTTTACTCCCTTCTGTTTTACTATTCCTGACCATGAGATCACAACCAGTATTTCCCTAAGTGTAATGAAATCAGCTTTATTGAAATGCAGACTTCTGCTACAGCTCTCAAATAGAGGAGAGAATTGGATTGCTTGGTTATTTTCAGCATTCAGCCATTAAAAAAAAAATTATTCTGTTCAGTTATCCTTGTGCAATGGTTGTGTTTGGCCCCCTCCATGCTATTTATGTGTTCAGAGTATTTGGGGGGTAGAAGGAGGAATTCACACACACACACACACACACGCGCGCACACACACACACTTGTTTAGCAAAAAGAAATATGGGTAGGGTGGGGTTATTCTGGATTTGAACAGAAGGGCCCAGGTTCTGCAAATATGGCCTTGCAGATAATTTGAGGTGAGGGATCTTCTGTATCCTGATAACAGTCTTGTTATATGAGTAAGTGTGGGAATGCTGGTGTTCAACTAGCATGTAGTTTCAGTAATGGACAGACTGAGAGCCAATAAACTGAAGCTGAATGATGACAAGATGCAGGTTGTGTGTCTGGAAACTGTGTGTGCTGCCTGCTATGGATGGGATTGAAAGAACAAATGAAAGAACAAATATATAACTTTGGATAATAATTGATCCAGCATGGTCATTCAAGGCTCAAGAAATTTCTTAGTGTTAGCAGTTGTATTACCATTCCTGGACAGATACAGTGTGGCTTTTTTGGTTCATGTTCTGGTTACCTTCTGGCTGGATTGCTGTAATGTGTTGTTTGAAGAGCTACCCCTGATGACAATGTAGGAATTTCAGGTAGTGCACAAAGGTACTGCCAGAACTGTAACCAATCCAATGCATTCATGTTACATGGTTTCTCAAAGAGGTACAGTGTCTATCTGCTTTCTTCTGAGATCAATTCAAGCTGTTAATGCTTGCTTTTAAAACCGTTTGTAACTTAGGACCCAAATGTATACAGTTTCAGCCTAGCCATCACCTAAGTTCATCAGAGAACACTTTTCTCCAAATACCTTTGATACACTATGTGACAAGGGAGAGAGAGCTCTCTTTGTGGTAACCAAATTAGGGAGTATCCTCCCCAAAACAGTGGTACTTGGGAAAGGGCAGATGCAATTGTTGGCCCAGGGTTTGTAATTTTTCATTGGTTGATACCATTTATCTGTTCTGTTGGATTTGCTGTGTTCTTTACTTTTTAATCACTTTTACATATAAGTAGCTAATTTTCTGTGTTTTTAACAAAAACACTTTAAAAAAAAGAAAAAGGATGAAAGAAAAGGAAAGAACAGAAAAGGTGGGAGAGAAAAGAAAAGAAAAAGAAAGGCCCTTGACCACTTGGCCAACCCAGGAAGCAATTCTGGGCCTGTGGCATATGCCCTCCACTGCCTTTATTAAATATCTGTTTGTGTCAATTAAACTGTATTGAGCAATAAGCTATACAAGCAGAAGGTAAAAGTTTGGATCTTTCATGCATCTATTGCAATTTGACATGCACACATGCATTCCATTGTGTGTACAAAGCTCTCTTTTATTGCATATTCAATCAAATTTCTTGATTAAGACAGTGGTACACTGCACGTGAATTCCTCATATTTTTTGTGACCTGCAAATCAGTCTCAAATATATGCACATACATCCTACTGCAGCTATGAATTCATTAAGGGTAGTCAAAAATGAATATAGTAAAATGTTTCAAAAGGTCTTCAGTTAAGACAAAAGCAATAAAGCAGGATATTATTTAAGTTGATGGAAGATGCAAACATAGCTTCATTGGGTTTCCAGATTCAAATTAAAAGAATAAATATTTCATCAGTGATACTAATTAAAGATTGGTCAAAGATTTGCCTGTGTCTCATACTGCAAATACCAATCAGACCTGATTAGGAGAAGTAACATTTATAGCACTGTCCACTGGTTGAAAAGAATGATTAATATGAAACCTATCTTGCTGAGAAATGACTATATTATTAGAGCCCAACTTTGTTATAATTCTGTCTGAGAAATCTACCGTACCTACTGATTTCTATTGGGGAAATTAAGAGAATTGAAATTAAGTAGACTTAAAGAACACTAAACATTTTTATTTTTGACTGCTGATTTCCTAATAGCACCACTAAATTTTAATTACTCTCAAAGTGGGAATGAGACATATAATAAAAAGGATTTCAGCTTCCAGTGTTAGCATAACAGATTTGTTTCTTGTTCTCTTATGAACAAGAAAAGGTTTTGAATTAAAGCAGTGGAACAACACAGTGGCTTCAAATTAGTTGGAATGGGACAGTTATTTTAGTTTTGATTAAAACAGAAACATAGAATTTGCCCTGTTGGATCAAACAATTTGTTTATTGAACATTTTTCATGTTTTAGCAAATTCTGCTATAACCTATTTACTATGAACCTAATTGTTTAATCAACATGATATTTTGTGTCATCAGCAAAGAACTGAATAACTTTAATGGCATAACCCAGTTTTAGAAAGAAGATAGTGGGGTTGTCATTTCACACATAATCTCAAAACCTAGATTATCGGTGTTATTAGTTTTACATACTATTAATGGACTGAGCTTCCCTATTCAGTTATAACTGAAGGTGTCTTTACTCGTCTTTACACGAGAAGGGGAAATGGCATTAGCCCTGCCCTCTTCTGTTATCACTTCCATCAGCCCCTACAGTGGAGATCAATGAGTCTGAAGCAGAGAAACTCAGCCTTCACTGTCCATCAGGGCTCTCCATCTGAGTTGGAAACCTGGAAAATGAAGGCTACAGAAGCAGGAAATGTGAGCACCTACAAGTGCTGACCTTTCAGAATACTTCCTCATCTAGAACAGTTTGTACTCTCAATCCCAAATTGGTTTGTCTGATGGCAAAACAGAGCCTCCATCTGCACTGGATCCAGGTTTCTACTCACCTTATCCAGGAAAAGGTTCAGGACCCCCAATGCCTGCGTGATCTTGATTTGAAAGAAAAGAGAGGTCTGAGTCTCCTCAGTGTGGTGATGAAACCTAATCTCCCAAATACTAATAACCTCTTCCAACATATGAGGACATTAATAACAATAGCCAAAGGCTTAAGCGACCCCCTGTCATCACCACCTTCTGGGAATACCTACTCAAATATGACAAGAACCACTGCAAAAGTCAGGCCTATAATCAATTTAAACTGTACAGAAGGATTACAGTCCACTAATGATCAATAACCAAGAAGATCACATTCCCCCATCCAGTTCCCTGTGCAAATCGTCTACCATGATGACCAGTATTGTTTCTGTTCCACATCAAAGGCCTAAATCCAGGCTGAAATATCAAATTAATCAGCCTCATGTGAGAAAAACTGGAACTGCAATACTATCACTTGCTCAGGTTAGGCCATCTCTCCTATATCTCACTCATCAACAAAGACTTTCTCAGGGTCACCAGCTCTAGTAGTGAAAAAATCCACCAAGACCACTCAGGAGGATTCATTAGTCTCTGAGGAAGAACCAATCTCTCAATTAAACAGTGATTACATCTCATTAGGTCCATAACTGTCCATAACTATGTTCCTTTGAACATAGTCATAAATTATTTTTACCCTGACCATCAAGCACCAAATTAAGTGTGTGCCCTGTCAAATATACAAGTCAACATATTAACAAAGACACTCTCATGCTTGCCATGAAGTCCTGAGGTGCACACTAAGAGTGCCTCATCATTAATGTTGAAGTCTTCCAAAATAACCAGTCTGGGGAAAGTCAACATCATTTCTGCTAGCTCAGTCTTGGACTTTTTCAGATGGAGACTTTTACCCCATTTCTTCCTTACTACCCACCCTCGTGCCCCACTCTCACCCCTGTCATGGATTTTTTTTCCCCCAGAGACCTACCTTCTTGCACAAGAGAAACTGCTTCCCCTCCCCTCGGCTGGCCGGGAGTAAATGCAGCCGTCGTAAAGCTGCATTTATGACCCGGAAAGCAAATCCCACCCGTTCTCATGAGAGAATGATCATGAGGGGAATTTAAAAATAAAAACTAAAAGAAAAGTCAAAAAGAAAAACCAAGCCCCCAAACAAATTTTTAAAACCCCAAGTTTTTAAGAGTGTCACTTAGCTCCTCGTCCTGATCTGGACCGGAAGTCTTCAGCATGGAACTCTCCTCGCGGGTGGCATCGTGCCAGCATAACGGAAGAAAGGGACGCCTTTCAGACCACCCGTGATTCCATGATAGAAACAGAATGGGTGGTGTATTCACAATGTTTCCCTGTTATTACAATAAATCCAAAACAGCACAGGGACGGTACCATCTGAAAGGTATGACCTTTCTCGACCCTGTTCCATGCCTGCCACAGATTTTAAAGCCCCTCTGAAAATGTCCAAGGAGAGAGTTCATAGCAGGGTGGGCAGTTATTCATTTGGAGAAGGAACACTAAAATTTTCTTGGATCAGAAGCAGATAGGGTGGAAGTAACCTCTATGTGTAATGAAGGCCTCATGCATATTCTCAAGTTGCTGTAGGACAATGCATGGGAATTTTTTCCCCATACCTACAGAAAAGGTAAGGAGAGGGGGTTAAAAGCATGAAGAACTGCTCCTATATAGTGTGTGAGGAAGATCCCTTCTTTCAGAGACAGTTTTCTAGCTTCATAAAATTACAAGCAGAAATGGCTAAATACAAATCCTCCAACACTGATATCTTTTATGACCTCGGCTCTTGCTTTCTTTTCTTAGATTAGCTAACGCTTCTTAGCTTCAAAACCAAAACCAAAACAAACCTCCTCCTACTTTGTCCCTGTGGGAGGTGGATAAATATGCTGTTCTCCCAGTTCTGTTCTCCCTAGCTCAATGCATATTAATAACAAGGCAAGCACTTCATATTTCTTAAGGACTGCATTAACTGTGTTACCACTACATTGTTGCTTTTACATTCCTTTCAGTTATATATATATATATATATATATATATAAACCCAATAGATCTACCGATCAATTCTTGAGTGCATCAAACAGTAAATTATTTCCTTCTTCAGGACAACTCTGAAGCTGCACTTACATTCAATGTATGTTCCACTAAATAAGATCTTAGTTATTCAATCTAGCATTTGCTTTCCTGAAAGCTATTTTTTAATAAGTGAAAAAAACTAAAATAACTAACAGTTAAAATTGGACTTATAGTATTATTTCCCCATATTGCTCTGTATACTGCTTACCAGTTATATTAGCATTCACATTTTAATTTAAAATAAGCTAAGCATACCACTGGTTTTTAAAAAGTACTGACTTTGTGTTCCATTCTTGTTATATTAATATTAATATTATGCTGTCTTCCACACCTTTTGCTTCATTTCTTGGCTATCTGATAATTGGGTTGGGATGGTATATACTGTGGGTCATCTTGTTTAGCTTATCTGTGCAAGAGAAAGAGTGGCAAATAATAAGGGAATGCAGCAATAAAATAGTGATGGTGGGAAGAATAGAAGGGAAGATTTAATCTTTGACCAATTTGAAACATATCCCAATGAATCCATGGAGAAAAAGATAAAGTGTGACTATGAGTAAGTTAACTAAACACATTACAGTGTGAGAGAGCAAATGGAGTTAGTCCATTGTACATGTTTAATTTCCTATTAGTCTCTGGCGTTTACCACTATGGTCTGAGTTGGGGCATCTGTAAATTCAGTTAAACACAGTGCATTGTCTAAACATATCACAGCTCCAATCAGTCACCCTGACTGCTGATAAGAAGGCTCTTGTATTATTGAATCTACAATAGGGAGGCTCTGCAGGCACAAAGATAACAGCTAGGTATTTCACTTTAAGTATGAGGAAAAACAGTGACTCGTCTTTGCAGCTACAGCACTGACATTTATTACTACTCTCTGATTTGTTTTATACTACTGATGTGAATTTGCTTTCATGTGCTTTATATCTCTTTTCTCTCCCCTCCTGCCTTTAACTTTGGACTACTATGTGGGAAACAATGAAGGAAAAACAAATACACTAAAATCAACTTTCATGTTATTAGGCAGATAGCAGCAACTTCACAGCTCCTGCCTGCCCTTTAAGGAGTCTTTCCTGATTTATTCTGCTCACACATTTGAAACTTGTGCAGACAGGACCTGTGTTTTGTTTATTCTTTTATTCTTTGCTCTATTGCTTATCATTTTTTTCTATGAGTCTCTTTTATCATATCCCTTTAAAATGCAGAATCCTTAGACCGCATTTACTAGCTGTAATAATGAAACTGGCATTTCACCAATATTTGCGGGTCATATAATTACTATGTCAGAGATTGAAAAAAAATACATGCTTTGAACCTACAATTAAATTGCCTTAAATTGTACTCGTTAGTTATTAAACAACATTAATGTAGAGAAAAAAGTTTACTCAATACAGTAGATAGTGTTAATGCCTTAATATACATATACATATAGCAAAATAATTGTTATATGTATCTTGTGATCATCCAATCAGTGGAGGAGTATAAATTATATAATTCCAAGTATAAGGTATAAGGATAGTAAATCTATAGTTCCAAAGTATACAGATTCATAAAAACTATGTTGAATTTAGTGATTTTACCCCACTTCTGATATTAAATACACTGTCAATTGCATTTTTAAGTGTAGTTGACCTGTCTCAATTTAACATTTGCAGCATGAACAAGATGAAATAAAATCCAGACAAGATGGAGATGCTGCGAGTCAATATAATATCTGGTTTGGGAAGGGGTATTCAACCTGTTCTGAAAAATCTGGGCCATAGTTGGGAATTATATCTTAGACCCTGAGCTTTCCCTAGATTTTCAGGTGACAGCTATACCAAGGAGTCCTTTTGCATGACTTGTTTAATGCACCAGCTATGGCCTTTCCTGAATCACCCCTACCACAGTTACACTGTATGGTGATGAGGCTCTAAAGTGTAGAGTCTACATGGTGCAAAATGTGGCCTCTCAACTACTAATTGATGCATAGTACTGCAATCATATCAATCCATAACTGAAAGACCTGCACTGTTTTCCAAGCTCAATTCAAAATGTTGGTTTTAACCTTTAGAGGCCTAAATAGCATGCAGTGTAACTACATCAGGCAATGGCATCTCCTTATGACAGCTCAGCTACTAACTGGCTGCAGAGATCTTCAGGAGAGGGCCTTTTGATGATATATTACCTGTGAAGTCCCACTTGACAAGGCACATGAGAGAGATCTTTCTCATGGGTTGCTGCCTGATTGTATAGTGCACTTCCCTTGAAGTCTGATCACTTTTCACTTTCACTAGGATGTGTGTGCAGATATATCTTTTCAACTTGGCCTTTTACACTGTTGTCCCATTGATTTAAAGCATTTTTTTAATGTTTAAATGCATTGAACATGATTTTGTTGGAAATATAGGATAAAAATGTACTCAATCATGGCTGCATTAGTTGTAAAGGGCTTGAAGAAGTGTGCATCACATTGCAACCTTAGATTTTATTTTACAAGAAACTTGAATAAGACAACCTCATTGATTTGTTACACGCATAAATAAGTGCTTAAGATGCTGGCTACCATTCATTGAGTCAGAGCCATGGCATTATGTCAGAAGTGCAAGAACCATCTATCTATCTATGACATCTATCTGCATGCATTTCCAGGTCTGTCTTTCTTTCATTATTTTTCTTCATGATATCTCCAGCAAATATTTTAGTAGAATTATTATTTATAAAGTTGCCCACATAAAATGGAATTTCCTTTCTGTTTCTTCCCCAGTTAAATCTTTGCTTCCATCACTTCAGATCTGATACTGATATTCAGGGAACACTTTAAAGGGGGGAATTGACTAAAATTGGGTACTGGGAATGAGGAGAACTGCCTTCATGGTTGTACAAGTTACTTTGGAATCCAAATCATAATGTTGCAGTTGTATTTGCATGGTGCTATATTTAGTGGTGCTGCATCGGTTATACTTTAATGCTAAGCCTTATTTTTATATATGTGTATGTGCTTTCAAGTCACCTGTCAACTTATGGTGACCCCCATAAATTTCATAAGATTTTCTTAGGCAAGGAATACTCAGAGGTGTTTCTATATATATATATGCTTGTATAAACCCATCTTTCTGCTTTATAGTCAGTGGCATCCAGAGATCTGATTCTGAATCATAGAATTGGAAGGGAATGGTAAGGTAATCTGATCCATTGCTTACCAATACTGAAAATCTGCTAGTCTGATTTGTGGTCACCCAACCTCTGACTAAACTTTCTAAACCATCACATTTTGTTTATCCTAATGTTTAGTCACAATCCTCTCTCTTGTCATTTGAACCTATTAGGTCAAGACCAACCTTATGGAGAAGCACAGAAAACAAATTTATTCTATCATCTGTGTAACAGTCATTGAAAAATGTGAAGATAGCTATCATGTTGGCTTTATTGTTTCTTCTTCCAGCTATCTCATAGGAACTAGCTCTGTATAATTGTGTTAATATCCAGCCTTAGATATACACCATTGTTTTGGAGCAGATACATTGAATGAACTTGATGCACAGGTGGTATCATCAAGGTGTACTTGCAGGCAATATTAGGAAATAGAAAGGGTTTCTGGAACTCATGCTATGTAGGCATTTCTGGAAAGTATGCCTTCTGAAAAGAAAGCCTTGACTGGTACAAGTAATGCTGTTACTACATGTTGCATATTCCATTCTTGTGTTGTATTATGTTGCTTTCAACATTTTTCTGATAAGCTTCTTTCCAAAAACATGCCCTAAAAGGTGTGTTAGATATTAATAGTACCAAGCCTCAGACTTTTAATAGTCATCAACCATGGAGAGACAATCTAAAATAGTACTTCATTAAAGGCTCAAGGACTTAACAGAGGTAGTCTTAGACAATTAGATAATTTAAAATTCATTTACACTGAATACTTGCAATGTTTCTGGATCTGTTGGTTGTCTCCCCGCCCCCATTCCATTTGTCTAGATTTGGGGTGGGCAAAGAATAGCCTGCAGGCTACATGCAGCCCACAAGGTCATTTTTGTGGGCCCCAGGGCTCTCCAGGGGTCTCATATATATATATATATATATATATATATATATATATATATAATGTATGGCAAAATGCCCCTAAATGCACTCTAATGGAGGGCATTTCCATCACATTTGGAGACCCCCTGGACCACCCAGGTATCAAAAATATTTTTTGCAGAATTGCTCCAAAATGTCTATTGGAGACTGGAAATGCATTTCCACCACATTTTTCAGGCACCTAGGCCAGATTAGGTATAGGAAAGGTCTTTTTTTGAAAGCCAAAACATGATGAAAATGCCCCTATGCCCTCAGAGGTTTTGAGGGGCATTTTTATTTTTATTTTTTATGGGAGCAAGTGCAATTCCCCAAGGTCTCTTAGGGGGCTAATGTGTTCCCTTAAGCTTCTACAATTTCCCTCTCCTGGGGCTGGTTTACACAGCAAATTTATTGTGGCAACTTGCGCTTTAATTCTTTTCCGCAGCTGTGCCAGTCAGTTTTTTTTTTCTAATTATGCCGTTTTTTCGTTCAGACTTGAAAAAGTGGGGGAGGGGCGTGGCCTCCCAAGCAGAGGCAGACTTTATGGGGAAGGGCATAGACCTTCCTTTGAAGCCCTGCATTTTCGAGCTAAAGAAAGACTCACAGACTGCCCAAATAGCAGGGGGGAAGATCAAAGAAGTGGCTCTGTCTCTGTCTCTCTCTAAATCTTCCTGTAAATGAACTCTGCCCGAAGCAGAGGGACAGCAATCTCTCTGCTGAAAGACTTTCCTGCCATGCCGAGGATCCTAAGGTGAACCTATCACAAGTTTTTTCAGCACAATTTGTTTAGTCAGGGTTCACAGACTTGCAAAATAGCAGAGGATTTTTGACTCTCCCTCCTTGGTCCCCCTCCCTTCCCCCTCTCTCTCCCTCGCTTGCTCTTTCTCTCTCGCTCTCTCTCCCTCCCCCAAGCAGAGCTGACAGATGGGAACTTTATGACTGAAAGGTCTTGGGAATCCTTTTTCTTGGCAGACTTGTAAAATAGCAGAGAGAATTTTTCAAAGTTTCCTGAACGCTACTGAACTCAGTCCCCCTCTTTTAAGCCCGCCCCTTGCATCATCAACCAATCACAATGCAGATCTGCTGCAACCCTTAACGGAATGGTAGTTTACACTGCCAATAAAGCGCTACATTGCAAATATACCTGCAAAAGTAGCGACATCCCTTGCCATGCTATATTTGGGTGTTTTACCTTCCCCCCTTCGGAATGAGGTGATGCTGTGCTGCAATCCATGTGAACTATGAGCTATCTTAGCAGTATATTTAGAGGAATATTTGTCCGTGTAAACGACCCCCTGGTCTTGATAGACTTTTACAATCATGTGGTTAACTCCTGGGTCCTCCTGTCATTCTAAGCTGTTCCTTCCTAATATACCCTTTCCTTTCCTCCTTCCTGTCCCAAAAATATGTAAATTGATATGACATTGAAAAGGAGAATTCCAGTCTACCTGCAGCAGCCAAACTCTTGATAATTAGCAATGGTAAGGATGTTTTGAAAGAAAGAATGGGTTTCAAATGAAATAATTTTAGAAGTATAATGAAGCAAGCTGGAATCCCCTGTCTTATGGTTTCATTAATATTATTGATGTACTCCTGGGTTAAATGCTGTTCATCTGAACAGCATAATCTCTGTGCTTCAAAGGGTGTGATTCTGATCTACACACGTTGTACCAATGTATTTTATTATTAATCACAATGCACATTAGGGGGAGTGTTCTAATTTAGGTATTGTCCTGGCATGATCCTGACTTCTTGGATATCAGGTGACTGAGGAGATGGAGCCAGTTCCTCTTTCCCATGGCCAGAACTTGGCACATTATGTTTCAAAATTAATTCATATTGTTAAGTGTTATTGGGAGATTAATTCATCTCCACTAACACTAATAATTGAACTCTAAATAAAACAATTATTTAGTATACTAGTCATCTATTTTATTGATTGAGCCAAACCCAAAGGGTGCTCAGCAGTGGCTCCTCTTCATCTTGGAAAGATGTGACCAGTGGGGTGCCACAGGGTTCTGTCCTGGGCCCAGTGCTATTCAACATCTTTATCAATGACTTGGATGAGGGAATTGGGGGCATACTTATCAAATTTGCAGATGACACCAAATTAGGAGGAGTAGCTAATACCCTAGAGGACAGGATCAAAATTCAGAATGACCTGGATAGACTGGAGAGATGGGCCAAAGGTAACAAAATGAAATTCAATACGGAGAAATGTAAGGTACTGCACTTAGGGTGGAAAAATGAATTGCATAGATATAGGATGGGAGAGACCTGGCTGAACGAGACTACGTGCGAAAGGGATCTAAGAGTCTTAGTAGACCACAAGTTGAACATGAATCAACAGTGTGATGCGGCAGCTAAAAAGGCCAATGCGATTTTGGGCTGCATCAATAGAAGTATTGTGTCTAGATTAAGGGAAGTAATAGTGCTGCTCTATTCTGCCTTGGTCAAATCTCACCTAGAATACTGTGTCCAGTTCTGGGCACCACAATTCAAAAAGGATATGGACAAATTGGAGCGTGTGCAAAGAAGGGCGACTAAAATGGTGAAAGGTCTGGAAACCATGCCTTATGAGGAGAGACTTAGGGAGCTGGGTATGTTTAGCCTGGAAAAAAGATGATTAAGAGGCGATATGATAGCCCTGTTTGAAGGGGTGTCACGCTGAGGATGGAGCAAGCTTATTTTCTGCTGCTCCAGAGACTGGAACACGGAGCAATGGATGCAAGCTCCAGGAACAGAGATTCCACCTCAACATGAGGAGGAACTTTTTGACAGTAAGAGCTGTTCGGCAGTGGAACGCACTCCCTCGGAGCGTGGTGGGGTCTCCTTCCTTGGAGGTCTTTAAACAGAGGCTGGATGGCCATCTGTCGGGGATGCTTTGATAGTGATTTCCTGCGTGGCAGGGGTTGGACTGGATGGCCCTCATGGTTTCTTCCAACTCTGGAATTCTGATTCTATGATTCTATGATTATAATATATAAATTATATAAAGATAACTTATTTTACTCATAGTAAATATTTTTGTTGTTGTGTGCCTTCAAGTCATTTCTGACATATGGTGACCATAAGGTGCACCTATCATGGGGTTTTCTGAGGCTGAGAGTGTGTGACTTACCCAAGGACGCCAAATGGGGATTCAAACCCTGGTCTCTGGAGTCGCAGTCCAACACTCAAACCACTACGGCAAACTGGCCCATAGTAAAACTTAGTTATATCTAAATCTAATAATAATAATAAACAATTATAAATTAGTTGATAATTCAACTAGTTAATGAATTGGTTATTTCGAACCTCTGTCTATCATGATTCAGTCTAGTTCTGAATCATTGTAGGGCCCTTCTACTTCCCTTGTCTTACATTGTTACTTTCAACTGTAAGCCCTCTGGACACATTTAACACCTTCCCTTTTCTCTGAAGCAATATAGACACTTCAGCAGCATTAGTGGAACCAGCCAAAGGCTTCACATTTTACTTTGGCCATTTTAAGCAAAATCAGTAGCATTTCAGAGTATATCTCTAAATTCAGGCTGCTGCCTATGAAGTGAGTCAAAATGTGCAAACAGAAGTCTTATTCAGATTTATTACATTCAGGAACAGAGATTCCACCTCAACATGAGGAGGAACTTTTTGACAGTAAGAGCTGTTTGGCAGTGGAACACGCTCCCTCGGAGCGTGGTGGGGTCTCCTTCCTTGGAGGTCTTTAAACAGAGGCTGGATTGCCATCTGTCGGGGATGCTTTGATCAAGATTTCCTGAGTGGCAGGGGGGTTGGACTGGATGGCCCTCGTGGTCTCTTCCAACTCTGCAATTCTATGATTCTATGATTCTATGCACAAGTGAAAGAAGAGTCAAAGGACTTTTTCGGACGTTTAAAAAGCAACGCAAGCAGCCTCATCAGCTTGCGAGGCTGCTGAGCTGCAACGTGTCAGTTTTGGATGACGCTCCCCCCGGCGGTACTGTTGCAGTACCACAGGGAGAGTTGAGCGTCATATTTGCTTGATTTTTACTCACAGTACTGTTGCGGTACTGCAGGGAGAGTTGAGCGTCATATTTGCTTGATTTTTACTCACGATCAACTTTCGTGAGTAAAAATCAAGCAAATATGATGCTCAACTCTCCCCGCGGTACCGCAACAGTACCGCCAGGGGGCAGCGTCATCCGAAACTGACACTTTGCAGCGCAGCAGCCTCGCAAGCTGACGAGGCTGCTTGCGTTGCTTTTTAAACGTCCGAAAAAGTCCTAAGATTCTCATTTTAACAACTGGTGTATCAGTTCATGTCATAAAACACATAGCTAATCTGATAGGTTTAATTATGAATAACACCTTTGGCTCCAAAAAGGCAAGAGTACTAGAATTTTCATGTGCATAAAAAATACAGTATGTGACAGATATGAGAGAGAAAGTTTGGCACAACCCTAGAGTAAGGGCAGTCATTATTTGCCCAAAAGGGCCTTCACTCAACCCCTACCCAAAGTCATTAAACAAAACTACAGTTTGCTGCAGCTGTGAGCCCACCCTTTAACTCTGGCTTCAGTCCTGAGAGTCACTAATTAATGGTGCAGAACTACAACATGCAAACACTTTTCTACATTTCAAAGTAAAAAAATGTTGCCACACCCCAATGGACAAAATTTTAGAACTTCAGTGTGAATTTCTGTGACTAAAATTGCTGTGTGAGTAGGCCTTGCATGGATCAAAATAGATTAATCTCTAAGCTTCAAAGTCTGAGACATAGGAGATTATCAGATGTGTACAAAATTCCGGGACAGGGACGAGGGGAGATTGATATCTATCTCCCTTTTCAGATGACGTTCTCCCTGTCCAGAAAGCTCCCATCCTGCTCCCGTCCCCCCCCCCGCCACTTCTTCTTATTCACAGCTTAAGCCATGAATAAGAAGCCCGTTCCATTATCATAACAGAATCACAGGCATTTGAAAAGGTGCCCTGTTGTGCTGGCGCAATGCCAGTGGCACGTGACGTCACCGGGAGGTCTGTGCTTGAAAACTTATGGGTTACACGGGCAGCCAGGTAAGTGTCACCCTTCCTCCCCCTCCCCGGGTTACTTGGTTTTGTGCTGTGTGTTTTTGGGCTTGCTTTTCTGTTTTGACGTTTTGTTTTGTTTTTATTTTCAGATTTCCCTCGCAATCGTTCTCTCATGAGAATGAGCGGGATTTGGATTCACTGCAGTAAAAGTAGCTTTACGACAGCTGCCTTTACTGCAGTGAAGCCGAGGGGAGGGGAAGCAGTTCCTATAACAGAATAAGTGATTTTTTTTCATTCTGTTACAGGGATGGGAGTGGGGTGGGAGAGGTTCGCAGTAGCAGGGGCGGGGGTAGCAGTACAGAAACAGTTTCCAGGGACACGTGTGATAATCTCCATAGTTGTGTATCTATGGACTATAGCTTAGTGCTTCCATTGGTATTTATCCACTTACGTATGACTTCTGACAGTAGCTTAGAAAGAACTTTTATTAAACTGAACCCCGGGTAGCAGGCAATGTAGGCCCAAAGTATTTGTTAAACAATAACTTGCCTTGGGTTTATGTGAGGCATTACAGTGATGATGGGAGACACCTATGAAATGCTTGATGTGAGGTAGTAAGAAATCCCAAAACCATTCAATTCCAGCTCCAGCAGGACAGGCAGAGTCATCTTTCAGGGAATATCTGAGAATTCTGTAGAACACCATTAATGGAGTGAAAGTGCAATAGAGAAAGTGAAATACAATACTAGGTCTTACTAAAAGCACCTCAGATTTCCTGATGAAAACTTAAACATTTGGAGAAGAAGTTCAGTTCAACAAATTCAGTAGTGTAGACAAACAATCCATGATTTATAGGTTTTTTGTGGGGGTTTTCCAGGCTGTGAGGCCATGTTCTAGAAGAGTTTATTCCTGACAATTCGACTGCATCTGTGGCTGACATCTGTCCTATAGATCAGAGATTTCTGCAGCAACAGGGCCTCTGCTCCACAGGACAGATGCCAGCCACAGATGCAGGTGAAACATCAGGAATAAACTCTTGTAGAACACGGCCTAACAGCCTGGAAACCCCCCCACAAAAAACGTATGGATGCCAGCTATGAAAGCCTTCGACTTCACAAATCCATGATTTAACATGAGACATTACTGGCATCATTTAAATTTTAAATCATGGCTTATAATAGCTTCCCATGTTCAGAAAATAACTGTCTTGTTCTTAGATGGATTTGCTAATAGCAAAGATGCATGGAACCCTATGGACTGGAAGATAGAGGGAAAAGGAGCAACCAACTAGTCAGTTCATAACAGAAAGACTGTTTAGGCTGCAAGTAATTGTTTATACACACACGAGAATTAGTGCTTCTTAAGCTATTTGATGTGGGTGACCAGCAGGTTTTCCCCCTACCCCCCAGTTGCCAGGGCCTGGCACCGTATCTGTTCTCATTGACTACAACTGTTTCTTTCGTTCCTAGAAACTTGCCATAGACCAACAGTGGTCCACAGATCACCACTTTGAGTAACATTGCTCTATTTAACCTTGTGAAGCTCGCTTCCAAGTGAACATGCACAGGATTGCACTTGAAATAGTGATTTTATTTTTTATTGTGAATTACCAGTTCCAGTGACACCATTTCATGTTCTTAAAATTCATATGTCAAGTAATATAAAGGATAAAAAAAAAAGAACTGAACTTATTTTCCGCTCTTAACTATTTCAACAAATTGGGGATAGTTTATTGGTTAATTTCCCCTCCTCTAGGTTTTGTTAAGAGACACAATTACTTGTACTATGTTTTTTTCCTAATCCTCCTTCAACAGTAGTGCAACACTCCAGCATTACCCGTTTAATTAAGTCTGAGTTTCTTATATTATTTTGGTGCACTGATTACAGGGAAAGACTTAGTGGAAGTCATTTTGGTATCCCAAGAGAATTCTGTGTTAACAAAGCATACAGCTTTTCCCCCTTTCTCCTCTTTCCTGAACCCTAGATAAGCAGCAGGCCCCGGCTAGATTTCATTACTATCACACACTCTTCATGGTCATCTTTTAATATTTGAAAGGATCATTTGTTAACTGGAAATGGTCAATTTTTTTCCTTTGGCTTTTGAAATATAATTTTCAATTTTTAATTTGATTCATTTAGATGAAATCATTAATCAGGGTTGAAACTGAGTTAATTTTCTGGAAAATAAATGAGGTTGTTAGAGTGAACATTATTAAGTGGGCTCTTTGCAAAGAAAGGGATAATAGCTGAAAATATGGAAGACTTTGAGAAGTATAGCAGTTGAGGATAAAAAAACCAGAAGGAGGGGTTTTCCCATCTCCTTTGGTTAAATGCAGCCATTTACTTTTTTAAAAATTATTTAGGAGAGGGATACTTCACAATTAAAAACAAGTACGGCTGAGGAAATTCTTTATTAAAACTACTACAGTTTTAAAACTAGATCAAATAGTGTTTATGCATATGGCACTGTAATGTACAGTGGCCAGCTTAGAATGCTACCTCATGGCCATTTGATCCTTGTGAATGAACTGTGCAGTGACTGGATGCATTGTTAAGCCAAGCCCTATTTCTGCCATTATACTTAAGATTCTGATCACCCATCACAGAATTTGGTGTCATATGAATTTACCTATGTTTGTCTGGAAGCCTTCAGAAAGTTTTCAGGATATTTAGTCTCTTTTAAAAAAAATACAGTATATCTGTAATGATTTGATGGCACCCAACAACAATATATATCATAGAATAACATTAAGTGATTATACAAAACAAGAGGAAACAAATAGGGGGAAATATACTCTCTTTCCTTTGAGTAGATCCATGTACAGTTTCCTCCTTCACCTCATGTCACCTCTTTTATTTTGCAAAGCACTGTTTGGAACGGCCATATAAAGTAAGTCTCATTGACCATAGTAAGACTTACTACTGAGTAGATACACAACACTGCATTGTCAAAGTATTAGAAATAAAATTTTATTATTATTATTATTATTATTATTAGAACGGTGCATTGCAAACTGATCTAATTAGTGCTATACCTGCGCTTGCTCCTATTTCGATCGGTCAATATATGGACTATCAGGGCATGCATACATATGTCTTCAGTCTAATCTTCTAGCCAACACTGTAGGCTTTAGCTCAATGGAGAAGCATTTGATGATCAAGATTAGGAGCCCCCCCCCCATACCCTTCCCAGCCCAGGGGTATTATGCTGAGTCAGGTAGTAGTCATCTGAGAGTAGCTTAGTCAGGTAGTAGGTAGAATCAAGTTGCAAGATTGGGTGGTTTCAAGGAGACAAGTTGGTCTGACAATGTCCTTTTAGAGTCTCTTGGGTGAGACTTTAAGCTTGTCTGCATGGGCAATTTACCCCATTTTGCTTCTGTCTTAGAGTCTTGCAGTCCTTATGCAGCATTTGCCCCTTTCTGCCCCAGGCAGTCCTCATCACCCTGGAGGCAGATACGGTGCTCAGACCGGGCTAAGATGGGTAGACCCTGATACAATATTTTAAACTAATACCTCTTTTACCCCGCTAGGAAGGAGCTGATTGGGCCCTGCAGAGGCCTGTCCTGGCAGGCTGGCTCTCGCTGCTGCTGCTGCTGCTGGTCCACTTCATTGTCTTGGAAGGCAGGAAGGAGTTCTGCAGCACCAAGACTGGTCACATGCAGGGGGCCTTGGTCACATGTTCTGAGCCAGCTTCCTATCTTCTGAGACAGCGAGGGAGATGGCAGCAGTGGAAGTGATGGGCTAGCATGCCTCTCTGGACTCTGGTCCATTTGGAGGCTATAATGGGGGAACAACAGGCCTGATCCATGGGCAGGGTACACCAGCATATCCTCACTTTTGTAGATTAGTCCTATGTCTTCTAGGTTTTGCTCTTTTCCTGATATGTGAAGAACCTTATAGTGGCAATTAGCCTTCATGGTCTTTCAATTAGGTTCCCACCTACATTTTATTAAGGCTGGAGGAAAAGGCTTGTTATATAAGGGACTAGTTCTTCAGAAGAACCTAGCTCAGGTGGTTTTAAGTTTGGAGTCTCAGCCTATGGGATTCTTTCACAAGGGGCTTCTGATGAATTTACTGTGGCTCACCACCTCTTGTATCACTGGTCCAGCTCGTTCCAATTCCCCTGTGGCTGAGTCCTGTGGCAGAGTCCTTTGAGTCATGACTGAGGGCTAGATTTAACCCCCACCCAAGAATCATGAAGTAGATTCCCTTCATGGATGAGTTCTGTTGGGTCAAGCACAATGGCTTTCATTCAGAGAAGTACATGACAGGTCCTGCATGCTTTTGGAGTTACACACCTTCCTTCAGCTTTCCCAAACAACAGTCTTCCTGCTTCACCTCACGCAAGGCATCTAAAACTCCCTTAGGTTTACTGGCTCACTTGGGCTGAGGGAAGGCAAGGTGCTGTTCAGGAAAGTCAGTGTTTATCTCAGACAACTAAGGTTTTGAAAATGATTTTTTAAAAATAAATTAAATAAATTCATGCTCTGGATAAGTAATAATAATAATAATAAAATTTATTTTTATCCCGCTCCTCTGTTAAAAACAATTGGGGCAGTTTACAGAAATTAAAATACCAATACAGATTAAAATCCCCAAATGCCACCCACCCCCACAAAAAGAATACATTAAACCAAAATACATTAAAACAACTGATCTAAAATCACATTAAAATAATAAATAATAAATAAGCAGCAGACTAAAAAGGGCCAGGAGCTCCTGAGGCCGGAAACTAATTAGGAAAGGCCTGCCGAAAGAGATCCGTCTTTAGTGCTTTTTTAAAGCTACTCAGGCTCGTCATCTGACGGATCTCGTTCGGCAGGCCATTACACAATTTGGGGGCGATTACTGAAAAGGCCCTCTGGGAGGTTGCAGACAGCCTAGATTTTTGTGGCTGAAACAAATTCCTCCCAGAGGACCAGAGTGCACACGGAGGATTGTATGGGAGGAGGCGGTTCCGAAGATAAGTTGGACCCAAGTCATTTAGGGCCTTAAATGTAATAACCAACACCTTATACTGGGCCCGGAAACTGATAGGCAGCCAGTGGAGAGATTTTAATACTGGAGTTATATGGTCTCTCTGAGATGTTCCCGAGACCACTCTGGCTGCCATATTTTGTACCAACTGAAGTTTCCAGACCAAGCATGAGGGTAGCCCCATGTAGATAAGTATTATTTTGTTTTCTATTTTTAATTGGTATCCTCAAATGGGAGAAGAAGGTCTTTCTCATAACTTTGACCCAAGATGTATAGGGTTTTGTAGATCATAACCAGCACTTTGAATTGTGTCTATAAACAGACTGACAGTTAGTGCAGCTGTTATAACAAGAGAGTTGTGTGTCTCCTAAAACTAGGTCATGGGGATAATGGATCTCTCCAAGACTACAAGTCCTGAGTCCCAATATGCAAATTCCAGTTTCAGCAGCAGTCTATCTCTTGACTGTTTGAAACTGGGAATTAATATCAGTGGATAGGTCATTTATGAGACACCCTGAGCATTAAACAATTGATGATATAATGGTATAGCATTTCCCCCTTTTTAAAAAAGAGCTACAGTACATACAGAAACAATTTTGAAACATTAACAGAAACCATGTGGCGTGGGAAAGGATGGGATAAGACAAGGCACTGTATAAAGCCAACTTTTCTTATTTGCTATAGATGTGGTAATGAGCATTTATATGAATTTACCTATACATTGATCTGAGAACTCCAGTCTGTAAGCATAATAAATAAATAATATATGCTAATAAAATTGTGTGATGTCCCTGACTGGAACCTGCCAGCTCAAATTTGGCCCAAGTCATATTATAAACAGATGCAAACATATGCCTCTGCTTGGAAGAAAATTAAATTTGGCTACTGTTAGATAGAGACACTGTAGCGGCGATTCACTTATTTTCAAATTGACTGCATTGCAATGGGATAGCCATCTGTCCTGCATGCACACTGCTCAGTTCAAGTGTACATGTCAGTGCTGGCAAACGGATGTGAATGTTGGCAATCTGTATCGTCTCAGATGAAAAAGTTTGAAAGCGGAAGAAGCTGATTTGGATTGCAAGGGAGCAGGGCCCTTGAGTGTGATCACTCTGTCTGGTTCCTTCCTTGCAAGTAAAACTTCCCGGGTTAGCTTTAATCCATTTCAAATGTTATGCTCTAGCTTTGAAGACAGAACTCTACCCCCTCAAGCTCTGGCACTGAGTGGTGGCTTGTTTGTTTTCACAGGCTGAAAATTAAGAGTTCGCATGAGCTCATTTACAGAGAGTGGAGTTGGCAGCATTATCAGGAGAGGAGAAAGGAGCCCTGAAGATGAAAAGCTATCACAGTGACAGAAGTCTTTATTAGGTTGGGCAGTAATGGAATGTGGTGTACATGGGATAAACTGACGGCTACCTAGAGCATTTAGGGAAAACTAGAAGAGTAATCATGTTTTGTGTTGTTCCTAGTCTTGCTTCCTCTGTGAACCTATTGACCCTGGAGATGTATGGGATAAAAGAAGTGGACTGCATATAAATACATGCTAAGGGGCTGGGGAGGTACAGTTGGTTTTAAATAATCAGCTTTTTGCTTGTTCTTTCAGCCATGGTACAGCATTGAATCGATTGAGTTCAAAACAGAGAAGGCAAAATTAAGGACCACACGATTTAATCAGTTTAATCAGCAGATTAATTGACTGCAGACACAATGCACGGGGAATTGGTGTTGTATAGAACTGCAGCCTATGTGTGTGTGTTTGTGACAGTAATCAAGCATATTTTTAATTACAGTGTCATCCCTAGATTCAACTTACAGAACCCGTTGTAGAAACCATTTTGTTCACAATTCATTCTACAAGCCAGAAAAGTTACTTTTGAACAACTCCAGTTCTCAGAATCCCACAGGCAACATGGATGGTGACCATGCTGGCTGGGGGATTTGGGGGGCTGCGGTCCTCAGAAGTAACTTTTTAAAGCTGTCTCTGATTCCAACTCTGCCATAGACCATGGTGGTGAAAGTAGTAGGAGATATTTACTGCTGCTGACATTTCCTGACTTTTGCACAGGTTAGTTTCTAGCAGATCACAGAAACCAGAAATGAATGGGCATTTATGGTGGCATTCTAAAACAAACAAACAAAACAATTCATGCTGACTCATTTCACCCCCAGGAGTGTGCACAGGTTGACCCAGAACACATCTTGAGCTGTGTGTTTTAACATTATCAGAGATGCTTTGTTGGGTCTTGTAACTGTTAGATGGAGGGTACAATTCAAAATTGTATTAAACAAATACATTTATTTACCCTTTACTGAAAAATACACAGCTCACAACAAATTTTGGAATGTGGTAAACAATTGGAAAGCTTTCATGTGAGTAAACACGAGATTTCATAGAAGATCAATCTTTCACTCCCGTGCCCCCTCCGTTCCGTTTCCGTTCTCTTCTGTTGATGGATTAACGGAATAATGGGTTTGTGAATGGAATAATGGGCTTGTGAAAAGCTGTCCCGTTATACTGGTGCTATACCAGCCATGGTGGGAGGTCCTTCCTGAAGACTTCTGGGTGCGATCGGGACGAGGAGGTAAGTGGCACCCTTGTTTTTCCCCTCCCTGTGTTACTTGTTTAATTTTTAGGGTGTTTGGGGGCTTAGTTTTCTTTTTTGACGTTTGCTTTACTTTTTATTTTTAAATTTCTTGCGAGAATGTGTGGGATTTGCTTTACAGGACATGAATGCAGCTTTATGACAGCTGCATTCACTCCCTGAGGGCTGAGGGGAGGGGAGCAGTTACTATCGTGGCATAAGGTAGGTGTCTGAATTTTTTATTTTTTATTTTTACTGGAACAGGGATGGGAGTGGGGCGGGTGGGGGTGGCAAGACAGGGATACTATCAGACGGTTCGTCTGATAATCTCCATTGTACAAAACATGCTTTTTACAGGGTTTTGATTGCACAGACAGAGCCTGCCTTTATATAACTTGTACTGGCATAGCTTCAGCAGGTCTGAGGTCAGTCCCCCCTCCCTTCAGAACCCTTCAGAGAACATGCATGCTACTAAAAATGCCACAAAACCCAGAAAAGAAATGGAACTGGCCATAACTTCACTTCTGAGTTTAAAAACAATAACAATGTTTAACAGTGCAGCGGTCCAGCAACCTTGGGCTTGTCTAAACAAGGCAGTAAAATGTGGATTGATGCACAGTAACGCCAATTCGCAGCAGCTTTCACTTGTCTCCATGTTTTTTCCAAGATCACAGGCATGTGAATGAAGCCATACACATTTGTTGTTCAAACAAGGATGCCCGTGAATCAAGATGGTGGGTGTGAGTGAATTACTCATATTTTTATTGTCACCAATTGCTGCCGCTGAACAGTATTTAAAAAAAAAAAAAAAAGCAAATCCAAGGTGCAGAAGTGTGGTATTTCGCTTAGATGAACAGAAAAAGAAGAAGAAGAAAGGCTGTTTCCATTGCCTCAGTGCACAATCACAACAGCAAAAATCCAACACAGTGGTTCTAGGCGCTTGCCTTGCTAGAAAGATCTGCCCTCTGTACATGTACAACCAATCAGCTTTCCACTTCAGCTCTTCTTGCGAATGCACAGCAAAGTGAATTAGTTGTCCCAATGAGGGGCAATGCACATTTCTTTGTGAGGTTTGTTTGTTTGTTTGTTTGTTTAAGCAAAGGCATTTCCTGCAGAGTATTTGGAGTTTGTGCCCCCCGCCTCCAAGTACTGTGAAATGATGCAGGATCCATTGGGACAAAAGGTATTCTCTTTGAATTCTATGACAAGTATTTTCACCATATAGACAAGCTCCTTATTTAAAAGGTGCTTTTCCTGGTGGCTTCTGGCATCTTCTGAAGGCCAGAAAATTGGGTGGTCTACATGAGTCTGTCAGGCTAGGGCCCAGAAAAAAACAGCCTCAATTCATTTATTCACAGAGATTCTATTCATATCTTTGCCTGAATGTGTTTAGAAAGTGGAACATGTTCAGTTAAGATGTGAATGTGTAAAAAAAAAGAAAAAAAAAGACAAGGAACATGCTGCAAAGATTGTGTCTGGATTTTCAGCTGTTCAAAGAAAATATCAGTGTTTGGATGAATTCTGTCTTCTTATATGAGCTCTCTTTCCCCAAAAGGGGGGAAATGTATTTATTACAACTACCCTAAAATACAGATACAATGCTAAAGCCATTACCTAGCATTTCTATTCTAAAAAGAGTGGTGGCAGAAGGAGAGATATCAAATGGCGGTATTGTATTTGTTATCATTGGATATAGTGGATTGTATTTTGTTTGGGGGGTTATTCCCCCCCCCCTTTACTGCATTTTAGTCTTCATTAAGGTTTATCTTCACTCTCCAAGCCGATATAAAATCCAAAACACTTTTGTGTAGAGAAGAGTGTATTCACAAAGCAAAACCTTTTGAATTATTGGTAGGGGAGAAAATAAAAGGCTAACTGTCACTCTGGTACGTTTAAATTTCAAAGCTGCTATGAAATTCAAATTGAGACCTGAAATGTTTTTATAGATCATCTTCAGCCTTCCAATAAATGGCAACTAGGTTTTACTCCAAGTTCCAAATGGCTCATTTTTAAAAACTGTGTGTGTACTAATTTTTTAAAAAACTCCGTGTGTGTGTAGATGATTTTTGCTTTAATTAAAAGAGCAAAAATATCATTTTAGCTGTATTGTTTTGTTTGAAAATATGATTTCAAAATCTAGACATCTCAGTTAACAAAAGGACACATTCCATTCTGGTAATAGAGAGAAAAAATAACAAATTAAGAAGGCAACAAATGGCACATTAATTAAGATGGCTTACATTTCTTGAATATTATTTAAATTGGAAATAGATAGCAATCAAAATTCCATCCCCGTGTTTTTGTGGAGGGTCCTGACCATTCCTCTCCTCTGTTCCTGATTGAGTACTGCAGGATTTGGTCTGTTGAGCATTGGATATAAAATCAAAATATATCGATGGCAGACCCTTTATTTGTACATAGGAAGAAATAATATCTTTCTAATATGTTTTCGCTTTGCGGGATATGTTTTAAGTGGTGGAGGGTGGGACTTGGAGATACTGGTACTGTGTGTGACTATTTGAAACACAGTAAACATATTGGAATTATACCTGTTCAACAGAGAAACGTAGTGGAAATCTGGAACTGGCATGCTTTTCTAAGACATCTTTATAAGTGAGGATTGAAATAGAAGCCTACATTGATGGGTTCCTAACTGATCCAGATCATGTAAAATACTTGCATGAGATACTCTTAGTATAGGAGAATCCTTCAAAAATAAAATATTGTGTTATTGGTTCTGTTAAGTCCTATGTCCAACATGCAAAATACTGTTCTGCAAGTTAAATTGATTTTGTCTTTATGATGTCTTCTCTGAACATCTAAGTTCTAGAACTGAGCTACAAGGTGCTGCTCTGTGTATCTCTGTTCCCTAACTACAAGGTCTTTCTTCAATGAATTTCTAAGATTTTTGTCATTCTGGCAAAATAGAGACTACTTTAACATAATATTCTATATTGTCTTCCTTCAGTTGAACAACCAGTGATTCCCCCCACTCCCAGACAAATCTTCCAACCTTGCTTCTTTTACTCTGATACCTTAGGTTCTCATGTGTGGCTTGATTCTTTAGTAGAACTGGAAGATTTACCTTTTTGGAAATTAAAAGTTGGAACTAAACCCCAAAGGAACCTATCTAGTGATTTCTGGAATGCAAAAGCCTTCAAACTGTGTTCAGGAACACTGGAATTATTTGCAAATCTCTCCTTTTGGGCAACTTGGCTGCAGAACTTGCTTGGGTCAAGTAGGGATTTCTCATTCCCATTCCCATTCCCATTCCCATGTTATATTTTTTGTGTGTTTTATGATTGGCTCTTATTGTTGCTAACCACCATCAGTGGTATGGGAGCAGTAGTTCTTCATTGCAGGTATTCACAACTTTCACTACTTCAAATCCCATTAAGTTTTTGGTACAATATTAGATTGCATGGAGTTTTGACAAGATGAGTGTTTCTCAGCAGTGTGGGTAACTTTTACCTATAAGATTTTATATTAATTACATCATGCAACAATGCTACAAGAAACACTGTGAATATAATAAATACATTCTATGCTTATGCTATGACTACATCTTGTATAAAAGGCAGTACTTTATTTTAAGTATACAGTGTTTTTCTTCTATACCTTCAGGTCCTGATGCAACAGTGCACATGCATAATCTTGAAATATTTTAGCTGGAATTCCATCAATGAATCAGGAGGATTATATCCACTGTGTGAAATCCTGCAAGCTGATAAAATGGCAGCTTTTTTTTTTTAAATTAAGTGCACTTATCCTAGGTTGGGTTAAGTTAAAGTATATACATACAGATCCAGTTTGTAGGTGTGATGCCCCATGAGCATAAATCTGTAAATATCAATGAAATCTGGAGAATTAACAAATGTTATTTCCTGGGGAGTGCACAGTTGTCCAAACAAACAACATTCACTAATTTTGTGAAAAGTTTGAAGTGGTAAAAATATGAAAATTTGGTTTTGATTTATTTTTGTTGCATAAGTATGCACTTTCTCTTGCAGAATAAAAACTACAAATACTAATAAAAATAAGGATTTAGTTTAGTGAAACCCAAGTCCTGCTGTGGGAAAGATTCTTAAATCAAGAACCTTCTAAAGGTAAAATCTGTGCATCCATTCCAGACATCAATGGGGCATCTGTTTTATTTGGGCATCCACTGCCCAGTCTAACTTAAGAATGATGTGAAGCAGACAAAATACAGCCCTCCCTCCATATTTGTGGCCTCCACACACGTGGTTTCACATATTCGAGGTTTGCTGCTCTGGGTAGGGGCGGAGTGGCGATGGGGCCTCTGAAGCCTCGTCACCACTTTCGGGAGGGCGGGGGGGGCTGTTATTATTTATGGATTTTTCACATTTGCATGGGTCTTCTGAACCTAACCCCCGCGAATGTGAAGAGACGACTATAGCTCCTTTTCATATGGAGTTGCTCTCCATGTATGGAGAGCCATTTCCATCACATATTGAATGTTTCACTATCAAGACTGAACAGTATTGGGCTAGCAAAATTTGGGAGGGTTAATACACTGTACTTGAGAGGATCATATGTGCTCTTTGAATTCCTTATATAAATTAGAAAGGGAAATTAGAAAGGGGGTGAAGTGAAGGGTTCTTTATTTTTGGGGAAAGGAGAGATAATAAAATAAAAAAATATGATTCTAATACATAATCCCTTTCAAAAACATATGCTTAAACAATGCTCACGCAAGGGACTTCCTTTTAAAACTCCCATGTGCAGGATGTGAGAAAGATGTAAAGTAGTAAGACACAGTATCAGAAAATACTGAAATGTTAAGATGCCTGAGATCATAGATTAATAAAGAGCTGGCATGCAGACCCCTGGGCCTTCCTCACCAGATCTATCCTTATTGCCGTCTGCTTTGATTTTCTCCAATAAACATGTGCCTGACTGTTTTCCCCCAGAAAACATACTGATGTTACTTGTAAGTGACACATAATTTTGCTAGATGTAAGATGGTTTCAGGCTTGTACTACAGCTGCTAACTCCTTCCTTTCCTTCTTGTACTAGGAGCAATATGGTCTCTTCTGTTGTTTTCTGCTTTGTTGAGATCATACCTTGATGGCATATCTACAGTAACATGAGAAAACATGCTGTTACTACTGTACTTCTAGACTCTATTTAAAGAGGGCAGTTTCCTGTAGCATTCTTCTGATTCTCTATAACATTCTCACAGAGCATCACAGTGAGCATTCTAATGAACACAAATGGGTCCAGATTTTTCCTCTGGGAGCAAGCAGTTTTCTGACACAAGCAAAGCTTAAGGCTGTGGGAGACTCTTTTCTTCATGTAGGGCCTGTTGTACAAGCAAGATATCACTGCTGGAATGAGGATATGAGATGTACTTCATTTACAGAAGCCATGGTGATGTCCCACAGGCAGCATCAGCAAATTAGTGCTGCTCAAAATAATGATTAGTTATTGCAGTCCTCTGAAGTCCAAACTAAGACACTGTGATGCCTGAGGTGCAGTGCCCAAACATAATTTTTCCAGGAGGCGCCTTCCCCCTCTCAATCCCAGGAGGCCTTGTCTGTTTTGAAGAATGGGAGCACTCTGCAGTTCCTTTCTTTTAATTCCCTTTCTTTTCTGGCTTGCCTGATTTGTATTTACAGCCAGACAAGTGTGTGGCAAGTA
The DNA here is from genome assembly GCA_030847615.1 of Gambelia wislizenii. Classification (NCBI taxonomy): domain Eukaryota; kingdom Metazoa; phylum Chordata; class Lepidosauria; order Squamata; family Crotaphytidae; genus Gambelia; species Gambelia wislizenii. Next base: position 47,312,995 of record JAUMIR010000001.1, on the reverse strand, counting down.
TGTGAGTGACAAATGCCCTTTAGACACTGTTGCCTGGTCCTTAGAGCTGGTCTCAGCTTCCCCTTTGCACTCTAGAGACTAGAAGCCCAACTTCTTTACTCACATATGTTCTGAAGCCTGTAAATCCAATCAGCAGCATTGGCTTCCACTTCCCTATGAATCTCAATGTCCATTATTACTATGCATGGCCCTCCCCTCTTGTTGCTACTCACTTGCCACTGCCTGTGAGCTCCTCTTGCCTATGCATAGGAAATACTTACAGGAAATAAGAAACTCTTTCATTTTTTTAATTCTTTCACATCAAGAAACAAACATCTCTCATTTTGTGAAGTCGAAGGCATTCACAGCTGGCATCCATAGGTTTTTCGTGGGTTCCTGCCCCCCCCCCAGGCTGTGAGGAAATTATGCACCGTATATAAACCCAGCACACCCCTATGCCACCATTCTCTGAATATGCCAGCCACAGGTGCAGGTGAAACGTCAGGAATAAACTCTTCCAGAACACAGCCTCACAGCCCAGAAAAAAACCCCACAAAAAACTTACCTCTCATTTTTCTCCACCTACACATCCCAAAATTTCCAGTATAAATGTATGTTTCTCTCTCTCTCTTTTTGTCTACACACACACTTTTGTGCCTGTTCTAATAGAGAATCCACATGATCCTAAGCCCCAGAAAAAGAGCACCTCCTATTGATCTTGGGGCCTGTTGAGTTCAGAAATCCAAATATGCTCAAGGCAGTAGCTGGGTTATTCCAATAAATAATTATCATGATATTCAAAGTGGGCAGCATTTTTGGCCCAAGAAATCAATACCACGAAGGCCAATTGATGAAGGCCATATGACCACTGGTACATTTAGAAAACGTGGAAGGCTAAGCCTGGGCCAGCAGTGGCCACAGCCAAGGCCAACACCCCCCTCTCCAATGTGCATGCACACTGATCACCACAATTTCATGCAGATAGCTAGTCTGTAGCAAGGAAGGTTAACCTTGCTCATGCACCACCATCCCCATCATAATTGTGCATCCAGGCTGCATTGAAGTCGCCATAAATCGGAAATGACTTGAAGGCACAAAAAATAAGAAGTATCCCTAATTACCCAGTCATAACCATATATACACAGAAGTCCAACTGTTCATAAGTAAGTGTGCACAGAATTGTGTTCTTAGTTGTGTTTAATTTTAGATCAAAATACTGTTATGTGTGATTAATTTAAGATCAGTTTCCCTGATAGTATTAATGGACATAACTTGATTGGAGATCAAAAGTAGGCATCTTAATGATGGGATCATTACATTTTTTTTTTCATCTGAGGCCATATTAAATTGTCACCTTTTTCTCTATCAGGACTTGTATCTTCAGTAGCTGCAGGACAGTCAGAAATAGATTAGGTTAATGGGGAATGCTCCATCTGTTGAATTCATGTGTTAAATTTCTTCATGTCCAGAAGATATGAATCATAATATCCCCCCCTCAGGTTGCAACATTTATAGAAAAAGTTTGAGACAGAGGCATTCAGTTAGATATAACAAGTTTAGGCAAACCTTAGTGTGAGTATTCCCTTCCTCTTCTTGCATGGCTGCACGGAGGACATTGAAAGTGCTTTTGTTTTTGACTAACAGCAGTTTCTTTTTTAAATCCCAAAATCTAGGCCAATTGTAGTTAAGTTTTGAAAGTATTGGTTTATGAAACTGACTTGTTTAAATAAACTGTCATCAAGACTAAGATTGTTTTAGGGTCTATACATACACTAAATGGTGGTTTATCAAGAACTACTGTTAGCCTCCTTGTGGCTGCTTCAGAAGTTTTATCTCCTATGCTTGTTCCCATAATATAGCATTACTGTAACTTTTTGCTACATCTAAATGTAACAAAGGTGTTGCTGCCAGGTGGCTGAATTACAATGGTGTAGAGATAAAATAATATCAGTCATAGGAGTCATCGGTCATTATCACACGCTGAAAACATCCCAGGACAGGGATGACAGGAGATTGCTAAAAAGCTTACCTTTTAGATGACATCGTCCCTCTCCTGTGATACTCATGTTCCTCCCCTGCTTCCTCTTATTCACGGCTTAAGCCATGAATAAGAAGCCTGTTCCCTTATAATAATGGAATGACAGGCGAGTGAACAGAGGACCCATTATGATGGCAAGATGAGATCAGGTCGTGACATCAGCGGGAGGACCGTGCCGAAGACTTCCGGGTTCGATCGGGACAGCCAGGTAAGTGACACCCTCCCCCCCCCGGGTTACATGGACTTTTATTTTTCTGTTTTGGGACTTTGTTTTATTTTTGATATTTGGTTGGGGTTTTATTCTTAAATTTCCTGCGAGAACGAGTGGGATTTGGCTTCACTGCAGTAAAAGCAGCTTTGCAACAGCTGCATTTACTGCAGGGAAGCCGAGGGGAGGGGGAGCTGTTTCACTTCTGATAAAAGGTAGGTGTTTGAAAAGTTTTTTGTTTGTTTGGTTGGTTTTTTAGTGTTACAGGGGTAGGAGTGGGTCAGGTGGGGGGTAGCGGGACAGACATAGTTTCCGGGGACCCGTGTGATAATCTCCATACTGTACTAACATGATTATATTTTAACTAGAAAAGGATTAGAGTGTTTACAAAAATCATGGCAATGCACATGTTTGGATTCTTAGGCTTGTTTCTGAGTGTCTTACATGTACAGTTCATTTCATTTCATAAAAGCTGATGTTCCACACATAGGAGATGATCATATGTGTCAAAAATGGCATTATAATGACACCATGAGATCCTTATCAGACAACATCATGCCCCAGCATTATGCAAGCATTCTGCTGCTGTTACGAGGGAGTTTTCTTCTTTATGTTTTTCTCCTTGCTCGTTTTACTGTTTGGTTGTGAAAGAATGATAAACATATGCCATATTCTTCTGAATTCTTAGATCTTTGTGTATCTCTGTTCTATGCTGTGTAACTTTCTGTGCCATATGGAAAAGGAAATAAGCATAAAATTGTTTACTAAGAAAAGTAAGCCGGTTCTCAACTTTTAATGTTGTGGCCAATGAGTGTAAAGGAACTGGAATGACTGACGGTCAAAGGAAGCAGTGATGCCCTGCCTCATTTCCCTCCTTTGCGTGTACTGATCAATGGAGAATTTTTTGCTCCAGTTGGCCATGGCTGCATTATTTTCCTGGCTGCATTTATGTTCCTGGCTGGTGGAGTGATATTGATTTTCTGGGTTGAGAACAAATTGGTGGACACATGATATTTATCTTTCTGGGTTGAGAACAAATTGGTGGGCATTTGGCATTTTTGTATTTTTATGAAAATGAGATTTTGCATCCTTATTATTTGAAAACATAATTTTCAAAACTTTAAACACAATACACCTGTAAAGATTTACTGTTGTCCACACAAACCTTCTGATACATACACACAACACACACACATGGCTATGGATAGGCAAATTAGCATATAAAATTATGGATGGGCAATTAAGCTCCTGGACATTTTAATACTTTGATTACATCATCCCTTCCTTTTGAACCAAAAACAATCCCTTTATATGTATATTAAAAATGTGTCACATTTTTCTGCTTTGCAGATGCAAACCATTTAAATTAGTGTACAGATATTTTGGTGAATCCACCATTGTTCCCAATCCAGTACAGCATAATCTGCAGACAGAAATAAGCTTTTTCACCCTGCCTTTTTGCCCAGGGGTTTGCTGCATAGAAGTCTAACACTCCACATCTGGCCTCCTGCATGATCTCTTATGCCTAATCCAGAGGATCAAAATAGCCAGCTGCCACAGCACATAACAATCCCTCTCTCATTAAAGAAGAATTGACCCCCACAGATTCAGGCTGACTTGTTGCTATCATGTCTCCTCAGCAATTTCACATGGGGATTTTTAAAATTATTATTATTAACAAAAATATGTATCTATGGTACATTCCATAAAGATGTCACTCTATGGAATGAATTCTTCCAAAACATTTCCCATGAATGTAGGGTACTGTTAAATTGTGCCCACTGTTGTGTGGAATGGCTTTTGATTCAGTGGCACCTCACTAGCAGAAGAGGACAGAAAATTTTCATAGAAATTCCTTTCCCCTACACTCCTGTTGTTGGACAGAGGCTGCAATGTTAATCATCTCCCCACCCTCCATTTGATTGATGAGTATTCTGAGAATGGAAGGATTGTTTTTGTTTGGATAAGAAAACCTTTGGCTGTGACCTGATTACCTGATTTTCTCAAAAGTAGGACAAAAACTAGGCTTTCATGGACCAGAATATGCTATGTTCCAGGCAGGTTAGCACAACTTGTTACTGCACCCCAAAGAAATCTCTCTCTCACACACACACGTTACGTATTGTGGCCTCCTGGCAGTATATGACAGGGGGCAGGGGGAGTTGGAAACAATTTGAATGTAAAACAGTGATGAATAGTTTGGACATTTTAAACAGATTAAACAATTTAACAATTAAATTGAAAGTTAAAAACCTTTACAGATTTGGGTAAAATCAGTAGAGAACAAAGACCTTGGTTAAAAGCCATACGTTATCTTGGGGCCAGGAGGGAGCTGGCATTGCTGCCAATCAGGTCTCCAAGGGGAGCACATTCCATATCCAGTGTGCCACAGCAGAGAAGGCCCTCTCCCACCTCCTCTCACAGTGAATTGCCCCCATTCATGGGACACAGAGATATATAGGAACACGTACTCTTCAGATATCAATGTCTCAAGCCTCTTACAGCTTTAAATGTCCTCACAAGCACTTTGAATTCAAAGACATGTATTGGTAGCCTGTGTGGTTGCTTTAAAACTGGGGCTTGTCTATACGAGCCTATAAAAAACAGAGTCCCTCGCAGTAATGACATTTTGCAGTAGCTGCGACCTGTCCTAATGCGGGTTTTGCTCCCATAAGCTTTGCATGCCTGTTAGTAAACATGCAGCCTCAATTTGCCAATGACATTATTTTTTTTTAAATGATGCCCAGGGTATGCTTGAGCAATTTTTTCACTTGAATACAAAAGGGGGAAAAAAAACACAACACCCCATCTTCTCACTTTAGTGCTTGCCTGCTAAGGCGAAAATCCAACATGGTGGCAGTGGGCACTTGCCTTGTTAGCGAGCCCCGCCCCTGGACCGATCCGGCCAATCAAATTTGTGCTTCCTCTCATTTGGGCAGGTGAATCAAATTGACCCGCTTGCCCTAACATACAGATATGTGCACCCCCTAATTGTTTTTTTAAAGACAGGGAAAGCTGTGAAGGCTTTTCTGGTGAGATTTTTGGCCTTTTTTGCCTCTGTCCTTCACAATATGGCGAAAGCATACAGGATGCCATTAGGACAGGTAAGATTCTTCTTGCATTTTGTGCGGAGGTTTTTTTTTCACTATTTGGGCAACCCACTGGGTTCCTTTCAGCAATCTAGCTGCTGTTTCATAGCCTTATGCTCCATCCCCCTTTAGAAAACCAAGTGTACAACTTCACATTCTTTTTACATTGCTTTTTCCCCTTTCCCCACTGCTATTCCATGTTTTATGATAGGATGATCAAATTGTGTCAGATGTTGTTGGGCTGCAAATCCTATCAACCCTAACCAGGATAACCAGTGGTGAAGAACGCTGGGAGTTACAGTCTGGCAACATCTGGAGGGCCACAAGTTGCTCAATCTTGCTTTGCAACCACTTCTACCTTTCGGATGTGTTAGAGCAAACCAACATGCACTGGTTAAAAGCAGAAAGATGGCCTTTCTTGATGAGAAGAAGACAAAAGATTTTGTCACTTCCTTATTCTGGACATGTGCAGTCTCTTATTTTAAATTCTCACACTTACAACAACAATAAAATGGGGTTGGCTTCTCTTGCTAATTTCGTTTGCTTAAACATCCTTACTTGGGAATAAGCACTTTTTTTAAGGGAAAAAATTAATGTACTTTGAAAATAAAATGAGCATCTCTAACTCTGTGCATGCCACCTGCAGCAGGACAGCAATCCCCAATAATAAAAGGATTTTGAAGAGTGTTATGCCAAGCTGCCCCATCACATGGTGCTCTCAGGCTGATCATTTGGAACCCCTGTGTAGCAGGTCCCTAGACATGGACCCTATCTGATTTTCTGCCAGGTGCATAAGAGTCTTCCTGTATTTGCACTTCCAGGTAGGTGCAAAACAAAATAACACAATCAACTCCCTCCTAACCACCATTGCCCAAAACCAACTGTTTATCCAGTTTCTGGTAGCTAGCCACCCATAACACAAGCTGGGTTGCTCTTAACTTGGAATGTCACAAGCTGTACAACAGATAATGTTTATAATGATGGTAATACATTTAAACTAGTTTATTTTGAATCGATAGCATAAATTTCAATAAAATACCATCTTCTTTTGGGGTTAGCTAAACTGATACATAATGCCTCCAATCTACGTTTTTTTCTTGTCCATGGTTTTATGCCCTTTTTGGTTATATATGCAAACATATGAATATGCCATATAGAGTCTGACCATTGTCCCATCTAGCCCAGTGTGCTGAGTGGACAGCTGCAGTGTCAAGTGGTTGGCTTTCTAGTTTCAGGATCAATGTGTCTTGGAAAACATTTGTATGGCATGGCCTGACAAATAATCTAGCAGGATGTATCACAAGGAGATATCTAAGGTGGGATAACATAGAGTTGGACAGGCAGAATACGATGATCACCTTAAACAGAAGGGGGTGGAGACACATTGAATTGTTGGAGAACAGAGCTGTGTGCCATGTGTCCATCTATGTGCCCACATAGGACTTTATCAGAAAAACCTCCAAAAACATTTCTGTCCCATCATATTTTCAAGCGTAATTGTCCCAGCACAATAATCCTTTTTATCAGACATACCTGTAATAGCGACAAAAAGCAGCCCCAGCATTACTGGAGCATGAATGCTAGCTAATGCTGTTTACTTCTGCATTTTTTTTCTTGACAGTTCTCACAAGAAGACGCGAGCATGGTTAAAAAATTTTTAAAAGCAAAATTAAAACACAAAACGTACACACAAGCACAGAAACAAGCTTACAAACTTCCAAGTAAACCAGGGAGATTCATAAACATTTCATCCTGTACCTGGCTTTCACGTTCTCACCCAGAAGTGTTCTGGCGGGACCGCCCATTGATGCTGTATTCATGAGAGAAAAATGGAGCACAGTTTCAAATGCTGGCAGTACCTGGACAAAAATGCCATGGCAGATCTATTGGTGACTTGGCAGGTCAATAAAAAAAGAATGCCTTATTAACAGCAGCTGAACACTAAAGCATGACATCGTATGATATGGGAGCCCTTTCACATTCACTAGGTGTTGTTATGATGCCATATTGGCTGCGTCTGATAAAGTCCATAGTCTGCTACTATCAGATGTGATGGAGGATTCTGTGTTAGCACCATTGTTGGAGCAAGAGTCAACTGCTGGTTCAGTAGGCTGATATACATGGAATGGGGTGGGAAAGAAAATACCATCTTATCATATGCATATCATCTCGGACTGACCTGGTAATTGAGAATCTTAAGCAAAAGCTATCTCACTGTTATCAGATCATCTACTCACTAGTATCAAATTATCCTTTTCTAAGATTCAAAGCCTCTAAAATTATAGAATGCAGATTCTGCTTCCTTCATCCATTTACTTCTTGGTGGGAAGCATAATGGACCACATCAAAATAAAGGAGGGTATCATCAGAATGGTCATCCTCAGCAGTCAGTTCTTGCCTTTTGCTGCAGTGAATGCTGCTGTCCATAGCTTTTTGTGGTGGTAATAGGTATTTGGTGCTCTTCTGTGCAGATTAATCACTAAGATCTTTGCTTTGACTTCTGGATCCTCAAATAAATTCTGAAGCTTCCTGGAGCTTAAACGAAAGAGTGCTTAGCTGCATATTATTTCTGAAGCTGATATTGAGATCCTGATTTCATGCTATCAGTACTTCACAGTCGGATTACTGTAATGAATTTTATTTCGATCCCCCCATATCTCTTGTGAGTTGCTAGTAAATGGTCCAGAACTTAACCGTTAGATTTCTTTCTTTTGAGGTGTCACTAGTTTATCACTTGAATTCTTTTCACTGGAAAAGCTTTCCCAATGTAATCTAGAATCTGGGCCTATCTTTGACCTTCAAATGACATCAGTTCATTTTTAGTATTTTTGTATTTGTTTTCTTTCAAAGTCCTGCTTCACCTTGTATAATTATCATTCTGTGCTAATAAGTTTCTGAAAACACCACTCAGTGCTGCCTTAAATCTTTGTCAGGATTTTGTAGGCTGAAGGGGGCCTCTCAAATGAACATGAAACATGGATACTGCATGGCAAAATTCTTTTTGCCTCTTTATAAGAGACCAATTGACCTTCCCCTCAGATTTTTTTATGGCGATAGGATCAAACAATATACAACAAAACAATCTAAAGTGGATGTGAGCTTGGAAGACAATCCATAGCCACTTAATCAGGAAGTAAGTTCTGTTTCAATCACTGGTTAAAGCAGGGCTATAAAGTTTAAAACATCTTCTCACTTCCTTGGGAGTAAGTCAATGGAATATAAATTTTGGCCCTTGATATTGTTGAATGCTCGGCTAAATACCCAACAGCACCAGATCCCATCTGATCTTGGAAGCTAACCAGGGTCAGCTATGGTTAGTATCTCCTAGATAATAAAAACAACTTTAATTACACTGAAGAGGTGATAATGACAGTGTTCTTGCTTAATGCAAGATGCTTAGGTGCCCTCTTCTCTCATTTGAAAACATTCCCCTAGTTGTGAACAGAAATAAAAGGTTCAAGGCTTGTCAGCATCAGTTTTACAGATAGCTGTTGAAAAAATAATAATAATGAGATATTGGGTATTGTAAAGCTCAAGGGCTGTCTTGCCAAACTCATTTATTTCCGTTCACCTTTTGTCAGCATTGCAGAGAGAAGACGTTCAATTAAAACATGTCACCTGTTACTTGTGATCTAATTTGTATTTGTAAATGGCAAAGATTGGGGCACCAAGCCTCGCGTTCTCCCAACTTTTTGAATCACTGTTCAGAACAGTGATCCCTTTGGAAAATGTTGGGCAAGTTTGCATATGAGAAGACTCATTATCTATGCTGCCTCAATCCCAAGGTGCTTGTTAGGGCTTTTTAGATCAAATCTATCCTTGAATCATACCTGCAAGTATATGCTCATTCTGTACAAACCCTGGAGTACAAATGTGTGTGGTCTCTACAGCTTCATTTTCATCCAGCTGTCGGTAGCCAATTTCTTTTTTGATCCAGATGTAGTGCTTATTTTCCCTTCCATATTTCAGATATGTTGACTAGAAGCCACAGAGCTGCTTAGACTTTTGCCTTATTTTTCTTTGAAGGGATGATTTCTGAATCCTATAACACAAATGGCTTTTGAAACATCTCTCACTTTCAAAAGCAGTTTGCTGTAGCAGTGGGTGGGTCATGATTAATAGTTCTTTGATCCTAACTATTATTATATTTCTGTTCAAAATATATTAGGTATGTTCCTTTTCCTCCAAACTGTAAGTTGTATTCCTTATATCTAAATGAATGTAAGCTAAAGACAGAAGCCTTGATGCCTATGTAAGCTTTATTATACCACACTCAGTATTATGCCTCACAGTGCAGAGAGCTATCAGGAGACAAAAAGTGTCTTCCCGTTGCTAATTGCTAATTTAGCAGTAGAGCAGGAAAGCTTTAATGTGATCCACAACATTTATCTTTTTGCAGACTTAGGAGTCTGTTTTCAAAAATTACCTGGCTAATGTATGATTATTTTGCATCTCTAGACTACTTACTTATATTGTAAATGCTGATGTACAGTTGAATCATTTCTGGCCTAGGTAGGATGTGTAACCAAGTTATGGTACCTGTAAATACAAAGAGGCCATATTTTCATTTCTTATCTTTGTTCTTAACATTTTTCTAGTTTAAATTTCAGTACTATAGGAACCAGGATGGTGTAGTAGCTTGAAGACTCTGAGAGACCAAGGTTCAAATCCCTGCTCGAACATGGAAACCCACTGGATGGTATTAGGCAAGTCACACTCTCTAAGCCTATGAAGAAAGCAATGGAAAATGTCCTCTGAATATGTTTTGCCAAGAAATTTCTATGATAGGGCTGCCGTAAGTCAGAGTCACCATGAAGCCGCATAACAACAATTCTGGTAGTGATTTTTGTAGTTTTCACTAACTAAATGAGTTTGACTGCTTAACCTCCCAATAAAAATACTTTAGGTGCTCTTACCGGGGTGTATATATATATATATATATATATATATATATATTAGTAAGAAACTGATTATTTATTTATTTGTTTGGTTTTGGGATGATGTTAGGAGTTGAGAAATGGCTAGTGAGAAGCCAATATAATAATGAGATTATTGAATGATGCTGTAAACTTTATTATCCAAACAAATGTTCTTTAACACTAACAAAAAGTCTCATTTACATTTTCATTCACCCTACTTAGCACTCTTATAAATATACAGAATGTGTGGGACTTAAATTGGAGTACAGATCAGCCCTCCCCCCTTATGCAGAATTGATACCCATGGTTTCACTTATCTGCGATCAGGGGGAGGGTGTCTCTAGGCATCTGGAGAAATATAGAGTCATGTTAGAGGTGATTTCTCTAGGCACTGGAAGATCCTTCAGCATGACTCTGTGGTCAACCTCTGCCAAAAATTGACAATAGAGTCATGCCAGGTTCTTAGACTGGTGTCCTCTCTAGGCATTTTCTAGGTCCTCCAGTGCGATTCTATGGTCTATAATGGTGGTTTACTATTATACGCAGTTTCATGTATCTGCAGTAAGCCCCAGAACATATTGCCCACGTAATGTGGGACAACCTGTACTTTGATTGGTTGTCCTATATGACAATATTCTGGCAGTAGTTTGCCACTAAAATTCATTTTGCCACTTTTGATTCTACTCATCTACGTGATTTTGTTTTTAATTGGTTTCTTGATTTTTAAAAAGAATATATACTTCATGTCCATTCCTTTAGATTGTTCAGTATACTCTACCTTACTGTTGAAACTTTAAATACACTCTTACATTGATGTTGCTTGCCTACAAGTCATTTCTGACTTATAGTGACCCTAAGGTGAACCTATCATGAGGTTTTTCTTGGAAAGATCTTCAGAGGGGGCTTGCTTTTGCCTCCCCTGAGGCTGAGGGAATGTGACTTGCCCAAAGTCACCTAGTGGGTTTCCATGGCTGAGTGGGGATTTGAAGCTTGGTCTCCAGAGTCATAGTCCAACGCTCAAACTGCTACACCATGCTGGCTCACTACATAGTGAAGTGCATTGCACAATAGCCTACAAAATGCTATTGCCTAAGTATCAAAGATACATTTTAAACACAACTGAAGTCTTCTTATATCACTCCAGATTCCATTCTTGTTCTTACATACTCAAGAATAAATCCATTGAAGATCTCCTTATTTACTTCAAAAGTTCCATTCCTTATTAACACTTCTGTAAATGAGTTTTTAAGGCAGCCCTGTAATTCTCCATTGTCTTGTACTGTTCCCAGTAGAATCTGCTAATAGCTTTGTCCTGATTTCTTTCTTCCTCATCTGATAGTTTCCTGTAAGGATGCTTTTAGAGAATTGGTTCCAAGAGTGTAATCTACCAAGGCTAAACTGCAGCACTGTTTCCTGTTCTGAAGTTTACTTTGGACATATGACTTCATCACCATTTCTTTTTTCTTATCCCACTGCATATATCTTCCCTTGTTTCTATACAAATTGACAATGCTTTTGAAAAACTCTATATTATTCTATGCCATCTCTCCTCCCCAGCTTACCTAGATCATACTTACAAGCAGTTCTTATGTCTCTATATATCTCTATACCTTAATGCATTGTCTTAAAACCTGTTGTTAGTCTCCACTAGAGTAAACACATTGAATGATTGAAATTTATGTAAATGTTGATTTACCATTCAGCAGCAGCTGATTCAGTATGTTGATGCTACTCAAAAATGGTGGCAAAAAATAACATTGGATTTGAAAGCAATAATGCTATTATACCACTATGACTGCCTGGAAAGCAAAGTTCTTTCAGAATAAAGACACAAGGCTACTAAGTGGGACCACATAAAAATTCATAGCATTGGTGCTTTTCTTTAATGTCTTGCATGGCTTGGGGCCTAGGTGGCTGAAAGAAATCTCTTCCTACAGCAACCTGCCCATGTGCTGCATCCATCAGTATTGATTCTCCTTGGAGTACCCCATCTGAGATGAGTTGAATAGTAACTTGAGGAGGCAGGGGTTTTTTCATGTTTCCCTCTGTTATGGAATTCCCCCCCCCCCAGAGGTTTGTCTGGCCTTTTTCACCCCAGGCAAATACAGTTGTCCCTTCACATTCGCTGGGGTTTGGTTCCAGGACCCCCCCCCCCCGTGGATACCCAAATCCGTGAATACTCAAGTCCCATTATATGAAATGGCATATCAAAATGGTGTCCCTTATATAAGATGGCAGAATCAAGGTTTGCTTTTTGGATTATTATGGTTTTAATATTTTCAAGCCGTGAATACTTAAATCCTTTGATACCAAATCCATGGATACGGAGGGACAATTGTACTTCCAGGTTCTTTCAGTTTTGCAGCTTAACCTATTTTAACTGTCACCTTAGCTGTCACGGTTTTATTATAATTGTTTGTTTATTTTTCCCTCTATGGCTTTTATTGCATTGCTTTTGTGGTTGTTTGTATTTTTCTAAAAAGTCTTGCTTTTGACAAGTGGGCAATATTTCAGCATTAGCAGGAATTCTAACACAACATTGTACCTTGGAATTGCTCCCATTTAGAGTTCTAATGAGGCAGTGAAGCCCTCCTCCAGGTGGTTGTTGTGTGCCTTCAAGTCTTTTCCAACTTATGGTGACCCTATCACAGGGTTTTCTTGACAGGCTTTTTTCAGAGGGGTTTGCCTTTCCCTTCCTCTGAGACTGAAAGAGTGTGACTTGTCCAAGGTCTGGTGGAGAGCCCTGGTGGTGCAGTGGTTAAATGCTGGCACTGCAGCCACAACATTGTGAATTCAGTCCTGCAGGGCTCCAGGTTAACTCAGCCTTCCATCCTTCCTTAGGTTGGTAAAATGAGTACCCAGCTTCTTGGGGGTAATCAGCTAACACCTTATAAACGACTTAGAGAGTGCTTAGCACTATAAAGCAGTATAGAATGCAGGGGCTATTGCTATTGCAAGGTCACCCAATGTGGTTTTCCATGGCAGAGCAGGGATTTGAATCCTTGTCTCCAGAGTCCTGGTCCAACACCCAAACCACTACAATATTCTGGCTTCTCCAGGTTACTTCATTTCATTTCATTTCTTATCTAGTTTTCTGGAATTATCCTCAATGGTATAGCACCCCCTGGCCTAACCTCCACTGCTAGTCCCAGCTAGAATAAATCTGATGAATCAAGGGTTTACATAAAGACTGACTCCCCATTTAGCAATTGATTCAGCACTTGTAATCTAGTTAGAATACTATAGTTTCCCCCCTGGTTTTAAACAGATTTATTGTATTACTGAAACCGTCAGCACTCCATCAAACCTGCTGATAGCCTCTTAGGTATGGTTGGTGCCATTTTTGGTACATATGTGTCAATGGTCATGTCTGAACATGAGAAATTGAAGAAATGACATTACAAGACATTAAAGTGATCAAGTGAGGTAGATTTAAATGGCGAGATGAAATCATCTGGTGTACCCCATTCGTAGATTAACAGATCCATTTCTGCATTGCTTATAGTTGTTGAGCACCAATACCATGCTTTGTTCAGTGTCACAGACCTTGGCTGATGATGCCTTTTAGGGTTCTATTATCCCTGATGCTATCTGTGTACCCAAGAATTTAGCTCACTGTAGACAATTTATCTCTTAGCAAAATATTTCCAAACACTTTTCTGTCTGTAAATCTGAAATTGTTCCTGAAGTTTGTTTCACTTCTGTTGTTTTCCATTGCTTCAGAGAAGAACCATGAAATTTGAGGTATTCTTAGGAGAGTAACAAGTTACTGTGTAAGACATTTCCTACATCCAGTTGCATTAAACACATCTCCATTTATTTTTCTCACTTTTAGGTGTTCGCTTAGACAGAGTACGTGGAGGTCGCCAGAAGTACAAGCGCAGAATAGATGCAGAGAATAGCCCATACCTGAATCCTCAGCTAGTTCAGCCTGCCAAAAAGCCATGTAAGTACATCTGATGATGGCGTTTTTCTTACTCTGTACATAGGAAGTGTGTTCTGATGACATCAAAATGTGAGGAAAGCAAGAGGAACTAAAACTGAATCATAATCATTATGTTCTTTCTCAAAAGTGATTTTGTAAACTGTTTAAATCATCCTTACTTTTTCTCAGATGAGACAGAGGAAAGATGCTTTTCAAGGGAGAGAGCTTGCTAATGCACAATTTATGCAGTACAAATTTTACATTTACAGGTGATCTTTATTTTCAGTGGTACATAAAATGGCTCATGCTGTGATCATTAATTCATTGAAGCCTCTAGTCTTAGATTTTACAATAAAGTGATTTTTGTAGTTTTCACTAACTAAATGAGTTTGACTGCTCAACCTCCCAATGAAAATACATTAGGAGCCTCATTAATTTATAGCAATAGAAGGTTGACACACTAGCTCATATTAGATTAAAACAGGAATATGCTACATTTACAACATCCATGGGGTAGATTATTTTGCTGATATGCCTACAGTTTTTTGTGGGTGTGGGTGGTTCTTTTTACTAAGGTGAATAATTTTCTTATATCAAGATAATATTAGAAGGAAAAGCAAGATACAGAGAAGCTGAAGGCTTTGTAGAGTATACAGCCAATGAAGAAGTAGTGTTTATTCTCTGAAGTATATATAATGGCAAGTCCCAATACAAGTGACATTTTCTTGGCTGGTTAGGCTGTTAAAGCCATGAATCAGGCACCAAGAGTACTTGTGAATCTTCTGGTATGTATGTCACTTTCAAAATGGCTGCTTTGGTGCCTACCCACTGGCAGAGACATCTAGAGTACAAATGCTACCACTTTAAACAAGAGTAATAAAAGACTGAGGCTAACACCGATGGCACTTACCTGGTTGTGTGTAAAGTGGTATTTCCCCCTCCCTATTCCCCAGTAGGGGACACTGTTGTGTACCTAAGCATATGGAGTTCTGGAAGGCAAATAACAGTGTTTGAACTGTAAGCGAAAGGGCATTTTAGCTATGTCAAAGGGAAAAGAAACCAGTTTTACATAAAATTACGGCTTAAGTGAACATATGGCATCGTTTCCTTTTGCCTTTCCAAAAAACATTATGCTGATTATACCTTCAATTGTCCAATCTGGCATCTTCCACACAGTCTGCATAAGCTGTTCTGCCACTCTGTAAATACAATCTAGGGTTGCATTAAGCAGATTTTGCGCATTATAATAAAAACTTTCTGATAATACAATAAAATTCAATAAACTCTAATGCTTAATTTCATTAGAGGTTTAGATTTTCTGGCTGCACAGATTGCCAGCATTTCATTTATTTTATATCATGCCATTGAGTTGAATTGCTGACAGCTCCGCACATGAACACATAATTAAGCTTTTTTGTCATCAACACAGGCTATGGCTGCTGTGTTGAAAATGCAAGGATTTGAAAGGGGCACAATCTACCAAGATGTCCCAAGAAAAAGCCCCATTGAAATGAATGAGAACCAAACAAAAGAATACTGCTATGCTGTTTTTCAGCTCCCATTCATTTCAAAGGGCCCTATGCAGGTATCTTTCTAAGTGAACTCTGCTCTTTTATGCATTTAAACAAAATTATTGAGAAGC
Organism: Gambelia wislizenii; assembly: GCA_030847615.1. NCBI lineage: Eukaryota > Metazoa > Chordata > Lepidosauria > Squamata > Crotaphytidae > Gambelia > Gambelia wislizenii. The sequence goes on along the minus strand of JAUMIR010000001.1, from coordinate 47,297,195 downwards.
AATTGGTTGTGCAAAGCACACAAGATATCTAAAATCATTTTAGAGGAGTGATCAAAGGTCTGCCCAAGTTAACCTAACCTCCAATAGTCACATATTGTATCTGTAAGAAAAAATGGTTCTCTGCTTTTTACTTTTAACAACTCATAGTGTAAGAAATACTTATTAAAGTTAACTCTCTTTTTTGGCATCTATTTCAGCAAGTGTCAGGAGGAAACAGTGAAATCACTTTGGCTAAAGAAGTAGCCGGGGAGATTTTCTGGGTTCTGACAGATAGTTCATGCACAACAAAAGCAGTGGAATGAAAATTGGGTTTTATTGATTCTAATTAGGGAAATGTTAAATAAGATTTACCTAGAAACTGTGCTTGTGGCTATTCTGACTGATGGGGTTTCTTGAACACATTCAAAATGCCCCTCTGTTTGTACTTCAATACTTAGAATGCTTTTTCCAATAGCAAAATAATAGAGATTAGGAAACGTTCAAAGCAAGCATCTTGCTGCACTCTCTATCTTTTTATTCCCTTTCTTTTCACTCAAATTCAATGGCCTGCCCACAGGTCTTGTCATGTTGTCAGAAAAATGGGTGTTGAAATTTTATGGAGCATACATTAAATTGTACAGCATCCTGAATCATTGCACAAGCATAAATGTTTGCCTTTGAAGGGGGGGGCACAGTCTATTCCATTTTCTTATCCCCATATGCTGTTCTTTATCTTTATTTAAAATTAATTTCTAGAAATAAAGCATTGCTGCAAATATAGAATTTTGATCATTATTAATATGCAGCACAATCCTGTACATACTAAGAGAAGAAAGCCCTATTGAGCTAAGACAACTGACTCCTAGCCCAGATATGTGCAGTGGACTGTAAATTTAGGGTACAATCCTGTATAAACTGACAAGGAGTAAGCCCCTCTAAACCCAATGGAATTTGTTTCTGAGTAGGCATGGGTAGTATTGCACTATGAATTTTGAAATCCAGGTAGCTTATGTCTTTAGGAAAACCTGGGACTTAGGAAAATCTTTGCCAGTTTATTTGGTTAATTTTCGTTTTAGGAGGTAAAATGAGCTTTAAAAGCCAGCTTCAGATCATAAGTCAATGGATTAATGGAAGGGTGAATGTGTGAGAGAGAGTGTTTGTCCCAACCAAAAGTTTATCATGAAAAGCTGTGTATCAGAAAATGCTGAAACTGCTATCCATCATCTTTAAATGAGATAAATATTCCCCATTAATCAGTGTGATAATAGAAGTGCATTGAGAAAAAGATTGATTTTGTTGGCATAGATCCTGCAGTTCCTATGAAACAATGAACATTGGTCTCTGGGCCTTTTAATAATTAGTAACACTAAAGTCATTTTTTTTTAAAAAAATCCCTCATCTTTAATTTGAATACACAATCTATTTTACTTGAATGTCCACTCAGTTTTTTTTTTTTTAAAGGTCCTCTTCCTTTTTCTGTCCCACATCAACAACATTCACATTGATGCATTGCAGACTAAAAGTGTTCCTCTTGTCACTGGTGAAAAAGACCTTATTAATAATAATAAAGCATGCTTGATGTGATGTCTTGCAGTTGGCTCTTGCATTTGTTTTGTGAAGGACTGAGATACTTCACCTTTCTGACATACACATTTGTAAAGTACCGGAGACAAATAGATCAGAAGTCTGGAATAAATTACACAACAGAGCATTTACAAATATCTTTTTAGAATGAATTTTGACAGGTTTTAAAGCTATCAACTGGAGTTTCAGCACACAGTTAAGTCTCACAGTTGACATCAGTGGGGTTTCCGTAGCCTGACTGCAGGGACAATGGCAGTTGCTTTGGACACTCATGTTAAGCTGGTTACTTGGTATTAGAGTTGAGTTGACTTTGCTTTATATACATCTTTCTGGTTAGTATCAACATAGTGGTTATCATAGACACCAGCACTGAAGACTCAGGACCACTGGTTCACCCTTCTTTTCACCTAGTAATGAGAATTTTAGACAGACACAAGTGCTTGTACATTTAAATGTTTCATACTGATATATCAGTCTAAAACAGGGTGGGCAACATGTTGCAGACCTAGGGCCACAATTGGCCATAAGGATAATTTTATGCACCTCAGACTGTTTTCAGAAGCCCTTTTTTCATAAAATCAGAGAATCCTAGAGTTAGAAGAGACCACGAGAGCCATCCAGTCCAACCCCCTGCCTTGCAAAGAATACACAATCAAAGCATGCCTGACAGATGGCCATCCAACCTCTGTTTAAAACCTTCCAGAAAAGGAGACACCACCACACTCTGAGGCAGTGTATTTCACTGTCAAACAGCTCTTACTGTCTTTCCTGATGGTCAATTTAGATGTCTGGCAATAATTATCCATCCCTTTCCCGGTAGGCAGGAAGAGAAGGGATATTAGAAAGAGAGAGGGAAACAGGGTGAGGGCTGTCTTTCTTTGGCTTTGTCCCACTCTGTGGCCAGCATCTGGTCCATAAGAACTACTTTCTAAGGGAATTTGGTTGCCCAACCGTGATTTAAGAGACTCACTTTCAAAGTGTGAAGCATAACTTCCTTTATTCAAATCCTCCCAACCTTGATTAGAGAAGTTTATGTGCCTCTGTGTCATACAGGAGGTTTCATCTTCACCTGTTCTATGTGCTACATGTTTGTCTCTTTAGACTGAAAAGCAGATTAAGATAAATCAGGCTATATAGAGGGTAACTTTGGCCAACAGCCTGAAGCTTTTGTAATTTATTTATGTTAGGTGTCTATAAGATCTGCTGAGACATTTTTTGACAGCGACATCATATTCATCCTTATCTTGAATTTGGAAGACACTGAGCACACAATTTAAGAGTCAATTAAAGATTTGCCTGATTTTATGAAAAGGTCACGAACCTGCAGCAACACAGCATGTATATTTAAGTCCTGATGTGTGCCATTTAAACTAAAGCTTGGGAATGGTTGCTATATTTGACTGCAGTTCTCAAAATCTCTCAGCTAGCAGCGGCTTGTAATGTAAAAGGGTACAGTACATGTTTCAAGCTCTGATTTAACCAATGCACCACATAGTTATGCTGTGTGCAACATATGAACCAATGGAATCTGCTTTGCAGTCTTTTTGAAAAACTCTCAAAGATCTCATGTAGGAGCACAAGAAACTGCTTTATACCAAATTATAGTTTCATCCAGTTTTGAACTAAATACAGTGGATGGCAGCACCTATTGAGTTTTGAGACAGGAGTTTTCCCAGCTTTACCTGGAGATACCAAGCACTGAACATGAGAAATTCTGGGATCAATGCATGTACTCTACCACTGAGCTATGGCACTTACCTGTAGGGTAATGAGCTAGAGTTTGCAGTCCTTCTAATGCTTTAGAAGAAATGTAGATATGACTGAAAATACTGCTTTTTGCACAATTCCTTGTGTGGAGATAGCACAGATATTACTTATATATTCAGTTTTGTCCTTCTGGTGTAGAGTTGAAGGGATCACAAGGGTCATCTAGTCCAACGCTGTGCCATGCAGGAATACACAACTAAAGCACTCCTAAAAGATGCCCATCCAACCTCTGGTTAAAGCTCTCAAAAGAAGAAGAGTCCACCACCCTCATTGGCATTCCAATCCACTGTCAAACAACTCTTGTAATAAAGTTCTTTTGAATGTTTAGGTGCAATCTCTTTTCTTGTCTTTTGAATCCACTGGTACATGTTCTAGTTTCTGGAGCAGCTGAAAACAAGCATGCTGCATCTTTTACATGACATCCCTTCAAATATTTAAAGACAACTATCATGTCACCTCTCCTCTTCTCCAAACTAAACATACCCAGCTCCCTAAGTCATTCTTTAAGGCTTGGTTTCCAGACCATTGATCATCTTAGTCACTCTTTGAACATTTTACAGCTTGTCAATATCCTTTTGGAGCTGTGGCACACTGAACTGGACACCAGATGAGGTCTGAAGCAGAATATAGTGGCACTACTATTTCCCTCAATCTGGACATTGATCCCCAGTTTTCTGAATTGAGTTTTGGCTTGAGAAATTTTACTGTTTCAAGTGGAGCATGAATATTGCCCCCCCCCACCAGTTAACACTTTAAAATGCCTTACTACACCATTAGGCACCAGTTCTTGACTTCTATTCCATCCATCCACACCATCCCCAAGGTACTGCATGAAGTGAGTTGCTTCATCTTGTTGCATGGCACGATTATCCGTGCCTGAATTAGAACTAATGTAGGATGTACAAAAATAATTTTTAAAAAAATAGAAATCATTTTTTCAATTAAAAAATAAATATTAATATATCCTTAAGGAATAATTGTATTAATATTAAATATTAAATAACCTGATTACTAATATGTCAGTCCTACAGTTAATCGCTGAACTGAATCAGTGCCTTTCAATGAGAAACTTTCTGGAAACTCGTGATTTAAATTAACTTTTTTTTTTTTTTTGCTGAAGTTTTAAATTAATACACATCATCTCAGTTTAAATCAACCCACCTGTTATCAAGGCATACTTTACTCAGAAGATAGTATTTCATTCTTGGTCACATTTCAGAACAATTTGTGGATACCATCCTTACAAGTATAAGACAGCTGGGTTAATATTTATTTATTTAATCAGTTTTTAAGCTGCCCTTTAGTAACAAGATGTAAGATGATCCAGATACAATAAGATAATGAAGGCAAAAACAATGAAAACATGCAGCACCCTCACACTTAGAATCCAAAGCCCATACAACACCAAAAAGGTGCAATGGAATAATCTAAAATAATTGTACAAATGCAGTCGACATTACCATCCAAGAAATCAAACTTGTCACCAGCCAAGCTTTTCTGGGAAGGGTATTGTGCTGTGATACAGGACCCCCAGAACGACCCCCACTTACCTAATTTCAAATGGCAGGGGGACATGGAAGATCTTAGATGAAGAATGAAAGTTTTGAATAAACTTATGCAGACCGAGATGGTCCTTTAAATAAGTAGATTTCAAGGCATTTGGGGATTCATCCTCGCTCTAGCATCCCACTTTGTATTTTGGCCTGTCCTTTAAGGCTTAGGAATTAAACAATGCTCTCTGAACAATCATGCTGCTTCTGAGATTTCCAGAAGTTTTTTGGCCATAGCTCATGATGCATTGAGTCCAAATCACAATGTGGGCTCAGTTCATCTGTGAGAATATTGCTACTCCCCATACAGTATACAAGGTATTACCAGTGGGTAACAGTACTACATGGGGCATCCACAGTCTTAGGGAAGGGGTAGGGAACGTTTTGGCCTTCTAGATGTTTTGGACTTCAATTCCCACAAGTCATAGCTAGCATGGCAAGTGATGTGAAATTATGGGAATTGTAGTCCAAAACATCTAGAAGGCCAAAGGTTACCCATCTCTGGTCTGGGGGCATAGAATGTTAGATACTTCCCACATGTTGGCTTCATTTTTAACTACTATTTCAGGAGTATCTCCCTTTGAAGTTAGTTATCTAAGAAATTTCAATAAATATCGCCGATGAAGATATAATTTTTCAAACTACATTGGGCTTAAATACTTTCTGGATTAGTTTTCAAAATAGTAGTCATGTTAGTCTCTTGCAGCACAGAAAGGAGGAAAGAAGAGAGGAGGGGGGGAAGAAAATTAAATTAAATGTGACAGCACCTTTAAGACTTTTTTTTTAATTTTGGCATGAGCTTTCATGAATGTAAACCCACATCTCTGTACTGTATCTGAAGAAGCAGGTTTGTATCCATGAAAGCTCATGCAAAAATAAAAATAGTTCTTAAAGGTGTTGCCACATTTTTTTTCTTTTTTTCCCTCCCCCTCCTTTCCTCCTTTGTATGCTTTTCAGATTTTGTGTTAGATCTCTGTTTCCACTTTGCAATGGCCCTTTTTTTTGTTGTGTTCTTATTTTTCAAGCTAGTTTTCAGTTTCCATCATGACACAAAACTGTACCGTAGAACACAGTGTGGTAATTACTGTAGAACAGCTTTAAGCTGAAATCAACTGTGCTTATACAATGCGGATCTATTTTTCTGTTCTTTTTAAAGAATTTTATTAGAGTGCAAAGCTGAACACTTAACAGTAGAACAGGGGTTGTAAAACATTATAGACTGAATTATTCACATTAGGGATCATCTGGTTTCTGAGATGGAAAATGCTAATTGGAGACAGGTACCAGAAATTACAGAATTCAGACTTTCCTTTTTTATCTGAGTTATTCTTATCAGACTTTTCCCAGGTGGAAAATTATATTATTTCAAATACTTATAGGAGAATAGATTCACTTGAAAGATCCAGGCATCATCAAGTCCAGCCTCGTGGGAGACAAGTTTACCTGGACAACAGTCTTGACACATTCTTGATTTTGTTTCCAGTTATACATTCCGATGGCTCTCAGATTCTTCCAAGATTTAATTCTTACATTTATTTTAACTGTGGCATGTGTGCAATGATTAGCATAATGCTTGCCAATGTTATGGGCAGTGTATGTGTATGTGTGTTAGGTTGGGAGCAAGGGAAAAACTACATATTGGAGCCATTTTTGGTGTGGCATCTCTGTTTTGTCCCACAGAACTTAGATAATTGAGATAATCCTTCTCTTCATATCACTGTTCTTTCACCTGTATATTTCCACCCTGGTTTTTCTACTGCAATGAGACAATCTTCAGCTTTTAAGAGCATGGCTGTACCCTAGCCTACACATGCTTCTGAATCTAGTAGAAAATGAACTATAATATTTTAGGCATGGGTGGAGGGAGGTTATTTAAGAGTGTTCTGCCATGTAACCAGCGCTTTACAAGACAGCATGACCACTGAGGTGTTGAATTTTAAAAAGTCATTGTCCATGGTCTAAGTGAAAGAAAACAAAACAGAGTGATTGGTAGTGGTCATCTCTACTCTGATCTGTCTTTGTAGATAATAAGATTGTCTCCCATTTGCTGGTGGCTGAACCAGAGAAGATCTATGCCATGCCTGATCCCACTGTGCCAGACAGTGACATCAAGGCCCTCACCACTCTTTGTGACCTGGCAGACAGAGAGCTGGTGGTCATCATTGGATGGGCTAAACATATTCCAGGTACAGAATATATATCTTATGCAACTGTCCAAAATGGTTATGTATGTTTTTATTTAATGTCATTACTTCACTGTTTTTATTATTATTATTATTATTTTCCTTTTTCTATATAGCTGACGTGTAACTTGAACATAATAAGAATTTCCAACTGCCTTCTAGAACTCATGCACATAGCATGTCCCTTGGGCACATTGAAGCTGTGCATGCAGATGTATGTGTAAAGGTTTTCCTGGTACATACAGCAGGGCTTGGGTCAAGCTGGAGGGTTCCACATCAAAGGTCAAGCTAGTCAGGGCAACCTTGTGGACATATCCATACAATGGACAAGTGATAGGTCCTAAAGTTGGTAGATAAACTTTAAAAGGCTGATGAGTGTGTGTAATAGATATCTGGTGGGGATGAGGTGTCAGGGGTGGTTTTTCCTTTCACAGATATTAAACCAGGAACTGAGAAGATGAAGAATGAAATAACTATTCATGTTTTAGCAAGATGAAAGGTTAGATTTGTAGATTTCACTCCGTTTGGATTTCTGTTGAAATTGTGGTACCTTAAAATAGCTGTTGTTTTAGGCAGCTGCTAGCCACAGAGACTGGTGTGCTTCAACAACTCTCCTTTTTGCCTGCATGACCAATGCAGTAGAGACTGTAATCAATGACAGCTGGTGGTTCCCACATCAGTGGGACAGTGAATCCACTGTAGGTTATAAGCTAGGCTTTAAAGGATTTAATGTCCAAGGTTCTTAACTGTATTTCTCAAGTAAATCCAGCACCTTGGGTAGCTTCCATAAAGTGATTCCAAGCCCAGATTCACCACCTGTTGACAAGGGAGCCACCAGTTACCACTGTTGGCAACAAAAATGTTGACTTTGCCAAATCAATGCGTGGTATTTAGCCTTCTTCCTCACCAACCTTTCTTTTCTTCAGGAGAGATCCAAAACATCTCACTGACAAGTACATAGTGCCCAAAGCTGCACAACTTATTTTGGCATCTCTTCCTCTCTGGAAGTCCAAAAATCTACGCACCAGCAACCACATGCACCACCGCCACCTTATAATGCCTTTTTATGACTTCCAAAATCAGTTGCCAGGAGCTTCCCTAGCTACCCTCTCCATCCCTTTGTGTGCCCTCCTTCCATGCAACAGGACACATTCTTTCCTGTCCCGGGGACCTGTAGGGATTAAAAATCCTTTTACTCCTTTACGTTCACCTTAACCATTGATCTGCTACAATCCTCTTTTCCTCAGCCTTCTCTCTCTATTGTGACCCCATATTTTCCTCCCTTCCCTGCCTCACAGATCTCCTCTTACTGTATTGATCTTCTTTTATCCATCTTATGCCTCAAACAGTTTGTCTCTTTACCCCTCATCTGGTTTCCTAGCTCTCAGCTACTTGCAACATCTCTTCCTGCCAAGTGCAAGGAATCTGTTTTCCCTCAGCCACATGCACATTTTGTCAAAAAGCAGTCAAATCCCCATTTTTCAGGAATGGGCAGCTGTGGCAGTTGCAGGGGGAATCGGGAGGGGGAAGAATCACCAGGACTGCCAAAAATGTGGAAAAATAAAATCAACGGTTGCCAAAAGTCCTCTTCTGTTTTTGAAGATTCACTTTTTATGTTAAACAGTGGAAGACAGGGGCTGCAACATATTTAAAGGTGAATTGCCACTCCTGGAAGCTTCCATGAAAGCAAGTCCCCCCTTTTTTATGGTTGGAGAAAATGGGGTCCAGGAGTTTGGGGAATCCAAAGGCTACCAAAAACAGCTTTGGGGGTCTTTTGCCTATCCATGCTGTATGTGAACATTGAAAGACTATCCATCCATCCATCCATCCATGAAACTATGTATTAGGACTGTGTCAATATTTTTGGCATAGCTTATTTAAACTCTGAAAAAATGGGGTGGGACAAAGAAAGAAGACAACAATAATTTGGGGAACTCTTTTGTTCTTTTTGTCACCTTCTAGATTAGTGGTTCCCAAACTTTGGTCATCTAGGTATTTTGAACTTCAACTCCCAGAAGCCCCAGCCAGCTTGTCCGCTAGTCAGAAATTCTGGAAGCTAAAGTCCAAAACACCTGGAGTTTGGGAACCACTGCTCTAGATGGCTTTGAAATAACACTGTGCTGTAATTGCAGAGGCCTAGAGGCATTGTTCAGGAAATTAGGGCTTGCTGTGATACTGATTTGCAGCTCCATCATAACTCAAGAAATTAATTGTAAAAATAATGCAAACAAACCCACAACCCCTCCCCAGCTGCTTCTACCACCACCCACTTGTTAAGCTAACCCCTCACCATCTCAAGGTGCTGAATAGTGGCTGGGGACTACCATGTCCGTGAGATGGAGTATTCATATGGATTTTAGTTCAGATTCTAATGGGGCTGTCTAAAGCACTGAACACTGTCCTTCCCTCTCCCCACAAATAAGTTCAGTACCTTGGATAGCTCTTTTCCCGATCAGACTAAGACCTGCAGCAAATTCAACACTTCCCTGATTTTGAAGCCACCAGCCAATGTAGGTTTCAATTTTTTTAAGAATTCCTCCCTCCCCAATGATAATGTTATTGAAAAAGCCTTCCCACGTTCATGGCCTATAAGTGGGGCTGAAAATCTGGGGCAACAGACAACCATCTGCACATATTTGTTCTTTACTTTCAGTAATTCAAAATGAATTATCACTTCTGACAACTTTCTGCCTAAGACTTTTTTAAAAATAATGTAATTATTTTTCTATTGGATTCATTGTAAGTGCAAGTTTCATATGCCTTTCAGTACGTATGCATGAATTTAATTCTGACTTGGTGCAGATTTTCATCAAACTTGTGAAAGAATCAATGGATTTTGAGGTCTGAATTATTGTGATATGTAAGGAAAACTAGCACGTTTGGTACTCCAAAATCCAGAGTCTAATCTAAACTGGATAATCATGACTGTGCATGTGGTGCCAGCTCACAGATATACTGTCTTGGATGTGCTTCACACTGCTATGCTGATATGGTAAACATAATGGATGATGACTTGGTTTATATATGCAGCCAGCCAGCATGAAGTGAATGCCAGTGTACTGTTGTTTTTGAGTGCTGAATTAGCACTCTGGAAGACTAAGGTTCACATCCTTCCTCAGCTATGAAAACCAAATGGGCAACCTACCGCAAGTTACACACTTTCAGCCTGAGAGGAAGGCACTAGCGAATCCTCTTTGAACAAATCTTGCAAAGAAAATCCCATGATAGGGTCACTTTAGGGTCACCATAAGACAAAAATGACTTCACGGCAGACCACAACAACTGCCACCATGAACGTGGCATGATCATTTTTTCTATGGGCCAGGCATCATCTTTAAGTTTAGGCTGTCAAAATCCATCTTTAGGTACTCCACACGTCAGCATCTGAGCTTTAGGAACATGATGATGATTGAGAACCAGAGAGCTGGAAAAATCTCCCCCCCCCCCCGAATGTATCACTCTGTTTTCAAAATAGAACTACTGAAGATTCAGGTGGGACAGAAGAAAGTGTTTCAGCACACAGTTCACAATTCACTGCTGTGGGTTTTCCCCTCAGAATATGTGAGGAATGACCAGCAGCTTAGAACAATTTAAAGAAAGATTAGACAAATTAATTGAAAATGGGTCTATCAAAGATATTAGCTATGATAGCTGAATGGTTTCTTTATGTACAGAAGCATTTGTTCTGTTTTTAATGGCTCTTTTTATGGTGTTTTATTGACATGCTGTTAACCACCGTGGATCTCAATTCGTGGGAGAACAGCAGTATAAACTTTTTTAAAAAAAATAATCTATAGCTCTCACTTCTCAGATGGTGGGAGGAAACAGCAGAAAATCACCTGCAAATCTTGTTTATAAGCTTCTAGTGTATCTTGTTGGACCACGTGTACTTCAGTCCAATCCAGCAGGACGATATTCATATATATTTTCTCTCAGTTACTAAGCACCTGATATTATGTACTGTACAAAAAAATGAAATAAATACAGTCAAAATGCACAGCAAACATGGAGAATGATCAATAAAGGAAATCCAGAAATATGTTTTTAAAAATTGACACAAGAGTTTAATTGTACAAACTGTGACTGAAATCTAGCTGTTAGCCCTGATGAGAATAGATTCATTAAATCAATGGAAAACATGATGTCAACAATGATTCCATTGATTCAATAGGTCTACTCTAATTGGGACTAACAACTTGGATTTAGCAAAAATCTAGGTGATGAGCAGCCAATACATAGCAAGCCTACTTACTATAAGTAGAGCATATTCTGTTAGTTTGGTTCTAGGGTCTTCCTTCCATATAAGGGGAGCACCACATCTTCATCAATTCCTCCTTTTCAAAAATCTGCTTCAGAGGGTTGGAGCACCCCCTGGGGCAGTGTGAAAGGTGGTCCTGGAGCTGCAGAGGGAGGAGGAATCTGCAAATATTGCTTCCCCTCCCTATTATACAGAGACACCTGAGTGCCAGTTAGATGGTAGTTTTTGTCGCGGGGCGTCCCAGGACTTCTTAATCCTGTATTCGTCCCTCCCTGTTTACACAATTTTTGTCTCTGAACTGAATATCCTAGGAGATCCCGGGATCATTGTTTACATGGCACCCCCATCCCGTGATATGTATCTTCTCCCACTATATACTGCCACAAGGCTGGAGAGCCCATCCTGCCCTTTGACGCTCTTTGTCAGACCCTTCGGTTTTGACCTGTCTGGCATGGGAGACCCTACCAGTGGCTGTTATGCCACCGCCAGCATAGCTCAAAACATCATTAGGGTACGCAAGCCTCTCTCCCACGACAAGGGGGCGTCAATGGAGAGGAAAAAGCTGGGAAAAAGTGGAACTGCCATCAGACCTCCGAGATGCAGTCATCATCACCCTGTACAAGAAAAAAGGAGCAAAATCCGATTGCTCAAACTATCGAGGCATAACACTGCTCTCTATTGCTGGAAAAATCCTTGCAAGGATACTCCTGAACAGGTTAGTTCCTGCTATTGCAGAAGAACTTCTCCCTGAAAGCCAATGTGGCTTTAGAGCCAATAGGAGTACTACAGACATGGTATTTGCCCTTAGGCAACTGCAAGAAAAATGTAGGGAGCAGAACAAGTGTCTCTATGTAACATTTGTCGACCTCACCAAAGCCTTTGACACTGTAAGTAGAAAAGGTCTGTGGCAGATCCTGGAAAGACTAGGATGCCCCCCCAAATTCCTTAAAATGATTATCTTGCTACACGAGGGACAGCGTGGTCAAGTCAGATATGGCGATGCTCTTTCAGAGCCCTTTCTAATAACTAATGGAGTGAAGCAAGGTTGTGTTCTTGCACCAACTTTATTTACAATCTTCTTTAGCACGATGCTCCAAAGGGCTATGGCAGAGCTTGAAGAAGACGACGGCATCTATATACGCTACCGTACTGATGGTAGCTTGTTTAACTTAAGCCGTCTGAGGGCTCACACTAAGACTCTAAACTATCTAGTCCGTGAGCTGCTCTTCGCCGATGATGCTGCCCTTATTGCCCACACAGAAGCAGCTCTGCAGCGCCTAACATCCTGCTTTGCAAAAGCTGCAGAGCTGTTTGGGCTAGAAGTCAAGCTGAAGAAAACAGAAGTTCTTTACCAGCCTGCACCACAGGACGAACACCATCCCCACATTGCCGTCGGCAAATCAGTGCTCAAGTCCATTCAGCAGTTCACCTACCTGGGAAGCATCATCTCCTCAGATGCCAAGATTGACAAAGAGATCGATCACAGATTAGCAAAGGCATATAGTGCATTTGGAAGACTTCACAAAAGAGTCTGGAGCAATAAACACCTGAGGCAAAGCACAAAAATCAGTGTGTATAGAGCCATCGTACTGTCTATCCTCCTTTATGGATCTGAAACATGGGTCACCTATCGCCACCACCTACGACTCCTCGAGCGCTTTCATCAGCGCTGTCTACGCACAATCCTAAATATACACTGGACTGACTATGTGACGAATGTTGCTGTCCTTGAGCAAGCAGGGATCACCAGCATTGAGGCCATGATATTGAGAACACAGCTGCGCTGGGCAGGGCACGTTTCTAGGATGGAGGACCATCGCCTCCCAAAAATACTACTCTATGGTGAACTCGCCACGGGTCAGCGTAAGAGGGGTGCTCCAAAAAAGCGATACAAAGACTCCCTGAAACAACATCTCCGGCTTGGCCAAATTGATCACCAACAGTGGTCCGCCCTGGCCTCACATCGGGAGGCATGGAGACGCACTATCCACAATGCTGCAGCCTTATTTGAGAACTCACGACGAACAAGTCTTGAAGAGAAACGACAACGCAGAAAGAATCACAACCCAAAAACATCACCCAAGGAGACCTTCTGCTGTGCTTTTTGCAACCGGACTTTTTTATCTCGGATTGGCCTTTTTAGTCATCAGCGCGCTTGCAGAAAGCGCGGGATGAGTCCTTCCTGAATCTTCGTTTGCGAAGAAAAGCCAGAGAGAGAGATATACTACCCCAGTTTTTTGTTTTGTTTTGTTTTGTTTACACGAGTTTACGGTCCTGGGATTTTTTTTTTTAGCTGTCAATCAAGGATGTGATTACTCGTTTTTTGACAACCTCACTGACGTACTTCCTTTAGAGTTCTGCGCCATGAGCGATGCTATTGGCTGGCTCAAATGTTTGTTCAGGCTTCTGGTTGGGGATGAGGGGATGAATGAGTGTTGCATTGGGGATGAGGCGATGAGGGGAGGAATGAGTGATCCGTAACTTAACGTGGGGAGGAAGGAGTGATCAGTGGGTAAACCCTTTGCTTTCCTTTTGAATTGAAAGAACACCATTTAAAGCAGCTAAACTGGGGGGGGGGACGAGTGATCAGTTGGTGCTGGGGAGTGTGAGAGAGGTCAAAAGCAGAGCGGACTGGAGCCCCGGCACACACGCACACATACAAGCCCAAACCAGTATGCTTTCAGCCAGGAAGCCAAGTGCAGGGGCCCAGAGGCGTGCAGTTGTCCTGTCTCTTTAAAATGTTAACCCTTTAAGCAGAGGCAGCTGTGGAGTGAAGTTTTCAAGCCAGTGCAGGGGATCATAAGGGGAGGACACACAAGGCATTTTGAAAGACCCAGATGCTGGCATTTTTTAAGGGGATGCAGGCAGGGGATGAATGGGCTATCCTTCGCCCACAATCTCTTTATAATTTACTCTCTCTTTCAAATTTAAACCCAGCATGCAGGGGAGGGACGGGTTAAAGCTGAAGGGTTTGCAGTGTAGAAATCCATTGAACAGGGTGATGTAGTGCAGACACACACACACAAACCTACGTGCAGCTGGAAGGGATGCCTTTGTTTTCAGCTGGTGAGGCTGAATCTATTGAACGGGTGACTGGTCCCTCCTTTTCTGGTCACTGATCTCTGAGCCCACCCCCGGTCACCATTTCCGGTCATCACCTAGTACTGAGATATCTTGTCCCGGGCTGTTTACATTTCCAATTTTCCGAATCCTCCTGTGACTTTTTTAAAAACTGCCACAAACCGCAGGACTGGAAGTCCCACAGGTTGTGGTATAAAAGATGGGCCCCCTTCCGAAAATCACGTGTCCGACCCGATGTACGTGTAAACAACCAGGGTTTGACACGAATTCTTCCCACTACATTTTCATCGTGTAAACAGCACCCAGTATAGACCTCCAATATCCATGAGGGATTAACTCCGGGGGGGGGGGCTGTGGATACTGAATCCATGGACAATAGCAAAAGCCCTGGGGGAGGAGGAAGGGAGGGAAGGATGCAGGCAGGAAAAGGAAGGCAGAAGCTGGGGACTTGAGCTGGAAGCTGCCCACTTTCCCTCCCTCGCATGCACCTGAATGACCTCTTCCTGCTCATGGCCCAGGCTGCTCTGCCAGAACCCTGCCCTTCGAGGCCGCTGCCTCCTTCTCCACCACCACCGCCACTGGAACCCAGCCCGCCAAGACTGCTGCCTCCTCTTCCTCCCCTCCTCTCCCTCCACCACCACCTCCACCACTGCCAGAACTTGGCCTGCCAAGACTGCTGCCTCCTTCTCTTCCTCCACCACCACTGCAGGAACACCACCAGAGGCTGCTTCCGCCTCCTCCTCCTCCTCCTCCTCCTCCTCCTCCTCCTCCTCCTCTCCCTCCACCACCACCGCTGAGGAGCCAAGCAGGGGTTGGCCTGTCCAGGCTGTGGGCATCCGTCCTCTGGCACCTGCCAGAGGAGGGAAGGAAACCAGGCCAGAGCCAGAGCAGGTTCCGACCCCCGCCCACCAACTGCAGATAACTGAATCAATGGATACTGAATCAGCAGATACAGGGTGCTACTGTATAGTTATAACAACTAATTACATTGGGTTGTAGCTCGTGGATTATTCCCTGATTCAGTAGAAGTGTCTCTGAATGGAAGAAGGGGAAGGGAAATTTCACTTATTGATTCATGCCCTTTGCATCTCCTTTGTCATCCTTACCCTGCTTCAAAGTAATGGGAACCCTTCAGAATAACCTGACCAATTTATAGCACTGGTTTATCCTAGTTATCAGAATAAAGTGATAAAATCAACATTCTAATTCATAATTTTGACATGTGCACATTTCTCCCTAATTCACATGGTTCATAGCAATGGTCTGTAGATCTCCTTAATTCACATGGTTCATAATAATAACTACAGGTTGGCCCCTGTATCCAAGGATTAGGTATCCACGGTTCATTTATCCATGTCCAAAAACTGTTCTCTCTAGGCATTTCTAGGTCTTCCAATGTGATCCTGTGGTCAACTTCTGGTGTTTGTCTCATTGAAAATAACAGGATTCTCTATTATCCATGGTTTCAGGTATCCATGGGGGATCTTGAAATGTATCCCCCATGGATATGGGTGTCAACCTGTAATTT
The DNA here is from genome assembly GCA_030847615.1 of Gambelia wislizenii. Classification (NCBI taxonomy): domain Eukaryota; kingdom Metazoa; phylum Chordata; class Lepidosauria; order Squamata; family Crotaphytidae; genus Gambelia; species Gambelia wislizenii. The sequence continues at coordinate 47,281,265 of JAUMIR010000001.1, read as the reverse complement.
AGAGTATGAACAACTATTCTGGCATGACAGATCACAATCAAAGCATCCCCAACAGATGGCAATCCAGCCTCTGTTTAAAGGCCTCCAAGGAAGGAGACCCCACCATGCTCCGAGGGAGTTTATTCCACTGCCGAACAGATCTGACTGTCAAAACGTTCCTCCTAATGTTGAGGTGGAATCTCTGTGCCTGGAGCTTGCATCCATTGCTCCGTGTTCCAGTCTTTGGAGCAGCAGAAAACAAGCCTGCTCCATCCTCAACATGACATCCCTTCAAATACTTAAACGGGGCTATCATACTGCCTCTTAACCACTTTTTTTCCAAGCTAAACATACCCAGCTCCCTAAGTCTCTCCTCATAAGGCATGGTTTCCAGGCCTTTCACCATTTTAGTTGCCCTTCTCTGGACATGCTCCAATTTGTCAATATCCTTTTTGAATTATGGTGCCCAGAACTGGACATAGTATTCTAGGTGAGGTCTGACCAAGGCAGAATAGAGCAGCACTATTACTCCCTTGATTTAGACACTATACTTCTATTGATGCAGCCCAAAATCGCATTGGCCTTTTTAGCTGCTGCATCACACTGTTGACTCATGTTCAACTTGTGGTTTACTAGGACTCCTAGATCCCTTTCGCACATAGTCTCGTTCAGCCAGGTCTCTCCCATCCTATATCTATGCATTTCATTTTTCCGCCCTAAGTGCAGTACCTTACATTTCTCCGTATTGAATTTCATTTTGTTAGCTTTAGCCCAGCTCTGCAGTCTATCCAGGTCATTTTGAATTTCGATCCTGTCCTCTAGGGTATTAGCTACTCCTCCTAATTTGGTGTCATCTGCAAATTTGGTAAGTATGCCCCCTAATTCCCTTATCCAAGTCATTGATAAAGATGTTGAATAGCACTGGGCCCAGGACAGAACCTTATGGCACCCCACTGGTCACATCTTTCCAAGACGAAGAGGAGCCACTGCTGAGCACCCTGCTAAGGATATATTGAGTCTTTCCTGTTCATCCCAGCCAGCCTGCCTGGAATTTGCTGTTGAATGGGTCTGGGGAAACGTGAATCCACTGCTTGTTTGTGTGTTGCTTGCGTCCTCTGTTAGCTGGGTATATATGCCCAGAAGCCAATATCCACAATTAATTTAGAGTACCCACCCATATTTAAGATTTCAGGATATCTCAAGAAAGACCATAAAACACAGTAGTTCTTTTCCACTGATAGTACAGCATGCAGCTTTGCCTCTGAGGCAGGTTTTGTTTTAGAATGCTTTTCTTAACATTACAGCTCCAGCTGTGTCTCTACCAGTGGAGCTGAACACTATAAAGTACAATTTTGAATCATTCTAATTACTTCCCAAAACCAAATAATAAACAACAATCAATATGGATCTAAATCATAATTTGCTTAGAAAGGAGGACAGCAACACACGTTCTGAACTGCTCCATATTTTCGTCACAGAAGAAATTTAGTTGTTCAGAGTTTGCATCACAAATGGCTTATAAACGAGCTTCTGAATCATGAGCAATGTTTTTCTGGTACAGTTAACTTATTTCTGTCTCCTTAAACTAGTTTGTCTTTATGCTTTGAATGCTACAGTAATTTCTTTAATCAAATTGATGGAAGTCCCTTTCCCAGCCCACACTGAAACCAATTTATTGGTCATGATACGCCAGCTATGTTACTAACAGTCGTAACGAACTGTCAGGCAATATCGCAGTGAAGCTAATTTGAAGTCATTAGGTGTGCAGCGTTCAGGCAACAATTTGTTACAGTGGTTAGGAACACAGCTGACATTTCTGAATGGCTTTGTTCAAAGCAGGTCTAGATGAGCCCAAGCAAATTGTAAACTAATTTAAACATCACTCTGTATTATACTAGCTACTTTGTCTTACACTGGTTGCTAATAAAGCACCCCAGATTAAGTCAAAGCTAGTTAAATAGGTGAGTTTGAGTTTCATCTCTAGATAATACCTACATCAGTCTTACCAATATGGGGGTATTTGCCCTAGAAGTCAGTCAATAACACATCATAGTGATTGCCAAATTTCTTTTATCAGTTTGATTTCTGCTGTGAGTAGAACACATGGCATAGATTTGTTTATGGGCATGGAAGAAAGCAAGCAATTGAGAGTGGGGGGGGAGAACACAAATAATGGTTCAGTGCCTGGTGTTAGCAATGAAAGCTGTTGGATGCTTTAGACTGGCATTCTAAATTACAGACCAGGAATTTGAACCAGTTGTGAGTTATTGAGGAATACTTAAACAGCAGGCCAACATCAGAGGCAAATTCAAAACCTGGCTTATGATACTATAGTAGGCTTATTAGCCAAGTACATAAATTGGTGTGTGCTTGGCAGGAGAGAGAGGAAGACTGGATTGGATATAGAAGCCATCTTCTCATAAGCTTTTTTTTTTTTTAATTCAAAGTTCATTGATAAATTTTTCACTTACTAACTGGTCCTGTGAGCTTGGTGTTTGATGTGATTTTTTAAATGATGAGAAATCGTGCCTGCAAAAATCAGATTTGGTGATTGACATCAATATAACTGGCGTACATTTGCCAAATGTATCTTAATGCTAAGTATTGAGATTACATTTTTGTAAATAACTTCTATAATTTTTCCTGGTGTCACTTCTTTATCTGTATGATTGTTCTCATACACTTGTAAAAGTAAAATAAAATTACATGAATGAAATTCCCTCCCTCCTTCTCTGTGTATGGATGGATAGATAGCTAGATAGATGGTAGTTAGATAGAGTGTTTGTGTGTGTATTATATTTTATCACACACACACTACATATGTGTGTGTGTGTGTTTTATTTCTTTAAAAATATATATATCCTGCCCTTTGGATACAAGAGTCTACAAGATGGCTTACAAAATATTTGAAAACAAATATATTAGTAAATACAATGGCACTAATGGCAACCCCCCTCTGAATAAATCTTGCCAAGAAAACCTGGTGATAGGGTTGCCTTAGGGTTGCTGTAGGTCAGAAATTACTTGGTGGCACATAATAATAAGAAAACTAACTTTCATAGAAAACTTACATGTAGGACAGACTTGAATTACCATTCAGCAGTTGATTTAACTGAGTCCAACCACTGACTTTAGGCCATAGTGTCCAACCAAATTCTGAGGTAATTCCATGAAAGTTTTGTTTTTAAGGTATACATATTTAAAAGTGAGGTCCTGAACCTGAACCTGCTTAGAACTTACAATTATGTAAGTGTAGGATAGTAACCTAATGAAGTTTGTGTATCATTTGTAATCAGTAAAATTAAAAATTGCATTCAATGTACTACACCTTAAAAAAAGAATTTATATCATGTGACTAAATATGATTTTACAGGTCAAATGAAAATTTGAATTCACATTTTCAATTTCTTGGAAGAGGTACTGTTGCATTCCATAGACATTTGCTCTCATTTCTTTACCTCAGCGATAATTCTTTAATATTTTGAAATGATCCCTTCCAGTTCACTATCCATTTATTTTAAATTCTGGTGCCCTCTTAAATTCCACTGACAATTCCATGCTACTGGCACTGGGCACTATAGGCTTTTATTGAATAGGGAAGCATTCTCACAGGATCCCACAGTTCTACAGAAAGGGACCTACTACTAGAGCATACACACAGAGAGAGGCACATGCACATATTCATATATGGATGGAAAGGGTTTATCAATGTATAGAATTAGTTTACTTGCACTAATAAATCAAACAAATGAAAAGTATTGTTGTGATACATGACCACATCTTATCTGCAGATGAAAATGATCACAGTGGTATTAGGAAATTTTTGACTTTAGTTACAGGAGCGTAAAGGCACAAGAACAGATGATGGTGCCCTAATAGCCCTTTTTAAGAATGACAGGGCCCCACCATTAGCATCCTTTTATATCCTTGGAAATTGCTCATGCCTCGCTTTTCTGGTTCCTATCTGCCTGGCTCTTTTTTATTTCTCTTTCAATTTCATCCGCGCTCGGATAAGCGCATGCTAACACAATATGATTGAGCTGTAAAATGGAACGCTGTCGCCTCTAATCTCTTTTATGTAGATATGGAGGTTCCTCCACACTCCACTTCATTCTTTCTCCATTGTTGGCCTTTATAGAATGGGTTGCAGAGTAATGGACGCTCACACTGTCAAATATTAGAGCTAGGTTTCACAGGGTGTGATAAGAAGATTATCAGCACAGCAGTCACATCTATTGTTGTTCTTTGTGTCAGATTAAAATATTCTTATGTACTGTAACTTTGTTAGTAAAATACTACAGGTATTTAGGAAGGCACTAAGGCTGCTTTGTTTCCAATGAGATAATACCTTCATTAGCTGACCTAGATAAAGCTGTGAGTTAGATTTACAGAACCTAACTTGGATACTGAAAGCATTTGGTGGTTTTATTGTGCATTGCACTTGGAGAAGAGACAGTTTTGCTTTTGAACATCTTAAAAGAATAAAGACTATTTTTTCCATGAGATGAGATTCTGCTGATGTCTGACCACATTTTCAAAGTCACTTAGGCTTTGTTTCTGTAATGCAACTGTCTCATTGGCATTCTACAAAAATGTGCAATGCTCTCTTTTTACTAAGTGGAAGCAGGAAACATTAAGCTCTTTAAGTGTGCATAACAGGAAGCTTAAGAGACAAAATGTTCTCTGTCATTTTGTTTTGCAGACACAAAAACCCATCAACTAGCCAATGCAACTTTTTACACGTAAGATTAGCTTTAATTTGTATGAAAACATTACATCTGGGCTATTCTGAGTTAATTTCTCCCCACCCCAAAAAATTTTGTTTAAATGTTGCAAAATAAAATAAATTGCCTTCAAAGGCTTCCAGGTGTGCCTTATTATTTATCTACCATTGCCTATTGGTAGATTTAGGATACATCTGATTTCTGTGATTTTGGTAAGATAAGGACTTGCACATATATGCAACCAGTGTTGAGATACAAAGCCATAATATTTGCATAGTACTGTATCTCATAGTAAAGAAATGAAACAAAAAGCAAAGAAATTACACTGACTGGAATTCATAGTTTAGAAGTAATGTATTATGAATAAATTGTCTGTTGTGTGTTGTAGCATTCAGATGTGTTGCCCTCCAAAGTAAATCAAAGTATACGTCTTATTTTTTGAATGGGAAAGTAAATATTTACTTTTAAAAATTGTAACTATAATAGCAACTGCTTTGATGGCATGATAAGTTGCTATTTGTCAGTAGCTAACTATTATTTTGCTGCCTTTTTATGACTGCCAAAAATTGAGCCCGGCTCCTTTGCCTGCCCTCCAACCTCAAAACAATCAAAACCTGAAGTGGCTTTTGGTCCACTTTTATTTTTTCTTAAACCCAGCTTTTCCAAATACAAAGCCTCCAGGAGAAGAAAAATACCCTTTGGGGCTCATATTTGGGGAATTGGGAACCATCCGGGGGTGCTCTATTGGTCACAAAAACAATCTTGGGGCTCATAGCCAACCCACAGGCCATACTTTATGCACCTCTGGCATATGTGACTTTTTTTTTTTTTTGCCAATGTACACATCCGGTAGCCAATGGCCTCCATTTTACACCAGCACCATATCTTTTACACCTTGTTATCTTTTATGCTTTTAAAACTACAATGGGCCCTACCTATCTGCAGGCTCTGTATCCATGGATTCAAGCAACCATGGATCATTGTGCCCCATACCTGAAACAGTGGCAATGTGCACACAAATGCACTGAAGCAAGCATCCATGCACACGTTGCTGCCATTGAATAATATGGGACTCAACCATCTGTGGTTTTGCTATCTATGGGGGGTTCCGGAACAGAGCCCCACAAATACAGACAGACCATTTTATGTATGTATGTATGTATGTATGTATGAATATATTTAAAGTATTTCTGTATCACCTGCCAGCACACAAGGGTTCCTGAGGCGATGAATAAATAAAAGCCAATTAAAACAATGCAAGGATAGAAATATTTTTAAAAGACATTAAAATACTCTTTAAAAACTCCTAAAAGCAATTTAAAAACAATCCTAGAATCTAGTTTTGAAACAGTTAAAACACTAGTTTCAAACACTGAACTCCATGTGGAACAGCACTGTTTTGGCTGCCTGCTAGAAGCTTAAAAGAGATGGGGCCACCCTAACTTCCTTGGGAGTTCCACAGCTAAGGTGCTACTACACATTTAATCTCAGATTTGAGATTAAAAATTATAGATAATGAAAAATTTCTACATTGCTAGATAACAAAAGCCAGCAGTGTTTTATTGGAACAAACACTTAATTCTTGGTTAGATGGGTCTGGAATGGGAAAAAAATGGTTCAAACATACCCTTTTCCTTATTGATCGATTGTGTTGATAACTTACAATGGTTCCCAGCTGGGCTTCAAAGCAATGTAAAATTAAAAGCAACAATGCAAGAATTGATATCATCAGAGTGATTTGGGTTTCTCTTGGTGGGGAGACAAAGAAAAGGTTCTCAGATCCAGATTGCACATTCCAAATAGGTTCATGCAGGAGGAGATGGTCCTTCATATGGTTGCCTCAAACAGCCTGGAAAAGAGAAGGTTAAGAGGTGACATGATAGCCATGCTTAAATATTTAAAGGGATGTCATACTGAGGATAGGGCAAACTTGTTTTCTACTGCTCCACAGACTAGAACACAGAGCAATGAACTCAAACTACAGGAAAAGAGATTCCACCTAAACAGTAGGAAGAACTTCCTGACAGTAAGAGCTGTTCAGAAGTGGAATACACTGCTTTGTAGTGTGGTTGAGTCTCCTTCTTTGGAGGTTTTTGAAACAGAGGCTGGATGGCCATCTGCCAGGAATCCTTTATGTATTCCTGCAGGGCAGGGGGTTGGACTAGATGGCCCTTGTGGTCTCTTCCAGCTCTATGATTCTAAGATTCTGTGATTCTAAGTAAGGGCCTTACAGGTTAAAAGCAGCACCTGGACCTAGATTAGATTGGAAGAAAATGTATAATTTCTTTATTTGTTTCTATAGCACCATTACTGTGCATGGCTCTTGACAAGCAAAAAAACAACAAAACAGTTTCCTGCTTCAGGTTTTCAATCTAATTAAGACATGACACGAAAGGGAAGGGGAATGGCAGTGTGGGAAAGGATTAAGTCCAGCAGATACTGCCTCTTCTTCTCCCTCTCCAAGGCTACAAAAGTGGCTTTTGGGATGGAGGGAGGGCCTTTCCTCTGCTATTGGGCCTAGGCATGATGAAACTGTGCCTGCCTCTTCTTCTCTCCCTCCACGGCCAGGTCCAAGACCACATTACTGGTTCAGGTGTAGTCTATTCAATATATTGTAGTATATTCTCTGAAGCACACAGCGTCTGCCCATTGCATTTTTCACTAGTTGTTGTTTCCAAACATTTTAAAGTTCCACATACAGTGCTTTATGGTAAAGGAGTGCTACTTAAGAAATGGGCATGCATAAACCATGTCCCTCCATGCTAGGAGAATAGCTATTTTGGTTGTCTTTTGTAATAATTGAAGTTTCTAAGTCGCGTTTGAGTGTAGCCATAGGGAATAACAGACAAGAACCTCAAAATATAAACTTGATCCTTTAGGAGAGACAAATATGGCCCTTTTGATGTTTTTGACCCAGCTCATCAACTAACCAGTGGAGTCAATTATGAAGGATTATGGGAGGTACAGTCCAAAAAATCTAGAGGGGCAATTTTAATTTGGAGAAGTGCAGTCCCTTCCAGAATACCTTGGACACCACTGTCCTGTGCAGACAAACCATGTACTAAGAGTGCCTTGATCATATATAGACTGAATTGTAATTTATTAAATATAATCTAGTCTACTAAACATTGCGTATCTAGTCTATCTATCACAAGATGAGCTATCTTTTTTTAATGAAGTATGTTGATGCCTTGGGACACCCATTTTCCTCAAGGATAAGAACATTTGTCAGTATTCTTTACAACCTATTCAAAGATGGATGATGGGTATTGCAGTCCAAGAACATCTATAGGGCCACAAATCATCAATCCCTAATCTAGAAAATCATTTCTATTTATTTGTGCCTGCCTCATATCAGCTACCACATACACCCTGTTCTACAGCAAATTAGCCCCTAACCTGTAGTGATTTGAGATTTTCCAGGTCACTGCTTTTTTCTTTACAGGAATAATAATCTGCTGAAAGCATCCTCACTGCCTGATTCCAGCCTTAGTTGATCTAAAATCAGTGATAGAATTATTAAAAAGAATTCTGTCATCTTTTCTCAGAATAAACTTAACTAATTTAACTCTTTTGCCTTGAAGAAAAGTGTTTTAAACCTTCAGTTGATGCAAAATGTAACAGCCAGATTAATGACTAGGATAGGGTTTGGCAAAATAGATTGGACTGCAATTCCCATCATTTCTCAGCCTTAGTTCATCTTGGTTTTCTGTGTTTCAGTGTCTGACTTATGGCAACCCTAAGTGAACCTATCATGAGGTTTTCTTTGCAAGATGTGTTTAAAGGGGGTTTGCCTTTGCCTTCATCTGAGGCTGAGAGAGTATGACTTGCCCAAGGTCACCCAGTAGGTTTCCATGGCTTAGTGGGGATTCAGCTCATGGTCTCCAGAGTAATAGTCCAAACACTCTTACCACTACACCACACTGGCTCTCTTTGGTTGTGCTAGCTAGGGATAATGTGAATTTCAGCCCACCAACCTCGGAAGGGCCAGAGTTTGGGCTGTGAATGTGACCCCATTTTTGGAATTTAATAAAAAGGAGTCTACACCAGACACTGGCTTTGATCTCCTTTTGGCACCAGGCTGGAACCTTTTTACTTAAATGGGTCTTCAGGGCTTCTGTTTCTAATGGGCATTTTAACCTTGCTTGGTGGAGGTTTTCTTCTGTTTTGCCATCTACTCTGTTGTCCTGCAGTTTTTAATGTTTTTTTTATATAATTTCTATTTTATTTGCCTTGTTAATTATTACTTTTGTTCTGAGCCATAGTTTAAAAATTCTTTGAAGTTCCAGAGTGGTGGAAAATATATATATTCTACACATAATGCCATAGGCATCTACACCAAACAGGATATGCAGGCTCCTCATTGGTGTATCCTGCCTCTAGAAGAGGCCAGTTTCTCCCCCATTACCTGCAGAAAATGGGCCAGAATCCAAACAGGATGCCAGCCCATAGCTGAAGCCACCACTGCCATTTTCTCACTAACACGGAAGCTAGGCAGGAGTTCCGCTACATATGACTGCAGGACCCCTGTATGTGATCAGCCTCAAGTCACTTGTTGAGGGACCCCTGCCTGACTTCCAGGAGAGCCAGAGAGCTGGCAGCGGCAGGGAGGAGCAGTGTGCTGGATAGGCTCCTGTGGACATGTGGAGCCTGATCCAGTTTTCTCCAGGTAAACCGGGGCAAACTGGGAATTTTCCTATAATGGGTTATCAGGCACTATCCCGATTTGCCCCCTTCCCAGCCCCGTATCTGCCCTGGGGGTCATTCGGACTGCCGGGGGGGCAGTTTGGGGTAAATATCCTTCATTGTCTTATCTGCAGGCCTCTGGAACAAGGGGAAGCTGGGGCATTTGGATGGTGTAGACAAGCCCATAGTGTGTATTAAAACAGGAAGTTGTATTTATGCATGCTATCTCAAACGGATGATATAGAACAATGAAAGGCTGTGCGGTATATATATGTATTTGTGTGTGTGTGTGTGTGTGTGTGTGTGGTGTACACATGGACATATATATCCAAACTGACATGCACATCTATATGGTTACATACAAGCCCAGAACTGATATTTTTATCAGTTCTTAAACACTAGTTTAAAAGTTACTGGACTGGAGAAACCCAGTAAGTTCTACTATTTTAATAATCAGAGGAAAATACTTGGGTTAAAAAGATTTAAATTCTTCCATAATTCCTTCTTTATTCAGACTGGCAACTGCATATTGTTTGCAAATCACACTCTTTGTTAGTTAGCTCCTACAGGATTTTTCCTCTTTTCCTGTCTTTTCAAACTTACTTTTTCCCTATCTGTCCCTCAAAACATCTGTGAATGTGTCTGTGTTTACACACACACTAGCGATTTTACTTCCCCCCCACCATGGTGTCCCCCTTTATCTGCTTCAACCAATCTCCAAATGAATGCATGCCTATCATGGCCTTAGCTTTGACACTCTGGATATATTGATTAATAGTTGCCCTAAGCTCCTTTTAGCAAATCAAATTTTCACTTTTAGCAAGGATTTCGCCTCTGATTTATTCAGCAAAGTGAAATGCACTAAATTGACTTTGACATTCTGGGAAAATGGCTGAAAAACAAAGAGGAGAGGAAAGAGATATAAATGGTGTGGCAGCTGGATGCACAGAAGAGGCACCATATTCTTTTCCTCCCTCCCCCCCCCAAAAAAAAGAGATATCATTGCTTACTTGAAAACATGATGCATTTAAACAGAACAACAAACTGCTTGCTGAAACTGAATGTATTGTATAGGCTGCACATTTTGGATTGGCATATTTTGAATAATAAGAATTTATTCTTTTATCCCCATTATCCACAGTGAAAACATCTGGGTACTAAAGTTTTAAAATTTATATTTTAAAGCTATGCCTTGTATTTGTAGGCATGAAGGGAAAAGGTATGACACAGTTGCAAAACACCAGTCTACCTATGCATTTGTTTCCTGATGCCAGTAGTCTTGGCATGTTAAAAGTAATGAGCTGGAACCAGATTCAATGTATGACTACCTCTGGATCCAATGCAATGAACTGTAAATAAAATAGTAGCCATTCATCAACAGACAAAGCTACTGTATACTAGTCGCTATTTTTTTCCTTTAAACATCATCTCATATATTAATAATGCATATAAATATATACACACTAGACTAGAATATCTATCTATCTATCTATCTATTAAATAATGTAGTTATTTTGATTGGGTGGCTGATGATGTAATAGAAGCTAGTCATGGTGGGATTAAAATGAATTGACACAAAGGTTGTCCATACGGGTGATTTAATTATGATATATCTCTTAATGTTTCTATGTTTCATTGTTATATACTTGAACACTAGCAGGTATAATACATAAACCAACTTGTTTTGAAGGGGTTTGGGTATGAGATATCATAATATCTTGCTTCCATTTGAAATAATGAATCCAAAAATAGGTATGAAAGTCACCATTGATTGTCTAGTCATCAAGGGATGTACATTGTTGTTGATGTGTGCCTTCAAGTCATTTCTGACTTATGACAACCTTAAAGAGAACCTATCATGTGATTTTCTGAGGCTGAGACTGTGTGACTTGCACCAGGTCACCCAGTGGGTTTTCATGGCCAAATGGGGATTTTAACCCTGGTCTCTGTATATCCAAGTCCTTAGTTCTCTGTGGTGAGAGTCTGAGCTTCATTTCTGAAGAATTAATGCCCTGTGCTCAGTGGAGCAATTCCTCTGTCCTCACCCAAAGGTCTGAATGTATTGAAAGGCCTTTCAATACTGTAAACACAATTGGGGATCCCCTGTGAAGACAGGTTCTGCACACATACATTTGTTCAGATCCTTTAATAACTGCTTAATGAACATGTGAAAGTATGAAGTGTGGCAAGTTGGCCTTATGTCAGTTTACACACACATACAATTCACATGTTCAGTGCCTGGCTGCACAGGCCATATCGGGCAACATCTGGAATGTCTTTATTGGATTTGAATTTCTAAGTCTGCAGAAATGATTTTGCAGATACGTATTTTAAATGAGTTATACAGATACAGGCAATGCTTAATAAAAGACAAGCAATATTATAGAATTCAAAGACATAGCCATGTTAGTCTGGAATATCAATATACAATGGGATGTTGTAGCACCTTTGAGACTGAGAGAAAGAAGTTGGTAGTATGTATAAGCTTTTGCATCTGAGGAAGTAGACTTAAGTCTATGAAAGCTTATACTACCAACTTCTTTTGCTCCGGTAGTCTCAAAGGTGTTACCAAATCCCTTTGCAAGCAATATTTTAGTTACTGCACTACATGTATTCATGTGCAAAAGGGGAAAGAACTATGAATGCTTGTGTCCTCATGTGTTCAGACCTAAGCAGATGCATGCCCTTTGTAAAATAGCCATGAGGTTGAGGGTGATGCACTCCTCTCCCTTTCCACCACTCCCTCCTGCACATCACCACCAGACGACACTTCACAGAGCAGCAGCAGCAGCTTGGCTTTGAAGACACGAGAAGTGGAACATGTCATCTTACCCTCAGAATAAACCTCTAAGTTAATCATGGGTGGTTTGTGGACCAAGCATGGGGTATGTCACATCATTCTGGGGTAAGGTGACCGAGCTGTCTCAGTCAAAGACCTGCCACTTATGGAATGATGTATAGCCTCTGCAGTTTGGCTAGGTATGTCCTGCATTTTATCAGCTTCTTGGAGAAGCTCAGTGTTTTAAAGTAAAATGAAGAGAGTTTCGCTTTCACACACACCTTATACACAATAAATAGATTACAAGGTGTTTTCAATACATAAAAACATTTAACATATAGTGAGAATGCTAACATGCTATAATAGTTAGAGTGTCGACCTGGGTATTTGAAGATCCAGTTTCAAATGAACACTAAGCTATGAAACTTGCTGGGTGACCTTGGACCAGTCGCTTTCACTCAGCCTGACTTGCCTAACAAGGTTGTTGTGAAGATAAGGCAGGGAGTAGAAGAGACTTGGACATCTTTTTGAGCCCTTTGTAGGAAGCTTGGCTATAAATATAACTAATAAATAAGCCTTATCTTAGATAAAATAAGAATACAAAGTTCAGCTAAACCAATCAGATATAAAATGCTATAGTAAACTTTTGTTTTGTCCAGAACTTTAATGATAGCAAAAAAAAAAAAAAAAAGAAAAGAAAAGAAAAAGACATTAGGTGGAACTCCCTGGGGGGGGGGGTTATTCTCTGATTATGACCCGCCTGGTGGCATGGGCACTGAGAGAAGGATGTCAGGGGCAGATAATCTCAATAGCAGGGATGGTATTTGTGTCTTGGCTGAAAAACGGATTTGCTGACACTTGGGAAATCCTGTCAGGAAGAATAAAGTAGAGTCAAGTATTTTGCAGAATTTTCACCCTTTATTCAAACATTCCAAACGGTTACAAGAAATGATTATGCACATGTAGGAATTTTGCATTGAAATAATGTAATTTGTTTAAAAACACATTTTTTCAGGTAAAAAAGCTACTGTTTCTTGATACCAATGGGCTTCTCTGGTGAAAACTTTCCAAAACCTCAGCAATTTTGCATACCAACAAATGGATTTCAGGAGTGTTTTTAATATGGAAATTGTGCCCCCTCCCAAGCCCATGTTGTTCTCATCCCCTTCCCCGCCCCACCCCCATTTGAAGAAACCCACATTTTTGGTGCCAAATGTGTGTAGGTGAAATACACGAATGAGGTGTTTTTTTCTCCTGCCCCCCCCCAAAGACTGTTTCTAGATAGCCACATGTTTGTAATATGCAAAACGCCTGTTTTCTGCAGAAACCCCCAGCAATTTTGCATCAAACAGTTATAACTCTGCACACAATTACTTCCCAAAACATTTCAGGATGTGCAAAGATTGGATGTGTAGAAATATTCATTTTTTTCTCCTGCAGTGAGTAGAAAATGGCAGAAATAATTTTTCTCACATGTAAGAATTAAATAATATCTACCTATACCTGAGGAAAGTGATAGAGAGAGGAGCAGGCATTCCTTTAGATACATGAGTCCAAAACTCGTTATGATTTTATAGTATATTTGATCAGTGCTTTACAAAGTCATCCAAGATAGCTATATGTTGTTGTTGCTGCTGCTGCTGCTGTTATAAAGTGAAGCCAAGAGGCCAAACTGTATAAATGACCATGGCATTAGTGTCCCTCTATTATGTAAGCTCTCATTATTATACAGAAACCAATGGATTGTGTACACCTTAAAGTTTAATGACAGACTTGCTTGCTCATCATCTCATGGCCATCCTCAGCCCATTTAATCTAGATTAGATTTCACTCAATCAGATCTACTTCTGAGTATGCCTATTTAGTTTAGGCTTGAGCAGTGAGAGATGGTGCCAGTATGTTTTTGCTTCTGTTTGTACTACATTGATTTTTGCTGGGTTAGCAGACTGCACGTTGAAGCTCCTTCCTTCCATTTTTATAGAGAAGTGACCTTATTAACAAAAGAAACAGAATATAAAGTGCTTCTCTTATTTTCATGGTACTACACTCTCCTCCCATCCCCACCCCTGCACACTTCATTTGTAAGAAATCTAATAGGGCAGCTGCCGCAGTAACTGACCTCAAAATTGACCTGAGACTCAAGCAGTGGTGGAATTTTGCAAATGGAAGAGCATCTGGAGTGCCACACAAGATGTAGCAGGGCATCCCAGGCATTTACAGACATATTATTTCCTTAAAATCATGCTGTTTCCTACATAATTTAGTGCAATTTTCAGCCATCTTAAATGACTTTTAATTAGGAAAGTGCTATAAAATACCAATTGAAAATTGTTGAAATAATCTTTCAGGGGGCTTCGTTTTCCAAACAACTTACACTATACACTAAATAGATCAAAGAGGGTCAATTCTGTGTAAGTGAAGAAAGCTCAAGGAGGGTGAAATACCCTTAAATCTGTCTAAGTATATTCAGCTCAAGAAAAGGAGCTGACTACTTCACAAAGAGGGTATTGAAGACCCAATCCTTTCATCCTTCCTGCCAGAAAGCCAGTGTTTAGTAGGGACTAATGTGCCATTCTGCCACCGCTGCTTCATTATCTGCTGTACTGTCGACATTGCAAGCCAACAAAGATTGTTGCATTTGCACAGTGGCAGAGGACGTTAGCATGTCAGTCCTAGGAGATTATCAGACAGAAACAAAAAGAGTGTTCCTGTCCCACAATCTCCTCTCCTGACCCTCTCCTGTCCCTGTCTCGGCATGAGAACAAAACTTTTCAGACTTACCTTTGGTAGCATCTTCAGGGTGCCCAGGAGTGAATGGAGCTCTAATGAAGCTCTACTTCCTGGAGTGAAATCCCACCCATTCTCATGAGAAGATGAGAGCATGGGAAATTCAAAAATAAAAAGAAAATAACAAGAAAAAATTGACAGCAAGCACAAAAGCACACTTTAAAACTTCCAAGTAAATCAGGGAAGTTTTTAAAAAGTGTGTCACTTACGCAGATGTCCCAATCTCACCAGGAAATGTCCTGGTAGGGATGTCCCATTGATGCTGGGATCTCGCCAGCGGAACAGGACACCTTTTCAGATGCTGTTAAATCCATGACATAAATGGAACAGGGGATCTATTGATAGCTTCTCCCATCAATAAAAAGCAGTGCCAGCAGAACAGCAACAGAACGGGTGCATTATGAGAGGAGAATGATGTCGTCTAAAAAGGGAGCCCTTTGGTGATCTCCTGGTATCACGATAACACTGTATTTAGCGTGTCTGATAATCTCCCTAGAGTACTGCAACTGGAAAAAAATGCAATATTTTCATTATCATTTTACCATCTTATAATACAACTGTGAGTAGAGGCAGGATGGGGGCAAATTGCCTGCAGTTCTAAAAGCATTTTGGGCCCCCACCAAGTCATGTCTGTTGCCAAAACCATATACTTCATGTACCTGGATAAGTAGTATTGAAACCAGAACAGAGCAAAATGTGTAGTATGCATGCTGTATTTCTGCTGTTGAACCTTGGCAGCAGAGTGCCAGCTTGATCTATCTCATCCATGTGTGGCTGGAAGTCTGATTAAAGGAAAGCATGTAGATTCCAACTTCTGTTTAAGCTGGCCCCTGAAGGGAAGGACTGAACCCAATTTCCTCTTCTTCAAACCTTGAGTTCAGAGTAGCACTCCCTTGGAGATTTGCAGTAAAAAAAACCTGTTTTGTTTAAACTGTTTAAACAAAAAGGGGGATTGGCCTTGATGAATGCTTTATCCACAGGCATGCCTTCTTCTAGTCCACAGTCTCCCCCAACCACCTCACCCCCAAGACCAATCAAAGCTTCCTGGCTCTATTAGAGGCTGCATTAACTGTCCATAATGCTGATTCTGTGTTAATAATACCTTATTATCCACACTGTGCATTACTTCCTCTATCAGGAGCCATGGGTGCAAATTTGATGTGCCTCTGAATCTTACTGTCAGCTCGCTATGTTGCACCACTTTCATGGGATATGCCTCCTGAGGCACAGCAACAGCCACATTTCAATAGACAATGAAGTGCATTGTCCACTGACTTCTTTTTTAGTGTAGGTATGAAGCATAAGTATGGGCAGAGAGGCTCTGAGGAGGAAATGTTTTTTGTTCCCTGCTCTTTGCCTTCTTCTGTGAACATTCTTATTAGTCCCGTCCCTGTAGAACTCTTTTCAAAACACTATCCATTTACACTCTTCTAGAATGCAGATATAAAGGAAACTCCCTTATGTCCAGTCAGATTATTTGTTCGTCTAGCTCAGTGATGGGCCACCTTTTGAGCTTGGTGTGTCAGACTTCGCCAAAAAACTGAGCATAACTCGGGTGGTGTGTCACTTTGAGGAAAAAACATGTCATGATATTTATTGTTTAAATAACATAAATGTATAATTGTTATATATAATTGTATTTAATAAACCAAAAACCACCCCACCGCCTTCCTAAAGTGGAGATTGGGACTTCGACGCCCCGGTCACCACTTTCCACCCCCTCCCACCCTCCCTAAAGTGGCGATCGGGGCTTCTAAAGCCCTAGTTGCCACTTTCCTCCCCTCTCCCACCCTCCCCAAAGCAGGAATCCCTGATCGCCACTTTAGGGAGGGTGGGAGGGGGGAGGAAAGTGGCGACCGAGGCTTTAGAATCCCTGATCGCCACTTTAGGAAGGGTGGTGAGGTTGCAGGCGGGGGGAGGGAGGCCTACAGCCATGTATCATCAGAAATGGCTATGTGTATCAGTGCTGACACACGTGTCATAGGTTCGCCATCGCTGGTCTAGCCCAATCTCCTCTACTCTGATGGGCACCAGCTCACTGCGTTCTCTGGCAGTCATCTTTCCCATCAGCAGCTGACTGACTCTTTTCACCTTGAGAGGTCAGGCAAAGTGTGTGTGTTCTTACCAATGAACTAAGTCCCTTTCTCTGGGCATGCACTCTATTGGCATAACAGTTGAAGACATCACTAAGAGTGGCAAGGTCTGTGGCTCAAATCTCAAGTAGTCCATTCATTCAAAGCATAAATTTAGGGAGAATCCACACTACACAAATAATCCAGTTTGAAACTGGATTATTGGCATGGCTCCTTCCTATAGAATCCTAGGATTTGTAGTTTTACAAGGTCTTTAGCCTTCTCTGCCAAAGTGTGCTGGTGCCTCCCCAAACTACAAATCCCAGGATTCCATAGGAAGGAGCCATGCAAATAATCCAGTTTCAACCTGGATTATTTCTCTAATGTGGATGCCCCTTTAGGCAAGCCCCCACCTTCCAGTCTAAATCATTTTTCTCCCAGTGTTGTTGCTGCTGTTGATATTTGATGACATTGCAATACTAGTCTAGCTTACATGGTTATTTTATAGTCAGTTTGCGGGGAAAACATTACCCTTCCTTCCTTCCTTCCTTCCTTTCTTTTATTCATTCGTTCTTTAGGTATACTTCAGTTAACAAAGCACATTTTTCCTAGTCATCCCTTTAACAAAAAATTTGGTACCAGAAGCAGAAATAACATGGAAAGAATAGGTTCTTACACCACAAAAAAGAAGCAATCCCAACATGTTTCAGCAACTCTTTTTACCCAAAACTAACAAGATGCATTTCTGAAATGAAACAAGCAGATCAGGCAAGCTATGCATGAGTAAACAAAAACAGTTTGAACCTTCTAGAGGCCACTTGAAAGTGTCTTCCAATATACATTGTGTGTATGTGTGTGTGTATGTGTAAAAAAAATCTTTCACCAGCCTTCACTTTTCTTAGGATTTACATTTTGGTGACCAAACTTCTAGATTGATGCTTTTAACATGCTGGGGAGTAGCTACTGAAACAGGGTGTTGTTGCTGTCATTGTTGTGTGCCTTCAAGTCATTTCCAGTTTATGGTGACCTTAAGGTGAATCTATCTTGGGTTTTCTTAGCAAGATTTGTTTAGAGGAGGGTTTGTTTTTGCCTCCCTCTGCAGCTGAAAGAATGTGACTTGCCCAAGTTCACCCAGTGGGTTTCCATGGTTGTGTGAGGATTCAAGCCCTGGTCTTCAGTGTAGCTACCCTCCCTTTTTTCTCTGTTTTTTTCATTTGTACATGCTTAGTAAGGGAATCTGGAGGCAATTGCTGTTCACATTGGCTATTGTATGTAGGCGCAGACATCTATAGCAGTGTCAGCTAGACTAGAATCCCATTCTTTCCTAGTTTAAGCTTTATTACATTGTTTCCTGCAGACATACTACTGCAACCTGACACCAAAAGTCCTTTTTCTCCAGCCTTCCTTTACCTCTCAGTGCTGATGCTGCTAAAAAAACTTGCAGTTAGATAGAGGTCAAGGATTAAAAGTTGAGGGCTGGGTGGAGATAAAAGTCTTTGCAAAAAGGAACTTCTTTGTCAGAGGTTTTGTTAACCAAGGCATGGCTGTACTATTTAACACAGAAACACTTTGATTATAAATAGTAAGCATGTTATGTTATCAAAAGAATCAACTATCAGTACTCAACGTGGAAAGCTAAAACAAATCTCCCTCTTCTTATCTACAGTCAACCGTTGCTCTCCCTTGTTAACTGTAAAACTAACCAGGTCACAGCTAATCACCCAGCTCTCTGTCTAACAGAAGTGGGTGGAGGACACAAGGTTAGTCTTAATGCCACAGGTTGATGATGTAAATCGTGGAAGGCGGGGGCAGCAATATTTGCCTATACTGGATTTAGAGCAGACAGAGTATATACCTACATGACTAGGTCAGCAGAATGAACCAGTCTAGTTCCCTGAGCTAAGCTGGCCCCAGTTAAATACTTTAAAGAGCTTCTACTTTCTCTCTGGGTGCTGCAGGTTCTCCACCTGCTTAACCTAGTTTGGAATAGGATTAATTATCTGAATTACAAGGCCCCCACTGGCCATCAGCACGTTTCCAGCAGGGCACATGCCTTGACCTAGGTCCTGGTACAGGGAAGTGGAACAAAGAAATACCTAGATGATAGTACTCCAGTCTGGTCAGAGGGAGGTAATGTTTGGGATCTGTCGAATTGACTTGTAAGAAAGTACTTGGGATCCTGCCTGTAGTCTCAAGTGTTGTAATATCCTCCTTTTGGCACTTGTTCCCACCAGAGAACAAATGTGTGTGTGTGTGTGTGTGTGTGTGTGTTAGTAGTGCTCATTATTTAGTATTGCATAGTAACTTTTCTGCTAGTATCTGTTAAAATTAGCAGATCTTGCTCTGTAGCTTAGCTGAGTAATTTAAACATCACTATTTTTTAAAAAAATGGTAGAATTATTAGCCTGGGTGAATGCCTTTATGGAGGAAATGAACAAAGTTAACCTTTGGCTCAATTTTGCTATAGACAGATAAATTAACAGATAAGTAAATATGTCTCACTTTGAAATACAATAAATTGAAGAATACAGCTAGTAACAGACACACAAAAAGGCTTTAAGTAGGCAACATATTAAAATGCCAAGCAGATTTCAGGAAATAAAAATCACAGTATGTATAGTGTGGTGAAGTATGTATAGTATGGTAAAGATTTATAGTATGGTAAAGAAGCTAGTTTTAATTCCACCTAATTTTCTTATCTAATAAGATCTAACAGGTTTCCCCTTGCCAAAATATTGCTTTCATCAGAAAAATGAGGAGGACACATATTTCAGTGGTTCTTCCTCCCTGTAGCATTTCCCAAATCTGTTCCATAGGGACCCCCAACTATCCAGAGCAGATTTGAGAACTGAGTTAAGGGACTTCACTGGGTAGGGGAATAATGAACAATCATGTCCTTCACCATTCAACTGACAAAACCCTTCCATTTGCTGAGTAGGGAAGGAAATATTATTTGAAAATATAAAATGGCAGAAAAATAGGTTAATCAATTTTTGGAATATCCCAATGAGGAGAATCCTAGACTGGCAAGAATCTTCACATTTCAGAACTTATTCTGAATGCATATAGGGTGTTTTTATAGTGATGAAAGTTTATAATTCTACTCTAGCCCCAAATCCAAAAGAATTTAAATACAGTACAACAATGCCATGATATTCTGGTTCAAAATGCAACTAGTTGTGACTGTAAATCTTAAAAACAATGTATGCTTTATGTACATGAGTGCTATAATGTCTCAACATGTAGATCCTGTGCATTGTAGTAATATAGCACATATATAAATAAAGCATACTATAGATTATCTACATTGTAGTAATAGAGCTCCCCAGTATATAAACTGTACAGTAGTATATACTTAGAAACAACTGCACAGAATTTTGTTGTGGAAATATCCTCTTTACTTAAGAAAAAAATGTCTTGTGATCCAACCAGTTACCATCCCAAATGATTATTTTTTCAATGTCTTTCCAGTAGTTGTAATTCTATCTAACTTGTTCACCCATCAGGGCCAGTTCAAGGCTTTATTGCTATGAGGCATAGCAGCAAATGGTGCTCCACCAACCCACTTAAGGCCAGGGGTGTGGGACCCGATGACAAGAAAATTATTTTTGGTACATGAGATATGAAAAACCCACAAGTACTACTTCTTATTTCTGGTAGTAAAAATATAACAAATTAAATAACCTACCAGTTGTAGCTCTTTCATAATACCCCAAATTTGCTAGTTGAGGCAGTTGCTTCAGTTTACATTATAGGCTGAGTCTGCACCCCATAGTGTATAGTATCTCAGGCTCTTCAATAGTGAATGGAAGAGAGTCAGGATGTGCTCTCGCCCCTTCCATTCTGAGCAAAGTTTACTATCTGAACTGTTGCTGCTGACAGCTCCCCTTTACCTCCTGTACTCTGTTTTCACCCACTCCCCATTTTCCAGTCTTGTACTAAGCCAAGAAGTTATTTTTATTTAAGTTAAACATATGTTAGGAAAAAATAAAAATAAAAATCATAATTGTTCCATAATTGTTGTTATCAATTATTTCAAATTGGCTTCACTAGGATGTGAAAGGACAGCCTATGCACTATGATGCACATTTCAAGTTGTGTGCATTTATGAACTAGATACACACACACACACCTGAACATTTTAACTTCTAGAAACCTTAGGGAGGGATCCAAGCCCTGAAGAATGACGATTCCAGTAACTTTTAGTGCTGGGATTTCCCTAAAGGCAACATAAAAAAAGGCAAAATAGAGACAAATACTCTAGAAACTAGGGACTTTCCCTGTGTAAAAAGGCACAACTAGAGCTTATTGTATTTCCAGAGACTTTGCTAAATTAGATTTGCAATTTATGTCTACTTATTTTTTGTTCAAGTAAAAAAAGAAAAAAAAAGAAGGTTATAGGATTTGCCGCAATTCCCATGCTGTTCCAAATACTACCCTTTTAATGTATCTGAACCGTTTTGAAGTGTCTGCTCTATGGTACATCCTTACTTGGCTTGTTATCCTCTTATCAGCCTCTTTGCTTCCCTTTGTTTATTTGAGGAGACAGGAAGACTGTGTGAAGGCTGCTTAGTCAGGGATATCAGCATTGTTGGCAGGGGAGTGATTGCCAGTTGAAAAACAAGGCATTATTGCTCATTTTTTCCCTCTTATTAGTTTGATTACATTTGCAAATCAAATCAATCCATCAGACATGATCAGGCCTCGTCCGCATTTTAAGGAATAGTAATCTCTGTCTAATAAGATGCAAATGTGTCACATCGGTAAGTAACCAATAAATCATCGTCTTGTCTTTGGCAATCATTAAATATCAGAACCAACAGTCAATTTTTAGTATTTTCAATTTGCGATATGCCGCTGGAATATAAAGATAGATGGACGTAATTACACAAACCAAACACTATTTCAGTTCATTCCAGACAGCAAATTTAGTGGAAGGTATAACTGGCTTGTCATCACACTACATTATTTCTGGCGGTTCATGCAAAGTTCACAGACTAGCTTCAAATGGACACTGCTGTGTACACACACACACACCAAACTTCATGAGGTGTCTTAAATACAAGTACATATCTCATCCACTGATAAACAGAACTGCATGAAAACAGAAACATAGTTTTCTCCCTGCCCCATGATGCCACATTTAATACAGTAAAGTAGGTGTTTAGAAAATGTTCACAATATTTGTCCCATCTACATTCTCTTTCTTCTTTTTGACTTTTCAATCAAAGGATTATTTGATTATTCTCTATTTTTTAAAACTTTTTTTGGTGAAAATACACCCAAATTCTTAGTTTCTGGACCATTAAATCATATTGGTTTCTGTCCCGTTTGGAAGAAAAGGGATGAAGCATGGTTTTATAACAGAGAATTCTGTTTATCCAGACACCCCACATCTAGACCCTCCTGTCCACTGCTCTGAGGCACACTGCTGGTTGGCCATATGCTTTGTTTGGTATATGTCTACTGAGGACAGATTTCATATTGCCTTAGGTGTTCAGATAATTAAGGTTTGTAACTCCATATATTTTCTGTACTACTTTTGCTCATGAGTTATTTAGCATCTGGTTATTTATAAAGAAGACAGGGTAAAACTGCAGAAGACTTTAACAGTAATTGAGTAACCCATTTTTTTCTTTGTAGAGATATAGAAATTCAAATTGTTTCCCTTTTATAATTGATTGGGGATTTGTGAGAATTGATTACTTCATGTGCATTCTAAGGATTAATTAATAGCTCTTTTGTCTTACTTAGAGTGTGTTGCTTTCCATTAATGGGTCTATTTGTACTCAAGATTTGCATATACTTTAGGGTATGGAAAGAATTTGTGTCTATATGTTTCATTGACTGCCGTGTAAAATATAGAAATCATGTTTCAAATAACTATTATGTAACAAAACCTGAGTATTTAACAATCATATGTGATTTCTGATGAGCTGTGCAACAGACACATTACAATTGGAAAACCATGTGAAATTAGGGTCCCAATAAAGCATCCCTTTATATTTAGAATGGAGATTGCAGTCAAGAAATTGGAAAAAGACTGACTATGAAAGAAGTTGATAAAATACTGAATTGCAAAGGAATACAACTGAACACTAAAGTTAGGATTGTCCATGCAACTATATTTCCCATTACTATGTTTGGTATATAGCTATGTGAGAGCTAGATGGTGAAGAAAGCTGATAGAAAGAAAATGGACTCTTTTGAGATGTGGTGCTGGAGAAGAGTTCTGCAGATACCATGGACAGCTAAAAAGACAAACTAATGGGTCCTAGAAGAAATCACACCTGAACTCTCCCCGGAAGCCAAGATGACTAAATTGAGGTGGCTGAACTTTGACCACATTGTGAGAAGACAATAATGCTTGGAAAGATGGAAGGCAGAAGGAAGAGAGGAAGATTGCATACCAGATGTGTAGACGCAATCAAGGAGGCTACAGCCCTGAGTCTGCAGGACCTGAGCAGAGCTGTTGAGGATAGGGTGTCTTGGAGAGGTCTCATTGACAGGGTCGCCATGACTTCTGAGGTCGACTTGAGGGCAGTTAACAACAGCAACAAGTTAAATGAAACATCCAAAATCCACAAAGCAGCAATACTTTTATTGGGCCAATCAAAAATGCACAAAATATAATGTAAGTTTTCTAAGCTCCACTGGTCTCTTTGTCATTTCAATTAGCAGCAGAATTGAGATTAAGGCTGTTTCTGTTCTAAAGAAGGAGCCAAGGAACTGGGGCTTAACTCTTTGAGGATTCTACCTCAAATAAAGGTAAAACTTTTTTATTGGGACTGCACTTGCAAATTTTATCTATACAGCACCTAACAGATTTTTCCAGATGCAACAGTACAGAGGCTTCTTGAGAAATTCAATGTTCTCTGCCTAGGAAAGGGGTGAGTAGCCTTACTTAGGACATAAACAGCCTGGATCGTAAAGGAAGTTACTTTTTCTGTTGCTAATGGAGTAAAATTTTACAACTCTGTGTCTGTCACTGCCCATGTGGCCAAAGAAGGGAGTGTCTTCTGCCAGCATTAATATCATTCCTGACCATCTTAACTGACAACAAAAACATCTTGTCAAAATATATGCCTGTTATGTTTTTTTCTTCTTCTCCTGTATGATTTTTAATACCTTTGCCTGATGAAGAAGCCAGTGGAGCTTCAGAAACTTGTACAATATATTTTGTGCATTGTCAGTTGGCCAAATAAAGGTATCACTGTGCTGTGGATTTTCAATGTTATTGTATTTTGCTATATGGCTAACCCCAGATATGTTTTCAGTAGTTACTGGATTGCTGGCTTGAATAGTTTCTTTTTATATGATATATGATCTAACACTTGGGTTTTGCAGAAAACTGTCTTTGGTAACAACAATGATTGCAGGACTGAGTTAACCATGTTAGGGCAACAGCTGATATCTCAGTTTAGCTGTGGAGGAAAACTTGGGATGCTGATGTTTCAAACCCTAAAGCTCAGTCTTCAGTGCTCTCCATCTTGGTTCCCTCCTATTCAAATTAGTTAATTTCAAATTCCAGTTTTCTTGTTAGATACCCTGGGGTGGGGAAGCTATGGCTTGTTATATGGTGGATTACAACTCTCCCTCATCATTGGGTATACTGGCTAGGATTGGAGTTCCAACATCATATGAAGACCATAGGTTCCTCACTGCTGTTTCACAGTTATAAACCTATGAAGCTGGCTTCTACAGAGGTAGACGATTTGTTTACCTAGCCTTGAACTGTCTTTTCTGGCTGCCAGTAACATCCAGGTATCATAGGGAGGTCTTTATCTTCCCTGCTACCGGAGATTTTTTTAATTGGAGATGCCAGGGACTGAAGCATACACTTTTTGCATGCAAGGTATGTGTTCTGCAACCCCTGGTGATGTTGCATGGTTAGGAAAGTATTTTATACTGATAATGTTATATGGTAAGGAGTGTGTGTGATGCTTTAGTGGCAGTGTGGACTCTTGGTTGAAGTGAATGTGTATATGTATGGTGATTGGTAGAGAGAGTGTGAGGTGCTAGTGGATGATGTGAAGATGAAAGGTTCGGATAGGATTTGGATTCTGAAGAAGACAGAAGCCCCATATATAGGCAAAGCACTCCTGTTCAGACTGGTCACTCACCATGTGAAGAGAGCAAAGAGACGCACTGGATTACCATGCTCCCTCCTTCACAGGATAAATCCACACTCATTGTAAGTGAGCGAATATAACAGGAAGGGGGGTTAGTTCCAAGGAAGGTGTGGTGTCCTACTTAACCAAGATCCTTCTTCTCTCCAAGTTAATATCTCTCCCCAAACTGATCATCATCCCTGAGACCTTCAGTGTTTTACAACTGAATTTATGGCTCCTTTCCTTTAGCTTCTTTATTATTTTAATGTAATTACACAGTGCTACCTACAGTATAGGAAACAATCCAAAGAGCATTTCTTTTACCAACTGGTCAGCCTGGAAAAGAGGCAGGGGGACAGTAACAAGAGAGTGCTTGCTGATGCTTGTGCTTCAGATGAGCAGAAGTTAAACAGCCTTTTCAGCAGCCCCACTACTTGCCACTGCAAAAAAATAGCCAAAAATAAAAGACCAAAATAATCAAAAAATAGCTGCAATTGTCATTGGATTTGTCATGTCCTCTTAACCACAAACAGCTCAGCGAGAAATGTCTTAACTCAAAGAATCACCAGGTGGCATCGGATGTATGCCTCTGCTCCTTCCAAAATGCAAGTTTCAATGAAACATGAAACTGCTGAAATGTCTTTTTAATTCTATACATTGTCCCTCGTCTATACCACCACTAACATCTCACACTCTTTCCGTATTCCATATTCTTTTCCATCTCATCAGTTCTGTTTAAGCCGCTTGCTAAAATTCTGTGAAAAGGCCTATAAAGACAAAGGACTGCTTTTTGTCTCTGCTTTTATATGTGTAATATAAAAGCATGTCTGCTTTTATACTGTACCTAGGAGCACATCAAAAGTATTGGCTCATGTACATATTTCCCCTTCCTTGATGTGGGACAAGGTTGGTTCATGGGGGGTGGGGGTTGGAATAGGACATTTCGGAGCCTTGGCCCAAATTATGTTTCATCAAAGTAGAAATTTCCAGAGAAGGATCTATTTTGTATCCTTGGCATATATTTATTAGTCCAACATTTTAACTTTCTAGACCATCTTGGCTAATCTTGCCTGTACCTAGAGTGTCCCCTCCTTTTTTTAAAGCAAAAATATGTAACACTGAGCAGGTGATTCCATGGTAAGTATTATTAGAGCTACAAAATCCCATGATGCATAGCAATTGCACATGCACAGAAAATTGAATGTGCACAAAGAAAATTAAGAGTGAATAAAAATAAACAATCAGGAAACGAACAATATTAAAGTCCATGTGGAACTACAAGAATGTGAAGTCGAAGGCTTTCATGGCCGGCATCCATAGATTTTCCTTGGTTTTTTTCTGGGCTGTGGGGCCGTGTTCTGGAAGAGTTTACTTCTGACGTTTCACTTGCATCTATGCCTAGCATCTACAGGAATGTTTGGCTTTTGTGGGTGCGTGGAAGTCCACTATATTATGGTGAAAATTCAGTCTTTCCAGAGGGCTTTTTACATTCCTAATTTTATGCGCTTTTCCTGTACACTGTAACAACAACTAGCCCTTTATGCATTTGACCTTCAGAAAAATTAGTGTTGTATTTTTATGGAGATAAATCAATACCACGCTTGAGCCATCCATTCTTGAACTCTTCCAAGCCATTGGCAAGAGGTCTGTGTAATCATATCATTCTCACTTCCCTTTCCCATTAGAGGAAACACAGCTCATATGTGGTAGGTAGCCTGCTGGCAAGATACAGCAAAAGTTCTCCCAGCAGCAGACACAGTAAGAGTAATTTTGATCACAGCAGCATTTTGATTTGATTTTCAAAATAAATTAAGTGTAAATTAGGTAAGCAGTTTCTGTGGTGGGAGGCTCCACATGTTTGGGAAGCCAAATCCCATTGAAACCATTTGCTAGCAGGGTTGGCAGGAGGGTGGAGTATAGACTTTGCAAACATGAAAATATGAACTGCTAAGCAATTGCTGCATGTACTGTAATTCATTCTAGCCTCAGGGAAGTTTTGCGCTCTTTTTTTTGTCAGAAGAGGTGTATAAATGAAATAGATCATGGGATATTGCATCTACTTCTCAGCCATATGAAGGATCAGTCCTACATGCAAAACATTTAGATGGTTTGAAATGCAGCATCCATTTATGTTTGCTTTTTCTGCAGCATTGAAAAACAAGAACTATTCCTGTGTGCATGGGATCAGCTTCATTTGTAAATATAGGGTTTTCTCCCAAACCAAACATGTTTTTGTTACTTTTTAACAGATTGTTTGATCAGCATGGCCCTTTTATTATCACAACCATGCTGCGAGACAGTTTAGTCAGAGAGAGAGTGAGTGGCCCAAGATCACCCTGTGACCACCTAGCTGACTTGGGCTTTGAACCTGGACTAACACTCTAGCCACCATACTGCACCAATCTTCATTTTGAGTATTTCTCGAGATCTTTGAAAAACTCTGGATTCCTTAGAATCCTGCTTCACAAAGCTAAAAGAGCCTCTTGAACTTCCATTTTCTGTGCCAGAAATCTTTGTAAACTCCAGCTGATGAAACTATGAATAAAAATCATGTGGCTACGAAGCTCAGTAACAGAACCTTACGCTGTCTCTCTCTCTCTAACGAATTTACATACCATCACAGTATGTTTAATTTGTTTTTTTATCAAATCAATAATGAACCTAATGGAAAAAATTGGCAGAACTACATAATTTGAGTACTAATCTCATGTTCCTGGGAAATCAGAAATATTGCCCACCTGTACTCTAGAGGTACTCTTCTATATCTAATATGTACAAAACAAAACATTTTATTGGGGACAGCATCTATAGTATATTGATCACTCTACTGCAAGAATGAATCACCTGATCTTCAGAATAAAGAACCACATTTACATATTACAATCAATGTTACGTCTAATAGCCCCCATTAGCAGGAGCAGATATAATAATGGGCATTTCAGATTCACATTTTTATTATGAGGTTGTATTCTTAAAGGCAGGACTTTCTCATAGATCCTGCTTTATATAACTCTGGTTCCTTATTTTTTCCTGCTGAACTCACACCAATCTTCAGTTTTTCTTTCATCCTTTCCCTCTGCCCCAGTTTGTCTCTAGTCTACTTAGTGGAACAGTCACCATCTTTCTATATTTAAAATATCCAAAGAATTTGGTATTTTCTACTTAATCAATTGTAATTTAACAGGACAAGCTTCCAGTGTGTTTACAACATACCAAAGCACTGGGATGGTAACGGTGTATAAAAATGTAAGGTAAGTGCACATCATTCTAGCAAGAAGATTAGTCTGTTTTTCAGGAAGAGAAAATCAGATTTTTTTTCTTTACATCTTCATGGTAGGACCTTGTGCTGAAGCCACATTCTTGGAGAGGTCAGATTGAAAAACCATTCAGCCATTATATAAATGAAAAAAAAAGGTTGATTTTTTTAAAAAAAACTTAAAAAGTTACAAGAGATGGTTCTATGCAAATATCTCAGAGACTTTGAAACCAAAATTAAAAGAAAGACTGGGTTTCTTTTCTTTTCATAGATGAAGAGCTAATGGGTTTCTTTTTCTTTTTTCCCAGAGAAGACCTTTATAAGGATTTTATTATGTGGGTAATTACATATTTAAATGTAATGGCACTGACAGTGCCATTACAGTCCATTGAGTAAATAATATGCATTTTAGAAACCATTTATAAATATGTATTTATTTGACAGACCAGAACGGTTTTTTTGAAGACATTCTCATTCTCTGAGTAAATAATATATGGATTGCTTTTTAAAAAATAAATATGTATTTCTTCAGGAGATATTCCAAGCAATTTGGCAAATAATATGCATTTCCCCCCCCTCCTAACATTTAAAAAAAAACATGGGGTATAAAAAGAAACTGGCCTCAATATATATATATATATATATATATATATACTCATGCTGCTCTTTCCAATATATATATATATATATATATATATATTGGAAAGAGCAGCATGAGTCCACAAAAATATCAAATCTACCTTTCAGATTTCTGTATTGCATTACTTTTGTCAGGTATGTTGCAAACGTTTTTTGAACTAAATATTTTTAAAATACATTCTTGCATCTCATGCCTTTAATCATACTAGTACAATTCACACCTTTCATTAATCTGTGTAGTAAATATCCCTGTAAATACCATTCAGAGCTCTAAAGTACTTGCTAGGAAGTAACAGTGCCATTCTATGTATGTCTGCTCAGAAATGACTGCTGTGTTCCAATTGCCATGGGGCTTACTCCCAAGTGTTTTATTTTATTTTCTGCCTTTCTCCCAATATGGGACCCAAGCAAATACTGTATATTTAGGGGTTTTACTCCAAGATAAGCTTGATAAAATCTTCAGGAACTTGGTAGGTTTCATTTGCAAGTAATCATTTTTATTATGTTTTACTGCACTAACACCAATTCGAAGCAGCTTCGATTTGTCTTATCGTGTTGTGTGTGTGTGTGTTGTTGTTTTTTGCAAAATTGCAGGCATGCAAAACTAACTGGTTTTGCTGTTGCAGTGGGCATTCCTGTGAATCAAGATGGTGAATACGAGTGAATTACTCACGTTTTTATTGTTGCCAGTTGCCGCCACCAAAGAGTATTTTTTAAAAAGTGTATCTAAGGTGCAAAAGTTCACTATTCTGCCTGAATACATTTTTAAAAGGGGGAAAAAAGGCTCTTTTGTTGCTTCAGCACATGATGGCTAAGGCGAAAATCCAAGATGGCAGTTCCGGGTGCTTGCCTTGTTAGCAAGCTCCACCCCCCTGCTCATGTCCAATCAAGCAGCTTTCTACTTCCACTCTTATGGGGAATGCGAATGAATGCAAATTAGTTGTCCCAGTGAGTGGGAATGTGCATCCCTGCAGAGTTTTTTTAAAAAAACTTCAGGAAAAGCCACGAAGGCTTTTCCTTCAGAGTTTTTGGTGGATTTGGTGCCTCTCTTTCTGAATTCTGCAGATTGATGTGGGATGACTTTTAGACAAATCTCCTCGAATTCTATGAGGAGTATTTTTTCCATTTAGACAACCCCAGAGAAAGAGAGAGATGCTCCTGCACAACATCATATCACATGCAGCTTAGCAAGTCTCAGCAAATATTCTGGCATACTTGGATTTGATCCTGGATACTATTTGTCTTCATGGATTGATCTTCTCTAGAGTCTACAGAGTTGGTGCAAGTGTATATGCATGGTCAGGAGGTTTTGTGACTGCTTTCACCTATCAGGTAGTTGACTCCTCTTCCATATGCAACAGTTTATCTATCATCAGTCATCACTTACTGACAAGGGGACATAATCAAACCTTTGTTAATAAGCTGTGATTCTTGACCTTCATTGGATCCTCTTTGTCCATGCTATGGTCCCAATCTTGATCTCTCTTGTCTCATGGCTGTTACTTAGAAAAGAAAGGGTGTATTAAGTGGATTCATGCATTTAACATCATATTTAGTTTGGATTTGAACTTCACGGCTGGAGGTTTGAACTGGTTTTTCCCAGTCGGAATGTGACATTGAAAAGACTGTTAATATCAAATCAAAAATCTTTCAAATCCCATCCCTCTGGTGTTGATCTATTATGGTTGTTATTGTTGTTGCTGCTGCTGTTATTATCATTTTAGAAGACCCAAGGTGTTAAATATGGCAAATTTCTTACTGCAGAAATCAGGAGTAAAATTTAGACATATGAAACTCCATAATCTACCTCTGCAGCAAACTGTTTCCTATTTTAAAGGTCAGGACTGTTAGATGGGTTGTTAATAATTTTGCTTACTTGGAGGTACTTTCAGGGTGAGGGCAAATTACTTTTAGTATCAATTATCATTCAAACATCCTTAACTATGAAGACTTCTTACAAGCACAGGTTATACTTAGAAATGCCCCCCTATGTGTTCAGTGTAACTTACTCCCAAGTAAATATACATAGGATAAATTGCAGACAGCCTTTATTATTCCTGGGAGTGTTCAAAAACAATTGTTGGTATTGGGTGCCTTCAACTGGTTTCCAACATGTGGTGACTCTAAGAGAAGTGTATCACAGAGTTTTATTGGTAAGATTTGTTCAGCCTTCCTCAGAGGCTGAGAGTGTGTGGCTTGTCAGAGGTCACCCAGTGGATTCCCATGGCCAAGTGGGAATTTGAACCCTGGTCTCCAGAGTCAATGCCCAAACCACTACAGCACTCTAGCTTTCCTCAAAAACATCAATAATAATAATAATAATAATAATAATAATAATATTTATTTCTACCCCGCCCCTCTGCTAAAAACAATCAGGACGGCTTCTTAGCAATCTTAATATTTCTTAGTGTTTTGATCATTTAGTACTTTTCTGATGGATAATTTCTGAAAAGGCTCAACTACATGGAAGTTCTCATGGTCCAATTTTTCCAGATCACTTCAGCCGCTCAACCCAGTCCTAGAGAGGGCTCAACACCTCCCCCTTCATGTGCCTCCCTGTTGAACTGGGAAGCTGCAGAGCAGGTTTTAACATGGCCCTGAGGGCTGCACTACAGAGGGGTAAAAGGTTCTGTTATGCCTGGAGATAGGTTCACACAATTTAAGCTACTAACAAGAGCCTAGGATGCACACTTTGTTCCATGATTCATGTTATTTGCAGCTGTATTAGTGAAACCAGGTGAAAAAGTACAGTTTTCCTATAACTGTCCTAGCTGAATGGAAATTAAATTTGGTTAGTATCGTTTATGCTGTCCCCTACATAGTGAGGTACATCTTCATTAAGGGGAACACTGTCCTGCTTTGCCTCTGGTCACTCTAAGCATCCTCCAGCTATACTGAGGAAGCTGTTGTCTAGATAGTACTAATAAACAAGGCAAATGTTCACATACATTTCCTGACTGCAGAGATATTTTCTGACTGTGAATTCTGACACAACCAGGACCACAGCTCCTTGGCTAATATGTAAATTAGACATTAGTTACCCACAAGCTTTTCATATTTCTTCAATTTATATTTATATTCCCATTTATATTTGTGATTTCATCACAATTTCACAATTTTGAGATCCATATTTAGGTGGAAATTTTCATGCAGATTTTTTAAAAAAGAATACCACAATGAATCCAGTATGCAAAGGGATCTTGTAGCACCTTTGAGACTGAGAGAAAAAAGCTAGTAGCATAAGCTTTCATAGATTTAAGTCTACTTCCTCAGATTCATCTAAAAACGCTTATGCTACCAACTTCTTTCTCTCAGTCTCAAAGGTGCTACAAGATCCCCTTGCATACTGATCCAGACTAACATGGCTATGTTTTTAAATTCTACTACAATTAATGCAGGTAGTGGATAAAACAGGGATGTATGAATGAGCACATCCAAAAGTGGTATGGACAGGAGTTCTTGTAGGATAGAATACTACCAAATGATGTGAGATGTTTAAAACTTAGATCATCATTTCTAAAATTGATAAACACAGACCCATGGAGAAGTGATGGGCACTTGTCACCCTTAGCAGTTGCCTTCCTGAAATACAGTACAGTAGCACCCCCGTATTCACTGATTCAACATCCGCTGATTAAGATATCTGCGGTTGGAGAAAGAAAGCAAAAAGCTGCAAAAACTGCACTTCTACCAAGCTCAAAACTATCAGGAGACACAGAACTAACCAGGAGTCCACGAGCAGCCACCACAATATGGTGTCCTCTGCTTCTCCCTCCACCTGGCACTAGGGACAGGACCGAGCACTGCCGCCACCGCTGCCATTAGACCAGACCCAGCCCAGTGTCTCAGAGCAAAAGGAGGGCTGTCAGCCACGTCCCTGCAGCTCCCTCAGGTGAGTGCTGGAGGGCTGGTGTTGGGAAGCACCTCCTGTTGTGGCCCCTGGGCAGGAAGACTTGGCGGTGAGAGCACCAGGGTGGCTGTTGTGTTGGGCAGGCACCTTGTTAATGGTCCTGGCATGGCAGGAAACATTCTGTGGGGGAGGGGAGCACTTTGGGTCTGGGCAGGAACCATTGGCATGGAAGGTGGGGTGTAGGAGGAGAGAACGGGGAAACAGCACTGCTCCTCTGCCAGCCAGAGAAGGATAGCCGAGGAGGAAAGCCCTCCACGTTCCAGGAGTGTTCGCTACTATCTGTGAAGTTCAGTATCCGAGGGCCCCCTAGAACCAATCCCCCATGGATACAGGGGTCCTACTGTATGACCCCTCTATCTGTGGGCGATACATTACAGAACTTCCCATGGATACAGGAAACCACAGGTAATAGCAAATACTCTGTTTTCATGCTTGGGGGAAAAATAGAGCATTTGTTATCAGACACACACACAGTGCCCCTGCTGCCCCACGGAGGGGAAAGTAGCTGATGTTCCTTTGCTCCTTCGCTCTGGAGAAGCAGGGCAGCTTTACTCCCCCCCCCAGGCAACGGAGCTCTGCTTGCTGTGTTTCATTGCCCAGGAGAAGGTGGGAGGCAGGTTTTCCCCAGTGACAAATTGCTTGCTGTGTTTTGTCACCTGGTAGAAGGGACTGGCAGCTTCTCCCTGGAGATGAAGTGCTTATAGCAATAGCACTTCTATTTCTATACCACACTCTCTAAGCATTGTACAATGTGTCAGCTAATTGCCCCAACAAGCTGGGTACTCATTTTACTGACTATGTTACCAGAAAGATGGAAGGCTGAGTGAACCTTAGAGCCCTGTAGGATCGAACTCAGAACATTATGGCTGCAGTACTGGCTTGCTGTGTTTCATCACCTAGGAGAAATTGGGGCGGCTTCTCCCTGGCGATGAAGCAATGGTGGCAGAGGAGATTCTTCCTGCTTCTGCTCCAGAAACCTGAGGCTGTTGTGTGAACAACAGATAAGTAAAACTGCAGATATGGGATACATGGATATGAGGGTCTTACTGTATTATAAAATTTCATTTGAAACCTCTGAGTTTTGACAGCAGACTGAGGATTTCTGGGGCAAGATTTATTTAGGGGCCTGCCTCCTTCCTTCGACACATGCTTTTCCTGAGGTTTCCTCCATATACCTTCTTCCCTGTCCCCCAACAGAATCCCCAATACACATTCTTGAATTCATCAGCATTCCATGAGGCTTATATTGATACTGGGTACTTCAATGAATTGATTTATGTGGGAGAAAGATGCTGCTTTTGGGGACACTGAATGAAATGATAGCTGGGGATAATGGGAGTTTTAGTCCAACACATTTGCAGTGCCCCAAGTTGGGGAGGGGCTGCCTTAGTCACTGTGATCGTATTAGATCTGACTGTTAATTTTTCAGTATAATTAAAACAGATAGGAGTATTCATACATTTTGTCTAAAACTGATACAATCTCCTTTTTGTCTATGATCTCTATAAGATTGCATTGGAGTTTTTAATTTAGCAGATTAAGAAGCACAATTAAAATATCATGAAAAAGATCGTAATCTAAAACCCTCTTTCTGTGCTTGTCCCTGGCAAGTTGATAACACAGGCTGCTATGTGTAACAATTACCTCCGCTGCTGTAAATTTGCTCTAGTTTGTAGGCTGAAGTGTTAATAAATACCTTGCAGTATTCCAGGGGGGAAAGTTTTCCACCTAATTAATAAAACTTGGAAGAATACCCGAGATACTGAACCATATCTTTCTTATTAGTGTTTGGCTTCTACAAAGAGAATCCCTGAATCTCAACACATTAGTAAATGTCATACTCCTGAGTTGAACAGAGAGCTCTTGAAAACTGCTGATTTGCTACAGAAAAAAAAAGTCATGGAGGATCTGGGAAAGGGGACACTACATACACACTTTAGAAACAGTCCCCCTGGGGACTGTCCAATCCATAGAATCAGAATAAAACATATTATACATTATAGGAATCACAATAAGCATTCAAAAATAAGTAGACATTTATAGCCTTTTTTTCCCCCATGAACCAGCAAGATTATCTGGACATTCTTTAATTTTTAAAGAAATTACATTGTGATTTCGATCCACTCCTAGCAAGACAGCTTTTGTTCAGAGTTCTTGTCTTGTTTCCTAGAAAAAAACTCTCCCTGTATTTACTATACCCCCGTGTGTGTGTGTGTTGCCTGTCAATTTATGGTGACCCCATGAATTTCATAAGGTTTTCTTAAGAAAAGGAATACTCAGAGGTGGCTCTGCTGGTTCCTTACTCTGAAATATAGCCTACAATAGCATCTGGTATTTGTTGGCAGTCTGCCATCCAAGTACTACCCAGGGCTAACCCTGCTTAGCTTCCAAGATCAGATGGAATCTGGTGCCTTTAGGGTATTTAGGCAGGTAATGATACTGAACTCCTCAACTCTTGCCAGCTAAAGCAGGGGTGGGCAACTGTCTGGGGGCCAAGGGTCAGTTTTCCCCCAAGCCACCCACCCATACCCCTCTCTTTCTCCCTCCCCCACTTTCTCTCTCTCACACAAGCCCAAATACCTAGGTTTCCCTCTGCAATCCCTCTCAAAATGATGACAGGAAGTGATGTTGTATCACTTCCTATCACCATTTTGAGAATGACTACAGAAGAAAACCTAGGTATTTGGAAATAGTATGGGGTTCTGGAAAGGGCCTAAATACCCTAAAGGCACCAGATCCTGGCTGATCTTGAAGCTATGCTGGACCAGCCCTGGTTAGTACTTGGATGGGAGACCACCAAGGAACACCAGGTGCTGTCAACTATATTTCAGAGGAAGGAGCTGGCAGAAACACCTCTTGAGTATTCCTTGCCTAAGAAAACCCTATGAAAGTAATGGGATTGCCATAAATCAACAGGCGGCTTGAAGGCTCATACACACAACATTGGAATTCTGAGGTCCTTGTGTGTGGTATTTTCTGCTGTGATCCCTCTCAAAATGATGACAGGATGTGATGTTTTATCACACCTTATCCCCATTTTGAGAGGGACTGAAAAGGAAAACCTAGGTATTTGGGAGTAGTATGGGGTTCTGGAGTCCTTTTGGGGTGGTATTTTCCTCTGTGATCCCTATCAAAATGTTGAAAGGAAGTGATGTTGTGTCACTTCCTATCACCACTTTGAAAGGAATTGCAGAGCAAAGCCTAGGTATCTGTGGGTAGTATGGGGTCCTGGGGTCCTTGTGGAGTGGTTTTTTCACATGTTCTTATATGTTTGGGAAGGAATTCTGTGTAGTTTAGGGGAGAAATTGCCTGAAAATCATGCCAATTTTTATTAATTGTGAGATTGGGGCTTCTAGGGCCAGAAAAAGTGAGTCCAAGGACCACGTGCAGCCCATAGGTCACACTGTACCCACCCCTGGGCTTAAGGGGCCCCTTGGATAGTGGAGAAGAAATAAGGATCACCTTCACCTGTGACATAGACAGTGGGAATGCCACTGGTGAAATCTTCTCTAGTGATTGAAGACGAGAGACGTTTTCAGATGCCTAAAAAGTGCTGCAGAGGGCTCGGGTGAGGTACGTGCCTGTTTCACGGCAGGGGGCAAGTTTCTGATGATGCCATCCCTCTTGCGTTACCCTCCGTGTTCCTTCTGTGTCGCATGGAAGGAAAAGGCACCACTTTTTACTCACGGAAGTGAGTGCCTTTTCCTTCCATGCATGGAAGGAACATGGAGGGTAACGTGAGAGGGACGGCATCGTCAGAAACTGCCCCCCTGCTGTGAAACAGGCATGTACCTCTCCTGAGCCCTCTGCAGCACTTTTTACACATCTGAAAATGTCCTAGGTTCTAGCAGCACTGTCAAAGCTGCTAGTTTTCTGTTTCTACATCTCCAGGCCTATATGGGCTCAGTTGCTCATCAGATTTGATCAATAGTTTTAGGATAAAATAAATGGCTTTTTTCCCCCTGAGTAATGCATTCTGCTTTGAATATAGGGCTTGTTCATTCATACAAGAGAAAACTTTCTAAATAGTTTGCATATGGGCCGAATTAACTATGAGATGGCATTAATATTGACAATCAATGCATGATACATAATTTAATGAAAATATGCACATTCAGTAGCCCAACGTTTCTTGGACTAAAATGCTATAGTATAGATGCACCTTGCTAGCTGATATTTTAACCTTGAAACTGAATGGAGAAGCTTTCTTTCAGCGTACTTGGATAAGCTACTTCAGTGCTCTGCACAGCAAGTAACAAGTTAACTGCCCAAATATTTGCCATGCGGAGACTTTTGTCCTTCCATGTTAAACTACAGAGCTAAAGTCTTGCCGTTTTGAATACAAGTGTACAAATATTGACTAACTGAACAGTTATCAGAATGGCACACATTGGAAGTAGAAGGAGGGGAGAATGCAAGAGCTGTGTATATCCAGAGGCTTCCTCTGACTAGTGCACTGTTCACAGGCACAGTCTCCTGCAAAAACAACATATTACTATATGGTTTCTGCTTTATGATCAACCTTTTCAACCACCAAAATTATTGATTGATTTATTGTCTTTTTCTTCTATATTTATGTATTTAATCATTGTCTTTTCTTTTCTGGATTTTTTTAATAAAATTTCTTTTAAAATACAAGTCTGCATCCTAGCACTGCTACTTGGGAAGTGAAGTAGGGAGCTGCGTGAAGATGGTGTGTTACTCAGGCCAGCTAGCAGTGCTCTCTATTGGTCTGAGTGCACAATACAGTACTAGGAGAATCAGATCAGCGGAAACTATGGCGTCTCCTGCCACCCAGGGCTTCCTCGTGGCTTGGTTTTGCCTACCAGTATTGGCCAAGAGAACTAAATCATCATATGTATTGACCATCAGAATAAGAGAATCAACAGAAAATATTTAAATGCACACTCAATAAGAATTGCATCTGAATAAAAGGATACATTTTTTTCTATACCTGTAATACCAGGGTCCATCTGATGCATTATAAGGATGCATTGGAAAGTATGCATCATTTCTAAAATAATTGGTAAATGTGGTTAAATCTTAAGTTGCTTTTTTGATTTGCCATTCAGAAGTTAATGTTTTTCTTTACAAAGATGTGAGAAAGTAATAGAGAGAATGAGAGAGAACTATTTACTTTTGATTTAAAAAAAAAAAGCTTTGTCGCATTTATGTGAAAGAGGGGTTCTCTATATGGTGAAAATGCTCATCACAGAATGTGAGGATAATATGATATGTCTTAATGAGATCCTATATCAATCCACTGTATTCAGAAGGAGGGGGCCAAAAACTATGCAGGAAAATCTTTTGTGACTTTTTACATATTTTTGAAAAAGCTCTGTGGGGAATGCACACTCCCACTTGTTGGGATGACCGATTTGCTTTGGTGTGTGGAAGTGGAAAGCTGATTGGTAGAATGTGTACAGGGGAGGTGGAGCTTGCTAACAAGGCAAGTTCCCAATTCCGCCATGTTGGATTTTCACTGTAGCAATTGTGTACTCAGGTGACAAAACAGCTTTCCCCCCTATTTATTTAAGCAGAATATTTCACTTCTGTACCTTGGATAGGCCTTTTTTTTAAAAAGAAAAATACCATTTGGTGGCAGCAACTGGTGACATTAAAAACGTGAGTAATTCACTTGTGCCCACCATCTTGACTCCCAGGCATGCCCATTTGAACAACGAATGTGGATAGGTTTGCATCCCTGCGATTTTGCCAAAAGATTATTGAGACAAATGAAAGCTGCTGCTAATTGGTATTAGTGTGCATCAATCCACATTTTATAGCCTTGTATAGACAAGCCCAGAGATGGGTACCTTGTCCTTAGGGCATATACAATTCTCCCAGTTTCTGTTCAAAGGGAACGAAGCAGTCCATTCTTCTTTCTATATTACAGTTCAAAACATTTGCCCCGTTTAGAAAATCCAAAGAACAATTTATATAAAACCAAATAAGGGGTTGAGAAACTAATGATGTTCTGACCATATATGACCTAATGCAGCTGACTGATCGACAAATGCAAAATGTAGGCACAAAAGGCTTCTTTGCCTTGTAAAGAATTGCAAAAAGGGCAAGCGTTTTAAGATGAGTAGAACTTATTATCCCACAATGAAAACAATCACAGTATTTGTGATCCTTGTCAAACATCCTTCTCATGCATAGGGACAATCATTCTGTGTCATTATTGTTGTATAATTACCAACTTGTTCCAGCAGAAGATATGGGGAAAAGCAAAATGGGGGGAAATGGATGTGGTTTAATTTCAGTTTGTTTTAATAAGAATTTACCAACAGTAGCAAATTTCTTCATATTCACGATAGGAAAAAATGAATGTGGAAGAAATTGACATCCTTCCATCCATGATCCAGGACACTGAGTCCTTAACTCTTGAAGGTCTGGGTTTGAATCCATATATATTTAGCCCAGTTAGTGCTGAAATAGGATTGCCCCCCCCTCTCTCACACACATACACACATTTGAGAGGCACCTCATACTTAACACCTATATAGCAGGCAGGTACCAATTTCTGCTAAGAATAGCAGTACCTTTTGAATTTGGCCAGTGCAAATGCAGGAGAATTTTACTACAGGGTTTTTTGGTTGTTGTTGTTGTTTAAAGAATCTACCAGAATTCACCAATGTATTCATGTTCAGGGTGGAAAG
Source organism: Gambelia wislizenii (assembly GCA_030847615.1). Classification (NCBI taxonomy): domain Eukaryota; kingdom Metazoa; phylum Chordata; class Lepidosauria; order Squamata; family Crotaphytidae; genus Gambelia; species Gambelia wislizenii. The sequence continues at coordinate 47,241,660 of JAUMIR010000001.1, read as the reverse complement.
AATTTGAGTTTTTTTTAAAAAAGTAAACTGTGGGAGAAAGAACTGACAGATTTTCTAATCTCTGGAAAAATCTTGGCATGTGGATGCCATTTTGGGTTGTATCGCTATATTACACATTTGGAATTGTTCTGCAAATATTTTAAATGTAGCATCTGCACTCTTGTAGCCTTCAATTACCTCATTAGAAATACACTGGGGGGGGGGCAGTTGAAACCCTTGAAGAAAAGATTTTTGGTTGAGATGTCACTACTTAAGAAATCAAATTAATTTTGTGTTGAATAAGAGGAAAAGGTTGAATTCATACTACTGCAAAGCTTTCCCTGGTGTCTCATCCTCTCTCCTCTGTCATCCCGAGGCAATGTGCCTGCATTTGTCCGTAGATTTATAGTTTATCTTTATCTGTGGCTTCATCGGTAGGTAGCTATTATAGCTGCCTTGCCTGGATATTGTTTGGGCCTGATAGATCTGTCTGTAGTTCATCAAAGGGAAGCTGAGTGGCTAAAAGCCATTGGGTCCAGCTGAGGATGAAATACGAGCCATCAGCCTCGGTAATGGCTGTAAAATTTCATAATTACATGGCCTTTATTACATTGCATAATGATCCTGAAGCAGTATGGAACAATTAATTAAGATTTTCAACCATGGCTCTTTCAGAAATTAAAAGGTGCTAGTGGTTGAAAAATGGGGGAAAGCGTCTAGTCCTAAAAGCATTAGGGATGCTTAAGAAGTACTACTAGGGTACACTCTCTGGAAAGTAACAAATATGAAGAGGTCCTTGTTAGGCAGCTAATGTTAGGGGTAACTACCAACTGTGCTTTGATCTCTGTGTTAAGTTCAAATCAGTGTTTGAAAGTGATCAGAACATATGTCAGCAAGCTTTTATTTTTCTTTGAAAAAGGGGGAGGGGACTTTAATCCACTTTCCTGACCCAGCCATTTGTCACACTTTTAGTTCAGCAGCGCTAGCATTACCTCATGCATTCTGCAGTACAGAAGGATCATGTAGCTACCCTGTATGCTTTACTGACCCATGATTTTCTTCCTCACTGTATCGTTTAAGTCACAGATAGCAAGAGACCTCTTTCTCCCTTATAACTGTTACACTGATGATCTTACCCATAGTATCCAATATGCCAAGCTCTTAAATAAAGAGGTGATTTGGGCATGTACTGCATTGATGCCCTGGGATTAGGGAATGCTGCCACCATTTCAAAACCTTCCAAATCTGACTGCTTCCAGGAATATTTGTAATACTTGTTAATTTGATCCAAATGAGCTTGTGCTGGAAAGCATTGAGTTTGGATGAATGGGATAAGGGGACTGCATTGCTTTTGCAAGCAGGGCATACCCTCATGCACTTGAAGGAATTTGCTTGTGGCTAATGGCCAAAGTACTCAAGATGCTAAACATGCTACTTCAAATTGCTTTCTCTTTTATTTGGGCATGGAAGTGAAGTTCTGCTCAAATTGCAATGATGGTGTGGGACTACTGTATTAAAATTTTCCTCTCCCATTGTAATCCCAGTGAAACTCTCTCCCTCCCCTGATACATATACAAAGAAGCAATTAAGCCTAGTGATAAATTCCAATTGATGCCAATGGAAGTGTTCTTTCTAGAAAAGCTGGGGGGGGTGTGTGTGTGAGACTTTTGCTGGGACAGGGTGGGGAGGAAGGGGTTAAGCATCCTTCTTCTTTCTCTCCTCCTTCCCCGTCCCACATACTTCAGCCAGGGTTCTGCACATGCTGTTTAGCTTTGTAAAATGAACTACAGCATGGTAATCTAAACTAAACAGTCTGTAGTTGTGATGTCTCTCCTTTATTGTCATCTCCTCTTCTCTAATTCCCTGACTCCCCCAATTCAATTGGCCCTTGGAATGTGTGCACCAGTGACAGATGGTAGCTCCAGTGTCAGTGAGGTGGTGATTCTGATCAAGAATTCAGTCCAAACTTTAAAAAGCTATCCAAGGTGCTGGACCATACCCTCTACCATCACAACACTGAATCACTCATCATTATACAGAGCAGGAGACCCCATGCCCTACTTCAGTGTCAAGCCTCCAAGGTATTTATGCCTTGTGGGAGAGATAAAATGATAGCATGAGATCATCCTCCATTTGGCTATGTCCATGGCAGGAATGGATGATGATGATGATGGTGATGATTTCTTACTCGCCTCTCCCTATGGATCGAGACAGGGGACAGGAACAGATTAAAATACAACACATATCATAGTATCAGTTTAAAACTACATAGCATCAGTTTAAAAGAACATGTAAGACCAATGCATATTAAAACAATCAGTCCATACTTTAAATTCATTATTTTAAATTCATAATTTAAAAGCCATTCAGATAGGCCTGCCAGAAGAGACTAATCTTTAATACTGTTTTAAATTCAGACAGCCTATTTTGCTGTTGAATCTCTTCTGGCAGGTTATTCCACAGCCTAGGGGCGGCTGAAGAAAAACTCCTCTGGATGACAGTTGCCAACCTAGTCCAGGCTGACTAGAGTAATTGTCCCCCAGAGTATCTGAGTGTAATGGAGCAGATTATATGGGAGGAGGCAATCCCATAGGCAACCTGGACCCAAACCATGTAGGGCTTTAAAGGTAACAACCAACACTTTGTAACTTGCCTGGAAACTAATTGGCAGCCAGTGGAGTGATTTTAATATTTGTATAATATTATCACTATACTAGTAGCCAATCTGGCTGCCATGTTTTGAACTAATTGAAGTTTCTGAACTTGGTACAGAGTGTAGCCCAATGTACAGCTTACTACCAGTGTGTGCACTACCACCTTTAGATTCTCCAGCTCCAGGAAGGGGCACAGGTGGCAACTGGACAATACTCCTGGCCATTGCATCTACCTGAGCTGTCATTTGGAGTGTATTATTATTATTATTATTATTATTATTATTATTATTATTATTTGGTGTAACTGAGAGATTTGCAAAGTGCATTCTGCAAATGTGCTTGGCCTACATATAACCCATACGCAGCCTAGCAAGTGGTGAAGAATGGTGGAAGTTGCAATGCCAGCATCAGAAGAGCTGCACTTCATCTACCTAGTTGGTATAACTGAACCAAAGGAAAAGTACAGCATGGTAATCTAAACTAAAATACTGGGACAAATAAATATTCGGCCCCACAACTAGATATTTTTTAAAACTCTGTGTAGATGTCTGTCAATGTTATATCATGAAGGGGTTCTTGGGTGACAATTTTAAAGGTTAACCCAAATAAAGGATGAACTTTTTTCTCAAAATGATAATTAATCTGATATTACCAACAGAGGCATTTCAATAAAGTTCAGACTTTGTGGAGACTGAAATAGTCTTGCTTCTAAAATGTGCGCATCTTGGCTAATCTAACCTGAATTTCTACCACAAGCTCACAGTACTGTTTCTTCTTAATAATGACTATGTGGTATAGACCAGTCACATAATGTGTTATGCTTGTGAGTATTTAGTGACAGAGTAAGTGTTCCCTTGGGTGTCTTTTAATTATAAACTTTTGCCAGAAAATTTGGAACCGATTATGTGCTTCATTCAAGGAGGACCTTGGCTGCTTCAAGTCAATTCTTTTGTTGAGTCATTTATTCCCTTAATAGGAATTTTCTGATCGGCTGTCATTCTTGTTCACACACTGGGTGTCACTGCCTCTAAAACACTTGTCATTCTTTAATGGAAACAAAATAGTCATTGCTGTCAGAGCTGCAATGTCATTCCCCTACCCCTTGCTGCGTCGGCAATAGTGAAAATGACAGAGCGGCTCTCAGTAGGGGTAATTAAAATGTAAATATTGATATTTTATTATTTGAAATTACTTTCCAGTGCGGCATTTAATATCTCTCCATCTGTGCGGCTCTGTTTAGCGGTCACTTTAGTGCAGCTCTGGGATGCCAAGTGGCGGCTTGATCCCCGTTATGTCAAAATGCTTGTTGCTGCTTAATTTTGATATCTAATTAAGTGGAAAAGTACAGTCCACACTGTAATCCATGGCATCTTAACCAGCTGCTTGGGTATATTTAGAATTAATCTCCACTATGGAATCATCCTAATGTATGCAATTAAGAGTCTGCCGATGGCTAATTAGGTGTATTAGAATCAGGCAGCTCCCCCCACCCACCACTTCTTTCTTTCTTTCTTTCTTTGAACTGTTTCAGACTTCAGACACTCTGCCTCCTGAAGTAGTCTTAAGGACACCAATACACTCAGGCAGGGGATACCCAAACCTCTTTTCTGAAATTGGAAATGTAGATGCTGGGTAGTGAGACTCTCATGCCATTTCAAGTTGCTCATTCCTGCTTAATCTAACTTAGTCCTCTTGAAACCACTGGGTAAGTCCTAAGTGACTTGGAAGACTTTCTTTTCTCTTCCAGTGAGACTTTTCAGGGGGTACTTAGGACTTTTTAAAATTAGTAGACTGATTATGCCAGAGGTTCTGAATGGATTTTTTATTAAAGCTGTACAAAAATGTTAGTGTAAACTATTAATAAAGCAGACTAATTTATTTTTATGGATTTTTTTTAATCTGTCTTTGTCAAGAGCTAAGGGCAAGATATGACTTTTTGGCTGGTTTAACATTCTACATATGGGACTGTGGGGTAACCTGCAGATAATTGCCTCCCTGGGAGTTGAGATCCTCAAGAGCAGCCCTTGTCCCCATTCTACCACCTTCATAGGTACAGCTGGTGAGAATGCAAGATAGAACTGTGATGGTGACTGCTCCTAAACTCTGGATCTCCCTTCCAAAGACAGCTAGATTGGCCCCCTCCTTGCTGTCCTTACGTTAGCAGGCAAAGAATTTCTGATATGCTTTTGGGATTTTTTTTAAAGAAAGGGCTTTTAAGAGGATACTGTACTGTGTTAAATGTAGTGGTTTCTTTTTCAAACTTTTTATCATTTTTATTTATATATTTTCAATTGTTTTTAAACAATGTTGATAGTCTAATTCTGTAGAAAGAAGGGGGTTGCCTACAGTTTTATCAATATGATTTTAAGTACAAATATAAGTTACAGTTATCAGCCAGATTTATCCTTAATACCCCCAAACCTTTCAACTATGTTAAGTGGTGGTGTCTAAAATAGTGACATGAGTCACCACAGATAATATAGCAAACCATGGTGGTCACTCTGACTGTTTTAATTATCTGTGATTTACAAACTATTTTAAGGAAACTGTTTTAGGAGATTATCAGATGTGTTAAAAGTGGCGTTACACAAATGCCAGGAGATCACTAAAGGACTCCCTTTTCACCTGTTTTCCCCTCAAAATGCACCTGTTCTGCTGCCATTCTGCTGGCACTGCTTTTTATTGATGGGAGAAACTGTCAATACATCCCCCTTTCTGTTTCTGTCACGGGTGTTCCTGCAAGTGAAAATCTGCCCCGTTATGCTGGTGAAATCATAGCATCAATGGGAAGTCCCTGCCAGAACACTTCTGGGTGACTTTGGGACATCAAGGTAAGTGACACACTTTTTAAAAACTTCCCTGGTTTAGTTGGAAGTTTTAAAGTGTGCTTTTGTGCTTGCTGTCAGTTTTTCTTGTGTATTTTTCTTTTTCTTTTTTAATTTCCCATGCTTGCGTCTTCTCACGAGAATCTGCGGGATTTCACTCCAGGAAGTGAATGGAACTCCATTAGAGCTCCTTTCACTACTGGGCTGCCCTGTCAGCACTACTCATGGTAGGTCTGAAAAATTTTGTTATTGTGCCGGGACAGGGGCGGGAATGGAGATTCTGGGACAGGAACACTTTTTTCATTCCTGTCTGAAAATATCCTTAGTATCTTTAAATGTTTGTATGTTTTAATTTGCTGTATACCACCCCTGGCAAGCAGAAAGGCAAATCTTTTAAATAAATCCTTTCAGTTGTTGATTTTAAGCTATATTTTAATTGCTGTGAGTCTTCTCAGCGTCTCTGTTTCCTTGAATAAGGTGTCCAGTACCTCCTCATGCACGCAGTTGCCCATTTACCTGCCACCTGTCAAATGTGTAGGCATAGTTCTACCCCCACACACACACCCTTTAGTGATCTGGAACAGGTGCTGGAATAGCCCATAATGGCCATCAGAGCATCATTGTTGCTGCATCAGGACACTAGCAGAGCTGTATACTCTGCTGCATTGAGCAAGATCTTGGCCTTAATGCTTTTTAATGGGTCTTATATTCGCGTCTGTGAAATCCCGTCCTGCTGAGCTGTTCATGGTGGTGAGAATTTAACTCAATTGCCTCCCACCCAGAACCCTCTATTAGAACCAACTACAGCTTGCTGTGATGCTTTTAATGATTATTTCACAGATAAAATCTCTCGAATAAGAGCAGATTTGGACGCCAACTTTAAGTCAGTAGCAACTAGAGAGGTATCCAGCACTTCCACCATTACTGTTAGACTGGATCAATTTGAGTCGGTAAGTACTGAGGATGTGGACAAGCTCCTTAGTAGTTTGAAAAAGATGGCCTGTCCTCTCGACCCTTGCCCAACTTGGCTGGCAGTCCAGGGAGGGTGATACTATTAAGCTGATGCTGGAAAACATAATCAATGCATCCTTTAGGGAGGGGTCCCTGCCCTTCTGTCTTAAGGAGGCAGTGGTTAGACCACTCTTTAAAAAGCCCTCCCTGGACCCCCTGGACAGAAATAATTATAGACCTGTTTTGCTGCTGCCATTTTTGAGCAAGGTGATCGAGAGGGGTGGTTGCCAATCAACAAGTTGTCTTGGAGGAAACCGATTTTCTGGATCCATTTCAAACTGGTTTCAGGACGGGGTACGGAGTTGAGACTGCCATGCTCTCCTTAGTCGATGATCTCTATCTGAGCATTGACAGGTGAAGTGTGACCCTGTTGGTGCTCTTGGACCTCTCAGCAGCCTTTGATACCATCAACCATGGTATCCTTCTGGAACGCCTGAGAGAGCTGGGTATCGGCAGCACTGCTTTGCAGTGGTTCTGGTTCTACCTCTCAGGTAGGTTCCAGATGGAGCCGCTTCGGGACAGTTGTTCAGCCAAGAGGGAACTCAAATCGGGCATCCCTCAAGGTGCAATTCTGTCCCAGATGCTATTCAACATTTACATGAAGCCACTGGGCGGAATCATCCGGAGGCATGTGGTGGGGTGTTATCAGTATGCTGATGACACCCAAATATATTTCTCTATGTCTCGGACTGATGCAGTGACTAAGGATGGCATCACTCCTCTGAATGCCTGTCTTGGGGCGGTAATGGACTGGATGAGGGAAAACCGACTCAGGCTGAATCAAGGTAAGACAGAGATACTTGACATAGGAAACCTGAACCCGGGAATGGAGTTATGTCAGTCAGTTCTGGGTGGGGTTACACTTCCCTTGAAAGAATCTTTCCACAGCTTGGGGGTGCTCCTTGACTTGTCACTTCACTTGACAGTTCAGGTGGATGTGACAGTCAGGAGCTCCTGTTATCAGCTTCGGCTTATACACCAGCTGCGCACCTTCCTGGAGCAGGGAGACCTTGAAACTGTAGTACATGCACTGGTAACCTCTCAATTAGATTTCTGTAATGCACTCTACATGGGGCTACCCTTGTGCCAAGTTCGGAAACTTCAGCTTGTACAAAATATGGCAGCCAGGTTAATTACTGATACTTCCCATAATGACCATATAGCACTGGTCCTGAAGTCCCTTCACTGGCTGCCAATTAGTTTTTGGGCAAGGTACAAGGTGTTGGTTATTACCTTTAAAGCCCTACATGGCTTGGGACCAGAATACTTAAAGAATCACCTTCTTCTGTATTATCTGTCCTGCACACTAAAGTCCTCGGGGAAGAGCCTACTTTAGCCAAAAAAATCTAGGCAAACATCAGTGAGCCAGAGGGCCTTCTCCACTGCTGCTCCAAAACTGTGAAATGACCTGCTGGAGGAGATCTGCCAAATCTCTACTCTTACAGCCTTTAAAAAGGCTCTTAAGACAGATCCCTTCTGGCAGGCCTTCCCAACTTAACTCCTCTCCCTGCACAAGGTGATCTATGTCGCTCTGTCCACTAATTATCTCCCTTTTTAAACTTTTGTATTCTTGTTTTTAAACTGTGTTTATTTTATTGTAATTTTAGTAATGGGTTGGGGGGGGTTGGGAAGGGACTAATTTTGAATTTTATTGTGTTCCATGTGTTTTTATTGTTGTAACCCGCCCAGATTCCTTGATTGGGCAGGCTATAAATTATTGTTGTTGTTGTTGTTGTTGTTGTTGTTATTCTATCATGTCTTGTTTGTCCCTTGGGATGCAGACTTTAGAATAGTCTGACCTGATCTTAGTAAGGACTAATTGAAACTGCACAAAGCCGGTGGCAAATGTTCCCCAAGGCTTCTATTTCAGGGTTCATTATGAAGAAGCAAATTTCTTGATAGAGGATGAGGGGACATTTTAGGATAAATTCAAGTTTAGGTTGCAACAGGGCAGGGACGTTCCATGGCATTCCTTGTGTTTACCCCTTTATACCCCACTATTATCACAGCTATAGGCAGTTCAGAGGAATAAACAGACTCATCTGAAATACAAACTCTGGAAAGGGAGAGAATAGCTTATCAATCCCAACTTTTCCTCAATGGATCCTTGAGAGATAAAGTCTAAACTGTCTTTACTGCATTCTTTGTGCCTTTTTTTAAAAAAAGTTGCAGATAGAAATAAGGCTAACAAGCAGGCAGGATTTCATTTTAAGAAAGAAAGCCTTTGATTGAAACAGCTGCATCAGTTTGGCCTGCAAGCTGATTACCTCAGAGATGGGAGTCTCCTTGCAAAGAAAAAAAAATGACAAGCTAAAATTGTGGGATTGTTATGTAAGGCTCAACAGAAGGTAAAAGAGACCAGTGAAATATTTCTAACTGGCATTTAAATTACATTAACACCTTCTTGTACTGCCTTGAGTGAAAGGTCATGCTAGACAAGCGGGCATCTTCACTGTTTGTAAATGTCTAATTTGCTGCTTTTAAATTGCTGTGAACCTCACTTACTTAGTCTTGCTGAATGAATCCACTGTTGCAAATACTTCTGACAAGTGAATATTTGCTTAGTGAGAATCCATTGTTCTTAATGGATTGAGATGGACGGGCGGTGTGAATGCATTTTTATTGCCATGCCATCTATCTGCTCTTGTTTCAGGGAGATGAAAGTAGCATGGTGATAAAAGCCCCAGGTTTCTCAATCTGTTTTGTGGCACTTGCTGCCCTATCAGTAGGGTTGGTTTGAAAAAAGTGCTTATGGTCAGAATTTCCTCCTTCCTGTTATAAACAGTTCATTTATATTTTATATGAACGTGTGTGTGTGTGTGTGTGTGTGTGTGTGCATGTGACTTTGAGTTGCCTGTCAACTTATGGCACCCTCATGAATTTCATTGGGTTGTCTTGGGCAGTACCCAGTTCCTTCCTCTCAAATACAGCCTACAGCACCTGGTATTCTTTGGTGGTCTTCCATCAAAGTACTAACCAGGGCTGACCTTGCTTAGTTTCCAAGATCAGATGGGATCTGGTGCCTTTAGGGTAGTTAGGCAATTTTATATGAACTTACATTGTAAGAAAAAAAGAAAAGAAAGAAATGTAATGATATATTTGAATACAAAACAGGATAAATGGATGGACCGCCATGGTACAAGATTCAGAAGCTGTATTTTGGCACTGCAATTGGGATTAAGGGTTTTAGTTCCATGTGTAGCCTTCTTTGGATGATAAAAGACCTCCATAGAAACTGAATCAGGACCAGCAACACCAATGTCAATTTACAGATATTCTCAGTCTATCCCTCTGCCTACCTACCTACCTACCTACCTTTCCACCAATTATTTCCCTCATGCACTTTTCTGCATTTATATTTACCATTCAGTGATCCATACCCTATCCAGTTGTTTGTCCAAGAACAGGTTCAGTCTTGCCATGCAGCAGAGGGAAGCAACCTCCATCACACAGCACCATGAGAGTCAGGAAAGGTGAAGTCAGGAATTAGTGTGTGAATGGTTCAGCAAGACATTTTAACTTGTTAGGTCTGGCACAGGAGAGATGCCATTTGGGCTCCATTTCAGGCAGCAAAATATCTTCAGCCAACCACTGCTACAGAACTGTGTGAGATTCAGAGCAGATTTCAGGAATAGCCATGGCAGGAATATTGACTTTTCCCTCATCTCCTTCTGAATGCAGATACAATTCCAGAACAAGAAGACTCTGAACCTAAATAAAAATTAAGTTTCCTTGACTCTGTGATCAAGTAGTAATGGGATGATCAAATGAATGCAATTGTAGTTTAAATCAGCAATAACTGAACTGAGACATTGTCATTGGGATGAAGACCAAGGAGACCAAGGAGATTCTCTGAGGATGCCAACCACAGATGCAGGCAAAACATCAGAAAGAAACTATTCCAGAACACGGCCTTACAGCCTGGAAAAAAACCCAGGAAAACCCAAGGAGATTATCAGATGGGGACAAATATAGCGTCCCCGTCTTGCAGTCTCCTCTGCTGCCCCACTCCCATTCCTGTAACGTGTTAAAAAAAAATTGATACCTACCTTTTCTGCAGAAGAGAAACTGCTCCCCTCCCCTCCGGCAGTCCAGGAGTGAATGGAGCTCTCATGGAGCCCCATCCACTTCCTGGAAAGGAAATCCTGGCCATTCTCATGAGAGGACAGTCACACAGGAAATTCAAAAGTTTAAAGCAAAATACATGTCAAAAACTAAAACCAAGCCCCAAAACACACCTAAAAAAACCCCAAGTAACCTGGGGAGGGTAGGAAAAAGTGTGTCACTTACCTCAGTGTCCGGATCTCAAATGGAAGTGTTTGGTATGGACCTTCCTGTGATGCTGGCATTGCACCAGCATAGTGGGGCATCTTTTCGCTCACCTGTCATTCTATTACAGCTTAAGCCATGAATAAAAAGGAGCATGGGGGGAATGGAAGAGGCACTGTAACATAACAACACAGGGATGTCATCGTCTGAAAGGGAAGCCCTTTCGTGATCTCCTGTCATCCCTGTGATGGATTAATTTAGTCGTCTGATAATCTCCCAAGACTCATTTCCATTCATCAATCCCAGGTTTTAGAGAACAGCTATAATCTCAATTGCTCCCAATTTCCTCTTTTGTCTAATGTTATATTTCCATCATGCATTGTGAAGAATAATGGCAGACTGTGTCACTTGTCTTACTTACTTGTAGTCCCACCTTGTTCTTTTCCCAGATCATGTAGAAATGGGTCCAACTGGGTCTGGGGTGAAAGACCATGGACAGGTGGGACAGAAAGAAAGTGGTGCCCTCACTCATGCATCCCTCCCTGTGCATGACTCCTGGCTCATTGACTATATCAGCCATCCCCAATATGGTACTGCCCATGTAATTTTGGCTGCAGCTTCCATCAGCCCTAGCCAGCATGGCCAATTGTTAGGTACAATGAGTGTTGTCTACAGAATGGGAAAGACTGGCAATTGTTGATAAATTCCAAAAGATAGCTTTCTTTATTTGTAATATACTGCATATCCAAGTGCCCTTCAAATTGCAGATTACATTTTTATCTTCTGTGGCTTATGGTTCATTTTCTTCTTCTTGCTGCTGTTGAAAACACATGCCTTTTCTTTTGTACACTTTACATTTAAAAAACAGAATTTATTACCGAATTACTTAGATACCTAGGAGGCCTGTAATGGCTATCAGAGTTACAGTTTAGAAACTGTGCACGTAAGAGCTCATCTACACTGACCCTGGGTTGACCATGATGCTGGCCACATGCACCAAGCTGAATCTTGTGCAATAGCACATCATGAGTCCACATGGGCCAGCCGGGTAGACACTGCATCTATTTTCGGAGACCACACCAAAGAAAACACCTTGCCTGCCAAGCAGCTCCCTGTGAGAGCCTGGTCAGCAGCATCACTTTTGCCGAGGTCAGAATAGGGTGCCCAGTCATGTGATCAACAAGGAACAGGTCTTTCTACCCCCTCCTTGTTGATTTCACAGGCACCTCATTCTGACCTCAGCAGAAGTGATACCACCAGCCAGGCTCTTGCAGGGAACAGTTTGGCCAGTGAGGCAGCAGTGGAACAGTGGGGATCCATCGAGTGAGATGGTGCCACTTTTGCATGTGGACAACTGGATCAGGCCGAATTGAACCTGATCCAGCTGTCCAGACAGCAAAAGAACCCAAGATAACGCTGGAGTTTGCATGAAACCCCAGAGTTTTCTCCAACTTTGCTTAGTTTGGAGCAAAGTCAGGTTAAGGGCAAAAAAATATATGTAGTTCCACATACATTAAATGTAATGTAATCAAGAGGTGGGAGTTTGCAGTATGTATGATATTACAATTGTGTATTTTATAAGTTTTTAATATAATTTAAATTTAAATTAAGTTTTTAATTTAATTTAATTTAAATTTAAATGTATTTTATAAGGTGTGTTGCTGAAGATGTTTTCCCTGGTTTCAAAGGGGATGGGATCAAGTCTGGTGCTGGAAATCATGCGCTACCCTCTTCTAACTTCAGAACTTCTAGCTGTCACTGTACACATGACCAGGCTGAGTATTCATTCCATTAGATTCTTTCAGTGTATGAGATCAACCTGTGGAAAATCCTTCATGCAATAAAGTCCTGTATGCATGGAGATTGTTGCATATTGTGCACACTATAGCCTGTATTTGCTTCAGTTATTGTACTAGCTTGAATGATCATTGCCACAGTTACGGGCATGCAGGGGGACCAAGCACAAAGGATGGACCATCTCATTCAATTGTCACATATTAGAGGAGATTTCTATTGGTGTTAATTTCTCTGATGGCTGCATACTAAGTTGTTCCTGCTGAGATTCCTTGCTGTACCCCTGTCCTCTTTGACATCTGACTACTTTACATAAATGGTTAGTCTGGACTGTACCCACATTCGGATACATCTACCAGATATATTCACGCTTTAGCACATTAGCCATAGCCTTATCATTTGTTCCCTTTTTACTCACTAGCCATATCTTCATAAATTAGATTTGAAATAGGATGATAAAAACAACTGTACAGTTTGGCTTTGTTTTTCCATTCTTGTTTAACATACAGATTGCCCCCCACCAATATCTGTGGAACCAATATCCACAGTTTCTGTTATCCACAGCTAAAAAAATAGGGACACATACCATGGAGTCATGCTGGAAAATGACTAGAGAGGTGTCTTCTCTAAGAATCTCTAGGTCCTCCAAAGGAACTCTATAGTATGCATGTACCAGAAGTCCTTTATTTTAATAAGGTTTGCTATTACTTAATAAGGTTTGCTGTTAATTTCACTTATAACAGGTAAGTCCAGGAATTTATGCTAATGGAAGATCATGTACTGCAAATAACTGCAAACTTATAGCCCCCAGAATTCAAAGTTTCTGTTTTGAAATACTGATTCTGACCTACTCATGTTATTAACAGAAGCACAATTTTGTGTGCTTCCCTGAGCACATGAGAGCTGTTTTAGAATTTCGTACATGCATGTACATCGATTGCTATACACTTGTGGGGGGCAAGGGGATGTCTGGCTGTACCATACATAGGAGTTTCACATTTCTGTTCTGTGACTTTGGCAGGTGTCACATACCTTTGACCTCCAGAGATTTTGGATTACAACTCTCTTAATCCATTACCACTGGCCATGCAGGGATAGGCTAATGGGAGTTGTAACTCAAAGATCTGGAGGACCAACATTTCTTTGGATTTGGGGAGTCTTTGATGCTCAGAATGCAAACTTGTGCACAAATGTAGCTTTCTCCTTCACATTGAAGATGTTCCTGCACACCCTTGGGGGTTTAGATTGTGACCAATATGTTTTACATCTTAGTAGCCTGTTTTTTCTTGGTAGAAGTAAACAAAGAGATAAGTCTATCTGCAACCCTACAAAGAGCCTCAGATTCCAGAGAAAGGACAGATGTGCTAGTAAGGAGAGAATGCAATAGCTGGCATTCTGATCCAGTTCCTGACAATTTAGTGTTTTGCCAACTGCTTTGTACAGTTTGTATAGCTTTATATAGTATGACCAAACACAAAACAAAACCTTGAAACATAATAATATTCTGAGGGTCCTATAGACAAACCACAAGTATGTGCCCAGTCTCTATGAACCCCCCCCCCAAGCAAACTATAAAATAGCCCCTTTGAAAATAAAAATAATTTAGGCTACCTATCACACAGATTTGTGCTATGTGAAAAGCAAATGTTTGAAAGAGAAAGTAGTCTAAATTGCCTGTTTACTATTTTTTTAAAAAATGAACAGGGACTGCATGCACATGTAAACAGTAGTTGAAAAATTCATCTCACTTAGAAAGAATATTGCAGAGGTTTGAATTGGTAGCAAAATGCCAGAGGCTTTCTTGCCATGTATTTCTGGCTTCTTACAAGTGTTAGTTTTATGGACATGTGAAGTCGTGGGGTGGGGGGTGGGGATCAAGCGACTGTTAAGTTGCTCAATCAGCTTCCTCTCAGTGCATAGTTAGTGATATCAGTGAGTCATTAGGGTATAATTACAACTGGAGTGTAAGGTGCAGTTTGTTGAAAAGTCTCTATTTATAGTGAGCTAAAAGCTGCATTCTACATAGGAAGGAGAAAAAAATGTTGACATGGTGTGGGGAGAGAGAAGTAACCAGCAAATCAATGCCATTGTTTATGGCTATTTACAAGAAACTGCGTAGATTTACAGTGCCTTGCACTCAGCAATGTAAAAATGGTACAGAAGAGAATGCCTAGCAGGGGTTAAGTTCTTATGCCTGCACTGCAGCCTATTTCTGTCAACACTGGACTTGGGAAACAAACATTTATGCTTTGTGAAATGAAAGTGTATTTTTGAAGACTAGCCGTCAGATATTTTTTGCCCTTCACACTTTCAAATGCTTAGCCTTTTTTGTAAGTTGACTGCAAAGTGCATCAGTTTGCCAGCATCCCTCTTTCTCCCCCCCCCAAAAAAAAGGAAAAGAAAGAAAGAAAGAGGGGGGGTGTAGAATAAGGGGAGGGAAGCTTGACAAGTGCCCATGGCGTCATTGTCAAGTACATGAGCTTCAAGTAGAAGATGGCAGGAGGGTTGGCACAGAACATGCTTCCTTCAAGCCTATTACCTCTGGGGTACCTGACTCTTGAGAAGCTTTTCAATCCTTCCAAATGACGTTATTCCAAACTGTCATCTGGTTTATTTGGAGCACACTGTCTCGCAGATAAACATGCTATTTAACTGCAGGTCAAGGTACAGAGTCATTCTGCTAGCAAAATGCCTGGGATACATTAAATGGCACTGACATGTGGAGGGAGATGGAGAGAGATCAAAGTTGTCACCAGCTTGGGTGGAATTGGTCTGTGCTGGGGGGGTGGGGGTGGAAATACAGCATAGTATATTGAAGTACATTATTAAAAGCCATAATACAGCTGAACATTTAAAACTATATGACCTGTCAAATGCTAGGGATTAAGGTACTTTGTAATACAGAACATGAAGTTCAGGTTCATGCCATCAGTGCAACATCTGCATCTTGGAGAATGGTTCAGTGGTGAGGGACTGGAAAACATTAACTGGTCTAGATAGCAGTATATTTATTTATAGACTGTTTGAGGATATCATTTCATACACACAGAGAGAAAAATCACTTGTCAAAAATACAATGATGTGCATGTTCTCTTTTTCTCTCTCATATGACAAATTATGCAAAGGTTTATTATAATAGTTAATGGCTAGTTTTCTTCAAGAAAGCTTAGCAATTTAAAATGCTTGCTTACCACTGATTATCACGTATGCACTGCCATTCATAGTCAAATACATATCATAGAAGGATATTTGGATTACCTTGGCTAATAAGGTTTGTGTTTTTCCAAACTGCAGATGAAATTTTGTTATTTTGGTTATATTTTTATTCAGAGACAGTCATGAAATTGTAGTTTCACCAATGCCACATTTAATCATCAGTCTTTTTTTCACCACTTTCCCAGAAAGCTTATGCTGAATCTCCAGTAACAAAGGAAAATAGAAAGGCAGACAAGACTTTCTGATAAAATGCCAGCATTCTATGTCAGGCACTTATTTGGACACTGGAAATGGAATTAAGCAATATTTCAAAATTTTGTCTGGGGAAAAAAATGTAGCTTCCCCCGCCCAACCCCCCCGCCCTCAAAAAACAGAAACAAATTTCTAATATGACTCAGGTGCTTCATATGAAGGACAAGGACAAGGTGCTTTGGAATTGTTTTGGAAAAATAGAGCAATCCTCTAAAAAGATAAGGAATGAAAGTATTATAAAGAACACTCTAAAGAAATGAGAAATAATTGGCATTCTCATAAACTCTGGACAAATATCCCTTATGCATAAATGTCAGTAGACTGTCCTGGTTTCTTTTATCTGCTACTGTAATTGTGCTGGCAAAGCACAGGGTAATTTTGTGTGTATGTGTGTGTGTGTGTGTGTGTGTTTGTATGTGTACACACAGAGAAGTTAATATGTAAATAAAAAGCAGTAGGTTAGGAGCTTTCTAGAGAGGGTGGATAGAAAGAAAAACGATTGAAATTAAAACTTCTTTTGTGATCAAAAGGGATTTTATTGCTTTTTGCTTAATTAAATGCCTCAGAAGTGTGTGAAACATTGTTATAGTTAAAAATTGTTACTTTGTAAATCGTAGGGACAAAAGGGCTCTACTGCAACTTTAAAGTTTCCGTGCACGTAAATGTCAATAGAGTGCCTTCTCCATCATCAGCACTAAATTCACATTGATGCCTCTTTTCTTCTCTGTATTGATCCTTCCATGAGAACGTAGATTTGTATCTGTTAATTAATGCGTCCTGAAACAGCGTTTGTATTAATCAGGCAGATAAGAAAAATTGGATGCCTGCACCCTCATGACAACCGTAAAAGTGCTGGCCCTGATAAAAATCATGGACGGACCTCAATAAAAAAGTTCCTCCTTCCACTCAATAAACTAATCATCCTGCTTTTAATTATTCGGCAGAAAGATGTGTGGAGATTGGAGAATGTGTAAATCTATTTACTAACAGCAGTGTCTGGGAGGGAGGATGGGGCTGTCACAGGACAGTGCTGGAGGCTACGTTCTCTGTCCATCTGCTGTAGCAGAAAAACTGATTCTTGAGAGAGAAAGGACAGAGAGGCTGGAGCTAATTGAAAATATGCATTCCTTTTTAGACCCTTTCAAATTATTATTTCTGTTTCATTTCCTCCCATTTCCAACCAGAAGTGTGGTGTTACCCATTGTCTCAGAGAGGCTTTCTTGACTTGTGTGAAAATGTTGTTGATCTTGATTTGAAGGGATTACAAACATCCATTTTATCACTAGGCACAAAATAGAGTATATAAAAAAAAGAATAAAGAAATCATGGATGTGGGGGAAAGGAGGCAGCATTTGCTTAAATATTTCACTTTTAATATGTGCATCCTGACTTGAAGTGATTGTCTGTCTGTCTGATTTTTATTTTTAATAGGTTCATTTTTAAATGGTGCAATGGTCTGAATTTAAATTGATGTCTATTGCTTCTTTCCCCCTATGGTTTCTCCTCACATTATATACACTTATTCTGTTACAAGAAAGGGGTCTTCAAAAGAGGAGGGCAATGTGTTTAAAGATAAATGAGCAACACAGCCTGTTCTGTCGGCAGGATCCTTGTCAAAGCACATGTAAGCAGCTCCATAAACAACTGAATGAAAGCTTTAGACATGTCTTTAAGACCCCCTTAAGAAAAGCTTGACTAATCCCCTTTGATGATTTTATTAAGTACTTGGTGGTTGCTGGTGCCAACTGGCAAACCACTACATTTCACCAACAGGCCAGGAAATCACTCCTTCACTGGCACCTTATGTGAGGGGGGATATTAACAGTCAGAGATAATAAATTAACAGCTGCTGTAAACAGGAGCCTGAAAAAGTATGGCAGTGGAGATGTTTGCCCTTAGTGATCCTATTAGGCAGGAAGGTGGGGTGAGAAACAAAAGCAAAAACTTAAATTCATTAAAAAGCATTATTAAATTTTCACTCTCTCTCTCTCAAAAATAATGGTGTGATTACTATTCACTTGGCACTTTAATAATGTGCCATCCTGTTATTTCAGTACTGGGTAGAGGCAGGAGCCATTAAAGAAGTAATTAGTGTCTTTCCTGAAAAGGGTAGGCTTTGTTAAAGTTGAAGTTCAAAAAAGACTTTGCCTGTTGTGCTGATCACCACCTTAATTCTATTAAGGTATTAAACATTCCCCTTTCCAATGTTTTTGAAAAATACTCTCCCAGGGATCCTTAACAACGCAACCCTATACATTCATTCAGAGAGAGCAGATTTTTATCCCACTTATGTCTGTGTAGGATTGCAGCCTTTAGTTTTGCTTATCCCAGCCATGACCATTATTATCAAAGTGTACCCAGAAAACTGTTTTATCCAAATTTAGTTAATACCTTTCATGGTATATGTTATCAAATTGGAATCTGAATGTAATAAAGGTATAGGATATATTGGAGAAGATGGGTTATCAAACACCAAGATGAAAAGCAGCAGGTTCATGGACCAATGGAACCCCCCACCCCAAAACTAAAACAACAACAAGAGAAATGTCACGTGTACATAATGATTCTTTTACTATAATTATTTTATGTTGATAGATCTTGGGGATCAAAGAGAGAAGAATCTATAGATACAGATTTATCACTTACATAACAATAACAAGCACAGCAGTATAGTTATAATGCAGAATTATGATGGCCCAGGACCATTTTAATTATGTTTCTGTGTACTTTCCTTCCTGTCTAGGATTTTCCACTTTATCGCTTGCTGACCAGATGAGCCTTCTGCAGAGCGCTTGGATGGAGATTTTGATTCTGGGTGTTGTATACCGATCACTTTCCTTTGAGGATGAGCTTGTCTATGCTGAAGACTATATCATGGATGAAGATCAGTCTAAATTAGCAGGCCTTCTTGACCTCAACAATGCCATCCTGCAACTGGTAAAAAAATACAAGAGCATGAAGCTGGAGAAAGAAGAGTTTGTCACCCTCAAAGCTATCGCGCTTGCTAATTCAGGTTGGCAGATTGGCATGATGGCTCATGTCAACCCTCCCCCCACCTTTCCTCTAATACCTTCTGCATGACAATTTCTAAACATGACAGTAGGAATAAGTAATTTTTAATCATAGTACTGCAGGGCAGTGCTGAATGGCTAGAAACAAGGCAGTTCAAATTAAGGGAAGATCGTGATTATAAGCCTTTGTTACACAGTGGTTTCTAATTTAGTTAAAAGAAGCCAGAAATTTTTTTGGAAGGTATTAAAAGTAAAGATGCTTTCCAATAAACGTAAATGTTGTTCTGCTTAAATCCATTTCATAATCCAGATAAGTCTAATCAGTTCACTAAAACCAAATTGAATGGATGGGCCCATGACTAAATGTAATATAAGATCTACTTCAATCCAGCTACTAAACACAGTGAACTCAATAAGTAAGGTGAACTCAGGTTTTATCAGAGAAGGGAGCAAATCACTATTTAATCCTACAGGAACTCTTCTTCACCATACAAATTTGATTTTTGTAGTAGCTGTTTAACTGACAGATACAACTTATTCAGAAGGGGTTAAGAAATCAAGGGAGGATTCTTCTCTGCATTTGAACTTAAAAGTGCTGAAGCAGTGAGCCAGTGTCTGATAAGTAAAAAATCGTTTGTTCTTTGTTGTTTTTTCTTTTGTGCCTCCCTAATGCTTTATTGTGGTCTTAAGTCCCTTTTAGCATTTGCATAAAGTTCATGATAGATCCCTCTTTAATGACGTGCCGATCATTAGATACCTGTGTGTCAATAACATGCTCTGATGCTATGTACCATTGACAGTCACACGTGCCCCTCCATCTGCTTTTGTTTTGACCCTATCTTTGAACTTTATCTTGGTTGCTGGCCAGTAGTTTTCCCTTTAATTACAAGAAGGAAACTGTCAATAAAATCTGTTAAATGGGATGCAATGAGTGGCTTGAATGGGCGGACGGCTATTTGTTCAAATTCTGCAGCATTCAAGGTATTGACAGTTTGTTTTCTGGGGCCATATGTGACGATCAATCTCAGGCTGGGCTCAGCCGCGCTGAAAAATGAAAAACCAGATTGCTTTTGCTTACTTGTGGATGACGACTTGTGATTTGGTACGGTCCTAGTGAGATGAGACCTTCTGCCCAAATTGCCCCCCCGAGAGCCCGGACGCGTGACTGTTTTTAGAAATAATTTTTTAATTGATTTTGTAATTAACACTTCATCTACAATATTGATGCACAAATCTTCAGACTGATAGGAGGAAAATTGTTTTCAACAATGAAGTTGTACTTTCCTATTTGTCTTCATAATGGGATCTATCATTTTGAATCTTGAAGTGGGGTTTTAATTAAAAAAAAATGAAAAGCAAAACCAAGAAAATATACTTACTCTATACAAATACCTCCTTCCATAGATACAGGAGTGTGCAGGTTGTGTTACAATACACATTCTAGTTCTAGTCCATTTTATTTGTACCAGGAAAAAAAAATGCCTTTCCCTAATATAATACTCTGAACTACCCGTAGTGTGCCTGTATTGTGATCATGATCTGTTACAGTTGCTGACAAAATATGAAAGATAGACACCAATTGTAGTTTGCATAGAAACAGTCGCTTTTGAACATTTTGAAAGGCAGCTAACCTCTGCATATTTGGAGGTGATTGAGAGACAGTATTTCTGTCTGACCTGCAGAGATTTAATATGACATTCATTGAAATTATCAGCTTAGCATAAACATCTGGCTTGATTCAATAATAATTAATGCTCTTTTGTGCTCTAAATCATTGAACTGATGTAACAATAATCTTTCTGCCTTTCCTCCTCTCCCATCCATGTATAAACATATAGGACTCCATGTATAAACATATAAGATGAGTAAGAATATCAGGATGGTTATAACACCAGTCTGTAGAAATCTGAGACAGGAAGCTTGTGAAAGTAGAATTCTAAAGCACTAACATAGTTCAGCATTAGGGAGGAAAGCAGGCTTGATGAGTACTACTTGTCTCTTCTGTCCTGATCCCAAGTTTTCACAGGCATGTCCTGTTCTGAACTGAGATGAAAACTGAGTCATCTCAGAGGCAAGGATAGATTGCACCATCCTGAGCAACCTATACAAACTTCCCATGTAAGAATCAGGAGGCCAGCAAGATACTGCAGGGTGGTTTCTCCCTCTTTCCTCAAATCTCCTTCAGTTCAGTCTGTATCTAGGATATCACCAAGCTAAGCGATGGACTCCAGTGGGTTCGTGGAGAGGCAAATTTGGTTGCTTTGTATAGATTCTCCATCATAGACAAAAGTCCAAAACTTTCCTGAAATGTGGAATGTAGCAACTTCTTTCTCTGTATTGTTTATTTTGTTACATTTTTAAATCCCACTCTGCTTCCATAGAATTTAGAGTGACATATTGTACAGAGTTTCTCCCTTTTATTCTCACAGTAAAATTCCATGATGTAATTTAGGCTGAGAGAGAAAGAGCAATTGGCATAAATGTCACAAGGGCTATACCTACAGAGGAGGAAAAATGGGGGCATTCCTCCCCTCATAAGAATTCTGACGCACACAAATATGCCATGAAATTTTATTTCAGTCCCCACATTTCTAGCATTGTAGCAACTGAAAATTCCAGTTGAGCATTTAGAAATACCATTTAGGCATCCAAAGAAAAGGGGCAGGAAAAATTGCCAAGGGAATGTGAACACAGCAAATGTAAGCATTCTAGGTGTGGACATTTTCACTCTCTGCAGTGTTAGAAACTGAAGCTAAGTTTCATTGGCGGGGCAGTATTCTTATTCTGGAAGGCAGTACCCTTATTCCCCATCCTGGTACCTACACCTCTGAATGCCCCCCCAACCCATTTTGGTAAGTACAGGGAGATCCCTGCCCAGGTCTTTGGTAAAATGAAGCCACCTAATTGAAGTCCAGTACTATCAGTAGTATTCTCTTTGAAATAGTCATAATCAATGGCTTTATGTAACCTCAAAATACCAGTTGTGTCCTTTGGTTTTATATAAAGGGGGCCTTATCAGATATTGTGAAAATCCTGGATTGGATTTAAAAGGGAAACAACACCCAATTGTCAGTTAATATAATACGAGCAAGGAACAGTTTGGCAACAATGAATGTTTTGTTTACTAACACAGAAATGCCTTTGAATATTTCCCAAGCATGTATGTAGCAATTATTCCAGGCATACTGGCAAGTGAACTATTTGTAGCATAATGAAAGGTGTTCTCTCTGTCTTTTTGTGCTCTTGCTAAGTGCTCCCATGTATTGATTGGGAAATGCCAAATGGAAAGATGTAGGTTCACAGGTTTGTTTGTTTTTAATTATTCCGTCAAGAAATAGCAGTTTGTACTTTTAGGCTAGAGGGTTTTTAAAACAGCCTTGCAACCCCAATCAGCTCAAGTGAATTTCACATTCATTTGACACACCTGATTTGCAATACCTTCTCTCACTGAATGAACCATTTACAAATCTGGTCACTCTAACATTTTAAAAAGAGAGTCGTAGAGATTCAGTGGAGATAACATCTTGAGAAAAGTTGACAACTGTCAACTGGTCCTGGCAGATTTAAATTGGAGTAGAATGGTGGGAGGGGAATACCCAAAAAATGCAGTTGTTTATGTAGAGGTGGCAGTCGTGGGGTAGTAAAGAACATTCACAAAGAGGATTGTCAGAGTGAAAACTGGAGAGGGTTCCTGTACCTTTAATGATTGCTTGGAAGCAGGAATTTCAGCAGGTGTTGCTTGTCATACAACCTGGTAACAAGCAACAGCTGCTGAAATGTCCTCTTTCATGTAACCATTAAAGGTACTGGAGCCCCCTCCAGTTTTTAAACTGGCAACCATATTCACAAATCAAATAAATTGTCAACCACAAGATTTTTCACCTCTATGCAGGAGGGAAAAAGTGCAATAGTGTGTGTGTGTGTGTGCCAAAAAGTCACCTGTAGACTTAGGACAACCCCATGAATTACATTGTGCAAAATGCAAAGTTTTACACAAAATATGTTTCCGCACAAAAGCAAGGGTTTCACACAATAAATTTGCACAATAAAATTGACAATAAATTTGTCAAAAATAAATTCACACCAGCGGGGCAGAAAAATAGAAAAATGCACAAAACCTTTTGTAATTTCACTCAGTGTCAAGAAAACTTGGAAATTTTTCATTCAACAAGAGAAAGAAATGAGTGAAGATTTACATGCCTTGGGGGCAGTCTGGAGACACAATAAAATAGGCAGGCATTTCTAAGACCAGACAATACTGAGCAAGTGGCCTGGGAGTCCTCAACTAAGGGAGCCGTGGAGTAGTCAGATGTGACTGTAGGTATGTGTAGTCTGATGGCAGTTTCAGGTACCTTGTTCAGGTAATACTCATTATCCTTTCTGTAATTTTCCTGGGGGCTTCCTTGTGGGGAGAACGTTCATTCAAACAAGAACCTCTGTTCTTCAGACTTATTGCTTTCCACAGGAGGAAAGCAACAACATAGGAGGTGAGGTGAGGTGCTGCCCTACTCTTGTGTTGCAACAAATATGATGAGTAAAACCTAACAAGACATTGATGCTCTAGAGAGAAGTTGCTTAGATAGGCCAGAATCACATGGTGAGTGCAAGATATGTTGGGCGGAGCTGATGGGCATTGTAGTCCAGCATATTGGGAAGGAAACAGGTGGAACATCCAGAGCAACTGACATAAATGTCACCCATTCTGGTTAGAAAGATCCTTGCTTATTTCTTTGGTAAAAGCAAATCACCTAACTGGAGTCCAGTACTATCAGTAGTATTCTATTGGTACCAACCATAATCATACAACCATTTGTACTAACCATTATGTAACTTCAAAATACAGTTGTGCACTTTGGGTTTAGAGGGCCTAAATACCTTAAAGGTATTTAGATACTATCTGATCTTGGAAGCTAAACAGGGTCAGCCCTGGTTAGAATTTGGATGGGAGACAGGCAGTGAATACCAGGTAATTCAGACTTTATTTCAGATGAAAGAAAATGACCTCTGAGAAAAACCAACTCTGAGTATTCCTTGCCTAAGAAAACCCTATCAAATTCATGAGGTTGCCATAAGTCAATGGGTGACTTGAAGGTACATGTACACATGCTGTTTTTATACACCGGCAGGTGGAATCAGGTTGATATTTTATCTAAACTTTTAAAATCAGAGCTTGGAAGTAGCACAATCTATGTAAACACATTACTTTGGTAATTAGTAACATATTAGCAGTATCAACCTGGACCATTTCCCCCCTCCCTTTTAACAGCCATGGCTGTAATGATCTCCTGAATCCCATTTTAGAAGAAAGATGGAATATAAATCCAATAAAAAAGATATAAATACATTCAGAATAACATTATGGGTTTTCTGCCTTTTACACATTACTAGGTCTATTCTGAATCAATCTGAGCAACTGGGAAAGGAGGAGAAACAAGTGTCACATGGGTGACTTCGCATGTAAACCTTTTTGTAGGGTGTTATAAAGCAAGTGAGGAATAGAGGAGCAAAGATGGAGAGAAGGAAGAACAAGGAAAGACACAATGAAAAAAGCAGGCTAGGTGGAATTTAAAAATAATAAAATAAATAAAATAGAACCTCATTTTCTGCCTTCCTCAATTCTGCTCAAATTGAAGAAACTGCTGTTGCTGCCAGAATGCAAAAGAGAAAGAGAACATCAGTTTGAGTTGATGTTGGTGGGTGAGAGCAGGAGAGCTGCCTGGGCAGAGTGGCTGCTCCAAAACAATGGCACAGGGCACACACTTGGGGCTTATCTACACAGGAGGGGGAAAAAAAGCCACATCATACCAGGGCTTGTAGAACACATGATGTTCTTGAGGATTCAAATCAAATACAGTTCTTTTTGGTGCCTGAGGGCTTAGATCCAATTATTTAAAAACCATACTTATACCGTACTTTCCTGGGGGAAAAAGGTTTATTGTACATGTGGAGCTGGGGTGGGTGGGTGTTGGGTTTTTGGTTGCGTAATCATTCTTGCCAGGACAGGCTATTTTGTTTTGCCAGTGTGTGGTCACCATTATTTTTTTGAAGGTGCATTTGTGGGGATATTTGTATACCATTATTTGCGCACCTCTGCCTATTTGCATATTTGCATATTCATGTGCATGATGGGAAGAAAAAAGTGGACAGCCATGGCCATGTGGCCAAAAATAATGTGAAGTATAGGACTTGTGATCATAGCAGGACTGCCCTTTTACACCAAAGTGAGCTTGCCTAGGGGAAATGTGTGGCTGGTAATGATGCTGTTTAGCAAGATGTGTATGGCATTAACAAGATGTGTGCAGGGTCACTGAAGGCCAGGAAAATGTGATTTGAAGCAGATATTTTTTTGCCTGTGTAGACAAGCCCTTGGATTGGCTAGACTGGTATGAGTTATGAGAGAGTTTGCAAGAGATAGTGTTTCTCTGCATACCTGAGACCAGTTCATGAGATTCAGAGAAATTGTTTTAGAGAAAGATAGCTGGGGAAGGATTGAGTGAGTAACTGCATGTATGTCCAGAACATCTCTGTGTTGTACACTTGGCAGCCACATGATTTGCTACATAGTGCACATGCAGGTTAGTGGGGGTAGTTTTTGCAGGGTAGTCAACAGAGAATTATGATGATCAGATATTGAACAAACCAATGGCACAATAGTAATAGTAGCTAATTATTCAGTGAGTTACTTCGTGGGCTGTAAAAGCCCTAAAAAGTAGTCAGGTCACTGGAGTAAAGATAATGCAATTCATTCCTTTTTTAAAAAAAATCACATTCCAAACTCTGTATGAAAAAGAATAATTATTTTGTAGTAAATGAATGCACCAAGCATATTCACCGCCTGCATGGTGAAATGGAGCTTAAAGTTCTATCTCCTCTCCTTCATGCCTCACCTTCCTCCTGCAGGTCCCCTTAACATGGCCATGTCCCTATAGCCAGATGTGTAACAACAGGGACATCCTCCAGGACCCCCCCTCCCCATGGGTCCTCCAGAGGTCCCAGAGATTGACATCATTTGCATCTGGCTATAGGAACATAGCTGGACACTCCTTGGCCACCTCTGGCCTCCTCTTGCCACTACATGGTCCTATAAAGGGGAGGCTGTATGAGGGAGGTAGTGAATTTCATTCTCTGCAAAGGTGCTAAAAGGTATACATCAGCATTACTAACAGGATGCTAGTCAATGTCAACATTCATAAGCAGCCTGATTATGCTTTCCATACACCTTAAAAGCAGATCCTATCGGTACATAAACTCTCCATTCTTCATTCAGAGCAATTTAAGAATCCCTAGGTATGACCTCCTTCATAATGTCCTGTTTTAATTATCTATTTATATGCTGATGTTCCACTTCATCATACTATTGTCTAGTTTCCAGTGTTTCAGAATGCCCTATTTTCAGGCATCCTTTCAAGTCTAGAAGCCCTTCCCTGTGCCTGTGTTTATATCTGATGTGGAAAATGTAAATTAGAAACCATCTTGGGAGGGGGGCTTCTCAGGAGAAATACCTGCTAGATAGTTGAGGGAAGTTAAAAGAACTTCAGAAACATTTCTCACAGAAGAGAGATGGTTTTGTAGTCTCACAGATCTATGTTAGCACCTAAGTGTGCTCAAAAATAAATCAGAGGCAAATTTGTATTCACTATTTTATTTACCCCCCCCGCCCCATTTATATTTCACCCTTCTGATGTCCATGCACAGCTCAGAGTGGATTCACAATAATATGAAACAGCAATACAATGTAAAGTCATACATTCAGTAAAAACACAATATAAATATAAAGGGGGAAACCAATGGGCCAGTTTAACAGGCCCTTTGTATAGCAAACAATAGAAATGTCTTCACCAACTAGTAGACCACTGCACAAGGTTTTCCACACTTTCCTTCACAGCAGAAGGTTTTCCCCAGTTTTGGTGTCCTCACAGAGAAGCCCCTGTCTCTTTGTCACCATCATTCATACCTTCTCCTTGAAGAAGGAGAAAGGCTTCTCCTTGTGATCATAGGTTTAGTGGAATGTAGGAAGGCAATCCTAGCTTGAAGCCATTTTAAAAGTCATCAGAGCCATCCACACTCTGAATTGTGCTTGGAAGCAAACTGGAAACCAGTGCAGACCTTGCAGGAGAGATGCAATATGATCTCATATTTGTTGCCATCTTCTGGACCCACTGCCATCCCCTAGGGTTCTTTCAAGGTAACCTCCTGCAGACAATGTTCACAATAATCATGTGAAGAATATTTGCAAAATTTGTTGTTCTCAGTAAGTCAGGGTGACTCAATGCATCAAGTCAAGCTGCTGAGAAATTGACAACCCCTGTGGGATTTATTTCTTCCTGAACAAGAACAAGACAATGAGACAATTTTCCCCATCTTCAAAAAGGGTAGAAAAGAGGATCCCAACAATTATCGTCCAGTTAGTCTGACATCAATACCAGGGAAGATTCTAGAGCAGATCATTAAACAGAGAGTCTGTGAACATTTAGAAGGCAATGCCATAATCATAAACAGTCAATATGGGTTTCAGAGTAACAAGTCATGCCAGACTAATCTGATCTCTTTTTTTTATAAAGTTACCAGCTTGGTAGATGAAGGGAATGCTGTGGATATCGTATACCTTGATTTCAGTAAGGCCTTTGACAAGGTTCCCCATGACATTCTTGCAAACAAGCTTGTAAAATGTGGGCTAGACAAGTTAACTGTTCAATGGATTTGTAATTGGTTGACCGGCTGAACCCAAAGGGTGCTCAGCAGTGGCTCCTCTTCCTCTTGGAAAGATGTGACCAGTAGGGTGCCACAGGGTTCTGTCCTGGGCCCAGTGCTATTCAACATCTTTATCAATGACTTGGATGAGGGAATTAGGGGCATACTTATCAAATTTGCAGATGACACCAAATTAGAAGGAGTAGCTAATACCCTAGAGGACAGGATCAAAATTCAGAATGACCTGGATAGACTGGAGAGCTGGGCCAAAGCTAACAAAATGAAATTCAATACGGAGAAATGTAAAGTACTGCACTTAGGGCGGAAAAATGAAATGCATAGATATAGGATGAGAGAGACCTGGCTGAATGAGACTACGTTCGAAAGGGATCTAGGAGTCCTAGTAGACCACAAATTGAACATGAGTCAACAGTGTGATGCAGCAGCTAAAAAGGCCAATGCGATTTTGGGCTGTATCAATAGAAGTATAGTATCTAGATCAAGGGAAATAATAGTATCGCTCTATTCTGCCTTGGTCGGACCTCACCTAGAATACTGTGTTCAGTTCTGGGCACCACAATTCAAAAAGGATATTGACAAATTGGAGCATGTCCAGAGAAGGGTGACTAAAATGGTGAAAGGTCTGGAAACCATGCCTTATGAGGAGAGACTTAGGGAGCTGGGTATGTTTAGCCTGGAAAAAAGGTGGTTAAGAGGCGATATGATAGCCCTGTTTAAGTATTTGAAGGGGTGTCACGTTGAGGATGGAGCAAGCTTGTTTTCTGCTGCTCCAGAGATTGGAACATGGAGCAATGGATGCAAGCTCCAGGAACAGAGATTCCATCTCAACATTAGGAGGAACTTTTTGACAGTAAGAGCTGTTCGGCAGTGGAACACACTCCCTCGGAGCGTGGTGGGGTCTCCTTCCTTGGAGGTCTTTAAACAGAGGCTGGATGGCCATCTGTCGGGGATGCTTTGATTGTGATTTCCTGCATGGCAGGGGGTTGGACTGGATGGCCCTCGTGGTCTCTTCCAACTCTGCAATTCTATGATTCTATGAATGTTGCTGTCCTTGAGCAAGCAGGGATCACCAGCATTGAGGCTGTACATGCACAATCCTAAATATAAACTGGACTAATATGTGACGAATGTTGCTGTCCTTGAGCAAGCAGGGATCATCAGCACTGAGGCCATGATATTGAGAAAACAGCTGCGCTGGGCAGGGCACGTTTCTAGGATGGAGAACCATTGCCTCCCAAAAATAGTACTCTACAGTCAACTCGCCGCGGGTCAGCGTAAGAGGGGGGCTCCAAAAAAGCGATACAAGGACTCCCTGAAACAACATCTCAGGCTCAGCCAAATTGAGCAACAACAATGATCCGCCCTGGCATCACTTTGGGAGGCATGGAGACGCACTATCCACAATGCTGCAGTCTTATTTGAGAACTCACGCTGAACAAGTCTTGAAGAGAAACGACAATGCAGAAAGAATCACAACCCAGAAACATCACCCAAGGAGACCTTCTGCTGTGCTTTCTGCAACCGGACTTGTCTATCTCAGATTGGCCTTTTAAGTCATCAGCGCGCTTGCAGAAAGTGCAGGATGAGTCCTTCATGAATCTTTGTTTGCGAAGAAGAGAGAGAGAGAGAGAGAGAGAGAGAGAGAGAGAGAAATGTAGGAAGTAAAGGGTTGCTCAGTTGATCAAAATATGTTCTTCGATTTTTTAACAAGGCAGCATAAACTACGTTCTTGCAAGTATAAATTTTACACACTTCTTGCCAAGAATGTGCAAAAATCTCACCACCTCACAGTCAAGAGCTGAGGGGAAAGGGAGAGACATGATGCTGGGCAGCTAAGGAAGGTACTCAAGGGAAGGGGTGGGGAGACAGAAACAAAGGCTTTAGTAGTAATGAAGGAAAAGTTGGCAGGAGAAGAGGGAAGGGAATGAGAGGCAACAGGGAGCACTGGCGGAAGGGAGAGAACAGGCAGACAGAAAGTCCGTTCTGACCACAAGTCTGAGACTGCCCAGCCCAGGAGAGGGAAAAGAACGTCAGAACCGCCTAGCCACCCAGCCCCCTTTTCGGAAGGTAGACTAGTGGAGGGAGCTGGGGAAAAGGGAAGGCATAAGTGGACCTGTGGCAGAGGCATAAGGCTTAGAGAGAAAGCAGAGTGGAAGAGATGGAGAAAGGGCAGAAGGGGCCAGAAACCTATTGGTAAAGCAGGAGTTGATACAGTTTGAGGCCAAGGGAAGAGGAGTCCTTCAGGGTAGGGGACAGAGAGATCAAACATTCTGTACAGTGGATGTGATATGAAATAATAACGTCAGAAAAGCAAATAAAGAGGCATAACAACTATTTCAGCCATCCAAAAGCAAGTTTAAATTTAGAATTCTTGGGCACATAAAAAGAATTTAACTGGCCATTGAAAACTGCAGAACACTGGCACCTCCTACAGAAGGGCTTCCAGAGTTAGGATGACACCACAACGAAGACTCTCTCTGTTGTAGATAATAACTATTCTTCTCTTACAGAAGAAATACAGAGAAGGCCTCCTTTGATGATCTTCATGCCCAGCAAGTTTGCTTGCTCCATGATGGTTTAACCAGTTCCTTATTCCTACGAGGGTCCATTGAAATTTTCATATTTTTACTCTAGTTTTCTGTATGAATTCAACATGTTTTAAAATTAAATGTTTAGAGAGCATGCATACTGCAACTACATGCATTTTAGGACATGTATTCACTGTTCACTCAGAATTATTAAATGTGTAAAACTCCCATAGGACTCCGTTATGTATAATAATGGCTAGCATCAGAACCACTAAAATCTACTAAATGATGCAAATGTTTGCATAATTAAGTGTATTTTAGTGGAAAAGCTGTGATCTTTTTTGTTCTTTTCAGTTTCTGTGTTTAGTCCTTTAATTAATAAATCCCAGTCCTTATTAGCTTCACTGTTGCTAGGTTTCCTGTCAGGAGACATTTTTCAAATATTTCTTTATTGAAAATATTATGCCCCAAGTAATTCTTATTTAAATCAAAATGACTAAAATAGTGACACTGAAATATACCACCCTCGCATCCAACTGCATTAGGAACCTTAAGGGGGCCTTTCAGAACCTTGTGTCCTCAAGATGAGTTGGACTACAACTTACATAATCCTTTATGGTTGTGCTTTTTTATTTTCTTTAGGAGAGCGGATTCCTATAGCTGATTTCATAGACTGCTGTTGAAGCTCCTTTCAATATCAAAAGCAACTTTTCTATGCAATTTATGGGAGCCTCTTTGGGAAATGCATGCAGTTAGGTACATGGATCTGTGGGTCCTAGCCCATTTTATAGTAATCCTATATGTAGACTTTGCTACTTGGCACTACACATTCCATAATCATATGTGACTTTGGTATTGTGCTTTCTTGAACCAAATCCAGAATAAGCTATAGGAAGCTTCTTCAAGCAGATCAACAGAATAGATATGAAAAAGATAATAGGTGGAAAAGGAGGAAACTCTGCAACCAAGCTAATATATATAGATGCATAATTTCCTCAATCAAGGCATAAAATGGATTAAAGGTATCTGATATGTCATGTGTACGATTATAGTGCTGAAGTAGGTAAACTGAAACTGTAAAAGTTACGTCTCAACCCTATTTTATTTAATTCAACACAATGTTGTTTAATGCACCAGGATGTTCTAAAATATAAAATAAAAACAGAACAACACTGAGGAAACTGGATCATAGATATATATGTCATGTCGAGATTGGCCCTGATGGTGTTTTAGATGGCAGGTGAATTCCAGCCAAATAAATCACAGGCTAATGAGAACACAGTACTCTTGTCCTGTGCTCTTAGCTGAATGCCATAGGATGTGACAATGGATTGGGAGGGTGGGAATCCAGGGGAGGAACATATAAACCAGAATCATGCAAAAGTTCTCATGTGGAAATGAATGGAGATTTTTGTCCAGTGCAGAGACGTTGGATCGTGTCCATCTTGTTTCTGGAACCTTGCTGATACCTGTTATTAGAAACAAACCATGTGGACTGCACAATCCATGGTAGCCTTGGCAGACGCCTAGTCTAGCACAGAACCAGGGTGCATTCATATGAACGTAAGAAAATGCCTTACAGTAATACAGGCCATTGTTCCATCTAGCTCAGCTACTAGATGTCTACTCCAACCCTGCCTTAAAGATCCTGTAAGCAACCCATATTAAATTAGTATTCTGTACATTTCCCTCTGAATCTTAAATTCTAAAGCTGCAGCAAACTTTAAAGTTCATAAAAGCAGGATTATGTGTGTTCAGGAATTGTACTTACCACAGTCCTGTTTCTACATATCTTTTAAAAAAAAAAAAGCATTTTAAAAATATTCCTGCAAATTTCAGTGCTAGTTTCTCTTAATCTAAATAAGCCAATCACATTTTACAGCAATCAATTATATGGTGGTAATTATGCCAGAGATGCAGGTTTCCCCCCCCCCCCCAGAAAGTCCTTATGGTAATAATTGGGTAATTATTTAACTCTCTCACAACGGAGCCCAGAAAACACTGGGTCAATCCATGTAAATTTCATAAACAATTTTTGTGGTGTTTGTTATTATGATGCAAGGTTCAGTCCAGAGTATTTGCCTCATAATGTTGTTTTCTGGCATGAAAAGTGACAATGGCTCTCCTTCCTTTTGTTTTTGCAGACTCGATGCACATAGAAGATGTTGAGGCAGTTCAGAAACTTCAAGATGTCTTACATGAGGCCCTGCAGGATTATGAGGCTGGACAGCATATGGAAGACCCACGCCGAGCTGGCAAGATGCTGATGACTCTGCCACTTCTGAGGCAAACCTCCACTAAAGCGGTACAGCATTTCTACAACATCAAACTGGAAGGCAAAGTGCCCATGCACAAACTTTTTTTGGAAATGCTGGAGGCCAAGGTCTGACTAAAGCATCCTGGGCCTTCCAGACGTGCACGCTGAAATTTTAATGAAAGGAAAACAATAAAACAGGAAAACCATGACAAAGAAACTTTAGCATTTAAATTAAAGAAACTAACATGACTGCACTGATATTTAGCAGCAAGACTGAGAAGCAGCACCTCTTTATGTTCTGTGTCTTATCTGATACAGTTTTCCTTCTACATTTCCCCCCTTCTTTTACTGTTCTTCTTTCCCTTTTTTTCTCTCTTTTTCTTTTTGACCTCCTTATGCTGCTGAATATTTTAAAAAGAAGTCTCTAATAGAAGAGAGATGGAAGCCAGGCCTGCCAAAGGATGGAAATCCATAATATGGATGCCAGGGAACTTATTACGAACCACAATACCCCAATGACAAAAGGAATCGAAAGAGAACCATTGTAACTAGCAGTACAGTACAACACGATGAACTGACTGAATGCAGTATTAGGTTTCACAAGAGCAGCCTCTAATTAGACGACTTCGATGACGATGCATTGGCTGCTTCTTATCATTGCATTTCCATCTAGATCAGTTACAGCCATTTGATTCCTTAATTGTTTTTTCAAGTCTTCCAGATATTTCTTGGGTTAGCTACGATGTAACGTTTTCAGGGAATAGTTTGAGCTTTATTCATTCATGCAATACTAAAGAGGAGAGATAAATACTGATTTTTTTAATTATTGGGGTTTTTCTGTGCTGGCTTGAACAATGACAAACATTTAATGACAGACAAATGAATCCTGAAGGAAGATTTTTTAAAAAAACAAAAGTTTTGGTTCTTCTTACTAATAGAGGATTTTTTTCTACCAGCTTTACCACTTTTCAGCCATTTGTTAACATGGGGATTTATCTTACTCAAGCAATAGTTGAAGGGAAGGTGCATATTATCACGGATGCAATTTATGTTGTGTGCCAGTCTGGTCTAAGACATCCCGTTTCTTTGCATGAACTCCAGTTTATACCTAAGTGTTCACTGAAACAAAGGATTAGATTACACCTATGATATATCTGAGTAGTCTAATATATAAAGATGCCATGTCAAATAGGAATTTAAAAAGGAGTTTTAGTAAAAGCTTCTGTGTGACCAAGATACAATTGCTACATGATATTGTGTTTTAATGATGCGGCCCATCAGGTACAAAATTACAGACTTTGCAAAGTCCACTCCAACCAGCAATAAGGTGAAATCAGATTTTAAAATAGTCAGCCTCTGACCAAATCTGAGAATTTAGCACTTGTACACATTATTTATTAATTTATAAAACTTTTTTTTGTTTGTTTTGATAGGTTGCCATTTTAAAACAAACAGCCTAGCCAGTACTCTGGCTTTTTCAACCAGTATTGTCAATGTGAAAGTTGGTCAGTTTCCAGACTGTTAAGAGGTGTAATCTAATGTATAAACTAATTAGATGCCCCCAGAAAACTACAGTCGCTAAATAACCAATAAACAATAACCTCCATCAAATGCTATACCAATGTACCAGTGTTAGTAGCTGCTCCCTGTACTATGTGAACAACCTTATTCTATGTACACAAATGTAATTAAAATTGTAATCCTAACAAACAAAAGAAATGTAGTTCAGCTTTTCAATGTTTCATGTTTGCTGTGCTTTGGGGAATTTTTTATGTTGCATTCAAAGACTGTTGTCTTGTTCTTCTTGTGGTGTTTGGATTCTTGTGGTGTGTGCTTATAGACACAGGGTAGAATTAGAGACAATATTGGATGTAAAATTCCTCAGGAGACTTAACAGTAGTATATTCTATTCCTTCTGGTTAATAAGGTTCTTCCTAGTAATAATTAAGAAATTGAAATGAAAAATCCAACCAAGTATTCACTATGGACAGATACACATGAAATCATAATATTTTCAAAACAAGGGATACTTTCTGTAACAGTTTATTATAGAATACCTATGTATAGCTTAGAAATAAAACTTTGAATATTTCAAAATTATAGATAAGTCTAATTTTTAAATGCTGTAAATATAGCTTTCATCCAATCATCTCTCAGATGTTGTTATTAACTTGCTCTGTGTTGTTGCAAAAACCTTTTTTTTAAAAAAAAATGCAGACACGTTTCCAAAATTATTGCTACTCGTGTGCTTTAAACAAAATACAGCAGGTTGATATTACATCAGCCTTGTGCTAGAAATACTGTGTATCTCTCATTAACTATATGGGGTTCTCTGTAGATTGTGTTTTTCTCAGTAGAGAAGTGACTGTTGTGTGATCCTAGATAGACCATCATTAGCAATTCATTCATTTGGCCAATAACTTGAAATTAATGGTGTGATAGGAGTTTGAAATTGGCACATCCCTTTTGAAAAAAATGACAAAAATGTACAACTCCTGGGGGCGGGAGGAAATGGTGCTTATTCTATAAAATTATTTATATATGTAAGAGTGCAGAATAATTATTTTCCAGAAAATCTGTGCAGGGTTTAAGTTGCTAGTGTTAACTACACTGTATATGTATATATAAATATCTAATATAAATATTGTTTTTGCTGTATCACATGAAGAATTTGGGTTTTCAGGGTCAATAGCCAATCAACACACTCAGAAAATAAACAGAAAGACAAAGACTTAAGCAAGATGGAATGTGCTAAAGGAACATGGTGCAATTTTTTTACTTTAGTTTTCAATAATTTTTCAGAGCTGCAATGAACAAGTATTTTATCACTGTACAAATGTAAACTGAAACATAGATACACTGTGCAGGCATTAGAATAACATTCATCTTAAACCTTGCTGAAAGAAAATGTTAACAACCATTTATTTAACCTGAAGTGTTGGAAAAGATTTCAAGTATGTTTGAGAACCACCAGTCTCATTTGGAGAAATAAGATCCATGTGAAATTTCTCCTGCATGAACCATTGAAGTGAAAGGGCATGGTGTAAGACCTTTCTTGTTTGGCTCTTCCATTCAGTTCAATGGGCAGAAGACATTTCTGATGGACTGTACCCTGGGCTATTTTTTTTTCCTGACTTGTTTTTCTTATTTAAAGCAATATAATAGTGTGACTCCTGGAAGTTGCACATTTGTTTCAATCAAATCAGATTGTTGTATTTATTCCACTATTTTACATTTAAATGCTAACATAAAAAGATATAAAAAATTAAAACTGCTATTTTTCTTATGGAAGAGAAAATGGGTGTTGGTAATTGTATTTTAATTATTTAAGCGTCTCTGTTTACCTGCCTAGGAAAACACTTTATGGCAGTCTTATTGTGCAAAGATCGCAAAATAGGGGGGAAACTGAATTAAGCTGCTTATTATAATCCAGGAGTTGCATAATATCCAGTAGTAAAAACACAAATTAAAAAAAAAAATCATGTCTATAGCTGTAGATGGGCTTCACATCTGTAAAGCAATCAACTGTATATTTTTGTGATGTGTATCATACTGTGTGATCCAACCAATGTCCATTTGTGTAAATGTATTTATTTTATATTGTATATATTGTTAAATGCAAAAAGGAGATATGGTTCTGTAACTCCAATCGATTCAGATGTGTAACTCAAATTATTATGCCTTTCAGGATGATGGTAGAGCAATATTAAACAAGCTTCCACTTTTAATTGCTTTTAAAATTTTTGTGTTGTGGATTTTGTTTTGTTTTCTTTCTCCCCCTCTCCCCTTTCTGTATCAAGGAATCAAATCAATAAGCACTACCTTTAGTAAAATGGTAAAGATGTATACCCTTAAGGTAATGTAGCTGCATGGCTACGTGCTATATTAAGGCTTGTCAAAATGAATTTCACTGTCGTTTTACTGAAATTACTTTACTGAAAACCATTGCCTTTGTTATCAGTGTCAGAGTTCCATACTGTTTTAAGATCATATTACAGTATGAGCCCCATATCCATGGCGGATACATTCCTGGACTTACCGCAGATAGCTGAAAATTGTGGCTAGTAGTGAACTCCATATTCCCGGTGGAAGCATACCATAGAATTGCACTGGAGCACCTCCAAATCCCTAGAGAGATGTTCCCTCTAGACATTTGGAGGTCCTCCAGCACGACTCCATGGTCAACTTCCACCAGAAGTTGACCACAGAATTGCACTGGAGGACCTAGAAAATGTCTAGAGAGAACATATTTTTTTCTGATGTGGGTAAGTGAAAGCCGAGGTATGGTTCTGCGGATACAGGGGTCATTACCATCTACAACTGACCATTGGCTTTGTTGATTAACAACCCACAACACTCCTAAAACATGAGTGGTTGTTGCTAATTTGATGTGCTGATCTGAAAAATAGCAACTATTATTTCCCAGGATATATGGATTGCAAGCTGAGTAGTGAAGAGAGAAAATTTGGTTTGGTGTTTATGATGATCGCTAGGAATTCTAAAGGCCAACAGGAGAATCCTGGGAGGTTTAGTGCAGGTTTAACTCTGTTACTGTAACCCCTGAATATTCTAGTCTCACGTCACGCTTTGAATCTATTTCTAAATTTAGATGTAAAATTTAACCATGGCTAAGAAACCCAGATCACAATTAAGTATTTTGTTTCCATTTTTGTGTGAAATAGTTGTCACACAGGAACATGTGGGAACATGACAATGTGAAACAGATAAGTGTAATTATGAAAACCACATTCTAACAAAGGAAATTGGTTTTCTATAGAGAAATAACGTGTCAGCTCTAGCTTCCAAATGTTTTTTATTTTAAAAAGATATATTTTCATGAATTCAACATTTCAAATGTCAAGTCTTTCCATATAGAGTACAACTAATCATGAACATTTCTGCATTTAGAAGCTTAAAATATTTAATATACTTTCAAAGGAAAAAAATGGGAAATTCTTCCTACATAGAGATTAATCTGCATTTTATTCCATAGACTTCCTTCTTCCTTGGCAAATTGCTCCTGATTCTGTAATGTGTTTTTCTTTTTCTTTTTCACTTTGCCTATTATAAATATTTACATTTTGTCTTTCTATGGATCATGTCCAAGACAATAAACAACAATAAATACAAAAATCAATTAACCAATTTAAATAAGATAAGAATAAAAGTATCAACTTTGAAAAATGAAAATCAATATATGAACAGAATTAAATCAAGACAAAATATTGTCAGGAACATACTAAGCTGCCTTATGTGAGTTAGGCCATGCATGCATGGAGCCTAATACTGTTAGCACTGACTGGCAACAGCTTCCTAAATTAAAGGTAGGATCCTTTTCCTAGCCATATCTGGAAAAGTGGAAATCTAAAGCTGGGACCTTGGCTATACAATGAATGTATGTTTTTTTTACCACAGCATTATGCAGATAATGTATAAATAATAGCAAGAGTAATAGGTCTGGAATAATACAGGCCCAAATCCTAATTTAAGTAGGAAGTTTTTCACACTGTGGAAAAAGTAATGTCTCTCTCTCTCCCTCTGGCTTTTCTTCGCAAACAAAGATTCAGGAAGGACTCATCCTGCGCTTTCTGCAAGCGTGCTGATGACTAAAAAGGCCAATCCGAGATAAACAAGTCTGGTTGCAGAAAGCACAGCAGAAGGTCTCCTTGGGTGATGTTTCCGGGTTGTGATTCTTTCTGCATTGTCGTTTCTCTTCAAGACTTGTTCAGCATGAGTTCTCAAATAAGGCTGCAGCATTGTGGATAGTGCATCTCCATGCCTCTTTGATGTGATGCCAGGGTGGACCATTGTTGGTGCTCCATTTGGCCAAGCCTGAGATGTTGTTTCAGGGAGTCCTTGTATCGCTTTTTTGGAGCGCCCCTCTTACGCTGACCCATGGCGAGTTCACCGCAGAGTACTATTTTTGGGAGGCAATGGTCCTCCATCCTAGAAACGTGCCCTGCCCAGCGCAGCTGTGTTCTCAATATCATGGCCTCAGTGCTGGTAATCTCTGCTTGCTCAAGGACAGCAACATTCGTCACATAGTCTGTCCAGTGTTTTTCACACAGTGGAAAAAGTAATGTACAAATAAGTAATACACATAAGTGTCAATATAGGCCCAAGTTCTAACTTAAACAGGGAACTTTTCACACAGTGGCAAAAACCTATCAGTGAAGGGGTGAGGTGAGCCTCTCTGAGTCCAAGAAATTCATGACCACCTTTAAACAGCATCTATCAATGCTACACCACACCAATACATAAATTATAAAGTGATAAAGGGCAGCATAATGATCAGACGTGGTGAAACAAGACGACCCACATCACAGAGAGTTAAAGCCTATCAAGACTTTGGTTTTACATTTAATCAAAGAGATGGTGTTGACAAGGAAAATGGAGTCAAGTACTCATGAGAAAGAGGCTTAAGAGCCTCTGAATTAATTTCAAATCAATCTAGGATCGCCATATTTCCTTTTCAGTTCCTCTTGCCTAAATGCTGACTTGATCTTACCCTGCTTGGGCTTTAAGCCAAGTAACCATGTCATTCATATAGTTTCCTGAGTCTGCATATCCCCACTTCTGGAATTCTGTAATGAGATCGGAAGTCTGACAGTCATTAGAGCTTAATATTTTGAGAGGCATGAAACTTGTTTGCACTAACTTTTAAATGAGACTTGTTAGCAGTTGCTGGCACTATTACATCTCACCTGTACTTCCTGCGCTAAAGGTTTTTGTTACCATGGCAAACCAAAGGTAGTATGCTTGTATAGAAAAGTGGAACCAAAGGAAAAAAAATGTGTAAAGAAGAACACATTTTTAAAGTTAAAAAAACTTGAACTTCTAAAATAAGAAGAGAAATCCAGTGAATAGAACATTATGCTTGTTTTCTGTGGATGTCATCTATCTTTATTTCCACCATCACGTTATTCACCTTCCTACTCCTGCTCTCCAGGTTTGTGAATTTTTATTATTCTGCATTGTTTTCATCTGTTGTTTGCATAAGTACACTATCCTGAATGTAAGTTATGTGAGCCCTAAGAGTCTCCTTGGTGAATGATAACAGAGAAACAACATGGTTCAGTTGATAGTTTCAAGTACAGTTGTCTCCCACTTAGTCAATAGCTTAGGGACCAGAGCATTGTCAAACAGTGGGAACTGAAATGTGAAGCCATTATGAATACTACTCTGCAATGCTCTGGTTTCTAACCTGACTAATAAGCAGGGACGCCTGTAGTCAAAGAACTGGGAAGAGGGAGTGGATTTCATGTAGTCTTGGCAGGCAGTCATGCTTCTTCCCTATGTGGACTGCTTGCATTTGGAAGAAATCCTAAATGAATTATAGAATCATAGAGTTGGAAGAGACCACAAGGGCCATCTAGTCCAGTCCCCTGCCATGCAGGAACATGCAATCAAAGCACTCCTGACAGATGGCCATCCAGCCTCTGTTTAAAAACCTCCAAATAAGGAGACTCCACCCCACTCCGAGGCAGTGCATTCGACTGCTGAACAGCTCTTACTGTCAGAAAGTTCTTCCTAATGTTTAGATGGAATCTCTTTCTTGTAGTCTGAATCCACTGTTCCGCAGTCCTAGTCTCTGGAGCAGCAGAAAACAAGCTTGCTACATCCTCAATACGGCATCCCTTCAAATATTTACACATGGCTATCATCTTAATCCTCTCTTTTCCATGCTAAACATGCCCAGCTCCCTAAACACCTGCTCACCTGGGATTATTCTTGAGGGAATTCAGTGGGTTAGAACTCAGTTAAAACAACAGCAATGAAGAACTACTTTGGATGGAAAGGGCTTGCCTTTTCTTCTGCAATCTCCTCAGGATGTGTGGGTCCATCACCCTTGGTCACTTTTCTGAGCTAGTGGGAATACACAGGCAGGGAAACGGGATTAATATCTCCCTTCCTCCTTCACTACTCCTTCCCCAGCCAGGGACAAGGGGCTGCAGGGCTGTGGCAGCTTCCATGTTAGCCTGTGAGTGGTGGGAAGGACCACAGGACAGAAAGTTGGTGGTTGGAGGCAGCTGAGGAGTGGAGTCATCATTTCCCTCCATGCTGCTAAGTGAAGGGGCTGAGGGGAAGAGAGAAGAACTGGGGCCACACAAGAATTGCTGGCTTCTGCCTGCTGAGGGGGGATGTGCCATGGGAACTCTAGAACCTTGATGGACTGAGAAGTTGAAGAGGTCAGGAGAAGGGAGTAAATGGGGTGTGGGAGAATGGTGGTGCCATCTCCTGCAGGTTTCTCTGGTGGCTCAGTGCCAGCAGCTCCTGTAGATTCCTTTTGGTGACTCGGGGTCCTAGAGCCATAGCTGACCAGGAGGCTACTCTGCTAGTGGTTGATTTACTGGGTTAACATCAAGCTTTGAACCAGATTCTTTAAATTGGTGCTATTTAGTAAAGTATGTTTGGACAGAAGTGTAGCATACACAGACTGAACTAAAGATGGCACCAAGTTAAAAAAAAAAAAGGTAGCATGTGGTTGCAAAAAGCATTGGGCAAGGCACCATCTTTTTGTTCAGTCTGAGAACAGTAGCAGCTGCGGCTGCCAAACTGTAGAAGGCCAGGAATGCAACTATGTGGAAAACATGTGCTTCAAGGTACCAGTCAAGGCTATCTTTGGTTGTGTGTGGGCACAGAAAAGGCAGAGTCCACCCAGGAGAGACCCCACCTCTACTGTTTTGACCCTTTTAAGTTATACAAAACCAGAATCCATTGATCTGACACATGGTCGAAAGAGCAGACCACACATCAAATTAACGGGTTCCAGATATAATTTGAAAGGGTCGAAAGAGTGGATCATCAAAAAGCAAAGTGTCAAACAGAAAGGGATGCCTGCAATATGCCCTGAAGAATTCTAGCAGAAGGCATTACTGAAAGCAAATATTGCTAGCATATCTCTTGAGACAGCCCAGGTGCCCCCATGTAGCCTTATACAGTTTCAGAGACAACCCATTACTCATACAGGAACTGCAGTTGAAGCAGCCACCAAAGCAGCCATTATGAGATGGGCAACTTTAGCACTCATTTTGAATGTGACTGGGTAAATAAATTTTCAAGCTAGTCCCTAATTTGGGAAAATACAGGCCAAAGTCCCAGTGTAGACAGGAAGGTACCCCCAGTGGAACAGCCATCATTAATGGAGTGAGTCTATCCTCTCCAGGAAGTTAATTCAAGGAGTTTATGACAACCTTTTAACAGCACAAAATCAACACTACACCTCACCATATAATTTATAAAGTGATAAGAATGGCCATCAGGTATCTGGTCAACCCCCTTTTTCATACCAACTAAACAAAAATTTAGTGTTGCTTTAGATTGTTGTTACAGTGGGCCCTCTAAATCCAGGGGCTCCAGATCTGCGATTTTGAGCGATCATGGATTCAAACCCTGGTCTCTCAGAATCCTAGTCCAACAGTAAAACCACTACACCATGCTGGCTCTCTATTGCTTTAGATTACCAAGGTGCAACTGAAATCCCATTTATGCATCCATCTCTCCATCCATAGCCTGAGTGGTGAAAATACAGCCCTCCAGTTACTGCTAAATAGCAGGTTCTAGCGTTCCTCACCACTAGCTATGCTGGCTAGGGCTGAAGGGACCTGCCCTTTGATGACATCTGGAGGACCACACAATAATTCTGGCTCTTGATTTATAGCATTTATACCCTAGTTTGTAGCTGAAACAGTGCCCAAAGCAGCTTATTTTTCAGTAAAAGAGTTCCTGCCCTAAGGTATGCTGTCTGAAAAGTCATGATACAAAAGGGAAAGGGGAGGGGTAAGGGAGAAGAAGAAAAACCACACTCAGATACGATGTTACGGCATTTTTCAGCCTGGTAGAAATGCTTCTGGACTACAGTAGGGGAGGCCTAGTTGGCATCTCAGCAGGGATGTAGCCCTCATTTTCTTCTGTCCCCTTCTTTAGCCTGAAAGGTAGAACATGGAGAAGTTTTGGCAATATCCAAGATTCTGTGTTGAGTGCACAGGAAGCCCCTGACAATGGCGTTATTGGTGTGTGACCAACTAAAGGGTGATAGCTGGATGCATCTTTGCTACAGCCACCACACACTACCAATACAGAAATTGGCATGGGGGGTTTGCCACACTGAAAAGATGGGCTTGGGGAGTTATTTATTGTGTGGACTCAGCAGAATTTCAACCTCTAAAATGACCAAAAACCAGAGTCACAATGTTGCAAGTTGGATTTGCATCATGGTAACTCACTAACAGGATGCCAACCAAAGTTCTGGATATGTTCAAGATTGGCAGTTTCATCATGGCAAAGCAGACTGTTGACAACTATCCAAACCCCCTGGAGAGCAAGACATCTCCATTGTGACAATGGACTCGGTTCTGTTTTGGAATAGTGAGGGAAAAGGGGAGAGAGGTGTAGAGGTGGAGAATCAGGCCTCCTCCTTCCACATGACTGTAGTCATCCAGGAACTGAAGCAAAGGGACCTATCATACCAGAGGCAGCAGCAGAACAATAGCAATATTGGCAGTTATTGATAGGGTTTTCCAGTCAATTTATCAGTAGTGTGTGTGTGTGTATGTGTGTGTGTGATTTAATAAACAATCTATACAATTAAAATCATTTAAAAGTCATAAAAATATCAACAAAAACTTCACAGTACACCATTAAAACCCACCACAGTCAATTCCTAAAAGCTGGATGGAATAAGAAAGATTTTACTTGCCAGGAGAAGAAGTAAGGAGAGACCTGTGCACATATTTCCAGTTGGGCCCATAAAATAGGGCAAAAACTATGGCAGCTTCAGCCACCAATGCTCACGTAAGGGTGGGCCTGGATATTGTCCCATACAATTAAAAAGATAAACAAAATGTACACTACAACTTCTGTATGTTTCACTTCTTAACTTTGAAAAGCATTCTGGAGAGAGAGAGGGAAAGAAAGAAAGAAAGAAAGAAAGAAAGAAAGAAAGAAAGAGAAAGAAAGAAGCTGCCTGCTTTATTTCATTTGTATTTGCTTTTCCTGCATGTTGTGGAGTGATACATGACCAGTGCTTATTTTCATTAGGCTACTGGAGATATTCTTCCTCTAAAATTCAAATACTGATGCTTAGATTTCTTAGAATCAGTTAGTACAAAACCAGCTAGTAGCAGCCGATTGATTACACATGGCATCTTATTATTACGCTGGGCTGAGGGGGGAGGGGGGAGGAAGGAATTTAAAAATATAATCCTCCTTTCCCTGGAGCATTTG
This sequence comes from Gambelia wislizenii, assembly GCA_030847615.1. NCBI lineage: Eukaryota > Metazoa > Chordata > Lepidosauria > Squamata > Crotaphytidae > Gambelia > Gambelia wislizenii. The sequence continues at coordinate 47,197,926 of JAUMIR010000001.1, read as the reverse complement.
TCTTTTTCTCTCTGAAGTTAAAGGTCTGAAATAATGTGCCCATCAGGAGCTCAATGTTGCATGTCCATGCCAGTTGGTCCAAAGGCTTGTTATGATGGTAATGACCTGCTGTAACGTGAGCTGTGATGGCAACAATACAATTGCTACTAGCTCACCCACTGGGAGAAATATTTTATTATTGTCAAATGTCCTCTGCAGAGATTTGTTCTGCCTGTTCCTGTTTAAATTAAATCCAGGGGAAAAAAACTGCATGATTATTTCCTGGGAATATGTTCGAAATGAATAGCCACTTTCCAAATTTAGGATTCCTGGACAGTTTTTGAATATTCTTTTACTAGCAAAGAAATTGCAGTATGTAAAACCAAAGCTGCAGGAAGGGGATGGCCAGGGCACTGTGTGAACACAAACTTGGTCCAGGAGGACAAGGGCTCCCTCTGACTTTGCAGATGGGAGTCAAATTAACGACTAATTGTGCCATAAAAAGGGAGCAAATTTCAGATGCACAGAAAGTACAGAGCTTTGTTGTCATTTGCTTAGGGAACAATGTCATATAGAACAATACGGATGTAATTTTTTGTTAATTTCCTTCTTGAAGGAAGCAATATGTAATTTTAGTCATTTTCTTCTTCCTGCAAGAAAATTTTCTGAACATGGACTTCTCTCTGGCTTTTCTTCACAAACAAAGATTCAGGAAGGACTCATCCCGCACTTTCTGCAAGTGCGCTGATGACTAAAAAGGCCAATCTGAGATAAACAAGTCTGGTTGCAGAAAGCACAGCAGAAGGTCTCCTTGGGTGATGTTTTTGGGTTGTGATTCTTTCTGCGTTGTTCCTCTTCAAGACTTGTTCAGTGTGAGTTCTCAAATAAGGCTGCAGCATTGTGGATAGTGTGTCTCCATGCCTCCCGATGTGAGGCCAGGGCGGACCATTGTTGGTGATCAATTTGGCCAAGCCTGAGATGTTGTTTCAGGGAGTCATTGTATCACTTTTTTGGAGCGCCTCTCTTACGCTGACCCATGGCGAGTTCACTGTAGAGTACTATTTTTGGGAGGCGATGGTCCTCCATCCTAGAAACATGCTCTGCCCAGTGCAGCTGTTTTCTCAATATCATGGCCTCAGTGCTGATGATCCCTGCTTGCTCAAGGACAGCAACATTCGTCACATATTAGTCCAGTTTATATTTAGGATTGTGCATGTACAGCGCTGATGGAAGCATTCGAGGAGTCGTAAGTGGTGGCGATAGATGATCCATGTTTCAGACCCATAAAGGAGAATATGGACTTACTCTATGCAAAATTCACACATTTTGGGTAAGTCAAAAAACAGCACTTTCTGTCTAGGAAATAAGGGCTGAGATCCTGCATTATGAGATGTAGCTACAATAACAGAGCTTTGTCATTGTAGGTACATCTCCCAATGCTGAGGACAGGGAAAATGCAGCACCCTAGCTTCTGCTGTACTGCAACTCCCATCTACCCTAGCCAGCATAGCCAATAACGACAAGTCTTGCAATCTGCAGTCCAGTAATGTCCGGATGGACACATAATTCCCATCTGTGACATAAGTGAAGCAAGTGAGATCTCCAATAAAATGCTGTTACTCTTCTTTCCCAGTTCCACATCAGATCAAGTCAAGTCGAGTCCTCAACAAGTTGTTATAAGGAAGCTTCCTGATACCTTCCTAATGGGCATGTTTCTGTTTTGGCCACATAAGCAATGACATTCACCTCTCAATGACAGAAACGAAATTCTTGAAAATAAAGTTGTTGTCACTGTCATCATCATTCTAGGCACAAATGACCCAGATTGTTCCTTGATGTTGTCTAATGAAATTATAGCAGTAGATGTGTACACATGTGTGTGTTTGTATGCCTCCCCCATCCCTAGTTAAAATCTCCATAATTAACATCTGACAACTTCAGGGTGCCCACAGGCTTTCAACTAGCAAATCTAAATAAAAAGTTGGTGGAATTTTCATTTGCCAAATGAGATTTTAAAAAGCCAGGGCAAACACTGCATTCAGTATAAGACTGAAAGTGGATCTGATCTCTTAATTTTTGTACAGTGCCTAGTATAGCAGCAGGCACCATTTAAATAACAGGTGAGAACAAAGATGGGTAACAGTCCAGGGAGAGTTTGTGAAATTTAGGAATACTTGAACTTCAGAACCTTTTAGTACAATCCCATGCTTATTTACACTGTGTTGTCACTAAGGCTTGTGTCACCCCGTCCCTCCCTCATGGTTCGGCACCCCCCTCCCCCAGTGCCGCCAGTGCATTTATATTACCAACTCTATGACTTGGGAAGATTATGCAGCATTTATTTATTTATTTTTATTTATTTAAGTGTTTATCACCTTTCAGGCTCCCAGGACCCCCAAGGCAAAGTAAAACAGATTAAAAAAAGATACAAGCATCCTTTACAAACAAACCAAAAACAATTTTCTTTAAAACCATTTTTAACCCCCCAACACACACAATTAAAACTGCATCAGAGTTTAATCTTGATTTTAAGGACCAATGGTCATACAAACCAGGGTGGTCTTGGCTGCCTGGTGGAAGTTCAAAGGGATGGTTCCAACTTGACTTTCCTGTAAGCACCAGCACTTCAACCATGTGTAGAGTGCCTTCCTCTTAAAAGTAAGTAGCACCATTCAGTTGTCATTAGTAACAATGGTTTAAGTGAGGGAATGAAAGGAGATCATAATAGATTTTCCTTGGTTTTTTTTTCTGGGCTGTGAGGCTGTGTTCTGAAGAGTTTACTTCTGATGTTTCACCTGCATCTGTGGCTCGCATCTTCAGAGAATGGTTGGGTAGGAGTGTGTGTGGGATTTATATACTGTGAACTCCTATTGTGGATGATATGTAAATGTGTGTATTTGAAAGGCTAGTTTCTGGGTGGAGATATGCAAGGAGGATTAGTGTCTTGTTAGGCTAATGGTTGGCTAATGGCCCATTATCTGCTGGAAATCCCCCTGTCCCTGGGTGGAGTTCATTCGCAAGTGTTGAGTTTTGATTTTAGTGTCAAGAGCACCTCACTCACTGCTACCAGATTGGGGAATGTAATATGTCCAGTCAGGGCCGGTTTAACCTGTCTGCCAAATCAGCATTGGCAGCGGGCCCCGAGATCAAAAGAGGGGCCCGTGTTGGCCTCCTTAATCTGACAAAGGAACAGCCAGGAGACAGCTGGGAGGAGCCCCCTCTTGCCCTCCTCCTCCAAAAACCTCCTGCTGGCTTTAAAAAAACAAACAAACAAAAAAGCCTCTCTAAAACTAAAGAGAAAGAGAAAGAGAAAGAAACAGCAGCCCTCCGTGGCAGAACCTGGAGGGAGAGGCACATCGGAGAGGGTGAGTGTGTGTGTGTGTGAGAGAGAGAGAGACAGGGAATTTCAGGGTTGTCTCCCTCAGAAAGGGCTTCTTTCTTTCTTTCTTTCTTTCTTTCTTTCTTTCTTTCTTTCCCATGTGCCTTCAAGTCATATGGGGGCCCCAAAGTAAAGCATTGCAGGGGCCCCCAAAATTCCTTAAACCGGCCCTGTGTCCAGTAACAAAGGATTAATTTCTGAAATTGTGCAAAGTCTTCTTCCATACACTGGTCCTGTTACATCAGATCAGGAAGATGGTGGAAAATGGCTTCCCATAGTAGAGGATGAAACCTGAAAGCGACATTAGTGCTTGTGCCTCTTTTTGATAATATAGCCACACTATTCTACACATTATTGTGGCAGCAATAGTAAGAAAGTCATGTAGCATCTTAAAGACTATGGCTGGAATCCTGTTGGGGACTGACATCCTTGTGGTGGACTTATGTCTGTGAGAATTAGAATTGGGAAGTTCCATAACATCCATATTCAGCAAGGGGTTGCCATGCCATGTTGGGGAGCTGGCAAAGTGACCAATGCACACTGGGACTGGTGAACAATAGGACTAATGTACAATGGGACCAATGCACATCGATCCAGATGTGCTTCAATGCACATTAGTATAGCCCAATGCACACCAGGACACTCTTGCTGATGTCCCATTATGCATTTGCACAATTTACTAACAGGGTTTCTAAGTGCCTCTGTTACAGTGCTAAGTATACGTAACCTGACAGAGGATTCCAGCCAATGAAATTTTATTTGGCACAAACTTTCACACAGTCCATCCCATTTTACCATATGCATGGATATTCTTCTCCAGGCCCCCCAATATACCTGATCCAGATAATTGTTTTCTCTGTTTTGCCAGTGAGGAGCAGGTGGGTGTAGCAACAGCACTAACAAATGAATCCCACCACAGCCATTCTGAATGAGTCCTCAGTAAAACAAAGCAGACCAGAGAGAACTAATCTGCACAGATTAATTTTGTTCTCCAGCCTCAGTTTATGGGACAGCAATCTTGCCATGCTTATTGATTATCAGACAAGACTACTAATCCCCTTAAGGTCATTTAGTGTACTTAATTAAAGAGCAGTTAGCAAGCGTCTCTTTACCAAAGTAATAGTGGCTGTTAAAAGTGATTTGTGCATTACCAATATGGTAGCGATTAATCTAAAGATCTACTTGACATTTATATTTCCCCCAAACACATACACACTCAAACATTTGGTAGGCAAAACTAGAGCTAGACAGGACTTGGCATTTAGTTGTTACATTGCCTATAAATGAAAATAATAAAGGGTTAAAATATCTTTTAGACATCAAAATGCAACATTTTCATTTAAAAAAAATGGGCTTGGTCTGGTGTTCTGTAAGTAGATGTAGCAGATTTACTCCTTCTTGGTTTGATGGGCAGACAACACTAGTAGGGGTAGATGATTTTGCCACAGAGGCAGTCTCTCCCTGTGCATTTGCAGCTGTATCAATGGAAGCACAGATTTTGCCCTTTAATTTTAGATTTTCTCCACTCCAAAGATAGCAGCTGTGTTAGTCTGTGGCAAAAAACCAGAAGAGTCTTGTGACATCTTAGGCCTTTATCACACTACACTGTTATAGTGCTATTATTCCACTTTAACTGATATGGCTGCTTCCTGTGGATTTCTGAGGTTTGTAGTTTAGTGAGGCCAAAGAGCTCTCTGGCTGAGTTTTAAATGCCTCTCCCTAAACTTCAAATGCCAGGATTCCACAAGAGGCAGCCATATCAGTTAAAGTGGAATAATAGCACTATAACAGTGTAGTGTGATAAGGTCCCACAAGACTAACAAATTTAAATTGGCATTTGACTTCATTGCAGTGTGCTTAAGATGGCATAGATGTCCCTTTTGTTTCCCATGTTATAATCAAAGCAACTTTGTGTGGTAGTTAGGGTGAACAGTTCAGCAGTACCCTAGGCCATGAGATTCCAGGGCCAAAACTGAGACCTAGGGATGGCCCCTGGTAATGTCACAGGTGGTGGGTCTTGGGTTGTTATAAGGAGAAGCCTCTGGTGGTGTCATTAAGCATGACACCTTAAGTTTCTATCACAGTTACACAGAGTGTACCGTTCAAATAAAAAACAACAACATGAAGTCTAACAGATGAGGAAAAACACACATGCACACACTTTGCAAGACAGTTCTCATCGTGAGATTCCTTTCCATCATCCTAAGGACTAGAGAAGAGAGACCAGGTTTTGAAACTCAAGGACAGGCCCTGAGATCTGCCAACCCTAGTTATTATGTCAGACTAAAAGAAAGTGACTGACTGACCTAAGTGGGCATCATGGCTAAGTTGGGGACTTGAAAGTGGGTCTTTGTAGTTTTGTGAGGCATTTAGCCTTTTCTGTCAGAGAACTCTGGTACCTCACCAAGCTATAAATACCAGAATTTCATAGGATGGGATAGAACTATAGTGGATAAAGTGGTTATGAATGTTGTATTTCTGCTGTGTTTATGGGCCCTTAAGTAAAACTTGGGATATTTACTTATTTATTTATACCCTGCTCTTCAGTCACAAAGGCTCTCAGAGCGGCTTACAAATTGTTAAGCAATAGCACTTTACACACCTATACAACATTAAGCACTTTCCAGTGTGTATTAGCTAATTGCCCCCACAAGCTGGATATTCATTTTACCAACCTACGAAGGGATGGAAGGCTGAATGAACCTTGAAGCCCTTGGGATAGAACTTGCAACATTGTGGCTGCAGTACTGGCATTTAACCACTACACCACCAGGGCTCCCTAAATACCCATAGAATTACTTATTGAAGATGATTAACAATGGGATTTGCCACCTGTATTCTGAATTCATAAAATTCCTTTCTACCACCATGTGACTCTAACTTTCTCTCTACCTTTGTCAGCATCGGTAGACTGTGTGTCTGGTATGTGAATGTGTGTAGACCTATCTCTGATGTAGATTCATTTATTCTTTAACAGGACCTAGAACCCTAGCAAAGACCTGAAAAATTACCTTTTTGACCACAGCACCTAGAATCCCCTACACAAATTTCCCCAAAGTAACTTATACAACCTCAGATCCCCAGATGTTGAATACACTGTTTGCTAACTCATGTTGTTAGCATCCTTCAAACTTAGTTCAAATTATGAGAAGGAGCCACTAAACATATGTTAGTATATATATGTATATATTGTTAGCATCTTCATGCCAGAAAGTAATTTCACTTCTGCCCTAATGATGTGGTGAGAATTCATCAGTGCAATGTGGAGAAATATCAGTGTTTGGCTACCCAAGTTGAATACTTCTAAATATGTTCAAGTCAATGGAAGTTTCCCTTCTGATATTAATGGAAGCAGCTTGAGCCCTACTTACTATTAACACTGGACAGTGTTGTGCTCACACCCATATTAAATTTTAAATATTTAGATACCATTAAAATTGATGAATTCATCCACCCCCACCCTTCGTGCTACCATTTAATTTAGATATTTTCAAGCAGCTTACCGGATAAAAACCTTTTAATGTTCTATTTATTTATTTTAATAGTGTTGCTTGGGATGCCTGTATAATCAGATAAGGGTCATTAAATCACTTGTGATTAAATAGGATAATAATATTTGCTCACCCTATTAATATTAGAGCTTATGCTGGCTGTTTTTTTTCCCTATTTCAAATGAAGTGGATATATATATATATATATATATATATTCAATTATATGAAAAGCCTATATTATCTCATTGTGAGGATTATGTCTCTTATTTCATCTACCATAATGTCTGCACATATTGGCCTTCAGATTTCCTCATGTTCTTAGCTGCTGACCTCAGGCATTTCTTTAGTCTCCCATCTGGCATCTGTTATTTATCCTCTATATAGTTTTAAGCACATTTCCACTCTCACCCCCACCCTACATTCCTTAAGACACACTAAGATGTAGTTGTTCACATTCTCAATGGCCATACAGAACACAGTTCTGGCTATTTGTGTTCCACTCATTCTCACAGCTGATACTGCACATTGTCATTTACTTTCTGAGTATACTCAGAGACTTGCTTAACTTAAGCAGTCTGAGGGCTCGCACCAAGACTCTAAACTGTCTAGTTCATGAGCTGCTCTTCGCTGATGCTGCAGCCGTTGTTGCCCACACAGAAGCAGCTCTGCAGCGCCTAACATCCTGCTTCATAACAGCTGCAGAGCTGTTTGGGCTGGAAGTCAACCTGAAGAAAACGGAAGTTCTTTACCAGCCTGCACCACAGGACGAACACCATCATCCCCACATTGCCATCAGCAACTCTGTGCTTAAATCCTGTTCAGCAGTTCACCTACCTGGGAAGCATCATCTCCACAGATGCCAAGATTGACAAAGAGATCGATCACAGATTAGCAAAGGCATATAGTGCATTTGGAAGACTTTACAAAAGAGTCTGGAGTAATAAACACCTGAGGCGAAGCACAAAAATCAGTGTGTATAGAGCCATTGTACTGTCTATTCTCCTTTATGGGTCTGAAACATGGCTCACCTATTGCCACCACTTACGACTCCTCAAACGCTTTCATCAGCGCTGTTTACACACAATCCTAAATATACACTGGACTGACTATGTGACAAATGTTGCTGTCCTTGAGCAAGCAGGGATCACCAGCATTGAGGCCATGATACTGAGAAAACAGCTGTGCTGGGCAGGGCAGATTTCTAGGATGGAGGACTATCACCTTCTAAAAATAGTACTCTACGGTGAAGTCGCCATGGGTCAGCATAAGAAGGGCGCTCCAAAAAAGCGATACAAGGACTCCCTGAAACAACATATAGGGCTCAGCCAAATTGAGCACCAACAATGGTCCGCCCTGGCCTTACATCGGGAGGCATGGAGACACACTATCCACAATGCTGAAGCCTTATTTGAGAACTCATGCTGAACAAGTCTTGAAGAGAAATGACAATGCAGAAAGAATCACAACCTGGAAACATCACCCAAGGGAACCTACTGCTGTGCTTTCTGCAACCGGACTTGTCTATCTCGGATTGGTCTTTTTTAGTCATCAGCACACTTGCAGAAAGCGCGGGATGAGTCCTCCCTGAATCTTCGTTTGCTAAGAAAAGCTAGAGATACTCAGAGAAGTCCCTCTTTTGTTTGAAGAAAAGCCTGGTAATGTGAAGTCGAAGGCTTTCATGGCCGGCATCCATAGATTTTCCTTGTTTTTTTCCCCAGGCTGTGAGGCTGTGTTCTGGAATAGTTTCTTTCTGACGTTTAGCCTGCATCTGTGGCTGGCATCCTCAGCTTCATCAGCCACAGATGCAGGTGAAATGTCAGACAGAAACTATTCCAGAACACAGCCTCACAGCCTGGAAAAAAACAAGAAAAATTTATAAAAGCCTGGTAAATTTAATCTCTGTGCTTGCTCTACTTATATCAAGGCTAAGCCAAGACATTTTAATGCCTGAGAATAAAAATGCAATGCCACATCCCTTAGTTCCATATCTGAGAGCCAACTGAACTGTTAGTTGCATCTGTTTGGGGACATGCTCTCCAGTCAAGACCCATTATGTGTTCACAAAATATGAAATACTGTGTTGTATCAGATGAAAGCTCATTGTAATACATGAAGAAATAATTCAATTGGCCTTGTAGTGATGGTACACTTCAAAGAGTAACAATAACTGTACCTTAGGAGCAGAGTAGGTTTACTGTGTAATCCTGTCAATGATACTCAGAAATAAGTCTCATTAAGTGCAATGGTATATACTCTCAATCTAGATGACAAGGAAATTGAAATAGTTAATGACTTCCTATACCTTGTATTGATCATTGATCAGAAGGGAGGTTGCAGTCAAGAAATCAGAAGACAATTATTTATTTATTTATTTATTTATTGGATTTATATCCCGCCTTTTGCCTAAGATGGGATTCAAGGTGGCTTACGATAATTAAAAAATACAACTAAAACATCACAAGTTACAAAGGTTAAAAAAGAATTAAATTAATTACCATTATTAAAATATAGTTAAAAACACAACATGAATTAAAAGCATAAAACCAATAAAAATACATTAAAAACAGCAAACCAATTAAATTACATGTTCCAAATGCCTGCCTAAATATTCTTCAACTGCCGGCGAAAAGAGAGCAGGGAGGGGGCCAACCAGACCTTCCATGGAACGGAGTTCCACAGTCTGGGAGCAGCCACAGAGAAGGCTCTCTCCCGAGTCCTCACCAACCCTCCCTGCTGATCTTAACACTTGGGCCAGCTGATATAGGGAGATATGGTCTTTCAGATAGTCTGGGCCCAAGCTGTTTAGGGCTTTAAAGGCCAAAACCAGCACTTTGAATTCTGCCCAGAAACAGACTGGTAGCCAATGCGGCTGTTTCAATGCGGGCTGGAGTTCAAATGATCCCTGTAGCCAGCCCCAGTCAACAGCCTGGCCGCAGCATTTTGGATCCACTCAAGTTTCTGAATAGTTTCCAAAGGCAGCATCATGTGGAATGCATGTGTCAAGGACCAGGTGCAGGTGGCACACTAGTTTTAACTGTGCAAATGCACTCCTGGCCACAGTTGAAACATGATCATACAGGTTCAGATCTGAGTCCAGGAGCACACCGAAGCTGTGAAACTGAGATTTCATGGGGAGTGTGACCCCATCCAGCACAGGTTGAATCCCTATTCCCTGATCTGCTTTTCTATTGACCAAGAGCACCTCTTTCTTGTCTGGATCAAGACTAGGGAGATTATCAGACAGGAATGAAAAGTGTTCCTGTCCCACAATCTCCACTCCCGCCCCATCCCAAAACAATAACTTCCCCCACCACACTTGCCTTCTCTCCTATTGTTCAGGAAGCCCAGGAGTGACTGGCGCCCTAACAGAGCTCTGTTCACTTCCTGGAGTGAAATCCCACCCATTCTTGCAAGAAGATATGAGCACGGGAAATTCAAATATAAAAATAAACACAAAAAAGTGACATCACATACCTAAACACACTAAAAAACATTACAAGTAACCCAGGGAGGGTACAAAAAAGTGGGTGGCTTGCCTGGATGTCCTGCTCTCATCCGGAAGAGTTCTGGTAGGAACACCCATTGATGCTGGACTCTCACCAGCAAAATGGGGCACATTGTTGCACACAGGCAAATCTGGAACGGAAATGGCACAGGAGATCAATTGATGTCTTTTCCCCAACAATAAAAAAGAATGCCCCTGTAATGGCAGCAGAACGCTTGGGAGAAGATGGGGGACCATGATGTCTGATAAGGAAGCCCTTTTACGATCTCATGACGTCATCATAATGTCATAATCTCCTAGGGCTGGGAAAGGCAGCTATGAAAGAAAAAATCCTAAAGTGCAAAGATATACAACTGAACACTAATGTTAGGATTGTCTGAGCCATCATATTTCCCATCACCATGTACAGATGTGAGAGCTGGACAATGAAGAAAGTTGATAGAAAGAAAACCAACTCATTTGAGATGTGGGAGATTATAAGAAGTGGCAAAAACCATGTCAGAAGATCATGACAAGAACAGGAAGGGGAAAGATTATCAGATAATGTCGTCCTTCTGTGTCCCTGGGTCATAGCACAGTTTTTTATTAGCAGCTTGTCAATACAAAAGAGAAGCCTCATCTGCGGCAGCGCTATACCCTCGGAATGGCTGAAGGACGCAAGTGTCTGGTAAGGTCACCCTTTCTGTTCTCTTGTTCTTCTGACGTGGTTTGGAACACTTTTTTTTTGCAGCATCTCACCGTGTCTGATAATCTCTGTGGTGCTGGAGAAGAGTGCTGTGAGAATACAGAGGATGGCCAAAAAGACGAATAAGTGGGTCCTAGAAGAGATCAAGCCTGAATTCTTCTTGAAAGCCAAGGTGACTAAACTGAGGCTATTGTACTTCGGCCACAACTTGAGAAAGCATGGCTCACTAGAAAAGACAATAATGCTAGGAAAGGTGGAGCTCAGTAGAAAAAGAGGAAAACTACATACCAGATGGATAGACTCAATCAAGGAGGCCATGGTCCTGAGCCTATAGGACCTGAACACAGCAGTTGAGAACACAGAGTCTTGGAGATGACTCATTCACAGGGTCACCATGAGCTGAAGTTTGTCCCTGTGCTTTTAATTTTGATTGTTAAATTAATTTGATCATCCCATGTGCTTCGCATGAAGCCATTGTGCTGGTTTTTATATTTGGACTTTGTTCTACTTTGCTTGGTGACATGGGCCTAAATCCCATTGTTAGTCCTGACTAGGGTATAGGCAATGAATCCACTGAATTTACCTATATGTTGACTCACCATTTAACAATTTATTCAGTGGGTCTACTCAAGTTGGAGCTAACCAACAGAATACCAGCCTTTATTGTACATCACTGCCCAGTAGGGAGAGCAGTGATTTATACACACTTTAAATACATTAACATCAACAAATACTGGGCAGGATCCTGTTAGTGACATACACATATGTAAAGTGTGGCTTGCATATGCATATGTTTCTTTTTGTATGAGGCATAGGGAGTTATTCTGAAGCCCTTCGCATACTGTCTATCCTCTCTTTCTTTGACACACAGAACTGTCAAAGACCAGGAGGGGTGGTGGGGAAAGAAGTCAATTCAGATGATGAAGAAGCAGTTGGTCTGGGCTATGAGGGAAAGGAAAAAGGAGGGTAGATTCTATTGCGAGTGCACCCTTATTTCCTCCCTCCAGTATGACATCAGCTGCTTCCTCATCATGTGAACTGCCTCCCTCTACCCCACCAGTAAACACCATCAGTAACAGCCTTCCTGGGACCTGACAGCTTCCAGCCTGAGAAAAGAACACAGAACTGTGCAGGCAGAGTGTTATGCTCCACCTACTTGATATAGGATCTTGGCCTTAATTTCCCAGGGAAATGTCATTAGTCCATATTTCTATTGATTCTGGGAAGGACTATTTGCTATTGCAATCAACATGTGAACGCTTTTCTGCACACAGAATAATATTGGGACACTTTTACTCCAAGGATTTGCACCTGTGCATGTTGATCATAAGCGTATTACTCAGAAGTATTTCCTGGTGATCTTCGTGGGACTAGAGATGCTGATTTCTCCACACCAGTGATCTTCAAGCAAAGACTAGGTGTTCTGCAACATTTGATTTCCTGGACAGAGCAAGGGGCTGGTTTAGACAATCTTCCAGTTTAGATAATCTTCCATGTCTATGGTTCTATTTTACACATAGGAATTCCGCAGCACAATATTACACATGGTTACTTAGATGGAAATTGAAATAGAGTCACACATGCTATGAACATTCACTGAAAGCTTGGAATGGCCATGCTAGCTGAAGAATGTTGGAAAGTATAGTCCCAAGCTAATACAACTGGTTGACTACAAATGTCATTATTTTAAAGTAGATACTATAGATAGAGGGTATCGCTGCATTGTCTCCTGGCAAGAGTGCTAAGCACAGTTCCAGATTTTCTAGGCAATCTTCTCAATTAGAATTTACTGGTGGCCCACTGTCTGAGTTTGTGGGGGGATTCTGCTACAAATACTGAATTTTATACTTCACAAATTTCCAGAGTGATACCAGCTTCCAACTGGGAGAAAATATCTGAGCTTAAATGCTTTGCTCTAAATCAGTGGTTCTTACCTATGGTCCATGGACCCCCAGGGTGGTTGTGATATCCTCACAGGGGGTCTTCAAAGGAAGGCTGCTCTGTCCACCTCCACCCCACAGTGGAGCAGCCACATGACAGGAGCCAAGGCAAAGGCTGGCTGGCTTGGCCTGCAAATTGCCATTCAATCTGCTCCAGCCACAAACTTGCAGGAAGAAGCAAGAGAAAAGTCTTTCCTTCCTCCTCCAGTGCCTCTGAGGGAAGGTTTTGTTACATGCTCTTACACCTCCTCCTGGACAATAATTTATTAATTCACAATAATTCATAAGATTGGCATTGCTGACAGTACATGTAAGTCTGGTAGACCAGGACATCCACAGAAGGGTTCATGCAGAGGTCACCAGAGACCTAAACAAAGTTGTCTTGGAAAATTCCGCAAAATACGGACACACTCAGGACTGGTTATGCAGAGCCCCCTTAGATTAATCGTTAGGAAGGAATGTGCTAATCCACCCTGGACACACCTGGCAATGAGACATACACCAACAACACGCAAGTTATCAGAACACCCATTACTCTGGAATAGTCTCCCTTCACACCTCTCCTATCCAACAAAACAAGATCACCTCAATTCACCAGTCTTAATGTTCTAACCATTAACAGTAATTAATGAAGCCAGAGCTTCCATTGTTTCACTCTGGAAAACTCAGTCATTGGTCTCCTCTCAAATGCCCCTTAGGAGTACAATACAGGATATAAATATCACTCCAAAACACAAAGTGTGCACAGTCTTCCAGATGCTGTTACTCTGTTGGTTTGCTGTGTCACGTGGCGAGCATAGCTGTATTTCTTTACTGGATGAACCTCTGCTCTTCGGACAGGTAGAATATAGCTCATCATCCCCTGAATCTATTCTTCTATCCCAATACTTCCTCCTAACTCTTTGCTAGTCTTGTGTGATTGCTTGAAGTGTGAGTGCACATGTGAGTGGTTCTGTGATTATTTTCCAATAGCCATTCAGGAACTAGCCATTCAAATACACAAATTTACACATCCTCTCCAACAGGGACTCACAGTATATAAACCCCACACACCCCTACCCAACCATTCTCTGAAGATGCCAGCCACAGATGAAGGTGAAACGTCAGAAATAAACTCTTCCAGAATACAGCCTCACAGCCCAGAAAAAAACCACAGAAAGCCAATGGATGCCAGCTGTGAAAGCCTTCGACTTCACAAAAACCATTTTATTTTACTTTTTTCACTTGGAGTCTCATCAGTGAGTACTAGTATACACAGGTGTACAGATCCTGTATTTACCTGGCCTCTCGCAGCCTAATTTGAGTTAATTAAAATTCCCCATATTAATATCTTAGTTTGAGTAACATGAGTGGGTCCCCACAGAATCCATGCAATTCGGGTAACAGTTTAATGGATGTTGTATTTGTATTGTTATTATTATCAGTTGTTGTTGTTTTAAATCTTGAGTTAAATCTTGGGGTCCATGGCAACAAAAGGTATTTAAAGGGGGTCCCTGGTAAAGAAAAAGTTAAGAGCTACTGCTCTAGATCACACTGGCTGTCTAGTGCAGACCTGATTATTTCTTTCTTTTCTGTGTCATTCAGTAATTACACTGTAGAATCTGTTCTTTTATTAGTCCCCCAATGAATAATAATGTATATTAAAGCTCAGCTGGATAGGGACTCTTTTACAAAAAGGTGCATTCCCTCTCTTTGTTCTTCTGCTGCTATAGTGAATACGTATATGGGCAAACTGCTGGTACATTGCCAGCTTGGTTAAGAATATTACTATTATAGTCTCAGCTCATTCGTATAACAGTATGTGGGAAGCATTTTATAAGACAGATATATTCTGTAAAGTAAACAGAAATGCACACTTGAACTAACATTCAAGAGATCAATTCCTTTCTTTAGAAATGCACTACATGCTCCCTTGCCTTTTCAGTTTAGAATACCTTCATGACAGCTAAATCAAAAGCAATATCTTTATCCAATAGACACTGGCTAGGACAACTTCCCACAATTTGGCACCCTCAAGATGTGTTTGACTATATTTGCCATCATCTCCAGCTAGCAGGGAAATGTGGGAGATGGGAGTTGCAGTCTAATATACCTTGAGGTTGTCAGGTTCTAGGAAACTAGCATAGACTGTAGAACAAAAATACAGTGAAATCATGGTGGGGTGGTGAAAACTTCCCCAAATTATTTTGTTATGGGAACTTCAGCTGCTTGTTGGAATTGTGAGAATTTTTCATTAAAAACAAGATATGGAGGAAGATTAACCTGTTTCTTTAATTGAGGGGGTCCACAGAAATGCTAAACACTTTATTGTGATTAGTTTAGTCTAAATTTGCTTTCCTAAGGTCTTAACACATGCACCTTCCAAAATATGACGCAGGTTGCATAGTACTCATTAGAATACATGCAGTTTTCCAAGAATCAGATAGCACTTGTGAAACCATCCCAGGACATTCTTCGTACCTTTACCTGCCTCACAGAACCAAAGGACATTTGTCCTCTAGAATCTGCATGTTTCACTCCCAGAGCATTCTGTGACCTCACAGCAGGTTATGTTGGGAGCAAAGAGACATCAATGCTTATATAGTGAGAGGGATCTCTGGAGAGCATGCCTGCCCTTTTGTTTCACCTCTCTGTTTCTTTCTTTGATCTATCAAGCTGTTTTGCTTCCTTCCTTTCTGCAAAGGTCATTCCCCTCTTCTTTCACAAAGTTAGTTAGTTCTTTTGTCTCCCTTTGGAGATTTTCAGGCGGGGGGGGGGAACCCTGCAGAGATTGGGAGAGAAACGGGGCTGATCCGCTGCCAGCACTCCGTTTCACACGCCCCAGTCCTCCTCCTGATCTTCCTTCGTTCTCCCTCCGTCCTGCTTTCATTTTCCTTCTGCTGTTTTTTACTAATGGAAGTTCTTTGTTATTAAAAAATAGCGGAAAATAGAGGAAGGAAAATGAAAGCAGGATGGAGGGAGAACAAATGGAGATCGGGAGAAGGACAGCGGTGAGTGAAATGGAGCACTGGCAGCGGAACAGCCCGGTTTCTATCCCGATCTCCACGGGGGTTGTTTTCCCCATCTGAAAATCTCCAGTGTCTGGAAGGAATCATCCATGCCTCAGGATGGCTTACATCCACACATGAAACACAGCTTTTAGGGGCTCTTCTACTAAAATTTAGGTAATCTTCTTTTGTCTATCTCCTTTCCTATCCCAAGATGGATTTCCTGAAAGAATAAATGTAAGCCTCCCCCCACCCAGTTTTAACTTTACAAGAGCATCTTGAGCATGTCTCTCCTGTTTCCTGTCACCATATTGCACTAGCTGCACTCTGCTTGATATAGATACCATATATTTCCACAGGTTAGACAACATTTGTACAGAGGGAAATTCTTGCTGTTCCTTATCAGTAGGGATGTGAAACCAATGCATTTGAATTCCAAAACGAATTGTGCCATTCAAACCAAATTAGGCTAGCTCCAGAATGGGTTGCATGTATAGCCTATTCAGATCCAGAGGGGGTTGCCCTGCTCCAAAACAGTTGATTAATGAATAAGAGACGAAAATTCCCTGACTGTGTAATTCTGCATTAGCATATAACGGAAACATCAAGGTGATATGATCAGGGCAGGTGTGATGGGGCTATAGCTTGCTAGTTGGCAGCTCCAGTTTCCTATCTGAGGTCAGACTCTCACCAGCAATTTCTGACCAGAGTATTTGCGGTGGGGATTATGCGATGTCACTGAAGCTATGGCCAAAATCCTGTTAGTGGCAAACAAACACATAACTCGTGGTTACATATACATATTTTGGTTTGGATGGGGCACAAGGGGCAATTTTCTATGTATTAATTCCTCTTCCCTCTATTTAGAGAATTGCAGCAAATACTGGAAGCAGTCTCCATTACTTGGATACCTTTTCGCCTCCTCCCTGCAAAGCCCATTTTCTGGGGGGGCGGTTGGCATCTGCTGGGGGAAGAGCAGGAGGTGCAGATCTCTGGTTATACAGTATATTCCCTTTCCTCATGCTCTTTGTTCTTTACTTAGAATTATCCAAGTTGTAGGAGCTATGTAGTTACTGAGCTGTTAGAACTGTTCAGAGTTAATCCTGTGCATATGTAGAGTTTGATGAGAGTTGATTTGATTGTGATTGTATCTCAGTGAGGCTCAGAACTTGAACTTCAGCTTATTTTAGATCTTCTGTAGGTCTTAATCCTACCCTTTGTTTTGTTAATAGCTTTTTGGTTTGCATACTCACATTTATTTTCTGATTTGATTTTCTTTAATTTGGCAGTTTTGTTTATCCTTCATCCTCCTCCTGTTAGTCTAGCTCCATTTTTAAAGGTTATTTTCAATCTCCCATATGGAATCTTGAGACCGTGGTACATGCTCTGGTAACCTCCTGTCTTGATTTCTGTAATGCACTCTACATGAGGCTACCCTTGTGCTTGGTCCGGAAACTTCAACTAGTACAGAATATGGCAGCCAGACTGGTCTCGGGTACATCTAGAAGAGACCATATAACACCTATCTTAAGATCACTTCACTGACTGCCCGTCAGTTTCCGGGCCCAGTACAAGGTGTTGGTTATCACCTTTAAAGCCCTAAATGGCTTGGGTCCAACCTATCTTTGGGACCACTTCCTTCCATATAATCCTCCCTGTGCACTCAGGTTCTCTGGGAGGAATCTGATGCAACCTTTAAAAACTAGGCTTTCCTCAACCTCCCAGAGGACCTTTTAGACTATTGGTTATGGAACGGCCTGCCAGACAAGATCTGTCACATTACCACCTTAAATAGCTTTTAAAAAGCAATTGCCTTTTGTAGAGGGGTGGGATATTAATATTAATAATAATAATAATAATAAATAATCCCTTTGTTAAGCTCCTTTTCAACTTAAACTCATATCTGTTCATTAATTAAACTTTAAAAGACTTAGTTTACTAATGTTCTGTTCTTGCCATCTTGGTTCAAGAATTCTTTCTTGAACAGATACAGCATCAGTGAATACTGATCTGAAGACTGTCAATCTGTCTCTTTGCCTGCCCGCTTTCCTGGTACCCCAATGCTCTTTGATCAGTTTTTCAACTGAAGAGGCTGGAGATGCTCTAGTTGCTCTGTAAAGATGCCCAGTACTAGGGAGACAGGATGAAAGCTGTAGGACTTGTCCTTATTTTTTCTCATTTTGAAAATAATAATAATAATAATAATAATAATAATAATAAATTTTGCAGGTGCCTAGCACAGACCTTTCCGGAATTTGCTTGTCTGAAATGTGGCAGGGTTATTTCTCTCTTTAGGTGTACTGTGTCTCCAAAATGTTATGATGAAATATGAGAAAACGAAACAAAGCAAAAGTTCTAGCCATTATGCTTTCCAAATATAAATTTGGACTCAGAGTCTGGGTACAAATTGATACAGACAAATCAGGCCCATGTCTGAATCACTAAATCAGGCTCTGAAGTGCATCAAGAGCATCTTCTTTTCAGCATCTTCTTCCTACTTGCCTCAGTACTCTGTTTTACAAATACAAAACCGAACAGCCATGTGGTCCATAAGCAAAAACAAAATGCAGAGCAGCTGTATGGAAGCCATTCACTCAAAACCCAGATGGAGAGGAGATGGCTGTATTTGCTAGTGAGTGTATTTGCTTTTTAAACTCTTCCTCTTATCGGCGACTCCCCATACTCTTCTTTCAAGCTTCTGTGACATCACAGCTGCTGAGCCAATGACTAAAAGGGAATTTTCAAGCCAATATGTGTTCAGTTTTGGCCACCTCATTTTAAGGAGGATATAGACAAGTTGAAGCAGGTTCAGAGAAGGGCAACAGGGATGATAAGAAGATAAGAGGAAAGCTTGAAAGATTTAGGTACCAGTATGTTGAGCCTGGTGAAGAGAAGGCTGAGGGACAAATGATTGCACTCCTTAAATATCTAAAGGGCTGTCACAGAGGAGAGAGTGCAGGTTTGATCTCTCCTGGTCCAGAAGGTAGGACAAAGTCTAATGGTTTTAAATGACAAGAGGGTAGATACTGATTGAACATTAAAAGAAACTTGTTGACAGTAAGGCCCCATCTATACGAGGCAAAACGAAAAAACAAAAACAGAGTGCCTTGCAGTAATGGCATTTCACAGCAGCAGTGACTTGTCTTAATGGTGTTTTTGCCCCCATAAGGTCCCATAAACTTCACATGCTAGATGGCAGCCACACGTGATTTACTTGCATTTGTACTTTGTTGCTAGCAACCCTTTAAAAAAATGCCCAAGGTGCACTCGAGCAATAGAGTGATTTTTCAATTAAATAGGGCAGCAAAACACCACACTTTATTGCCTTAGCTATTACTTGCTAAGGCAAAAATCCAACATGGCAGCAGTGGGTACTTGTCCTGTTAGCAAGCCCCACCCCCATGCCCACCCAGCCAATCAGTTTTGTGCTTCCTCTTCTATAGGAAAATGATTCAAAGCAAATTGCTTGTTCCAACAAGTAGGAATGTTCACCTCCTCACTGTTTTTTTAAACTATGGGGAAAGCCGCGAAGTCTTTTCCTGCATTGTTTTTGCCGTTTTGGCCCCCCTCCTTCCAAATACAGTGGATTGATGCAGGTTCCCATTTAGACAGGTTGTATTCCCAGCAGATTCCATGAGGGATATTTTCACCATTTTGACAACCCCTAAGAGTGGTTTGACAATGGAACCAGTTACCCAGAGAGATGGTGGGGTCTCCTTTTCTGGATGTCTTCAGAAAGAGGCCTCACGACTATCTGTTGGGGATGTTCCAGATGGATTTCCTACATTGAGCAGGGGGTTGAACTCGATGGTCCTTGGGGCCCCTTTCAACTCTGTAACTCTATGATACTTTGTGAAAAGTGGCAGGATAGGACATGGCAGATGAGAATTTGAGCTCAAGATGCAGGCTTACAATAAGACTGTGTAGTCTTACTCAATACAGACCAGACTAGTTACGGATCCATAACTCTAGGTGATAATTTTGCAACTGCAGTACTAAATACCAGCCATCATCTTTGTGACTGGTGAAATGCCAACAGGATCAAAGATTGGTAACTGATTCCATATGGAATCTGTACATCATGCTGGAAAGTCCCTGGATTGAATCCAGTGTCCTTTTCCTCTGGCAGGAGCTTTCAATGAACTGAACTTTCCATGAACTTAACTCCACTCAGAATTCACTTATTGGTGGGAAGGGAGGAAGGTGCTTGTTGTCTATTTCCTGTTCTATTGCATTCCAGTGCCACTTTCCCTATTCCAACCTTTGGATGGGTGGATGAAGCACAATGGACTGTTAGAGAGTACATCAACAAAGGAATCAAGAAAGATATCTCCATCTTTCATTCTGCCAGTTGGTTTCTTCCAAAGAATCTGAAATCTCTCATGGACAGGAGGAATTCCTTTGTCCATAGGAGGCAGATTCTGGGTTACAATATACTGGCTGGGATTTTTTTAAGAAAAGGAAAGAAAAAGCTACCTAATGTTCACCTAGACTTTTTTACTACCAGTGGGGCTTGTTTATTTATTTATTTTACCTCCCCCCACATTTGAAAAACTAATACCTTTGAGTAACAATTTTGAGAAGTACTTTACTATGAAGAATAACTAGTTGTGTGCTTCTTTGTATCTTGACTATGAAATTTACATTCTTGTAAATTCCTTTCATGTATGCAGTTCATATTCAGAAATGTTAGCTATGGGGTTTTACTTGGTCACTGAAGATATTTAGCCATTAATTTGGGCTAGATAACGTGTCTGTGTCACACATATGATATCTTGGCAATGTACAAAGCACAGTACCTTGTTTTGCTGGTATTTTTTCCCCCTGAGCATTTTTTTCATAGACTCTTGAACAGAAAGTGCCTTCTAGTACTCTGGTCCTCTCAAATATATTAATCTCTTTTAATCAGAACGGAGGATGCTTCTTGCTGCCACGTAAAGATCCTGGGGGGATCCTATTAACACATCATTCAAGCCTGAGTTTGGAGGACACCTGCAGCAATATGTAATGAGAGAGCAGAAAATAGCACAAACAAGCAAACTCTCAAGGGTATTACTTGTTTTGCATGAGACCATAAAGCTTAACTACTTCTAGCTACCAACACACACACACACACACACACACACACACCAGAATTAAAGTGTCTACTAGTATTACTTGTTTGAAACAAACAAAAATATTCATACATAGAACTTAGATTTAGTAAATAGGGTCTGGAGGTGATTACATGAATCAGAAACTAAAGATGCTGTCCCAGTGCAGATGTAATTATGAAACCATGATTTCCCAGTACATTAATAAACTGTCATAAACTTCAGTTTACACTGTCCCTCCTTTTCCCTTGTTTCTCTTTTGTACCTGTGAGAAGAAGATTCAGAGCTGTAGTGACAGTGAGGCCATGTGCAGGAATTCCACAAATTACAATTCTGCTACCCTATCCAAAAAAAATTGTCAGTCTTCAAATTTCTAATATTGCAGTCTTGGCAGGGGGGGGGGGAACCCCCAACAACCTCAGTTTTTATGTTAGCCATCCAAAGAAAGAAGGGAACATTATTTGGTCACATCAAGGAACTGTGGAACAAATACAAGAAATAAAGGTGTGAGTGTGAAAAAATTCAATGACTCTCACTTTTACAAGTCAGAGGAGTTCAAGTCCAAGTAAACTGCCATGAAAAGCTAAACAGCCAAGAAGTATAGAGCCAGAATAGTTCAGTATTCACAGCGGCTGTTGTTGCTGATGACAGGTAGGAACTGCTCTAAATATCATTAGTACCCCCTTTGTCACACCAGTGGCAGCACTTCACAACATAACATATATTAAGTCCTCTATCACCTAAGAAATTGTTGTTGTCATGTGCCTTCAAGTTGTTTCTGATTTAAGGCAGTCCTTAGGTGAATCTATCATAGGGTTTTCTGAGGCTGAGAGTGTGTGACTTGCCCAAGGGCACCCAGTGGGTTTTCATGGCCAAGTGGGGTTTCAAAAACTGGCTTCCAGAGTCATAGTCCAATGCTTGAACGAAAGGATAGCTGTGTTTATTTTGTGCAACAAAAACCACAGAGTCCTGTTACACCTTAATACGTTTATTATAGAATGAGATTTTGTAGATTATAGCTTTCTTCCATGGGAGGCTTTTGCAGGATCCAACCTATTGTGTTTCCTCTCTTTTAATGGGGGGATTACAACAATAAACCATGAAAGTGGGGAGGGTGAGAGATACACTACTATTATTGTCAGAGTCAGAGTCCAACATTCAAACCACTACACAACACTATGCCACTTAGGCTCCCTCACCTAAGAAATACTCAGGTGTTAAAAACACAGGTCTATGGAGTATTTAAGGAAGGGAAATTTTAGTTCCACCCTTTACTCCATCACTACCATTACCCCGCATACGTGGAGGGTGAGGTGTCTGAAATAAAGAACCTCCGCTGTCCCTGGAGGATCTCCACATGAACAGAAACTGTGAAATATCAGGGTTGCCCCTCAAGTGGATATTTTCCAAGGGTAGCACAGGCCTCTTCTTCAGACCCATATGTTGAGGAGACAGAACCAAGGATGGGATGGGTGGGCTTAGCATGCTGCCCATACCTTCTCAGAGCCTTCTCAGTGGCTGCTCCCACCCTTTGGTACTCCCTTCCACAGGAGGCTAGGATAGCCCCCTCCCTGCTTTCCTTTCACTAGCAGGCAAAAACATTTTTATACAAGCAGACTTTTAATACATAGCTGGGTTTATGGAGGTTTGATTGAGGTGTATTTTTAATGTGTTTTTAATATGCATATTTAACTCTGTTTATTTTAATCTTTTAACTTTATGTGTTTTTATTGTGAGGTTTTCAAAATGATTTTAAATTGTATTTTATGTAATTTTGTGAGCTGCCTTGGATCCCTTCTGGGAGAAAAGTGGCATATAAATACCAATATAATGAGTACACAGATGTTGGCAATGCCTGAACATGACTATAATCTTGACAACACAGTAAAGTCAGAAATAAATGTAACTGTACAATGTGAAAAGAGAAATGTAGTAGTGTTGATCCATGTACCCAAACCAGGACAAGAAGACAAACATGAAGAATATCCCAGAAAGAAAAGAAGTCACAAGACAAGATAGGAACTGTGACCATTTAAATGAATAGGTATGATCACAAATCTTGATAGAATGGGGGAGAAATTGGCAAATAGAACAAATTGCATTTGAAGGAAGAAATGGTGGGGATGGTTGCTTGTGTAGATGCTGGCTCTGATCCAATGTGGGCTTGACCAGGTGAAATGCTCTGCCAAGCATACTTTCATTCATTCTCCTATGCACAATCAAAGTGTTCAATGCAAGAGTGCATTGGTCCCATGCAGTGCCAGTTTAAGGAATTTTGGGTGCCCCTGCAACACTTTATTTTGGGGGGCCCATATGTTTCTCTCAGGTCAATGTAACCTAACCTATTCACAGTACAGGACGTTCACATTATTACATAATTTGCCACCAACAATTTAGTTTAAAAAACTATATTATAGGCAGTAACATAATATTTTCTTTGTTTATTAGCTATTAACATAATGGTGTAGATTTCCTCAAAGAAAAGAAAGAGTGGACTACAAACTGAACATGAGTTAGCAGTGTGATGCAGCAGCAAAAAAAGCCAATACGATTATAGGCTGCATTAATAGGAGTATAGTGTCTAGATCAAGGGAAGTAATAATGCCACTTTATTCTGCTTTGGTCAGACCTCACCTGGAACACTGTGTCCAGTTCTGGGCACCACAATTCAGGAAGGATATTGAAAAGCATTGTGGGAGGTCTGAAAACCATGCCCTATGAGGAGCTGCTTAGGGAGCTGGGTATGTTTAGCCTGGAGACGAGAAGGTGAAGAGGTGACATTGCTAGCTATGTTCAAATATTTGAAGGAATGTCATACTGAGGATGGAGCAAGCTTGTTTTCTGCTGCTCCAGAAACTGGGACACAGAGCAATGGACTCAAACTGCAGGAAAAGAGATTCCAGCTAGACATTAGCAAGAACTTCCTGACAGTAAGAGCTGTTGGACAGTGGAATCCACTGCTGCCTGGGAGTGTGGTAGTGTCTCCTTCTTTGGAGGTTTTACAATAGAGGCTGGATGGCCATCTGTCATGAGGGTTTGATTGTGTGTTCCTGTAGGACAGAAGAAGATTGGATGGGATGGCTCTTGGGGTCTCTTCCAGCTCGATGATATGGGGATATGGGGCACAAAATCCACACGACACAAATAATCCAGTGTGAAACTGGATGATTTGCCATGGCTCCTTCCTAATGAATCCTGGGATTTGTAGCTTTATAAGGTATTTAGCCTTCTCTGCTAGGGCCTCACCAAACTACAAACCCCAGGATTCCATAGGAAGAAGCCATGGCAAACCATCCAGTTCCAAACTAGATTATTTGTGTAGTGTGGGGACTGCTAAAAAGCCAAATAAAATTGGTCCAAGAGCAAATAAAGCCTGAACTATAGATTTTCCTTGGTTTTTTTCCGGGCTGTGAGACTGTGTTCTGGAACTGTTTCTTTCTGATGTTTCACCTGCATCTGGGGCTGGCATCCTCAGAGAATGGTTGGGTAGGAGTGTGTGTGGAGTTTATATGCTGTGAACCCCTGTTGGGGAGTATATGTAAATTTGTGTAATTGAATGGTTAGTTTCTGGGTATAGAAATGCAAGGCTCATTAGTGTCTGTTTGGCTAATGGTTGGTTGATGGCCCATTATCTGCTGGAAATCCCCCTATCCCTGGGTGAAATTCTTTTGTAAGTGTTGAGTTTTGATTCTATTGTTTACTTTTAAGGTTTCTTTCCTGTTTTAGTTGTCCAGGTGTTTGTGGATTTCAATAGCTTCTCTGTGCATTCTGACATGATAGTTGTTGGCCTGGTCTAGAATTTTTGTGTTTTCAAGTAGCATTTTGTGTCCAGGTTGGTTTATAATGTGTTCTGCTATTGCTGATTTTTCTGGCTGGCCGAGTCTGCTGTGTCTCTCATGTTCCTTGATTTGTGTTTGCACACTGCGTTTAGTGGTCCCTATGTAAACTTGTCCACAGCTGCATGGTATGCAGTAAACTCCTGCAGCTGTGAAAGGGTCTCTTTTGTCCTTCGTTGAGTGTAGCATTTCTTGGATTTTTTTGGTTGATCTATAGATTGGAGGTTGTGTTTCCTCATCAGTTTCCCTATTCTGCCTGTGACTCCTTTGATGTATGGTAAAAATACCTTCCCTTTGGGTGGCTGTTTTTCTTCTTCATTCCTGTGGTTTTTTCTGGGTCTGGCTGCTCTTGTGATGTCTGATCTGGAGTAACCATTAGCCTGTAGGGCCCAGTTAAGGTGCCTCAGTTCATCCTCCAGGTAGTGGGGTTCACAGATCCTTTTTGCACGGTCCCTGAAGTCAAGAGGACTCAACTGAGCCTGACCTATTTTGGACACATCACGAGAAGGCCGGACTCCCTGGAAAAGACCACCAAGAAAAAAAAGAGGAAGAGACTCCCATGGTGGATGGATGGAGAGACACCACCTGGGAAGCCACTGAGTCTGCTGGACCTGAGTGGGGCTGACTGGGGGGTCCCTCATCCAGGGGTTGCCAGCAGTCATGAGTCAGGGCTTCCCGGGGCACAGCTCCCAACACAGGCACAGACTCTAGTTCCCATCCCTCCCTCCCTCCCTGCAGGGCCTGGGGCCGCGATCCTCCTCCTCGGGAGTAAGCCCCTCTCCTCCCCTCATAGAATAGCTCATAGAACCATAGAGTTGGAAGGGATCTCCAAGGGCCATCTAGTCCAACCCCCTGCAGGATGACATAATCAAAGCATGCCTGACAGAGGGCCATCCAGCCTCTATTGAAAATTCTTCAAAGAAGGAGACTCCACCACACTCCCAGGCAGTGCACTCTACTACCCAACAGCTCTTACTGTCAGGAAGTTCTTCCTAACGCTTAGGTGGAATCTCTTTTCCTGTAGTCTGAGTCCATGGTTCCGTCTTCTAGTCTCTGGAGCAGCAGAAAACAAGCTTGCTCTCTCTTCGATATGATATCCCTTCAAATATTTAAACATGGCTATCATTGCAACTCTTTAACCCTCAGATTCATATGCAGCCTGATTAAGAATCATAGATCCCTAGAGTTGGAAGGGACCCCAAAGGCCGTCCAGTCCAACCCCATTCTGCCATGCAGGGAGACCCTATAAAATCATTTGTTGCTTAGTCCAATGGTTCTTAATCCTCTGGGACCCCTGGGGGTGTGTGATATCCTCATGGGGAGTCCGCAACGGCTTGAAGGCTGTTTGGCCCACGTGACAAGCGTCAAGGCAAAGGCTGGCTGGCTGGCTTGGCCTGTGTATTGCCATTCAATCCAAGCCACAAACTTGCAGGAAGAAGCAAGAGAGAAGTCTTCCCTCCCCCTCCAGTGCCTCTTTGGGAAGGGTTAATGGATGGTGTAATTGTATCATTATCATCATTATTATTTATTGTTATTGTTATTAGGGCTTTAAATCTTGAATTAAGTCTTGGGGTTCAATGGCAACAAAAGGTATTTAAAGGGGGTCCCTGGTAAAGGAAAGGTTAAAAGCCACAGGCTTAGTCCAAAAACCATTGCAAAAATGCAGGAAGGCCCAATCCCAATCCAAGTACTCCCATACAGCCTTTGTTTAAAAACCTCTTACCCTCAGAAAGTTCTTTCTAAAGCTTAGGAGGAATCTCTGTTCCTGTAGTTTGAGTCCATTGCTCCATGTCCTAATCTCTGGAGCAGCAGAAAAGAAGCTTGCTCCATCCTCAATATGGTGTCTGAGCCGCTTCTCATAGGGCATGGCTTCCACCAGACTTCACAGAACCATACAGTTTAAAGGGCCCCAAAGCCCATCCCGTCCAACCCCATCCTGCCACACCAGAAAGACCAAGCCCTCCCATCCAGCCTCTGTTTCAAAAGCTCTTGCCCTCAGGAAGATCTTCCTAATGTTTATCATAGAATCATAGAATCATAGAGTTGGAAGAGACCACAAGGGCCATCCAGTCCAACCCCCTGCCATGCAGGAATGCACAATCAAATCATTTCTGACAGCCATCCAGCCTCTCTTTAAAAACATCCAAAGAAGGAGTCCCCACCACACTACAAGGCAGTGTATTCCGCTTCCGAACAGTTCTTACTGTCAGGAAGTTCTTCCTAATGTTTAGGTGGAAACTCTTTTCCTGTAGCTTGAACCCATTGCTCCATGTCCTAGTCTCTAGCGCAGCAGAAAACAAGCTTGCCCCATCCTCAGTATGACATCCCTTCAAATATTTAAACATGGCTATCATGTCACCTCTCAACTTTTCTCTTCTCCATGCTAAACATACCCAGCTTCCTAAGCCTTTCCTCATAGGGCATGGCTTCCAGACCTCCCACCATCCTGGTTGCCCTCCTCTGGACATGCTCCAGCTTCTCAATATCCTTCCTGAATTGTAGTGCCCAGAACTGGACACAGTATTCCAGTTTAGGTGGGGTCTCTTTTCCTGGAGTTTTAGTTCTTTGCTCTGAAGAAAAGCAAAAATCAAGGGGGAGGGAGAGGAGGTTTTTTTAAAATGCTGCTAATCAGGAATAAAAATATAACAACAACAAAGCCTTTATTATAGTCAACAGAGCTTTAGGCAAAAATTAAAAGACAAAAAGGTACCAGAAAGGAAAAGTGTGTGTGTGTGTGGTTTTTTGGGTGGGTGGGTGGGTGGGTGGGTATTTATTTATTTATTTATTGGATTTATATCCCTCCTTTCTCTCAAGATGGGATACAATAATTTTAAAAAATACAACAAACACATCACAAGTTGCCAAAACTTTTTTTTTAAAAGGGATTCTTTAAATTGACATTATTTAAAATAGAGTTAAAAAGGCAAGAATTAAAAACATAAAATTGATTTTAAAAAATACAACATTTATTTTGTCTTTGGAACACAGCCTTCCAAATCCTGCTGGATTCCAACTCCCATCTGCCCCTTGGCCAGAATACCTAGTGAAGAGCAATGCTGGGAGTTGCAGTCCAGCAATATCAGGAGGGCCACAGACACCCAATGGATCCCCTTCAAACTCACTCTCTTTTTTTGCATGAGAATCTTTTTTCCAGTTCCAGGGAAGGGAAGGGAAGGGAAGGGAAGGGAAGGGAAGGGAAGGGAAGGGAAGGGAAGGGAAGGGAAGGGAAAAGGATGATGGGAGTTGCAGTCCAGACGGCCACAAACACAATTCATCCCCTTTAAAATATCTCCTTTTTTGAATGAGATTCTTTTTTCCAGTTCTAGGAAAGAAAAGGAAAGGTTGTCTTCCTTCCTCCACCTCCTCTCCCCCTTCCAGCTCACAAAAGTCGGGCAGCTTTTCCCACTAGGCTACACTGCCCCCCTCCCACCTCCACACAAGGGTCTCCCCTCTGTACTTCCTCCCTAAAGTAAGACCCCATAAATCCCTTTCTTTTTTGCAAGAAAGAAGGCAAGGAAAAACTGGGAGGTGGCAAGGGTGGGGTTTTGTTTTTAGGGGGGGGCTTTGCAATCAGAGTTGGGGGCTGCATTCCCTCCCCATGCACCAGACCCCCCACCCCAATAAAACCTCTCTCCAGAAATAAGCCCAGGGATGTTTCTCATTTTAGCTCCTAATAAACCAAAAAATAAGCCCCACATGGGGGTGTCTCTCCCCCTCCCCCTCCCTCCCTTTTCTTTTTGACCCAAACCTGGACCCCCATCCCAATTCCTTTCCATGCACCCCAAATCTCACCCCCTCCCGCTTGCAAAGTACTCCTCTTCTCACCAAAGAAAAAAAACCCCAAATGCTCCTTCCCCACACCTAAATGTCCTCCTTTCTGGCCTTTCTAGCAATCAGAGCTCTATGGCTTTAACCTTTGCAGGGCTACGCCCCCTCCTCCTCCTGGCTGTGTCCATGGGGGCTCTTCTTCTCCCAGATCATTATAAGATGGAGGGGATGGAGTCAGAAACAATGACTGCCACCCCCTCCTCCCAAAAAAGAGGGATAGAGGATCCTTTTTAAAAGCAGCCAGGAATGAATTGGAGCAGGAAAAATGTTTGCAGGGAGGATGGAGTCATGACAGTGGGGCATGCTTTGCACAACAGGGCCCCCTGCCTGATGGGGGCCCCCATGGCTGTAGGTTCTGCATGTGCCTTAAACCGACCCTGGTCCCATGGCCAGTTAGAGGTATCCAGGCAGCATACAGCTGCATTTGCTAGCCAGGAGCACAGCAACAATCTTGTCCTCCCAGACCTCCTGCATGAAACTTGGGATCTGGGAAGATGATGTTTTTTCTGTGTTACCAACTATGAAACAACCACTGGTCACTACCTGGGCACCCCCAGACACTGCATCACCAATTATCTTGTCAGTTGCAGCCATGGGCTCTATGTGTTCTGTATGTGGTTTTAAGGCAATTGATGTGATTGCACATGCTTAACTTTTGGTATTGTTTGCCAGCAGGAAAGATGTACTTTTACCAGACATTCCTCATTAAATATGGACACAAATACCTGTGGTCCCTTTCTTCTCTCTCTCCTCGCTTATTATGGAGCGAAATAGCTTAGACTGAGAGCTAGATAGTGAGAAAGTGGAAAGGAAAAGACCTAGTTGCCACAAGGGATTAGGCTTGACAGGTATCCCTTATTATGAAAACTTCCCTTCTAATAAGGGACACCCTATAAGAAATAAGCTTTCTGGCCTTCAAATGTCCTCAGGGCCAGAGAGCTTTTCTTTTGTAGGGTGTCCCTTATTAGAAGGAAGTCCCTTATTTAGGGTCTGGAAAGCTTTTCCTTTTATATACACTGAACAAGATGTCAAAAAATCCTATCTGGAATCCTCTATCACAGTGTATGTTACGTACAGTAACTGCATATGATTAGCTACAGTACATAAGCAGAGGCCCAAAGAAACCCTGTTAGTGAATTGGAAAGATGTGTGACAGGACACCAGCAAGAGTGTCCCGATGTACTTCAGCTCTCCCCAGCTGGTGTCCCGATGGACAACGGGATTGATGTACATTGATCCCGATGTGCATCAGTCCTATTGTGCATGAGCACTGTTGTTCATTGGTCCCAATAGTTAGTTATAATTTGGTTAGTTATAGTTTATTTGATTAGTCAATTGACCATATCAAAACAGTTAACATCAAACATTACAAAAGCAAAATAAGATAGATAAAATACAGTATAACATAATATAATAAGTTCATTAATTGAACCAGACTTAAGTGAAATATAACAAAATTTGATGAGATAAAGTATGTTAGAATTAAAATTAAGAAAATTGCAAATTAATCATGATGATGATAATAATAATAATAATATAATTTTCTTCATGAAGTAATACCAAATACATATACTAATATGTTGTCATCTTGTAGTTGTATAAAGTGGTAAAATACAGAGACAATAAAAATTATTATCCCAACATACATCGGTTACATTGCTGGCTCCCCTACATGGTAATAAAAAAGTAGCCCATTACTGGATATGGATGTGATGAAACTGCCCAATTCCAATTCCCTGAGATGTAACTCCACTTGAAAAGATGTATGTCCCCAATAGGATTCTGGACTCTTCGTTAATACTGACATGTGTGTATCATGTACTTTATTCATGTGGACAATATGTTAATTTTGCAGAGAAATACATGGCTAGGTTAAATCAATACTTTCACTTCCTATTTAAATAGAACACAAATGTGTTAATAGCTACTTTCTGATTGTCAACCCTGCATATGATGAATTTTGACCATTCTTTTTCACTCTTTTGAAAACCTGGCAACACTAGAAGGAATGGAAATAACTGCAAAAGTACCAGTGAAAATCTCTGAGCTGCAGAACCAGTTTAATTTTCTAGATACATCTTCCTCACATCCCTGTTGTCAGATGGGCAGCTGTGGTGGAATGAGATCATAAAGAAGGGGGTGTCTAAATGGTCAAAATGCTCCTCATCGAATTTTGTCTCAATGGGATCCCACATCATTTTGCCATATACAAAAGGAGGGGGCCAAATACTCCATATACTCATCAGGGAAAGCCTTCACGGAAGTTTTAAGAAAACAGTGAATTGAATGCATATTCCTGCTCATTGGGACAAGTGGGTTGGACTATGCATGGGAGGGGGGACAGAGCTTGCCAGCAAAGCAAGTGCCCAGAACCACCCTTTTGGATTTTCGCCACAGTGATCATGCACTACAACAAGCAAATAGCGTTTTTCTTTGTTTGCTTCTTTGTTAAAAGGGAAGGTTGTACTTTCGCACCTTGAATGTTTTTTTTAAAACTGTTTGGCAGCAACTCAAGGTAAATAAAAACATGAGTAATTCACTCATGCCCGCCATCTTGATTCGCAGGCATGCCTGTTGGAACAGCAAAAGCGGATAGCTTCACATGCCTGTGATGTTTTTTTAAAAAAAACATTGAGACAAATAGAAGCTGCTGTGAATTGGCATTACTGTGCACCAATCCACATTTTAGTGGCACCCTGGTGACTCAGTGGTTAAATGCCAGTACTGCAAGCCATAAAGTTATGAGTCCACTCCCAGAGGGCTCCAAGGTTGACTCAGCCTTCCATCCTTCTGTAGGTCAATAAAATGAGTACCCAGCTTACTGGGGGCAATTAGCTAACAAATTGTAAAACTGCTTAGTGAGTGCTTCAGCACTGATAAGTGGTATACAAATATCAATGCTATTGCTAAGTCTGTCTCTTAAAGGGACAGGTCCTGTATACCACAAGTCTGAAACAAGCCAAAGAAATTTGTCTGAAAATGCAGAAAAGCTAGAGGTAAGTTAAGTCTAGTACTATGTCCAAGCCTGCCCTACAAAGTAGACTAGGGAAAACTTGCTTGCTCTCCAACTAGTATGCTTTAACAGTCACTAAATGGCTTACTTCTCATAATTTGACTCACATTCTGCTTGTTATTGGTGAAAGCATCCCCAACAAAGCATTTCCCCCTACATTACCAAACAGCTTGTTGTTTTAAAGAAAGTTTCAGTCCTGCCTTTGTTGTAACAAAGGAAGTCCTGGTGCTAAAAGATGTTGTGTGATGTATGGCATTTTTAAAGCTGTTAAAAGGCTCTTAACAGGTCTATAAAATATTTGCCTCCTCCTCCTGCTCCTTCAGAATTTTTTACTTTAGTATTTATCTCCTTGGTTTATACCAAATTTCCTCCCCTTTAAAACACAAGTTATTAATTATTTCTGAGATGTCACTACCCAGCTCCCCCACCAGCTATTAAAAATGTACATGCTTGGTAGCTTTATTATTTAGGCGTGAGGGACTTCTACAAAAAGGATCCCCACAAATCAATCAGATGGACATGAAAATGTGTAGCTTTTTCATGTAATACCATAGCCTCTTCATGTTCATTTTCTGCACACATTGGAGGGTGGAGCTACACAGACAGGGAAATACAGAGATTTTGTTGCAAAGTTTTTCCAGACAGGTACTCTGGATGATGGAGTAAAATTCATCCTATTCATGCACTGCTAGGTAATTTCTTTGTTAAGTCATTCTATCCGTAAAAAGAAATAATATACATATGACTTATGTAAGTAGCAAGGACAGCATAAATGTTGAAGGTCAGTGCTTCAGCATTTACAACAATCTATTCATATATGTAAAATATATTGCAATAAACTCTGAATACTAAATACATTGTTAGAATTTTGCAAAGAGGTAAAATTTGGTGAACAGCATATAAAGTAAAATTGATGGATGGAGGGATCAATTATGAATTGAAATGTCCAGCTTTAATTATTCTAATATTTAGTAGGGAATTTTGCCAGAGGTCAAATGTGCACTACAAATTTGGTGGAGGAAATTAGATTTACCACCAACCTGTTCCCCCAGAACTACCAGCAGAGACTTGTAGAAAATGGTTTAGGGCAAAAGGGCAGAAGGAGCCAGAAAACTCTTCACTCAATTCCTTTTCAATCCTTCATGTCACAGAATTGGAAGGGTCTTTTGAAGTCATCTAGTCCACTCCCATGCTTAATGCAGGAACTGCAGTACAATAGGTGACTACAGCATCCCTGCCAGATTAGCTGCACAGGTTCTATTCCAAGGACAGGGAACCCACCATCTTCTGAGGGGTTCTCTATATGGTTAAAATAATCCAAATGGAATTCGAATGTGTGATCATTAGGAAAGTTGCATTTGTGTTGCTGTGATGAGGCAGCATAAGCTGATTGGCCAGACAAGCCAGATGGGGGAAGGGCTAGCAAATAGGGAAAGTGCCTGCTGCTGCCATGTTGGATTTTAAGCTAAGCAAGTGGTCGGAAAGTTGATAAGATGGCAATCTTTTACTCTCCTATACGTTTTATTTTGTGAATATGAATTATCACTTGTGCACACCATGGTGAACTTTTTTTAAAAAAAATTAGTGGTAACAGATCTCTCTCTCTCTGGCTTTGCTTCGCAAACGAAGATTCAGGAAGGACTCATCCCACGCTTTCTGCAAGTGTGCTGATGACTAAAAAGGCCAATCCAAGATAAACAAGTCCGGTTGCAAAAAGCACAGCAGAAGGTCTCCTTGGGTGATGTTTTTGGGTTGTGATTCTTTGTGCGTTGTCGTTTCTCTTCAAGACTTGTTCGTCGTGAGTTCTCAAATAAGGCTGCAGCATTGTAGATAGTGCGTCTCCATGCTTCCCGATGTGAGGCCAGGGCGGACCACTGTTGGTGATCAATTTGGCCGAGCCTGAGATGTTGTTTCAGGGAGTCTTTGTATCGCTTTTTTGGAGTGCCCCTCTTATGCTGACCCGTGGCAAGTTCACCGTAGAGTAGTATTTTTGGGAGGCGATGGTCCTCCATCCTAGAAACGTGCCCTGCCCAGCGCAGCTGCGTTCTCAATATCATGGCTTCAATGCTGGTGATCCCTGCTTGCTCAAGGACAGCAACATTCGTCACATAGTCAGTCCAGTGTATATTTAGGATTGTGCGTAGACAGCGCTGATGAAAGCGCTCGAGGAGTCGTAGGTGGTGGCGATAGGTGACCCATGTTTCAGATCCATAAAGGAGGATAGACAGTATGATGGCTCTATACACACTGATTTTTGTGCTTTGCCTCAGGTGTTTATTGCTCCTGACTCTTTTGTGAAGTCTTCCAAATGCACTATATGCCTTTGCTAATCTGTGATTGATCTCTTTGTCAATCTTGGCATCTGAGGAGATGATGCTTCCCAGGTAGGTGAACTGCTGAATGGACTTGAGCACAGATTTGCCAATGGCAATGTGGGAATCTAAAAGTGCAAGTAATTAACTTGTGGCTTCCATCTTGGCTAGGGGTCATGTAAAGTTTAGGGGGAGGTCTATTAACCATTAAGACAAGTCGAAGCACTGCAAATTGCTACTTCTTTGGAGGAAATCATATTTCCCCCTTGTATAGATGGGACCTGAGACAGGCCATTCCACTGACAAACAGTTTTTATTAGCCTAACATTCCTCTGGATGGTTAGTTGAAATCTGCCTCTGTGCTATTTCTACTCAATTGCTTCTCGTGGCTGCTAGGGACTTCCATGTCAGTGAAGTAGTGAAATCGGTTCCAGATTTGAGTCTGAACCATCCAAGAAGGTAAACTTTTGTGTGGGGATAAGATTCAGTGCTCTGCTGACAAGGGCTGCTGACACACTGCAGAAATAATGCAGTTTGGCACTGCTTTAACTGCCATGGCTCAGTGCTATGGAATTTGAGGATTTGTTGTTTTGCGAGAAATTTAGCCTTCTCTTTCAGAGAGCTCTGGTGCCATAGCAAACTACAATTCCCAGGATTCCATAGGATGGAACCATGATAGTTTCAGCAGTATCAAACTGCATTATTTTTGTAGTGTGTCAGCAGCCAAGGAATCCACTAGCCACCCACAATTGATTCTAGCCCTCTTCTGTGGAACATCAAAGAAGAGGTCTGAATCATCTTCAGATAGCCTAACAGCCCATCAGATATTATGATGTCTCCCCTTAATCTTTGGGGCTAAAAACATCACACTTTTTCAATTGTTTTTCATAGGCTTGGCCTCCAGAGCCCTCACCATCCTACTTGTCCCTCTGGATACTCCCCAACCTATCAGTGACTTTCTCAGTGGCCTTCTTAACCATTACTTGCAGTTGGCTCTGATACTGGAGAGAATGGCCACCATCTTTTTAGTCACACGTGTGTGCATAAATGTGGCTTACATGTCCTTAGGTCATGGACTACTATTTGCTTGCTCTTATTTGTTTCTATTTGCTTGCTCTTATTTGTTTCATCTCAGAAGCAGTCAAGCCCTGGAAGGACTTAACTGCTGCTGCTACTGCTTCTTACTGGTGAGATGGAGAGGGAGGAGGAAGTCAATTCAGATCATGCAGCTATGGCTGTTCTGGGCTGATAGGTAAAGCAAAAAGATGGTACACTCCATGTTGGAGGGCACACTCATTCCCCCTCACTAGTTGAATCCAGCTGCTTTCCCCTGGTCTCAACCACTCCCCTGTGCTCCTCATTAGCTAGCAACAGCAGCAGGAACAATTCCTGATAGCTACTGGTGGGGAGGATTTGGAACTGCATGGTCAGAGCTATACTCCAAAGTAGGTTTTCAACCAGTGGCCTATGCCATGATTAGTAGCCATCCATTACTTTATCCCCCATGAATTTTTCCAATCTCCTTTTAAATCCATCCAAGTTGGTATTTATCATGGTGTATAATAGGAGCAAATTCCATACTTTACACACTGTTTATACAAGTACTTCATGACTGCAGCAGATTCAGCTATGAGCCTGAACTAACCAAGCAAATCTTACAGTTCAGCCACAAAGCTTATGGGAAGGGTTATTATTCATATGTAACAGAACAGTTATAGAAAGCGAAGTCACGAGTTTTCCAACCCCTTAAATTTCCAGGAGATGAGGAATTGTTTTCAGAGGCACTTTTCACCAAGGTAGAAGGAAGGAAGGTAAAACAATAACCTGGAAAAGTTACTTTGGGGCACGTACCATTTCCAGAAGTCTCTAGCTAGAATGGCCACTTTCCCTAGCCCTGGATAAAAAAAACCCAACCAGTCAGGTACTCCGGTCTCTCAAAAATCCATGAGTCTGGGAAACTTGGTTATCTTCCCCCTTCCCGAAATGGGAGGGAAAAAATAGTGGGCTAATTGCTTAAGCAGTTCCCCCTCTAGTGGAAAAGAAGCTTTGCCTGCCATTTTGACAAATACAAAGATTCTATGCTGAAGCAGCAGGTGAAGCAGGGGGAACAGAAAAACCCCTGAAGCCAAAGGAAGGGAGAAAGAACCAATTTGTTGCCCCTGGCTGTATTAAATATTTTATACTTTGAATTTGAGCAACAATGGCAGCGTTTGCTGACTCTTTGCT
Organism: Gambelia wislizenii; assembly: GCA_030847615.1. Classification (NCBI taxonomy): domain Eukaryota; kingdom Metazoa; phylum Chordata; class Lepidosauria; order Squamata; family Crotaphytidae; genus Gambelia; species Gambelia wislizenii. Next base: position 47,161,651 of record JAUMIR010000001.1, on the reverse strand, counting down.
TTCTCTCCTGCCTTCCCACTGCTTGCACACAAAAGGTGTTGGAGGGAGAGAGAGAAAAGGGGAAACAACCTAACACCCCTTTCCACTCCAATTGGTTTTGAGGATATATTCTGTGGCATGGCTGCTTTAACATTAAATATGCACATTTGTGTGTGCTGAGTGCTTCAACCCGCTTTGCTCTCCAGGCAAGCCTGAGAGGAGCAGACAGTTTGCTGGCATCCCACTTAAAGTGCTTACTGTCTGAGATACTTTACCTGGGAGTCTGAGTGTCCCTTCTACTGTGCCTCCTGCCAAGGCCTGTTTACTAAGAATTACAGGGGGTAACTCCACTGTTGCCAGGCAACCGGAACTAGCTTTCCTTGCCATCCGAGCCAATTGTCAAACCAAAGGTTTGAGTAGCCGCCTCGCCTCTTTGAAATGCAATAAATAATGACAACTCAACTTTTTCTATCAATTACAATTGCACAGTATTAACCTTACCTATATAAGCCATATTATGTATCTGTAGTGTCAGAAAATAGCAAAGACACTTGCTAGGAAAAAAAGGGTCATGTGGGACAGATGGTGATATGTTTTTAATCAGCTTTGCTGAGAGCTAAAAGGAGCTGCATGAAATGGACAATCAGGGTAAGACTCAAAGTGCTTTGCAGACTTAAAGTTTTATGTATGTATGTATGTTTAACCTCTGAGTGTGTGTGTTTTTTTAAAAAATGTTTCATTTTTATATTTCTAAATGTTATGTTCAAATTATTTGGCATGCTAGGTATTTTGCCTGCCATAACATAAATGTAATTATTGACATTGTATGCCCTTACGATCAGCATACTTCCAATATAGAACTGTTAAGTTGTAGTTCTGTACGGTTAAACCTTTGTGGCTGTCATTCAAGGGGTTACACATATGGCAAAAGCTGAAGTATTAGATACTTGTGCCATGATCAGTTTTTAATATATTTTATATCATCTACTTCATGTTCTACATATATGTTCACCTGTCAGAATGACCTTGTGATTTTGATTCTTCCTTGTATATTATGTCTATTTTCCTTAGACAGTATTTGCGACTATTATCAGCAAGTAAGAAATTCAGACAAGTAGTCATGCATATGCTTGTCATTACAGATAACTCGTTGTTTTTAACCAGATTTATAGTTACAATTAATGTGACACCCTCCCTCACAAACTCAGGTCAGTCTGGCCATAAATATATGATTTTGGACAAAGCACCTGTTTCCCTTACATTCAGTTTGGTTATTTATATGCATTTTTCAGGATTCACTATTGTTTTCATATTCAGATTAGAAAGCAATTGACAGGGAAAAAATTAAATAGAAGAGAAATCTAAACTGGGAGATTTGTTCATCCAGGTCTTTGAGTGTTTCAAAGTCTGGTTTTAATGTCTGTGTATTCAGCCATGTTGGCACTGCATTCAAGTTGCAACCTCTTTTTTCAGAGAGGCTCCTCATCTTTAATACATACATGTTAGACAAGCACAACATTCTCCTTTCCATGCTAGAAATAGCTCCACATATTGAATTTGGCCCATGCAGATGGATAAAAAAATTTTTCAGTTCATTTCTGAAGAATTTGCCAAAATATGTAAATATCATACCTATTTGAAAAATCAAACATGGGAAGAAAATGAAACTGACAGATTTTCACATCCATATCACTTACATATCATTTTTGTATTTGATTTCAGGTGTTAGTACTCTCCAAGCATGTGCCACTGGTGATGAGAAGTTTGGAACCCTTAAGATTTCAAATTAAGATGAAATGTTGCATCATCTCTAAACCAGGCAACTCAAGGGCATTACCACTGATGCTGTTATCATTATTTATTTAGGAATGCCTTATAAAGAGGAGACCTCCCTGTAAACATGATTTGCCTGGCTCTCCCCTTGCACTGTGGTTTCCTGTTTCATGCCATTGAAACATTCATCATGGCTTATTATCCATCGTTACCCCTGGTCAGCACACAGGGACATTTTCCTAGACTTGAAAATGTGGGTGCTTTCAAGAACATTTCTATTGTGCCAACTCAAGCTACCTGTGGACTGCCAGAGAGAAGGACATTTTGTCAAAGTTCAATAGCTGTTGAAAGCATTCACTTGTGCACCCAGCAGTTTTGTACTCAGGAGTGTCCATACAGGTCATCACCTGCATCCTATACTGCCATTCTCTCAGAAGGCCTGGGCACCTGCATCACAAGAGACAAAAAGGATTTGCACCCTGGACCATCCAGTAATTTGTCAAGCTTTGTTTTTCATAATTTACAGAGTTGCTTTTCTACTCCCTATGCTCGGACGCTTTCAATTTCATTTACTTTAACTGTGTGGCTGAAACCTGAGAAAGAAGGCGTAATGTAAGTAGCTAGCAGGTGTTTACTTACTCTGTGAAATCAGTCATAGTAGTAGACAAAGTTACTGTTTGGATGCATAGGAATAGATAGTATCCTAATTCAAAGCACAATTCATAGGAATTTCACAATACAATTTGGGACGGCCTTCCTACATTGCACTATTCTCGATTGCATTTTGGAATGACAGTTTTGATTGCTTCCCCATAGCAAAAACAAAAACAATGTATGCCAAATGGAGGTATGGGAGATACATATGTGTAAGCACCATAGACACTATGCAAAGAATCTTGGACCAACCCCCACAATCCCCACTTACTGGGAAGCAGCTGTTGCGATCAATGGAGGCCTGTACAAACATGTGCAACTCTATATGAGACCAGATTTCAAATCTCCAAACTGTAGTGTCACTAAGGCTGGTGTCCTCCTCCCCAGATGGTGTCACCTGGTGAGGTCTGGCCTCTCCGCATCCCCCTAGTGCTCCCACTGCCTCCAAATACAGCTATCTATCTATCTATCTATCTGTCTATCTAAAACGCTTGGTATGTTTCCTTTCCCAGTGTGCTGATTGGCCGCTTAGGAAACATACCCAGCCAATCCCCTCCCTCCTCTCACTCCCTCAGCCAATCAACACCCACATGCAAATTCCCTCTTCACCTCACAGTCCACTCATGCCACTCAATCTGCATCTACACCCCCAACCTCACAAGGGCCCCTTCCTCCACTCACTCCCTCAGCCACTCACCACCCACATGTAACACAATGCAATATTTCCCCCCCTAAAATAATAGTGTATAGCTGAACCATGTGAACCTTTCAAATCTACTATAACAATGTATGTTATGCTGGGTACAGCTAATTCTATATAAAATGGGACACCCGGAGACCCTAATTTTCAAATGCATCTTTTATTTTCAAATTCATAGGGGTTGTTCACATGGTGAAAATACCCCTCACAGAATTTGCTCAGAAAATGAGCTGTCTTAATGGGATCCTGCATTGTCTCATTGTATTGTGAAGGGGGGGGGGAGAGGAAAAACTACGCCAGAAAAGCCTTCACAGCTTTTCCTGACTTTTTTTTAAAAAAACTTCAGTGATGTGCACATTTTTACTCGTTAAGACAAGCGATTCGACACGAATTGCTTCCCCATGAAGGACACAGTGCAAACCTGATTGGCTGGACAAGCACAGGGGGTGGGGCTGGGGCTGGGTTGCAGGGCAAGTGCCTGCTGCTGCCATGTTGGAGTTTCATTTTAGAGGGTGATTGCTAATGTGACAAAAAGGAGGTTTGTGCTATCTTTTTTTTTTTGTCTTTCTTCTTGGGGAAAGGTGAACTATCACTTGTGCACACCATAGAAAGAGTTTAAAAAAAAAGGTTGGCTGCATCTCAGCTACAGGCATGTGGGGTTTATGAGGGCTATAAAACCATTAAGACAGGTTGCAGCTGCTACGACTTGCTATTAATGTGGTGTGTGTAGACTTGGACATAGACTGTTACTTTCTAGGTTCAACAAGGTAATGCAAGTCTTGTTCTGTTGCTTGTCAGTTGCAATCGCATGGCAAAAGTTTTTCATGAAGGCATATACAGCATGGGGACAAAACAGATGGACTCTGGGGAAACCACATGCCTGGTACCTAGCATGCCACACATTTCCTCATGAACAATATTTCCTTTCCGTATCCAATGTTACATGTTTCACTCCATTTGCCATGAACCTTAGCTGATGCCTAGGTGAAAGCATAGCTGATCCTCGCAACTCTGCTAGGGCAAATTTTTGTCTCAGCTGATAGCAGGAGTACAGTTGATGACTGCCACAGTTAGATGTTCTGTTTACACAGTGGGAGAGCAATGGCAAATCCTCCCAATGGTATTTCAGCACAGGATTCACTGTCTACGGTAGTTCTGTACGGAATAGTTATAGCTCAATCACTGTGCATGGCTTTTTACAAAATAAAAGAGGAGGATCACAGCTCCCAAAGAACTTACAAACTCGGAATGGAAAGAATATTCAAAAATATTTCACAAAAACCTATGTATGTCAGGAACTGATGAGAAGAATCCTGGACTGATGAGAATCATTGCAGTTTGAGATCTGTGCAAGATTCATACCCGCCCCCCATTGAAAATAGCATTTTCTGTACAGGAAATGCTATTGCTACACAGAAAGTAGTATTCTGTCTAGATATTTTATTTTCTGTGCAGAAAATACTGTTTCCTGTTCAGAAAATGCTGTTATTGGGCACTTTATTCTGCATGAAATTTGCATGCATTTTTTTGCACAGAAAATGGCATTTTCCTGCACATGTAATAATATTTATTTTAATATTATACAGAATATACACAGACTATACTATCCATAATAGAAATATCATTTACTTCATTATTATGCAGAAATATTACACTGAGCCTTCTGTATCCAGACGTTCCATATCCGGGGACTGAGCATTCGTGGATTGTGATTGCATACCTAAAATGGCAGCACCCATTGCTTAATATGGGTCTCTGCCATCTGAGGTTTTTGCTATCCATGGGGGGAGGGGTTTAGAACCAAACCCCAGCAGTTGCAGAGGGCCCACTGTATTTTTCTATACAGAAAATGTTTTTTTCCCCACACAGACAATACTGCAAAAATACCATTTGTGAAGTTTTGCATAATAAGTCCCTAACTACTGTATTTAATGTTCAGAAAAGAACATTTTTGGCACAGAAGATGATATTATATATTATTTCCCAGTGTTCTTCATAACTGGCCGTACTGGGTAGGACTGTTGGGAATAACAATCCAGCAAAACTAGAGGGTCACACAGTAGACAAAAGAGCAGATTGTGAAACACTTAAGTCCATATTTTATGTCTACACTGGATCTTCTGAGTTGAGAACATTTTAACACTCTTCCCTTCCATCCTTGCTGGCCATGACATGCTCATGAAAATGAGTAAAACTACCATAAAAGATATCTCTGAAAATCGAGTCCCCTCTTGAGTAGAAGTTGAGGCACTAAATTTTGCAGATTGTCTTGGGGTGCACAGAGTAATGATGGAATATTTGGGGGAGCATAGGGAATACATGACATTCATTCAGAGACTGGCCCTGTCTATTCAGTGCAAATACACCAAAAATTGTCTTGTTTCTCTGAGCTGTGAGTCTGGGCAGAGAGAGTAGAATCTTCCATAGTGAAAGTTCTGGACTACATCTGTACTATATAGTCAGCCTGAATCCAGATTAAGATTTTGGAACAAATCACTTATCATCAATAAATGTAGGAGAGTCTTCAATGAACCATCAGGGTTTGAAGTTTGGTGCTATTAATATGGTGAGTCAATGTCCTCCATTTCTTCTTTTCCATCTAATATACAAGACCCCACAAAACTAATCCCTTCCACTTCATCTGGATTCTGTTTCTGTTTTGTAATAGAACCATGGTTGCTAGACACTCATCAGTGCTAAGAGTAGCCATCCTATCTTGGTGGAAAAATACAACTGAGTGTCATTAGTGTTCAGCCTCCACAGCGATGGCTAGTCTCTCCCACAATGTTTATTACAACAATATTTACAACTGTAATTAATAGTAAATACCTTAAGTCTCCCATAAAATAAATCCAAAATATACTATTCGGTATCATATAACTCCCTGAAAGATAGAAATGTTTCCAGAGTTGTTTTTCAAGCATACATTGGAATTGCTCCATAGATTCTGTAAATTATGATGCTCTACCATATCAGAACTTGTTTCCAAATATGATCAATAGGAAGCATTGCCCGTTTCCCCCCCCTTTCAATCTCAGTCTCATAAGGGCACAATCGTACACACTAAGAGGTCATAGGATTTTGTGGAGAAAGAAGAGGTCAAGAATTAAAGAGAAAGAAAGTAGGAGCCTTTGTATCAGGCTTTCTGCTAACAGATGCAACCAGCCTGAAACCAAGAAAGGAAAGTGAACTATACCTTTGATTTTTTAAGTTAGGGGAAGGAATGTAAACTGGCTCAGGGTAAAAATAGGAGCGATATTGGTAGGTATAAAAATAACATCTCTGCTGTTGGGGCCAATGCTATGCAGGAACATATAAGGCCCACTGTCTCAGCTAGGCCTGCTTGTTCATCTGTGTTTCCCCTAGATTTCTAGCAGAGCCTGGAAAAGAATCCCATGGTCGCTTGGAGGGATTTAAAGTTCAAAAAGTAATCTTTTCAAGCTGTGGTCTCTGGCAGCACTGGCTATGTGATTGGACACCACTGGTTACTTGTTCTTTTTAGTTGAAAATGGTGAGGATCTGAACCAGAACCTTCTCTGTGCAAAGCAGATGCTCTGCTTCTGAGCAATGATCACTTCCATTTGAGGTAGGGCTGTGCTATTCAAAATGGTGGTCCTTGGACTGGTGATGGTCTGTGAACCATCAGTTGCTGGTTCCTGGTGAGTTTCCAGGAATGGAAAAAAAAAATAATAGTAGCCAATGGGCACAAATATGGTACCAGTCTTTGGCACATTGGGAGAAAAAAGTGCTCCCCCCCACCCACATCAGATAACTTAACAAGCATTGATGTGGGTGATGCATGATTAGATCTCCTGGAGTCTCCTTTTAGCCTTATAAACAAGCATGTTTGGAAACTGAATTGAGCCATTGGAGCCTGTAGGGGAAACTTAATTATTTCCTGCCACATCATTTCCCCATGTACGGAAGAGAGCTGCTACAATACAGGTACCTGCAGTTTTAAAACTCCGAATGGGGAAGAACCATATGCTACACAGTCAGCTTCAAAAGCAGACTGAGGTTGGTTACTTTGGCTCTGGGCTTAGAACGTCTTGGCAATCTAGGGCCAAAACAACCAGAAAACCTCCTGTAAGCTTCTATATTACAGCATGAAGTGTCCTATAGAGCTGGGGTTACTGTATTAAGTGACCAAGGTTTTAATCTGTGCTGCCCTCCCTCATTTGTATTATTCGTCCAAAACTTGGATATACCAATGCAGCATACTGTGCCTTGCAGAAATCTTAACCACTTCTCCATTGGCTTTTTCATATTTTGTTGTGTTACAACCTGGAATTGAACTTTATTTGGTTGCCATTCTTACTATGTGATATACAAAAGGTGCTCAACACTGAAGGCACAATATGTTTTTACCATGGCACAAATGTTAAGGAAATAATGACATGCTGGTCCTTGTTGGTTGCCTCAGTAGTCACCAAATTTCTGGGACACATATAAATAAGTTCTGATGCAACCCACTTACTTCCACAAGTTGTTGACTGGAATCCGCCAGTTTCTGGAAGGCCTTAGAGTTTGTTGGAGAGCACAACTAAACAAACAGCATCATTAAGGCCCTGGAGCTATCAAAATGAGTTCAAGATAAAGTTGTGCTTAAAGTCCCAACCAGTGCTGGGTTATAAAAATGAATGTCCCCAATCTGGAGCACTGATAAATGTATTATTACAAAAGGGAAAGAATAGGGCTTAACTGTGACTCAGTTAACAGTGACAACTCAGTGATCTGGTAAGAAGAGCATTTAACAGCCAAATATGTAATAGATGGGAAAACCATCAGCTGGATCCATAATTGGTTGGAAAACCATGTTGAAAGAGTTGTCATCAGTGGCTTTGCTTCAGATTGGGAAGGGTTCTATGCTGGGGAGGAGGTTCTTCAATTATTTTACCAATGAATTAGATGATGGGCTGGAGGAAATACTTATCCAATTGCAGATAATACAAAACTGTGAGGGGCAGCTAACACTTTGGAAGATAGGAATAGAATTCAAAGGACCTTGGTGAACTAGAAAACTGGACTGAAATTAATAAAGTGAAATTCAGAAGAGGCAATCAAAAATTCTAGATTTAGGACACAATAACCAAATGCACAGTTTGGCTCACCAGTATTACATATGAACAGAACCTTGGGATTATTGTTAACCATAAACTGAACATGAGCTAGCAGTGTGATGCCACAGCAAAGAAGGCAAGTGTTATCTTAGCCTTCATTAATAGAAGCATAGTTTCCATGCTGAGGGAAGTAATAATCACCCTAGATTTTGTGCTGGTCTGGCATCATTTGAAGTACTGTGTTCAGTTTTGGGGGTCTCATTGCAAGAAGGATATAGACAAGTTGGAGCTGGTGCAGAGATGGGTGATGAGGATGATAAGAGATATGGATAACAAAACATATGAGGTGAGGTTGAAGGAGCTGGGCATGTTCAGCTTGGTGGAGAGAAGACTGAGGGTTAACATGATCACACTTTTTCAATAACTCAGGGTTTCCACAAAGAGGAGGGCGCAGATTTGTTCTCTGCTGCCTCAGAGGGTAGAACTAGGTCTAATGGTTTTAGGTTACAAGAGAGTAGATTTTGACTGAACATTAGAAGGAACTTCTGGACAGCGCAAATGGTTTGACAACAGAACCAGTTGCCTAGAGAGGTGGTGGCATCTCCTTCTCTGGATTTCTTCAAAAAGACGCTGGACAAGCTACCTGCTAGGGATGCTCTCTAGCTGGAGATCCTACATTGAGCGGGGGGTTGAACCCGACAGGGCCCCTTCCAACTCTATGATTCTATGAAGAGGCTACTGGTAGCTCTAAAGGGATTCAAGAAATGTGAAGCTGAGGTGGGAGATGTTCCAGAAAGCTGGGCTTTGAAGAAGTGTAGGGAGAAGAAAGCATTGTTGAAACAAAACTACATCAAATCTTTCTGGATTTACAAAACGGCAACATGGTGTGGTTTGAGTGTTAGATTAAAGCTATGGAGATCAGGGTTCAAATCCCTGCTCAGCCATGGAAACCCACTGGGTGACTTTGGGTAAGTCACACTCTCTCAGCCTCAGAGGAAGGCAAAAGCAAATACCTTATGAACAAATCTTGCCAAGGAAACCCATCAATAGGTTTGCCTTAGGGTCGTTATTAGTCAGTAATTACTTGAAGGCTCACAACAGCAACAAAAACAGCAACAAGAAATGTGGGAGCAGAGCTAGGAAAGTTAACAATAAGATAGGAGAAGCCACAAAGCAGCAATCCAATGATACCATGTTTAGTGACATCTGAGGTAGTGAATAGTGGGGTAGTACAATATTTCCTAGTGCTGATTGCTTCCTCATGCTGAATCCCAGAGATGGTTGCAGTTTGAAAGACCCAAGCAGAAGGAGACAAGAGGAGAGAAGACAGCCAGATAAAGCCTCTGGAAATTCTACAGCAGCCATTCCAAAGATACCTGCAGCAGTGAAGGGCAGGAACACCCAGGTTTTTAAATCAAGGCAGTACTGTTGCCCTGAGAGTCCTCCTCTCTCCTGGAGGCATTGGAGAGAAGGACCATACCCCGACATTTGGGAACTTTAGCTCTGGATCTGACATAATCTTTGCTGGCATGAACCTAGTGGGAGTTTGATCTGGCCTCTTCTCTGCTATGGATACTTCTGTAATAATTTAATAAAAACAATAAGAATATAATAAAAGAATGTACTCTTGCACTGATGATCAGCTGAATGTAAAGTTTTAAAACCCCAGAATATAATAGTGCTTATTCTCTTCATGTGGCTTGGAAGGTCTTTTCTCAGATTTATCCTTCCAGGCTCCCACTATATTTTGTTAGCAAAAGAACTTAAAAAGTTTCCAAATATTTCCAAATCCAAGAAACAACTAGGAGGAGCAAATTCCAGTAGAGATGCTATGCCTTATGCTATAAAATAAAATGCTCTTTCTAATAGGAATAGGTAAAATTAAGATATTTAAGATACAGCATGCCTTCATCTAGCGATAAATAAGTTGTAAGTAACACATTTTGGGGGAAAAGAACTTTCTGGATTTTAAAGTGCTACACATCAAGGTCACTTGCCTTGTTAAAGTCATGACACCTGTGGGGTTCCACATGTGGGGGTATTTGTTTTTAGATAAGCAAAATTAATAAACCCTGGATTATCCAATTATTGTTTATCCAGGAACTGGGTAAATCCAGTTCCTAAATATTTTCCTACTTGGCTGTGTCTTCTGATAAATATTTGTTAACGAAAAACTAACATGTTTACATGCAAACAGAATTGGCAGTGTGTTAAGAAATGCATTTTTAGTAAAGTTGCAAGCTGCAGGTTTTCCTTGAAAATTCTGTTGACAAACACTGATGGGATCAAAATCATTACTGAAAGAGAGTAATGGTCTAATACCATTTATCTTATCTGATCAAAAGCAAGTTAGGGACAAATCTGTCAGTGGTTATTACCATGAATATGTCTCACTGAAAAGGATGGCACAGGACTGTGTTACAGTTAGCTTTAAAGTATACTTTGCTGTATTGTGCCCTTTACCTTTGAATTATGGGAACCTGTTATAAATATGCATGTTTTATAGTTGTGCTTCCAAATGCTGCATTGAAAAAGTCATATTATCATATGTGAGCAACCTGTAGCATGTCTGTGGTCCTTGGCTACTTGTGTGGCTTATTGAACTGTGGCATGCCCCATCCACTATTACTCATTGCCCAACTGATCAACCATCAACTGGGATCAAGGAAACAGATGATTGTTTCCCTCCTGCTTATTACAGCAGGAAACAGCCAATTGCATCAGGAAATAGGGACTGGGATGATAGTATCCCTCCCCAACACACATTGATGCTAGGGCAAAGATTACCATTCCCTTGTTGCTAACTGTGAGGGAACAGCATGAAAAGGAGGAAGGGAAGGGGAGAAGAAAAAGGAATATGGCAGCACCTTTAAGACAAACTGAATTTTTATTTTAGCATGAGCTTTTGGGAGTATAACCCCACTTCTTCAGATGCAGTATAGAATGATATTAAAGTCTCAGATTATAAAGCATATTTATACAGTTGTGGAAGTGGGATATAATGTAATATTATTATTAATAATAATAATAATAATAATAATATTTATTTATACCCCACCCCTCTGTCAAAACAATCGGGGCAGCTTACACAAATTAAAATACAATACAGATAGAAATCCCTAAACACCCCCCACCCCCACCCACCCCCATAAAAAAATAGTAAACAAATATAAATTAAAAGCAACTGTCTAAAATCTCATTTAAAAACAACAAATACAATAAATAGCCAGCGGACTAAAAGAGGCCAGGATCCCCTGAGGCCAGATTCACCTGACTCGTCATCTGAAGTGATGAATCAAGGAGCACCCCCAGACTGCGAACACAGTCCTTAATGGAGAGCGTGACCCTGTCCAGGACTGGAGGTTGCAACCCAACTCCTGGTTTTGGGGCCGCTACCATGAGCACCTCTGTTTTGTCTGGATGTAATCTCAATCTGTTTTTCCTCATCCAGCCCATTACTGCTTTAAGACAGTCATTAAGAGGAGAGACGCCATCGGAATTCAAGGCCGACGATCGGGACAAGGAGAAATAGATCTGTGTGTCATCAGCGTACTGATAACACCGAGCCCCATACCTCCGAATAATCTCACCCAGCGGCTTCATATAGATGTTAAACAGCATCGGGGACAGGATGGCGCCCTGTGGAACACCACAAGTAAGCTCCTTTCTGCTGGAGCAGCTGTCCCTGAGTAACACCCTCTGGGACCTGCCCGAGAGGAAGGACCGGAACCACCGGAGCGCAGTGCCTCCGATTCCTAACCCACGCAAGCGATCCAAGAGGATGCTATGATCTATCGTATCTAAAGCCGCTGAGATGTCTAAAAGCACCAACAGGGTCACACTACCCCTGTCGATGCTTAGACACAGGTCGTCAGTTAAGGCAACCATGGCAGTCTAAACTCCAAATCCCGTCCTAAAGCCAATTTGAAATGGGTCTAGATAATCGGTTTCATCCAAGACCACTTGGAGTTGAAGCGCAACTGCCCTCTCAATCACTTTGCTTAAGAATGGTAACATAGAAACCGGCCTATAGTTGTTCATGTCCAGGGGATCAAGGGAAGATTTTTTCAGGAGTGGCCTAATGGCTGCTTCCTTTAAACAAGATGGAACACACCCTTCACTGAGGGATGCATTGATGATGTCCTTAAGGAACACCATCAAGGCAGTCCCCCCCTGGATGGCCAGCCATGAAGGGCAAGGATCGAGAGAGCAGGTCGTCTTCCTCACCCTACCAAGTAGTTTGTCCACGTCCTCGGTACTCACGGATTGAAATTCATCCAGTAAACTTACATCAACGGAGTTGCTGGACACCTCGTCAATTGTTTCTGTCAAATTACTGGCATCTAAGTCGGCTCTTATCCGAGAGATTTTATCTGCAAAGAAATTGTTAAACGCGTCACAGCAGGATGTCGTTGGGTTAAGCAACGGGTTCTGTGCAGGAGTAATATTATCCAGAAAGAAAACTACTTTGAAAACTGCTAGTGAGGAAACAGCAATCTGTATTTAGCTTCTCTGTCTCCATGTGTTCTCTTACAAGGTCTCTCTACCTCCCCAAGTATCTCTTCCCACCTACCCCCAAGCAATCCTGCTACATATAGCTGTGTCCTTTATGCTAATAACAATGAAGATACAGTGGCTTAAATCCAAAGTGACATTTTCAGTACTTTCGGGATTTTGAGGCCCGTTCCCTGGAGCCACTTTGGTACTGAAAACCTACTCCAGAGGGTACCTTGGCCTTTGGTTTGCTTACTGGCCTGTTCCAGAACTAAGTGTAGTTCCAGGCTTCCCCGAGGATTCAGGCTTCCCCGAGGATGCTGAATACTGACACATGTTCCTGCTGTAGCATAAGGTTTCCTGATGGTAAGTGGTACAATTGATGGTATATAACAAAGCACTGCAGCTCCTTTGCTCATGGGGTGGAGCATCTCATCACAGCTAATGGTAGAACTGGGCCCCTAAACAACTACTTTTTTCCAGACTATCCCCAGCCAGTGATCAAGTTCCCCACTATTGGCTATATGGAGCCTCTAGATTTGGGTGTATCCACTCCAGACCCAAGGGTTATATATTGCAAAAGCAAGCAAAGGAAATTAAAGTGTGCAAGCATGATCCATCTTTTCCCCAAACAGCCAAGGGAACTGTAAATAACAAAGGAACATCCATTTCCCTCATCTGTTTCCAGCCTCAGACTGCCAAGCTAATGCAAAAAGTTCTCAAACAAGATCACTAATACAAATTAACTCTTCCTATACCACTGGACAGCTATTAATGTTTGGCTATGATGCTATCTCCAAAACCCATCTGCCTGGTGGCAAGGGCCCATCCCATTACACTTAACCCCTACCCACATACAGACTTAGGTTGCATGATCAGTGATCTGAAATTCTTCCTGTCATTCCGTATCTTAATGTTAGTGGGCAGAGAATAGCAGTTTAAAGTTTAAATCCTTTCAGCCCCATTCCCTAATATGTGAGTGTGCATACACATGTGCACACATTCACACCTGGCACTGCATGCAGCCCCTAGGTCTGAAAAGGTTTCTCATCCCTGGTACCCATATTTACCTGCTGTTTCTCAGTTTTAAAGCATCTAAGGATATAACTGTGTATATTCTCACTTGACATGAATTCATATGAACTCAGTGACAAAGCTTGAGCCTATCACTAGGCCGAGTGAGACAGCTAGGTCAAACAGCTGTTGTTGAAAAACAAAATGGTGCCACCCCTACCTACTCTGTGCTCACCAGGACTTTGCTTGGTGCAGAGACTCTGATGTATGGTAGAAAATGCTATTCTAGCAGCACTGAAGTAAAATTCAACAAATAGTTATAAAATGGGAAGAGGCACCATAGACTTTGGATTTTTCCTAACGGCCAACATAAGCAAACAACCTTTGCTTTTTGTAGAACAGAAAACAATCACTCTTGTATGGAATGTAGCTGATATTGATGCTTAGGCTATTGATGCAGCATTTATAGTATAAACCAGACCTCCCCTTAGCAATGATGGCATCTTGTCCAGTAATATGCATATTCCAGAGGCCACAAATGCTCCTTTTTAAAAATCCCCAATTGAATTCCAGCACAATTTTATAAATATTTGTGTCCAAAGCAGTTGAGTCACCCTCTCTTGTTCTTGTTGCTGTGTAATTCAACTCTGGGAGCCGACTTTTAGTTTTCCTTCTTTATTGTTTCCAAAGGTGTGTGGTGGAGAAAGCTGTTGATGGGCAGACTGTGATCAAGCTTACAATCTCTGAGAAAGAGACCATGTTTTATTACCACACTGTAAATGGGCTGCAGCCACCGATAAAGGTAATGACACTGGGGAGAATTCTTGTGAAGGAATGGAATCATCTTAGTGTGCAGGTGAGTGAAACAAAACATCAGCACTATTTAGCATGGCAAAAGAATTGTGTGAGACTAGCTTATCTTAACCAACATCAAAATGATAAAAGAGTTGAAATTCAAATATAATGGTATATTGAAGGAAGACAATAATAGATCTAATTATTCCAGGCTTAAGTTTTTAATGAAGAAACAAATTTGATGAACAAACTGGAATTTAAAATAAAATAATTTCATTTCACTATAGAAGAGCCACCACTAAATTCTAAATGAAGGAAGCATACATGCAAAGAAACAAAAAACAGGCATGGAGATGTTTGGTTATCTAGATTTGGTTAAGTGTACCACTTATCACAAAGCTTTTAGGCTGAAATGAATGAAAAGAATGGAAGAATTTACACTATTTCCTTGTAAAATATGGAATAACTATTGTCACAGATTACTGCACAGGCCATCTGAATCTGTGGTTCAGGGTGCTGCTTTTTTTTTAAACAAACAAACAAACACAAGTACTCTTCTGCATGTGTGGTGCCAAATTTAGAAGAATAATGAATGCATTTACATTTAAAACAGCAGAATTGGAACAATACCTTCTATATTATTCTGATAAATTATGGCTAGTTTTCTGTATCCGCTGTCTAAGTTCCCTGTGGAATGCAAAGGCAACACACAGGATCTCCACTGAGTACAGTAGCACCCCTGTATCCGCTGATTCACCAACTATCTGTGGTTGGTGATAGGGGGAAGGGAAGGGGAGGAGGGATCTTGCCTTCCCCCTCCCTTCTCCCCGGAGAGCTCTGGTCACACCGGGGCCATGGCGGGGGTGAAGGGGGAAGGGAGGGGAAGAGGTGATCTCACCTTCAACCTCCCTTCTCCCAGGAGAGCTCTGATTGTGGTGGGGCTGTGGTGGGGCAAAGGGGGAAGAGAGGGGGAAGGAGTGATCTAGTCTCCCCCCTTCTCCTGTGAGAGCTCCTGCAGTGGTGGCAGGGTAGTGGTGGTGGAAGGCGTTCACTATTATCCACAGATTTCACCATCTGCAGGTGCCAGAACCAATTCCCTGTGGATACGGGGGTGCTACTGTATTAGACTGTGGTCGTTTTAAGACCAGGGAATCCAAGTGATATAACTGATGTAACTATGCCCAATGAAGTTATAACAATCATAAGCTGGATCACATTGTCACAGTCCAGCTTGCTGGTGTGTGAGGGGTGGAAGTATCCTCCTCCTGTGATCAGATCACCAGCTGAATTAGACCTCCATCTCTTGATAAGGTTTCTGTCTGGTAAAGCAGGTTGGGGAGCCTGGGCTAGGAGATGTTACATATACATAACCAAGTAGGAAATGTATAATATAGGCCTAAATTTTTAAATTTTTAAGATTTTATTAAAATACTGGTTTTGCAGATTTTAATTTTTTCTAGCTTTCTTAATTTTTAAACAAATTGACCAATAAATCAATCATTTATTTATACCCTGTCTTTACCTAAAAAATAAAAATAAAAAAAACACTGACATGGGGCAGCTTACAGGGTAAAAGGAAGTACAAGTAAAACCAAATGTACCTAAAAATATACAAAAATTAACATTAAAGATTATTAGTCTATTGAATTAAAACCATTTAAAATGTAGAATTAAAAGTACAGAATAAAAGTAGCACAGAAAGGGAAAGTTTCTTCAGTTTAATACTACCAGTTCCAAAATGCCTGCTGGAATAGAAATGTGGTGGAGTGGGGTGGTCTGCTGAGTCTGCAGTTTGGAATGTTTGTTTCAAATTCAGAGTTTGCAATTATTAAACAACATTCTTGTTAGCTTTTATTTTGCTGGATCATATCTGTGTAACTTTGCCACGGTTTGGCAGATAGCAGCACATTAAAAGCTTAGTAAGAAAGTTTAAATTCAAAATGCAAAGAGGTAACCAGAACTGAATTACTCTCCTGGGAACAAAATGCTCTTAGAGTGCCTGTTGAAATCAGCATTATCATTTCAGTACATGTCAAATGTGAGTCACTTCCTAGTTTAGGCAAAATTTCTTTATAAATCTTTAAATCTTCCAGTTCTTTCAAGAAAAGGTTAAAGTACTTATGATTTAATGAGACCGCTTTACATCATAACTGTTTGACAATCAAGACAAAACTTGTCCTCTCCAATTTGTGAATTGGTAAAATCCATTTTAAAAAATCCTCAAATGTTTTCAGTTACTCTATATTTTATGGTTAATGCCAAGAAAATGGCAGTCTTAAATGGACTTAAATTTACTTGCTCATTACAAGAGTGCAAGATGACATAAAGCCAGTGGTACACCTCTAGGTAGACAGTCTATAGTCAAGACATCTACTTAATTACACGTTACTTTGGAGTCTAGCTTTTTATCATCTCTCAGCCTTCCAACACCATCCATCTCCCCCTTTGCAAATACCTATATGGGGACTGAGGCTGCTATTCTATATGCATTTACATGGGATTAAGTCCACTGAAGTTGATTACGCATACATCTGTGTTACTTGGGAGATTATCAGATGTGGGAAAATATGGCAAAAACTATGTCCCAAACCACGTCAGAAGATTGCAATGAGAACAGAAGGAGTGACATTATCAGATGACTGCATCCTCAGCCATCCCCAGGGCATAGCAGTGGCACACATGAGGCTTCACTTTTTCATTGATGGGGACAAGCCGCCAATAAAAAGGGACATCTTACTCATGACCATGCTACACCCCTGGAATGCTGAGGGGAATCATTGTCTGATAATATTCCCCCATTCCTGTTCTTGTCACAATCTTCTTATGAGGTTTTTTGCCATGTCTGATAATTTCCTTGGAAGTAGTTCTAGATGCAGCTTTGTCACTGGTGGTCCAAGTGGCTGCAGAGCCTAGGAGCGCCTACATCCGTTCACAGCTTGTTTCCCAGTTATGTCACACCTTGGTCTATGACAGCCTGGCCATAATTATTATTGATACCATAAAAACCTCACATCTGGACTGCTGTGAAGCAGAGCCATTATTAGATCTGTTTCTTTCGTTGCTTTCCAGCAATTATAAACCAGGGATGAGAATAATGCAGCATTTCAGATATTAATAATAGGCTCAATCATAATGGCCAGAATCCTGTTGGGGCGTTATATCTTCATAAGTGGACTTACATCTGTGGAGGTTAGAATTGTGTAGTTGTGCAATATCTATATCCAGTAGCAGGCTGCTGTTACATTACTACATGGCAGAGCTGGCAAAGTGCCTGGGGTGCATTGGTGTCTGATACACAATGGGACCAATGCACAATGGGACAGATGCACATTGGCCCCAAGAAGCGTCACATTGGTCCTGGTGTGCATAGCATCAGTCCCTATGAGCATTAGACACCAACATGGATTGGGCACTCTTGCCAATGTCCCATTATACCACTTTAAAATTCAGTAACCAGATTGCTTAGCACCTCTGCTACTTAGCTGGGTACACACAATGCTATGTTATGCAAAAGGTCACATAGGAATCTGGGGAATATTTATTTCTTATCTGCCTTTCCCTATGGATCAGGGCAGAGAACAGCATACATCAACATCAATATACTTCAACATCAAAATACCTAACACCAGTTAAAAAAACATATATCACTTGTTAAAAGAGCATATAAAACCAATACATGTTAAAAACAGCCAATTAATACTTTAAACTTATAATTTAAAAAAGCATCTGAGTTGGACTGCTGGAAGATACTGTTTTTTTAGTGCTATTTTAAATTCAGACAACTTATCCAGCTGTTGAATACGAGTTCTGGCAGGTCATTCCACAGTCTGAGGGTGGCTCAGACTATAAGTCCTCTGTGTGACAGTAGACAGCCTACTCCTGGCTGAGTGCCCCAGAGGACCTGAGTATATTGGGTAGATTATATGAGAGAAGGAAATCCCATAGGTAACCAGGACCCAAACCATGTACGGCTTTAAAGGTACTAAACTACACTTTGTACTTTGCCTGAAATTTAATTGGCAGCCAGTGGAGTGATTTTAAATATTGGTGTAATATGAGCACTCCTATACTCATATGTAATATGAGCACTCCTGGCTGCCAGGTTTTGAACTAACAGAAGTTTCTGAACTTAGTACAGAGGTAGCCCAATGCTCAGCACATTTTAGAAGTCTACCCTTGAGGTTACTAGTGTATAAACTACTGTTGCACTATTATTGTTGAATTGCAAGTCCCATCAGCCATAGCCAATATGACTGGTGGTGAGGAATGCTAGGAGTTGTAGTCCCAACAACGTTTGGAAAGCCACAGTAGTCTAACCCTAGTTATAGCCCATGCTATAACAGAATTCTGAGAGTGGCTCACAAGAGAAAGGTACACTATTGAAAATTCAACAACACTAATGGTAAATATAAGTCCAATATAAAAACACAAATCACAGAGTAAAAACAACAACAACCCAGCTCAGAACAGAATAAAAGGCCTGGGAAAATGAGCTTGCTCTCCAGCATTATGCTAGGTGAAGGGGGGAGACTCTCAAGAGGGGCTGATACCCCAAAGCATGATTTACATGGTTAAGGAGTGGTGAACAAAAGGCCCTTGTGCATGACACAATTTCCCTTCCAGGCATCACAACCGTTAGACAAAGGATGTGTCACTCCAGAGATCCTTCTGTTAGAGGAGGCAACCTTCATATTCCTATACTCAGTAGTTGATAGTTTGCATGTCTGTCTCAGAGTTTAGGCATAGAATTTATTCATATCATTTCCTCTTAATAATACTTAGGACTTTATCAGACCAGGCAAATACGGTGTCATAAGAATGCCTAATTATCGCGAAAGGACATGCATACCTGATGACATCGCCCTTTCATGATCATGTATTGTAAAAAACCCATTCCTTTTTATTGATGGCCCAAGCTGTCAATTGACCTCCTGTGGCAATTTGCTGCTGGCATTGCCAGCATTTGAATCCTCACATCATTGTACTCACACGAATACAGTGTCAATGGGCAAACACTTCATGGTG
Organism: Gambelia wislizenii; assembly: GCA_030847615.1. NCBI lineage: Eukaryota > Metazoa > Chordata > Lepidosauria > Squamata > Crotaphytidae > Gambelia > Gambelia wislizenii. Next base: position 47,142,157 of record JAUMIR010000001.1, on the reverse strand, counting down.
AAATCATGACAGCCAGGTAGGGGATGCTCTTTTTATAACAATCTCCAGTGTACTTAGGACTTTTTAAGTGTGTTTTTGTGCTTGTGTGAACTTTTTATGTGTTTATTTGGCTTTTATTTTACAATGTCCCACGCTAGTGTCTTCTTGTGAGAATTGGTGAGATTTCAACCCTGGAAGTAAATGGAGCTCCATTTGTGCTCCATTACTGCCAGGGAAGCCTCATTGAGCCTGCTCAAAATAAGTGTGGTGGTGGTGGGGTTCTTTTGCTGGCATTAAAAACAACACAATTTATGTCAGCAAAAGAATGTTAAGAGTGGTGGTGGTCTGATAAAGTCCTTAGCCATGCACTTTCTCTTCCTGCATCAGTTGATGTGCAGGAGTTTGAGTTTGTCTGTCATCCATTTTTAATTTTTAAAAAATACTTTTAACTTTTATTGATTTTTGGCATTGTTAAAAACATTATTTTTACTTATATACATACAATATACCTCAAACTTAACACAAAACCATTAGTGCTAACAGATAATACTAATAGATATCTATCAAGCCAATTATCCCAATAACCCAAATATTAATATTTCTTCCATTATAGCCCTTCCCTCTTGCCCACTCTCTTCCCTCAAGGGAACAAGTTGTTATTTATTCAAAATCCCTTTCCTTTAATGTGGAGAATGGTATCAATTGTATCTTTTATAATTTTGTACCCCTCCTCTTCCTTAATTACCGTATATTCTGGCATATAAAATGACTGGGCATATAAGATGACCCCCCCAATTTTTAAGTCAAAATATAGACCTTAGGGTATACTCGCCATATAAGACAACCCCCCATCACCCCCCTCCCCGAAGCCACAAGAGGACTCCCCTTCGTGGCTTCGGGGAGGGCAGATGGTGGTTGGAAAGCTTCTCCCATGTCCAACCAGCCACCCTTCCTGAAGCCTTCCCAAAGCTGGCTGAGGAATTGCGGGGGATGGCTGCCTGGCTGGGGAGAGGCTCAGCCACCTCCCGTGATTCACCAACCCACGAGGAGGCTGGCCAGTCTCCTCGCTAGTTGGGGAATCATGGGAGATGGCAGGACAGCTGAGATGTTCAAAGTCCTCCCGCGATTCCCAAACCTATGAGGAGGCTGGCCAGCCTCCTTGTGAGTTGGGGAATCACGGGGGATGGCTGGCCTGCTAAGGAAAGGCTCAGCCACCTCCTGCAATTCCCCAACCCCTGAGGAGGCTGGCTAGCATCCTCACAAGTTGCAGAATCACGGGGGATGACTGGTCAGCTGGGAAAGGCTCAGCCATCTCCTACGATTCCCTACCCTTGATGAGGCTGGCCAGCCTTCTCACGAGTTGGGGAATCATGGCAGATGGCTGGTCAGCTGGGGAGAGGTTCAAACTCCTCCCACAATTCCCCAACCCACAAGGAGGCTGGCCAGCCTCCTCATGAGTTGGGGAATCACAGGGGATGGCTGGCCGGCTGGGGAAAGGCTCAGCTACTTCCTACGATTCCCCAAACCCTGAGAAGGCTGGCCAGCCTCCTTGAGAGTTAGGGAATCATGGGGGATGGCTGGCCTGCTGGGGAAAGGCTCAGCCACGTCCTGCAATTCTCCAACCCCCGAGAAGGCTGGCCAACCTCCTCACGAGTTGGGGAATCACGGGGGATGGCTAGCCAGCTGGGGAGAGGCTCAGCCACCTCCCGTGATTCCTTAACCCTCCAGAAGTCTGGCCAGCCTCCTCGCGAGTTGGGGAATTGTGGGGAATGGCTGGCCAGCTGGGGAGAGGTTCAAACTCCTCCCACAATTCCCCAACCCACGAGGAGGCTGGCCAGCCTCCTCACGAGTTGGGGAATCACGGGTGATGGCTAGCCAGCTGGGGAGAGTTACAGCCACCTCCCACAATTCCCTAACCCTCCAGAAGGCTGGCCAGCCTCTTCACGAGCTGGGGAATTGTGGGGGATGGCTGGCTGGCTGGGGAGAGACTCAGCCCCTCCCGCCCAGCAAAGCTCCCGGTCATGCAGCTGCACTGGGCAGAGGGGATAAGGTGGCTAGCAACCCCCCCTCAAGCCAGCCACCTCCGTCATTCCGAGTCCGAGAAGGGCTGGCACAGATTGTATCTGGCATATAAGACTGCCCCTGACTTTTCAGCTGATTTTACAGGCTGAAAAAGTCATCTTATACGCTGGAGTATATGGTACTTTAGTATTCTTAAACTTAATAATTTTATTTTACCATTCTAGGATTTGTTTACTAGTTATTTTGATATCTTTCCCCCATAATTCTAATAATCCATCTTCTGGTTTGAATTGGCTTTCCAACAATACTCTGTATTTCCCCCCCCCCAAAAAAACCTTTTCCCCCTACAAACTTTCTTCTCATCAAAACTTCTTGGGGCTGTTGATTTTCATAATTCACCCTTATTTCTAACATCCTTTTGTGAATCCCAGCTAACTGAAACCACAATTGTTTCCCAATAATCTTTCACAACTTTTCAATCTTAAAAGGGTTTTCCTGAATTCTCATAAAACTGCCCTATTACTAAATAACCTTTATCCTTTATTTTTTTACTCTGCTTATTCCCCCAGCTCCTTCTCTATTCAAATATTCTATTGGGTGCCATTTATAATTTTGCACAGCAAAGCAAAGCAAACAAATATTTTAAATGTATTATACCATGCAAAACAAAATAAAAAGAGGTTGGGAGTAATTAAATTAAATGCTTATATGGCATTTGACTCAGTAAATCATGAGTATATCTATAACATTTGTAAAGGGATTTGGTTTAGGACAAAATGTTAGTAATACTATTCGAGAATTATATAGAGATAATGACGCACATCTATCAGTTAACAGAAATCCTTCAAGGAAAATAAAAATAAAAAATGGAATGAGACAAGGTTGTCCATTATCTCCTTTATTATTTATCCTGCCTATGGAATTATTTGCTAATGATATAAGGGATTATACTGATATGATTGGATATAAGATGGCAAAGGAGGAAATAAAGATTAATTTATATGCAGATGATGCAATAATAGTGATAGAACAGCCCCTCCAGATAAATAAAAAAATTAGTTGAAGTAATAAAATGTTTTGAGAAGTATTCAGGACTCATGATAAACATGGAAAATCTGAAGGGATGTTCATCAACATTAAATGGCAGGATTTAAAAGATATACAAAAGAGCTGTAGTTTAAGGTTAGGAATAAAAAAAATGAGATGCCTTAGGGTAAGTATAATGAAAAATGTTGGTAATATAATTCAGGGTAATTATAATCATGTATGGAAAATAAATAATTTGGTTAGTAAATGGAAAAATAGTCAATGGAATATGTTGACAAAAATCAGAGTTTTAAAAATGCTAGTTATTCCAAGGTTGTTATATTTATTTCAGACTATTTTGAAGGCTATCCCTGTAAAGGTGTTAAGGAATAGGGATAGAAAAGTTAAGGAATGGGTATCAAGAATGAAAAAAATCAAGAATTAACAATAGTTTATTAAATACACATCAAGGAAGGGGGGGGGATGGGGCCTCCCTAGTTTAGAAACTTATTATGAGGCTTTTCAGTTGAAGAGATTAATAGATTTTGAATTTGATAATGAAAGATGGCTGAGAATAAAAAAATACTTAAACAATATGGAATTTAGATCATTGTTTAAAAGAAAATTAGAAGGGAAGTTTAATAGTATAATAGAAGGCCCATTGAGATCCACTTGGGAGATATGAAAGAAATGGAAGAAGAAATTGCATGTGTTTGTCCTCCATTTTGTAGTCTGCAGTTCACCCTCTTTCCTCTGTGTTCGAAGAACGCATGTCACAGAACCTTTCACTATGAGATATTACGAAATCATTAGTCTCTGTAAGTAAACCTACTTCATATGTTTTTACAAAGAATAATAAACCTCTTGGTTTCTCTCCTAGACTCTTGTATGCAGGATGGTGGAGTAGGACTGGTTGTTGCTCACCTTCTGCTTGTGAATATTAATCAATCTGCTTCTGAGATACACTAGTATCTCTCAGATTCCTGAACAGGATGTTGAGCCCTGTCTCTTCCATGCTATTTTAATGAGCCCGTGGCTGTATCTACACTGCAGAAATAATTCAGTATGACATGACTTTAACTGCCATGGCTCCATCCTATGGAATCTTGGGATTTGTAGTTTGTTGTGGCACCAGAGCTCTCTGATAGAGAAGGCAAAATTTCTCACAAAACTACAAATCCCAGAATTCCATAGCATTGAGCCATGGCAGTTAAAGCCATGTCATACTGAATTATTTCTGCAGTGCAGATGCAGCCTGTGTTAAGTGACATGAGTGGCAACATTTGCCATCTGTTAAGGATGAAAGACAATTTACTGTTTAGTTTTTGTTTAATTCCGTGAATGATTAGAACATCAAGGCCACTATGATTACGATGCCAAGGAGGCCTTTCTGGTGGTGGCATCTCAAAGAGAGGGCACGACCACCAAAAAGCCTCTCTCACAGTAACTTGGTAAGGGTATTTTGAGAAAGGCATTTGAAGAAATTATAAAGATCTGATTAGGTACATGTGGCACTCTGATCCCAAACATTAAACCAGGAGTAGATAACCGTGTGATGGGCCCTAGTCCAATTTTCAGCCCCAGGACTCTCTAAAGGCCACACACATTTCCAAAACAACAGCAACAACAAATTGTAATTCTTTGCTAATTTTGTTCTCAAAGGAAGTAATGGGTAGTTGTAGCAATTTTCTTCTCAATGCAAGAGAATCTTCAAAAACTGCACCAGTTTTTACAGTTTGGGACTTATTGTATGCAAAATTTGCATGTGGCCTTGTGTGCAGAAAACAGAATTTTCTGCACAGGAAACAGCACTTTCTGTGCAGAAAACAAAAAATAATATTTCTGTGCTAAAATGTTATTTTCTGCACAGAAAATGCTGTTTCCTATGCAGAAAATCCTGTAGTACTTATTCTGTGCAAAATTCTCACAAATGTTGTGCAGGAAATGCTGCTTCCTACCAGTTTTTTTTAAAGCCACATGTGAATTTTGTGCAGAATAAGACCCAAACTGTGACAATCCTCATCAGTCCAGGATTCCCCTTGCCAGGGTTTCCTGACCCAAGAAAAATATGTTTTTCAACAATTCCTCAAATATTTTCAAATAGTTTTTCCATCTCTACAGGAAAGTCACCAAAAGTTTTTTTTTTTTTTTAATGTTAAATACTGTAGGAAACCCTAAAACCCCCTTTAAAAGATCCTTTGTAGGAATGAGAAACTGTCACTCCTGAAGCTTTATGTTTTGGGACCCAAGAAAGAGCAACTTGTGGAGTTTGAAGGGACTGAGAGCTACAAAAACAGGCTTGGAAGAACGTAAGGAAACCAAGGGCTGTGTTTGTCCACTGTAAAGATTAAAACCAGTACTTTTAAAGTGACCCCAATTACAGAGTGGGAGACAGTGAAGAAGTATTGGTATGATTTACTCATATTACCTCCTCCTGATACCTCTTTCTACCTTGCAATCTTACAACCATATACTGATCTAAAGGGAATTTCTGGAGTTTTCTGTTGTGGTTTCTTGTTACCATGAGCCAACTCAGGACACTTCCAATCTTGTGCAACCTTTTTCAGTGGTATTACAACTGACTGCAAGACAGTAAGATGGAACCAGCCCATTTACTTTGAGCAAAGTATTTCTGTCCCTATGTCAGCACATGTTCCTCCAGTCCCATTATTGTGGCTGCTCATGTGTGTATTTGACTGATGGCAGAAAAGCAGTCAAGACCTGTACAAAATTGAGTGAGGATCCCTGAAAAACAGTAACAAACTGTAAAACACAAAATGTGAAAAATAAATAGGATACTTAACTGAGTCAAAATCCATGCAGTTCATGTTTTGTGGAAGGAAAATTGAAATGTGAAATTGTTTGTATACATACAGTAATCAGGGGTAAACAAAACCATCACTGAAATGATTACTTTGAAGTGTGACTTAATAACGGTTTTTATTTTGCAAATCTAATGCCAGAATCAAACATTTCTTTGATTTCAATGGGCCAAGTCTTTGTTTGTGTTCACAGTACCTTTGGACTTTGACATGTGTAGGCAATCTGGAATAATGATTGAACATACAAGAACATTTTATAATCACGTCATTTTGTAAACCCTGGAGTTACATACAATACTTATAACGGAAAGGCAGCTTAAACCAAAACAAATTGAGAGGATGCAACATGGATAAATTTGAGATAAATTGGAGCAACATGCAGTCCACATGCCATTTGGGAATGTGCTCAAGAGAGAAAATGCTTCTGCAGATCTCTGATGTAAAGGAGTAAAAATGCATGAAATGTGCCCTTCACTCCTTTTTCTTTGTTGTCTTTTCTTTCTTTTGTACTGCTCCTCCTCTTGTTTCTTTCAATTTGGAGGCTGAGGAAGAGGGAGGACTGACAATGGCAGATCAGTTGGAGGGAGAGACAGGGATGACATGGAAAAAAAGAATGTTTGCACACACACACACACACACACACACACACCAAAAATCTGTTGATTAAGGAGCAATAGCAATAGCATTTATATTTCTATACCACGTATCAGTGCAAAGCACTCTCTAAGTGGTTTACAATATGTTAGCTAATTGCCCCCAACAAGCCGGGTACTCATTTTACCAGCCTAAGGCAGGATGGAAGGCTGAGTCAACCTTGGAGCTCTCAAGGATAGAATTCACAATGTTATGGCTGCAGTACTGGCATTTAACCACTGTGCCACCAGGACTCCTAGGAAGGGGGAGGAGAAGGGTAAAGACAAATGGAAATGGATTTGGGGCAGAACAGTGAAAAGGGTCAGCAATGTGGTAGCCAGGTCTTAGAATAATAGAGTCCTGGGGTTGGAAGGGATCACAAGGACCATCTATTCCAATCCCTTGTCATGCAAGAATACACAATTACAGAATTCCTAAAAGATTCCCATCCAACCTCTGCTTAAAGACCTCCAGTTCAGGCCAGCATTGTACATGGAGAATCAGCAAGACCTCCAAAGATGGAAAGTCCACCACTCTCTGAGGCAATCTGTTACATTGTTGAGCAGCTCTTAACAGTAAAGAAATTCTTTCTAATGTTTACGTAGAATCTCTTTTCTTGTAATCCGAAACCATTCATTGTAGTCTCTGGAGCAGCAAAAAACAAGCTGGCTCAATCTTCCACATGACATCTCTTCAGATATTTAACAATATCTATCATGTTACCTCTCAGTCTTCTCTTCTCCAAGCTAAACATAACCAGCTCCCTAAGTCATTCCTCATAAGGCCTTTGATCATTTTGGTCACTCTACTTGTTGATAACATTCTTGAACTGTTGTGCCCAGAACTGGACACAGTATTCCAGATGAGGTCTAACTAAAGCATAATTGAATGGGATTACTACTTGTCCTGTGAAAGAAGGCTGAAAGAACTAGATATGTTTAGCTTGGAGATGAGTCTCATTACATGTTGTCTGCTGCCCCATAGGGTAAGACCAGATCTAATTAGCTGTACAGTAGTTACAGATCAGGAACTATTTAATATTGAGTCCATTTAGGACTGTTTCTAACCCTACTTGGAGATGTCAGAATTTGAATTTAGGTCTCCTGCTTAAGGGCAAATGCACCTGTTGTCCAAGAGAAGAAACTAGTTCAGGCCAGCATTGTACATGGAGAATCAGCAAGATCAGAAGTATGGTTGAGGTAGTCCAAGGTGTCAAGCCCAAGTACATTAAGCATTTCCACTAATCACTCACTATTATAGCATAAGGAATTATGTGGATGGTACAGTCATATGGGTCTTTTTATTATCAGTGTACAGTCTGCCCTCCGTATCCATGGGGATTGGTTCTACAAACCCCCACGAATACCAAAAAATGTTAATGCTCAAGTATATAAGGGGACTTTATATAACAATTGAGTGCTGCTCAATCCCTTCCACCATACCCCAAAGGCAACTGTAGTAGATGTGAGCTCCAGCCTCCCCTCCCTATCCCACCATGACAACCAGTTCCCTCTCTTTCTTTCTTCCTCTCAGTCTCTCCCTCATCCCACCTCAGTGGCTTCTTTGCCTTCAGCAAAGGAGAGTATCACAGAACGGTTTCTGCTATGGTCCTCTTTCAAGGCCACTGGTTGGGGCAGGGGAGAGAGGAGACACCCTGCACTGCAAAAAATTCTGTTTTGGAATTTTAAAAAATTATTTTCGATCCGCAGTTGGTTGCATCTGCAGATCCAGAGCCCATGGATACAGATTGCAACTGTATAGGTTGCAATCTTTGGGTTGTGGTCAAAGAATCAAGGCAAGTTACTGGATACATCATAGATCTGAGCAGGTATGATGTCAAATTTAGTAATTTGCCACTGAAAATTTAATGAAAGGATTCCAAGTAGCTGTTTGTTCAGACTAGCTGTATTTTTCTTTTCATTTTGTATGGCTACTTGGTTTATCTGTTCTTTTTTAAATGTATAAACACATTGTAATTATTAATTCTTTCTGTGCAGAAATGGCTTCATGCATGGTTGGGTGGACTGTTATGCTAATTAAACTATAGCCCAAGGTTCTGTACAAAATCCCTATACATTCTAAATTATTATTAAGGAACATTCTAGTATATAGAATATGACTTTCCTTCCACCTGCTCTTCATAAATAACCTTGAGCTTGGTTCTAGTGAGTATCCTCAAGATGGATAAGTTGCATTTGCTGGAATGGAGAAAATAGAAAAGTACTGTTCAGATATTTCTAAACTGTTTATATTATAGACTGTCAAGGGGACATGCAAACAATATATAATGAGATTACAATAAAATGCAATAGAGAAATGTAAATGTGAGAACAGAACACAATAGGACAAAGATAAAATCACCTTTCTGGGGTATCTTGTTAAGGCAAGTTAGTTTTCAGTCGTGGCTGACGTACTAGGGAGCTGGACAGGCTCCCAGTAATGGCGAAAACAGTCAGGAATGATCATATCAATCAGTTATTGGTGTACAAATTTGTAAATGACACTTTGTACCATACCTGATTTTAAAAAATATCATAAAATTTCCATCCCATTTATGAAGAACTATGTGAATTTCTGTTAAGTTCTTATTTTTTAAAAAAGGATCAAAATTCTCATCTGCACCTGACAAATGCCATCAGCAGAATTATTTTAATCATGAAGGCAATCATGTTGTACCTGCTTGCCATGTAGCTTCTAAAGGTGAGCCTGTCATTAAAAAAGAGGTGACATCTCTAATACACTGCCCAAATCATCCCTGAAGCATGCAGAATGAAACCCAGGGCTTATCTAGATAAGCTATTTATCCTGGCTTCCCCCCTGTCTTGGAGCCCTGCAGTCCAAACAATGAAGCACACTTGTCCCGTTTCACCTCCATGCCATCCTGACAATGCCCAAGGAAAAGCGACTTATGGTGACCCTAAGGTGAACCTATCACAGAGTTTTTTTTCTGAGAGTGTGTGACTGGCCCAGCAGGCATTTGAACTCTGGTTTCCAGAGTCGTAGTGCAACACTCAGATCACTAATCCATGCTGGTGTAGGACTTTACCATACATCAAATACAGAGGTAAAATGGTTGCCCGTATAATTGTGTTCAGGCAGTTATCTCTCTGTGTAAGGGCTGAAATTGTGCAATCAATGGTTTCATGTATGGTGAACCCCCACCCCTATGTATCCATGTCCACCAATCCTATGTCTCTGACCTCCCTCCATGACTGGGAAGCTTGGTGAAACAGTCTCCCAATTAGAGATATGAGAAGAAACACATTTCAGCCTGAGGGCAGATGCAGTTTGTACTCTGAAATCCTCATGTGGATCACTGTAAATAAATCTGGGGGAAACGGTATACACTTGAAAAGTGGGCATAGAAAAATGGGCACATTTCTAATAGGCATAATAACACAAGTTAAACATGATTTAGTAAGTGACAGGAATTCTTCCAGGTAGTATGTGCGATTTAACAGATGTGCACAAATGCAAACATTTGAAGAAAAATAAGCTAAGAAAAGGGCTAATGTTGACTCATTTTTAAAAAGTTAAAGCCACACAGGCTTTACATGAGGATTTTGTTTTACGTATAGTAGTATATTCTTTTAGTATTTTAGTATTTTATAATGCTGTGTTTTATTGTCTTGTTTTGATTATACATGTTTGATGTTCAACCCTTTGGTGAAAAGGGTGTTATAAATAAACATTGTTGTTGTTGTTCTTGCTGTTGTTATTTACGTGATATGGAAATGGAAGTTGTCCACAAAGACAGATATGTGCACATCTCTAGTTGCATAGGATTTCTTTTCAAATTAAAGAGAAAATGAATAGAACTCTTTCTAATATGACAAGGGTCTTATCTACGCAGGCTAAATATCATGGCTTGGCCCTGTCTCAGAGCCCTGCAGTCCATATGATACATGGTATTTTCCCCATTCTGCCCCCAGGCAGTCATCACCAACCCCGATGGGCAACTCCATTACCTTCAGGTAATGGGGGTAGAGCAGGCCACCAGAAGAGGAGCCAATGTATCCTGGCTGGCAAAGATAAACCCAAGATTGGAACTGAGAAGATAGGACCTGTGTCCATGTTTCTAGTCACATGTAAATGCTTAATTCCTGAACAGGATGTCTGTACCCACCATGGATATAACAATGTGAAGATTTTGTGGGCACTGTTTTCTGTGTTCTTGGGTACCCTCTGTTCATTTCAATGAGTCTCGGGGTAGGAAATTTCCTAAGAGGTGTAGCATGTCTTTTGATGTACAAATATAATGGAAGTAGTACCAAACTCTAAAAAATTCTGCAGAAATTGTCTTTTTGCCTTATGGGCTCCTCCCTTTTCACTGTTGTGGGAGCTTCAGCAGGTGCCCTGGACTGTCATACAAACTGCTGGTGTACTGAAATGGGGTCAGCATGTATGCGCTATGGTTTATATGGATTTGGTACACTGATTGAGGACATTTGAAATATAGGGGAGAAAATCCCATGTGGATATGCCCTAACTCATCTGATTAAAAGTACAGTATGTCTACTTCACCAGTTAATCAGTATGTACTTCTTAATGCTAATCTCTCTTATCTCTGCAAGTAGTTTTTTATTCTTTGCGTTGATAAAGAACAAAGATTTTCTTCAATGACAATACCTCATTTGACATCTATATTTTTCTGCTAATTTACATGATTACATACAGTTCAGAGGGTGGAAGGCTAGAACCCCAAATCAGTAGAATAACTGTAATTTTAAACAGGCAGAAAGGTTTGGGGGGAATGTCTAGTAGGAGATTTCATCAGATGAACTCCATGCTTTTTTGTTTAAATTAATTTTGGTAAATCTTTTTGATGTTGTTGCTTCAGTTTTAAAAGGAAGCTTGATAAATTCTTTTCTCTTTTGATATTGTAATAGAGACCCTTAGAGTTGGAATCCAGTTTTCTTTTGTAATTAGAGGGGAAAAGACAAGCCATGCTGTGGCAAGGAAGCAATTGTTCATGATTGATTTTCAGATGGAATGATGAAGATCTCTTGATTATGGCTTATTGTTAAGGCTCTGCTACTGTTCATATTTATTTTAGCAGTGGGGGCTGCAGCAGGTGCAGACTGCTTGAAGGAACAACAAAAGCTGTACCTGCCAAAACCCTTCTTGTTTTTTTTGTTTTTTTATCATCAAGTTGGTTTTGGTTCATGGTAACCTCTAAGAAACCTGGTCACCAACAGCCTTGCTAAATTCTTGCAGACTCAGAGATTGTGACTTCCTTGATTGAGTCACTCCATCTGTAATGTGGTCTTTTTCTTCCAAAAGCCTTCCATTTTACTGTTATAGACTTTCCCAATTAGTGATATTATTTCATGATGTGTCCGAAGTACAATAGCCTCACTTTAGTTATTCTGGCTTCAGGACTGATTTACTCTAGGACATACTGATATTTTATTTTATTTTATTTTATTTTATTTGGCAGTCCATAGTCCACAACTATTAAATGTACAGATGTACTCTCTGCTTTTTTGCATGTGGTCACTCTGTTAAATTTTTGGAAATGTTGCTTCATTGGAGACGATTCAAATGTATATTGTTTGGGATTTTGATATTTTCCTTTTGTATTATCAGCACACAGTTCCTCTTACTGAGTGGTGTAGTACAAGTGTTCTGGAATTTTTTACCAAGAGAGGGAATGATGAAGTCATCTTTCTGGGTTTCAGGGTAATTGGTGGAATAGCCTTCATTGGTGATAATGAAGCTTTTATAGTTTGCTATTGTTTGTATTTTTTTGTGACATATTAACACAGAGAAGCTAAGAAACTGAGGAAAACAATCATGTGGAGGCTGGATATCTCTTTCTTTTCCTTTGATGATGTTCCTACTTCATCTAGCAGTTCAAACAGAAACACTTCTTTGCAAGGTTGTTTGCGTTTCTCATTAAAACCTGATGGTAGAATTTTAGCTGGCTGACAATCTCTTGTTAAAAAAGCTCAATCCCAAGAAGTCAGAACTTCAAAAATAAGCTCTGCTGAATTCTGTGCATGTTTGCTGTTATGTTCTGTGTATGTAACTGAGAGGTTTTGTTCGTGAGAGAGTTAACTTTTTAACGAGAGAGTTTTGAGTAAAAGGAATAGAAGACAATAATAGAATCATAGAATCCTAATGCTGGAAGAGATCACAAGGGTCATCTCGTCCAACCCCCTGCTATGCGGGAATACACAATCATATCATTCCTGACAGATGGTCATCCAGCCTCTGCTTAAAAACCTTCAGAGAAGGGGACTCCTCCACACTCCCAGGCAGCAGCAGATTCCACTTCCGAACAGCTCTTACTGTCAGGAAGTTCTTCCTAATGTTTAGGTGGAATCTCTTTTCCTGTCGTTTGAACCCATTGCCCTGTGTCCTAGTCTCTGGAGCAGCAGAAAACAAGCTTTCATTATCCTCAATATGACATCCCTTCAAATATTTAAACATGGCTATCATGTCACCTTTCAACCTTCTCTTCTCCAGACTAAACATGCCCAGCTCCCTAAGCCGCTCCTCATAGGGCATGGCTTCCAGAATATCTATAAGTGTGGGCTCATCTTCAATGCAGTGTATCCTGCCTGTGGATCAGACCTGTTCCTCCTCTATTACTTCCACAAAATGAGAGGAGATCCAAACGAGCATGCCAGCCCGTCCCTGCAGCCACCTTCCACCTGTGTCCAACACTCCAGATAAGGCAGGAGGCTCACAGCATGTGAGTAAGGCCCCAAGCATGTGACCAGCCTTGGTCACATGCTGTGGGCCTCCTTCCTGGCTCCAGAAGAGCAAGGCAGAAAGCAGCTGCAGTGATGGGCCAGTGTGCCATAATGGGATCCTGCGGTCACATGGGGCCCAAATGTAAGAGGTAATGAGTCTAAAAATAAAATTGTATTAAAAAATTCCAGGATCTAGTCCTTTTAAAAAGCAACAAAATTATCTTCTTTTAAAAAGAGTTTAAAAAATTCATTTACTTTTAAATTCACGCAGAGTGCAACTTAGGCTCATGCAGACTAAGCTCAATTAACATTTAAAAAAGGTGTGTTCAGAGGTCTGAAATCACCCAGTTAAATTAGACTCATTACAAAAACAAAGGAGTCAGTTTAAAATGCAAATCAAAAGTTTACTGAAGGTATATCAACCTCAATCTACATACTAAAACAAACTTTAAAAAGAGGTTCCTAACTCACTAAGAGGATTTAGGGTAGAAAAACTCACCCAGCCTATAGCGGTAAGAGGCTGCGTGGTGAACATCATGGCATGGTTGCAGGAAAGATGGCTAAACAAAGATAGTATAGCTGAAGATGGCTACAGCCTCATGGAGACTCCAACTTAAAAGAGAACTTACACAGAGCAATAAAATTTAAATTAGGTCATGTGTTGAATGACCCAGCACTCCAGTTGGCTGGAATTGCCCAGTGAAATAAGAGAATGGGAATTTGGGAGAACAGAAGCATGCAGGGAAAAAAAGCTAGACTTAGGATGTGAATGAGGTACACAAGATTGCTTTTACATTACAATGATTATTTCCCCACATACTACATTAATCCATTTTATTTCAGCTGGTATGCATTTTAACAAGTATTTTTAAAAAATTTATCAGACCTAACTCATTTTCCTACCATCTTAGCCCCATCTTTGCCCTGGGGATCATGAGGACTGCCTGGGGGCAAAATGGAGCAAAAGTCCTGACAGGCTCTAAGATGGGGGCTAGATAGAGTAAATTGCCTATGTAGACAAGCCCCCAATATCTATATTCTGAGGGTGTGAGTAGATTCTTCTGGCTGGTGGTAGTAATGAGGACTGTTATGCATCAGAGGAGATTCTACTTCCTTTCTTCTCCCCTTCATTGTGGATGGGAGACCAAATGTGATAAAGATTGTGACCTTATCCTGTTCTCTGCCTTTTCTAGGGCATCCAATGGGAGCATGAGCAATGACTAGCTTTGTAAGGCAGTACAGCTTATGCTTGGTTAGCATGCTACTCACTTCCCAGTGTGCCATTATTATCCCCTCATTTAACCAAATTGACCATGATAGCCAACAGTTTGGTACTGTAATATTGCAGTGTTCCTTTATTCTTTGAATTTGGATGCATTGTACTCCAGGTGATGGGAAATATTGGCCCTTCAGATGTTGTTACACTACATTTCCCATTGCCCCTCAACATAGGCTATGCTTTATAGTGCTGATGGGAAATGCAGTGCAACAACATCTGTGGGGCTATATGTTCCCCTTCCTTCTTTAGATGCATAAAAAGGAATCAAGTAGCACTTTTGAAACTAACTGGGAGAAAGAAGTTTGTAGCACAAGCTTGCATAATCTCAGGACTCATCTACACTAGCCAGGATATGTCAGCTCCTGGCCAGCACATTCTGGCTGCTGAGGTGGCCCATTCTTGTTCCCATTACCTGAAGAAAATGGACCAGAGTCCACACAGGAATGCCAGTCCATTCCTGCAGTTGCCACTGCTGCTGCCATTTCCCCTGCTCTCCTGGGGCTGGGTAGCCAGCTGCAGCATGTGGCAATTCCCCTCCATGTGACCAGCCCTGGTCACATGCTACAGGCCTGCTGCCTGGACCCAGCAGAGTAAGGGTGACTGGTAGCAGCAGTGAGGGCCAGCTTGCCAGGACAGGTTCCCACAGACATGCAGGGCCCAATCTATCCCATCCCAGCAGGAATGCATTAAACTGGGTATTTTTTTAAAAAATGTCATAAAGGGACTATCCCAGCTTGCCTCCGTTCCAGCCCCATATCTACCCTAAGGGTGGTGAAGACTGCCTTGGAACAGAACAGGGCAAATGCCCTGTATCATCTGGAGTGCAGAGCTCTGGAATGGGAGAAAGCCACTGTATTTGGCCAGTGTAGACAAGCCCCTAATAGACAAGACCAGATGCAACCGATGAAGAAGAGTACTCTACAAAAACTTGTGCTACAAACTTCTTTCTTTCAAGGGTGCTTCAAGATTCCTTTGTACATTGATGCAGGAAAACATGGCTATGGACTTTATCAGACGCAGCAAATATGGTGTCATAATGATGCCCAATGAACACGAAAGGGCATCCATTTCACCCAACATTGTGCTTTCATGATTTTGTGTGGTTAGCAAGGTGTTCTTTTTTATTGACAGGCCAAGCCATCAATTGATTGGCCATGGCATTTTTAAAGTGTGATTGTGAACGTCTGAAACCATGCCCTGTTCTGCTGGCACGATTCCAGCATCAATAGTCGGTCCCCGCCAGAACACTTCTGGGAGAGAACATGAAAACTAGGAATGGGATGCTTTTTTTATGAACTTCCCTGTTTTTCAGGCAAGTTTTTAAGTGTGTTTCAGTGCTTGTGTTTCATTTTGTTTTTAATTTAGCTATCTTTCGATTTTTAAGCACACTTGCGTCTTCTTGCAAGAAACATTGAGTTCACATGCACCAAGCAATGGGCTTCCATGAGGGGGGACTTCTGGCAAGAGATGGGGTGCATCTCACAACAGTTGGAAGAAACATTTTTGCCTACAGTCTCAAGAATTTGATCAGGAGGCCTTTAAACTGAGTCATATGGGGGAGGGAGACAGTATTCTGGAAGGCAAAAGGGCTGGAGAATATAGTCAAACTGTCATAGAGGGAACAAGGCAAACAGCACAAGGACCCAACAGTGGGAGGCAAAAAACATTGCACAGGCAGCAAGTAAAGGGAACACATGGTCTTAGATGTCTCTACACTAATGCACAGAGCATGGGAAATAAGCAAGATGAACTTGAACTCCTAGCACTACAAAGCAAGTATAATATAATAGGCATTATTGAAACCTGGTGGGATGAGTCTTATGATTGGAATGTAGGATTAGAGGGGTATAACCTTTAGAAGAGAAACAGGCCAAACAGGAAAGGAGGAGGAATAGCATTATATGTCAGGGATATTTACACCAGTGAAGAAATCCATGACATCAATACTGGAAGCCAGGTGGAGAGCATCTGGATAAAAATTAAAGGGGAGGAAAACAACAGGGATGTTATTGTGGGACTCTACTACAGACCCCCAAGTCAGATGGAGGAACTGGATGAGGCCTTTCTAGAACAGATGAACACACATGCAGAAAGGAGAGATGTAGTAGTGATGGGTGACTTCAACTATCCTGATATTTGCTGGGAATCTAACTCAACCAAAACTTCAAGGTCTAGAAAATTCCTGACTTGCCTGGAAGACAATTTCATGGTCCAAAAGGTGGAAGAGGCAACAAAGAGTTCAGCTATTTTAGATCTGATACTAACCAACAGAGATGACCTGATTAATGGGGTGCAAGTGGTGGGATCCTTAGGTGAGAGTGATCATGTTCTCCTGGAGTTCGTTATAGAATGGAAAGGAGAAGCCAGGCATAGTCAGACATGCATTCTCGACTTTAGGAGACCTGATTTCAATAAACTCAGGGAAACACTGGGGGTGATCCCATGGTCAGGAATACTAAAAGAGAAGAGACCTCAAGACAGATGGGACTTTCTCAAAAGGGAGATACTGAAGGCACAATTTCAAACAGTACCATTGAGGAAGAAAAATGGGAGGTGTCTCAAGAAACCAGGATGGATGACTAAAGAACTTTCAATGGAGCTAAGTTTTAAACGGAACACGTATAGGAAATGGAAAAAGGGGGAAATCACCAAAGAAGAATTCAAACAGATAGCGAACACATGTAGGAGTAAAGTCAGAAAAGCTAAAGTGCAGAATGAGCTCAGGCTTGCTAGAGAGGTTAAGAACAATAAAAAGGGTTTTTTGGGGTATGTCCGCAGCAAAAGGAGGAAGAAGGAAATGGTAGGGCCACTACATGGAGAAGATAGCAAAATGCTAACAGGGGACAGAGAAAAGGCAGAATTACTCAACACCTTCTTTGCCTCAGTGTTTTCAGAAAAGGAAAAGGGGGACCAACCTGAGGATAAAGGAACAGAGGGCACAACGGGGGAAATCCAGCTCAAAATAAGTAAAGAGGTAGTACAGGAATACCTTGTTAAACTAAATGAATTTAAATCTCCAGGACCAGATGAACTACATCCAAGGGTATTAAAAAAGCTGGCAAATGTGATCTCAGAGGCATTGGCAATAATCTTTGAGAACTCCTGGAGAACAGGAGAAGTCCCAGCAGACCGGAGGAGGGCAAACGTTGTCCCCATCTTCAAAAAGGGGAAAAAAGAGGATCCCAACAATTATTGTCCAGTTAGTCTGACATCAATACCAGGGAAGATTCTAGAGCAGATCATTAAACAGAGAGTCTGTGAACATTTGGAGGCAATGCCATAATTACAAAAAGTCAATATGGGTTTCAGAGAAACAAGTCAGGCCAGACTAATCTGATCTCTTTTTTTGATAAAATTACCAGCTTGGTAGATGAAGGGAATGCTGTGGATTTCGTATACCTTGATTTCAGTAAGGCCTTTGCCAAGGTTCCCCATGACATTCTTGCAAACAAGCTTGTAAAATGTGGGCTAGACAAGTTAACTGTTCAATGGATTTGTGATTGGTTGACTGGCCGAACCCAAAGGGTGCTCAGCAGTGGCTGCTCTTTGTCTTGGAAAGATGTGACCAGTGGGGTGCCACAGGGTTCTGTCCTTGGCCCAGTGCTATTCAACATCTTTATCAATGACTTGGATGAGGGAATTAGGGGCATACTTATCAAATTTGCAGATGACACGAAGGAATAGTGCTGCTGTATTCTGCCTTGGTCAGACCTCACCTAGAATACCATGTCCAGTTCTGTGCACCACAATTCAAAAAGGATATGGAGAAATTGGAGCGTGTGCAAAGAAGGGCAACTAAAATGGTAAAATGTCTGGAAACGATGCCTTATGAGGAGAAACTTAGGGAGCTGGGTATGTTTAGCCTGGAAAAAATGTGGTTAAGAGGCGATATAATAGCCCTGTTTAAGTATTTGAAGGGGTGTCACATTGTGGATGGAGCAGGCTTGTTTTCTGCTGCTCCCGAGATTGGAACATGGAGCAATGGATGCAAGCTCCAGGAACAGAGATTCTACCTCAACATTAGGAGGAACTTTTTGACAGTCAGAGCTGTTCGGCAGTGGAACGCACTTCCTCGGAGCATGGTGGGGTCTCCTTCCTTGGAGGTCTTTAAACAGAGGCTGGATAGCCATCTGTCGGGTATGCTTTGATAGTGATTTCCTGTGTGGCAGGGGGTTGGACTGGATGGCCCTTGTGGTCTCTTCCAACTCTGCAATTCTATGATTCTATGAAGTATGGGGCTGCTTTTTCACACGATTATGGCAATATTTGATATTATGGGTTATTTTGCTGGCACACTAACAGTTTAAATATGGTGGCAAAAGAACACTCTTAGAGGCTTGTCTGATAATCTTTTATATCTTTGAGTACTTCTTTACATGGATCACATTTGAAGATTCAGCATTGGCTAAAAGAGTAGCAATTTACATAAGGCATAACTTCAAGGGATGCAAGGAGAATTTAGGGATCAGAGCTTCTTTGGAGTCAGTCTTGTGGCCAAGTCTAGGAGACTGTGAGTCTGTTTGAGTGTGTATGCAACAGATCCAGCAAGGCCTCCATCTGCACATCTTTCTTGTGTAGGTAGTGAAAAAAAAAAAGAGTAGAAATGATGACTGCTTTGAGCCTCTGTAACACGGTGGGCTCACTCAAAATGAGAACTGTGGAGACAGATTATCCATAGTGGCATGCACATAATTGCACTGGGACTGTACTGGGACTGAGAAATATATAGAAACCTAGTTAAAATTTCAGCTTATGCCACATCTAATTTATAATTAATAAAGTTGTGGGTCTTTTTAATCTAAGAATGTGTGTCTCATCTCTTTGTTCCTATTTTCATGTGCAATGCCCCATATTGTATAGGACTGGGCAGGATTGGGTATTCCTGCATGGCAGAGGGTTGGACTAGATGCCCTTTGTGATATCTTCCAACTCTATGATTCTATGATATTTCCTCTGTTGCTGTCCTTTTACTTGGATGTGTTAGTAGGCCTGAACACACATTCATAAGGATCTTTAATTGTGACTGCCATTTCTGTGGGGCTATTTTACAGCAACGAGCTCATGGCTGATACTAAATTTTAAACTGAAGTGTGCCAGAATACCAAGTGCAGTAACTGTGAATCCTGTGGAGTGGATGGATTTTCTAAGATTCTTCTTGTCCAGCCAATTAATGATGTACTTGATCGGTTACATTCAGAAAATCCTCTGTATGGTATAGATGGGCGCTAAAAGTCTTTAGCAAGGTCCTCATAAGGAACCCCTTGGATTACCTGGAATAGCTGAGGCAGCTTCAGAGTCAGACCACATTTTGGTTTCTTTCTGATCTCACTCTGTGAGGTTAAATTTGTATTAATACAGAGCTAGTTCTTCAACATCAAGTTAATTGCTTCAGGTGCTCACCCGAGTCCCATCATTGGTTCCTTCCTTTCTTTTAATTTACATGGTTCTTTGAAAGATTCAGGTTGAACTAGAGGCACTGTGCACAAAAGGAAAGACTTGGATTGAAGGAAAACCATTTCCCGTTGAGAAGGGATTAACATTGTAGGAGATAGTGAGAAAGAAAAGTAAAGGAGGGCAAAGAGAAAAGCTAAAATATCTTTTAGACAAATGCTAGGAGCATATGTAATAAGACTGCTGAATTGGAGTGACATGTTTTCAAGGATAAGAAAGATATTATTGGAATAAGAGAGACAACCAAGAAAATGAAAGGGGATTTAAAATGCCAAGATAGAGAAAGAGTTTTAGTGAGGAGAGAGAACTAATATAAAGCTGGAAGAAAGGTAGTAATATTGGTGAAGAATGATACTGAATTTGCAGAAGTGGAAAAAAGAAAGAAAGGAAAGGGGGGGGGGGAGAAGAAGACTGAAATGCTCCTATAAACATTTTGACTGATTCAACAGAGAGAGTTTGTGTAGATGTTGAGGGCAATACAAAGTAGTTGGGATATTTTGAATGTTTCTATTTAGCCAAAGAAATAGTCGAGGACTTTGATCACTGGTGGGATAAAGAGAGGATTTGAAGAGAGGAAGGGATTTGCTAGTGAATAGTTGACATATTGAGAGTTTTTAAAAGGGCACATTTCCAAAAGCTAGTTTGCATTTGCATCCTTTATACACTTTCTGAAACAAACTCCAAGCATCCTGTGAAAGTAATGATCTGAATATTGTTGCATGAAGGGTTTAGATAGCAGTCTGAATACTGTATATGGATATGATGAACAGGTAGGATCAAGCAATCATATAAGCATTAGATTTGTTACACATGTGAGAGTATGTAATAGACAGTCAAAATGGTCCCAAAGTTATTGATTTTTTTTCTAACTTTGAAAGAAAAAGCTAAAATGCTCGAGGGATTTTCGCCTGCAATCCTGTGATGAATGGGAAATCTACTCCACACAAGTGGAAAATATACGGCCTATGAAATGCATCGAGAAGCTGCAATTAAAATTCATCCCAGTTAAGTCAAAAAAGGGAAAAGCCGATATGGGCCTGAGGCAAAAGAAAGAAAGGCAAAGAGATAACTTGCTCCTCCCGACCCTATTCTTTTGCCTTTCCCCCTCACTATTCTTTACCAATCCCCCTTTATCCTCCCTGGATCCTCTGTTTTATGACAGTTCTGTCACTCTGATCCCCTGATGAGGTTACTTTTTCTGTCTTCTGTCTCTGCCATTGCTTTGCAGAGCTATGGGCAAATCCTTAGAGGGAAAGGTTAGGAGACATGTCTCTATTTTCCCCTTTTCCACTGTACTTTTTCAGGTCTTTTTTTTTTTTGCCCCTCAGAATGGCTTCAGAACTGAGATATTCCCAGATAACCCTATGGTTGTACCCCTATCTTACAGATGGCATCAAATCTGTTGCATGATAAGGTGATAAATGAAGGTGCAAAAGACCAATCAAATGCAGGGTTCATTTCATTTCAGATAATCAGAGGGTGTTCTGTTTAAAAAATGGATTAATATGGAGGTAGAAGACTATGGTAGCTAACAGTATTGGAGCAAGATCTGCTTCAGCAAAGAACATGTGAAAAATGGCAGCTTGCACTGAGTTGTCTCTGTTGTGGTTGAATAGCACACTGCTTTTGCAAAACTATTTCTATTTCAATCCTACCTTCAACTGTTACACAGAAGGAGTAAAGGATCTGTCTTGGTGACACAACTAATGCACTGAAGCCAAGACCATTAAATGATGCAGCTTCAGTAAACCAGTTTTTTAAAAAAATTATGCAGAGCAGGAAAATGTACAATCCTCCAGATGTTGATGGTATGTGTGAGGGCTTCGACCAGTCTCCACCTCTGTCATCAAATATGACCTCCTCCTTCCCCTTTACTATGGCATCAAATTGGGGGGAACATCTAGATACCCTCATGGGTCCTGTGTGAGACTTTGTTCATCTCAACACCCCCACTGGACACCCCCAGCCTTGAATAACTGCTGCCACTATAGATACCATGTGTCTGAATTAAAACATTCCAATAATCCTTATGTAGTATTCTCAGAGGCACAAATGTGTAATGCAAAAAATAATTTATTAAACAGAAGTTGAACATACAATTAAAAATTACTTATCTAAAATATCTAAAACCTCATTGACCCTAACTAACTCTGACATCTTTCATTCATATTGCTAAGATCAGCTCTCATATCTCTCACTCTCTCTGACATCCACCTAGGGCTCATCTACATGAGTCAGGATACTCCGGCTCCCTGCTGGCATATCCTGGCTGTGGATCAGGCCCATTGTTCTCCCATTCTCTCTACGGAATGGGAGGAAGTCCTGATGGGCATGCCAGTCTGTTGCTGCAACCACTGCCATTTCCCTTGCTGTCCCAGAGGCAGGCAGGAAGTGGGCCCGTAACATGTGATCAAGGCCCCCTGCATATGACTAGGCTTGGTCGCATGCTGTGGGGCTCTTTCCTGCCTTCTGGGAGAGCTAGGGAGATGGCGGCGGCAGCGAGGGCCAGCCTGCCGGGATGGGCTCCTGTGGAAACTTGGGTCCCAATCTGTTTCCTCCCAGTGGAAATCAGGCAAAATAGGTATTATTTCAAATGTTGCATTGGGTGCTACCCCACCTTCCCTTGGTCTCAGCTCTGTATCTGCTCTGGAGGCAGAATGGGACAATGCCATGTGTCAATAGGACTGCAGGGCTCTAAGATGGGGGCAAGATGGAGCAAATAGCCCATGTAGACAAGTCCCTAGCCTTGTTAAAAAACTCTTAAATATTCAGCCAATCACTAATCACTCCCAATATTCCAATCTCTCACTCCTCCCAAGAGATCACTTGCTGTATTGCATTTACTACACATTACACAGATATCCATACCTTACCTTAATTTCTCTAATAAATAGAACAACATTTTTACATAAGTCCAGAATATCACAGTCCGCAATTCATGTCAGCCCTAGCCAACATGGGCAATGATGTGGGATGACACAGCGTTGCAGCCCAACAACATCTGGAGGGCTGCCCTTCTCCCTGTCCCACAACCTTCTCATGCTTCTTTGGTGTGAACTGGGGAGAGGGCCTTTTTGGTGGCTGCTCCCATATTTGGGAACTCCCTCCCTAGAGAGGTCAGGATGCCCCCATCTTTACTCTTCTTCAGGTGGCACGTTAAAACATTTTTATACCACCAGGCCTTTGCTGAGAAATGAAGGTTGAACTGCTGGTGCTCCTTTTTTAAAGAGCTATCTTAATTTTTATGGAGTTTTAAAAATGTTTTATTATTTATATGGAATTTATGAGCTGTTTAATCTCTCTATTTTATTCTTATGTATTGTACATTTTTTAGCTATTGTTGTTTTAAATGTTGTGAGCTGCTTGGTTCCTGCAATAGGGAGAAAGGCAGGATATAAATAAATAAAATAATAAAATAATAATTCTTCTTAGGAACAGCATCTTTTGGAGAAGGGAAATGATAGAAGGAGGAATTGCTTAATGTTGCCCCTCACCTGCTTCTTTATTGTAATTGTCCAAAGCCACTATTGCTATTTTGATTTACAGATTCTGTTGGAAATGTATAGCTGGAATATGCAGTTGGGAGAGCAGAGATTCAATGACCAGAACGGGGAATGTTACAGACACATGTTACAGACACAGTTCACAGTGCTGCTGGAGAGGACGTTTTCGCAGCCCCACCATCCAGTACATCTGGGAGGAACCCAGGAGAGGGCTTTCTCAGTGGCTGCTCCCAGGGTCTTTCCAGAAAGGTTAGACTGATATTCTCCCTATTGTCATTCTGTAGACAGGTGAAGACCTTTCTGTTTTGAGAGACCTTTGAGAAATGATCAAATAAGGCCCTTCCTTCCTAAACAATAGGCTGGATTTTCTATTTGTTTTCTAGTCTATTCTATTTGTTATGCTGTTTTTAAAAATGGTTTAGGCTTTTAACTGGTTTCAATTTATTTGTTAGGTTAATCATTTTAAACTTTTTTTCTTAAACTGTTGTAAGCTACCATGAGACCCAAACTGGGGAAAAAAGTGGGATATACATAACTATATTAGTGGGTGTTTTTTTAAAAAATCCAAAACCTGGAGATCTGGAAAGGCTCCAACCCCATTATTTTGACAAAGGGGAGAGGATATGTCTGAGAATACTTATGGAAAATTTGTTTCTCTGTATCTGTGTACCTGCTACCCTGATCATGTGGTATTTTTTAGATCCAATCAGATGAAGTATTAGAAGGTAACAATCAATATCTTGGGACTTTTTGAGACGTCCCTTACTGCACAAGAAGCCTCCATAACAGCAATGAAGCTGCTGCGCGGCAGGGGGTCCGTTTCGGATGATGCCGTCCCCCTCTCGAAGGCGTCCATGATTGTTCTGGGCAGGATTGAGGGCGGCCGTGACATTTTTTATTCACGGAAGTTGTCCGTGCTGCCTTACCACATGATGTCACCATTCTTATGGTGTTCTTTTCTTCTGGTCTTATGGGGAACCAAGCTAAAAACACATCTTTTTGCTAATAGTTTTTTCTGGTTAGCAAAAAGACGCAGTTTTACTCAGTCTCTCATGGGACCAGAACAACAAAACCACGATGACGGCATGCAGTAAGGCAGCAGGGAAGACAGAATGTTCCTGCTGCCTTGTTGCATTTCTTCAGAGTGTGGTAAGCCCCTTGGCCTCTCTACAATTAAGGAATGTCTGTAGGTTGCTGTTTCAGCTGGCTATTGTGTTAATCTAAATTAGTAAAGTGGGGAGATATTAGGGGACATAGGAAAAGGTCTCAGGGTTATTAGAAATAAAATAGTTTTTTTTGTCATGGTTCATGAAATTGTATGTATTGGTTTATATCATGTATGTGTGTATGAGGGGGCACTTATACAAGTTTTAAAGTGTTTGGGCCTTGTCAAGAAGCAATCATTGAAGAAAGAGTTCAGGACTCAATCCATTCCATTTTTCAGTTCCAAATTTGTACCTTCTGATTGTCTTTTATTTTGATATCACCTAAAATGCCCCCCACAGAAAAAAAGATCACTGTGGTCTTCTTACATGCATTTACATGTAATATCTAGCTTGGTCTTCATCTGGACAAATGAGACTCTTCCAAGAGCACCTATTGCAGCCATAACTTTGAGATAATTATAATTCCCCCAAACAATATAGTAATTTTGGTGTCACAAGTGGTTCCCTATGGACCCCCAGCAATTCTGGTAACAATACACATACTTAATTTTAACAGTACTATGTGTATCATTTCCTGAATTGCTGGGGGTCCATGGGGACTCACTCGTGACACCAAAATTACTGTATTGTTTGGGGGAATTATAATTAGCTCAAAGGTATGGCTGTGAGAGGTTGGGTAACTTGCAAGATCTTTACGCCTGTGTATACTGGTACTAACTGTCAAGACTCCCAAGTTAAAATGAAATAAAATGGTTTTTTATTGGAAAATAAACACAGAAGTTTTCACACATGCACTCACACTTACAATAATCACACAAGGCTAACAAAGAGTTAAAAGGAGGAAAGATTGGATAGAGGAATAGATCCGGGGAAGCATGGGCTATATCTACTGCATCTCTCATCATTCCTATCATTTGATATGATGACTAGGACTGATAGGAATTGCATTTCTAACATACAACTGACAAAACAGATTTTTTTTAAAAGTTCCCCCACCCCAGTACTGAAACTGAAACAGAGTCTCATGCTTTCCAACATTTCACAAATGAAAACCAGGACACATGGGGCCAAAAAGACATTGGTGTGTTGTCAAGATGACAAACGTTCTTAAAGAGGAAGAACAGAGAAGGAGAGGCTACAGTAGTTTGCCTTACTCTAAGCCTACGGGGAAGGGCAAGCCCTTGCTTACTCATGTCTTTTTCTCCTGCTAAGTTAATGGAGTGTAAATTAGCTTTTCACTTTGAACCCAGTTTGCCGCAATTAAAGTAAGCTAAGGACCAAGGGGGGAAGTGGGAGGAGCAGAAGTAGCAGGAAAAGTGCGACAACACTGGATTAATTGGTACTTTCCCTGCCATATTGGGTCATCTGGAGCATAAGGGTTTTGTGCCAGGCAGATCTTCCTAGAGAATGCTGAGTGTCTTAACCTAATATCTACATAACTCTGAGAATGGTCTCTGAAAATAGTTGGAAACCCCTAAGTAGATATAGTAGTCAAGGAAACCTGGGATCTGCTTACACTTGTAGGAGCAAAAGTGGGATATAAGTATAATGAAAAGTAAAACAAGTCTACTGTTAACTTCTGTAAGGAGATTTTCAGACAACGCTGTTATAGTGTTACTATTCCACTTTATTTGCTATGGCTGCCTCCTCTTGAATCCTATGATTTGCAGTTTAGGGAGGGGCATTTACAACTCCCAGCCAGAGAGCTTTTAGGCCTCACTAAACTACAAACCCCAGAATTCCACAGGAGGAAGCCAGAGCAGTTAAAGTGGAATAGTAACACTATAACAGTGTAGTCTGAAAATCTCCTAAGTCTTGTAAGAGAACTTTCTGTGCTGTTGTGAGTTGACTTCTGTTAAGTCTCAATTGCCAAGGACATTAAATGTGCTGCTCGTTAGAGAGAGAGAAAAGAATAAAGGCAGAGTGAATGGTTAGTCTGGTAGGTATGTTACTTAGGCCAGCACATCTGATCCCCATTCCCAATACTCTCCCCCAAAGTTCTTTAAATTGCTTAGGACTGCAAAACCAGCAACAATGATGAGCACCTTAGAGCCCACAATCTATGCCTCCTGAGATTGAGCCTTCATATGGGTGGATAAGAAATGTTAAAGCCCTGATACAAAGTACAGAAGAAAAAAAAGGAAGAAAAATCACATGAGAGCACAGCAACTTCAAGTGGCCTTTAGCTGTCAATCATATTTGTATTCTTTCATAATGAATTGTGATGATTTGTTAACTGTGGGAATTTGCAGACAGTCAAGCATGACAGCAAGGTCTTATGGCCTCTATGCCCACTGGATGACTGACCAACCAATTTCCAATGATGTTATGAAGGATCATAAAGTTTAGTTCCATGTGCATTGTGATGATAGTTGCATCTATATTTAAAGCTTTCTGTCATTGAAGCACTCTTGGTGTTGTCAGGCTGTCTGTTGGGCTGGATGAGCTGCAACTTCTTGCAATTGAATGTCAATAAGACCAAAGCAATTTTGGTTGATTCATAGCACCAGCTTAAGCATATTCACTTTCACAGATTACATTTGACAGATAGTTACCTTCAGTTGAACTCTGTGGTTAGAAGCCTTGGTGTATTCTTGACAGAGAGCTTAAGAGTCGATGCCTAATGTTTATTTCATGTCTTATTTTCACCTACCTAATACTGCATGGGGATGCCCACATCTTAATATAGTAAGAACAGACATTTTAGTCAGTCCAGCTGTTATCTCTAGGCACAGTGCAATTTTGATTCAGTTTCAATGTGGATATACAGTAGATGCTTGGCTTTCCAATTGACAGCTTTTAATTTCAGAAGATAATCTGACCAACAGCTTTAAGGGTGTGTCCCCCCCCCCCACTCAAGTGTTAAGTAATAAATCTAGGAGCAGCAAATGTACTAAAGGATAAAAATATATAAAGGGGGGGGGAAACTGAAAAGACATACAGGGAAAGGCCATGGTTCAATAGTGAAGCACATCCATTGTAAACAGAAGGTTGTCACAGTTCAACCCTCGACATCCTTAGTTAAAAAGATATTGGGCATAGCCTCCAGCATTTTACAGATGAAATCCAGGACACATGTGTACAAGCAACATCAGGGTGTGGTCAAAATGACAAAAGTTATTAATGAAGAAGAACTCACAAGAGGTGTGTGTGTGTGGGGGGGTAATGTTTGTTTCACTTGGAGAGAGTCTAAGGAGCTACAGGTAGCTGTATAGCAGAGGTAGGCAAAGTGCAGCTCCTGTTCACCCCTTTTGTGGCCTATGAAGCCTTCCACCCCCTCAATTTTTTTAAAAAGAATGGTGTGATTTTCAGGGATTTTTTTGCCTTAACCCCCCCAAATGCATCAAAATATGCAAAACTCCCCCACGGACACCCAGAACCTCACACTACCTCTAATGGTCTGTTTTCTTTTGCAGTCACTCTCAAAATGGTGATAGGAAGACATACACTTTCTGTTCATGTCTCATTTTGAGAAGGAGTACAGAGGAAATACTTCCATTTTCCTCTGTGGTAACTCTCAAACTGGCATCAGGTAGCTTCATGTCTCCATTTTGAGAGTGGCTGCAGAATAGAGTGGAGCTGTTTGGCCTTGGTTTTTTGGGGGGGGGGTGTTTAACCAGCAAGACGGACTGGGGAAAAATTGCCTTCTGGCCCTTATGCAGTTGCCCAACCCTGCTGTAAAGGGAGTAGGGGCAAGGGAAACTTTTTTCCTTTAATTGCCTCAAGTTAAGTTATCATGCAATCACCTCCCACTTCCAGTTCATCAGTAGAAAAATACAGAATGACAATTTCCTACAAAAATGGCGCCATAATTGGCAGATTCATCAGCAAGTTTTGTTGCTAGCTTAGATGTTGCCATTGGTCTGTCAAATATTATGCAGATAAATTATCTGAGCTGGCTTGTCCTCCTGGATGTCATCCTTTGATTTCTGCTCTGTTAACATGGCATGTGCATCTTTTTTTGTCTTGTCGAGAACAAGGCCCCAGACAAATTCCTCGTGACATATGCAGAGAAGTGCTTTCATGTTAAAGTGACGTGTTTCTTGTTCTCATGTGTTTGCTATATAAATTCATTATCTCTTGCCAAGCTTTAGATCTGCCAACTTCCCTCTGTGTTCTCTCAATTTTCATTCCAAATCAAATATTAAAATGCAAACAGCAAGTGATTAAAAATAGTTTTTTTTCCACAAATGTGGTATGCCTCACAAGAGGATAATGATATACATGGAGATGCACATACTTCAGAGAGATTAGAGTTGCTTACCCAGCAGCATCCCATTGCATGAGATCTCAAGGTAAAAATCTGGGGCTTCCATAGGGGTTGGTGATGTTACAGAAATGGGGCTTGAAAGGGTTGGGATACAGACTGGAGACTTTATCAGATTACTACTCCCTCTTACCATTCTTTTGCCAGCATATTTTGAAGCATTTTTATGCAAGCAAAAGAACCCCCCCGCCACCTACCTTCAGCAGCATCAATGAGGCATCCCCAGCATAAACAGAGCACAAATGGAGCTCCGTTTATTTCCGGGGGTGAGAACTCACTGATTCTTGTGAGAAGATGCAAGTGTGGCAAATTCAAAAAAAGTAAGCAAGAAAAAGACATAAAATGTATGCACAAGCACAGAAACACACTTTAATAATTACAAGTAAACTGGGGAGGTAAAAAAAAAAGAGCATCCCCTACTGGGCTGTCCCAATTTCACCCGGAAGTGTTCTGACAATTGATGTTGTATTCGCTGAGCATAATGGCATGAGGATTCAAATGCTGGCAATGCCAGCAACAAAGCACCACGGTGGCTCTGTCGACAGCTTCACCCATCAATAAAACTAAATGGCTTTTGACAGTACATGTGTGCCCTTTCGCAATCATTATTTGCCACATCTGATAAAGTCCTGGATCTGCTTCTAGGTGAGCTTATTATGAAAAGAGGCAGAAGAGCAATCTGGGAATAGGGGTCTTGTGTTTAGGCCAGGTAAACTAGAAGGGCATCTAGATGGAGAAAAGAAATGTGAATTGCTGTGGGGTAACACCGCCTTGCAGAAGTTCCTATTTGTCCTGATGGTCTGTTTGCAAATCAAAGGCATGCAAAGCAAACCACATTCAATGTTCCCATGGGCATGCCCGTGATTCAAAATGGCAGGTGCAAGTGAATTACTCATGATTTTATTTTCCGCAGGTTGCCCTGCCAAACATTATTTAAAAAACAAAATAGAAGGTGTGGAAGTGCAACCTTCCTCTTTAGCAAATGCACACACAAGAAAAGAAAAAGGCTGTTTTCTTGCTGTAGTGCACGATTGCTACAGGGAAAATCCAAGATGGTGGTTCCAGGCAGTTGCCTTGCTGGCAAGCTCTACCCCCATGCATATCTGACCAATCATCTGCCAACTTCCACTCATATTAGGAAAGCAAATCAATTTTGTCGCTTGTCCCAATGAGCAGGAATGTGCTTTTCCAGCACAGTTTAAAAAAAAAAAATACAGGAAGAGCTGCAAAGGTTTTCCTATGGAGTGTATGGCATTTTGGGGGGCCCTCCTTCACAATACGTCAAGTTGCTTCAGGATCCCATTGGAAAAATAGGTATTCTCACATTCTGTGAGAAGTATTGTCACCATTTAGACAAGCCCATGGTAATATGGCATGACATTGGGGAGCTTGCTCACTATGTAAAATATAAATTTAAATACTGTTACAGTATTTGGCTCTGCCTCTGATGTGAACTCTGATCTGAACTGTGTTAATAAGAATATTGCATAATTCCAAGTATTCTCATTGAGATTGATAGATCTTATTGAATGTAGAAGAGGGCAGATGAGAATAAGGTATATGCCTATAGCCGTGAATTTATTTTTTGTTTAGAAGTGGAATTAAGATTATTTTACTAGAATTAGAAGAGTAAAGTAATTATTTTGCTAAATGATGAAAACACAGAAAATGTGAAAGACAATTGGAATCTAATTGTGGATTTTGGATAGAAATGTTAATGGCAACTTAGCAGATGTAATATCTAGCTATGTAAAATTGTGAAGGAAATTTAGGGGTTGTCTAGATGATGAAAACAAGCCTAATGGAATTTGCAGAGAATACCTTTTGTCCCAATGAGATGCAAAGGAGATTTGCTGTATTTGGAAGAAGTGGCCCCCAAAACTCCATATACTTGTGTGTGGGGGGGGAGCCTTCATGGCTTTCCCCAAAGTTTTTAAAATAATGCATGAATATGCGCATTATTGCTCGTTTGGATATCCAATTTGGAATGGTGTGTGTTCTCGGCAAAGGCATAAGTAAACAGCATATTGATCAGATGTGTGGATGGGGTGGTGGTTTTCTTGCAAGGAAGGGGCTGAAAGCAACATTTTCATATTATGTATTATCGAGTGTACACTTTTTTGCTGCGCTGAGGCAACCAAAGAGCATTTATGCACCTTTGATTTTAAAAGTTTTTAAAAAAATACTTTGCAGCAGTGATAACGTGTGAAGAATACACACTGTACTCTTGGCCATCATCTTGATCAGCAGGCATGGCTCCATGTGCAGTTCAAACACAGATAGGTTTGTATACACTAGATTTTACCAAAAACCCATGGAGACAAATTTGCAAGAAGCCACATCAATCTGCATTATTTCTTCTTGTCTAGAAAAGCCCTTAGTAATTGATATATTTGATAATTTTTGAAAGATCTTAGCAGATCTTCTGAGCCAGTGAGTCCTGGTGCCAGCTAGGTATGGGTGGAGATGGGGTCCCAAGGATTAAAACCACTTTACATACAAAATGTCTGTTCCTCCAGTGCTGTATGGCCTGAGATTTCTTTCCCACACTCCTGGGGACCTATAGAAGGACAGCCCATAGACATTAGCCAATGCCTTGGGACCTGGCAATCCATATATATATATATATATATATATATATATATGTCATGGTCAGCCAGGATTCTGAGGACTCAGAAGGCGAGGAGGCTGAGCCAGTTGCAGAAAAGCTGGCTGAGTCTGAGTCTAGCCCTGAAGAACCCAGGGCTCAGCA
Organism: Gambelia wislizenii; assembly: GCA_030847615.1. Taxonomy (NCBI): domain Eukaryota; kingdom Metazoa; phylum Chordata; class Lepidosauria; order Squamata; family Crotaphytidae; genus Gambelia; species Gambelia wislizenii. Next base: position 47,110,556 of record JAUMIR010000001.1, on the reverse strand, counting down.
GCCTAGCCCTCCCCCAGCACAGGGTCCAAGCCTGGGAGACATAGTGGAGCAACAGCAAGAGGTAGAAGAGCAGGTACCTACCTTTAGCCAAAGAAGAACAGAGAGGGGTGTGACTTCGTTGTTCCTGGAGATTAAAAGAAAGACACTCATCAATCACCGAGCAGCTGTGAGTAGGAGCTGGGCCAACATAAGCAGCTGGGGGACGCTGAATTCCTTGTCTCAGGCTATCTGCGTTTCCTGGAGGAAGCCTCTGCCTTTGACTCTCCTGGCTCTTGGAAACTTGCTATCTTGAAACTTCGGATATCTTGACCTTGGACTGTCTTCGTTGACCCACCTGCCGGAATCCTTTTGACCTCGGACTGCCTCTTCATTCTTCGCTCTCTCTGGACTCCTGACCCTCTAGGACTACTACTGACAACAGCAGGTGCTGTGCTTTGCAACTGAGTTGTTGCCAAGCCGGGCTGTCTTATCAGCTATTTGACTTGGCGGCCTTCCCGACAATATATATATATGACGTGACCTTGTGGCAAGTTGCACAATCCACACAAGTTGGAACACTGGTATTAGGAAAAAAGAAGTCAAGCTAGAACATCTGTTACTACTGTGGATGCTTTCATGATGGCAAAATCTTCCCTGGCAATGAGAGGCATTATATATGTCCAAATTGGGTTAGATCATTGACAGGAAGAAAATAAGCATGCCTGATTCCTTTGTCATTTTTGCAACCTGATGGACTAGAATGTAAAAACTGACCAGTGTCAAGGACCAGAGACTAGGGGCTGATCTAGAAGAGGGAATAAAATGTGAATTGAGGTATAGAAACACCAATTCGCAGCAGCTGTCATCTGTCTCAATGTTTTTTGGCAAGATCACTGGTGTGCGAAGTTCTCTGTGCTTGCTGTTCACATGGAGGCATGCCAGTGAATCAAGATGGCAGCTGCGAGTGGATTACTCATGGTTTTGTACTCCCCAATTTGTCCCCCCGCAAAACAGTATTTAAAAAAAAAAAAACTAAATCCAGGTTGCGGAAGAGTGATCTTCTGCTTAAATAATGGAGAAAAAAAAAAAAAAAAGGAAAGAAAGCCTGCTTCATCACCTCAGTGAACGATCGCTACAGTGACAATCCAACATGGCAGTTCCACTACCTGCCTTCTTACCAAGCTCCTCCCCCTGCACATGTCCGACCAATCAGCTGTCCTCTTCAGCAATGTGATGCAATGCGATTCAGTTGTCCTAATAGGCGAGGGTGTGCCTTTCCGTCAGAATTAAAAAAAAAAAAAAAAACCTCAGGAAAAGTCCCAGAGGCCTCTGCTGTGGACTTTCCCTGACTTTTGCTCCTCCTGCCTCCGAAAAGGATGGAACACTATAGGATCCTATGTGGACACATGGAATTCCCTGCAGACTCTAAGAGGTTTTTTTTCACCGACTGGACTACCCCTAGGTTTGAAAGAAATTTATTGATTTATTAATCTAGCAGAAAATAATGCTATCTTCATAAAAAAGAAAATTATGGCAAAAGACACAGTAATGTAATTATTTAGGAAATCATTTAATAATTTAAGAATTGTATGCAATAATTTAATAATTTAAGAATGGTATTTGGAATTGCACTGACAAAAGCATTCAGCTTCCAACAGAAGTAATAAATCTGCATCTGTATCCTAAAACTCTCTCCCTTTCATAAATTTCCTGGCTAATTTAGACTATTGCATGATGACAGTAGAACAGCAAATAACCTAATGTAGTATGTTACAGATCTTTTCTTTCCAACAGAGCTGGAGCAATCAAAAGGAAGAAGAAATAAGAGAAAATGAACAAAAGGAAAAGGGGTGGAGGGGGATGAAGAGAAATAAAATAGTAAGGTGGGGGAGTCTGTTGTAGTCACGAACCATTAACAGTTAATACAACAAAATCAATAAAAGTTAATATAATAGCATCTATATTTCATAAGTTAAAAAATAAAATCACAGAGAAGACAATGTGGAGTTCTTTCTATTTCCTATTGAGGGTAATAACGAATATGGATAAAGTCACCTCTTAACCAGGAAGATCAGATTTTCAGTGGGTTTGCCAGGAAGAATTGCTAATAGAGATGGATCTACTTTTCTCTCAGCTTCCTAAATAAACTGCAGTATGAAAGAACATCGCCCACAGATTCTATTTCTCCAAATCCACAAGGGTGTTGTCACTGAATGGAATCTTGTTACGGCGACCAGTTAGCATAGCAGAGGGCAGTACATTAAAATGAGCAAACATAAATGCTCTCTTGTGTTTGTAAATTGTTAATGTCTGCAAGTATGAGGCTCTGGCAATTCACTGATTTGAGACATTACTTAAATATAATGGAGAGCAAGGCATATCAGCTGCAGTTCTTCGATGGAATAAATCCATGTCTATTAACCTCTGAGTAAGAGAGACCTGGAGAACCAGTGTGGTGTAAGGTTTGAGTGTTGACTACCCGTCTGGAGACCAGAGGAAACTCACTTAGGAGATTTTCAGACAGCGTTTAACAGTGCCTACCACGGGATGAGGTCCCAGGAGAGGAACAGCGCTCTTGCACGGCAGGGGGGTCATTTTTGGATGCCGCCGTCCCTCTTCCGGGATCCTTCGTTGCACGTCCATGAAGCTTTGGAAGCGGCCGCACCATATTTTAAGCACGGAAGTTGCCCATGCTTAAAATATGGTGCGGCCGCTTCCAAAGCTTCACGGATGTGCAACGAAGTATCCCGGAAGAGGGACGGCGGCATCCGAAAATGACCCCCTGCTGCGCAAGAGCACTGTTCCTCTCCCAGGACCTCATCGCACGGTAGGCACTGTTAAACGCTTTCTGAAAATCTCTTTAGGCAAGTCTCTCAGAGGAAGGAAAAGGAAAAACTGTTCTGAACAAATCTTGCCAAGCAAACCACATGATAGGTTCGCTTTAGGGTTGCCGTAAGTCGGAAATGACTTGAAGGCATAGAACAACAAGAGAGACTTGAGCTTTCATTTAGTTCATAGTTGCCCCAAAATTAGGGAAATACATCTAGAGAAAGAATTTTCTTTTTTATAATCCACACACTTATTCACAAAGGAATCAGAGAGCAGTAAGTGAAAATAACTAGAGTGAAGAAAGGAAAAGTGCAGGTCAATTCTCTAAGCTTTATATTCAACTTAGACTGCTGCAGACATGATCAAGTCCTGGGGGAGTAGTCTTCTGTTAACATTGCAAAGAACAAAACAGGATCAGTAGGTAATCAGCTTCAATTCCAGAATCCCTAGGGCTGGTATAATAGCAAAACAGAGGCTGAATGGCTATTTGTTGGGAGTGCTTTGATTATGTATTCCTACAGGACAAGGGGTTGAGGCTAGATGACCTTTGTGGTCTCTTCCAACTCTATGATTCTATGAAAATAAGGGCCAGATTTCATATATCAGGACCAGATTCTCAACCAAAACTTCAAGGTCTAGCAAATTCCTTACTTGCCTGGAAGACAATTTCATGGTCCAAAAGGTGGAAGAGGCAACAAGGGGGTCAGCTATTTTAGATCTGATCCTAACCAACAGGGATGACCTGGTTAATGGGGTGCAAGTGGTGGGATCCGTAGGTGAGAGTAATCATGTTCCCCTGGAGTTTGTTACACAATGGGAAGGAGAAGCCAGGCATAGTCAGACATGCATTCTTGACTTTAGGAGAGCTGATTTCAATAAACTCAGGGAAATACTGGGGGTGATCCCATGGTCAGGAATACTAAAAGAGAAGAGACCTCAAGATGGATGGGGCTTTCTCAAAAGGGAGATACTGAAGGCACAATTTCAAACAGTCCTATTGAGGAAGAAAAATGGGAGGCATCTCAAGAAACCAGGATGGATGACTAAAGATCTTTCAATGGAGCTAAGTTTTAAACGGAACATGTATAGGAAATGGAACAAGGGGGAAATCACCAAAGAAGTCAAACAGATAGCGAACACGTGTAGGAGTAAAGTCAGAAAAGCTAAAGTGCAGAATGAGCTCAGGATTGCTAGAGAGGTTAAGAACAATAAAAAGGGTTTTTTGGGGGTATGTCCGCAGCAAAAGGAGGAAGAAGGAAATGGTAGGGCCACTACATGGAGAAGATGGCAAAATGCTAACAGGGGACAGAGAAAAGGCAGAATTACTCAACACCTTCTTTGCCTCAGTGTTTTCAAAAAGGAAAAGGGGGACCAACCTGAGGATAATGGAACACAGAACACAATAGGGGAAATCCAGCACAGAATAAGCAAAGAGGTAGTACAGGAATACCTTCTTAATCTAAATGAATTTAAATTTCCAGGACCAGATGAACTACATCCAAAAGTATTAAAAGAGCTGGCAAATATAATCTCAGAGCCATTGGTAATAATCTTTGAGAACTCCTGGAGAACAGGAGAAATCCCAGCAGACTGGAGGAGGGCAAACGTTGTCCTGATCTTCAAAAAGGGGAAAAAAAGAGGGTCCCAACAATTATCGTCCAGTTAGTCTGACATCAATACCAGGGAAGATTCTAGAGCAGATTATTAAACAGAGAGTCTGTGAACATTTAGAAGGCAATGCCATAATCACAAAAAGTCAACATGGGTTTCAGAGAAACAAGTCATGCCAGACTAATCTCCTTTTTTGATAAAATTACCAGCTTGGTAGATGAAGGGAATGCTGTGGATATCGCATACCTTGATTTCAGTAAGGCCTTTGACAAGGTTCCCCATGATATTCTTGCAAACACGCTTTTAAAATGTGGGCTAGACAAGTTAACTGTTCAATGGATTGATAATTGGTTGACTGGCCGAACCCAAAGGGTGCTCAGCAGTGGCTGCTCTTCGTCTTGGAAAGATGTGACCAGTGGGGTGCCACAGGGTTCTGTCCTTGGCCCAGTGCTATTCAACATTTTTATCAATGACTTGGATGTTGGAATTAGGGACATACTTATCAAATTTGCAGATGACACCAAATTAGAAGGAGTAGCTAATACCCTAGAGGACAGGATCAAAATTCAAAATGACCTGGATAGACTGGAGAGCTGGGCCAAAGCTAACAAAATGAAATTCAATATGGAGAAATGTAAGGTACTGCACTTAGGGTGGAAAAATTAAATGCATAGATATAGGATGGGAGAGACCTGGCTGAACGAGACTACGTGCGAAAGGGATCTAGGAGTCCTAGTAGACCACAAGTTGAACATGAGTCAACAGTATGATGCAGCAGCTAAAAAGGCCAATGCGATTTTGGGCTGCATCAATAGAAGTATAGTGTCTAGAGCAAGGGAAGTAATAGTGCTGCTGTATTCTGCCTTGGTCAGACCTCACCTGGAATACTGTGTCCAGTTCTGGGCACCACAATTCAAAAAGGATATTGACAAACTGCAGCATGTCCAGAGAAGGGCAACTAAAATGGTGAAAGGTCTGGAAACCATGCCTTATGAGGAAAGACTTAGGGAGCTGGGTATGTTTAGCATGGAAAAAAAGATGGTTAAGGGGCAATATGATAGCCCTGTTTAAGTATTTGAAGGGGTGTCACGTTGAGGATGGAGCAGGCTTGTTTTCTGCTGCTCCCAAGATTGGAACACGGAGCAATGGATGCAAGCTCCAGGAACAGAGATTCCACCTCAACATTAGGAGGAACATTTTGACAGTAGTTGCTGTTCGGCAGTGGAACACACTCCCTCGGATCGTGGTGGGATCTCCTTCCTTTAAAGTCTTTAAACAGAGGCTGGATGGCCATCTGTCAGGGATGCTTTGCTTGTGTATTCCTGCATGGCAGGGGGTTGGACTGGATGGCCCTTGTGGTCTCTTCCAACTCTACAATTCTATGATTCTATGATTCAGTGTTTTAGCTTTGCTTCTGTCCTTTTCCTTTCCTTTCCTTCTCTCCCCATAAACTCCATAAATTTGAAGACTCACTTCTTCATTCCCATTTCAGACCTAATATGTCCCAATCTTAGTATGCCCTACTAACCGCTCTTCGTGATATTTCCTAACAAAAAATAGTAGAGACTTTTTGGGGTCACTTTGATTGGAGGTCAATCAAAAGTCATGATGCCCTGGGATGTGTCTAGGAATATAATGGTGAGAAAGCCCAAATTAGGATTGAACGGAAAGTCTCTGCAGTAATGGGTTTGTGCTAATGGCCCAGTCATTAAAGGGGTATATGCTAATCTTTTGTTGGGCATTTCAGCAAAATTCAGTCAAGCAATTAAGTGACCATTCCTTAATCTATACCGTACAATAATCTCTCCTATACTCCCTACATGACCAAAGATTAAGAGGTTGCTGCAGCACCATCAATGTTTTCTTTTTCTAGAACTAAAGCAATCAGTTGAGTGTTATTCCCTTTGTCTATCCAGTGGGAAAGCCGTCTAAGCTTTGTCATAACCTGAGTACCCATTAAGGATATGAAATAGGGTACAAATAATAGACCCTAGACCCAGCGAAGTGCACCACACCACAGTGTATGGACCTGGCCACTGTCTTTCTTGGCATGCCCTGGATCAGAACCTCCTGTGCCACCCTGAGACAGCTGTGTGAGCATCTTTGCTGCTCTTTGAGACTGGTAACTATCACCCTATTTTCCCAGACCGCTCTCCCGCTATCTAACCTTTCTGCCTTACTCTGAAATAGCCATGTATACTTCCTAAGAATGTATGTTGTGTATGTTAGTTCATTTTTGTGTTATTCCAATAAAATACTTTATTTCACTTTAACTGGAGTGCTTGCTATGGTTAGTTCTGGTATACATAGGTGTAAAGATCCCTGACATTACCCTCCTCATGCAGGCCTCCTGTTTGAGTTAATAATTCCTCCAGATATTACAGGAGATTTTGGCATCATGAGCGGGGTTTCAACGTACCCCCACCTCTTAGGGTAAGGCCACAGCAGCTGTTCCAGTTAAAGAGAAGGAAAAATACCACCTTAATGAATAGTATTCTGCTTAAAACACTATATGTTGGTAAAGACTTTTTTTTCCAAAAGAAAGAAAAAGGATCTATAACCCCTCTCCTCTACAAGCACTCACATTAGTCCTCTTAAAATAAAAAGCCAACACACCAACCTTTCTTGTTCTCACCATGAAAAAACCATTACTATTTATGATACTAGAATGAAAGCTTATGACACCAGCAAACTCATTTTTACCTGTGACCAGTGCCTTATTAACCCCTGCACAGTCCACTGACCCATAGCCATTGAGTTCCTAGCCTTCCATATAATTAACCATTTAACACACTTCTAAAGCAAGGCATCAAGGAAGGAAAGATCGTAGTGTATCATATTCACCATACTTTGACCTCTTTCCTTGTGGAAAGTCAGCAAAATTATCATTTTTTAATGCTTCCTTTGCTTTTTCCATATCTGTCCTTTATTAAATGGCTTTCATGACCATAAACCTCATATAAAAATTAAAAATAGCATATGCATATTTGAATTGTGGTTGTACTATAGAAAGAAGTCACATCTTTAGTTATTCAAGCAACAGTCCCTTTGGCATCAACTAGAAATATTCCTGCATAACTGATGGCAAGGTTGCACCCATAGTGTTTACCCTGAAAGAACTCTAGCAAGGAAGTCATCAATTGCACTTATATTGCAAATAGGGACCTATTATTCATACCACAATGGAAGCTATGGAATTTATGTACCACAGCCATTTCAGATAGGGCTATAACTGAAGAAAGGAACGCAGTGTCACTAAATTTAACTACCATGGTTTTGCTTTCAGGTTAGAGGAATGATAGCAGCTTAAGTCGAACTGATTTCTATATTTTTGGTGAGGCTGAGATTTTTCTTTTTGTGTACTTAGTAACTTGAAGTTGGTGTTAGTTTATTCATACATGTGAGATAGACAGCCTTATTGCATGATGGAAGGGAAACAAAAGTAAAGCTTGAGAATAGCATGTCCCCCCTTGCCTTATCACATGATGTCGGCAAGCTTCAGCTGCTCTTCGGTTCCAGTCCTGTGAGAGATGGTGGTAAAAGTGAGTCCTTTTGCTAACTGGAAAAATTAGTTAGCAAAAGGACTCGCCTTCACCACCTCCCACAAGATCAGAACAGAAGAAAAGCTGAAACATGCCAACATCATGCAAAAAAACAATGCAGGATATGCTGTTTACTTTTGCTACTCTTGCACTTTACTTCCATTTCCCTTCCCTTGTGTGATAAGCCCCAGAGTAACTTTTCTTACAATTTTCTACCAAAATAGCTTGGTCCTAATTCTGAACAACATTTAGGAATTAGAGATACACATCAAGTTCAAACAAAACTTAAACTGGGTCTTTTCAAACTGGTTTGGTGATGATTGAGGTGAAGTGGGCTTCCCTCTTTAGTAACCAAAATGGAAATTGGCCTCTACATTAATGCTTTGTGCTTCAGAAATGTATACACCTTGTCTCCAAAAATGGCACCCTTTATATTTCAATTTTTCATTTTTGTCAAAATGCTGAGGGTAAGGAAGTAGGACTGAGTGATGGATAGGTCCACCTTCTATCTTTGGGCACATTTTACCAGAGATGTCCAATCTGTGTGTTCTGAGGGAGCAATTGTAAGTCAGACAAATCATGGTTTCTTCTCCTTTTACTGCTATTTTTCATCTTTGTGTACACAATGAGTGAGTTTAGGAATGGCTACAAGGTAACTGACAATGAGGTACATGAATTGGCTTTATCTTCTCTAATTCCTATCACTTTGAAACTTAAATTGGGTTTCTTATTTATGGCTGCCTCTATACAAACTGTATTTTTCAGAAAAATGCTACAGAAGCAACCTAGGTGAATAAGTGCATCATTTGGAAACTCTCAAGATGTAAATGTTGTTCTTGTAGAGAATTTTCTACATGCATTCATCTGTAATGTTTTGCTCTTGGTTCTCTCACAAGAGGCAATTCTGTTTGTAAATTTCTTTCAGTTTTGTGAAGAAATTAAAAAGGTACTAGAAGTTCCTTTTAAAGAAAAAAAATCAAAACTGATAAGCATACAGCACAGAAAACCACTACAATCATCAGCCTGCAGTTTAACAAGCATAATTTCTTCTATGTTTTTAAATTGGCAGACAAATAACTGTAATGGTTTTTGTGCTGTATAATCTCTTTTAAGAGCCAGCATGGTGTAGTGGTTTGAGCACTGAAGTACAACTCTGAAGACCAGGGTTTGAATCCCCATTCAGCCATGGAAACCCACTGGATGACCTTGGGCAAGTCACACTCTCTCTACCTCAGAGGAAGGCAAAGGCAAATTGCCTCTGAACAAACCTTGCCAAGAAACCCCATGATAGGTTTGCCTTAGGGTCACCATAAGTCAGAAACAAGTTGAAGGCACACAACAACAGCAGTGTCTTCTAAGGGGTTTTTATTCCTACAAAATCCACTTAATTCTGACAATAAGAGGATATGAGGATTATGAGATATATAACAGGCTTTTAAAATTTCCCATGACAATCAATGGGAGGCACAAACTTTCCAGTTTCCAAGTCTTGATTTGGTGTAGAGACCTGCATCTAATTGAAAAGTCTCAAAATTGGTCCAACTCAAAGCAGACCATTTTCTGAAGCACTGAATAAGTATACAATCTGAATCTTGTAGTTAGTTAGGAACTGTCTCCCATCTTATCCTCCACTGCAGCGACATTGGGCACTTTCTTGGTAGTACCTTCTAGCAAAGTGACAAAGAGGCACTGGTTCTGTTACCTCATTGAAGAACTCCTAATCCTGGTAGATATGTAAATTCCTGGTATATAAGTTTTCTGAAATTAGTTATGATTTATGATCTATTTTTTTAAAAAAAAACTATGGATATTTTATTTTACAATGAACACTGACCCATCCTCAGTCAGAACTGATTATAACTTTTAAAAGTGCAGTCAAAAACTAGAATATTGGAGATGCTGAAGTTCAGCTTGAATTTTATCCTTGAGTTCTTTTGGATTAGATAGACATTACTAATTTCTTCTCTCATTACCTTTACTATCTATTGTATTTTCTTGTATCTGTTGTCATCAGTAACCACTGTTGATTTGTTGTCTCTATTAAGCCATTCAAGGAAGCCATAGACCTGTCATTTTGCTCATAACCTTAATCTGCTTTCTCACCTTGGAATTAATGTAGTGTCTACTCCAGTAAACCGAGTTTATTCAGAAGGAACCTCATATGCACCAATTCTGGGGTGAGAAAAGGTGGGAGCTGTGGAGAGGTTGGAAGAAACAAGTATTTTTCACGTCTTATCTGTATGAACTATGTAAGCTTCAAAACAAGCCATATGTTGTTGTTGTTTAAAAAAAACTCGTTATGAGAACTTAGTGAGAAGGCAAAATTTCAGTTTACTTGATTGTGGAGCACTGGTGTAGGTTTGCCTTACTGTTTTAGGTCACTATGTAAATCATGAAATTAAGCTTGGTAAGTGTAAAGGTCCAATATTTGTTTGGTCAACCAATCAGCAGAAGAAGGAAGCAATACCAAACCAAACCAAGTCCAGGCTGCCTTTCCAGGACATGGTTTAGGAATGAAACTATGTGATTAGATTGTAGTTTCAAAATGTAGATTTATATGACTTTGTTGTGGCATGTTCTTTGTGGCGAGTGGCTCATTATGTGATTTAAACCTTCCTTCCCCCTTCCATTAATGTATGTATGTATGTGTATTGTTTGTACAAGAACAAACAAAATGCTTTCCACTTCTGTCAGTTATACACATATACCTTAACATGATATCAGCTGCCACATGAAACGGTCTGAAGTGAAGTGAGGGAAGTGGCCTGACACAAATCAGAGTTGGCTCTGTGATGGTAACATTGTGGAAAAATGAAGCCAAATCAGAGGGGAGGCAATGCTTTCTTACTCAGGCTGCTGCCACACTGCAGATATAAAGCAGTTTGATGCTCTGTTAACTGACATGGCTTAATGCTATGGAGTTCTGGGATTTGTAGCTTTGTGAGATATTTAGTCTTCTCTGTCAGAGAGCTCTGGCACCACTACAAACTACAAATCCCAATATTCCATAGCATGGAGCCATAATAGTTAAAGTGGTATCAAACTGCATTATTTCTACAGTGTGCCAGCAGCCTCGGTCATACAATTAATCCCATCCAATAGGGAATCTTAAAGTGACTGCTGTGGATTCACAGTGTTGACTATTCAATAAGAAATGGTTGCCTTCTGATATCATTGGCACAAACAAATGCAACTGAGAATGAAAGCAGCACTCTCTGAAGAAATGAACTAAAAAATTTGGAGCCATCATCAGAAATGATTGAAGATGGCAACCTTCAATGATTTCTTCTTTGGTGCTGCTGTAGTATTAACTTATTGTTTTTATCCAAAAAGATTCAGGGTAAGAAGATTTGATAGTGATTTCCTAATATTATTAGTAATATGGATCCTGATTGTAATTCTCAGCTCAGTGCTTACCAGTAGTAACACAAAGTAACACTGTAACTTTTTACTTCCGTGAGTAAAAAGCTGCACCTTTGCCTTCAATCAAACACGGAAGCAACATGGATGACAACAGGAGGGGGACGGTGGCATCCGAAACTGACCCCCTGCTGCAGGATAGCCGCGTACCTCTCCCGACCTCCCCTGATGGGTTTTAAGGCATTTGAAAAAGTCCTGTGTTAACCAGTCCTTGCAAAATCCTATAGGAACTGAACTGATCCACTCTTGTCATACTATAGTGTACATCAGAAATTAGTTATCCACCAGCTTTTGAACTTCTGAGGTGTTATAACACTGTTCTCAGTTTTTAAATAAACACACCAGAGAGAACCAGCATGATGTACTGGTCTGAGTGCTGGACTACAACTCTGGAGACCAGGGTTCAAATTCATGCTTGGCCATGTAAACCCACTGGATGACCTTGGGAAAGTCACACATTCTCAGCATCAGAGGGAGTAAAAAACACCCCCCAAGAACAAATCTTGCCAAGAAAACCCCATGATAGCGTCTTCTTAGGGTCACTATAAGTCAGAAGCTACTTGAAGTCTCACAACAAAAGCAAGCAAAATATTTATTTTAAGAGGGAAAAACAATTAAAATACACATTTATATGACTTGAACATAAATTTTCATGTACACTCCAAAAATTTCAGCTCAACAAAAAATGGGATGGAATGAATATATGGGTGAATCTATGTAAAAGTGACATGGATCAATCAATCATTCATCCCTAAACAGATGTCCTATGATTTGGTATAAAAGAGCATGAAGAAATTAGAGGTCCTTTGACCAAAACATTTGTACACCACATATGTCTGTCTTCCTTACTTTGTTTTAAAATTCTTTTCAATATAGTCCACTGTATTACTAACAAATAGGGGCATGATTATATTGAATATTACAAAATTCAGGATAACTTTGTCTAGAAAAATTACATACTGCACTATAGACAACAATTAGAATCTTCTACAGCCGCTACACATGTATTACCTGCAGTTGTGCACTTATGAATAGTTTAGGAACCACATGAAAGTCCCCCAATCCCCACTTACTAGAAAGCAGCCATTGTAATCAATGGGGTTCTGTTCTGTTGATTGGGAAGTAGCTGGCTGATGGCCCCCCTTGCGATCTCTGGTGTGAGGGGAAAATTGGACAGGGGTGTCGTCTCTGCCTGTTGCACCAGAGATCACTCAAAGGAAGGAGTAGAAATGACAGCCCACTGCTTCCTAACTGACAGATCCCCAATGATCACAGCAGGTGCTTCCCAGTAAGTGGGTATGTGTGTGTGTGTGTTTCAGGCTGGAATTTATTGTGTAGCACTGTAACTATGGTGCTTACACATCTGTAAATCCCTTACAGGATTCTGGCCAACCAGTTCAGTGTCTGATAAGGATACAGAATATACAAGCTCTCTTGATGTGTTAGTTGCATGAAGGAACAAAGTATGTTGAAATGGACTGGTGGGCCATGTCTTTGGCTCTGCCACTGACAGCATGCTGCTCCTTTTGGCCCTAATGCCCACACATTAGTGTTGATAATCAAAGGGGGAAAATATTTGCATACATTTTGCTCTGTGTAGGATTTCCTATACACTCCAGGTTTGACTATGCATGTTTCCAGGACCAACCAAAATGTCCATACACTGTGGTCTATGAATTAATTTTTTCTGCCTCAGATGGTGGTGCTAATGAAGGAATGGGGTCGGGAAGAGCCATGCATTTCTGGTGCAAGGCTAGAAATATGGTCCTATAGCCCCTGGCAACATACTTTGCCTCCTCAAAGTATGTTTACTTCAAGGCTTACCTAAAAGTATTTCAGCTTTCCCTCAGTTTGATTCGTAATTCTTATAGACTTTGAATATGTTGATTAGAAAACTTTTACTGATTATTTATTTATTCAATTTATTTATATTCAATTTATTTATATATTATTAAATAGCTGTTGCTTAAAACAATTTGTAAGCTGCTCTGATAGCCTTGTGGCTGAAGAGTGGGGTATAAATAAATAAATAAATAATAAATATTCCCACCCTCAAACTGAATTGGGACTCAAAGCAGCTTATGTATTGAACCAGATACAATATGGATAAAAACATTAAAAGTTTATCACTAAAAGGTAATTAAACCATTGATAAAATCAAAACAAATATGCTGAAAAACATGCCTTTGATCAAAATTTGAAATACAAAATATAAATTATCTGATAATTATCTGGTCAAATGTAGGCTAGACAGTGCTACTCTTAGGTGGTTTTGTAACTTGTTAACGGACCAAACCCAAAGAGTTCTCATCAGTGGTTCCTCTTTATCCTGGAGGGAAGTGAATAATGGGATGTTATAGGGTTCAGTCCTGGGCCCATTTTTGTTTAACATATTTATTAATGACTTGGGTGATGGTATAGAAACCATACTTATTAAATTCTCAGATGATACCAAATTGGGGGGAATAGCTATTACCCTACAGCACAGGATCAGAATTCAAAATGACCTTAATAGGTTGGAGCGCTCATAAAAAACTAACAAGAAATTTCAAGAAGGGTAAAGGTAAGTATTACATTTACACTTTCAGTCTCAAGACTGTATGAATAAATTGTTGTTGTTGTATTACACTTAGGCAGGAAAAATGAAATGCACAAATATAGGATGGGCGGCTTGGTAACAGTACATGTAAACCTAAGGGTCTTAGTGGATCACAAGCTTAACATGAGTCAACAGTGTGATGCAGTTGTCAAAAAGGCCAATAAAATTCTGGGCTGAATCAACAGTAGTAAAGTGTCCTGATCAAGGGATGTAATAGTACCACTCTACCAGCTTTGGTTAGACCTCACCTGAAATACTCTGCCCAGTTCTGGGCACCACAATTCAAAAATGATATTAACAAGCTGGAATGTGTTCAGAGGGGGGCAATCAAAATGGTAAAGGGGTCTGTAAACCAACTCCTATAAGGAACACCTTAGGGAACTAGGAATGTTTAGCTTGGAGAAGAGAAGACTGAGAGGTGATATGATTGTCATTTTTAAATATTTGAAAGTAAGCCATGTAGACGCAAGTGGAGCAAGCTTATTTTCAATTGTTCTTGAAGCTAGAACAAGAACCAATGGATTCAAATGGCAAGAAAGGAGATACTGACTAAATGTTAAGAAGAACATCTTGACAGTAAGAGCAGTTCTACACTAGAATAGACTGCCTCAGAGACTGGTGGATTCTCCTTCTTTGGAGGTCTTTACACCGAGGTTGGATGATTATCTCTTGGGAGTAATTTATGGTGTGTCTGCATGGAAGGGGTTGGACTAGATGGCCCTTTTGGTCCTTTCCAACCTATGATTCTATGAGTTTGGACCAAAGCTGCTTTTGCCCTCATAAATAGCATCATCTATTTAACTCTGACAATATTGTAGGCTTTGTACTAAGAACTGAATAAGGCCTTCTGGGGTCCTATTGAATATTTTCCTGAATTATTGTAATAAGAACATCTTTAATAAATTCAGGCAGCCTAATCCTGAATCCCAAGCACTAATGTAACCACCACCAAAATAAATAAATAATAATAATAAAAAAAAGAAAGATACAGAATGCACTTCATTTCTGACTTAAAAATAAAGGTGCACTTAAACTTGTAAAAGACAACATTTTTATTTGAATGATATGACAGGACTGTCACTGGACTGTTACCTGCTATAAAGAAAGCTGAAGAATTATTACCTTTATTAGGCCAGTGACACTGAGCTTTAGCCATACATTTCTAACTTCTGTCCCTCTACAGAGACAATTTTCTTTTCTTAAATAAACTGTCATGCTAGTGTTAATATATTGTTGGCTCTCTCATACTCCGAGAATACTGCTGATATAAAACATGTATATGTTAGATTGGTAATAGTATCTTTAGTGTAGCTGACTAGAACAAATGCGTTTCCCTCATGGCTGTGCTAATGTGATAAAGGAAAATTGGCTGTTCATCAGCTTTTGGCTGGGTAAAGACAGTGAAGATGGAACCACATTCTTTTTTTATGCATTAATACCACTGAGAACTTTTCACTAGTTATATTTCATGTTGCCTGTGTGTTGTGTGAAAAGATGTTGTAAAACATGAGATAATGCTGCAAATAACAAAATAGAAAAGCCTGTATCTTTTATAATGATAACAGTCAAACACCAACAGACAGTAACAGGCTGTAAAAAATGTGTGATGGAAAAAGAGAAACATTTCCAGTAACACACACGCACACACTCACACGAAAATGACATCAGATGCTTAAGGAAGACTTTGTGTTAAAATGAAAAAAAATCTTTATGTGTTCATTGCACATTGTTGCATCAATAGACAAAGCTAACACAGAATGAGAGTAATGCTCTCTGAGTAGGAAAATTTCCATATGTGAGAACTTTCTTGAACCAAATCGCACTGCCTAGCCATTATGATAATACCCTTCAGATTTTTCTTCAGCGGAAGGGCAATGATTCCATGTTATCTCAAATTTGGACAATATTGACTGCTTCTGGGAATAACAATAATAAACTCCAGTATCTGTTAAATATTTTTATTTAAGGAAGGTGAATTCTCTCCATAAAAATCAATGTTCTATTCATTTCACATTTTCTTACTTAAAATACTAATATAGCCTAGGGTGCCTGAACCACTAATGATAACAATTCAGGCTTAGATTTATAGATAACTGTGTCTGTTTACATTGGTCAGACATCTGTGTGGCCTTATTGACAGTGAAATGGCATGCTGAATGCTCATGTTCTGATTTTCCAAATGAATTTTTTTCAGAGCCCAGCTTCTGCTTTTCCACCAAATTATTCTGCCTTCTCATAAGCCTTTTGTTTGTCCTCACACACTCATTGTTTCCAGGATGCAATTATTCCAGTCCCATTTGATTTGATTAGAGTGGATATCAAGGCAGACTAAAACACTCTAGCTTCTCTCAGCATCTACTTGGAGAGACGATTCAGCAGCCATCCCTTTAAACTCATGAGTACCTGTTTATGCAAAATGGAAACAGGGCTCCACAAACTGGCAGCAAGAACAACAGTAGTAGGCAGGGGAAGCAGCAAGAAAAGCTTTAATATCTCAGTTTTCCATTCTATTCTTTACAGTATGTAAAGACTAATAATGCTGCTAGATAAAGATTTTTCAAGCTTTATTAAAACATGAGTGCTAAGTATTCCAGTAAGGTTTTGGACAAGCTCCTCTATGAATGATATTGGCCTTATCCAGATGGGCTATTTACCCTGTCTTGGATCCCTGAAGTCCAGACAATGCAGAGCATTTGCCCTGTTTTGCCCCTGGGCAGTCTGCACAACCCCCAGGACCAAGAGGGGGGAAAGCCTGTTATGCCGCTTTTTAAAAAATACCTGGAAAAAAAAACACTTCCGCCAGCAAAAAATGGATAGGGCCCCATGTCACCAAAGGAGCCCACTCTGCCACACTGGCCTGTTGCTGCAGCTGCTGGCTGCCATTGCTCTTCCAAAGCCAGAGTAGTCCCACAGCATGTGACCAGGGGGCCTTGCTCATGTGGTGCAGTCTGGCTTCCTGACTTTGGAGAATGGCACGTGGGTGGCAGTGGCAGAGGCTTCAGCGACAGACCGGCATGGTGGTCTGGACTCCATCCCGTTTTGTGCTGGTAACAAGGGAAGAAATGGCCTGATTCATGGGCAGAATACAGCAGCAGGGAGCCAGCGTATTCTGGCCTGTGTAGATAAGCCCATTATTGCAGCCATGCTGGAAAAATGTGGGCTAAAAAATACTGTTGTTAGGTGTTAGGTAGATTTTTAACTGGTTGACAGGCTACACCCAAAGAGTAGTCACAAATTGTTCCTCATCTTCCTGGAGAGAAGAGACAAGTAGGTTAAGACAGGGTTCTGTCCTGGGTTTGATCATCATCATCATCATCATCATTTTATTCATTTATATCCCACCTCTCTCCCAATAATGAGAATCAAGGTGGCTAACAACATATTTAAATAATACATTTTAAAAACAATAAAAAAGTAAAAAAAAATAATGTAAATACAAAATTTTAAAAACAACCAATATAAAAGTTAAAACATTAAACATTAAAAATACTAAAGGAAAGGAGAAAAAGAAAAAGGAACTATCAAGAAACATATAGCATCAGGGGAAGTAATTGTACCACACTGTTCTATTTTGGTCAGACCTCAGTTTTGATCAGTTTTGGGCATCATGATTTAATCAGATACCGACAAGTGAGAACAAGTCCAGAGGAGAAGAATCAAGATGGTAAAGAGTCTGGAAACCAAGCTGTATGAGGAACAATAGAGAAAAATGAGTATATTTACTCTAGAGAAGAGTAGATTTAGAGGGAACATGCTATCCATATTCAAATATTTCAAGCCTGTCACTTGGAAGGTGGAGCAAACTTGCTTTCTGCTGTTCCACAGCTTAGGGCCTATATCAATAGATTCAAAATACATAAAATGAGTTTCTAACTAAAAATTAGGAACAGCTTCCTGACAATGAGATCTGTTTGACAGTAGAATGCACTACTTTAAAAGGTGGTAGAAAGTACTTTGGAAGTTTTAAAAGGCAGGTTAGATGGCCTTCTGAACAGGATACTTAGCTGTGGGTTACTGTTTTGGCAGATGCTTTGACACTTGGGGATTGTCTATATGAGACAAAAAGAAGCAGGTTGCTCTGCAGTAAATGCAACTCACAGCTGCTGTGATTTGTTGTAATGGGTTTTTAAGCTATCTGCATTTGCTGTTCAAACAGGCATACCTGCGAATCAAGATAATGGTTGCAAGTGGAGTATTGACATTTTTATTCTCACCAGTTGCTGCCACCAAACAGTATTTTTTTTTTAAAAAAAACAGCATATCTAAGGTGTGAAAATGCAGTATTTTGCTATAACAGAAAAACAAAACAAAAAAACACACCGAACCCCTGTTTTTTTTTCACATTAATGCTTGCTCACTAGGCAAAAAAAAACAAAACAAAAACAAAAACAAAATTGTGGTTCCAGATGCTTGCCTTGTTAACAAGCCCTGCCCCTGCTTTCATCCAGCCAATTAACTTTAAGCTTCTGCTCCTTTGGGAAAGGAATTTGATTTTCCTTTGGGAAATCAAATATCTTGTCCCAACAAGCAGGGATTCGCATTCCCCCCACAGTTTTTTAAAAGCTCTAGGGAAAGGCACAAAGGATTTTCCTGTGGAGTATATGGCACATTTAGCCTCCCTCCTTCTGAATACGGTGATACAATATGGGGTGTCATTAAGGTAGGTTGTATTTTCTTCACATTCCATGAGGCGCATTTTCACTGTTTGGGTGCCAGTTACACGACAGAAATTGTCGCGTTGCCTACCATGACAAAGTGATCACGAATCCGTCCCTCGCTGTTTATACGATTTATGTCTCTGATCTGGATATCCCGTGTGGTCCCGTGACTGATATTTACACGTCCATAGTTCCGGTTTTGTTTAGGTTTTAATTTTTTTTTTTTGGCTGTCAATCAAAGATGCGATTACTCGTGTTTTCACAACCTCGGTTCCGCGCCAGGAGCGATGCTATTGGCTGGCTGGGGGGGGGGGAGAGAGAGAGGGTGGCAGAGGTTTGTTATTCCCCCTTTGCTTCTTGAACATTTTAACCCCTTCAGAAGAGGCAGAAAGCATTTTTAAAGATCCAGACTGAGATCTTTTGCTCAAACGCAGGAACGAAAGAATGCTTTCCATTTGAAATCAAGCCGAGTGAGGGGGAGGGGAGGGGAGGGGAGGCATCGTATTCCCCTTGCCTCTGTAAAATGTTAACCCTTACAACACAGATTAGCTGCAGAGTTCATGCTTCAAACCAGCTACAGACAGGCTGTTTTGAAACACACAGACATAGAGGGGAAATTTAAGGGATGTTCATTCGCTCAGAGGCTGGAATATTTTACTGTGCCCGTCCACCACGATCTCTCTGTTCAGAACCAGGGAGGATCTGCCCACCACGATCTCTCTGTAGCATGCAGTGTAGAAATCCATTTAAAAAGGTGCTTGAGTACATTCGCGCGCGCACACACACACACATCAACCTTCATGCAGCTGGAATGGATGCCTTTGTTTTCGGCTGGTGAGGCTGGATCTGTTGAACGGGTGACTGACCCCTCCTTTTCTGGTCCCTGAGCTCTAAGCCCGCCCCCAGTCACCATTTCCGGTCATCCCAGTACCGAGAATTTTTGTCCCACGCTGTTTACATTTCCGATTTTCCGAATCCTCCAGTGACTTTTTTAAAAACCGGCACAACCTGCGGGACTGGAAGTCCCGCAGGTTGAGGGATAAAAGGTGGCCCCCCTTCCGAAAATCACGTACCCGACCCGATGTACGTGTAAACTGCCAGGGATCGACACGAATTCTTCCCAGGACATTTTCATCGTGTAAACGGCCCCAAGGTGTACTTTGGTGTAACTAGGATATAAATCCCCATCTATTTTGCCCTTGCATGCATGAGTAAATAATTAACACAGTTTTCACCCCCATTGTGTGGAAAAATGAATATTTCCCCACAGAACTTGCCCTGTATTCAAAAGTTCTGAAACATTACTGGGGGATTCTATGAAGAAATATATTTTATATAGAAATAAAGAGCCTAGAGAGTAGGCAAAGTGATCACCAGCCACATTCACAGACTGAGATCAGAGCATTTGGTATGCAGCAAATTGGCTGCAAATTACATACCAAATGTGCGTGTTTGTGTGTGCGTTTGCGTGTCCATCTGTTGGCAAGTGTGGCTGGTGCCTGGACTTCTCCAGGCTTCCTGTTGTCCTTATCTTACAATGGATGTTGGTCTAGCATCATAAGATTTTCCTGGGTTTTTGGGTTCCTGCAAGATTTGAGATCACAGGAACCTAGATCTTGCAAGAAGGCCTCCTCTCATGAGAGTTGAGGTGGCCTTATATAAGCTTGGTTCACATTTTCCAGTCCATTCTTTTGATGTCTGACAAGTGATAAGGGTGGTTTTATTTAGAGATTATCTAGAGGCTGCCTACTGTAAATTGACACTGGAGAGTACCAAGAATGGAAGATACTAGAATATTATACAGATCCACAAAAATTTCTCTGGTCCACTATTCTTCTCAAAGATGTTTGTTTCTTGACTGTCAGGAAACATGGTTTGTTTGTTTGTTTTTTGATCAGACATAGAATAACTGTGAATATTCTTTTCTACACAGTCCCTTTCAATTCTCTAATTCTATGATTCTAAGAACAAGTAATCCATTAAAGTAGGGATGGGAAAATGAGTGTAATCTCATTTTGCGTCCTATCCAGATTTATTTATGGGCAGTTGGTTGCATATGACACTGCTGGTTTCCAGACAGAATGGAAATCTGAACATCAAACATATGTACAGCTTGTTCAATGGAATCTGGATGAACTTCATTATGTGCTTTTACTAATCAAACATGTATAGAAAAAATAGAAATAGTTAATACATCCTATGTGTTGGAATAGTACTGTTCTGTGCATGCTTGAAACATCCTCTTTATGGCAATTTATCTCCACTTCGACAACATGAGTGCCAGTTAACAATATATACATCCATACTGCATGGAAAGGCTGCATGCTAATATCTCATTAATCTTGGTGGTTGAAACTGGTGTTGTGGTACATCTTCACACCGTATATTTAAATAAAACATGTCATCACACAGAGGGTGTTTCAACTACTTTCAATATGGGACTCGTGATACTAAAGTAGGTTGGAACCTTAGATGACACTTTCCTGGAGTCAGGCCTGAAGGTAAGTCTTCTGCAAAGAAGAGAGAAGTGAGAATGAGAAGACAAATACAGCAGATGAAGCCCAAAATGGGTACCAATCTTGAACAGGAAAGCTGAGGAGTTGTCTAGATGGTAAAAATACTCTCCATAGAACGTGAGGAGAATAACTTTTGTTCCAATGAGATCCCATGGTGATTCGCCTTATTCAGAAGGAGCGGGGGTCAAAAACTCCAAAAACTGTGGCAGAAAAGCCTTTGCAGCTTTCCTCAAGGTTTTTAAAATAATCCATAGAAATGCGCATTCCCGCTCATTTGGACAACTGATTTGCATCACAGCACATTTTCAGTGAGGGCAGAAGTGGAAAGCTGATTGGTTGGATGTGCATAGTGGGGGGGTAGACTTGCCAGCAATGAAGTGACAAGAAGCACCATTTTGGAGTTTCGTGTTGCTGATCACACGGTTTTTTTGCTGCAATGAGTCAACCAAACAGCTTTTTTAAGTGGAAGGTTGCACTTACACACCTTTGATTAGTAGTTAAAAAATACTGTTCATCACTGACAACTTGCTGAGAATAATATCGTGAGTAATTGACTCTTGGCCACCGTGTTGATTATCAGGCATGGCTGCATATGAACTTCAAACACAGATAGCTTCCCATACCTGTGATTTTGCCAAAGGACCCCAGCAATCAGGATTATATCTTCTGATCTAGACAACCCCTGAGATTTCATGGAGAGCTGGAACTCTCAATGAGTGAAGTCTGAAATCTGATATTTGATGAGAACACTAGAAAACAGGAAGCAGGGAGTATTGCTTGTCGATTAAGAAAAGCTTCGCTGATGATCTTCTGTTCTCTTTATGACCAGTCTGAAAGTGGGTTTGAAGAAGGATCAGGTTCTTTCTACTTTACGGCCCAATGTGGCTCAGAAAACTGAATATTATCCACAAAGTAGGAACCTGAAGCCTGACACATTTAGTCCTTGTGCAATAAACAAGACAACTTTTTTTTAAAGAGTCACTGCAAGATGACTGGCGTTATCTCCTTGATCTGCAAGAAAAATGGCATTTTCTGGAGTGTTTTTTGTGTGTTTCTGCAAAAATATGCAGTATATGCATAACTGTTAACAAAGCATCTTACAAAGAAACTCCCTACTTGTCTATCTGGAAAGTTTTTAGCAGCATTAGTGTTGGGAAAATGGTGAAGGGGAGCTGGAGAAACACAGAGGAGATTATCAGACAGGAACACAAAAAGTGTTCCTGTCCCACAATCTTCAATCCCATCCTTGTCCCGGCACAATAACCCTTCCCATCACACTTAACCTTCTCTCCTGTCAGCAGGCAGCCCAGGAATGAACGGAGCTCTAACGGAGCTCCGTTCACTTCCTGGACTAAAATCCTGCCCATTTTCATGAGAAGATGTGAGCACAGGAAATTCAAAATAAAAAGTAAAATACACAAAAAAAGTTACACCATGCATAGAAACACACTTTAAAACTTACAAGTAACACAGGGAGTGTCATAAAAAGTGTGTCATTTACCTGGATATTGCAAACTCACTTGGAAGTGTTCTGGCAGGACTGCCCATTGATGCTGCATTCACGTGAGTTAAATGGCCTGAGGTTTCACATGCTGGAAATGCTGGCACCAAAATGTGCAGGCGATTTATTGATGGTTCAGTCCATCAATAAAAAGAAATGCCATAATGATGTCAGAGGAATGCAAAGGGACATTGTCGTCTTATATTGGCATCCTTTTGCTTTCCTCTGGCATCATTATGGCACCATATTAGCCATGTCTGATAATCTCCAGAATTTCAATGCTGGGTTGCAGCAGCTTTTCTGTAGCAAGCAATGCAATAAAGCTTGAGCTGGGAAAGAGTGGGATTCTTTTCTAGATGATGCTACTTTTAGCTGCATGTAACTGCCTATAACAAAAAAGATAAATAGGATCTGCTTCCAGAATCCTATACTGAGCATATGTGGGCAGGAAAGCAGAGAGAAAAAGAGAGCAGATAGGCCTGCCTCACCGGCTATCTCCAGCATGTTAAAAAGCATAGAGCTGACCACCATAATAAAAATCATAAGAAAAGCAGAAGCTGATAAAAGAAAAAGTTATCATTCAAGCGGTCGCTAGAAAGTTCAAATGAAATCAGATTCTGTATTCATGGGGTTCGTTTCCCGGACTTACTGTGGATACTGGAAACCGTGGATAACAGTGAACCCTATTAAAACAAAGGATGTATGGTTCAAACAAAACATAGTGTTGTGTTGGAGGAGCTAGAAGTTGCCTAGAGAGGAGGATGCCCCTCTGGGCATTTTTAAGTGCAACTCAATGGTATGTTCACCTATTTTTTCAGCTGTGGATAACTAAAATTGTGGATATTGGTTCTGCAGATATGGGGGTCGGACTGTATTAATTAATGCAAAGCTCACCTGACCTGGTTGTTTCATTTCATAAGCATTTACTTATTTATTCAATTGATACCACGAAAGGACCCCCACAGGCTTACAAAATTTAAGATAAAAGTTGGCTAAAATGTTACATACAAAAGTTTTAAAAAGCAGACAACAATGCTATTAAAAGCAGATAGTTAAAAACAGTTTAAATACATTTAAAACATAATTAAAAGCATAAGGGACTAAAAAGAATCAAACAACTATCAACACTATTCCACCATATGATTAAAAAATCATTCAAAGTTCTGTCTAAAATAAAAATGTCTTAATGTGTTGGCAGAAAGAGAGCAGGGGAGGGACTAACCGGGCCTCAAGAGGGAGCTCCACAGCCTGGGAAGGCTCTCTTCCACACCCTTATCAAATTTGCCTGTGATGGTGGTGGGACTGAATGAAAGCCTCCACTGAGGGTCTGACTACTCACACCAGCTTGTACAGAGACATACAGTCTTTTAAATAGTCAGGACCCAAGCCATGCAGGGCTTTAAGTTCATAACCTACACTTTGAATTCTGCCCAGAAGTGGACTGTTAGCCTGTGAAGCTGTTTCAACCGTGGAGTTACATTATTCTGGTAATTATCCCATTCAGCAGCCTGTCCACAGCATTTTTTTTTTTGTATATATATTTTTATTTTATTCGCACATCGAAGTTACCTTACACATACATCGATCCTGTCCACAGCATTTTGAACCTGCTCAAGTTTCCAAACTGTTTCCAAAAGCAGCCCCATATAGAGTTGTTACAGTAATCCAAATGAGATGTAATCAAGGCATGTGTCACCATAGCCACAGATCTGACTTATCAAGGAATGGGTGCAGCTGGCACACTAGTTTTAACGGTGCAAACACACTTTTGGCCACTACTGAAGCCTGGGCATCCAGGCTCAGGACTGAATCCAGGAGTACGTCCAAACTGTGAACCTGAGATTTCAGGGGGAGTGTAACCCCATTAAGCTCAGGCTGAATTCCTATTCCCTGATTCTGCTGACTTGGACCACCTCTGTTTTGTCTGGATTAAACTTTACCCTCATCCAGTCCCTCAAGACAGCTGACACTGGTTTAATACAGAAACAGCTTCCTTAGAGTTAGGTGTAAAAGAGAGATAAAGTTGGGTGTCATCTGCATGCACCGAATCCCCAAACACTGGAGGTAGATATTAAACAGCACAGGGACAGTACTGAGGCCTAGGCAACCTCACAGGCCAATGGTCACAATGTCAAAACATTGTCCCAGAGCACCATCTTCTGAGTTTGTCCCTCCAAGAAGGACTGGGACCACTGTAGAACAAGTTGCATCCCAGAGAAGTGGGGCCCCCAAATACCATAGTTGATAGTACTGAAAGATCCAGCAGAACCTCCTCATGTAGGTCATGTACAAAGTGTCATTCCCTGTGTGGGTTGTGTACCAATGTGACCAAAGCTGCCTCTGTCCCATAGCTAGGCCTGAAGCCAAATAGACATGGATCTAGATAACCCCTGGATAAAATGGATATTGTTAGTTTCAAAGAAAACGTTTGCTGAAACATGTTGAACTTCTCTCTTTTGTTTCTTAGTGGTATAGGAACCTATCCCTATTCTTTCCATGGTGAGTAGAAAAGGTCTGTGGCAGATCCTGGAAAGACTAGGATGTCCCCCCAAATTCCCTAAAATGATTATCTTGCTACATGAGGGCCAGCGCGGTCAAGTCAGATATGGCGATGCTCTTTCAGAGCCCTTTCTAATAACTAATGCAGTGAAGCAAGGTTGTGTTCTTGAACCAATCTTATTTACAATCTTCTTCAGCATGATGCTCCAAAGGGCTACAGCAGAACTCGAAGAAGACAACGGCATCTATATACATTACCGTACTGATGGTAGCTTGTTTAACTTAAGCCGTCTGAGGGCTCACACTACCACTCTAAACTATCTAGTCTGTGAGCTGCTCTTCGCTGCTGCTGCTGCTCTTGTTACCCACACAGAAGCAGCTCTCTGCAGTGCCTAACATCCTGCTTCGCAACAGCTGCAGAGCTATTTGGGCTGGAAGTCATCCTGAAGAAAATGGAAGTTCTTTACCAGCCTGCACCACAGGATGAACACCATCATCCCCACATTTCCGTCGGCAAATATGTGCTCAAGTCCGTTCAGCAGTTCACCTACCTGGGAAGCATCATCTCCTCAGATGCCAAGATTGACAAAGAGATCGAGCACAGATTAGCAAAGGCATATAGCACATTTGGAAGACTTCACAAAAGAGTCTGGAGTAATAAACACCTGAGGCGAAGCACAAAAATCAGTGTGTATAGAGCCATTGTACTGTCTATTCTCCTTTATGGATCTGAAACATGGGTCACCTATCACCCCCACCTACAACTCCTCGAACGCTTTCATCAGCGCTGTCTATGGACAATCCTAAATATACACTGGACTGACTTTGTGATGAATGTTGCTGTCCTTGAGCAAGCAGGAATCACCAGCATTGAGGCCATGATATTGAGAACACAGCTGCGCTGGGCAGGGCACGTTTCTAGGATGGAGGACCATCGCCTCCCCAAAATAGTACTCTACGGTGAACTTGCCATGGGTCAGCGTAAGAGGGGTGCTCCAAAAAAACGATACAAAGACTCCCTGAAACAACATCTCAGGCTCGGCCAAATTGAGCACCAACAATGGTCCGCCCTGGCCTCACATCGGGAGGCATGGAGATGCACTATCCACAATGCTGCAGCCTTATTTGAGAGCTTACGCTGATCCACAATGCTGCAGCCTTATTTGAGAGCTTACGCTGAACAAGTCTTGAAGAGAAACAACAACGCAGAAAGAATCACAACCCAGAAACATCACCCAAGGAGACCATCTGCTGTGCTTTCTGCAACCGGACTTGTTTATCTTGGATTGACCTTTTTTGTCATCAGCGTGCTTGCAGAAAGCGCGGGATGAGTCCTTCCTGAATCTTCGTTTGCGAAGAAAAGCCAGAGAGAGAGAGATTTCTGCCTTTGTTACAATTTCTTTAAAATAGAAGTAATTCCCAGGAACACACCTAGTTCATTAACTTAGGTATATGTATAAAATTCAGTAGCTTTTGTCTTGTAGTAAACATACTAACATTGGATAGGTTGCTTGTGTCTGTCCTGTTGCATTTGCGTTCTCTCTCTCTCTCTCAGGTCTTTATGAGACACACTTAATGCGGTGTCATAACAACGCCACATAAACACGAAAGGGCGCACATATTAGACAGCACCACCTTTTTGCATTTATGTTTTGTCCTTAAGCCGATCTATTTTATTGATGGCCCAAGCCGTCAATAGATCAGCTGTGCCATTTTTTATTTTTTATTTTTTGCTGGCATAGCTGGTGTGTGTAACCTCGCGTCTTTTCCCCCACGTACTTACCTCATGAATGGCCGGCCCAGCCAGAACACTTCCGGGTGAGATAGCAACATTCAGGTAGGTGACACACTTTTTTTTTTTTTTTTAACCTTCGCTGGTTTACTTGGACGTTTTTAAGTGTGTTTTTGTGCTTGGTGTAACTTTTTGTGTTTTATTTTTTGCTTTATGTTTGAATTTCCCATGCAATGAAGTCTCATGGGACATCAAATGAGGAAGTGAACAGGGCTTTGTTCACTTCCTCCTTCATTGCTGGGGAAGCCTTTGCGGAGAGAAGGTATGTATGGTGGGTGTGTGTGTTCTTTTGCTGGGATAAAAAATGGATTTTTTAATGCCAGCAAAAGAACATTTTAGGGGGCTCATCTGATAAAGTCCTCTCTTTCTCTGCTCTAATATTATGAAAAGGAAATAACACTAGTTTTGCACACAACCAAGAGCTGTACAAGTACAAAATATATTTTACACAAATTGTGGAAACTGACAAAAACAAAGCAAAACCATTACCCACCCAACACCTTGTTTTATGCAGGGAGGCAAGATCTGACAATATGGTTGGAGAATCCTAGTTTTGTTGTCTCACCTTGCCAAAACAGCTAGTCTTGAGTAGTAGAATCTCAGCACTGGTTACACTTTTTTCAGATCTCCTGATAGAAGTCTCCTGTTCTAGTTCTTTGTGGCTTTGAAGAAGGAACAAGGCAGATTGTAATTAGAAAAAACAACAACAACAATTTGTTGTTATGAGTAATCCAGAGCTTAAAGTCCTTAGAAGAGCTATACTCTTCCCTGGGAGTAATTTGTTCACAGTTTCTGCTTGATTCACCAAACTGAAAGAAAGTGGGCTGGCATCCATTAAAGCTTATGTCAAATAAAACTTGTTTGTTTTCAAAGAGCCATCTCTTTGTTGTTTTTTTGCTGCAACAGACTAACACTGCTAGTTTCCCTCATGGCTTTTGAGAGTACTTGGCACACAGCAAGTAAAAGTAGAAAGGGGAACCACAAATTGGTTTCTGCTGTTTTTCTTTTCTTTGTGTTTATAGGGAAATCTTAAATTGAAATATCAGACCCAGAAATTTGCTTAGAAGATGTCATTTTCCTCTAAACTCTAAACTTTAGAGGCAATTGCTATGCTATGCTGGATTAAACAGTTTATTCAAGGCTAATACAGCTTTTACCCCGTGACTTCCCCCAGAAGTATTAACGCATCATATGTACCCTCTTGGGTAAAACATGGCTAAAAGCTAATTACTTCAACTTAAATGTTTCATATGACTGCACCGTTGAGGGATTGTTGGCAATTCATTTCAATTCACCATGCCTTGCTTTAAAAGGTAGAAAATAGATTGGCAGCACTTTGATTCTTGACTAACAAAAGGAGTATTTCCATCATATACAGTTATAGTTCAAAAGGCCAAAAAAGGAGTTAGTTGTCATTGTTTATTATTTATTTAAAGTAACTGTAGTTTAGATTAGTTATTATTATTTAATAACTATTGTTTATTATTTATTTAAAGTCAGTTTATTTTGCTGATTCTCAGAAATAGCTAAAGTAGAGATTTTTTATTATTAAAAAATCCCCAAACTATCTGAATGCCTCAAGCCACTGGCCTTTGGTACAAAACACACATTTATTCACTTCATTTTGCCTCAACACCTACAACATAGTATGAGGCAGAAGCAGACACTAGCACTTGGACCGTGTGACACTCCTCCTTCATCATCCTCCTTCATCATTAGTGTGCCCATACTCCTGAAATTATAAAAGTAATTTAAAAGGTTTGGTCACACCATTCTTAGGAAAAAAATGAATTAATCACACATAAATAGTTATGTGAAACTACTTATTTCCATGCTCTGGTTTTAATGGTATAGCTGTAATCCTCTTGGTGTATGTACACAGATATAAATGCATTCTAGAGCCAATATAGAGTCATAAAATAAAGTTGTGAAAGGATAAAAAGTGCAGGATGAATCAGTAATAATGTAACTGGGATTTTACATGGTACTATATGTAAGTTTAAACAAAGAGGCCTCATCAGGCATATTGTTACAAGGGGTGAGGAAATTAGAACATTGCATCTCCTGCCAGGAATCCTGTTTGCCAATGAAATTTTCCTTCGGCTCCCAAATTTCTAGCTTTGTACACAGTGAATAACTGCGATTTAGTCCCACCTAGAACTCTTATGCAAAGGGATCTTGTAGCATCTTTGAGACTGGGGACATTTTCAGATGGGGACTTATACCCCATTTCTGCTTCGCTAGCCACCCTCCTGCCCCATTCCTGCCCCTGCCACAGTGTGTGTGTGTGTGTGTGTGTGTGTATATATATATATATATATATATATATCAGACACGTACTTTTTTCCACAACAGGAACATCCTCTTCCTCCCCTTGGCTGGCCAGCTTTGCCTTCCTTTTTTCTTTGGATGCCTCAACAATATTTCAAAATGTCCAACTGAAGTTTTAAGTTACTTCAGTGCTAGAAATTTGGGGACTGAAGGAAAATTTCATCAGGGAGCAAAATTCTTACTGGGAGGCAATGCCTCCATTTTGCCTCCCCCCCATAGTTAAGCCTTATACAAACAGGAGTCACTGGTGGGGCATTCCTGAGGTTATTAAACCTATTGCATGCCCAGGCAGGATGTGCTCCCCTTCATCCCCCATTCCCAAATAAAGACAGACACCATATCTGTTTGAAAGAATATATTGAATATAAGAAGAATATGTATATTGGCAATAAAGGCCTCAACTTTATTGATGACAGCTGCAATTGGTTGGTTCAAACACATGGGTTCAGATCCAGACATCGACTAACCTGTCTGCTGGTTGATCAGACTGCTGTCGGCCCACTTGCCGACAAACACCATTCAGGAAGGAGGAGGAGGAATCTGGGCAGGCCCCTAAATGCTTGCCATTCTCATCACTCTCCCCCTACCCCTGCCATGAGCCAGATACCAAAGGGGGGGGGGCTTCCATGCTTGCATGCCCCATTGACCATGGCCCCACCCCTGCTTCTGGGGTCTCTGCGGTCTTGAACTTGACTTTTATCTTGACCGTGACCTTGACGGAGACCCCCATTACCAATGACCTTGGATCAGAACCCATGCCAAACGCCTCCCCAATGTTGTGACAATGATGAAAATACATACATATCAAATATAAAAACAATATAATGATTATGCATATACATACATGCTAGATACCATGAAACAAATCTAACAGAGGGTGGGTGGGTTGCTCCTAAAGAGCCACTGCTTTGTCCGGCGTGCGGTCGGGGATTTATACCTAACCGCTGGACCAGAGTGGAAACATGCTTCAAAAGCAGCATAGTCCCACCTCCCAGCCAGTCAGCTTGCAGGGCCAAGGGCTGCATCTGATTGGCCTGGATGAAGATGAGAAGGGGTTCTGGCCGCGCTGCAACCGCTCTGCCAGGTAAGTCCGGCAGGTTCTTTTCTGCTCAGAAAATTGCCATAGCACTGTGTTATAGCATAGTGGCTGAAATGCTGAAGTATGAAGAAGAAAGTCTTGGGGTTTGGAAACTGATTTCTTTCATGAACTGCCTAGGTGACCTGCTGTCTTCCAATAGAAGTCAATAATAATGCTTGTTCATGCCTGTTAATTAGATTATTGGTGTGGAGCACTTTGAACACATATCAGCATTATGCAATGCATTAGTGTGCTATTTCCTTTTATACAAACCTGCTTGGGGTTTGAGATCTGTGGGATAGGGACTTCTCTCAGTCCTGCCACTCTCAGAAGCATGTTTCATGTGGACATGAGAGACAGCTTTCTCAGTGGCTTCCCACAGTTGTGGCAGTCCCTACCTTTGTTTTCCTTTTACCAGTGAGAAATTACTTTACTGTTAAAACAAAAATATTTTAATGAGTAGGTGCTGTATTTTTAATTGCTGGTTTTTAAAAACTTATTGTAACTTAACTGTGTTTCATCTTATAACTTCTTCAATACTGCTTAAATAGCATAACTTCTTATTTTTTAAAACCTGTTTTGAACTACCTTGTGTCTCAGTCCAGAAAAAAAAAAGTGTAACTGTATTGGTATTATCAGTAGTATTACTGTTAGCATATCCTCTAGCATTTCAAGATGAAAACCAGGATGTATGGTCAAGCAACATCAGAGTGTAGCCAAGATGGTAAATGTTTTTTAAAAATTAAGCAGAACACACAAGCTAGGAGAGGATGCAGTGATTTGCTGTTACTTGTTCCTACAGAGAACAGCAAGATCCTGTCCTCTCCCCTACTCTCTCTGTTGCTGAGTTAATTGAGCACACTACATTTGCACTTTGAACTCAGTTTGTAGCAATTGAAGTAAACTGAAGACCAAGGGCTCATCTATGAGGGCAGAATACAGTGGCTTCCCACCAGTGTATTCTGCCTGCGGATCTGGTCCATTGCTACCCCTTTACCTGCATGGAATTGGATGGAATCCAGACCACCAAGCTGGCTGGTCTCTGCATCCAGCCCATCACTGCCTGCATCTCTCTCTTTGCAGTCAGGAAGCCAGCCTGCAGCAAGTGAGCAAGCCCCTCTGCATGTGACCAGCCTTGTTCACATGCTGTGGGACTCCCTCCTGGCTATGGAAGAGTGAGACACCTGCAGCAATGGGCCAGTGCCCTGGAATGGGCTCCTGTGGTCATACGGGGCTGATCTGTTCTTTGCTGGCAGAAACAGATTTGAACAGGTACTTTTTAAAAACGGTGTAATGGGTCTTACCTTATCTTCCCCCTGTCTTGGCCCCCTCTTTGCTCCAGGGGTTGTGAGGGCTGCCTGGGGGCAAAATGAGGCAAAAGCCCATTGTCTGGGATGCAAGGCTCTCAGATGGGAGCAAGATGGGGTAAATTGTCCATCTAGACAAGGCCAAAGAAAAAAAGGGAGGAGGAGGAGAAAGAAACTGAGACATTTTTAAAGCAGTGGACAATGGGCAATTAATTAGGACTGTTCCTGCTAAATCACAATAGTTGGAGGATATGTGCTAGTATCCTAATGTCCATGGTCCTGACATGTTTGAGCTACACACAAAAAGTAAGCATCTCCATCCTTGATGGTATGACAACAGCAACAACAACAACAACAACACAATGGGGATGATCAGATGCTTTAACAAAAACGAAGGAGCTCACAAGAACAGTGTCACTGTACCGCCAAAGGGTCCCGATATTGCACACAACCTCCTCCTTGTGTGCTTCCTCCGTTCTCCCTCTATTCTGACACAATGAAAGTCTTCTGCTAATGAAAAGCACCACCCTTTTTGTCACTCCAGCGACAAATTTCCAATGTTATAAATAAAATGGGGGGGGGGTTGTGCTAAGTGGCACTTTGTGACCATACAGTGCCCTTTGATGCCTTCCAGTGAGGCAGACATTAAGGAAGATTGTGAAAGATGATCCTTTTACAATCTCTCTTCTGAGAGGGAGGGAGGAACACCTATGAATTCCAATAGCTATGACTTCTGAAATACTCAGATGTTCAAGTGGAGGAGCTATAAGAGGAAGAGGAATGAGCCTACATTAGTTCTCTGTCTTTTTGACATCTAAAAGGCAAGGAACTTCCATCTGTGTATCTGGTCAACACACAGAAGTATGATGAAAGAGAAGTAGTCAATCAATGATCAGAATAATTGACTGCCTTAGTCTAGTTTTATTTGTTACTATCAGAATATTTACAGCAACATTATCAGAATACTTACATGCCTGACCATATAAGACAGCTGTGAAATTATATCAGTGCTACTTTATTCATATACATGGGAACCAAAAGTATCTTCCAATATTGTTCTATTATATATTCTTAATACGGTCACTAAGAAATACTTTCTTTTTTCAGTATCCGAATATAATTTCCTATAATGAGAACTGGTTATACAAGGTGGGCTTCTAATGGATTTAACTAAAGCACTGATATGTTGCATTCTGGAATAATGTGTCACATAATATACAGTGTTACAATGAATCTTAAGATCAGTTGTTTATAAAAAGGACTTTCCCTTTCAATGCAATTTTATAGGTTCACCACACAAAAATCAGCTTCTTTATAAATGGCTTGGAAGATGACAACACCGCTTTTGATTCCCGAATTCTCACTGGATTGATTGCAGACCCCTCTGTTGGGGGTGAATGGCGAGTTGGACAGAATTTAAATGGTAAGTCAGAGTATGATGGGAATATTTCTGGGTAGATATAATTACAAGAAATATTTGATTGCACATCAAAGTGCTATTCAGCCAGCAGTTCCCACCACCACTTCCTGCTAGTAATTATGTTACATATTTTCCTGTGTATGCAGATATTTTCTATTCAGCTTATAGCTATTTCAATTGTATTATTGTCTGCACAAGAATAACTATATACATGAGCACAATAATTGTAACCATATTTCTGTATAAATAAGACCCTGGCCCAGGTTGGTGATCCAGATACACACTGGTAGTGCAACTGAAAAACAGGTAGAAAGGGGACTATAAGACTCACATGGCCTCTTCCTAAGCAAGGGGAATTGTTCAAACAGAGGAGCTAGGTCAAAGCTAGCTCTGTTAGAGAACTAGATGAAATCCTTTTGTGTTACACACTACTGAGCTGATTGCTCTTTCTGTATTCCTCCCTCAGTAGAGTGGACCTCTAGACCAGTAACAGCTAACCAGACCAGGTAGTTGATGTGCTGAGCCATAACTGAACATCACATCATTGTCAGGTTTGGCATAAAGGAGGACAGTCATTCCTTTTTCACTAGCTTCAGCAAGGATGGATCTTCTCTTTGTTGTCCTGCTCAGAGTGAGCTACCATAGTCAGAATATAGTGCAATGAAAGTGCACGGAAGTGTGCAGAAGAGCTACAATAGTAAAAAAGAGTATAATGCAAATACAGAGCAGGAACCTGAGAAACTTCTGTCTTCCCTGAAACCATTTAAGAAAGGTAGCCAAGGTTCTTGCACTTTGATCTGTTCTTTTCTCTTGTAATTCAGTTGTGTTCTAAACATGGTAGAGTACCAGGACCGGGAATAAACAAAAATCACACCATGTATGATACCACCTATAGCTTTGCACTTTCAGTATCTAGATCAGCCTTCTTGAATCTAGCAGCTTCCAGAATTCAATTACCATTTCCCCTGGTTATGCCAGCTGAGAAAGATGGGACCTGTAGTCCAGAATATCTTGAGGGGGCCAGGTTGGAGAAGGCTAGTCTGTATCTTTAGTTTTGTCAAGGTGCCATGTTTTGTGTTTCCTTTCTGCAATATGACCTACTACAAGTTCTTTTGGCAATTAAAAAGAATTAAGAGAAAAATAACTTTTCAAAATGTTAGCAAACCAGCAAAAGGGAAGAAGGATGTGTTATTACCATAAAAATACCCAGTCTGTTGTAATGGTCTGGGCTGAATATTTGGTGATGCGGAGACAAAATAATTTTTCACCATGTTCTGAACATTGCCGTCAATATAAGGTTCCAGTGGTTTTGCAGCTCTCTGAAATTCTGTTTTGTGATGAATTGGTTCTGCAGATTTATTAAGGCTGAGTATCACTGATCCAGAACATACTGCAATTTGGAGCTAAGTCCTAAATATATCTGCATCTGGCTTGAGGAAAGTTTGATTTATTCTGAAGGAACCATCAAGCTCCTAATACATCAGAACTTGAAAATTCTCATTTCAAAATGCTTCTTGTTGACATTGTCATTTTGAATACCAGACACACAATAATTGCATAAAAGGAAAAGAAATCTTAAAAACACACCTTTCATCTTTATCACATAAAATGACAGCTACAGTTGTCCCTACTGTATCTCTTCTCTAATTAGAGGTGGCACATAGACTGGCTCATTACTTCTGTCTAATGAGCCAGTCTGTGTGCCACCTCTATAATCAGATAAGGGATAGGTACAAAATGTTCCTATAAAGTTATTATAAATCATTTTAATCAAAAAAATTAAGTCACTGCCCTCCATAGTTTTGTCCGGAACCAAGATGGTTTCATTCAGAAGAGGTAATTGTGCAAAAGAGATCTCTGTGTGCTGAATTTGAGATCCCCTCATGCAGCACAGAGCTGTTTTCTGGTTGATGGAATTGGATTATTTATTTATAATGTATTTTCACAGGTTCAGAGCAATTTGTTGGGAGGATGCAAGATTTCAGATTGTACCAAGTAGCACTTACAAACAGGTAGGGAAATTTTCATTTTTACCAAACCAAAAAGTGCATGACCAAGACAGGATGTGCTAAATTTGCTATGAAGTGTGTCAGATCTTTACAACAATTACTTTGTAAGATACTTCGACTTGGGGAACTGGGTATGTTTAGCTTGGAGAAGAGAAGACTGAGGGATAACATGACTTCCATCTTTAAATATCTGTAGAAGATGGAGCGAGCTTCTTTTCTGCTGCTCCGGAGAGTAAAAAACAAGCAAATGGATTCAAACCACAAGAAAAGAGATGCCACCTGAACTTAAGAACTTCTTGACTCTAAGAGCTGTTGAACAGTCTATTCCAGACTGCCTCAGATGGTGGTGGACTCTCCTGCTTTGAAGAACAGAGGGTGGATGGGCAACTTTGAGGATTGCTTTAGTTCTATATTCCTTCATGGCAGGTGGTTGGACAAGATGACCCTTGCGGTCCCCTCCAAGGCTACAATTCTATGATTCTATCATTTGGATCTGTTATTTAATTAAACAAGGCTGTTCATTAGTCATATAAATATAGGTTGATATAAATCCAGGACATTGTGCTTTTAAAAAATCACAAAAAGTCTCCCACTGAGGAAGTTCAGGTCCTGGGGCCAAACTTGGCCTTTCTGGTCTGGTCCTTGAACTTCCCAAGATAACTGAACAGCATTCCCTATGACACCACTATTTAGAGATTTTCCAGCTTTTGTGCATGGTTGTCACCAACTCTAAAAGGTCAAAATGCCTCCCTCAAGGTTTATTTCCAACTAGTAAGTGCATTAAGATAAAATATTATTGAATTTTCAGTCTCACTGTTTTTTGTTTGTTTGTTTGTTTGTTTGTTTGTTTGCTTTTTGTACTGACCACTAATGGGATGTGGCTTCAAGAATGTCTCTGAAAATAATTTTGGATCTTGGTCTGAAAACAGTTTCCTTGGCCTGAAATAATTTTGTCCTAGTTATAACAGAATACCTAGCTTCCCTCATTGAGGACCCAAACCATATTTTTATGGGGAATAGGGAACCAATGTACCATTCCCATTACAATGTTCATCTTACTTTTTATCTTCATTTTTTTTAAAAAAAATAACACTTTTTTCATCAAGAAAAAAATGTAAGCTGGATGGGTGTGGGTGGGAGATTGGGTAGGCCTGAGGATTTATGAAATATACCCATGGTAAGTCCAAATAGCTTGCCATGCCAGAACAGAACATAGGAAAGAAGGAAAACACCTTATGCACAAGGTGAGAACTTGGAAGAATGTGAAATATAGGAGCGGGATAATCAGAAAGAATGCTCTGTGTTCAGACCTACACAGTCAATTCCAGGTTCTCTCCATGGATTGTGATTCTGGACAACTGGGGCAGGGACAACAGTCACAGTCTTCTAAGAGCAAGGGTGCTGTGGATTAAAGGATAAACAATGCTACTGTTTAGCACTCCTGCTGGTGGATTTATCTCTCTCTCTCTCTCTGGCTTTTCTTCACAAATGAAGATTCAGGAAGGAC
This sequence comes from Gambelia wislizenii, assembly GCA_030847615.1. Classification (NCBI taxonomy): domain Eukaryota; kingdom Metazoa; phylum Chordata; class Lepidosauria; order Squamata; family Crotaphytidae; genus Gambelia; species Gambelia wislizenii. Next base: position 47,073,958 of record JAUMIR010000001.1, on the reverse strand, counting down.
TCATCCCACGCTTTCTGCAAGCACGGTTCATAAAAACAATCTAACCTTGACCAGGAAGCCTATCCGGAACACAGTCCACATCGAGTGTATGTACCTAAGCCTGATGTCCAGGGATAGCTTAGGGATTCTATTAGTATACCGGCCACCCCGTTGTCTAACAGACTCCCTAACCGAGCTAACACAGCTGGTCTCAGAGTTGCTGCTGGAGTCGCCCAGACTTGTAGTTCTTGGCGACTTCAACATCCCACTCGAGACCAGCTTGCTAAATCTAACTGGCGCAGCTCGGGAGTTCATGGAATCCATGACAAACATGGGCCTATCCCAATTGGTTGTTGGGCCTACTCACTGTGCAGGTCATACCTTTGATGCGGCCTTTAGTACGGAACAGGAATATCTGTGGGCGGAGGTTATTGAAACCTCCACATTGTCATGGACGGATCATTTCCTGGTCAAGATGGAGCTAAGAGCCACTGTCTGCCCCACCGGGGGTGGTGGGACCATTAGAATGGTCCGCCCTCGAAGGCTAATGGAACCAATTGGATTCCAGAAAGCCTTGGAGGGTTTAATGGTTGGTAACACCAGTGATACTGTTGAAGCTTTAGTTAATATTTGGAACACTGACCTCACCAAGGCTATTGACACAATCGCACAAGCGTCCTTTCCAGCCTGCTCCTAACTGTAAGCCCTGGTACTCAGAGGAGCTTAGGAAGATGAAGCGGGCTGGACAACGACTAGAGCGCACCTGGCGGAAGACTCGACTCTTAGCCGACAAGACTCGTCATAGGAATTTCCTTGATTCTTATTGAGAGGCGATACGTACAGCACAGAAGTCTTTCTCCACTGCCTGTATCGCATCTGCAGAGTCCCGTCCAGCAGAAGTGTTTAGGGGGGTGCAGGAGCTGACACAGATTCCACCTGCGCAGAACCCCTTACTCAACCTGACAACGGCCTGCTGTGATGCATTTAACATCCACTTTGCAGATAAAATCTCTCGGATAAGAGCCGACTTAGATGCCAGTGTTATGACTGAATCTATAGACAAGGTGTCCAGCAACTCTGTTGATGAAATTTTATTGGACCAGCTTCAATCTGTGAGTACCGATGACGTGGACAAGCTCCCTGGTAGAGTGAGGAAAACAACCTGTCCCCTCAATCCCTGTCCATCTTGGCTGGCCACCCAAGGGGGTGACGCATCGAGAGTACTCCTTAGGGATATTATCAATGCGTCCTTCAGGGAGGGATCCGTTCTACCTTGTCTGCAGGAAGCGGTGGTTAAGCTGCTCCTGAAAAAGCCTTCCCTGGACCCCTTGGACAGAAACAACTATAGGCCAGTCTCCTTGCTGCCTTTTCTAAGCAAAGTGATTGAGAGGGCGGTCGCTTCCCAACTCCAAGCTGTCTTGGATGAAACCGATTATCTAGATCCATTTCAAACTGGCTTTAGGACGGGATATAGAGTGGAGACTGCCATGGTTGCTCTGGCTGATGACCTCCACTTGGGGATCGACAGGGGTAATGTGACCCTGTTAGTGCTCTTGGACCTCTCAGCAGCCTTTGATACAATAGACCATTCCATCGTCTTGGATCGCCTGAAGGAGTTAGGAATTGGAGGCACTGCCATGCAGTGGTTCCGTTCCTTCCTCTCGGGCAGATCCCAGAGGGTGAGGCTCGGGGACAGTTGCTCTACTAGAAGAGAGCTTAACTGTGGCGTTCCTCAGGGTGCCATTCTGTCTCTGATGCTATTTAACATTTATATGAAGCCGCTGGGAGAGATCATTCGGAGGCATGGAGTGCGGTGTCATTAGTATGCTGATGACACCCAGGTATACTTCTCCATGTCTTGGTCATCAGCTTCGACTTCAGATGGCGTCTCTCCTCTCAGTATATATATAAAATGGCTAACAGCAAGGCTTGCTTTTTTGAATCCCCCCCCCAAAATATTTTCATACTGTGGTTGTTTGGATCAATGAATGCAGAACCCATGGATACAGAGGGCCAACTCTATTCCTCATTTAAGACATATTGTTTATACAAAATTATGTAATTCCAACTGGCTTTACCAAATATCTTTTAGATACTGTTTGGATGGTGATGTAGCTTTTTATTTTTTATTTAAACTTTTTTGAACTACCTTTCAGGAAAAGAAGCCCTCTCAAGAAAAATGAAAAATGAACTGCAAAACTAAACTAAAAAAATGCATGAAATAAAAATAGCAGCAACAATTAAAACTACAGTTTGCAAAACATAAACAGCATTGTTATTGAGTTGAAAGCAGTTTGGAATATCCATGTCTTTAAGGTCTAATCCTAAACAGCCAGAGAGGGCAATAATATAGCTTTAATAGAAAAACATTTCCTTAGAATGAAGCCACCACTGCAAAGACCCTATTTCGTTTGCCTACTACCCTGATGGGCCTCATTGGTGTGCCCTTGACCAAGCATCTATGATGATCTCATTATATCTGGGAACTTACAAATGATGTAAGTTTATTCTCTCTGGTTATTCTCTCTCTTTATTCTCTCTGGTTTGTTATTTCTTCATATTATTCTAGAGATATTTATGAAGTATGGTCTGGAAAATTTCTTCAGCTCCACACTCAGTCTGAATGCCGCTGTCCTGGCAGTCACCCAAGGGTACATCCATTGGTACAGAGGTACTGCATCCCTAATGGTGCAGATGACACAACTAATGACAGAGTGCTCAGACTGAATCCTGAAGCTCACCCTTTGAGCTATATCAATGATAATGATATCGGAACTTCGTGGATTTCATCTGTATTTAGCACCATCGAACAACTCAGTCGTGGAGTAATCATTACAATCGACTTAGAAAATGGGCAATACCAGGTAATTTTAAAATATTCCTTTCAAATATTGCATTGAATGACTGATTGATTGAAAATGGAGATTAGACAATTCATTTTACTTTTATTGGCTCATCAAAAGTTCAAGGAATTTTCAAAGGAGTAAGAGCTAATTTTCAGTTATACTCCAACCTACGCTGCTGACACACTGCAGGAATAATGCAGTTTGATACTGATTTAACTATCAGTGCTCCATCCCATGGAATCCTGGTATTTGTAGTTTGTTGTGGCACCAAAGCTGTGTGACAGGGAAGACTAAATATCTCACAAAACTACAAATCCCAGAATTCCATTGCATTGAGCCATGGCACTTAAAGTAGTGTCAAACTGGATTATTTCTGCAGTGTGGCAGCAGCCCGAGTGATTGCTCTGAAGTGAGCAGGTAAGCACAAATGCCCTTTCATATATTTAATATTGCAGAAACATAGAGGCTAGCAAACACTGTGGCTTAAGATGTCACTCCATCTTGTTTTCTGAAAAAATCCTGACTGCTGTTGAGATTTCTGTAATGTGGGATTTCTTGGTTATGTACCCAGTTATCATAGAATACAAGCTAGGGCTTTTGGACCTCACTGTAACCCTGAAATGGATCCTGGCACAAACTCAACACACTCCTCTGTCTTTTATAAAAGCCTATCTGCTGCTGATGATCTTGAAATGCCATGATAAATTTTCAGGAATCTTTAAGTTGTTCAGCCATATTTCAGAACCAACTGCACTGTTGAATACAGTATAAAATGCTGTTGTGTTTCTTCTTCTGCCTGAGTCATTGCCAAATGCCCTGTCATTTTAGACATTGTTAAATTGTTTCACTGATATGGTAGGTTAATTTTCAAAATGAAAAGAAATAAGTTCTGATGCAGGAAGCTACAAGGTAGTATTAGTGTAGTATAACATTATATGTGTTAGGCTCAAAAATTCAAAGCAGGGGTGCTGAACTATGAGAGCTGCCCCACTGAATTAGTTTGTTGTTGTTTTGTTCTGTCAAGCCTGCTTTGACTTACTGCAACCCCTTGAATGAGAGACCTCCATGAACTCTGGTCATCAACTGTCCTGCTCTGGTCTCACTTTGACTTCCAGGGAGAGTTCAGACTTGATTGTTCTTGGACCCATATATTTGCCTTTTTGGCAGCCCATGGTATCCACAGATCTCCCCCCGCCCCCAGTTCCCAGACCTCATTTCAAATGAGCTGACTTTTTTCTCCCCTCCCTCCTTTACAATCCTTACAAGTAGAATTAATGTGGACACAGCCACCTGAGAAATCCCTTTTTTTCAATCTACTTGGACCAAGCCTTCTGCTGGCCATTCTCCACAGCAGCAGTTTTCCCAGGTGTGGTATGGTTACCACTGCTTAGCCTCCTTCCCTTTAACTTAGCTGTGCTTGTGGGACTTTAATGGTAAGTTTTATAAGCATAATTTTGGAGTACTTGCATTATTTTTAAAGTTTTAGAGTGAAAGAAATATTAGCAAAGCCCTACTTATGTTTGCAGTGGACCTGTTCATCTCTATATTCATCCCCCACCTAAAATGGGATCTGGAGTTATCTTTCATAAGCCTCATTTAATGAATTCCTTTGGAGTGCTAGGTAGAATGGAATGCTTTTCACTGTCCTTCAAATGGTATTCCTCTTCTGTGTCTTGCCTTCTTCCCAAAAAGAAAATTCATGCTGGAACAATTGTTTCTACATTTACCCAAAATGCATGTGACAATAGACGCTCACAAATACCGTACATAGATAGCCTATTTCCCTTCCTGAAGCTGCATCTTTGCTTTGAAGGAGGACACACATTTCATACAGACCAGAGCAGATAATCTATATGAGGCTATAAAATGTGCACTAATGTGCTGTAATGCCAATTCGAAGCTGCTTTCATTTGTCTCCATGGGTTTTTTCCCCCCAAGATTGAAGGCATGCAAAGCCATATATGTCTGTTGTTCAAATGGGCATGCCAGTGAATCAAGATGGCAGGTGTAAGTGAATTACAGTTGTCCCTCTGTATCCACGGATTTGGTATCCATGATTTAAGTATTCATGGCTTGAAAATATTCTTTAAAAAATAATAACCCAAAAAGCAAACCTTGTTTTTGCCATCTCATACAAGGGACACCATTTTGCTATGCCACTGCATATAATGGGACTTGAGTATTCATGGATTTTGTTATCCACAGGGGTGGGGGGTTCTGGAACCAAACCCCTGTGAATATGAAGGGCCAACTGTACTCACATTTTTATTGTCACCAGTTGCCACCACTGCCGAACAGTATTTTTTAAAAAAGCAAATCCAGGGTGTGGAATCCAGTTCACCCCCTGCCCAAACAACTGGAAGTGAGGGGCAAGGCTGGAGGCTTTATAAGGGATTGCCGGCCATCACGTCCCCCTCTTTCCAAAGCAAACCTTGATTTTGCCATCTTATATAAGGGGCACCATTTTGCTATGCCATTGCATATAATGGGATTTGAGTATTCACAGATTTTGATATCCATGGGGGATCCTGGAACCAAACCCCAGCAAATATGAAGGGCCAACTGTACTCACATTTTTGTTGTCACCAGTTGCTGCCGTTGCCAAACAGTATTTTTTTAAAAAAGCAAATCCAGGGTGTGGAAGTGCTGTCTTCTGCTTTAAATAGACAGGGGGAAAAAAAAGAGAGAAAAAAGTCTATTTTGTCACCTTTGCACATGATTGCTATGGCAAAAATACAACATGGCAGTTCTGGGCACTGCCTTGCCAGCAAGCTCTTCCCCCTGCACATGTCCAACCAATCAGCTGTCCACTCTGAGAATGTGTAGTGATGCAAATCAGTTGTCCTAATGAGTGATAGCATACATTTCCATGCATTATTTTCAAAAATACGTGAAAAGCCATGACGGCTTTTCCCACAGAGTATTTGGAGGTTTTGTTTTGTTTGCCTCCCCTCCTTCCAAATATGGTGGATTGATGCAGAATCCCATTTAGACAAACGGTATTCTCCTTAAATTCTATGAGGAGTATTTTTGCTGATAGACAAGCCCTGAGAAATGATTTTCTGGGTCATTGCAGGGCTTTAATGAATTGCATAATCACATTTAAAATATCCAAGTTAAATACATGAGTTTAATCTTATCAAACATGCACAGCAAAGAAACAAATCTTTCTTTACTTTATTTTGTTTATTTGAATTCTATGCTACCCTTCAGCAGAGTTTTCAAGTAATTTACAGAAACTTCACCACCACTCCCGCCCCCATGAGATAGTTTCTAGATAAAAGTGTGGACAAAGAACATACAACAAACTAAAACAAATAATAACATTTCACATACAGTTAAATTAGCTAAATTAACTCAGATTTTTGACCTACAGTTGATCAGTTGAATTGGTCAGTCAAAAGATAGGTTTGGGAATAAGGATTCAGCCTATATACGATGGGGGTTACATTCCCCCTGAAAATGCAGGTTTGCAATTTGGGGGTATTCCAGGATTCAGCTCAGAGCCTGGAGATCCAGGTTTCAGTAGTGACAAAGAGTGCTTTTGCACAGTTAAAACAATTGCAACCATCCCTTGAAAAGTTGGATGTGGCCGCAGTGCTACATGTGTTTGTTACATCCTGTTTGGATTACTCTAATGCACTCTATGTGTATTCACATTTGAAAAGTGCTCAGAAACTTCTGTTGGGCCAAAGAGCTGCAGTCAGATTGTTAATGGGGGCTGGCTATAGGGAGCACACAACTCCCTTGTTGCAACAGCTCCACTGGCTGCCGGTCCATTCCCAGACACAATTCAAGTGCTGGCTTTGACCTATAAAGCCCTTACATGGCTTGGGCCCAAGTTATTTGAAGGACCATATTTCCTAGTATGAGCCCATTAGAGCACTAAGATCATCTGGAGAGGCCCTTCTTTCTGTCCAACTACATTTTCAGTCCCGCTTGGTGGGAAGAAGGAAGAGGGTTTTATTGGTGGCTGCTCCCAGACATTAGAACTCGCAACCTAGAGAGATCAGGATGTTCCTGTCCTTGCTTTCCTTCTAGCAGCAGGAGAAAACATCTTTGTGTCATCAGGCTTTTACAAACTGATGAGGGTTGGGCTTTTAATACTATAGTGCTGTTTTTAAGGTTTTTAAAAGGTATGTATATGTGAAGTCGAAGGCTTTCATGGCTGGCATCCATAGATTTTCCTTGGGGTTTTTTTCTGGGCGGTGAGGCCGTGTTCTGGAATATTTTTTTTTTCTGTATATGTTTTTTTAAATGCATTTTAATATTTTAAGTGTTTAATGTTTTAACTTGTAAATTGTTTAATTGTTTTTAAATCTTATATTTTATACTTTTATTTTGACTTTTGTGTGGTTTTTAACTTGTATTGTTTTTAAATGTGTTGTTAGCTGCCTTAAGTCCCATTATTGGGAGAAAGGTGGGATATAAATGAGAAGAATAAATTTTATATATATATGTGTGTGTGTGTGTGTGTGTGTGTGTGTATAATTTAGATATAAAATATAAATATTTTAAAAATCTAGCTCCTACTGCAACCCAGCTAAAGCCCACTGAAATCAGTGGAACAAATTGGTCTCAGATAACTGCAGTTATCCCTTCCAACATTTCTCAGATGAAATCCAAGTGACTTGTGGCCAAGCAATATTAGAGTATGGTCAAGGTGGCAAAGTTGCTAATGAGGAAGAACATACGAACTAGGAGAGGCTGCAGCAGTTAGTTTTTGCATGATTCTACTGGGAAGGGCAAGATTTCAACTTCTCCCCTGCTCTCCACCAGGCTGAACTACTTTTGCACTTTCAACTCAGTTTGCAGCAATTGAAGTAAGCTGAGGACAAAGGGGGAATGTAGGCGGAGTAGAGAGAAAATGGGAATTTTAACAGTAGCTGATAAAGTGGGATGACAGAGGATTCATTGGGACTGTTCCGGACAAATCAGGATAGTTGGTGGTTATGGTGAAGCCATAGCTCATGGAAAACAGCATGTTCTATGTCCCAGACACATTTCTGGCATTTCCAGAACAGAACTGGTAGCTGCTGAATGTCAGTGTAGACCAGTCTTCCCTAGTCTAAATCCCTCCACAAACCCACGCATCCCTGAACAATTGGCCATGTTGGCTGGGGCTGATAAGAGTTGTAGCTGAAAATATCTTTGAAGGGCAAGGTTGGTGTAAACAGTACTGACCTAGTCAGACCAGTGGTCTAATATGCTGCATCTGAGCTTCTTATGGTCCTTAAAATCCTATGATCTTCATAAACAACTTTAGCTGGATCAAGGTTCGATGGATATAAAAACTCAGGTATTCTAATTGTTTCATATTTTGTTGTTGCTCCATAGGTGTTTTACATTATACTTCAGTTCTTCAGCCCACAACCTGCAGCTGTACAAATTCAAAGGAAAAAACAACATGACTCTGATTGGGAAGACTGGCAGTACTTTGCAAGGGACTGCAGTTTGTTTGGAATGGAGAACAATGGATCACTAGAATATCCAGATTCAGTCAATTGCCTCCAGCTTCCTAGGTATGAACAAATAGTAACCTGCCCAACCATTGTGAAAAACCAGTCCATGTATGAAGTGGTTCACAAGGAGTCAAGTCATATACTTAATTTATTGTACATATATTATGAGGCCAGTAGCACCTCATAGCCAACAGCATTTCTGTTTGGGTACAAACCAGGTTGATATTCATCGCCATGCATTACAATCAAGAAATGTCCAAAAGACTTTGGAAAGAGAGTTTATTTAGTAAAGGCTTAGTCTGAAGCCTGCTTATATCTCTTTTTATTCTGAAAGCCACCTTGTGTACCAGGTTGCTGCCACATTGCAGAAATAATGCAGTTGGACACCACTTTAACTGCCATGGCTTAATGCTATGGAATTCTGGGGTTTGTAGTTTTGTGAGATATTTAGTCTTCTCTGTCAGAGAGCTCTGGTACTACAACAAACTACAAATCCCAGGATGCCAAAGGATGTCACCATGATAGTTAAAGTGACATCAAACTGCATTATTTCTTCAGTGTGTCAGCAACCCTACCTTTGGGAGAAAAGATTCTGTCAGTGATTATAAATGGTGGATGTTCTCAGCTCTTTCTAGAAGACAAGGGATCAGGACTATAGTCCCAAATTCAGTGGAATTTTGATTATCAATGGCCTCTAAATGTGGAGTATTTTGGAAATATAAGTTATAAAAATTGGGCAAAGGGAAATGTATTTAGCCCTATGCTCATTGGGCCAAATTATACCAAAAAAGTTTGGGGTGGAGGGAGGAAGAATGTTGACTGACATCTGCTACTACTGAATTGCAAAAATGTCTCTTCAATGACAAATCTTTTCACACATGCTGAGACTTAGTCAGACATGCAGGACATAGTCAAGAAACTACATATTCTTCACTAGATCAAATAGACATGTGGTCGAAAAGATGTCTTGCATGTACAAGAATCCTGTTTGACGTAATGCAAGCTTTTCTTTGCTTCATTTTTTTTGCTTGTTGCTAAAGGCTGCCTTCAGCCATAATTGCCTGATTGCACCAACCCTTGGCAAAATTCAAAATATAGTCAACAACAAAGTTGTGTAGAACTTGTCTGAAAGCCATCAGGGAATATTTCACCCAGGTGAAATAGCTGTTTGTTTTGCTGGTGGTTCTGCCCTCCCTTTCAGTTTTGGCAGCTAGGCTTTTAAAGTGTCAGCATCTTTCTCTGGGCTTTCACAATTCAACATTCTAAGGGAGGAACAAGAGGTCACTGTGGTTTTGTTTCAGCAAAACACGTTAGCATTGAATGGGAGCGGATGGGAGCAAGAAATTGCCAAATTCATTGGCTGAGCAAAGGGTCGCATTTGGGCAATATTCATAATGACCATATTTTCTGAAAATATGAAGATAAGCCAGCATGAAAATTAGTGCATCTTTTTTGAAAACAACAACAACAACAACTTCAAGGGCTAATGTGCAAAATGCTGCCATAAATGTTTTATAATGGAACATTGTTTTCCCTTCAATTACATGACATAAATGATAATAGGAAGTGATTCAAGTGAACAATGCTGCATGGGAAAGATGTACAGTAAACCTAATTTTAAAATATCCTCTAAAGACTTATGTATATTCATTGTATCACAGGAAACATTAAGTGGTAGTGAACAAAGATCTGTTCTATAGAGGGAATTTAAAGAAGTTAAGAAAACACATCACTTTTTCCCCCAAGACCTAAATCAAACTTACTGAGGAGAAAGTCATTTTAGTGAATTGATTGGTTTGAGCATTTATCAGATAAAGCTACTTGGGCTTTCTGAATGATGCTGCATTGACCTGTGAACAGCAGTGAATCCACTTTGGGTTCTACCCTGGACTTTGTATCCAAGGTGTTGAACCTATTGTCGCAATAGGTTTCAGCACTCTGAACAGTTCCTTTTTAAAGGAGTACTAAAACCTAGAGCATATTTACCACTTGCCAGTATGGAAGCCTCCAGCTTTCATTGCTTCTGCTTATGACCAGAAGTTATTTCTACCAGTGTGTCTACATTGTGCATTATCACAGAAGGCCAACAAAAAGAATAGTAAACTTAAAGGAGGTAATTACACCATCAGATACACTGGCAAGGTTTCAATTCATTCTTAACTTCCTGTAAAAGCAAAGGACTTACACTTTTGCATAAGCACTCCACTCCACTATATTCTATAGGTCAGTGCGATCTGTCAATTCTGTTTATAATAAAGGACCTAAATATTTTCCCACAAAGCCAATCAAAATAGCACTGCTTTTCCATAACTGAGCAACTCAAATAGTCATAGGACAATTGATATTGCAATTGTGTCATCTTTCTGGAGCTTTGTGGGGTATTAATACCTAAAGGCTGAGGGAATAAAATCTGCTAAGATTTACATGCATTTTTCTGCACCTTTCCAGTGCCAGTTAATTCATATGGGGGAGAAATAACATCTTAATGCAAAATACACTGATGTTGGACAACAATCACGTGGATATCTGGAAATGGGTGGGTTAGCATGATCACACAAAAGCAACATTTTTCATTAAAAAAACACACCACTGCTTCTGAAAACCCATGTTTCATGCAAAACATATTGCTAGCTTTTGCACCAAAAAAGACACATTTTCATGCCAAATTTGTCTATTTTCTAAAACACTTTTGGGAGGTGTGAATTGTTGTTGTTAGCTGCTGTCAGGTTGAGTTCAACTTATGTTAACCCTATGAATGAGACACCTCAAAGTCACCCTATCATCAACAGCCCTGCTTAGGTCTGGCAGATTCTGGTCCATAGCTTCCTTGGTTGAGTCTATCCATCTGTAAAGTATTTTTCCTCTTTTCCCACAGCCTTCTACCAAATATTATTGTCTTTTCTAGTGAGCCATGTCTTCTCATGACATGACCCAAGTTCAATAGTCTCAGTTTAGTCATCTTGATTTCTAGGGAGAGGTCATGCTTCATTGGCTCTAGACACATTTATTTGTCTTTTTAGCAGCAGCCCATGGTATCCGTAGAACTCTTCTCCAACATCGCACTTCAGATTATTTCATTTCTACCAGGTTTTTTCACTCTCCAGCTTTCACAACCATACTTAGAAATTGGAGATGCACTGATTTGGACAATCCAGCCTTTAGTATTCAATGATACATCTTGACACTTCAGGATCTTGTCTAGTTCTTTCATAGCTGCCCTTCCAAGTTCTAGTCTTCTTTCTTGACTGTAGCCTCCATTTTGATTAATGACTGGGCCAAGGCATAAGAAATCTTTCATTATCTCAATGTCTTCCTCATCTATTTTAAAGTTATATAAATCATCTGTGGTCATTATTTTTGTTTTCTTAATGTTCAAATGCAAATCTGCCTTTGCACTTTCTTTTTTCTGGAACCATTTCAAGTTTTTGCTATTTTCTGCTAGTAGTATGGTGTCATCTGCATATCTTGTTGGTATTCCTTCTTCCAGTTTTCACACCTCCTTTACAGTTTTGCATATGATATATTCAGCATAGGTTAAACAGACAGGGTGATAAAATGAAGCCTTGCCTTAAATAGACAGGGTGATAAAATTCAGCTTTGCCCTTTGAGAATTAGAAACCACTCTGTTTCTCCACATTCTATCCTGATGGTAGCCTCTTGTTCTGAGTATAGGTTGCACATCTGGACAATCAAATGTTGTGGTACACCCATTTCTTTAAGAGCAATTCATAGAATTTCATGATATACACAGTCAAAGGCTTTGCTATAATCTATAAAGCACAGGCTGCTTTTCTTATGAAATTCTTTGGTGTGCTCCATTATCCAATGTATGTTTGCAATATGACCCTTCATGCCTCTTCCTCTTCTGAATCCAGCTAGGACATCTGGTATTTCTTATTCCATATATGGTTAAAGTCTTTTTTGTAGAATTTTGAGCATTGCTTTGCTTTCATGGGAAATTAATGCAATGGTTTGGTAGTTACTGCAAACCCTGGTGTTCCCTTTCTTGGGGACTGGAATATTTATTGAGTGTTTCCAATTTGTGGGCCATTCTTTTCTTTTCCATATTTGTTAACACATTTTAGTTAGGATTTGAGGGGATTCTGTCTCTGCTGCTTGAAACAGCTCTGTTGGTATGCCATCTGTTTCTGGTGTTATATTTTTCCCAAGTACTTTGAGTGCATCTTCTACTTCACTTTCTAAAATTGTCAGCTCATCTTCAAATGGTTCTTCTTTGAATGAATCTGTCACCCTTTCATCTCTGTTATATTGTTCCTACTGTGTATTTCCCCCCCCCCATTTCTTCTTGATCATGCAGTGTGTTCCCCTGCTGGTTGTAGAGCATCCCTACTCTTGGTTTAAATTTCCCTTTGATTTCTTAGATCTTATTGAAGAGGTCTCTTGTTCTACCCTTTTTTATTGTGTTCTTCTATATCTCTGCATTGATTATAGCAGCTTTCTTGGTGTCTTCACACACATTGTTAAGCAATTGTGTTCAGGGTTCTTACCTTATTTCTACTCCTTTTACTTTTGCTACTTGTCTGTCCTTAAGTGCTTGAAGTGTTTCATCTATCATTCATTTGGGACTCCCCCCCCCCTTTTTCTTTCTTTTTTTTCCCCCTAGAGATGTCTTTCTGCTTTCCTCTCTTACAACGTCCCTGGCTTCAGTCCTAAGTTCTTCTTGCTTCTGGTCAATTAAGCTTAATCATGTAGACCTATTTATCACATCATCTTTAAATTCTAAAGGGATGTTCTTGAGGTTGTATTTTGGCACAATGATTTATTTGGTATTCTTTTTTAGCTTTACTCTATTTTTTTGGTATTAATACTTCATGGTCTGTGCCACAAACTGCTCTTAGTCTTGTTTGTGGCAAGAGAATGGAGCTTCTCTATCTTCTGCTTCCAATTATGTAGTCTATTTGATTTCTATATTACCCATCAGGTGATGTCCATGCATACAGTTTCCTCTTTGGTTGCCTGAAGAACATTTGTAATGAACAATGCTTGTTCTTACAATGTTTGGTTCTTCTTTGTTTCCTACTTTTGTGTTCCAATTGCCTATGATTACCAACATGTCCTGTTTTGGTGTGTGAGCAATTTCTACCTGGACTAGAGCACAGAATCTTTCAATTTCTTACTCTTCTGCCTCTGTTCTTGGAGCATAAACTTTGATTATGGTTATATTTATGGCTTTTCCCTGAAGTCTTGTTGATATTATTCAGTCAGACTTTGCATTATATCCCTTGACTGCTTTTGCTACATCTTTCCATACTGTTAATGCCACTCCATCTCTTTTTAGATTTTCATTTCCTGATTAAAACACTATGTAATTGTCTGATTCAAAATGTCCCATTCCTCTCCACTTTAGCTCACTCACACTGAGTATCGATATATTCCATTTCTTGTTTTACAATGTCTAACTTCCCCTGATTGATGCTTCTCACATTCCATGTTCCCATAATATGTGTTATGCAGCTTCAAACTTTCTTTCACCTCTCAGTACATCAAAAGCTGAATGTCAAGTTGCATCATTAGCCACAGTGCTACTTGTCTTTGTCCTCTGCCCCAGTAGCTCGTTAATAATAATAATAATAATAATAAATTATTTTTACCCCGCCCCTCTGTTAAAAAACAATTGGGGTGGCTTACAAAAATTAAAATACAAATGCAGATTAAAATCCCTAAACACCACCCACACCCACCTTCCCCCATAAATAGATATTAAACCAGTATAAATAAAAAACAGCTAATCTAAAATCACATTAAAAAATAGCAAGATTAAAAGAGGCCAGGAGCTCCTGAGGCCGGGATCTAATTAGGAAAGGCCTGCCGAAAGAGATCTGTCTTTAGTGCTTTTTAAAAAAGCTACTCAGGCTCGTCATCTGACGGATCTCGTTTGGCAGGTCATTCCATAATTTGGGGGCGATTACCGAAAAGGCCCTCTGGGAGGTTGCAGACAGCCTAGATTTTTGTGGCTGAAGCAAATTCCTCCCAGAGGACCGGAGTGCACGGGGAGGATTGTATGGGAGGAGGCCGTTCCAACGATAAGTTGGATCCAAGCCATTTAGGGATTTAAAGGTAATAACTAACACCTTATACTGGGCCCGGAAGCTGATAGGCAGCCAGTGGAGATATTTTAATACTAGAGTTATATGGTCTCTCCAAGATGTTCCCGAGACCACTCTGGCTGCCATATGTTGTACCAACTGAAGTTTCCAGACCAAGCATGATGGTAGCCCCATTGAGTTGAGTGCTTTTCAACCTGGGAGTCTCATCTTCTAGCACCATCTCTTGTTTCATTTTGTATTGTCTAATCACATAAGGTTTTCAGTCTAGAAGGCTTCAGAAGTAGGTTATCATTGCCTTCTACTGTGCAATACTAACAAGTGCTAGCTATGACACCACTGCAATTGTCTCGGAGAGAGCCTCCATCAGTGTCACCCTCCACTAGTGCTTCTGCCAGGTAGCTGTTTGGCACATTTAGTCTGGTTCCTCAACAAAATCCTGTCTGACATGGGAGACCCTACCAGCAGCACTGCTACCATTAGCATAGTGTCTTACTTCACAGCAGCATGCAATTCTACCATCACGGAAGGGCACAAAACTATAATTTCATATTTCCATTTTCAGTCTGTAACTCAGTGCATATTGCACTCTTTATTTATACATAATTGCTGAGAGTTAGAAACTCAAGTGTATAATACTATAATGCCTTTTTAAAAAGGCATTTGGATTTTATATGGTAATGTCATGACGAAATTTATGTTTAGGAAAATATAATATTCTGAAAAACATGGGAAGGGTGTTTGAAAAACCATTCTAAGAAATAGATACTTCATTTTGTTTTTTGTTTTTCTAACAGCTTTACTCCATATTCCCGTGGAAATATTACTTTCAGTGTTCTTACACCAGAACCCAATCGTCGGCCTGGATACAATGACTTCTACAATACCCCATCACTTCAAGAATTTGTCAGAGCCTCCAAAATAAAGATTCATCTGTTTGGGCAGTATCATACTACTGTGCCTTGGGTTGACTTTAGACATAGATATTATGGAGTTGATGAAATTACAATCAGTGGGAGGTAGGCTTATTACGGTTCTTATTAAAAGTGAAGATACTTGAGAGTGAATAGTTCACTATGGTTTTTTCCTTCTGCAAATGAGTCAATGTGCTGTTTCTTAGCATTATTTCAGATCCAAAATAATCTTGTCCCATATTGAATAAATATCTAATCTTCTCTGTTTTTTAAAAAATTTTGAACACAGTTTAATCTGTCAATAATGCTTTTTTGCTAACTCTTACAGACAGGTATGAATGATTGAAAGCCTGATTGATGCTTTGCTCCAGTGGCACTCCAATTTTTTATTATGGCCTCACATATATGGCAGTTGCAATGGTCTTAATAATGAATGAAACTCTTTGTCTTAGCTAGTTTTTCCCTTTTAAAATGAGGCTTCTATCAGCAGAAGTGTTGCATTATCTATGACTGACAACTTTATTGTATATGTTAAGTCAGAAGTCTTGTTGAAGGCATAATTACACCCTGTAAATAAAATGCAAATTAAGTAATGACTGAGTCTCCAGTGAAAGATGTGCTATTATTTTTTTAACTTTGGAATTTCTGGGTTTTTTTTTTTAAATGCATTAAGCCAGGTTTCCTTAGTGAGCAAAAATAAATTGGTGGTTGTTAGATAAAATGGCTATGGTGTTTTGTTTCTAATTTCATATTGTATCTTAGCTATTTTTGGAGTTTTAGAGAACACAAGAAAATAATGGTTTGACCAACTATGTTAAATAAATTTAGCCTCCCCTTTATATTCATATAGTGTGACACTCTGAAATGGTATGTTATATTATTTATAATTCAATAGTTTTTCTTTTTCTTCCTCCTCTTCTTCTTTTTTCAAAATTGACACTTCTGGACTGTGGTCTCAGCAATAGGCTTAAAAATGTATTTGCTTGGTCAAACCAGAAAAAAGAGTTATTCTCAAAACCCATTGAAATCAAATGGAACTATTTAGTTAAAACTAAGTTCCTTTAATTTCAAAGGCATTTAAATATATTCATGTTGTCAGGATTGGGCTCATAACAATAGAGCACTAAAAGCAACAATGACAACACAAAATATTCAAACAAAAAAAAAAGACACACACACCCCTGAAAAACTAATCTATCCTCTGCTGAGAGATCCAGGATGATCAAAGGGATAGCACTCAATCTGTCTTTCTCCCAGAGTAAGATGCCAATCAGAGCAACCAAGACTTTCTTAGTATTGTTTCCTGGCCTGAAACCAGACGGAAATCGGTCCAGATATTTTCTCCAAGAATGTCTGAAGCCACCTGCCCACCATATGCTCAAGTACCTTGCCCAAATATGGCATATTAGTGACAGGACAGTAGTTCTTACATACCTCTGGGTCCAGAGAGATCTGCTTCAGGAGAAGGGTCACTATAGCCTCCTTCAAGGAAGTAGGACCCTGACATAGTGAGGCATTTCACCTGCTAGATCTTAACAGCCCAGATAGGCAAGGGTCAAGGCTACAAATGATGGGATGGACCTGCTCAAGCATCTTGTTCATATCATCAAACTGATCCGAAGAAAATTGACCAGATGGTGTACTGGACACTTCCCTAGAGATCTTACCAATTCCCTTTATGCTGCAAGAAAGTCTAACACAGTTTTCAGACTATTTGCAGTTTCATGCAAAATTTGCATTTTTGTGTGTGTGCAAGAGGCAGTATTGTCTGTGGAGGCAATAACATTTTCTGTAGATAAAATGCTATTTCTAATAGAAATATTATTTTATCTACAGATAATGTTGTTTTCTCTGCAAAAATTGCAGAGGTTGGGGCCTTATTCCATTCAAAATTCACAAATAGTCCCCTCCTCCAGAAAACAGCACTTTTTCATGCAGGAATCAGCTTTTTCTGTGCAGAAAATGTTGTTTCTTGTGTAAAAAAATAAAATAAAAATCTCCATGTGCAAAGATTCTCTTCAGCCCAGGATTTTCCTCACCAGTTTCCCAAAACTTTTGAATATTTTCATATATTTCCCCATCTTTATGATCCACTCTTCCATCTTGCTGAGTCTGCCATTGGTTACAAAATAAATTTAGAGATGGGAATTCTGTTTGTGGCATTAAGGATGTTATGATCATCCATAACTGGTACTTCAACCAATGAACATATCTGTATTTTGTGTGTAAATTGAGTGTGCAAAAAAGAACAAGTTGTGGTCATTTTCTGTTTATAGTTATGATATGCACTTTTCAAAGATGCTTTTTTTTTTTGCTCTCTCTGTTTATTATTTGAAAACTTTGTATAAAATCTTCCTGTTTCATTAGCATCCTGGAGCACTAGTTTGACAGTTGATTTTAAGGATACTTATGTGGCTGCTGTTAGGAATTTTATTAATTTCTGTATGTTAATTATCTGTGGCTCTGTTTTTATGATATTAAAAAAATCCTTGTTGTTGCTCTTCAAGAAAAAAAATGGTATAAAAGTAAGAACAAATACATAAATGCAAATAAGTCTTTAAGGTGGCGTGGAGCTATTAATGGAAGAGTTAATGTTGAAAACACAGGTGTTAACTGTAATTAATAATTAGAGCCTTGCATTAGAGTATGTAATGAAAGCACATAATGCACATTTGATCACTTAATAGTTGCTTTGCAACATGTCCTGTCAATTTACTCCCTTGGAAAGCCGCACTTACTTGACATTTATAAATGCTGAATGGAGAGAGATGTGAAATGGTTACTGCACTTAAATGCCCCTTTTCTGAGATGGTTATCCTTAACAGAAGCAGACAATTACATTCATGACAGTGTAAAAAATAACAGGAAGATGCCCTCTCAAATGATACATCAATGCTCTTTTCTCAATAGCTTTATTTTTGTACAGGTGTAATTGTCTGGGCCATGCTGATCATTGTGACACAACTACTAACCCGTACAGATGTCTTTGCTCAGAGGGAAGCTACACAGAAGGCAACAATGTGAGTTCCTTTAAGGTGGATTTTTCAAGTTCTCAGAATCTCAGGAAATCTCAGTTGTTATTTGAGCTGTTCCCACATTTGTATTTTCATACATGTTGAGCTGAAACGGGCCCCCTTTTCACGAAAACACTTGCTTTCTGTGAATCAGTCTTCCAAGGCATGCAGAAAGAGCCAGAAAATATTCACCCACTTTACAATTGTGGTTGCCACATTAAGGAAGAAATGGTGACAGAACTTTTGACAAGAAAGGGGAAGGCTATAGAGCCTCCTGTGGGAAGGGATATGACCAGCATTCTTTTATCTCACATGGCAATGCGGGCCATCCCCTTTAAAGTACAGTAAAAGCTGCTTTTAAAAAGGCATTGACCTTTCTAATAGGGATTGCGTGGTTTACTCTTTGGTGTACTGTTTGGTTTACTGTTTGGTTATTTCTTTTGGCAAAAGAAAAGAAATTGGATTATGATCCCATTGCGTTTTACATGATATTGCAATCAAAAAGTAACTCCTCTAAGATCAGTGAATATGGGGGAGTCTCTCTTACCCAGTCTCTCCACTTTGCCTGAAAAACTGGCCTAGCTTAACCATGTCACTATAGGCCATATATCCTGTTCACCAGGGACTGTAAGCAAAGGGATCTTGTATTAACTTTGAGACTATGGAGATTTTCAGATGCCTCTTTCAGTGTCTTGCTGCGCAAGCAGCCTCCGGAGCAGTAACAAGGCTGCTGCGCGGTAAGGGGTCCATTTTGGATGACACCGTTTTTCTCTCTCAGCGGCGTCCGTGAGCGTTGTGGCTAGCATTGGAGGTGGCCATGCTGTTTTTCACTCACTGAAGTTGTCCGTGAGTAAAAAACAGCGCGGCTGCCTTCAGTGCTAGCCACAACACTCACAGATGACGCTGAGAGAGAAACGGCATCATCCAAAATGGACCCCTTGCTGCACAGCAGCCTTGTTACTGCTCCGGAGGCTGCTTGCACAGCAAGACGTTGAAAGAGGTGTCTGAAAATCTCCTAACTGAGAGAGATAAAATTGTAGCATAAGCTTTTCTATAATTTTCTCAAAGGTGCTACAAGATCCCTTTCCTTACTGAAATTCCAGATGATCTGAATTCTACCACCAGGGACTGTAGTGTTAATAGAGAAAGTTAATCATTAACATGGATGTTAGAAACCATAGGGTTGATGTGGGAAATGGCATAGAATGGGGTTCACATTGCTGCAAGCTGCGATGAATGAGCCCCCTTTCACTGATGAGCAGGAGAGGGCCATTAAAGCAGCTGTGGCGCCTGCACTATTGCTAGGAGACAGGAGGGTGGAGCTAGAGGCTACTTAAGCCCAACTGCCCTCCACCTCCTCCTTTCTCTTCAAGAATCTGCCCACCCTCCTACTGCTGAATCAGTGTGATTTAATTGGTCATTTCGGGGCTGAATAGGAATCCCCCCTGTTCTGGGGAATCTTTTTGCCTACTCCATCCAGAGGATGCAGACTGGATAATTGGCCTAGGGTGGTCTTAATTAGGTGGTTACTATGCAGGTAGAGGGGGAGATTTGATAGTGTACATCTTGGCACCTCCACCTTTAGAGATAAAAAGGGGCATCTGGAACTGCCCCTTTAGCTCCTGTGATCTGAGGGGTGGGGAAAGTTACCTCCTTTGGGGCTGGCCTGAAGGATAAAGCCTCTCTTTAATTCCTGTGAATTGGGGGAGGGACTTTTGGGTCGGCCTTCCTAGTGTGGATTGACTGGGGAACAACCCAGTTATGGGTTCTTCCTAGGATTCAGGTGTTTTCACCCAAGGGAAGTTGGAGAAGGCTTTTTGGTATTGACCTCCTGCCCCAACAATTCCCATGATAGATTGCTCTCCCATTGCAGAGCTTTTGGAAATGTGATAAATAGCTTATAGCTAAATAAAAGTGGCCCTTTACGGCAAAGAATACTTTTCTTGACAACATTGCCTGACAATGACACATTTTGTTGTTGATTCCTTAAAATATGCTCATTTAGAAGATTAGGTTGCCTTTTCTAGTGCAACATTTTTCAGATCCTATTTCACTGGGAACAAAAAAGATTTTGGGATTTTTCATCCAACATGTCTAGAAAAGGCAAGTTTCAGAAAGCCAGTCCTAAAGCAGGGGTGGACAAAGTGTGGATATGGGATTCATGAGATCCTTGGACCCCAAAGTTCTCCCCCTGAAGCACCTCCAACACCCTCTTCTCCCTCCCCAAATATCCAAGTGACCCCCATCCCAAACTGTTCAAAATTGCTGCAAACTGCTGCATGTTTGCTTTCCTATGCCCCGCCCCATACTTTAGCAATGTGCCAGAGTTCCCTAAAATCACCCCCAAATTGGTCAAAATCAAAACTGGAAGTGATGTCACTCACTTTCTGTTTTGACTTCAGCCACTTTTTAGTTGATTTTGGTGGAGAGGTTCTGGCACATTTCTAGGGTATGGCGGGGTTGGGGATCAAAAGTACTCCCTTTTGCACTGGTTTTGAGTGATGGGAGGTTGGATGGTAAATGACATGAAAATGTTTATCTTTTTACATGGTTTGGGGACATTGGTGCCCTGGTGCAGTCTCCTGGAGAGGCATGCAGGACTGAAAATTGTTGCCCACTTTCTCTGTAGTTGTTTTCCTTGTTCTAAAGCATGGCATCTTACAACCTTTGAAATCAAGTATTGCTACTGGTCTGCTGCATCTCTTCTTCCTTCCCCACCTGCTTCCAGCAACTTATATTCTGTACACTGAATACAAGACATTTTAAGAAGTAACTGTTGGTGAAATCCAAAGTGTGTAGTGCCATTCCCATATTCAGAACCCCAAACATGCATCCTTCTACTACAAGTTGTGTTCATTAGGAGTGGAACAGAATTGAAAACAAAACCAATCCTCTGTGTCTCCCTGCCCTCCACCCCAAAATTTGTGGAAGTTTGGAGGAACATCTAGAAGGGTGGAGGGGGTGGTACTGGGGTTGCAGAGGGAGCAGTAGTCAATGGAGTTTCCTCCCCTTTTTTCCACCGGCAGAAACATTCTGAATAAAATTTTAGGTCTAGTCCATTCTGTCATTGGACAGGCAGCTTATGTCTTAGGAGCATAGGCACCAAACTGCTAAGAAGTGATGCATAAATCTTCTATTTCAACTAGTGGCGAGGCTCGTTGTGGGGCAGTTGGCACCATGTGTGTCAAACTATGAACTAACAGGACCGACAGAGGCTACAAATGGCAAAAAAATGGATTTCACTAAATACGTTGAATATAAGCAGCTCTGCACTGTAAATGGATAGATTTGTGCTTTCAGACATTTGGCTTGTATGTAGTATGTTGAAAAAAATACAGGGGAAAGGGTTTTAGCTTTTGTAGAAAATTGTTCCATCTTTGAGCTTTGCTCTTTCTGAGTGTCTTGTTTGCCTCTTCCCCTCTTGCAGGACATATTGTCTACTTTTAAAGATGTTTTTCAACTGTAATGTATTGTTTTCAAACTAAAGGAATATGTTACCTATTGGCACATTTCACTGCTTTTATATTAGTTAGTGTAAAGGAAATATAACAGAGATAACAGGGATTTAAGGCAAACCTGTTGCTTTCTGCTAGAACTGGAGGCAATACATGGTAGGTTTTTTAAAAAGTAGTGAGCTGGATACATTCCATAAAGAAATAAAATTGCCTTCAATTTCATCTCTGCCCTGCTTGCCATCAAAATAATACTCAATAAACAGGACTTTTGTGAATTACATTGCAGTCAATTTGGCAAGCAATAGCAATGTTAAGCTTTGATAATGTTCCAGTTCTTGACATTGGAAGGTATGCAAAAGAATATTTTTACTGACTTTGCCAAACATTAGAGATGCAGAGGGTTGAGGGCAGAGATGTAGTGTCTCAGCAGATCCTTGTTCATACTCTCTGTGCCATAGGGACCTTTGAAGTTGCCTTCAGTCAGAGCACTTGAACTAAGCCCATGGCAAACACAGAAACATTGTTTGATTTCTTTGTTTGTTTGTTTTTCCCTGTGCATTTTCTTATCCTTCCTTTCCTCACCTTTTGTTTGTCTTTTTGGAATTTTCTAAAGTAAAACTATCAAAAGGAAAATGATAAGGAAAAAAATAATCAAAAGAAGAAAACATTGTGTAGGTTATTTATATTATTGATAATATTGCACCATAAATCTTTACTTGCATGAAAGGGAGGGAGATAGGTCCCTGTTTTATTGATATTAAGTATGAAGAGAACCGAGAGAGAGATGAGTGCAGCGCATTCTCGGTTCTACTACAGCTGAACCATATGGGTAACTGGACCTTTATATGACGTGACAAGAATTCTGCCACATGTAGGTTATAGAATGCACAGCATTATGAAACCTATATGAGTTCCAGATTTTATGTATTCAAATATAATTTTGACCTGTTAAGCTTTTGTCCCGGGGCTTGTCTAGACAGGTTATTTAGCCTAGCTTCCCACATCTTGGAGCCCTGCAGTCCAAAGAACGCAGGACTTTTGCTCCATTTCACCTCCGGGCAATCTTGATGATGCCCAAGGCAAAGCCTTTTACAACATTTTAAATAAACACTTGGGTAAACCCATGTTGTGTGAAAAAACCCAGATTGGGCTGGCATGGGAATATAGGGTCCGTACCTGCATGTAGGCTTGTATTACCAAATGCCACCCCTGAAGTCACTCTGCAGCCAGGAAGGAGGCTTCCAGAATGTGATCAAGGCCCCTTGCATGTGACCAGCCTTGATCACATGCTGAGGGCATCCTTCATGATTTGAGAGTGAGTGATTCATAACAATGGGGGAAGTGCCTGCCTATGCTGACCAGTGTGTGTATGTGGAGTCCATCCCATTTTGTTTAGGTAATGTGGCGGGAAACAGGCCAGCTTCAGGGCCAGAATATGCCAGCCAGAAGGCAGCTTATTTTGGCCAGTCTAAACAAAGCCCTGGATGGATTATTTAAATCACTCTCTCTGTCTCTATTACTGATGCTGTTGATTTGCCAGTCTTATTTGCTCTCCCCTATTGTTGTTGTTGTGAGACCCCCTCCACATACACACATGCACCTATTTAAGTAACTACTTTTAAGACCATTTTTATTATTTGTTATATGCCATCTTGATTAGTCATTATGAGGCAGTAACCTGGCTAGATAAATGACTTCAGAGATGGGTGGAGGAATCATCCAGAGACATGAATATTGTACCCCTACTGCACCTCCCAGATGTACAAGAGTATTATTCATTAATTTATTCATGGCTTGAGAGGGAGTGAAAAAGCAATTCAAAAAATGATTCAAAAAACTACATTGACCTACTCTGTCACTTGGGCCCTGTTTTGACTACAAGGCCCAGGCTTGTTTGGACTACAGCTTTTAACCAACTCTGCCAGCATGGCATTGGCCATAGTAGCAGTCCAAACAAACAATATTTCCAAACTCTGGATTTGCAAAAGGGACTGCATTCTAAAATGCAAAAATCTGATCCCTGTAAGTTTTTTTCTTCCCTTCTGTAGCACTAGTGTTTGCATTTTATTG
This sequence comes from Gambelia wislizenii, assembly GCA_030847615.1. Taxonomy (NCBI): domain Eukaryota; kingdom Metazoa; phylum Chordata; class Lepidosauria; order Squamata; family Crotaphytidae; genus Gambelia; species Gambelia wislizenii. The sequence continues at coordinate 47,050,153 of JAUMIR010000001.1, read as the reverse complement.
TGTTTTAAACTTCTTTTTAATGCTATTTTTGTGTTTTTTTCTTTTAAAAAATTGCATTGTGTTTTAAATGTTATATGTTGCTCTGAATCCCATGCTGGGAGAAAGGTGGCATATAAAATAAATAAATACATACATACATAAATAAATAGCCTCATCATACTCGCAGATCAATAAGACTGCCTCTTGATAACTCTAATGAATGCCCTGGTTGCTACACCAGAAGCAAAGCTTCTTATTGGAAAAGACACCCATCCAGATCGAAATTGTTGCAAAGATTGGGACAAATTCCCCCAAAGTGAAGTCCTGCAATGTATCACCACCAGTCCAATACTGAAGCCAACACTGGCCCCAGAAAAAACAACACCACCCAAACCAATAGTATCTGGCATATCTGACTGCACCCTAAGATTGCTGGCTGGCTCCAGCATATCTTGCCAAAAGAAGACCCCATTATAGTTTCTCAAGAAATCTAACCAGACCCCTAAATTTTCTTTGATGGTCCTTATGACTTGAATATGTGGTATAAATCATACCACATCCATGTTGAAACAGCTCCACTGGCTGCCAGTCTGTTTCTGAACACAATTCTTTGTGCTGGTTGTGACTTATAAAGCCTGTATGGCTCATGTCCAGGCTATCTGGCAGACTGTATCTCCCTCCATGAACCAGCCTGGGCCCTGAGATCATCAGAAGAGGCTCTTCTCTCAGTCCCACCACCATCTCAAGTATGGTTGGTGGGAACATGAATGAGGGCTTTTTTGGTGGCTGCCCCTAGACTCTGAAACTCCCTCCCCATGGCGGCAAATTGGCCACCTCCCTGTTGTCCTTTTGGCAGCAGGCCAAAACCTTTTTATTCAGGCAGGCCTTTTAAAGAACAGGCTGAGGGGTGCTATGTGGTTTTGTTGGGCTGTCGCATAGAAGGAAAAGGCACCACTTTTTATTCATGAAGAACTTCCGTGAGTAAAAAGTGTCACCTTTTCCTTCCATGCAACACAGAAGGAACATGGAGGGTAACGCGAGAGGGACGTTGTCAGAAACTACCCCCTGCCACAGAGCAGCTGTGTTCCTCTCCCGATGTCTCCTTCCAGATTTAAGATATATCTGGAAAAGTCCTTTATTCCTTTAAATATGTTGATATTGTTTTAATGATGTTATTGGTTTAATTCTGTTTTAATGTGCATTTTTTTGTATGTTTTAATCGTGTATTTTTAGAACTGTGGGCTGCTTTGGGTCCCAGCTCTGGGGGGAAAGCAGGCTGATAATAATTGATGATGATGATGATGACACAGAGCCTGAACACAAACCATAGCCCTGGCCAGGCACTTGCAGTAGGCCCTCCCAGTGATAGAGCCCTGCATGCAAAGTTGAGGTGACAAAGCAGCTCATAGTTCTAAAAGCACACAATTAAAACATACAAAAAATGCACATTAAAACAGAATTAAACCAATCTCCGGCTTAAAGAGAGTGAAGATGTCCACATAACACACATCTAAAATCCTCTCCCTTATCTTTTTGGGTAGATTGATCCCTGGAGAATCTTCATTTTCCTCAAAAATAGGAGGAACAGCATCAGGACCACTCTTCTTATTTTTGTCCCAAGCTGCCTGGGGATCCCCTGATAACTTTCCACTTTTTGCCTTTCTCCTAAGGGCCCAGGCAGGTAAATCTGGTACATAGTAGCAGCTCTGCAATAGTCCTCCCTGGCTTGAATATCTTCATTGAATGACTCACTGGAAGTTCCCATGATTTCTGATTTCTCCTGTCCCTTAGCTGTCCTATTGCTCCCCTTCTTCTCCTCCACTTTTCTTGGGTGCCGTTTACATGATGAAAATGTAGTGGGAGGAATTCATGTTGAGCACTGGCTGTTTACATGTACATCATGTCAGGCACAGGATTTTGGGAAGGGGGGCACCTTTTATCACGCAACCCGTGGGACTTTCAGTCCTGCGGTTTGTCCGGTTTTTAAAAAAAGTCACAGGAGGATTCGGAATATCATATGTCTAAACACCCCGAGACAAGATATCTCAGTACTTGGTGATGACCGGAAATATATGTGACCAGGGGCAGGCTCAGAGAGGAGGGGTTCAATAGTCACCCATTCAATAGATTCAGCCTCACCAGATGAAAACAAAGGCTTCCATTCCAGCTGCAAGTAGGTTGTGTGTGTCTGCATTAAATCACCCTGTTCAATGGATTTCTACACTGGGAACCCTTCTACTTTAAAGAGAGAGTAAATTGTAAAGAGATCACAGATGATCCCCCCTGCCTGCATCCACTCCATTTGTGTAAAAGCACAGTAAAAAATGCCACAGTCTGAGCAGGCGATCGCATATTCATCCACACACACATACCCGCCTACATCCACTCCATTTGTTTAAAGGCACAGTAAAAAATGCCATCGTCTGAGCAGACGGTCCTGCATCCTCATTTTCAATGGCCTTTAAATGGTGTTCTTTCAATTCGGAAGGACAGCAAAAGGTGTAGCCACTGAGCGCCCCTTCCTTCCTTGCTTTCAATGGGCTTTAAATGGTGTTCTTTCAGTTTGGAAGAACAGCAAAGGGTATAGCCCCTTCCTTCCTCACTTTCAATGGGCTTTAAATGGTGTTCTTTCAATTCAGAAGGACAGCAAAGGGTGTAGCCACTGGGCACCCCTTCCTTCCTCGCTTTCAATGGGCTTTAAATGGTGTTCTTTCAATTCAGAAGGACAGCAAAGGGTATAGCCCCTTCCTTCCTCACTTTCAATGGGCTTTAAATGGTGTTCTTTCAATTCGGAAGGACAGTAAAGGGTGTAGCCACTGAGCACCTCTTCCTTACTCACTTTCAATGGGCTTTAAATGGTGTTCTTTCAATTTGGAAGGACAGCAAAGAGTGTAGCCACTGATCACTCCTTCCTCCCCACGTTAGGTCACCAGATCGCTCATTCCTCCCCTCATCCTCTCATCGCCTCATCCCCAATGCAACACTCAATCATTTGAGCCAGCCAATAGCATAGCTCGTGGCACGGAACTCTAAAGGAAGTACGTCACTGAGGTTGTGAAAAAACGAGTAATTGCATTCTTGATTGACAGCTAAAATATAATAATCTTGGGACTGTAAACTCGTGTAAAAAAAAACTCGGGGTAGTATATAGTGGGAGAAGATACATATCACGGGACGTGGTGCCATGTAAACAATGATCCTGGGAGCTCCCGGGAGCTCCAGTTCAGAGACAAAAATTGTGTAAACAGGGAGAGACCAATATGGGATCAAGAAGTCCTGAAATGCCCCGTGACAAAAAATACCGTCTGACTGGCACCTTGGAGTTGGCTTGTCTTTCTCTGAACTCAACATACTGCTTTTCTCACTGCTTGAAAGTGACTGTGGCCTATACTTATTTTCTACCTAAGTGGAACAACAGTTTGGACAGACAGTTTGGATAGGGCTGTACTATTTGAATTATAGTACTTACTTCTAAATTCTCATTTAGATATGCCTGCATTGGCATAAGTAAATTTAGTGCAAATCTCTCTCCTTTTTATTTCTTTTTATTTTCTTGATTCTGTTTTGGTGATGACAGGGTGGCTACCCTAACTGCTACTATTTGGATTATAGCCTTTACTTCTAAATTTTCATTTAGATATGCATATAGTAACATGAGGATATTAAATGCAAATCTGTACCCCCCTTTTTTTTTCTGGATTTTGTTTTGGCAAACCTAACTGTTGGTGGAGGAAGCAAAACCCACAACATAATGATATTAGAACACTAGATAACATGCATTGTGGATTAGAGAAGGTGAAAGTGAACTTGAGGTGGGACTACAACACAGTGCTTCAGCCCAGAGAGTGGTTTTTTTTTTTTTTGGTACACATCCTTTTGTGGGCTATCATAGTTTCATCCCCTCTCCCCAGGGCTTTACACTCCCCTGCTCCATTTTCTATGAAGCCCCCAGCTTCATTTTTGTCTTGATTTTATAGTGAAAATGCTTTTGTAGCAAAGAAACATCCCCCTTTAAACTTGATAAACAATATTCCATCTCTCATTTTTAGACTTTGTCACACATTGTGGTTTGCTTTTAGCAGCTTGAAAATATAGGATGGTCACACTGTTTCACTGGATTTATAAAAGGGCATTTAACAGTATAATTACACCATTTTTATTTATTTATTTATTTTGGTGGGGGAAAGGAGTGAAAAGCTTGCAGGTGTACAAGCAGATATTACAAGATGTTGACTTGAATATCTTTTATATATGTGCTTAAAACAACCAATTCAAATAATAAACACAATATCAGAATGGTCCCTCCAACTTTTAAAAAGTTGAACCTCAGCAGTTCATATGACAGTCTATGACTAAAATGAAGTTTTTAAAAGTAAGTCTTCTAAAAATTCAAGTTGACACTGTCTGTTTAATTAGAACAAGTATTGTGAAATGGTACTTTGTGAGGGGATTAATTATAAATATTTAATATGATCTGAAGTTCACCAAGCACTCTAGCAAGACCTGTGCTTCTGTGTGAAAACCAGCTAAATTAGGCTGCAATCCTACACACACTTACCTGGGAGTAAATCCCATTGAATTCATTGAGGTTTAGCTCTGAGTAGATATGTAAAGGATTGCATAGTTAGTGATAACAATGTCTTTCCTTTTCCTTTCCTTTTCTTTTTTGTGGGGGAGGGGGTTCAATCGTTGGCAAACTTTTATTTACTCTGCATGCTTTATCCATAAATACGTAATCTTTCTTTCACAGTGAACAAGTATGATAACTGTGTGTGTTCTTGATCATAGTACTGTTGAATTCAGCTAACAACTAATTACAACAAAATGCATATATTCATTTGCAAATGTCACATTGCAGTCAGTTAGCTTATAGCAAAATTAAATGGTGTTTATTGTCAGATTTTGAAATGTTAAGCAACTTTAGTCTTCTCCCCTCAATTGCACTCAATGGTCTGATAGAGATTGCTTCTGAAGTTAGACAACTAATGTATTCTATACATTTGAACCAGTGCTTAGCTGCTCTTGAAGTGCTTAGGACACACTGTTTAAATAAACACTTTTTAGAATAGCTACATCTGTGTTTCTGTGCAATATTTCCAACATTTAAGGATTAGTTAATAACGCAAGTTTTCTAGACCATAGTGTACAAGAGAACATCTGACTAGATGTATTATGAGAGTTTATAGGTTTTAAACCAGTTTGTTTCCTTAATCATTAGTGAGCTATAAAAAATCATTATTAAGATACACTATGCATCTTAAATGTGCTATTAAAATAAATGGTAAGAAGAAAGTACTTGTTATTAAATTATTACTTTTTAAAGTCCACATATGAGAGCTCCAGTTCCATGCAAAACTTTGACTGCCTACCAGAGCTAAATGTAAGTAAGTGAGTAAGTAAATACTTTCAAATATTGGGGTGTTCTTGCCAAAATTGAACCAAATAAAGTTCTCACTCATTTTCACTGACCACAATCAAATCAATAGGTGCCAGTATTCCCAGTGTAGAGTTTCATGTTGTACTGCCTGCTATATGGCTGTTAAAGATGAGAAACCCTACTTTTCTCTCTCTATTTTTCAGAAGTTCCTTATCTTTTATAGCCATATTTCAGGCAGGTACAACATGAGGCTGTCTACACTAGAGACCTTAATTCAGCACTGAAAACATTGTTGAAAACCCAAACTTTGAAGAAGGCAAACACTCAAATCCCTCCATCTGGACACTCATATCCATCAGTTTTACTTTGTCCTCCAGGTCATATAGAAAAAATGTTCAAGTTCTATCAGATTTATGAAAAAATATGAACTTTAGAAAATTCATATCAAAACACAAACTAAAAAAAAATTCTTAACCCTGATGTCCACTTACACAGAAAACTGATAAATACAGTAATACAGTAATACAGTCTTTTTTTTTAATTACCAAAAACACCCCAGTTCTTTATCTGCTAGGAAATTATTCATCTTATAAATTTACCCTTAATAAACAGGTAGATAGAGGTTGGATCCTGAAGCGTCTGTGGAGGTGAATCTCAAGGAGGAAGGCCTCAGAGGCAGATTGAGATATCTATCTCATTAGAGCCAGGCTTTTGTTTTCACTTGACATTTGGCATCTCTTTTTGAAAATAAAAAAGTAAACTTGAAAATTAAAAGATACCAGCATATTTTAGTTATGAATTGGGTGCATCTGTGTCCTATTTATTACATTGCAATTATCATGTAGTAGTCACTGCATTGTAGTGACATGATAATTGTAAGGTAGGCAAAGTATCATTCTATTTCTAGCTTTTAAAGTGTGACAGTAGCTAGATTTGGATTGGTCAAGGGCTAGTTTGTGCTACCTTGGGCACCTCATGACATAGAATACTACTGTGCCACCAGCTTTTTAAAAGGATTTTCTGGACAAATTGTTAGAATAACATTCCATTTATGATTTGAGCTCTACTGTTTCCATAGGGCAACAGGCAACTTAAAGGCACGCATGCATCTCCACAAAAGAACTGTTGCTTTTTTTGTGGACCATATAAAAGGAAATGGAAAATTAAATTCCAGTGATCCCAGAGCTTGGAAAGTTTTTTTTTAAAAAAAGCAATTGGTTATCATTATAGTTACAACCTATAGCTTGGAAAACTTATTTTTAGGAATTATATGTCCCAACCTCTCCAAACTATGTCTGTGTAGGCTGGGGGATTCTGGGAGATCCTCAAAAGTGATTTTTCTAAGTTCACTTCAGACTGGCTGCTATTAATGCTGGACTAGATGTTGGTACCTAGTTCAGTGGGGGTTCTTTCTGTGTTCTTTTTGCTGCTGAAGAAGGCACTTGCCATTCTAAAATGTGGCAGGGCAAACGTCAGATTTGCGACCGAGTGTTGAGGAGCCCCCAAGCCTTGCCCCTACAAGGATACACACACAATAGTAACATGCACAAAATAGGTTTATTACAAGAGTAAAAGGAAAGTTGGCGGAAAGGCCACAACTTTCTATTTGGTGATAGCTGTCAGAGGTTGGTCTGGGCATGAGTTTTCCAGTGGGGGCAGGAAGAGAGGCCTCATACTTGCCCTACCGCAAAACCCGAGTCCGCCCAAAGGTGGACCTGGTGCTCAGGTCACGTGCAAATCACGTGACCGATCACGTGCCTGGTCGTGTGACCATGTCACATGGCCAGTCATGTACCCGGAAATGAAAAATCACATGATGAAATCACGTGCCGGATCCCCTGGGGGGGGAGCTGCACAGGAAAGGTCCTGGCCCAGGACCCGGCAAGCCCAAAACAGGCCAGCTGGGGGGGGTTCACAACTCCCCCCCCCGAGTCGGGAACAAAACCCATGCCCACCGCTAAACCAGAAAGTTGTGAAAAAGAGTAGATACAGGGAGTAACCAAGAGAGTCTAGCTAATACAAAGAGAACCTGACTAGAGGGTGGGAGGGTGGGTCTTCAGCTCGTCAGAGCCCACTGAGAGGAGCTGCGGGCCGGCCGGGAATAAATACCCAGCCAGCGGACCGCGGTGAGGACTGGCCCCGCCTCCCGGCCAATCAGCGGCCACGCTGAGCGCTGGTGCTGATTGGCCGAAACCAAGGTAAGCCAGCCAATCGAGTGGGAGCTGCCTCTCACCGATTGGCTACCTTACGATCCTCTTCCCTGCCTGTAGGAGCAGGCCGGGAAGAGGATGGCCGGCATGGCGGCAACCATGCCGGCCATGTGGCCAGGCCCGGGTGTGGGGCGACACCGGCCGCAAATGCAGCCGCCAGTAAGTCCCGGGCAGCCGGCTTGTGGGATTTTTTAATTGTGTACATACTGGCCATAAGCCAGAGAGACAACAGGGGGAAAAATGATTGAGGGGCTTGAACCAAATGTAAAATGTTAACTAAGAAACAGAGCCTATTATTTGCTACATCTCTCCTTCCTGGTACCCATGGCCACATTGCAAATCTCCATCTGCATCTGTACATGTCATGGATTCTGTTACCAAGCTCTAAAACTGAGCAGTAGAGCTGGACAAAAAATTATTCAAAGGTAACTAAGAGACAGCATGGAGTAGTGGCTTGAGTGTTGGACTACGACTGTGGAGACCAGCATTTGAATTCCCACTCAGCCAGGAAAATGCACTGGGTGACCTTGGGCAAGTCATATACTCTAAGCCTCAGAAAACCCTGTGATAATTTGGCCTTAGGGTCACCATAAGTAGGAAATAACTTGAAGGCACGCAACAATAACAACAACATTACTCATATTTTACAAGTGAGAAGGAATAATGCAGAGGTAAAAGTGGTTAGTCCAAGGTCATCCATAGCATCAGTTTTTTTAATAAAAAATAAATAAACTTGCAATCTTAAAGTATTGGGAGTCAAAAATTCTTGGAGATCAACTGCAAAACACTGTTGCTTATATTCTACATTATTTACTTAGTCATGCATACATAACTAAGTAAAATCCCCTGGCCCCACTCCCCAAACCTGCTTTATCAGGCAACAAGGAATCATGATGGCATCCTGTTTTGATTGCCACAGACTTGCCCGTTGGTGGAAAGGGGTTGAAATTTCATCCACCCATGCCCCAATTGCTGGCAGAACAGACCTCCTTCAGCCAATATGGCTGATGCCTGGTAAGGTAGGTTTAGAAAAGCATTTATGTAGGCATAGTGAATACAATGAGAGCCAGTGTGGTGCAGTGGTTTGGGTGTTTGACTATGACACTGGGAGATGAGGATTTGAATCCCCTCTCAGCCATAGAAACTGACTGGGTGACCTTGGGCAAGACACGCCTTCTCAGCCTCAGAGAAAGGCAAGAACAAACCTCCTCTGAACAAATTCTGCCAAGAAAACACCATGATAGGTTCACCTTAAGGTCACCATAAGTCAGAATTGACTTGAAGGCATTCAGCAACAATAACAACAAAATGAACACAGAGGAGTTATGGATATGTAACCCTAGGTTACACACCCACAAAGGCAATACAAAATGTCAACCTATTTACCAATAGTAATTTGCCTATAGTTTCCAACCAATCACCTGCTTGCCCCTTTTCTAAGGAAGGAATTGGCTGTTTTTTATTGATAAAGGTATAAACAGGGGAAATTAGGCTGGTGTCTCAGGCAAATGATTTTACCTGTCATGAAAAGGCAGCAAATTATTCATTATTTATTTATCATCGTTTTTGTTACCACTAGAAGGGAGAAAGACACTATTTCCATTACTGTTTTGTTGGGAACCAATAAAAATATTTGTCATTAATAAAGTAAAACTATGTAATAGTTCAATATACAAATTAAACAGACTGTTTTTCTGTCTTAAGGAATGATGGAAACTAATGATTCAACATGTACTATGCATCTTTTAATTTCATTTAGTATGGATACTTCCATATGGCCTAATCGAGTTATATGGATAATGCTTAGTAATTTCATAATTATTTCCAAATGGTATTCAGAAAATGTACACACTATTTTTGAACATTAGCAGCCAAGTCACCTCATAGTCACTATCCATGTCCCTTTTTGTGAAAAGCTTTGGCATGAAGTCGAGCAAAATATTTATTTATTTATTTATTTATTTATACCCCACTCTTCAGCCACAAGGCTATCAGAGCGGCTTACAAATTGTTATGCCTTAATGCCTTTAGTATTATGAAATGATTTTAATGTATTATGTGAGTGTTGCAGTATAGCAGGTCTTACAGCTATAGAACTCAGTAACATGAGTTCACAAAAATATTGTTAGAGCGAAACTTCATTCCATAGCCATTTCAACAGAAAAGGTTTTTAATCAAAATCTGGTACAGTAAGACTTAGACAGGCAGTCCATTCTCCTAAGTCAGAGGTGAGGAAAGTGCAGTGCATGAGCTACATGTGGCCCACAGAACCCCAAGTTGCAGCTCCTGCCCAGCCCCAGAATTTGCTCTAGGGTTTTTTTCTAGTGATTTTTACTCCCAAGAGGCTTAAATCCTCTGCAAAATGCAATAGTTTTGTCCCCTAATTCTCACACATACCTTAAAAATGGAAATCTCCTCCTCCCCCCCAAATGGCAAAAAATATAACCAGAATGGACATCACCTCTGGTTATAGCAGGTGTCCTGGTGCCCCTGCACCAGTTGTTGTGCCCATCCTTGTCCTGAATGTATTATCATAAAACAAGCTTCCTGGGCTAATGTCACCAAGGCTAATCATACTGTCTGGATGCTTTTGCAGCCAAGTTACCTACAGGCACGTAAGTGTCTTCTATGGCATAAGCTATTTTGAAAATTCTTTCCAAGGAATATGCTGCCCATAATCATCAAACATTATTTAAATTACATATTTGACCTCCGTTTTTCTCACTGCTTCCTTGATTTCTTATCTTTTCTTTTGCAAAATATGAATCTCATAAGATGGGGTTAATGTTTGCAAGGAGGTCTGTAACCATGTTAACAGATCTTCCTTACGAATATAAGAAGAGTATGGATGAAGAGGGTAGGGTTGGAGAGTATGTCCTTGGCTCCTGCTATTAATGTACTGAAAATAACACCCATAATAGATGTTACATCCTTAAAATTCTGCACTAGCATGTTTTCATGGTGTGATATACATAACAGATTGAATAGAGCTGTTTTTTTCCCTATCCTCTTGCATGTCTATCACATGACCATACAAATTGTGTCTTTAATGTTATCTTATAGTTTTTAGAAACTATTCAAGACCCTATTTAACTATTTCAGAGTGTTTTATTTCAACTTGAATTTGTCATTGGCTGAATCCACAGTACACAAATAATCCCATTTGAAACTGGATTATTTGTCATGACTCCTTTCTATTGAATCCTGGGATTTGTAATTTTACAAGGTCTTTAGCTTTCTCTGCCAAATATAAGTGCTAGTGCCTCACCAAACTACAAATCTCAGGATTCCATTGGAAGGAGTCATGAAAAATAATCCAGTTTGAAACTGAATTATTTGTGCAGTGTGGATTCAGCCATTGTCTTTATTTTTAAGCATAATTAAATTGAGAATCTAACATCTTGGGGAAACAAATTTCAGTTTAAATTAAAATTAAATTAACTCATCTCTGGCTCAATGTAATTAGATTCTTATTTTATTTTATTTTTGCAACATGGTTGCTGTAATTGTACAGTGATGGATAACTGGTCATTCCTATATACAGTTGTTCAGGTAATATTACATAATGTGTAAATCTCTCCCATGAGATCTGAAATGTATTGATTTTCTTCATTTCAGTGTTTATACTCTATCTTTCCTATTTTTATGTTTCTTGTGAAGAAATATAACGGCACCTTTTAAACTGCTTCCTCTTATCTTCTACAGTCTTTGAGTATATAATATAGGTTAGGCAGTAAGAAAATAGATACATGCTTAGCAGAGAGAAGAGTACTTTGAATGCTTTTCATAAGCTTGTTTCATTCACATTCATTTACACCTTTTATTAGAACTATTGAAAACTGGTTGTATTTTTTTAAGTTCAGCAAAATCCATCTAGTTTATTTGTTTTAATAAGCCTAATCCATGCCTTGCATTACTGTAGCAAACTGTCAGGTTCTTTCTTTCTTTCTTTCTTTCTTTCTTTCTTTTTTTCAATTTACAGTCTTCCTAATCTTGTGGGGTTGAGAATTTGAGTTTTAAAAAATAATGCCCACTCAAGAGCCACTTAAAATATTGCATTAATTTACTACTTAACCAGAAGATCAGAAGAAGTGCATTCATCAACATAACCAGAATAGCAGAAGAAGTACATATTCATCATTAATGAAAACAAAATATCCTCATTTTAAATTCACTTAGAAGTTTTGACCCAGAACAAGTGGGGGGAAGGTATCTGGATCAAGCTGGAAATTTTTAAAGAAAACTATCTCTTTCAAGTTGCCTTCAAGTTGATGGCTTTTGTCTATGAATGCATCCTTGGCAAACAGATTTAATTTCACAGCCCACAGATCTTAGATTTCTAAAATAATTTGTGGAGAATATTTATTGAAATAGCAAGGTGCTGTCTCAACTATCCAAAGATCAGATTCCCAGACAACCCAGTAATATCTAGAATTGTGAAGGAGCCAATGCATTTTTTTAATGGTTGTTATCCTACAGAAATACAATTTACCTTGCTGAGCTGATGAAAATCCATATGAGATTTTAGTTTCAAATAGCCAATTAAAATTGAAGTTGTCAGAGTTATCTCAAAAAGAGCAAGGTGGAATAGTGACAGCAAATTAAGGAGGCTCCTATTTAGGTTAGTAAGAAGTACAGTGACCAAGTAGATATGGTAGTTTTCTATATTGCTGAACTGAGTCCAGTGGCTCATTGCATACACTTTCTACAGTCCATCATTATTTAAAAGGGATAGATACCATGAAACTGGGCAAGTCAAAGAGAGCTGAATTTGACTCCTCATCTATGAACCTTAATTCTGAGAGTCTGAACAGTGGCAGCTCTTTTCTGAGCTCAGAGGACACTACTATGGATACATATAAGGAATATGAGTTGAAAAGACTGCTGTCTCAAACATGAAAGAAACAAGAGATTATTATAAGCAACCCAAAGCCATGTAGAACCATCACCTAGCAGTACCAGTGCAACCTACTGCATAACCATGTAGCCATCTTAGCAGGTATACCAAATGCTGCAGAGTGCCACTTGCCACCTGCCAATCCCGTGGAAGGCTCACTGCTAGCCCATGTGGATTTTTTTCCCCTGTCCCCTTGCCCTACTACTGTTAGGGCTGATGCCATGAAAGAGCTCATGAGCTGTGTCACTCCTTTCCACTCCATCCTAGCATCCTTGTTCAAAATGGCATAACAGGCCGAAGTGCATGCACTTGTTTCTCTGGTTTTCTGTGTGTGTATACGCACACATGTATTGCATACATCAACCAATGCTGCACGTAAAAACATCCTTCAGCTTATTATTTCCAGACACCCAGCTGGGGATGGGTAAAGATGGGTGCCCAGCATGCATATAAAACCCAAACTTTTTCCTCTTTCCACACCATCTTCCCAGAAATTTTGCTCCCCCACTGGAGATCCAGAGAAGTAGAGCAATTTCTGGAGACTTCACCTGATGCCTACAGTCTTGGCAGCACAAGGGGGTTTCAGGGAGAAGGAAGGAAGGAAGAGAAAGTACTGTATACCCATTCTGTCTATCACTCTGTACTGCATCTGAAAAAGTGGGTTTATATCCACAAAAGCTCACACTGAAATAAAACCCAGTTAAGTCTTAAAGGTGCTGCCACATTTCTCCTCGCTCCTCTTTTCCATGCTGTGAGAGGATGTTTGCATGTGTTCCACTATTGTCCTCACCTCTCAAAAGATAACCTCTAGTTTTCCCCATTGGCCTGTTAGCCTGCTCTACTAGCCCTTCCCCATGATATCTCATAATTAGAAATATTGGACAAAAGTGAATCAAAAAGAGGTCAGGTGGAGGTCACAATGACCTGGGATGTGTTTTAGAAATATTTTGGCAAGCAAGCCCAATTTAGGATTTTGTATTTCTTCTTGGGCACCTTATCAGTGAGTCATTCAACCAAAGAATTAAGTGTCCTTTCCCAACCCCACTCCTAAGAAACTCTCACCTCAGACCCCCTCCTGTCCTGCATTGCAAGGTTGTCATAAACCTAACCAGTCCTATCTCCCAGCCATCAAAGCAATCAGTTGAGTTTTAGCTTCCTTTGTCTAAGCAATCAGTTGAGTTTCATTCCCTTTGTTTACCTGATAGGAAAACCACCCAGGCTTTGTTATAGCCAGAATACCCCTTCAGGACATGAAATAGGGTATAAATATCCCAGGCTAGATCCCACTAAAGTGTGCCCCAGACAGACACCAACACTCTGCCTGATTCTCTGTGATACCCACAGTCACAGTTCTGAGCCTTTTCACTGCACAGAACTCTACTATTGCCCTCTTTTTCCGAAATCTCTCCCTCTATCGAATCTTTATGTCTTATTCCTTGATAGCATTGTATGGTTCTTAGGAATGTGCATTGCATGTGTGAGCTCACTTTAAGTTATTTCCAAAAAAGATACTTTATTTCACTTTAAACTGGAATTCTCTGCAGTTAGTACAGGTATACAAAGGTGAAAAGATGCCAATGTTACCCACCTCTCAAAGGTTTTAGTTTGAGCTAATAATTCCCCCAGCTAATAAGAGATCATAGGTGGGTCTCTAAAGCACTCCCAACGCTTAGGGTAACAGGCCAAACCACACTTATTCTATGAACAAAGATACCCCAAGCTTATCCAGGTTCAAGCACCCAAGCTTTGTCTTGTCCAACATGTCTTGAAGTTTTGACTGGAACATGGAGTCAAGAAATGGTTTCAGAATAGCAAAGCTCAATGAATAATTTGTAGGAGACAATTTATTTAAATAATTTAGCCTTCCTTTCTGAATAATGGAAGTGATCATTACAAGGCACTTTATTCTTTCTTCTATCCTGGTTTGAGCAAAACACCAAAAGTTAGTGAATGTGACCTTTAGTATAACTGCAGAGACTTGTAATAAATAAACATTTTAAGTCTTGTAATAAAGACTTGTAATAAATAAACATATTAATAGCTGTATAGATTTCAAATGAAAGGTTTACTACTTAATAATTACATTTTACACTTAGTAAACACTAACAGCCCACAATGCCGTCCATTTATTACCTTTAAAAAAATTGAAGTTTTTATCAAAGAAAAAAATACAAATCACTAATCTGAAATATTTTAGTGGAGGACACTCATATAAACTTGAATCCAACTAAAATTACTTGCTAAGTAATATTGTAAGCAATGGCACTCAAAACAGATTAGCAGGATTTAGACTCACGTCAAAACAGTTTACCAAGCGGGGAAAAAAATTAAAAAATTAAAAGCTATGCCGGGGAGGGAAAAAAAGTGTTTTACTTACCTTGTTGTCCAGCACAGACCTCCCAGTGATGTCACATTCCGACATCATCCCAGGAGCAGAACAGGGCTCCTGTTCACTCGCCCGTCATTCCGTTATGATAACAGAATGGGCTTCTTATTCACAGATTTTTCTGTGAATAAGAGGAAGTGGGGGAGGAACAGGAGCAGAACAGGAGCATCCCAGGACAGGGACAATGACATCTAAAAGGTAAGCCTTTTAGTGATCTCCTGTCGCCCCTGTCCTGGGATATTTTTAGCATCTGATAATCTCCATAGTGTCATGATGTTATCATGTTTGGTAATTAAACTATGTGCAATCAAGCCAAATTTAAGCATTTTAAATTTGAATGGCATAAATAGAAGAGAGGTAAGAAGCATGCTTAATGCATATTTAGATGTGCTTAACATAACACTCTGAATTCATACATGACCTTTCTTGCGTACCTCCCATGTGTTATTATATTTCAAGAAGCAATAATCCAGTGGTTCGTATCCAGTACTTAAAGTCCTAAGCAGGTTCTGGTGGAGTCAGTTTTGAAATCTCGCAGAACTTTCCAAAGATAATTTGATTCAGTGCCTTGCATATGCATTCATCTTGTTTTGATTTTTCCACATTTTGGGAAAGTAGTACAGTAGATAGTGGAAAGAAGGAAAACTATGGAAATTATCATTTGCAAAGCCTAAGCACTGGAACTGCTTTTTTCAGATCCCTGAAGATTGATTTACATCTTATTTTCCCCTGAAGGCAGCCAAACAAATATATCCTGGGCAAAATCCATTGGGTTTATTTGAGAAATGAAACCTTCTTTTATACCTCCAAAATTCTGTCTTTCTTTAACATCAGATAATTGTTCCATGGACAGTTTCTCCTATTTCAGCTGCAGATCTCTCAAGTTTCTTCAGAGTTACCAATGACCTCTTGGTTGCTTCTCACACTAATGCTCTCCTTACCCAGTCATTGACTTTTGGTGAATGGCCTTCCCTAGGTGGAGCCATGGTTGAGCCATTTACTTTCCATTTTGTAATAATGGATTTAATGGTGCTCAGGAAGATACTGGTAGTTTGGGATTTTTTTAAAAAAAAAATATAAGCCCAGATTGATAGTTCTGTATACTGTACCAGGGAGCCCTGGTGGCGCAGTGGTTAAATGCCAGTCCTGTAAGCCACCACGTTGCAAGTTCGATTCCAGCGGGCTCCAAGGTTCACTCAGCCTTCCATCCTTTCATAGGTCGGTAAATTGAGTACCCATCTTGTGGGGGGCAATTAGCTAACACACATTGGAAACTGTTTAATGCAGAGTAGATGTGTAAATAGCTATTGCTTAAAACAATTTGTAAGCCGCTCTGATTGCCTTGTGGCTGAAGAGCGGGGTATAAATAAATAAATAAATAAATAATACAATTTTATTCAAAGCTTATTTGTGTAGCTCCTTGGTCTTTATGATGCTGTTTGTTGAGAAATGCTCTCAAACAAAATCTGGGGCCTTCCAGAAACAGGTATATTTAATCTGAGATCATGTGACATTAAATTGCACATAGATGGACACCATCAAACTATTTATGGAACTTGTGGAGACAATGAGTTGCCAGAACTTATGTAAGGTGAATTAACTGCACATGGGGTAACATGCAACTGACGAGTGCCAGTTTGCTTTTGTTTTCTTAAATTTTGTGCCATGGTAAAAAGATTTTGCATGTTCACAGAGGTGAGTATCTTGTGTATACCAAGTGGTAACAATTCCAGTTAAATCCATTTCAATTCCAGGCTGTAGCACAACAAATTGTGGAAAAGTCAAGGGTGGTAGTGGTGGCTGAATACTTCTTCAAGGCACTGTATATATGTTGTTAAGACAGCCACTGTTCAGGGGATGCTGTAACCATTTACCCGGCAACAAAACTATGTAAATCAAAGTAGCTGTATGTATAAAGTCCCATGCAGAAGCACTGTTCAAGTAATTGGGAGATTTCCACTGATTGTAAGGCGATTTGCACATTCCTTTTAATGATTATGCAGATGATGGCAACTGCCTAAAGAAGGCACAAAGATATACAATTCTGAAAAAATCTTGATCCTGCATGAGTGGTTTGCATGTGGGGCTAGCTTGCACTGTGTGTATGGGGCGGGGACACACACATTTTAGACGCAGAGAGAGATTAAAAAAAATTGTCTGAATGTATTGGTTGGTTCAATTACAGTAGGACTCCTGTATTCGCAGGGGAGGGTTCCACCCCACTCCTGTGAATACTGAAAATCATGGATATTAGCGAACACCATTGAAAATAATGGGACTTCCAGTTTAAAATACCATGGGGTGCCTTGGAGGACCTAGAAAATGTCTAGAGGTTCTAGGAAGACTCTGTGCTAGGTGTGCTGTTTTGTGTCCCAATCAGCAGATATGGGAGTCCTACTGTATAGTAGACCAATTGAATCCACTATCTGAATGGAGTGTGAACAAGTAGATACTGTAGATCCCCTTAAGTCAATCAGTTTATGGTAGTTGTGACTAGCAATAGATTCAGGCCTCTGTTTCAAGCTTCTGAGAGTTTACATGCAATGCCCCTGAACTGCAGAAATTTAGATTATGATAGGTTTGATCACCAGTTTAGGTAGGAATGGGGAAGGATTCCAGGAACTGATTCCTCAGTCTAGGTATGCTTGTTGTGAGAAACATTGATGAACAACACTATCTACGTAAAGATATATATGAAGTGCCCTTGATTAGGACCAAGCACTAACAAGTTCTAGAGGGCAAGAGACCACTAAATCTAATGGGATTCCCTTTTGAATAAACATGCCTAGGAATGCAGTTTAAGCTTGTAGAAGATTTGCTTAGGACAAGGTATCATACAGGGCTATCATTTTTCCAACTGCAGGGCTATAGTACATAGGGAACACACACTATTATGTATATATACTTGTACATATGCAGAACTTACCTATAATAATGCCTTTATAATCCTCCATTTATTCTAGTGCGATCACTGTTTGCCACTGTACAATGACAAGCCTTTTCATCCAGGAGATCAAGTTCATGCATATAATTGCAAACCTTGTCAATGTTATGGCCACGCAATAAGCTGTCACTACAACAGGACAATGGATTCTTTTCCTAATGAACACTATAGAGGTGGCGGTGGAGTCTGTGATGACTGTCAACATAACACCACAGGTAATTAACACAAAAGAACAAAATACATATGTATTTGTTGTGGTTGGCTCCTCTGCTCTTTCAGAAGCACTATTACATTTGAGGCTGAAGTGTGAGGAAATTTTTATTTACATGGGGTCCAGGAAATGGAATGAGTTTGTATTTTGTAAATATATGCATTACAGCAACAAGTAGCAAGATCTAAGGATGTTTTGAATAGCTGAAAATTCAAATGTAATGGTTAGAATCCTGTTGGTGTTGTATACATGTGTAAGTTCCCTTATAAATGTGGTTGCACTTTTTTGGCCAGTGCCCAATAGATGGATTCACTTAACAGTTGAGTAAGCTGAGTTCCACAAGTTTAATTGTTTCTCATGGGTTTAGATCTCGTTAGTTTCAGCTAAAGTAGAGGTATTGAATCCAATGGATTTACTTATGTGTTGACTCATCATTCAACCATTGATATAGTCAACCATTGATGAGTCTATTCTAGTTGGGGCTAACCGACAGGATGCCAGGCATGCAGTTTCTTGAATGGTGCATAAGTATCGTCAGTGCCTTCAAAGTACCACTAGAATGACAGAGGTTGCAAAAAATGCCACTCTGCATTCTCCATTGCACAATGGGATAATAAGTAGGCACACTAGCAGATACACAGCCAGTTGCACAATGTCAATCAGCAGAAGGCTGGTGTAATGGAATATCCGTGAAACCATGTGAGTGTAGATTTACATCTCATAAGCATGAGGGGGGATCTCAGTCAAAGTGTGTGACTGCAATGTATGTATCAGGATTATGCTCATACATCCATGTACATAATGTGCCTAATGCCTTTGATCCTCATACCATGTAAAGACCACTGCACATGTCACATGCACTCAAGAAGGGCTGTTACTCAGAGATAAGGCACATGTTTTGCACACAAAGAGCTAAATCCAATGTTAGCAGAGTGAAAACCCCTACCATTGCAGTTGCATTGAGTTACCATGTTGCATAAAAGGTTATGCACAGCAGTTGTGCAAGAGCTTGCACAGCAGGCTGCACAAAAGGTTGTGTGTGAGGTTGCATAAATTGTTGTATGACTGCTTTGCACAACTACTTGTGCAATTGTTTTTAAAAATCTCTATTGGGTACCATCTTTCTGCTAACTCTGAAAATGTGCAATTGCTAGGACTGGAAGCCTTGTGCCAGTGTGGTGAAATAACTGGGCAAAACTAGAAGGTCCAAGGTTGAATCCCTGGCACACTGAGGTAGGAAAGATTTGTGCCCTGAACCATGGAGAACATTTGCCAATGCATGGATAAGCTTACTTTAAAGCTGAACTTAAAATGTTCCTTTTAAGATGAGTGAATGTAATAACATACTGAAGCCTTCCCTAATTTGGTCCCAGAGCATCACCATATTCATTTCAATTATGGATGGCTTCAGCATTCCATTTTAGCCATTCCTTTTAAAAGTAATTTGCCAAGATGTGCTATAAAGCTGTAGTTGCCACTCTAAAAGAAGCAATGAACACTGTACATAGTATTCCACACTAAGGAGATTATCAGACACTGCAAAAAAAGCGGAACAGGGACACCAGAGTATTGTGAAAGGCTTTCCCCTTCACACGACGTTCTCCCTGACCATTCTGTTCTCATTCTGCTCCAGTGCTGCCCCCATTTTTTTTATTATTATTCACGGCTTAAGCCGTAAATAGGTCCATCATTCCATTTCTGTAACGGAATAGTGGGCATGTGAAAAGGTGCCCATTATGCTGGTGGGATGTCAGCATTAGTGGGAGGTCCGGAGTGTAAAAACACTTCTGGGTGCCTCCCTTATGACAGGCTGCTGCTGCTGCTGCTGCCCAGATCGCCCCTCCCTGAACGCCAGCCCTCTACCCCCCCAATCGCCAACCCTCCACCCCCTGATTGCCAGCCCTCCACCCCCTGGTCATCAGCCCTCCAACCCCCAATTGGCAGCCCTCCATCCGCCTGATTGCCAGCCCTCCACCCCCCCGATCACCAGCCCGATCGCCCTCCCCCACTTGCCCCTTGATTCTCCCCATTGTCCCCAGCCTGTCCCTTTAAATTCCGGCTCTCCTCTTCTCACGAGAGCAGCAGTCGGGATTACAAACAAGGAAGTGAAAGGAGCTCTAGAGGCTCTAGTGCTCCTTTCACTTCCTGGATTTCCCGGCACAAGAACAATTCAGGTAAGTGTGAAAGTTTTCATTCTTGTGCTGGGACAGGGGTGGGAGAGGGGCGGGAAAGGAGATTGTGGGACGGGAACACTTTTTTTGTTCCCGTCTGATAATCTCCATAGTCTGGTTAAAATAGTAGTCAAGAAATAGATGGGGATGTAGAGCCTATATGGGAGACAATCTACATTATGATTGGCATAGGGCTTGTCTACATGGGCAATATACCCTATCTTGTCCACTGTCTTAAGAGCCCTGTAGTGCTGATAGTGCAGGGCTTTTGCCTCATTCTAACCCCAGGCAGTCCTCATGACCCCTGGGGCTAAGATGGTGGGGGGGGAGAAAGACAGGGTAGGTCCTGATAACCTGTTATATTAAAATATCTGACTTAATCCATTCCCACTGGGGAAAAATGCATCAGGCCCTGCAAGACCTCAGGAAACATCCTGGCAGGCCAGCTCATCACTGTAGCTGCTGGACTGCCTCAATCTCTTGGAAGCAGGAAAGAATCTGACAGCATGTGACCTTGGTCACATGTTGTGGGTTGGCTTCCTAACTTCCGGGAGGGCAAAGGAGGTGGCAGTAGAGGCAGCAATGGGCCGGCATGCCTATCTATATTTATCCCCATTTGGAGGTGGTAACAGGGGAGAAACAGGGCTGATCCTCAGCCAGGGTACACCAGCGGGGAGTCAGCATATCCTGGCTTGTGCAGATGAGCCCATAGTTCCTCCTGCCTTGGTGACCACAGCTCCTTTAAAGCAGTAGGATACCCTCAAGGTGTAGCAGAGGCAACATTTTCCTATGCATTCAGTGAAATTTTGCCTTTCTGTACCACATACCAAATGGTCATTTGATTTTAATTTTCCCCACTCAAAAATATGGAACACAACGTGCATTTGCTAAATTTATAACTGCATGGCATATTTTGTGGTTATATTTTTGACACTTAATTTAGTACTCTTGGCTTTCCTTTTTAAGGACAGTGTGGAAAGTTTGATGTTCAAGCATAACTTCTTTTTTAAATTAGAGAATAGATCTTCATACAGAATAGCTTTATATGAGTGTTGTGTTATGTAACAGATGGAAGTTTAATGGAGTAAAACACAGTTTGTAACAGGTTCATTGTTTCATATGCTCTGGATCACTAAATTGGCAGGTAGAGATGAAAGGTGCATTAAAATGGACGTCCTGAAAATTATAGAATTCTCTCAAAGGAATAGTCTTTAATTTTGAATTATACAGCTAATTTTAATGAATTGGAAGCTATAATGCATAACCTTTCCTTCATTCAGGAAGAAATTGTGAGTTGTGTAAGGATTTCTTTTTTCGGCATGTCGATGCAGATCTCTCAGCTGTGGATGTTTGCAAACTTTGTGAGTGTGACGTAGCAGGCACCATAAATAGTAGCCAACTCTGTGATAAGGTAAGCAGGTTTGACCTAGAATATCATCAGACATGCCATAAATTTGGCTGCTATTGTCACAAGTGTGTTTGCAAGATTTCATCAGGTGGGTAACATCAGGACCGGTTTAAGGAATTTTGGGCCCCCCTGCAATGCTTTACTTTGGGGCCCCCATATGTTTATCTCAGATCAATGTAACCTAACCTATTCACCGTACAGGATGTTCAGATTATAGTAGGACCCCCGTATCCCTGGATTCATTATCCATGGGACACAAAACAGCACACCTACCATAGAGTCTTCCTAGAAAATGTGTCTTCCCTAGCCCTTTTCTAGGCCTTCCAAGGCAACTCTATGGTATTTTAAACCAGAAATCCCATTATTTTCATATTAAGGAGGCCAACACGGGGCCCTCTCTTGACCTCGGGGCCCCCTGCCAATGCTGATTTGGCAGACAGGTTAAACCGGCCCTGGGTAACATTTAGTTTGAAACAAATCTACTTGTTCCAAAATGAAGGGGGAACTATTTAGAGGGTTTGAAAATGTCCACTTTGATTCCATTCATCTGGATTTCTTATTCATTGTATCTACAGAGGCACAACTGGAGCAGAACTGCTAAAATTGTAGCAAGAGATATGTAAAAAAAAAAACTTTAAATATAGAGTCAGATAATTCATCCCAGGATGTTGAATGGCTGCCTGAATAAAAATATTTTTAAAATATTTAAGAAGATACAGACAGGTTCGCACATGCAAAATGCTTCCTTTCTTGGCTTCCTTGGAAATGGGACCACATGAAGTACTGATCATATGAAGCACACTGCATAACAATTCTGAGAATAAGATTGCTGAGGAAAATGTTCCAGAGATTGTAGCAATCCCTGTCAGCTATTTTAATCTAATTTCATATACTACTCAGTTCAAACTGATCCTTCCCCAGTTAATCATGAAGTTTTTAAAATGCTGTGGTTAATTAAGTTATTAGAATTCATTAGGATAACTGCCCCTCCCTCTGTCACATTCAATAAAATGGGAAAGCTTGCTGCCCCAGGAAAAGTGGCATTCGGATTGAAGGAAATGTATCACATGGCTTTGTTCTTGGGCAGGCTAGAGAGCTTCCTGGAGCCCAATCAGAACAGCAGCTGAAGAAAAAAAGAACAGAAAAAAAAGGGGGGGAGTGAGTCTTGGAATGGAATGTGAAATGACTTGTTTGGAGACAAAGACCCTCAAGCAATTAGGATCCTTCCAGAATGTCAGTCCTTTAAGGCCAGAAAGGCAGATGTTCCCCACCTATGGGTACACTTGACTTTCAAAGGAAAGAATTTTTTTGGAAGTCTTTCTGGGAGCAGAGGCTCTTTTCAGTAATTTCTCATCCTCTATTGCTTATATTGTGGACTTGTTTCTGTTGGTTATTATTGTATAATATAAAACCTTCCACCAATGACAGTACCTTTCCACAGTGATGGGATTGCATGTTTCTGTGAGGCAAAAGGCTTTGCTGACAACAGTAGTGCTGCTGGTAGGGTCTCCAATGTCAGACTGGCTTTTGCTGGGGAGCAGACTAAATGAGCCAAACAGCTACTGGGCGGCAGCAGCAGCAGCAGCAGCAGTGTGTTTGTGTGTGTGTGTGTGTGTATTTGTTTGTGGTGACCCTGGGGGAGGATCTCTCAGAGACAATGGCAGTGGCACCATAGCTAATGCTTGTTAGTAATACAAAGAAGGAGGCATGATGAACCTCTTTATCACAAAAACACTATGATAAGACAATCCAAAATGAAACAAGATATAGTGTGAGAAGATGAAACTCCCAGGTTGGATGGTACTCAATGAGCTACTGGGCTACAGCAGAGAACAACTATGAGTAGCACTATGGCAAATGCTGAAACTGGACTCAAGCCAAAATGATGTCCATCTAGTGAAAGGAAAGGCCAAAGCTGCACATCACATTTTCGTATAGGGACGTGGAATGTGAGAAGCATGAATCATGGGGACCTAGGCATAGTAAAATAAGAAATGGAGTGAATATACATTGCAATACTTGGGTGAGTGAGCTAAAGTGGACAGGAATGGGACATTTTGAGTCAGACAATTATATAGGGTTTTACTCAGGAAATGAAAATCTAAGAAGAAATAGGGTGGCGTTAGTAGTGAGGAGAGATGAAGTAAAAGCAGTCAAAGGATATAATGCAAAGCACCAAATAATATCAATAAAACTTCAGGGGAAACCCATCAATATTACCATAATCCAAATTTATGCTCTAAGTACAGAGGCAGAAGAGGAAGAAATTGAAAGATTTGTGCTGGAGTCCAGGAGGAAATTGATCACACACCACAACAGGGATTCTTGTTAATCATAGGCAGTTGGAATGCAAAAACAGGAAACAAAGCAGAATCAAAGACTTTGGGAAAATTTGACCTAGGATCAAAAAAAAAAAAAAAAGAAAAAGAATCAGGAGACCAACTGACTGAATTTTGTGAGGCCAACAGTTTCTTCATTGCAAACACATTATTCACGCAACCAAAGAGGCAACTGTGTAGATGGACATCACCTGATGACCGGGGGTGGGTGGGTTCTGAGGGATATTTCCTGGGAATTTGGGTTGTGTAGGTCACTTGATTATTTAGGATGTGTGACTTACTGCCAAGGGGCCCAAGAAGGAATTAGTACATACCTCCTTAATGGTTTTGTTTAATAAGGGCTTCCACTTATTCCTAGCTTGGGTGTGTTTAAAATATTTCTAAGACACCTCCCTAGGTCCTTGTGACCTCCACCTGACCTCACTCTGTCTCACCCTGGTCTACTAGACCCCTTCTAAGTGTCCAATATTTCTAATTATATTCTAGGGAGGGGGTAGTAGGGCATGCTAACAAGCATCAGCCACAATAGCAAGGCATTCCTTATCCAAATACATTCAGAGCTGGACCAACAGCTGAAACTGGTAGAAGACACTCTATGGCATAGCAGTAACTTGTGCTTCAAGTGACAGTCCTGGGTACAATATTACCCCCATGCTGTGTACCTGTTCACTCAGAGTGCAAACTAATTGTATCTCATCTAGAACTAGTTGAATTCCAGTCATTCAGACTGAGGAATCATCTATTTCTCTCCCAGCCTGTTCTTTGCTGTTTGCAGAGCTGAGTCCAGGGCTGGTTTAAGGCACCAGTGGCATCAGCATCTGCAGGGGGGCCCATTATTGTGTGTGTGTGTGGGCGTAATAACCCTCCTTCTGTAAAAACATTATTAGTAATAATCTGACTATCCTGTACTGTGAATAGCTTAGGTTGAGTTAGGTTACATTGACCTGAGATAAACATATGCCCCCCCCCAAATAAAGCATTGCAGGGCCCCCCAAAATTCCTTAAACCAGTCCTGGCTGAGTCTGTCCCACCTCCTTGTCACATACATCTCCTTTCTCACCCCCCCCCATCACCCAATACACCTGGACTTCATGGTCAGAGCGACAAATGCCATGGGTAGGAAAGCAAATTGTTTCTCTCTTTGACTCATATTAAAAAGTGGGGATTGAGGGATCACCAATTATGTTCATACCCTGAATTTCATTTGCAAATAAAAAAACATATACTCTACTAATTGAATCTTTCAAAGATTCAGGACAACATGGAGGGGAAGAAAAATACTCTTTGCCTGGGAGCTGCTTCAGTCTAAAACAGATTCCCTTATATTCTTACTAGACTCTGAATTTTCTTTATTGGTGCAATGATGAAAAATCCCTTTATCCAGTAACATTTTGTGACTTCTTCTGTCATTTTGTGTTTGTTTTTATGCTCACTGGGGACAGTCTTTTATGGGTAGCTTTGATCCTTCAAGAGGCGGTGTGAGCAAAGCAAGATTTGATATCTTCTCCCAGTGAAGAGCTTGTTGCCACCTTGGGGTTAGGCTTGTAAAAAGCAAAGTGAAATCCTACAGCAGTGTACTTAGTTGCATAGTAATGGTAGTGTAAAGTACAGGGTCTGATTTTGTCTTTTTCATAACAACTCTCCTGGACAAGACCATAAAACTTAAAACCCTTTAAAACTCCTGAAAATAATTCAAAGATCACATGATATAATAAGAAAGGGGGGATTTAAATGCCATTGTTGAGATTTCTTGTTTCCAGTGGCAGTTAATCTGCACTACATTATTGTACCTTGAGAGGAGTTTTTGTTTTTTGTTTTTATTATTTTTTGAAAGGTTGGAAAGGTAGCAATGTATAAGGCTGAGAAATGAGTCCAAAACCAAGTTCATATAAAAAAGAAAATAAGGAAAAATGGGTTGGACTGTATAGCTCAATAAGACATCAATAGGCTGTTGCAATAGGAGCAAGGTAGGGCAAAATGATTAAGAGGCATTAAAAAATAGATTAATAAGGCTGGGGAGAATGGGTTGAAATGAATTACATGAAATAGAAAGGCATTATTGAAGGAAGTGTTTCCAAGGCTGACCCAAGGAAGATGGAATCATAAGGAATAAGGCCCCGGCTCATGAAAATTAATTGTCACGTCACAAGGATAATTTTCAAGGAAATGTGTTAAAAATGGGCCAGAATACACTTTCTCTGCATAATTTACCATTCTTAGCAGTTCATCAATGCTTTTCTATACCGAACCAGTTATATGTCAGTTAGCCTAAACGAAGATACAGAATTCTGGAAAAGAACAATCATGTGAGATTTATCTTCTAGATTTTTTAAAAAAGAAAATGCAAAATGTATGGGTCAGGGGAAACATGTCTATTGCAATTATAGGGCCATTTTCACTGATATTTCTGTCTTTTGTTTCAGGATATTTTCATGACAATGTAATGTTAAACAAGCATAGTTCAAGCTGACTGTGCAATAGTATTCATATTTACTCCAAAGTAATCCAGTTTACCTCATAGTATATATGTTTAGGATTGCATAAATGAGCATAGCCCTAAATGTAAATAACTTGGATTCAGTTAGATCTGGATCATGCCTACAGTTTTCAAATAGTTTGAATCAAAAGAATGATTGCATGAGTTTTCCCCTTCATTCCTTGTATTATTATGGTTGTGCAATTTTAAAAATATAGACTATATTTGTGTTTGGGTGTGTAGGTAGTAATTTTTTTTCTCGTACTGTTATTGGTGCTTAAAAGAATGAACAGTGAGTTTATTCTAGACCTTGTAGAGTAGGATAGACTGTTACTGCTTCAGTTTGCTCCTTAGAGATTATTCTGCAAAGGTTTGGAACTTTTTTTTTTAATTACAAAGTTACACAGATGTGTATCTGATAGGCATCTCTCTCTCTCTCTCTCTCACACACACACACACAAACAGAGAGAGAGAGAGAGAGAGAGAGAGAGAGATTCTGACATACGCATATGATTCAATTTTGATGCATAATATTTGAAATCCAAGCATGTTGTCTTTCCTCTTTAAAATGGGGAGAAGAGAATGAAAGAATTAATTATCTTACATTTTCCACTATCCATCTTGAAACCATTCAGCATACAAACCCTGCAGCCTACATCACAATACACATCGTTGGAGGTGGGGGTGGGGAGAAATGTCCAAAACCCCCAAAATGAACCAGAAGATATGCACATGTACCTCTTCACACTTTTTTGATCTGATATGTCTCAGATTTTTTTTTTTAAATGGAGGGTGGCAGTAAAATGTTGCAACTGTTCCTAGGAATTGACAACAAATAGTGTGGGATAAGAAAAATATCACTGGGATATTTTAACACCCCTATTCCCAAACTACAGCTACAAATACCAGAATTTCAAGAAACCTTTGTCCCATCAGTTTTCTCTTAGTGATCTAAAGAAGAATGCTCTTTGGCATTTTGCAGTTCTGTATGCTTTGTGGTTATTTCAACCTCCCCATTGCTGAGCACTGAGATCACTTTATTTTCCCCTTAGTGTCAATCAGGCTTCTGAGGTGGCAGAGGTGCATTGGATCGCAGGATGACTCTCTCCATATGCCCTCTTTCCCATTGAAATCAACACTCATGACACTTCACAACACAGGAATCAGGAGTTCAGTTGTGCTGGGGGGAAATTCCCTAAGCCCTGTCTTCCCCACATAGATTGGGCTCCCGATAGCCTGTGCTGGGTTAGAGGGTGTCCCAAAATGACTCTCCTGTCTCTTTTGCCTAACAAAATTATGTGGTATCTGTGGAATGGGGGAATTCAATAGTGTAATGATGGTGAGAGTCGCTTGAGCTGTGTGTAGTAGTGGACCACACAGAAGACCTCAGAAAGTCATGTGTATCATGTATTCTGCAGGTTGCCCATATGTGTACTTGCTCATTAATGTTTACCCCAGCTCTGACTGCATGTTCCTCATTAAGTGATACTAATGAATTTGCATCCCCATCATTTTTGTAGTTTTCCTTTACTGTGACTTAACTACTAGAGCATAAACCACTAGCAGAGCATATCCCCTAGAGATCTGTTTCGTCTCTGTTTCCACTTGAAGGTTTTCTAACCTGTCAACCTACCCATGTTGCTAATGAGTGTCTATCAGGGTGGTGGTGTGGGTGTGGGGGATGGGGGAGATATGCTCATCATTCTACAACATTTTTCTTTTTGTATCTTTCTAGATTGGAGGCCAGTGTAATTGTAAGAGACATGTGTCTGGCAGACAGTGCAATCAGTGCCAGGAAGGATTCTACAATCTACAACAGTCAGCCCCTGATGGCTGCAGCCCATGTAACTGTAATACCTCTGGGACAGTCGATGGAGATATTACCTGTCACCAAAATTCAGGCCAGTGCAAGTGCAAGGAAAATGTTATTGGTAGGTGCAAGACAGGAATTTAAGCCAGGTTTATTTCCTTCCTCTAAAAATAAAGTCCTAGATGCCAGATATTTTTTTAAGAGTGGGTCCAATGCATTCCATTTTCATGAGAATTCATGTGCACCTGATTTAGCAGCATATAATTATTCACTTAATAATCCTGTTAATCTGTTCTTTCGATTTTTCTGTATTCAGTAGCTACAGCAACACCTTCCACTTCACATATTCTGTCGTAATAATAAAAGATAGAAATAGTATAATTTGCTTACTGCTGCCACAAATGTTTCCTTCAGGAAAATGGCACTCTTTCATGATGTTATAAACTTAATGAGTTCTAAGCAAACAGTTGATATGTCAGTTTTCTTAGCAGACCAAAATAAATGGATTTTTCCTTCTCAGAAATATTCTCTGCTACAGGGTCTTTTGTGATAAATCTTTTCCTCCCCCCCCCCCCATTATAATTCTTTGAACTGCTCCTGTGAAATGCAAAATGTCAACATAATTCTACAGATCTTATACATTGCTAAGGTTAGTTATCAAGGGCCACGTAATTTTAATTTTGAAATTCAATGCCAAGTTGATTATAATAAACTACTACCTTCAGTGTTATTTATCATTTTTTAAAACAAGACGTGCTTTTTTGTTTGCTATTCCCACAGGTATTTCCCAGAAATTAGATTTGATTATAGCAATTTATTACTTGCAGCATATCTGAGGAGAGCCACATCTATGTAAGAACAAAATTTATCAAGCACCCAAAATATACAGTGCATATAATGCACTTTGAAATGTAGATGTATGGCAATATTATGCAAGGAAAATTCCTTGATGAAAAGAATTTTGAGTGGAAATTGTATATGCCTTAGACATGTCATTTAAGTACAAATAAATAAATATTAGTGTTCTTTAGTTTGTCAACATTTTATTGAACAACGCATGAGATATATTGCTGCCAAATAAGGTAAACTGTTTCAAATTCTTTTCCATAGTTACTAAAAGTCCTATGTTATGGTCTAGAAGGAGATTTATAGGCAGAAATCCTGTGCAAAAACACCATTAGATTTGAATAAATTTCATTTATTCCCATATGACTTGAGCAGTTCATATGAATTAACAAAATCAAGTGATAACACTTACCCTGGACTGAACTATACTAAGCTCCAGGTTTTAGTAGCAAAGTTTCATTGTTACCCACACACATATACCAGTGGCAGCACTAGGGGGGTACGGAGAGGCCAAACCACACCATTATAGGGAGGGGTGAAACCGGCCTTAGTAATAGCACAGACATACACACCATCTAAACAAATAAAATCCCCAGTGTATCTGTTATCCTACATACAGGGAATCTTCATTTAAACTTTGATTCCTCCCACTCCATGTTGTGCTGTGTGGCTGCGTGGGCATTGCTGGTTTGCATCCTTCCCAGAAAGAGGAGACACTTTTCAAGTCAGCACAACTTTTACCATATTGCTGAGGGCAGAGATGGAAGGGGTTATAAACTTACTCTGCCCTGGAGTCAGCCTATTTCTTTGCTGCATATTGGACCAACTATCCCCCTCCCCCTAAAATCCAGTTCAGCCTGCATCTGGTTGTTTTCAGCTTGGATAGGAATTTTTGGTCTCATTCACCCAATTGGCAAGTTTAAGAAAAGGTGACAGGAAAGTTTTTCCCTACCTCTTTGGGCCTTCTGGCAATGGGAAATTGGATAGGATGGTGTCATTAAATGTAAATTCAGTCACATTGGTTGTATAGTGTCAAAACTGAGAGATAAAATGATGAATGGTAGACCCCATTGGGCACTTTTTGTAGAAAGGGAATTACCAGAATTGTGCCTTGGGAGATTTTTGGACGCCTCTTTCAGCCTCTTGCCGCACAAGCAGCCTCCGGTGCAGTAACAAGGCTGCCGTGCGGCAAGGGGTCCATTTCGGACAACACCGTTTCTCTCTCGGCATCGTCCATGACTGTTGCGGCTAGCATTGGAGGTGGCCGCACTGTTTTTTTACTCATGGACAACTTCTCTGAGGATGCCAGCCATAGATGCAGGTGAAACATCAGAAAGAAACTATTCCAGAACACGGCCTCACAGCCCGGAAAAAACCCAAGGAAAATTATCACAATATTCAAGTGGCGGGAGGGTGGGTCGACGATCACTCGATCTGAAGAGGAGGAAGAGAGGGGCAGCAGAGCCTTATATGGCCTCTGTCCCCACCCCTCTCCTCCCGTCATAGGCAACACCACCTGCAACGCTCCAAAGAGTCCTCGGTGGCAAAAGCGGCTCCCTCCTCAAACAGCTCCACTGATGCAGGGGGGGGGGTCGGATAATCTATCCATCTCTGCCAGGGCTTGTCTATATGAGGCTATAAAGTGTGGATTGTTGTGCATTAATGCCAATTCACAGCAGCTTTCATTTGTCTCAATGACTTTTTTTGGTAAGACTGCAGACATGTGAGGCTATCTGCATTCATGGTTCAACCAGGCATGCCTGCAAATCAAGATGATGGGTGCCAGTGAATTACTGGCCTTTTTATTGTCACCAGTTGCTGTGACCAAAAAGTTTTCTTAAAAACATATCCAAGGTGTGGAAGTGCAATATTCTGCTTAAATAAACAGGAAAAAAAGGGGAGGAGAAAAGGCTGTTTTGCCACCTCAGTGCATGATCACTATGGCAAAAATCTAACATGGCAGGTTTGGGCACCTGCCTTGTTAGCAAGCTCTGCTCATTGCACATGTCCAACCAATCAGTTTCCCACTTCTGCTATTTTTGGGAATGTGCATCAAAGTGAATCAGTTATCCCAACAAATGGTTGTCCCAATGCACATTCCCCACAGAGCTTTAAAAAAAAAAATACAGGAAAAGCTGCAAAGGCTTTTCCTGCAAAGTTTTTGGCTTTTTTGGCCCCCCTCCTTCCAAGTACATCAGACTAATGTGGGATCTCATTAAGACAAATCATATTCTCATCAAATTCTATGAGGACTATTTTTGCCATATAGACAACCTCCCAGTTTCCAGAAAGCAGCAAAAACGATACTATTTTTAAAGACAAGATTTTTAGGCTGTTTTAAAAATGCTTTCATTTATGTATTTAGTGTTTGAATGTTTTTATCCATAGTAGATGGCCTTAGGGGCCCTGGTGAGTTGAGCAGTGGTAGGCCAATGATTTAAAATAATAAACAAAGAATTTTGACCTGTGGATCTAAATGAACTGTAGTTCAGGGTTGGCTGCAACCGCCCTGCTCTGTTCTATGGTTTCCCAACCCCATTGAGCTACTGAGGAGATTATCAGACACAGCCAAAAAGCCCAGGAGGAGCGTGCAAGGATGACGTTACTGTTCTGCGAATGGGTCCTGGTTTCAGGAGATTATCAGATGCAGGCAAAAAGCCCATGAGGATGATGTCACTGTACTATGCAGTTTCCCAGATGTCATCATCCTTGTGTGCTGCCTCCATGCAGACTTTGTGCGGCAGCGGAGAATAAGCCATCACTTTTCATTTCTGCTAATGAAAAGCAACAGCTTATTCTGCACTGCAGCACAGAGGCAGCATCTAAGAATGACCACATTGTGCAAAACTGGGACCTGTTCCCAGTACAGTGATGTCATCCTTGCATGCTCTTGTTGGGCTTTGTGAAGCATCTGATAATCTCCTCAGGTGGCAGCGTCATCTGACACAGGTTTATCTACACCTGTGCCAGCAGCAAACCCTGCCAACCTGGAGGCTCAAGCAGAAGAAGAGCCTGGTCCTAGTGGGCTGGCACCAGTCCCAGCAGAGAGCCTTGTGAATTCAGATAAGGAAGAGGAAGACGAGATGGACTTACCTCCACCATCATTCAGCCAGCAGAGAACCCAAAAGGAAGCTCAAAGAAGATCGCTGAGGCTTTATCAGAAACACTGGCTCGTCAAGGAACACCTGGCAAAGCCTTGATTGCTATATATATGCCTTGGGCAGCTATGGAGGCTTTATCAGAGATCCACAGATCTTCCTGGAGAAAGCTTCATGTCTTATATCTCTGACTCTGTGTTCCTGTTGCCTTGTTCCCTGCCCAGACCTTGGACTGACTCTGACTACTCTGTTTGCCTGATGCTGTTAGACCCTGGACTTTTCTGTGACTACGCTGCCTGTTGTAAGCCCTGATCTCGTGGAACTGTGCTTTCAACTGAATCTTTCTGTTTTTCTCCTTACCTGCTTTGTTGCCTCCACCAGAGACTGAACTTTGAGTGTTACTGCAAGCCTTATCTGACTCCACCTAATTACCTTGCTCCTGTTAAGGGTTGGCTTTCTTCCTGGAACCTTATCTGTGCCACTTTGTAATTGTTTATCTTTTCGCTGGCATCTGGCTGCTTTCCTGGACAGAAGGTTTTTAAATTGCAGTTTTCTTTCAAATTTCCAATCCCCCTAACCCAGGCCTTAGAGCAACAAAGAAACAAAAGCAGTTCCCCACCTCATTTTTTTCAGTCTTCAAATCTCCAGCTGAGTGTGTCATTGAAAAAGTTGCAAATATTATTTCTTCTTCAGTTAAAAAAAAAAAAAGAGTGAATGGACAGAAGCCAACAGATTGTAGATTGTGTACAGGCTTCCCTGCATGTTGACTGCACATCATTTTACTTTTGCTGTCCATAGATACCATGTACAACCACCCCACGTAGTCTACATAATATCTAATATCTGTCACATTGGAAGCATCCCCTGTATTAGGGGTAGGAAATTTTAGTGGGTCAGTTTTCTGTTTTGGAGACTTACAGGAACTACATGGACTGCCAAAATGCCAAACAATGGAGAAACAAACAGAAGTAGCTGGAACTCACTGGCCAGTGGTGTGTGTGTGTGTGTGTGTGTGTGTCACATAATTGGATCTCTGCACTGTTGGAAAGATGGCATGCTGCTTCTAAGGACTTCTAGTGTGGTAATTCGCCTTTTTTTCCCCCCCAAAAAAAGGGAAATCTGGGATATCTGGAGAGGTTGAGAGCCACAAAAATAGCCTTGGGGCCCCAGGACCACTCTGATATGCATCTTCACAGTTCACTAACATGGTTTCTTAGCACCTCTGCCATGCTGCTAAGTATACATAAAAATATATAACATAGGCTGCAGTAGATAATTCTGGACAATTTAAGTAAAAACCAGCATAAACACACAAAACTTAGTAGCATTAAAAAACAACATGAGAGCAGAAAGTCAGTTAAAACCAGTCTAAAAACCAGTGGAAGCAAGGAGAATTTAATGCCAAGATCATCAGTGCACTGCAAGCATGCAAACTAAAGGCCCGGGAAACTAAAACGATGTTCTCCTGGCACTGACAAGACCACAATGTAGGTACCAGGCAAGCTTCTCTAGGGAGAGAATTCCATAATTGTGCTGCTACTACCAGCAAAATGAGGTCAAGTGAACTTATATGGAGAGGTAAACTCCATACTTTCTCCATCTGTTCATACAGGATCCCCTTTCAACTACCCATATAATAAAAACTGGGGTGCCAATCTTCACCACTGAAACAAAAAGCTATATCAAAATATTATACATGCAGAATCTGCATCTATTTAAAATACGTACTGACTTACAAAACAACTGAATGTATAAGTAACCTTAGAGTCCATTGTCATTGAGACTGTTTAAACAAGCTTGATAACAGAAAATGTAACTAAGTGCTGCAATGTTATGAAGCGTGAGCTGTTAGAGTTAGCACAACTGTTAAATCTTACTAATGATCCTATCACCAGTAAAATACATTAGCACCAATAATTTTATTAAAGTAGGTCATTCATCTAAAATAAAAAAGAGAGAAGAATGTGAATTAAATGCCAAGCGTGCTAACTCCCCTGTACTTGTTAACATTGAATGTGATGCCCTGTAGGCCTTTCTCGGTATCGTTAGGAATAGATTACCTGTCAGGAATATGTATGGCATATTCAAATAAGCACTGCGCATATTTTTAAAACTGATATGATATGAATCCATGTAGACCAATTTTAATAGTTCAAAATGAGTCATAATTCTTGTTAACAATACAGTTATTTTTAAAATTTGCGGCAATAGTGGTCCTTTTTTATTTTCCTTATTGAAATTAAATGATATGCCTTAGGTGAGCCATTCATCACTGCTAAAGGAACTTGCCTTCTGTTGGAGTTCTCTAGTTTTTATCCATATATAATGCATTTTCTACTGTTTGGGGGGTTGTTCTTTCAACATAGTAGATATTATATTTGTGTGCTTATGTTTTTTTTTTAAAGAATGTACTTCTGTGTTAAAATGTGGCATTTCTGCATTGTTTTATGGTGCAGTTAAAGGATGGCAGGATTGTGGGAATTTTATTATATAAAACTTATTTATTAGTTATTTTAAAGGTATAAACCATACCTTCATTCCACACACACACAAAATGGAATACAGAATAAAAGTGTGGTTTATACATGTGGATTTTATGTCTATAATGCAGACTGAAGGTGTGGTTTATACATGTACATTTTATGCATATATACATATACACACAAATCTTGCACATGCACACATACGTGTGTGTGTGTGTGTGTGTGAAGTGGGAGGGCACAAATTTGAGCTGGAGTTTTTCAATCAATAATTCTGTTTTTCTTTCTTTGGTCATATCATTTATGTATGAAAAAAATGTAGATATAATCCCTGATTTTTAAAGAAAGCTGACAAACAAACAAACCCATAAGCAATACTTGACACACTGAGAAAACAATTTTGGTTTCAAGAGTAGTATCATTTCATTTTGGAACATAAAAACAAGGCATTTTACACATTTGGATAGATCTGTTAATAATAACATTGATATATTTAAAATCAGAAAAAATGTAGAAAATTAGTTTCTAGTAAACTAATTTTCATTATCCAGAATATAACCCTCCATCTAATTGTTAGTCCCAAGGGTGGGCCCATAGACTTGATGAAACTTATGTAAGTGTTGACTTACCAAGTTTCCATTGATTCAATGTTTTTATTATAGTTTCAACTCACAATTGGATTTAGCCATACTCTTTTATCATAAAACTGGAGAAATACAGAATCCATTCTCTTACTTAGACTGTTCGGCAGTGGAACGCACTTCCTCAAAGCGTGGTGGGGTCTCCTTCCTTGGAGGTCTTTAAACAGAGGCTGGATGGCCATCTGTCAGGGATGCTTTGATCGTGATTTCCTGCATGGCAGGGGGTTGGA
Source organism: Gambelia wislizenii (assembly GCA_030847615.1). NCBI lineage: Eukaryota > Metazoa > Chordata > Lepidosauria > Squamata > Crotaphytidae > Gambelia > Gambelia wislizenii. The sequence goes on along the minus strand of JAUMIR010000001.1, from coordinate 47,014,650 downwards.
CTGGATGGCCCTCGTGGTCTCTTCCAACTCTGCAATTCTATGATTCTATGATTCTATTAGACTTGTGTGTAACAACACAATGTCGTGGAGAATTGTCTGACCTACATTTAATTAATTTTTTCTTAAGTATATTTTAAAACTCTTTAGTATAATTTTAAAAAATACCTTAATCTTGATTTCTATCTCAATAGGAAAAAAAACATGAAAGAAAGAAGTGATTATAATTTCTGTAAAATTAAGGAAGTCATTGCTATTTTATAATCATTTTGTCTGCCAAATTAATTCTATATCCATGGCCAGATTAATGGCATATTAAAGAGAAATATGGTCTCAGCCAGATTGGGACCTACACCAGTAGTATTTTTTATCTATGAAAATATTGTAACCTGTCCTCTTTTGTGAGATCTCTGGGCATCAAACAATTAAAGTGATACAAGCAACTAAAAACAGTACCAGAGAAACAACAACAAAATATGAAGTCGAAAGGCTTTCATGGCTGACATCCATAGATTTTCCTTGGTTTTTTTCCGGGCTGTGAGGCCATGTTCTGGAATAATTTCTTTCTGACGTTTCACATGCATCTGTGGCTGGCATCCTCAGAGAATGGTTGTGCAGGTGTGTGTGTGAAGTTTATAGATTGTGAACCCCTGTTGGGGAGTATGTGTAAATTAGTGTAATTGAATGGTTAGTTTCTGGGTATAGAAATGCAAGGATTGTTTGTGTCTGTTTGGCTAATGGTTGGTTGATGGGCCATTATCTCCTGGAAATCCCCTTGTCCCCGGGTGGAAATCCTTTGTAAGTGTTGGGTTTTTATTCTATTGTTTTTCCATTCAATTGCACTAACCATTCAGTTACACAAATTTACACATACTCTCCAACAGGGGTTCACAATATATAAACTCCACACACTCCTACCCAATAATTCTCTGAAGATGCCAGCCACAGATGCAGGTGAAACATCAGAAAGAAACTATTCCAGAACATGGCCTCACAGCCCAGAAAAAAAACCCAAGGAAAATCTAACAACAAAATAATTTAAATAATTTAAATAAACAAAATAATTTAAATAGGATGAAACTATATTAAACAGATCACCAAATTTGGCTAAAAAAGGCTGAAACATTTAAAACTATGTACATGTATACTTTATAAATAAAATAAGATGGTCCCCCCCCCCAAAAAAAAACCCAACATCAGTGTTGTTTGGGCATCCAAGGACAGGGCAGTTCATAAACAGTATGTACAAAACTGATGGTAAGCAGGCTTATACTGAAACATATCCTTAGCTAAGTTCAAATTCCTTACAGTTTAGAATATTTTAAGTATTAACTAACGTGATGAGAGCAATATCAAAACTGTGGAGAAATGTAATAGTCACAGGGCCATAGGTTGATTCAGACCATTGATCTGCCTACTTCAGTTTGTTGATATTGTCTGACAGCAGCTTTAGGACCTTCTCATTGCAAAGTCTGCTCTACCAGTGAATTCACAACTGAGAGCTCATCCACACAAGCCAGGATATGCCAGCTCCCTGCCGGCATATCCTGGTTGTGGATCAGACCCATTGTTCCCCAATTCCCTCCATGGAATGGGAGGAAGTCCTGATGGGCCTGATGGTCCACTGCTACAGCTGCTGCCAGTTCCCTCACTTTCCTGGAAGGCAGGAAGTGGGCCCACAACATGTGACCAAGGCCCCCTGCAGGTGACCAGCCTTGGTCAGACTCTTTCCTGCCTTCTGGGGACTCTTTCCTGCCTTCTGGGACTCTTTCCTGCCTTCTGGGAGAGTGAGGCAGACTGGCAGCTTCAGCAAGGGGCAGCCTACCAGGATGGGCCCCTGCAGTCTCTAAGGATGCAAACTGTTTCCTTCCAGTGGAAACCTATTTAAACAGGTATTATTCTAAAATGTTGTATCGAGCCCTACCCTGCCTTCCCCCATTTCAGCCTCGTATCTGCCCCGGGGTGTATGATGACTGCCCAAAGGTAGAAAGGGGCAAATACCCTGCATTGTTAAGACTGCAGAGCTCTGAGACAGGGGCAAGATGGGGTATATTGCCCATCTTAAGAACCTCAGTGTTGTTCTCCAGAAGGATTCACATGAAAGGATTTTATATCCAATACACTATGTAGAGATGAGGGCATATACTTGTTATGCCATTTTGTTATAGTCAACAGTTGGCCAGTAACTCCAGTTTTGTTTGGGTTTGTTTTAACATTTGGCCATTACTGAACTGAATTAACTGGGTACTCTTCAGGTACTTTTCTTGTGATATGCTGTGGTTTGGGCTGGATAGCTGATACATGGAGGGAGGAAAAGAAGGTAAGTTGTGTGTGATTTTTGCAGCTGGAATTGGTCTATATTTCATATAGTTTCCTTCTAATTCAAGGCTCCCTACAGTACAGCACAGGTATGCTGCCCTTCAGTTCACTTTTGACAAAAGTTATCCTCCTCCCCAACATATATTTTTAATGATATCATTTCTTTGTTCAGGTCTCAGATGTGAGCATTGCAACTTTGGATATAAACACCCCCTAAATTTGAAGAATGATGGTTGTGTCTCTTGCCAGTGTAATATCCATGGTTCCATGAACAATTTCTGTAATCCTTCTACTGGTCAGTGCAATTGTAAGAACTATGTCGAAGGACTTCACTGTGATACTTGCACTGATGGTTTTTATGGGCTGGATGCTTTTGGCTGTAAGTCTTGTGACTGTCATATAGATGGATCTGTTGCTGGTACAGCGTGTAACCCCAAGACAGGGCAGTGTGCCTGCAAGCCAAACTTTGGAGAAAGACAATGCAGTGATTGTTTAAATGGGTACTACAGAGTGCAGCTAAATGATTCCTTAGCCTGTGTGCCATGCAACTGTGACAAGGCTGGCACTGTAAATGGCTCTGTGCTGTGTGACAAATCTACTGGGCAATGTCATTGCAAAGCCAGTGTGATGGGCCTTCAGTGCAGTCAATGCATGCCTCATATGTACAATCTCACTGCTCAACATCTTCTTGGCTGTGACATTTGCAACTGTGATCCTTTGGGAACATTGCCAGGAACTGTTTGTGACCAAATCAATGGACAGTGTGTTTGCCTGCCTCGCCATCAGGGAAGGAGGTGTCATCAATGTAAAGCAGGTAAGAAAATAATTTCCTAAGCTTGCTGTTTTATTTCAAGATGCATTGTTCCCTTTATTACCATTCAACAGAATGTTTCTAAGGGTGTGTCTGTGTGAGACTTTCTTGATCTCAAATGTGCTGATTGTGTATGTTTCATAAAAGTTATTTGGTACCTTGTATAATATTGATTTACATCAGTATGTATGGAAGATTATGGGAAATCGTGGGTCAGAATTATGGACAGGTCCACTCACAACACAAATATATATATATATATTTTAAAAAAGCCTAATTATTCCTGAGAGGGATTGGGCAAGATATGGCTAATGGGACAAGGGAATGGATGAGATTTGTCAAACTGGTTGCCCAGGTTTATTCAGGTGCAACTGTTATGTTAGATACACAACAGATAGTATGTTAACCAAGCACTTCAAGACACAGGGTCACTTTGAAAAGAAATGAATAGGATGGGAAATAATCAATGAATACCAGGTGCTATAGGCTATATTTCAGAGACAGGAATGGGCAAAACCACCTCTGAGGATTTGTTGCCTAAGAAAATCCTATGAAATTCATGGAGTTGCTATAAGTCAACAGGTGACTTGAAGACACATACACACACTCAGGATACACTGAAGAAAGAATAACCCTAAACCTTATTGATACTTCTGACTAGTGGTAGAGACTATGGAGATTTTCACACAGGGAAAGTAACCCCCAGGGAGATTGGGAGAGAAATGGGGCTGTTCCAGTTGCAGCGCTCCGTTTTGCACGCCCCCTTCCATCTCCCGATCTCCTGTCATCCTCCCTCTGTCCTGCTTCCATTTCCCTCCCGCTATTTTTTATTAATGAAAGTTCTTCATTAGTAAAAAAGTTGCGGAACATAGCGGGAAGGAAATGGAAGCAAGATGGAGGGAGGATGACGGGAGATCGGGAGAAGGAAGGGGGCATGGGAAATGGACCACTGCAACTGGAACAGCCCCGTTTCTCTCCCAGTCTCCCTGGGGGTTATTTTCCCTGTGTGAAAATCTCCTATGTCCACATTCAATGCTTGCAATCCTTGCAATGTATGGCTACTTCCAGGGAGGTAATGCAGTTTTTAGCCCTTAATCTGACTGCCCAACACTAAGCATAGTTGGGGAAAAGTCTGATGTTTTGTGGACAACCCAGACTGGCTTAAGGATCTGTTAGCATCTGGGCAGATGGATTGGGTCAAATTCTGTGGATCCAGTTGTCCACATGCCCAAAGCCATGCCACCCCCCTTTTCCATGCTGAGCAGTGCAGGGAAAGGGGATGGCCTGTCTTCAGAGCCACTGCCACCGGCTCCTTGCAATCAAGAGCTCTGTGGAAAGCCTGCCTGTGCACCACTGCCTTTGCTGAGGCCAGAAACAGGCACCCAGACAAGTGATAGACAAGGAGGGGGATGCTCTATTCCCTCTTTGTTGATTGCTGGACACCCTGTACCGCCATCAGCAGAAGCAGTGTTGCATTGGGCAGGCTTTCCATGGAGCTCCTGCTTGTGAGGAGGAGATAACTCTGATGAGATCCATACCCTTCCCTATGCTCCCACTGTCACCACCTCACCGACCAAGCAGGTGTGGAAAGCCTGCCTGGTATGGTTGCTTTTGCTAAGGCCAGAAATGGGACACCCATACAGTGAGGAGGGGTAGCTCCCACTCCTTGTTGCTCACATGTCCAGGCACCCATTTCTGGCCTCAGCAGAGGTGATGAGGCTGGCCATGTTCTGGCAGGGAGCTGCTTGGCTGGTGAAGTGGTGGCCGCACCAAGGACATGGTATTACAATGTAAAATTTTGGATGGAATGAAAATGTCATCTTGATTATATCAGCTACTACCTGAATCTGGACAGCAGTTTCTCCATAAATGCAGAATTCTTGTAGACTTCCCAAATCTGGGCCTTGGTGCTTTAAAGGAACTATAAGATTTTGAGAGTAAGGGTTTGCATGGGAAGTTGGGTTTAAAGTCTGGGAATTAAGCATATATTGTTTCTAATCTAATAATCCTCATCTATGCATAATAGAAGTCTAGAGTCAAAAACTAGAAATGTTGTCCAGACAGTTGTTTCTGCATAGAACATAATTAGGGAGAACACCCTCTGGCCTCTTTCGTTCCATGTCAGGGACCATATCCAGTGGCATTCACTTCTGAATAGACACGCCTATGCAATCAACCCTCGCTACATAGGATTGTGCTTTGAGTGTAATAAAATAGGCATACACATTGAACAGAATGTTGAAGCTCCACTGTCTTGCAAGGACTTGGAAAATATGTTATAAAATTGGCTCTGTTGGTATTTTTCTTTAAAAAGCTTAAATTATTTTTGATACATGTGCTAATAAATACAGCATGTCTATTTCCTCCTTTTCTTCAATCCCCCTTTTACTTGACCCGCTGACCCAGAGTAGCAGGCATTTAATCAGAGAGCAGGCTGGGATAGGCAGAATAATGATATCAGACTTTCAGGGCCACCTTTGTCCTTGGAAAAGAATGGCAAGGATTTACATTTCTCCATTCTTTTAAGAAATGTTTAATTGGTAGCATCCAACAAAAGGAGAAGCTTGCCCTCACCTGCCTGGGCAGATAAAATCTTGATGAATGTTTCTGAACTATGAGAGAAATAAGAATTTCTGATATGCAAAACTACCTAATCTCTCCATTACAATTTTTTTTTATTGTTTTAGAAATGTGAGGTTGCATCTAATGCAATATTAGCATGAGGATGGTTGTGAAACAGGAATTTCCCACCACCTCATCCCAATGAATGCTCTCCTAACAGCTGAAAGCCTCTCCTAATAACTGAGGAAATGCATGGCTGCTGACACATTGCAGAACACACTGCAGACACTGACACCAGAGCCCTGGTGGCACAGTGGTTAATTGCCAGTACTGCAAGTCACTATGTTGCAAGTTTGATTCCAGAGGGCTCCAAGATTCACTCAGCCTTCTATCCTTTCGTAGGTTGGTAAAATGAGTACCCAGCTTGTGGGTTCAATTAGCTAACACACATTGGAAGCTGCTTTTTGCAGTGTAGATGTGTAAATTGCTATTGCTTAAAACAATTTGTAAGCCGCTCTGATAGCCTTGTGGCTGAAGAGAGGGGTATAAATAACTAAATAAAAATAAAATAAATAATGCAGTTTAATGCCGCTTTAACTGCCATGGCTCAGTGCTATGGAATTCTGGGATTTGTAGTCTTCTGAGATATTTAGCCTTCTCTGTCAGAGAAGTCTGGTGCCACAACAAATTACAAATCCCAGGATTCCACAGGATGGAGCCATGATAGTTAAAGCAGTGTAAAACTGCATTCTTTCTGCAGTATGTCAGCAGCCCCTGAGAAATGTATGAGGATGGAGGAGGGGAGGAAATTGCTGAAAAACAGATGAAAACTTGTGTGAACCAAAGGGGAAAGGGTGAGGTCTTGGGCTGTCAGGTGAAGTAAGGGACAGAACTCCCACATCTTTAATGGTTGTATAAAAAGCAAGTGTTGGTTGCTAAAATTCTCTCTACTACATAAATATTGGAGGCACAGAAGCCCTGTTCCTTATTTCACCTGGCAACCGGAGGACTTTATCAGACCACTCCACACTAATATTCTTTTGCCGGCATAAATTGTGCTGTTTTTATGCCAGCAAAACCCCCACCCCAAGACCTACCTTTAGGAGCATCAATGAGGCTTTCCCAACAGTAATGGAGCACAAATGGAGCTCTATTTACTTCCAGGGTTGTGATCTTGCCAATTCTTGGGAGAAGATGCTAGCACCGGAAATTCAAAAATTAAAGTAAAATAAAGACATAATACACAGACACAAGCACAGGAACACACTTTAAAAGTCCAAAGTACACGGGGGGCTATAAAAATACCATCCCCTACCTGCCTTTTGTGATCTTACCCAGAAATGTTTGCCCATTGATATTGCATTCACATGAATAACAACAACAACAACAACAACAACAACAACAACGCAATCGGGGTGGCTTACAGCATAAAAATCCCATAATTACATAAGTACCCTAACCCACCCACCCCTTAAAACAATATTAAGTTAAAAAGATTAAAAACATACAATAATTAAAAAGAGAAAAAAATAGAATAATCAAGGTGGCAGCTTAAGGGAAAAGGCAGCCAGCCGAATCTTCGGGCTGGTATAGCTATTTGGGAAAGCCCTGCCAGAAAAGATCCATCTTGACAGCTTTTTTGAAGCTGTCTAAAGTTGTAATAATATGGATCTCATCCGGCAGGCCATTCCATAATCTGGGAGCGGTAGCAGAGAAGGCCCTCTGGAAGGTCACCGACAGCCTTGTTTTCATAGGCTGTAACAGATTCCTCCCAGAGGACCGAAGTGCGCGGGGAGGGTCATACGGGAGGAGGTGGTCCCGGAAGTAAGTTGGACCCAAGCCATGTAGGGCTTTAAAGGTCATAACCAACACCTTCTACTGTGTCCGGAACCTAATAGGCAGCCAGTGGAGAGTTTTTAGCACAGGTGTTATATGCTCTCTTCTGAAAACGCCAGAAATCAACCTGGCTGCCATGTTCTGGACTAGTTGAAGTTTCCGAGTCAAGCACAAGGGTAGCCCCATGTAGAGCACATTAAAGAAGTCGAGACGAGAGGTTACCAGCACATGTACCACAGTTTCGAGGTCCCTGATTTCTAAGAATGGGCGCAGCTGGCGTATCAGCCGAAGTTGATAATATGCATTCCTGACTGTCACATTTACCTGATTAGACATCTGGAGCGACGGGTCCAGGAGCACCCCCAGACTGCGGACATAGTCCTTGGAGGAGAGTGTGTTTCCATCTAGGATTGGAAGTTGTATTCCCAGACCTGGTTTCGGGCCCGTAACTGTTAGTACCTCCATTTTGTCTGGATTTAGTCTCAGTTTGTTTTTCCTAATCCAGTCCGTTACTGCCCTAAGACAATCACTGAGAGGAGAGATGCCATCTGAAGTCGAAGCTGACGACCGAGACATGGAGAAATATATCTGGGTGTCATCAGCATACTGATGACACTGCACTCCATGCATCCAAATGATCTCTCCCAGCGGATTCATATAAATGTTAAATAGCATCGGGGACAGAATGGCGCCCTGAGGGATGCCACAATTAAGCTGTATTCTAGTAGAGCAACTGTCCCCAAGCCTCACCCTCTGGGATCTGCCTGAGAGGAAGGAATGGAACCACTGCAAGGCAGTGCCTCCAATTCCTAACCCTCTCAGGTGATCCAAGAGGATGGAATGATCTATTGTATCAAAGGCCGCTGAGAGGTCCAAGAGCACCAACAGGGTCACACTACCCCTGTTGATACCCAAGCGGAGGTCATCAGCCAGAGCAACCATGGCAGTCTCCACTCCATATCCCACCCTAAAGCCAGTTTGAAATGGATCTAGATAATCAGTTTCATCCAAGATAGCTTAGAGTTGGAAAGTGACCGCCCTCTCGATCACCTTGCTTTAAAAAGGGAGCAAGGAGACTGGCCTACAGTTATTCCTGTCCAAGGGGTCCAGGGAAGGCTTTTTCAGGAGCGGCTTAACCGCCGCTTCCTTCAGACAGGATGGAACGGATCCCTCCCTGAAGGACGCATTGATAATGTCCCTAAGGAATACTCTCAATGCATCCCCCCTTGGGTGGCCAGCCATGATGGACAAGGATTGAGTGGGCAGGTTGTCTTCCTCACTCTACCAAGGAGCTTGTCCACATCATTGGTACTAATGAGTCCACCACCCCCGATGGGGCATACATGAGCACAATGGCACAAGGATTCAAACACTGGCAATGCAGGCAACAAAGTGAAACAGGAGATCAATTAATGGCTTGGCCTGTCAATAAAAAAGTATGCCTTATTCCCTACACATGATTGCAAAAGGACGACGTCATCTGGTATGTGTGTCCTTTCACAATCATTAGGCATCCTTATGACACCATATTTGCCTGGTCTGATAAGTCCCTAGTGACATCCTGTTGAAAGCAATGCAGTGCAAAGTTATATATACATTTGGCTGTATTCTTTGGCCAGGGATCTAAATTTCAAAGCACCTTTAAGGACAAAGGGCTTTGCTTGCAAACAGGAGTTTCTTCATCTCCAGCATCAAAAGAGTATAAGCAGGAATGAAAATCTTCAGGAGAAGGTGCAGTTGGGTAGGGACATTTTTGCATCATTTTCACACTACTGAAATTACAACTTTTCCAGAAAAAATAAAGAATAAAAATCGCACATGCATGCAATGATGTAATACATACTGCTACTGTGTAATACTGTGTAAGGGTTGAGTAACCCTTATCCAAAATGCTTGGGACCAGAAGTGTTTTGGATTTTTGATTTTTTTTTTCAAATTTTGGAATATTTGCATATATATAATGAAATATCTCAGAGATGGGACCGAGTCTAAAACATGGCATTCATTTATGTTTCACATATACCTTATACACACAGCCTGAAATTGAAATTGAGTGAACAGGTCACAGTTAAAGCCAGAAATAAGCAAGCAGGGGAAAAGTTAGGTTTTAAAAGCAAACTGCTCTCCCTCTTTGCACCCGCCCCACTGACCAACTCCCCTTCTCTTCCCATAACAACAGATGCATGACCTTGGATGCAAGCACAGAGCATCCTTATCTTCTGGGAACCAAAAGGCCCAGCTTGCACCTCCTGTTCCAAACATCCAAACAGCTCTCATTCAGTTCTAACTATGAGATCCCAGTGAGGCCTACTAACATGGCAAAGACCTGCTTTCAGCCACAGGCTACAAGCAGGTCCTGACACAACCTGTACTACTAACCTAACACTGTTTTCAGTTGTTTCCTTTATCACATGTTCACCCGCATTTCTATTTGCAAATCACTGCTCCCAGCTCAGCCTGACATCAGATAAATGCAGGTTTGATAGAAAGAAGACATTTATTGTATTAAAAAACCAGTGTATAGGAAAACTTATTTCTCTGTAGTTCTGTTTCCCATTCCTTTTTATTCCATTTTCATTTCTCATTTGTCTGCCTCCTTTACAGTTTGCTGTGTGTTTATACCTGAATGCATACATTTACATTTCTTTTCTTGTCAGGTTTCTACTTTTCTCGGCATAGCGTTGAAGGCTGCTCTCCCTGTTTATGCCACCCAACTGGTTCAGTAGATGAGGTCTGCAACAGTCACACTGGCCAGTGTGTTTGCCAAGATGATTCTGTAGCTGGAAGAAGATGTGACCACTGCAGGAACTACTATTATGGTTTTGATGCAGAAACAGGGAGGTGAGTGGTTAATGCTTGTAGGGCTAATCTCAATTATTTGTATGCTTTGGTTTTCTTTTCAGTTTTTTGGGGGAATACTTTTATCTAGAACTGTGTAAAGAATGTAATGTAACAAACGTTTGATGAGTTTAACTCCTTCGGGGCTTTTCAGACAGTTTTCAAAGTAGATGTAGTTTCTACTATGTAAGCCTTATATTGACAGATGGCTATGACAATTCTCCCAAAATAGTCTCATTTGGAAAGTGCACAGAGAAAGTCTGCACAAGCTACTACTAAAATAGGAAGAATGTGTTTAAGCAATGTGAACAATTTTTTAAATGCTGATATTTTGGGGAAAGAAATCTAAAAAAGGGATGAATTTATCCTGGTTAAAAATGGAGCAGAAGAGTACCTGGCCATACCAAGTGCATACCAAGGTACACATACCTGAGTGTGTGAAAAGGAGGGCGTCTGTGGACTTTGTACACATTGTTGCTGTTATGTGTAGTCAAGTTGGATTTGACTTATGGTGATCCTATGAATGAGCCCAGGTCATCATCAGCTCTACTTAGATCTTGAAAACTCAGACTGTGGCTTCATTTATTGAATCAATGCACTGTAATTTGATTAGAGTTTCCTTCTGTTAGACGGTTGACCTTACAGGGTTGGACGAGCACCATCTGCCTGGCTTTGGGATTAGAGTTTTCCTTCTCCTAGGATAGTTGCCATAAGGCTAGAGAGCCCATCCTGCCCTTTGACGCTCTTTGTCAGACCCTTTGGTTTTGACCTGTCTGGCATGGGAGACCCTACCAGTGGCTATTATGCCACCGCCAGCATAGCTCAAAACATCATTAGGGTACGCAAGCCTCTCTCCCACGAAAAGTACTCTACAGTGAACTCGCCACGGGTCAGCATAAGAGGGGCACTCCAAAAAAGTGATACAAGGACTCCCTGAAACAACATCTCAGGCTTGGCAAAATTGATCAGCAACAATGGTCCGCCCTGGCCTCACATCGGGAGGCATGGAGACACACTATCCACAATGCTGCAGCCTTATTTGAGAACTCACGCCGAACAAGTCTTGAAGAGAAATGGCAACACAGAAAGAATCACAACCCGGTAACATCACCCGAGGAAACCTTCTGCTGTGCTTTCTGCAACCGGATTTGTCTATCTCGGATTGGCCTTTTTAGTCATCAGCGTGCTTGCAGAAAATGCGGGATGAGTCCTTCCCGAATCTTTGTTTGCGAAGAAAAGCCAGAGAGAGAGAGAGAGAGAGAGAGAGAGCGAGCATCTGTAATGTGGTCTTCATTTTATCCACTTGCCTTCCACTTTACCAAGCTACTAACCAATGAGTTTCCTTGTCTCATGATATATCTGAAATATGATAGCCTTAAGCTGCTGCCACTCTGCAGAAATAAATGCTTTAACTATCATAGCTCCATCCTATGGAGTCTTGAAGGTGCACAACAACAAAGAAACTCTGGAGGCAATTTTGGCAAGATCCCCAGCTAATGTAAAAGAAATGTGGTTAATTTTAAGTGTGTTATTTAAATGCAACATATTATCAACTTGTAATCTCTTCTTTCAGTCCCAAAGAGGATGATAATTGACCTACCTTACAAGGTTGTTCATAAGAATTTTTGCAAAAATACTAATTTAAATATATTACATGGATCAGGTGTTACTATTATTTATCCAGTGTAAAATGAGTTTGACAGTGATGTATGAATAATGGAAAGAAAAAGTCTCAGGAAAGCTTGTATTAATGGGTCATAATAAGGTGAACAAAAGTAAAAGAAGCCTTTTCTATGTATGCTATCAGAGACATATTATATCCCTTGACAAAGAGTAAGAAATAAGTAATAATATTTAATGAAATTATAAACTAAATATTGTAGTGCTAGGCACATAGTAGATAGCTCTCTCAATTTTCTATGTATGTTTCAGGGGAAAAACATTTTGTACAGTTATGACATTTAAATGGTCTAAATAGAGCCTCTATTTGAAGGGGGATTTGAATATTTAGTAAAGATAAAAGAACTAAATGCAGTTTGCAGAGTAAAAGTACCCTTTGCTCTTGATTATAAAAGGAAAAAATGACAGTATTGTAGTTTCTAAGAGAGAATGTTTTTATTTATTCCCAAAGGGATATTATTCCATAAAAACAAATTTGCAGCTTATTTTCTGCCTTAGCTTTTATCAGTCTTTTAAAGGGTGTTGAACTCAGGAGATCACACGGTAAGAGTTACTAAAACACACACACACACAAACCTTTTTAAAAACAGACAGTTGCAATTGTCAGATATGTGAACTTTTTTTTTTTTTGTAAATTCATTTTGAGAAACCTTGTGTATTTAATGTCTATTTCACTTCAGAGACGCCTGAATTATGTTTAAGAAAAAAGATAAAGGGAGAAGTATGTATATATGAAAAATATGCAAGAAAAGGTGTACAGTATATAGTGTGCTTGTAAAATGTTTTAGTCAATAAGAAACAATTGTTCCTTTCCAATTAATGTGTACAGGTGGTTAAATGTGCAAAAATACACACACTCTTTATGTGGAGGAAAGCAATCTTGCAATGCAACGCAAGCACTGGTCAGAATGGGCTTCACGGTAGAAATCTGAAAGCTCAAGTTTTAAAGATTTTTACATCTTTCCTATTCAAAAAGAAAGGTGATTGTTTTTAGTGGGGTTATTTCCCAGTTAGTGAGCATAGGATTGCAGCCTTAAGGAAGTTCACAGATCACAGGAATAACCATGTGCACTTCAGTCCCCTCTGTCAACTCTGGACCAACCATAAGATAGTCTACCAGCTCTCCAAGAACAACAACATACAGTTCAGATCATACTGGGCCACAACTGGGTGGATGAGTGGGGAGACAGAAACATTGCACGGTGGTGCTATCAGAACCTCATAACGTAATGCTGAGTCAATCTTACTACAGAGTGCCCTGCATGTGGATGTTCTTGGAATGTAGCAGTACACTGAAGGTGTGTGCCTGGTGAATAGTCTTGTATAGTCTTATACCAGATTTTGACCCATCTTGTTCTGCATCATTGGAAGGTTGAGTGTTGAACTGGAATTTGGGAGATTGAGATTCTAGTCCACACTGAATCATTAAATTATCTGGGTGACCACAGTTAATTTCTTTTTCTCGGCTTGAGCTACCATACAGTGTTGCTATGAGGATAAAGGGAAGAGAAGAAGAAGAGAGCCATTTATGAAGCCTTGCATTCATTTGAGAAAAGGAAGGACTTAAATGCAACTAATAATTAAATAAATAAATAACTCAGTATTCCAATGATATAGGCTGCTCTCCAGAGTTTTGGACAGAAGTCTTTGACATACCTAGACATGCCAGTCACTGAACCTAGAATCCTGTTCAGACAAAAGCATCTGTTCTTCCAGAGGTGTTGACTTCCCAGGCAAAAGACATAGGAGATTTTCAGATGGGGCTTATACTGCAGGGCAGGCATGGAGCAGGTTTGAGAAAAGGCTGTCGTTCAGACAACTTCGACCCCTTCCACCCTGCTCCCAGGATATTCTATTCATGAGGAAAAATTGTGACTAGAACACCCCTTCCATGTCTGTCACGGAATCAGAGACGTGGGAAACTGAGCCCTGTCCCTGTTCTGTGGTTCTGGCAGGCACAGGGGAGGAGCTCCGTGGCAGGCACTTCCTTTATTTTATTTTATTTTATTTTCATTTTCATTTTATTTCTGTCTTTGACAGCTGGGGGAGGGTTTAAATTTGAATTTACAATGGCTGCATTTACGGCCGGCTGGGCAAGGAGGGAGGATGCCCGTTCCTGGAGCGGAATGGAGGTAAGTGTGTGAATATTTACCTCCATTCAATTGCAGGAATGGGAGAGGAGGTGAGAGGGCAGCAACAGGGCATTTTGGCCCCATCTGAAAATCTCCAGAATCACCATTTTATAAATTGTGAAATCCAACCCCCCCCCCACCCACACAATTTAAAGAGATAGCACTACTTACTTTTTCTATACAGCTCGATTACTAGGTTTTTCAGTGGAAATACTTAATTATTTGAGTTAAAAGAAGCCACTAAATAAAGCCCCTGACATGTCTAGCTGAAGTGCTAATGTGCTTTCATTTCTCTCTTTGTTTTTGTTTATAGATGTCAGCATTGTAATTGTCATCCTGCAGGAGCAATTAATGGAACTTGTCATCCCATGACTGGACAATGTATGTGCAAACAATTTGCAACAGGCTCAAAATGCGACAACTGTGTTCTTGATGCTAGTAATTTGGATGTCCACAATCTGTTTGGATGCAGTAAAAGTAAGTGGTTGCCAGTCCTAAGAGCATATCTTTCAAATTAATGGTTCTTACTGGTTTAGTGATTGTTAAACAATATAACTGTAATGTTCAAAACAGATGTTATTCATAATCCAACTCCCCCTTTATTAATATATTATATTTTGGTGTTGAAAATCACAACATGATCCCTTGTATTAAAGACAACATAAATGTTTCTGTCACTGTAAGGAAGCAAATTATGTCAGTGCGCTACAGTTTTCCAGGCATAATTCATAGTGCTCGGAAATAGCTTCTTCCCTGGGTCCTACTGAGATACTCAAGTTTGTCTAGGAGTATTGCTCACAGTAGCCTTTGCCTGCTAAATTCAAATCTCTGCATGTAAATAGAACAAGGATATAAATAATCATTTATTTATTTCATGTAAAAACAAAGAATTTCAGGTGTTTTTCTCCTCATAAGGTGAAATTACAAGACATTTTGCACATCTTTCATTGATGTTTTTGTACAACTTTTGTTTGTGCAAAAATGTATTTTGGAAAAAAAAAACCAGGACTCTGCTTTCTACATGTTTTCCCCACAAAATCCAATGTTAAAGTTCCCAAATGTGATTTTTTTTTAATCAGTTGGCCATTTTTAAAAAATAGAATGCCTTGATGAATGAAGGTACCCTTTCTTACCAAGGACAATGAAATTTGCAAGTACTTTTTAAATCTCCAATGCAGAGGCAGTTTTGCTGGCAATATTTAATAAATTATTTCCTCATGAGACTCACAGAAATACTGGTATAGCCATATTTTAAAGGTAATATTAAAAACGTTTTTCTTTGTACTAGCATGATCAGTGAGGATAAATAAATACAGTGGTCTGTTTTACATGTACTAAGTGACTAATTATCCATCAGAAAATTTAGTGTCAAAAATATTGAAGTGGGCATGGATCCCATTAATTTCAAAAGACCCTGAGTGGGATAACTTTCTGGTAGATTGTCCCATGAAGCTGCAGTGAGTTGCACTTTTGAGTAGACATATAAAAATATTTCAATACAAAGTACGTGGTTATGCTTGCAATCTTGGCTGTTTTATACAGTATATTCACTAAATATTCAGATATTACGCACCAACATTTCTTGAACATGGGAATAGGGGAATAGCTAGCCCTCCTCTGTGTCATAGCTTTGATCACATGGTAAATGACACATCTGAAGAGAAGTTCCCATTGACACAAGACATTCCACAGGAGCAAGAACCCTGGGAAATCATGTGGAAGCCTTCACATGAACAAGAACATCTTCTCTTTAGATATACTGCTTTCTGACTGAAGGAAGCAATGGAAAAGGGGGGCAGGCTAAGCACTCTCCTGCTCCTATGTTCAAGAAAGCTGGGCTACAGGGTTATAGTGCACACCTTATAAATCTTTAAAAATCATTAGTTTCATTAATTTATCTTTCTATTGTACATCAGACATGAATATCTGTAGATGCAAGGAATCTTTAGTAGTGGGGAACACAGCAGTCCTTTTCTTCTAATACAATCTCCTGACAGTAAGAGCTGTTTGATAATGGAATGTGCTGCCTCGGAGTGTGGTAGAGTCTCCTTTGGAGGTTTTTAAACAGAGGCTGGATGGCCATCTGTCAGAAATGATTTGACTGTGTACTCCTGCAGAGCAGGGGTTGGACTAGATGGCCCTTCCAACTCTATGATTCTATTATTTCCTTCTCCTTGAGTAGTTCTCAATATATCAGCAGCAGTAAATATTTACTAGTAGGATTGGTAGTGTGATTGCCACCCATTACCAAGCCTTATCCTTAGGGCCACTTTTAAAATTAAAAATTATGAGTTTGGAATAGAGTTAAAAACATCTGAGCATTTAAATCTTCTAATAATAACCTAGCCCAGCATTTTTCCTCCTTGGAAGAGGTAGCACCAGTTTCTGAATGTATATAATTATGATCACACGTGCATCAGAAATTATGAAAACTGCTAAAAGCCTAACAGATCTTGATATGCATGAAGATGTGATCTGCCCATATTTACATTACTGTCACTGTATAGTTGCAGTGAATTTATTATATAATTTCTCTTTGTTGCACATTTTCCTGTCCCTAATGATAGTTGTTATCATCTTTTTCAAAGCTGAAAATGTGAGATTAAAATCTCATATAATAGCAGCAAGATCATTAAAATATTATCTGCATTAGACATGTAGAAAATGTAGGCTATCTCTTTCAAAAAGAGATGATATAATAATTTGGATTTCCTCACAAGTATAAATCTCTCACTACAGTATATCTAATCTCTCACTATATTGTTTTGTTCAGTAAAGATATGCAGAAATCAAAATGTGTCAATACTGTTAGATGTTAAATACAGTTGGCCCTCCACATCCACAGGTTCTGAATCCATGGATTCAACCAACCATGGCTTGAAAATATTCAGGAAAAAAATACAAAAAGAAAACCTTGCTGTTTGCCATTGTATATAATGGATGTTATCTTACTACACCATTGTATATAATGGCATTTGAGCATCCACAGATTTTGGTATTCACGGGGAGGGTGGGGGCTAGAACCAAATCCCAGCAGATACTGAGTGACCACTGTATAAAATGATTCCATATTGTGAAATGGTATTCATTTTAAGTAGTTTCACAAATAGCTTGAATGCACTGTTGCATTACATGCACCTGCAGTCAATAGGTATCCATGCCATGTTCTTATCTTCTGAAAAGATAAAGAGCTGCTGAACAGCCAGTGTCACAGTTAGTCTGTTAATTTGAAAGCAGAGATGAAATTGTTAAGGAAAATGCAACATGGGACATACAGTGAAAGAAATAAAATATGTATGTGAAAGTCACAATGACTAAGCAAGAGCAATTATGGGGCTACACAGGTGAAACTGCTAATGTAATCTAGAAGCCTGAGAGCCAAGGACAGAGGTACTGAATGCAGATTGGAAACACCTGAGAATCATTAAGTGTACAAGGTGAAATGTTGAAATACATGGGTTGGTCTTAAGCATGGGTGGAACTATGTGGACCAATCAGAATGGAAGTACACACCCACTGGGTGGAAACTAACTAGTGGGTGGTGATAAACAATGGCTATAAAATTGCAATGTTTGCCAATGTATTTTTGTGGTGGAGTAGAGGTGGTGTAGTGTGTAGAGATTGTGATTTGTTGACCATATAGTATATTTATATAGAAGAATAAAGTAGGTTTTATATAAAACTACTGAGTTGCCTGAGTGAATCCTGGAGACGTTTGGAGACACCTGGAGAAGAGTGAGAAGGCTTGGAGAGTTTGTCAGGATCTTCAGCCTATTCTCTGAAACTCTGCTGCTTTGGAGAAAAGCATTAACCACTGATCTAAGCTGGTTGGCTCTGCTGTATAAAAAGGTGGTGAGTTTGAGCCAGAGGTGAAGAGCTACAACTCCCATCATCCCTGACAAGGGTTATGGGCCCAGTTACTAGAGCACCCAGCATCCACAGAAGCTGAAAGTTCCAGAAAGTGGAAGAAAGCTTTGTGGACGACAGATCAGAGCAAGTTCTTTGTGCTGCACTGATAAGCCTCGTGAGTAAATCATTTTGTGTTTTGCTTAAGCCCAGACGGGTCGGCTGTGCATACTCAGAAGGACTGTGTCAAATTGAGTCACTGCACAAATCAAGATGGAAATTCTAAAGTTTAGTAAATTAAATAGAAACAACTACTCTACCTGGAAGATTTATGCCCAATCTCTACTAGTAAAGGAAGGTCTGTGGTCAACAGTTGAAACAGGGCTGGCAGCCGATGCTGATGCAGCCACTCAAGAGAGAGATAGTAAAGCAAAAGCCTGTCTTTATCTCATGCTTGAAGAAGACTTAATTAATGACGTCAGAGATAAAACGTCTGCCAAGGATGTGTGGGATACCTTGCAGAGATTACACACTCCTTCAACTGCTTTTGCAAAAATGCTATGGTCTAAAAGAATATACAGGCAAAAGATGGCTAAAGGGCAGTGTGTGATAGAACATTTAAAAATAATGCAAGATTTGTTTGTGCAAGCTGAACTGAGGGGAGTGCAAATTAGCAAAGAGCAGCAATGCTACATTTTAGTAGAATCGCTAGACTCTTCGTGGGACAACATAACGAACAGCTTGCAGAACTTGCCAGAAGCTGAGCTTAATAGAGACTTAATTGTGGCCAGAATACTGGAAGAGAACCAGAGAAGAATGTCTGAGCAGGGTGACTCAGCAAGCTTAAAGACTGTGCCAAAACAACAAACAACTCCTGACTGGCGAATGCAGGAGGAAGCAGCCTCTACAAGGGAGCAACGGAGGTGCTTTTATTGTAAGAAGATTGGTCATCTGCAGAGACATTGTAAACATTTTGCAGCTGAGAGACGCAAGCAAGCAGAGAGCAGATGGCAGCCGCGGCAGTATCAAAAACAGTCCAGACCTCCATTTTTGAGGGACAGTGGTAATAAAAAGGGGGTTGCAACCATGATTAAGGAAAAACAAAATGCAAATTCTAAATGGCTAGTTGATTCAGGAGCCACATCATTGATGTGTAATGATATAAATTTAATAAGTAATAGAAAATCAGCTAATGTAAATACTGTAGTTTTGGCTGATGGGAAAGAGCTAAGTACTGTAAATCAAATGGGTACTGTGTACATTCCAGGGCTAAAAGAGAATTTTAATGATGTCTTACATGTAAAGGAGTTAGAAAATAATTTGTTATCAGTAAGCAGATTAACAGAAAGAGACTACACAGTCATCTTTGAAAAGAACATGTGTAAGATAAAACTGAATGGGGAATTGCGTGGCATAGGTTTGAAAAAGGACAAACTTTATTATTTGGAGGACAATATTGATAGCTACAGGGTTGAAGAAGCTAATAACATAGAAAATATTCCAATCCACAAAGACTGCATACACGAGCTTCACAGAAAATTCGGCCATGCGAGCTTCAAATGTTTAAAGAATTTAATCAGTATGTGTCCAGATTTAAAAGTTGCTGAATGCAAAAACCACTTAGATTGTACGGTATGTCATCAGGTAAAGGTCAGAGCTTTTCCAGTAGCTAAGAAAACAAAAAGAATTGCTCAAAGACCATTTCAGTATGTACATGCAGATGTCGCCCAAGCTAATTGCTTGTCCTTAGGGGGAAGCAAGTATTTCCTAGTAATTGTTGATAGGTATACAAGGTTTGCATTTGTGAGAATAATGAAAAACAAATCTGACGCTGGGCAAAGTTTAAAAGCATGGGTAAGAATGGTGGAAAGACAATTTGATAGCAGAGTTGGCACCATCATTACTGATAGAGGAGGAGAATTTTTAAATAATCAATTGTTTAACTGGTTTCAAAAGGTGGGAATAAGGCATGAAACTACAAACCCTGCTTGTCCTAGTGAGGATGGGTTAGCAGAGAAGAAAATACAAGATATAAAAAGAATTACTGCTTGTATGATAGCAGATGCAGGGGTGAAAGATAGTTTTTGGGCAGAAGCAACTTTGACTGCAATACATATCAGTAACAGATTGTATCATTCAGAAACTGAAGACATTCCCTACAGGGTATTGTATGGGAGAATGCCAAATTACAAGTACTTAAGGGTTTTTGGACAATTTGCTCATGTTTACACACCTGCTTGTTTCAGGAGGAAAGGAGAACCCAAAAGCAAAAGGCTTAGGTTTTTGGGGTATTCTGGAAATAGCTACAAGTTTCATTTGGGAGGAAAACAAGTGCAGTATTCTAGGTCTGCAAATTTTGAGAGACATGCTGGTTGGGACAAACTGCATGCCAATAAAGAAGTGTTTTTGAGATTAGGGAGTTCAAATGAGCCAGAAGCACAAACTGAACCAATCTCAGGAAACGGAGGGGTTTCAGTTAAGCAGGAAGCATCACCTAGCAGCAGTGGTAGTTCTTCTGATGATGAGATAGCATCTAGGCCTACTACTACTCGAATGACTGAAGACAAGAGATTTAGTCATAGAACTACAACTCCCAGTAGAGAAAGTGAGGATGAAAGAGACAGAACAGCAGATTTTATTCCCAGGCGTAGTCATAGAGTTAGAAAGCCTCCAGATAGGTTTGTTGTGACAAAGGCAAGAGCTTGTTTAGCAGTAGAGGAGCCTGAAAGTTTTGAAGAATTGGAAAGTTATTCTAGTGAAGAACAGGAAAGATGGTTTGATGCAATGGATAATGAGTTTGGTTGCCTGGTAAATAAAGATGTTTTTGAAATTGTTGACAGACCCAAAGACAAGAAAGTAATTGGTTGTAAATGGGTATACAAAAGGAAAGAAATGCCAGATGGAAGTATCAAATATAAAGCTAGGTTAGTGGCTAAGGGTTTTGCACAACAGCAGTATGAGAACTATGATAAGACATATTCTCCAACTGCAAAGCCAGAAAGTCTGAGAATGGTTCTAGCTGTAGCAGTAAAAAGGAATTTAGTTGTAGAACATTTTGATTTTGAGACAGCTTACTTGAATGCGGTTCTGGATGAAGAAATATTTATGGAACAGCCACAAGGTTTCGAAGAAAATGGTAGTCAGAGAGTATATAAATTAAAGAAAGCGTTGTATGGTTTAAAACAAAGTGCCAGAGCGTGGAATCTGTGCATCAATGATGAGCTAGTAAAGCTAGGTTACAAGAGGAGCATTGCAGATGCTTGTGTTTATACAAAAGGAGACATAGTATTAGTGATTTATGTAGATGATTTGTGCGTAGCAGCAAAGTCAAAACAGGAAATTGAGTCAGTAAAAAGAGAATTGTCTAAAAAGTTTGTTTTGAAGGACTTAGGTGTATTGAAGTCTTATTTAGGTATTTGCGTTGAATGGACAGAAGAAGGACATTGTTTATTAAGTCAGAGAAATAAAATTGAAAGACTGATTGAAAAGTGTGGATTACAGAATGCAAAAATAGTAAGAGCTCCAATGACAACTGGTTTTGTGTCTGAAGAAACAACTAGAGCGTTTGAGGACAAGACTCTATTCAGAAGTATAATAGGGTCTTTACAATTCATATCTTGCCACACCAGACCAGACATTACTTATGCTGTAAATGTATTGTCTAGAAGGGTTAATGATCCAAAAATTGAAGATTGGACAGCGGTAAAACATTTATTGAGATATTTGAAAGGAACCTTAGATAGGAAATTGATAATAAGAAACAATAGTTCAGATCTAGATTGTTATGTAGACAGTTCATTTGCATCAGAATTAGGAGACAAGAAGTCAGTTACAGGAATGGTAATTAAATATAGTGAAAGTCCAATAGTTTGGAGAAGTAGAAAACAAACTAATGTAGCGTTAAGCACAACAGAAGCAGAATTCGCTGCTTTGAATGAGATAGTAAATGAGGTACAGTGGATTAAGCAATTGTTAAATGATTTAAATGAAAGTTACAAGATACCAGTGGAAATACTGGAAGATTCACAGTCATGCATAGCGATGGCTGAAACTGAAAGTTTGAAGAACAGAACAAAATATGTTGGTGTAAGATATCAAAATGTGCGAGACATGGTTCAGAAGGGTGAAATAGAATTGAGATATATAGAAACACAACACAACATAGCAGATTTGTTCACAAAAGCATTGACAGCAGAAAAACATGAAAGGCTGACACAAATGGTTGGAATGACATTGTAAGACACATACAATATTTTATTTCGGAGGGGATTGTTAAGGAAAATGCAACATGGGACATACAGTGAAAGAAATAAAATATGTATGTGAAAGTCACAATGACTAAGCAAGAGCAATTATGGGGCTACACAGGTGAAACTGCTAATGTAATCTAGAAGCCTGAGAGCCAAGGACAGAGGTACTGAATGCAGATTGGAAACACCTGAGAATCATTAAGTGTACAAGGTGAAATGTTGAAATACATGGGTTGGTCTTAAGCATGGGTGGAACTACATGGACCAATCAGAATGGAAGTACACACCCACTGGGTGGAAACTAACTAGTGGGTGGTGATAAACAATGGCTATAAAATTGCAATGTTTGCCAATGTATTTTTGTGGTGGAGTAGAGGTGGTGTAGTGTGTAGAGATTGTGATTTGTTGACCATATAGTATATTTATATAGAAGAATAAAGTAGGTTTTATATAAAACTACTGAGTTGCCTGAGTGAATCCTGGAGACGTTTGGAGACACCTGGAGAAGAGTGAGAAGGCTTGGAGAGTTTGTCAGGATCTTCAGCCTATTCTCTGAAACTCTGCTGCTTTGGAGAAAAGCATTAACCACTGATCTAAGCTGGTTGGCTCTGCTGTATAAAAAGGTGGTGAGTTTGAGCCAGAGGTGAAGAGCTACAACTCCCATCATCCCTGACAGAAATGTCTAAGAAAATATCTGAGAGGGTTTATTTCTTCTCATTCCCCACAGAAAAAGAAGGCAACTGTGCACATTTTTCTCCATATATGCTCTTCCTCCTTTGTTTCTGGCCACCATCACACACTGCTCCCAGAATGACCCCAAATGACACTAGGTCTGGGCATAAGGGAAGATGCAGAATAGTAGCTAGGCTATTGGTATAGCTGCTCCTGCCAAAATTTGCAGGACTATTTACACAATAAGAAGGCAAAAGAAGGACAGACAGAAAGGCTTAGGGTGGGAAAGCTGTTTTACTGTCACAGTCAGTCCCATCCCAAGCAAACTGTTGGACAACTTGTTCCCCTGGAGCAATTGGGTGAAATATTTCTCTGACTTTCCCCCCCACAAATTGAGGGGAGAATTTTGAGAGTCCATTTGCATATAGTTCTGCCTTTTCCAAGGAATGCTGCTCATGGACACAGATAGCCTGTGTATTACCAAGGGAGGAAGACTTCTTGTTTCTTAAAGGCATACTAAAACACAGCAACACAGATTGACTTGAAGGGCTCAATCACACCACATATTTATAGTGCTGTATTCCACTTTAACTCCCATGGTAGTATCCTATGGAATCCTGGAATTTGTAGTTTAAGGAGGCAGTAGAGCTCTCTGCTGAGAATTCTCGGGCAAAAAAACCCTCCTTCAATGGCAAATCCCAGGATTTCATTGTCAATGTAGTTCAAGTGAGACATAGTGCCATAATTGTGTAGTGTGGAAAGGCCCTTGGGTCAGCTTTTGCAGTACTTTGCAGCTGGTCTTGCTCCACTCTAGTCACTGATTTGTTATGCTGTTATAAGACCTATCCTTGAACAGTGTTTTCTCATTACTTCCTGGTTCTTTCTTTGAGGAGGCAGAAGGGTTAATATGTTCTCACAGTCTTAAAAGTTTATCATTGTGATAATTGTGTAGTTTCAAAGGGGTCAATAAAACATTTTCCCCCTTTGGACCTGTTTTGTTTCTCTTAAGGAAGAAAAGCATACATAGCTTCTAAAAAGGAAGACAGCTTGTGTTTAAGCCTGTGAAGGTCTCTGCTGTGTTGCTTTTAAGGCTGTGAAGGGATGTAATGTGTGTAATTTCACACCTTAAAATCAAAATCAATATATGTATACACCCCTCACCCAGTCTCTTCATCATACAACAAATATCAGACCATAATTTCAGAGAACGACTACAATTGCAATCTTAAAATGGAACAACTCTTCCCTTCCACAACATAAGTAATAATCTCATAATCTTCCCTTAAATTATTATTTAAATAATACACCATAATGGAGTGGAGTAAGTCAGTTTTCTTATTCTGCAAATAAACTGGGTAATGCTGTTGTTATATTAAACTGCAGTCCTATACAAAACACACCAAACATTAAAGAAATATGTTAAAGCACACACACTTCACAAATGTACTGTACTTAAATTGAAAAGTTTTGAAATATATAAGGAATCTTGGAGTCTTCAAATGTAAAATCTGGCATAGGAATCTTCCATTAAAATGTGAAAACTGTGGCAAAAAAGCAGGAGAAGACACTCTGTTCAGTATAGAGAATTCCACTCATGAGACATACCTTGGGGAAGTATTTCCCCAACTCCGTTTCACCTGCTACAGATCAGGAATACAGGCCTCCAATCTACCAACTGGTAGGTATCTGTAAAGAAGTTTACCAGTTGATAAGGCAACAGGTTGATATTTCTGGAGGCACAAATATGTGTGGTAAACTTTACCACACATATTTACCACTTAGTAGTAATGGAGAAACCACAGCAGGTTTTCATTAATATAAATGAATGGTAATGTATCATCTCTCCAAGTATCCACAAGCTGGTGTTCCCTCAGATTGCTGTTCACAGCACTAGTCCAGAAGTAGCTTTTATACCAGGCTTCTAAGGACATAACAAGCTGGTCAAAATCTGAAAAGGAAACTGCAAAGGAGACTGAAAGGAATGAATGGCCCGGCCATGATGCTGCTCAACTGGGGCTGGCCCCAAGAAGGGAATGGATGCAGAAATTGAATTAGTGTTGCACATTAATCTGTATGTGTTGATTGTACAGACTTCCAGTTGCAGGGATCTTTAGGCAGAATGGTCTTGTGTTAGAGCCCTGTTCATGCATTACTTTCATGGAAGATAGTTCATTGGTAAAGCAAGAATGGTTGTGCTTTGTGTTATATCCTCACCCTCTGATTTTTGTGCAGTACATGTTTGTGTACAAAGGAACCCCTCATAGGAACAACAGCTCACTTGTAGAGGGTTTATCTAATTGAAACACCCATACAGCATGATTTCCTAATTAGCTAAAGACTCTGCTTGTACGTGGGAGTTTCTTAGCAGACAGCTAAGCTGAATGTTTGAATGTCAGAGGGCAGTGACAATACCGGGATGTAATGCCACAAGTTAGGCCAGGAGTGTGTGCCTACTTCTGCTGGACACCATAATTAAGATGTGGTTAACATGTGAACATGGCTTAGATGTTTTGCATTTTTGGTTTTCCCTCGTGCACTGGTTGGCTGCTCTGACATACACATTTGTTTTTGTATCTAAACTAATTTCTACTTACAATATATGTCAGAAGCAATTGCTTTTTTTTTTGTTAACCATGCCCTCATGTGTGTGTGTTGCCTGACAACAGTGTTCTCTATCAGAAGAAGTTTCTTCTCTTTAAATATGTATTTCTGTTTATCAAGATATACAGTGACTGCCTCCTTGTATAAATATTTCTGTATTGTAATCCAGCTCCTTCCCAGCAACCTCCACCAGCAGGACAGGTTCTAAATTCTTCTGCTATCAGGCTTGCTTGGAATCCACCTGATTCTCCAAATTCAAATCAACTTGCTTACAAACTCTACAGAAATGAGAGTCAAATATATACAATGGAGGACAGCTACCCTTATAGTAAGTGCTTATGAATGCTGTGTTTTTACCTCTTTCACATCTGGGCTATTGCTGTTTTCTGTCTTTTTTTTAATCAGCTGTTATTCATAACTGGAATAATATATGTCTATTAATTCAGATGTTGTCCTGCGTACATAATATCTTAGCTCTCATTTTCCACACACAACTGTGATTTAAAGCAGAAACCCAAAGTAACAGCAAGGTGAATGAGCCACTTTATTGGTGACTGTCTATCAGGCCTGGAAGCTTTTATGCAGGGCTTTAGGCCTTTTCACATGACCTGTGTTTTGTATGTTAAATCTTGTTTACTGAAGTTTTAGCACCTTAGCAAACCTCTACAGTTTTCAAAACAGGGACATCTAGAGCTCCCAACAAAGCTCTTCCTCTCTTCACACCAAGGAGGAGAGGAAGAGGAGAATATGGAAGTCAATGGGTAGTATGAGGGTAGTACAGAATTAATTTATTGCCAAAATAGAAAACATGTTAGTGCCTATTGCTATTGAAAAGCTTATTGCGGATCTAGTTCAGAGAGATAGTGTAGTATCAGATGGCTTCTTGTTTCCTGGTTAAGGTTCATCAACACTGGCTCTGAAGGTTGCCCTTACTCTCCACTCTCTGACTCTCACTCTGACTACTTGCTAACCACTTACTAACCACTTACTATCAGACGCAGCAAATGTAGCACAATCATGAAACCAATGAAATGCAAAAGGACCCCATTATCAGACGACTACGTTCTTTTGCATTCTACTGGCATTATTCTAATGTACCTTTTTATTGATGACTGAAGCCATCAATACATCACATGTCCCATTTTGGTGCTGGCCTTGCCAGCATGCAAAACCTTGGGCCATTTAAATCTCGTCACTGCAGCGAGAATGGCCGGTCCAGCGCGAACACTTCTGGTTGAGATCAAGACATCCAGTTGTTTCACTCTGTTTATGACCCTCCCTGGGTTATTTGGGACTTATAAAGTGTGTTTAGGTACTTTTTGTAACTTTTAGTGTGCTTGTTTTGTTTTTATCTTTGAATTTCCCATGCGATGAAGGACTTTTTCGGACAGAAGAAAAGTAACGGAAGCAGCATCACCAGGTTGCGACGCTGCAGCGCAAGAGGGTGTCAGTTTCGAATGACGCTCTTCCCAGCGGTACTGTTGCAGTACCGCTGGGACATTTGAGCGTGATATTTTTCCTTCCCAGCTGATCGCGAGTAAAATATGACGCTGGGAAGGAAAAATATCACGCTCAAATGTCCCAGCAGTACTGCAACAGTACCGCTGGGAAGAGCGTCATTCGAAACTGATGCCCTCTTGCACTGCAGCGTCGCAACCTGGCAACGCTGCTTCCGTTACTTTTCTTCTGTCCGAAAAAGTCTGAAGTCTTGTGGGATTTCAGATGAGGAAGTGAGTTGGGCTCTGTTCACTTCCTCTTTATTGCCGGGGCTGCCTTTGCTAGGAAAGGAAGGTAAGTGTGGGGAGAATGTTCTTTTGCCAGCATAAAAATGGGGAGTTTTATGCCAGCAAAAGAACGTTGTAAGGGGGATCGTCTGATAATATCCTAACTCTCTAATTTAACTCATGTAGCCATGGTCACATCTACCAATGTGAATATGATGGCACCATTTCCTTATTATCCAATTAAGCTACATAGTAAACAAAAAGGTCTCTCATAGTGTTTGTTGCTCATTTTACAGGAGGATGAATGAGTTAGAGGTGCCTTTGCTTTTCCTCAATATGACGGAAAGTGTTTGAGTTGCACAATCATGGGTGAAGGAGTCATTAGGTTTGATATTATGGTGGAGTCCAGATGGATAGAATTTGGACCACACTGCAACTTTAGAATTCTAATTCTACCTATCTAATGTGTTTAATCCTTTCCCCAAAGAAGCCAGTATGGTTATAGAGCGTTGTTCTGGGAGTTGGGAGATCCAGGTTCAAGTCCCCACTGAGCTACCATTAAAGTTACTGAAACTTTACCAAGATATGGGTGACTGTTGCCAAGGTCTGTCTTTCCAGCACTGTCTGTAGCTGGAGAACCAAGAAGTATTGCATGCCCCCCAAGACCTCCAGTGGTAGCTCTAGGTCAATGAACATTTCCAAAATGCATGCCTCTTCTTTCATGGGGACTGCCTTCCTTTCTAGAACTGTTTTAACATTGACCACCAGAGTCGGTGAACCACCTATCTACAATCTCTATATCAACGATCTGTTTACTAAATGTCATCCATACCAGTCCCAAATACAGACAAAAGCCTAATACCAACTCACCCTCACATAACTCTGATGACAAACAAACAAAAAATGTTATCATCATACTGATGATATTTCATTCGAGTTAAGGAGCAATCTTGCTTCAATTTATATCCCGGCACTTTTGTCTTTAAAGTCCCTCAAGATTCTCTTGTTTTTTTATGAGCTGCTAGTCTAGGATGACTTCTGGATTTCATCTTTCATATCTTAACAAGAATATATAGCAATTCAGATTTGCACATTTGGAAGGTTAACCCCACCCCCACAAAACTTCTTCCTTTCAAAACCCCACAAAGTTAATAAAATGGAATGGAGTAATTCTTCCAGATTTGTGTGCTGATGTCATTTCAAGATTGTATTACCATATACGAGCAGCTACTCTTAAACTTAATCTAACTATTGGTTGCCTAATCATAGACTGATATGGGCTTCTTCAATAAATCCTTATTTGCTAAAGCCACAACTGTTCTTAAACAAAAATATTGCCATTCTGACATTTTCTGAAAATTATGATAATTAATGATGTGAAAATAATCTACTATCTGGCATTTGAACACTAAGAAAAATTTGTTAGCGCTGCCAGATTCTTATGTTTATGACTATTCTCCGTATGTATGTAGGATCAGTAATACACACAAGGGACACTACCTAAATGCAACCATGTGCATATAGGTCTTTGTACCAAGAGTTTGAAATTATAAATATAGACGCATTGAACTTTTCAAAGAATATTAACAATAGTCTTCAAACCTGTCCTGATTATTTGACTGATGGCTTTGCAACATTACTGCAAAATTAACTTTGGAGTTCTTTTAGAAGGAAAGGAATAATAGGCAGTAGATGGATTTATAAGCATTCTCTTTCTTTTTTTAACTCAAAAGAGAGAGCATATTTTTTTAAAAAAACCTAAGCTATTTAATAGACTTAATCATATAAAATTGACTTAAAATGTATACTAAGACAGATATTAAATTAAATGAGGCATTACTAAGGAAATGGACATTTTCAGTAAAGTTATGAGGACACAGTCAGTTTATATAGTAGAGATGGAAAAAAAAATCAAATTCACTATCCCTGTCTCATAATACTAGAATCTGGAATCGTACCCTGAAGCTGAATGGTGGAGGAGTCAGAACAGATGAAAGGATTTATTTCTTCATCCAGTGGATAGTTAAGCTGTGGAATTCCCTGTGTGTGTGTGGGGACCTTCAAGTCACCTGTTGACTTATGGCAACCCCACTACCACATGTTATAGTTAAAGCTACTAATTTCAATGGTTTTTAAAAGAATATTTGGAAAATTCATAAAGGATAAGGCTATACATGACTTTTAGTCACGACAGATTTCTGTAACCTCCAGTGTCAGAAGTATTATCCCTGTCAGTGCCAGGTGCTGGGCAATACAAATGAATGTGCATATTTTCAAGCATAAAAGATAGCCAGTATGGTGTAGTGGTTTGAGTATTAGATTCTGGGATACCAGGGTTCAAATCCCTGCTTGAACATGGAAACCCACTGGATGATCTTGAGCAAGTCACACTCTCTCAGCCTGAGAGCAAGGCAATGGCAAACCTCCTCTGAATCTTGCCAAGAAAACCCCATGATAAATTCACGTGAGGATTTCCATTAGTTAGAACAACTTAAAGGCAACAACAATTTCTCTCATGTTCTCTTTTGGGGTATCACTGGTTGGTCACTGTGTGAATGGAACAGCCTCTGGTTTGATCCATCTTGGATATCACATAGGCAACTGGTTGGTCATTATGTGAACAGAATGGCCTTGGGTTTGATCCATCTTATGTTCTTAACCAAAATCTCAACAGTGCAAGAGATAAAATCAAAAGGGGGAAAGGGGACTTTTTATTATAAAAGGTTGGATGCTTTTAAAGACATAGACCCAGGGCCGGTTTAAGGAATTTTGGGGCCCCCTGCAGTGCTTTATTTTGGGGCCCCCATATGTTTATCTCAGGTCAATGTAACCTAACCTATTCACCGTACAGGATGTTCAGATCACAGTAGGGCCCCCGTATCCATGGATTCATTATCCATGGGACACAGAACAGCACACCTACCTTAGAGTCTTCCTAGTAAATGTGTCCTCCCTAGTGGTTTTCTAGGCCCTCCAAGGCAACTCTATGGTATTTTAAACCAGAAGTACCATTTTTTTCAATGGTGTTCACTATTATTCATGGTTTTCAGAATCCACCCCCCCCCCGAACCAATCCCCAGTGGATAAGAGGGGCCTACTGTATTACATAATTTGACACCAATAATTTAGTTTAAAAACTATATTATAGGCACTAACATAATATTTTTAGTTTATTAGCAATTAATGTAATGATGCAGATTTCCTCAAAGAAAAGAAAGAGTGGACTACAAGCTAAACATGAGTTAGCAGTGTGATGCAGCAGCAAAAAATGCCAATGCAATTCTAGGCTGCATTAATAGTGTCTAGATCAAGGGAAGTAATAGTATCACTCCATTCTGCTTTGGTCAGACCTCACCTGGAATATTGTTTCCAGTTCTGGGCACAACAATTCAAGAAAGATACCGAGAAGGATGTTGGGAGGTCTGGAAGCCATTATGCCCTATGAGGAACGGCTTAGGGAGCTGGGCATGTTTAGCCCAGAGAAGAGAAAGTTAGGAGGGGACATGATAGCCATGTTTAAATATTTGAAGGGGTGTCATACTGAGGAAGGAGCAAGCTTGTTTTCTGCTGCTCCAGAGACTAGGACACGGAGCAATGGACTCAAACTATAGGAAAAGAGATTCTACCTAAACATTAGGAAGAAGTTCCTGACAGTAAGAGCTGTAAGGCAGTGGAATACTCTGCTGCCTGGGAGTGTGGTGCACTCACCTTCTTTGGAGGTTTTTAAGGAGAGGTTGGATGGGCATTTGTCAGGAATGCTTGGATTGTGTGTTCCTGCAGGGCAGAAGCCAATCGGATGGGATGGCTGTTGGGGTCCCTTCCAGCCCTATGATTCTAGGCTGCATTCAGAGCCTGGGAAAGTTACTCTTGGATTACACCTCCCAGAATCCCCCTGCCAGCACCCTTCTCAAGATCTGGTTGCATTGTTCCTTTTCCAGCATTCTCTAGCCCAGTGGTTCTTAACTTGGGGTCCGCAATGTCCTCACAGGGGGTCCACAAAGGCTTGAAGACTGCTTGGCCCACCTCCTCCCTGTAGTGGAGTAGCCATGTGACAGGAACCAAGGCAAAGTCTGGCTGGCTTGGCCTGCACATTGCCATTCAATCCACTCCAGCCACAAACTTGCAGGAAGAAGCAAGAGTGTCTCTGAGGGAAAGTTTAATGGATGGTGTAATTGTATTGTTGTTGTTGTTAGCTATTATTATTAGGGTTTTAAATCTTGAGTTAAGTCTTGGGGCAACAAAAGATATTTAAAGGGGGTCCCTGGTAAAGAAAAGGTTAAGATCCACTGCTCTAGGCCAATGCCTCTCACATAACACTACTGGATATTGGTGTTTTAGTGACAACAATAAAACCATTGTTCCCAGTAATATTACTCCAAATTTTAATTTATATTCTTTATACAGTATTCTTCTGTTAAAAGAGTTAAGAGTGTTGTAAAAGTTTCAGCATTGCACTATGACTATGGAGACCAGGGTTTGAATCCTTACTCAGCCATGAATACCCCACTGGCTGACCTTGGGCAAGTCACACTCTCTCAGCCTCAAAGGAAGGCAAAGGCACACAGCCTTTGAACAAACCTTGCCTAGAAAACCCCATGGTAGGTTTGCCTTAGCCAGAAATGACTTGAAGGCACATAGGCAAACACACACAAATGCAGGCTGAACTCAGTTGGCAAGGGAAGGGAAGGGAAGGGAAGGGAAGGGAAGGGAAGGGAAGGGAAGGGAAAGAAAGAAAGAAAGGAGCCCTTTCCGAGACAACCCTCAAATTCCCTGTCTCTCTCATAAACACACACTCACCGTCTCCGCAGTAGCAGCAAACTCCCTCCAGCTTCTGCCACAGAGGGCTGCTGTTCTTTCACTTTCTCTTTAGTTTTGGAGACATTTTTTTGGAGGAGGGCGGGAATGTGGTAGAGTCTCCTTCTTTAGAGGTTTTTAAACAGAGGCTGGATAGCCATCTGTCTTGACTCCAGCAACAAGTTAAAAAGTAAAATAACCACCCCACTGTGCATGGCAGCCCCCCCCCAAGATCCCCGCGGCCCCCTGAAGACAGTCCCTCACTCACACGACCAGCTGCTCTGCCTTTCCTCCTTCACAGCAATGCAGCCAGGGACTGTCTCCAAATTACAACTTCCCAAGAGCAAACCCTTTCTCTATCTCCCGCACTAGCTCAGTGCTATTGCCATGCCCTGCCTGAGGAGGGAGGGGGAAGGGGCTCCAAAGGAGCGGAGGAGCCGGCTGCTGGCTCCTGGCTGTCTCCTTCATCAGATAAGGGCAACACTCACCAGGGGGCCCCCTTAACCCCCGAGGCCCCCCGCCAATGCGGATCTGGCAGACAGGTTAAACCGGCCCTGCATAGACCTGCACCATTTTATATTCTCTAGTTTCATTAAGCCATATGCTAATAGATGAGAGGAAAAATTTCTCATTTTTAACACAAAGATGTTTTAAAGAGCCAGTAATTAACTAGTATCTGGTCTAATGTATAACATGTAGTTTATTATTTTTAATACAAAATTTGTAAGCTCAGAAAGAACATGAAATTTAAAAAATCTGGTGGAGTACTGGCAATATTGAGGCTGTACACACTTCAATAGGAAGAGGCAGTTCCAGAATTTATGGTCTACCACTGGGGATTATTTTTTTCTTAATCTGAAGTCAAAGGTTTAGCTAGTGAGATGAAGCCTCTTCCTCAAGTGATAGCACACAAGTTCTGGCACTCCATCCCCATTGAGGTGCAGATACAATGTCAGTGTCCCAAATACTCAAACAGATTTTTACAACTCATTTTCTAGATCTGGGCCATTTTAATCTCTTCTTATTTTTTAAAATTGAATTTTTTATCTATTATATTTGCTGTTCTGTTTATTAAGCTTGTTATCGAGTTATATTGCAATTTTAAGTACATTTTGTATTTTTATTTTTGTGAAGCACCTTGTTAGCACTCTACCCTAAAAGGTGGCTTATATAAAAAAGCACAATAATATAAAAAGCACATTAAATTAAAAACAATCTGTCTCTTGCAGGTACCCAGATGTTTACTGATAGCAATTTGCTTCCTTATACCTTCTATTCATATCACCTTGAGACCAGCAATGTCCATGGATCTACTAGAAGTGCAACCTTGATGTACAGAACACAGCCTGGAAT
The DNA here is from genome assembly GCA_030847615.1 of Gambelia wislizenii. Classification (NCBI taxonomy): domain Eukaryota; kingdom Metazoa; phylum Chordata; class Lepidosauria; order Squamata; family Crotaphytidae; genus Gambelia; species Gambelia wislizenii. Next base: position 46,981,235 of record JAUMIR010000001.1, on the reverse strand, counting down.
ACCTGTAGGAAACTTGCATTTGAACCCAATTGTTCCTGTTGGGCCACACTCTGTTTCATTACGCTGGACAGCTTTGTCAAACAGCTCTGGTCCTATAGAGAAATATGTTTTGACATGCACTTCTTCACTTGACCTTAAACCTTGTGGCCAGTATGAAGGCTTAGAAACATCTGCAACTCTTTGGAATCTGGTTCCCTTTACAAAATATAGTTTTGATGTTCAAGCATGTACCAGTGGGGGCTGTTTGCTGAGCCAGCAGGTAGCAGTAGTTACTGCACAGGCCCCACCTGAGGAGCAGGAACCTCCGGTCATACACACCACCAGCTCTACAGAATTTACTGTAGAATGGGCCCCTCCCAAGAAAGCAAATGGTAGGATTGTATATCTTTGCTTTAAGCAATATTTTGGCCATAGAAATGTTTTCTGAGAATTGTATAGGACCTCTTTGTTGTATTTATTATTGCTGGGCAAAATCAGTCCCATGAGGGTACCAGAGGTAGAACCCTGGGAAACTTACTGTGATAAATAGATTTATTACTTTCACACATCAAAACTAACTGACCACTGTAAAGATCTGAAAGACCTGTATAACCTTAGTAGCCTCTTGAAAATTTTGGGCAAGGGTCATGAATTGCATTTTTCTGGATCCTATTTTCTTCTATCCCACTCCCACAGCTGTATAAATATGCTTTATGCATGAGGCCTTAATACCACTTGGTACTGCATCTGAAGAAATGGGTTTATATCCATGAAAGCTCATGCAAAAATAAAGAACAGTCATAAAAGTGCTGCCATGTTTCTTTTTTCCCCTCCCCCTTCCTTCCTTCCTTCCTTCCTTCCTTCCTCTCTCTCTCATACACACACACACCAGAAATGTTAGTATGTGCTCCAGAAAGTAAGCCCACAGCATATAGAAAGATGGAAGATGCTGAAAGCACTCGTCCATAGTTTCCTTCTCCTACCTGCAAAGAAACTCTGAAAGCACCAGAGTGTAAGAATGCATCAATACTACACTAACAGCTATCTTTCTGGGATGTGATCTAGAAGATTTTAAGAGTGTAGTGTGGTTCAAGTTTTAATTTAGGAAGAAAAAGCTGTGCTACAGATACCAGGTGTTTGGGAAATAATGGTTTAGGCCTGTTTGGCATGACATAGAAGAGGCTTGGGCTTACCTACTTCTTCCTTTTCATATGTGCTCAGAGTCCTTCCTCACACCCTCTTTTGCAGAATGTGCAATAGGTACTTTGGCGGCTGCAAATCCCAGGACATCCCAGTGGCCTGGCTGGCTGGGGGATTCTGGGAGTTTTGATACAAAAAAGTAACATTTTTCTAGACCTGCCATTCTGCAACAAACCATTCCATATGAACTGAACAGACCATACTTACGTCAAATAGTAGTAGCTATGTAAATAAGGTGGTTGGGAAACAGTCATATTTTCCAGTTATGTTTGGCACACATACACATTACATAGCCTTCCCTATCACAGTGCCCTCCATAAGAGTTTGACCACAATTCCCATCATCCCCCCAGCTGGCATGGCCATAGGGAGATAATGGGAGTCACAATCTAAATTACATAAAGAATGCCCAATGTTCAGAAAGCTAATCTAGAGTTTATGCCAATTCCTGTAGTTGGGGGTTCCATTGCTTCATGGCAGTGAGTCCATTCTGGATTTTATGGGAGTTACTCTACATCTTGTGGGAGGTATCCAGTTCAGTACTGTGGACAGCTCCCATAAAACCTGGAATAGTTCTTGGAAAACCAAGCATAGGACTTAATCACATGAGGGTGGAATAGCTCTATTTCATAATCATGTATTTGGGTGATATGTATCACACAATGTCATGTTGGTCAAGTATCTGCTTCACCCTCCATGTGTTTCTGGAGCACTCCTATTCATTTGACAGATAATATCTGTCCTAATTAATCTCCTTTTCCATTGTTGATTTCCATTTGATAAATCTGTCCCACTGCAGTTCCAATTCCCTGGCAGTGACGTGGTGGAGTGGGCATGATTCTACTACTCCTCTCTACCCCCCCCCTCATTATTCCCAAACAGAATATTTTTGTTGATTTATTATCTATTTTCTTTTTTAAAATGTTACTGTATTGCCATAATTGTATTTCGCAACTGTCTTCTAAAAAGCGACAACATTTTTTTTAAAAAAAATGGAAAGGCACACATGCATATGGTGTGGAATACTGGGGGCAGAAGGTGGGGTCTTGGAAATGGTGTGGAAGACACCTTGTGGGACCATGGATCACCAAAGCAGAGCTAAGGCACTAGTTGGGAGAATGGTGTAATAATAAAAAAGGTGCAAACCTGATATGTTTCTATTCTTAAACTAGTGAGATTGCAATGGGCATCAGGCTGATGTGATAAAGTCCATAGATTCACTGCACTGAAACCAATGAGCCAGTGGCCACTTCTGATGGGCACAACTTCAACAGTGGACTCATGTTACAGTTGTGCCCTATGTTTATTATGTTGAGTCAACATAGGACTCAAAGAAGACTGTTTCCTCTCTCCTTTATATGCTTGGCCTTGGCCACACCTGTTGTGGCATCACTGTACCCATTACTTTCAAAGGGACCATGTTTGTGGCCCCATATATGCATTAAGCTTTCCCTCTTCTGTCTAAGGTTCAGCCCCAAATTTTTGTTCTTCAGTACAAGTAACTTATATACTGCTTCCCTGGAGCAGTATATACAAATCTTTGCATATATGAATTGAAAGTAGTAGTCAGTGCATTTGTCTTCATGCGTACATTTCAGTAGTCAGAAAGAATGGGGGCTAAATTAAGGCTTCTGATGATCTCACATTACATGTTCAGTGACAATTTGGGGAAATAGATTATGTAATCTGTTATTGTTTTAGTGGTTGTAATGTAGCATTTTATAGTGCATCAACAGACATGATTTCAATAGTAGTAGTGTGTAAAGACTGTGATAGTAGCATCTTCATTTACTAATTCAGTAGTATACTAAATGCTATCATAGTCATATCTGAAGTAGTGTATACATCACATTTTGGGTACTTTCAGATTAACGATAAACCAGTTATTATTATTTCTAGGTATAATAATTAGGTATGAATTGTACATGAGAAGAGCTCTACAATCATATGGAAGCCATATTTCACCAGAGAGTCGTGTTTTCCAAACAAGTGGATGGTTCAGTCCCCATCCATTGCTGGAATCAGCTAATGAAAATGCCTTGACGCCACCTCTAACTAGCACCAACATCACTGATTTGGAGCCATTCACAGAATATGAGTTCCGTATTTTATCAGTCAACATGGCTGGGAGTACATTTTCAAGTTGGACATCTGAAAGAACAGCGGAGGCAGGTAACTGTTTGCTTGAAAAAATCATTTTCAAAGTTTAGATTTATTTTCAAAATACCTTTCACAACAAGGCTCCTTGTTATTACTTATCCCTATTTGCTTTACATTTTGGACTTTACCTTAAATATTTAACTACAAATGATTTTCTGCTCTCCTTATAAGGTGACATTTATTTGAAGTTCTCATGGCAAACTTACCCTGGTACTTCAGTTAAAGTTGAAATAGCATACAAATGTATGTCTTTTTCTGTTATAATCATGGCTTTGATTACTTTGATTTCTATCAAGGTTTTTCACATTGTTTGTTATGTTCATACTGATGTGTGAGCAGTCCCTTGTGATGAGCCTTGAAAGTGTGCAAAAAAAAAAAAAAAAAAAGATTGTTCTGTATATTATGGCACATGTCTGGTTACTGCCAAAAGCCAATCTTCTCTGTAGATATCTCCTGCCTTTCTCACTAGCAGGTTTTGCCCACATAAAACATATGGTGATGGATCCACCTTTTCTTTACAAATATAAGCTAGCAGGAGTATTCCCTCAGGGGAATTCCATTCAGAGGGGAAAGGAACAGAACATGATCTTTGATGGTTCTCCTTCCCTTTGCATCTCCTAACACTTTCATACACACTGTGTCAAAGGGTCCCCAAACACTCTGACGAATATTTTAGTATGTGATTTGTTGTTGTTTTTGGCTGTCTTCAAGTCACTTCTAACTTATGGCATCCCTAAGGTGAACCTATCACAAGGTTTTCTTGGCAAAGTTTGCCAGCCTCTGAGGCTAAGAGTGTGTGACTTGCCCAAAGTCATCCAGTGGGTTTCTGTGGCAGAGGCTATTCGGACGCTCCAGAGTCCTAGTCCAACACGCAAACCACTACACCACATTGGCTCCTTAGTGTGTGACACAGAGGGAGTAATTATTGAGGACAGCCTCCTTCTCTGTTCTGCCAAGAAAAATGCTTTGCTAGATTGGAATCCTTTTACAGATACGAGTTTGCCTTTCACCAATTGAAGAAAGACCTTGAATCCAAGCTGTTAATGCAACATCATTGTAATCAGATATTACCTTGCTATTTTCCTATCTACACAAGTGGCAGTTGAATGTGGATGTAAAAAATAAATAAAGGAAACATCTTCATATTGTGTGTTTTCTATTACTGGGCAGAAAGGAGGAGCTGTGAGAATTTAGCTCCATGATGTCTGAATTGGGTTTTTAGTTGGAACATATAACTCTGATAACATATGATCTGGTCCCATGCTTACATTTTCAATTGAAATAATAGGATCATAGAGTTGAAAGAGACCACTAGGGCCATCCAGTTCAATCCCCTGCCATGCAGGAATACCCAATCAAAGCATTCCAGACAGGTGGCAATCCAGTCTCTGTTTAAAAACCTCAAAAGAAGAAGACTCCATGGCACTCTGAGACAGTGCATTCGACTGCCTGGCAGTTCTTACCATCAGAAAGTTTTTCCTAATGTTTAGGTGGAATCTCTTTTCCTGTAGTTTGAGTCCATTGCTCCATGTCCTAGTCTCTGGAGCAGCAGAAAACAAGCTTGCTCCATCCTCAGTATGACATCCCTTCAAATATTTAAACTTGGCTATCATGTCACCTCTTAACTATCTCTTCCCCAAACTAAACATACCCAGCTCCCTAAGCTGCTCCTCGTATGGCATGGTTTCCAGACCTCCCACCATTTTGGTCACCCTCCTCTGGACATGTTCCAGCTTGTCCATATCCTTCTGGAATGTTTGTGCCCAGAACTGGACACAGCTTCCTAATCTGTTAAGATCATTTCGAATTTTGATCCTGTTCTCTGGGTTGTGTGATGTACCAAGAACACACGCTCGCATTCACTCAATAAGAATTCTTTATTGGTAAGGAAACATGTATCAGGAATGTAGAACAAAACCGAAACTAAACACAGACTAGAACAATCCCCCAGATAAACCCTTACAGCATGAGAATGGCATTTAGGGAGGAGAATAAACAGTCCAGCCAGCACCTGGAGCTGCGACCTTGAGCTGCTGTGGAGAGCAGCATTCCCAGGCCAACAAGGCGGGCTGGCGCCCCTCCAAAGACAGGGAGGCCCAAGCAAAGGAAACAGGCCCAAGCCAGCCTCATGTCAGGGTCCTCCATGAATTCTACTCTAAACCCCAGAATTCAGGGATGAGTCTGACATACCGCCCTCCCAAAGAACAACTCCCCCCCCTCTTCAGCCCAGCTTATCAGGAAAGCGAGCATGGAACTTTCGTAGTAAGCGCGGAGCATTTACATATTCAACATTAACCCACTCAGCATGGCCCAAAGGCAAACGTTTCCATTTCACCAGATACTGCAACCCCCCCCCCAGTGCACTCGAGAGTCCAACACATCAGAAATCTCAAAATGTTGATCTTTGTCCACCAGGATAGGATGGGGTGCTGGTTCAGGATCTTGATGATGACAATCTGAAAGGCACGCCGACTTGAGTAAGCTAGAATGAAACACAGGGTGGACATTAGGGTACAGCTTGGGCAGCGATAGTTCAAAAGCCACAGGATTAATTTCCCTAACAATAGGGAAAGGACCAATGTATTTAGGCCCCAACTTTTTCGAGAGTTGTGGGCTCTTTAGGAACTTGGTGGACAAGAACACCAAGTCCCCTATTGCGTACTTTGGGGTAGGGTCACGCTTCTGGTCAGCATGATACTTATAATGTCATTTGGCGAAGTCCAAAGCCGATACAACTTTCGGCCATGCCTCTCTAATTTTTTGACTCCATTGGGTCACCAAGACCGGGTCCTTTGAAGTCACCTCCCCTAAAGGCAGAGGGTTAAAATCCTGCCCTGAGACAATTTTAAAAGGGGAGAAGCCTGTGCTTTGGTGTGTGGCGTTGTTATACGCAACCTCCGCAAAAGGCAAAAGGTCCACCCAATCAGATTGCTGGAAGTTGACATAACACCTTAAATACTGTTCCAAAACCTGATTCACATGTTCACTTTGACTGTCACTCTGTGGATGATGGGAGCTGCTCAACCCCAATTCGACTCCCAAAAGTTTTGTGAATGCCTTCCTGAACTGGGAGGTGAATTGAGCTCCCCGATCTTAGCAGGAACCCCATGTAATCTGTAAATGTGTTGTAGAAACAATCTGGCTAGCTGGGGAGCTGTTGGGAGCTTCTTATAGGCCACAAAGTGCACCTGCTTTGAATATAAGTCAGTCACAACCCAAATAACGGTCTTTTTCCTACTCTCTGGTAACTCGACAATGAAATCCATATTGATGCCTTCCCAGGGTTTAGTGGGGGTAGGCAAAGGTAGCAATAAGCCTTTCGGCTTCCCCCTCCTTTTGTCATCGCACATATGGGACACCCTTTGACATACTCCTCCACCTCCCTCCTCATTTTGTGCCACCAAAACTGAAGCTGTGTCAAATGTAATGTCTTTACATATCCAAAATGCCCTGCACTTTTTACATCATGGCACTGTTTGAGGATAGCAGATCTCATGGCCTCTGGAACATACAGGCGCTCCCCCTTCCAAGCCAGGCCCTCTCATAGAATCACCTCCCCTTGGTGAGCCAAAAACCATGGGTCCTTGGGGAGGGCTGCCACCATTTGGGCTTGCCATCCACCCCCCATTGTCCCTTGAGGCTGTGGGAGAGGGCACCAAGGATGGTGGAGTTGGTGCCACAATGTGGTCTGAGGTCCCTGCGAGTGGCTCGCTATTCCCTCTTGCCCCTGATTCTAAGCCTGGCCCCAAAGAGGGGTCCACCTTGGTCTCCTGACGTTTGGTCTTACTGCACGTGAGAACTGCCAACCCCAAATGGGAGGGGGAGAAGACTGTGTCAATCACCTCCTTCCGTTGACTGTCATGTTGAGGGAGCCTGGACAAAACGTCAGCTAGGAAATTCTTTTTTCCTGGGAGAAACTTTAGGGTGAAATTGAACCGGTAAAAGAACTGGCCCACCAAATCTGTTTAGGGTTCAAACGCCTTGGGTTTCTCAAAGCCTCCAAGTTCTTGTGATCTGTCCAAACCGCAAAACGTTGGGAAGATCCTTCCAGCAGGTGGTGCCAGGTCTCTAAGGCCAATTTGATTGCACCCACCTCCTTGCCCAATTTCGCTCAGTCTCATTGAATTTTTTGGAAAGATATGCACAAGGCCTAAGCTCCCCTTCTTCATCCCATTGTAACAACACCCCTCCCATCACCACGTCTGAAGCATCTACTTGAACCACAAAAGGTTGGGAGGGGTCAGGGTGCTTAAGAATCGGTTCAGATGTGAAAAGCTTCTTCAGCTTGTCAAAGGCCCTTTGGCATTGGTCAGACCATACAATCTTTTGGGGAGGTTTTTCTGCCTTCCCCTTCCCTGTCTGTTTGTTTTCACCCACCCCCTTGGTTTTCAGCAGGTCAGTCAGAGGGAGGGCTACCGCAGCAAAGTCAGGGATGAAGGACCGGTAAAAGTTAGCAAACCCTAGGAAGCCCTGCAGTTGCTTCCTGGTCCTGGGGGCCTCCCATGCAAGCACCCCCTTTACCTTCTCTGGGTCCATTTCCACCCCCTTGCTTGAGATGCGGTACCCCAGGTAATCTAAGCAGCTTTGATGGAATTCACACATTGACATTTTGGCATACAAATGGTGTTCCCCCAACCTAGTAAGCACCTTTTTTACCAATTTCACATGGGATGTATAGTCCTCAGAATAAATAAGTACATCAACCAAATATGCCAGTACCCCCTTGTAAAAAACTCTCTCAGTAACATTAATTAAGTTCTGAAAAATTCCTGGGGCTCCGCTGAGTCCAAAAGGCATTACACGGAATTTGAAATCCCCTAGCGGGCAATTAAAAGCAATTTCCCACTCATCGCCTTCTTTGATCCACACCCTGTAATAGGCCTCCTGCAAGTCCAGTTTGGTAAATATCTTCCCCATGGCTAAATGAGCCAGTATGTCTTTCATCAAGGGGAGGAGCTACTGGTTTGACATGCTGATAGCATTTAGGGATCTGTAGTCCTGGCAGAGATGAAGGGTCCCATCTGCTTTGCACCTAAACAACACAGGGGCCCCCAAAGGGGAGGTTGAGGTTCTGATGAAACCCCGGGCCAAGTTTTTGTCTATGAACTCCCGGAGGGCTTCCATCTCAGCCGGCGTCATGGAATAGATCCTGGGTTTGGGCAACTTGGTCTCAATACTATCTCAATAGCACTTTCAAAGGGTTGGTGGGGTGGTAAAATGTCACATTGCTTCTCCTCAAACACATACTGCCACTGTTTATATTCCACCGGTAACCCTTTCAGCTCCCCTTGGACTAGAGCGGTTTTGCAGTTCCGTGTTTTGGCCTCTAGAGGGATCCCCCTGGGAGGTCTCACCCACCCTGTGCTCCTGCATGCACACAGGATCTGCAAAAGTCACTGTCTCTTTCACCCAGTCTATAACGGGGTTGTGGAATTTTAGCCAGTTTAAGCCCACCACTGCAGCAGGAACTAGGCCTGGAGCTATCACAAATTTAAGCTCCTCCTGATGATTCCCCATCGTCATGTGTACTGGGCCAGTCATTCACCTTGCAGGGCCCCCCTTCATCATCCCTCCATCCATCTGAGACAGCCACACTGGCTTGTCCAGCTTGGTGGTGCTAATTTCAAGTTCACTAACCAGGAAGGGGTGAATTAACACTTGGGTACATCCGCAATCAACCATTAACATAACTTTTTGGGTTACCCCACTGGTTGCAACCCCTATTGTGGCTTTTGGGGAAAAGGGCTTTTTACCCCACTCACCACAGCACTTGGGCACCCTTTGGGATTAACCCACCCTCAGGCGCTTAGTAGGGCGGGCTGGAGTCGTTTCCTGCCAGCTCTGTGTCAGAGCAGGCTGACCCCCTGTCATCTGCCTCCTCTGAAGATTCACCTTCCGTGTGGCCTGGTACCAAGGCACACACCGCTGCTTTGGGCTTGGGCTTGAACAGTGTCTTGGGGGCCGTCGACTTCACCTCTGCCCTCCTGGGCTTCTCTACTGCCACCGGTTCACAAGGGCTCTTCTCTGGGCATTCGACTATGCGGTGGCCACCATTCCCGCAGTGTAGGCACAGCCCTTTCCTCATCCTTCGCTCCCTCTCCGACTCCCTGCTGTGGCCCCGGCTGATTGGGCCACCTTAACTTTCTTCCCTGTGGACCCAGTGGGCTTTCCCTCAGACCCCTGCTGGTGCCGAGCCAGCTTGACTCTCTGCCTCAGTGTCTCTACCTCTCCAGCTAGCTGCACCCACCCCAAAAGGGTCTCGGGGTTCCCCTGGAAAAATGCCCACTCGAGGATGTCTGCGTTAAGGCCATCTTGGAAGTACTGTACCTTAATGTCTTCGGTCCAGTCAGGGACCTGGCTGGCCAGGCGGCGGAATTTGGAGGCGTACTCGGCCACAGATCTCGAACCTTGCCTCAGTTGCTGGAGTTCCGTGCAGGCCCGTCTCAATCTCAGGGGGTCTTCAAATTGAGCCCGTAAGGCCATCATGAAGTCGTTGAAACTCCCTAATTCTGGAACCCCCATGTCATAGAGCCCCACCAGCCACTGTGCCGCCTCTCCCTCCAGCTGGTTGGATACATACTGCACCTTCTCGGCCTCCGTCTGGAACTCCTCATCCCACTGGGACATAAACCCCATCACCTGTGTTAGGAAGTATGGTAGCTTCGCCGCATCTCCATCAAAAGTGGCATTTAGATCTCAGTGCTTCATCCCCCACGGTCTTTCCCGTGGCTCGACCAGGCCAGCTCCCCCATGGGGTACTGGACTGGGAGCCGGAAGGCCAGGGGCCCCAGCATGTATGGTGGGTCCCCTCTCCCAGGTGCCTGAGCTGGTACTTGTGCGTCTTGGGGAGGTTGGCCTCCTCCCGGGGCAGCTCGTGGTTGAGGTAGTCTCTGCAGGATCTCTAGGAAGCTTGTCTGCATGACCTCCATCTGCTGCTTTAATTGCTGGATCTCAGCTTCCAATTCTGTATGCGAAGAATGCATCCCAGGCTCTCGGTACCCCTTGGCTAGGGGCTTATCCCTCCGGTGGGACCTGCATTCCTCCCAGCCCTGTTCTTCTGGCCAGAGCCAACTGGCTCCCATGGCCGCTCCAGCTCCCTGCACTGGAGTCTCAGAGAAGGGTAGGCTGCCCCTCCCCAGGGCTTGCCTGGCTCCCAGCTCCACCAGGTTGAGGGGATGTGTCAGCCTTCCAGCCCTCCGGCGGGCTCAGCTCTGCTCTTCCTCATACACTCCTGCAGCATCCCCCGACGTGTCTGCACTATCCCGCAGTGCACTGGCTCCCTGGCTGCCAGCTGCGGCAAGGTCTTTCTCCGTCTGGGTTCCAACCTCCGCGTCATCCGACATCGCTGGTAGAACACCCAAGAATAAGCAGGTTTTGTGAGTTTCGGCTTACTGTGATGTACCAAGAACACACGCTCGCATTCACTCAATAAGAATTCTTTATTGGTAAGGAAACATGTATTGGGAATGTAGAACAAAGCCAAAACTAAACACAGACTAGCACAACCCCCCAGATAAACCCTTACAGCGTGAGAATGGCATTTAGGGAGGAGAATAAATGGTCTAACCAGCACCTAGAGCTGTGACCTTGAGCTGCTGTGGAGAACAGCGTTCCCAGGCCAACAAGGCAGGCTGGCGCCCCTCCCAAGACAGGGAGGCCCAAGCAAAGGAAACAGGTCCAAGCCAGCCTCATGTCAGGGTCCTCCATGAATTCCACTCTAAACCCCAGAATTCAGGGATTAGCCTGACAGGTTGTTAGTTACCCCTCCTAATTTGGTGTCATCTTCAAATTTGCTAAGAATGCCCTCTATACCCTCATCAGAATCATATGTTGAATAGCACTTCGCCCACCACAGAACCCTGTGGCACCCCACTAGTCACATCTCTCCAGGATGAAGGGAAGCCATTGGTGACCTAACAGTCATATTGTCTAGCCCACAGGTTACTAAATTTTTTGCAAGGAAATCATGGAGGATCTTGTCAAAGGCCTTACTGATATCAAGATACACTACATCCACAGCATTCCCTTCATCTACCAAGTTTGTAACTCTATCAAAAAAAGAGATAAGATTATTCTGGCATGACTTGTTTTTGAGAAACTCATGTTGACTTTTGGTATTCACAGCTTTCCTAAGTGCTTACAGACTGTCTGTTTAATGATCTTCTCTAGAATCTTTCCTAGTATTGAAGTCAGACTGACTGGGCAGTAATTATTTGGGTTTCCCCCCCATTTCTCCCCTTTTTAAAGATGGGGACAATATTTGCCATCCTCCAGTTTGCTGTTCTCCAGGAATAATAATAATAATAATAATAATAATAATAATAATAATAATAATATGAAACATTACTGAATTGTGTTGCTATGATGAAGTTTTATAAGCTCCACATTGTTGTTGGGTACCTTAAAGTCATTTCTGACCTATGGTGACCTTAAGGTGACCCTATAATGGGGTTTTCTTGGCAAGATTTGTTTCATTGTGGGTTTGCATTTGTCTTTCTCTGAGGGTGACAGAATGTGACTTACCCAAGATCACCCAGTGGTTTTCCATGGCCAAGTGGAGATTTGAACCCTGTTTTTCAGAGTCATAGTCCATCCTCTGTAAGCTTTATAAACTCCATGTGTGTACCTATATACATACTTCCATTTTCTTACCTTATTTTGATGAAATGATTGGATGTGGTTAATTTCCACGTTATCTTGTTACCCTAAGAAGGGGGAGACATTCGAGTCCCACCCACAATACAAGTGTCTCCTTAAAGTGTGGGGGAATTATTAGCTCAAAAGGAGGCCTACAAGAGGAGGGTAACTTTGGGGATCTTTTCACCTATGTATATCAGTACTAACTGTAGAAAGCACCCCAGTTAAAGTTAAACAATATAATTTATTGGAGTGAACACAGGGGTACACTACTATACAAGAACATACACTCTTGGGAATTGTACAAGGCTATTGGAAAGTAAGAAGTGAAGGGTTGTATAGAGAAAAGTCAGAGATGATAGGGCGATAGTTACCAGTCTTGGAGAAAAAGATCCGTGCAGCAGAGGGACTCAGAGAGCAACTGAGGGTGGCACAGAGGAGTCGGGCAGAATGGAGGGGTCCATCAGTCTGTGGCATCCTTAGCTGGGGTCTAGGCTGGGATGTTTATACACTGTTTCATATCTGAAAAGGTACTCTGGTTGTGACAAAGCTTGGATGGCTTTCCCATGGGATAGACAAAGGAATGAAACTCAATTGATCGCTTTGGTTTGTATTGGAAGTATAATAATATACTGTTTAAAATACGAGGGTATGTTGTCCCTGTTTAAACATCCACACTGTATTTCACACGTTAGTGGAGAATACAGCCCATTTAGCAGAGTTTAAAACAAACGCAGCAGCATGTAGCATTAGATTGTTAGCATACATATAAAACCACAGCTTAGTAAAAAACCAAACACCCTTTGTCTTTTCCCAAGTTGTTTAACTAGCAAAATAACCACTTAAGATTCAAAAGTTAGTTTAAAAAGTACAAAAACTTCTTTACTTACAGTTAGAGAGCTCATTCTTGGCAGGAATAAGAAACTCCATCAAAATAAACTAAAACTAGTTAAAAATGCTTAAAAACGACATTGTTACAAAACTATGTTCAGGACTCCACTGGCTGAGTCCTCTCGGTTCAAAGGCCATGTGGTTTGTTAAAGGATCATGGCTGCTGGAACAAAGAAGGAAACTCAGACACTCCCCTTCATCCCAGATTCCCCAATAGCAAAACTTCAGGAAGTTACATCAGCTCATCTTATATGGCTTCTCAGTTAACCCTTCAATAGCAAAAACATTTCCACTTATTGGACTGCAAACTATATTTTCCAACACCCCCTCTCAGTCCAATAAGTGAGATATAAGTCCAAACTTTGCACGTAGTCTCTGGAACGTGGTCTGGTCAGGATTCCCGCTGTCATGTCGTTTGCTGCACAGTACTTCATCTTCACAATGTCTTCTCTCACCAACTGGCACACATTATGATATCTGGTTCCAATATACTTATTACATGGCATCATTTTCCCACTTTCAGATAACTTAACACAATTTAAATTAAAGGTCTCAAACACCTGAGTTGGTTTCTGTTCTAAAATGTTAAAATCAAGAAACAATTTATCAAGCCATTGCATTTCTCTACAGGCCTCTGCCAAAGAAACAAAATTTGCTTCAATATTTGAATGTGACATAATCTCTTGTCTACAACTCCCCCACGATATGGGTGCACCCCCATACAGAAATAGATAACCACTTGTTGAACACAATCTACTATCAACACCAGCCCATTCAGCATCTGAAAAACAAACAAGATTTGGATTAGCATTAGCAGGCAATCTCAATTGAAAATCCATTGACCCCTTTAAATATTTCACAATGTGTTTCACTCCAACCCAATCTTCTTTGGTTGGCTCACTGACTTTTCTGCTAAGAATTCCCACAGCATGAGCTATGTCTGGCCTACTATTTGTAGCTAGATACAACAACTTTCCAATTGCTTTTCTGTACATTATATTGTTTGGCAAAAGTTCATTATTCTCACATTTTTAATAAAGTCTGTTCTCATTGGTGGAGAACCAATGGGTGGACATCTTGTATGCCTAAAGTTTCCAGCAGGTCAACAATCTTCGGCTTTTGACTTAAAAGGAAAGATCCATCCTTGTCTCTTTGAATTTGTATCCCCAAGTAAAATGTAGCATCTCCTAGTTTCTTCAGCTCCACTTCTTTGTTCAAACTCTTCACTACTTCTCTGTAGTCAGCATTTCTCTGTGTAGCAATAATCAAATCATCAACATAGGTCAAAACAAAAGTTGAAAAACCATCTCTGAATCTTGTGTACAAACATGGGTCTGCTTCTCCTTGTTTAAACCCTAAATCCTGTAACATCTTGTCTAACTTCTTGTTCCATGCAAAAGCGGCTTGCTTGAGTCCACAGAGCCCTTTCTTAAGTTAACAGACAAAATGTGGCCTTTTTTGGTCCACAAAACCTGCTGGTTGCCTCATATACAATTCTTCCTGAATTTTTCCATGCAAGAATGCTGTCTTGACATCAACATGCTTTACAGTCATTTGTTTTGATGCAGCTAAAGTAAGCAACAGTCTTAAAGTACTATGTTTCACTACTGGGGCAAATACTTCATCATAATCAACTCCAAACTTCTGTGAAAAACCTTGAGCAACCAACCTTGCCTTATAGTGTTCTACATTACCTTCTGCATCTTGTTCCAGTTTAAATACCCACTTGCATCCTATGGCTTTCTTTCCTCGTGGAAGTTCTGTAAGAGTCGATGTTTCATTCTTGTGCAGCACCTCTATTTCCTCTTGTGCTGCCTTCTTCCATTGAGCTGCCTCGTCCGGCGTCATCTGCTCAATCTCCTCTATTCTCTTTCATTCCTTAGGTAGCCATATCTCTGTGTAGGGATTCCCCTGTTCGGTCTGAGTTCATACCTGGGAGGTTCCTGATTCCGATCCTGGTGACTTCCTTCCTGTTCAGCATTTGCTTCACCACCATCCATTTCGATCAGATCAGCTCCCACACGATTCTCTGAAACATAATGCTGCACAAAATATTCACTCTCTGCTTCTGAAATCACAGACATGTTATCCTCTTGTTCATAGAAATCAACATTATCCTCTTCTTGAAAATCAAGCACAGTTCCTGTTAAATCAACTTTTCTGCTTTCATCAAAATATACCACATGTCTGCTATACTCTACCAGTCTTTAAGTTCATCACTCTGTAGTTTTTTGTGCCACTTTCGTATCCAATCAGCATCATCTCTTCAGTTGCTGGATCCAGTTTTCCTCTGAGTTCCCTTGGAAATATGGATATGCAATACACCCAAATGTTCTAATGTGTTTAACTGATGGGGCTCTCCCATGCCAAATCTCAAAAGGTGTTTTCTCTGTGCCTTTTGTGGGCAGGCGATTTTGTCAGTAATTAGCTGTAGCAATAGCATTGCCCCACATACTATTAGGTAGTCCAGCATTAGCCAAAAGACATCTTGTCATCTCCATTAGTGTACGAAATTTTCTTTCAGCAATAGAGTTATGGAGTGTAAGAAACAGTCTTAATATGTTGTATTCCATTCTCTCTCAAGAATTGTTGTGTATAATGTGATAGGTACTCACCACCTTGATCACTCTTCAAAGCTTTGGGATTCCTTCCAAATATTTTTCTCACCTTGGCAACATACGCACGCAGTGCATCACGCATCTCACTCTTTTGTTTGAGCAGGTACATCACGCTGTATTTTGAAAAATCATCTATGAAGGTTAGTATATATCTATTTCCTCCAAATGAGGGCACTCTCATTGCTCCCATTGTATCAGAATGAATGAGGTCCAGAACTCTGTTGAACGTTTTCTCAGTTCTCACTGGAAATGAAGGCCTTGTTGCCTTTTGTTCAACACACACTATGCATCTTTGTGCATTGTTACTATTCTGTTGCCTTTTTACCTTGATTCCTGTAGCCAAACCTTTCTCTTGAAGTTCCATAATTGCATCACAGTCATGATGCCCTAGGCGCTTGGGCCATAATCCATGCTCTCTTCATTAGTACAGCTTGTCTGTGCCACATAGGCTTGTTTATCTGGAGGAGTAAAAAACTTAAAAAGACCATCATTATCCCTATATGCCTTTAAGTATATGTTTCCATTTCTGTCATTACATACAGTGCACACATCTCTTTGAAACAATACTGAAAATTCTTTTTCTATCAAAGCTGGAACACTCAAAAGATTTGTTTTTAATTCTTTAATATAATCAACATTCTCCAATATTTGTGATTCACATCCATCATGTGCTACAAGATTCAACTTATAAGTCCCAATGGCCTGTATGGGAATTTTAGATCCATCAGCAATTTGCAACTCTCCATTATTATTATTTAACTCTATGAAACTGCTTGCAGAATTTATGCAATGATTTGAACTTCCAGAATCCACTACCCATTTGTTTTTTCCATTATTACTCTTATTTTGTTTATCATTATTGTCCACAACATGAAAAACTTTTCTTAAAGCAAACATGCTCACTTTTTCTTTGTCTCTATTTGAATTCCTTTGTACACACTGCCCCCTCTCGACAGAAACTGGTTCGGCAAACTCACTTTGAGCAAGCATGGTCCTTTGTTGAAATACTTTGTTACTGGTACTAGTTTGGGGAAAATGCTGCCCTCTCTGGCTAAAATCTCCACTTGCTCTGCACATCCTGGCAATATGCCCAACAGCATTACATTTAAAATAACGAATCTCCTTTTGTTTGTTAGTGGTGGGAGTTTTACTCTCTTTGTTTGCAATGTAACTTTGTTCATCCAGACATCTCCCTGCCACTTCTTCACCATAACTCTGTTCCAACTTGCATAACATTTCCTGGGCTGTATCACAATTAAAAACTTCACAAAGCTGCTCATGGTTTAAATTCTCAAACAAAATTAATCTTGCTCTAGCATCTGCGACTCTCCAGTTTTCTTTCTTAATGGGATCATCAGGCTGTGATTTCTGTAAACAATCTATAACTTTGGCTGCTTCAAACTGTTTTAAAATATTTTGTTTCCATTGTGAAAATGCCCCCTTTCTGAGGCTGTTAGTCTGCTTTAAATCTTCAGTCACCATTTTTCAGTCACACACAGCCAAGTAAGCCTTTCTCTCTCGGTTATGTTAATGAGCAGCAAATTGTTCTCCTCAGCTTCCTTTATGACTGGGGAGCCATAAACAAAAAAAATCTCTGCCAGCTCTCCCAACTCTCTTTGTTCCCTCAGATAAATACAACAAGACTGCCTTTTGTTTAAAATCAGCTTCACTTGGGAAAGGGTGAAAAATACCTCTTTTCTTTACTTTTAAATAACAAACCACGAAAAATTTTGGTTATCTAAGCAAAACACAAAATCCAAAACTCTTCAAAAATTCAAAATCAAAAATATGCAGATTAAACATTCATAAACTGGGCCCGAAACCTATTGGAAGTATAATAATATACTATTGTGTAAAATACCAGGGTTTATTGTCCCTGTTTGAACATCCACATTGTATTTCACACGTTAGTGGAGAATACCGCCTATTTAGCAGAATTTAAAACAAACGCAGCAGCATGTAGCATTAGATTGTTAGCATACATATAAAACCACAGCTTAGTAAAAAACCAAACACCCTTTGTCTTTTCCCAAGTTGTTTAACTAGCAAAATAACCACTCAAGACTCAAAAGTTAGTTTAAAAAGTACAAAAACTTCTTTATTTACAGTTAGAGAGCTCATTCTTGGCAGGAATAAGAAACTCCATCAAAATAAACTAAAACTAGTTAAAAATGCTTAAAAACTACATTGTTACAAAACTATGTTCAGAACTCCACTGGCTGAGTCCTCTCGGTTCAAAGGCCATGTGGTTTGTTAAAGGATCATGGCTGCTGGAACAAAGAAGGAAACTCAGACACTCCCCTTCATCTCAGATTCCCCAATAGGAAGTTACATCAGCTCATCTTATATGGCTTCTCAGTTAACCCTTCAATAGCAAAAACATTTCCACTTATTGGACTGCAGACTATATTTTCCAACAGTTTGTTTCAGCAAGACAAAATATTGATGGTTCCACAGTAACCTCTTAATGGTTGGTTAGGTAAGGGGTATAGGAAAGATTTGTGTAGGGTATAGATTAAGGAATGGTCACTTAATTCCTTGATTGAATTACTGATGAAATGCCCAAGGCTGAAAGAAAGGATTAGCACACCCCACTTTCATGGCTGGATCATTAGCATAAACCCATTACTGAGGGCGCTTTCTGCTCAATCCTAATTTGGGCTTTCTCACCATTATATTTCTTGACACATCCCAGGTCATCATAAACTTTGACTAACCTCCAGTCTAGCTAACCTCCAAAGTGACCCCAAAAAGTGTCCAATATTTCCAGTTAAGGAATATCGCAGGGAGGGGGTAGTACGGCATGCTGACAATATCTAGTTAAATATATCTTTTTAGCTTATTATTTTTAGCTGTTCAACAGATAGGAAATGTTCCACCTCATCATATAAGAGTGTTTTATAACTTGTTCTACTGAAATCAAACCAATAAACAGCTCAATCCCATATATACTTACTTGGAAGTAAATTAATGTCATGCCCTTCCCGGGATTCTGGGTGTTAGACTCAAGTCACCTGGAATCCTGACTAGGCCTCAACATGAGGTTGGTTTCCTCTGGAACTTCCCAAAGGGCCCCTCAGGACTGGATTACAGCCAGCCCACCTCAAAGGCTGGGAAAGAGAATTCTTTTGCCTAGCCTCAAAGTTGACCATCTGGGTTGACCGCCCCTCCCCTTTCCTCCTACTAACTGTTCCTAGGCGGCCGGGGGAATCGAAACCTAAATGCCACTCTTATCTACTGCTTAGTGTTAGGCTGGCCAGAACAGGCTTTGAGGTGAAACCGTATGAATATCCTTGCACATAATATAATAAACATATTATTATAGTTTAATAATATGAACTATATTAAACTTAAATGTGTGTTGAGTTAACACACCTGGTTCATCATAGTAAACCAGTTCTCTAAATTCTACCTGTGTATGGAAGACGAGATGTCTGAGGATGCGGAAGCTGAAACACAGATGGTGGAAGACCTGGCCACAGCTGGTGGCCAGGGAGCCAACTTGCCAGATGCCAGTGCATATTTGGAAGTAGGAGAGCAGAGCCAGGAATGATGGAGGGCGGGAAAGCTGTTTCTCCCCCCGATCTGATTGAGTTGGGAGCCAGGCAGGCCCTAGGAGAGGGTAGCCTTTCCTTCTCTGAGACACCCGTGCATGGGGTGGGTGTGGCCATGGGAGCCAGCTGGCTCTGGCCAGAAGAACAAGGTCAAGAGGACTGCAGATCACTGAGGTGGGACCTACCACAGACCAGTGGAGTTTGTGAACATGGGGTGAGGCAGACCCACACAGAGCTGAAGAGGGAAGCATACCAGATAAAGCAGCAGATGGAGCTGATGTGAACTAGCCTCAGGAAAATCCTACAGCGTCTGCCCAAGCAACCTGCACGCCAGGGGATGGAGGTCTGCCTGGTCCAGGGCCGGTGCCAGAGGGGTCACTGTGGGGAGGGATTCTAGCACCTCCGGGAGGGGTCCCAGGCCTGCTGGCTCCCTGGGCTGGCCCAGCTGAGCCTTGGCAATGACTGCGAGGCCTCAAGCACCAGGACCTGAAGGCGATGTTTGATGGGGATGCTGCAAAGCTACCATTCTTCCTCACCCAGATGATGGGATTCATGTCTCACTGGGAGGAAGAGTTCCAGACGGAGGCCGAGAAAGTACAGTATGTCTCCAACCAGCTAGAAGGAGAGGCAGCACAATGGTTGGTGGGGTTCTATGACATTGGAGCCCCAGAGTTAGGGAGTTTCCATGACTTCATGATGGCACTCTGGGCTCAATTCGAAGACCCATTGAGGAGGAAGTAAGCACATACAGAGATACAGCGACTGCACCAGGGCTCGAGATCCATGGCTGAATACTCTACAGAGTTCCACCACCTGGTCAGCCAGTTCCCTGACTGGACTGAAGCCAGAAAGGTGCAGTATTTCCAGGATGGCCTTAATGCCGACATCCTGGAATGGGCCCTAATCCAAGGGAACTCAGAAACCCTACTGGGATGGGTCCGGCTGGCTGGGGAGGTAGAAACCCTGAGGCAAAGCATGAAGCTGGCGAGGTAACATCAAGGCCTGACCAGAAAGCCCAGTGGAACCCCAGGGAAAAAGACCAAGGCAGTGCGACCGAGAAGTGGCATGGCGGTGGAGATGGAGAAGGAACAACGGATGTGAAAGGGCTTGTGTCTGCACTGCGGGAAGGGTGGCCACCACATAGCAGAGTGCCCAGAAAAACAACAGAGGAGCAGCCATCATGAGGAGACTGCTGAGAAACCGGAAGGGAAGCAGACAGCACCAAAGACACCTTTCAAGCTGAAACCCAAAGCGACGGCATGCTCCCTGGTTCCTGGCCATGCAGCTGGGGAGTCCTCTTGGGAATCAGGGGACAGTGGATTCTCTTCTGATGTCGAGCCGGCGGGAAATGGATCCAGCCCACCCTACTGAGCACCCGAGGGCAGGCTAACCCTGAAGGGTGCCCAAGTACTCTGGTAAGTGGAGTGAAAACCCAATTTTTTTATTAAGGCCAAAATAGGGATCAATGGTAAAGGGCCCCCCAATAAGATAATGGTGATGGTGGACTGAGGATATACAAAAGTACTAATCCACCCCAACTTAGTTAGGGAATTAGCCCTCAACACAGTGAAACTGGACTAGCCTATCTGGCTATCCCAGATGGATGGATGATGATGAAAGGGGGTCCCGCAAGATGAACGACTGCTCCAATAAAATGGAGAATAGGGAATCACCAAGAAGATCTACAGTTCATGATTGCCCCAGGCCTTGTACCTGCAGCAGTGGTCGGTTTAAATTGGTTGAAATTCCACAACCCCACCATAGTTAGGGTCAAGGAAATTGTGTCCTTCACAGACCCCTCTTGCATACAGGAACATTGTTTGGGCAAAGAAGGGGGGTTCCCATGGCAGAGGGGAATAACCTCAACGAACACCACAAAGAGTCTTTAGTTGCCCTGGTGCAGGGAGAGGTGAAAGATCTACCGGTGGAGTACAAGGAGTGGCGAATCATTTTTGAAGAGAAGGATTGTGACAGTTTACTCCCACATAGACCTTTTGACTGTGCTATCGAACTGGTCCCAGGGGCCAAATTACCTAAGCCTAAGATTTACTCCATGACCCCGGCTGAACTGGATGCTCTGGGGGAATTTATAGATAAGAACTTGGCATGGGGCTTCATTAGGCCTACGACTTTCCCCTTGGGCCCCCTGGTGCTGTCAAGACGCGAATGGTATTCCTCTCTGAAGCTCTGCCTGGACTTCAGAGGCCTAAACACGGTCAGTTTCACAAATCAGTACCTCCTGCCTCTGATGAAGGACATGTTGGCTCATTTGGCCAAAGGGAAAATCTTCACCAAGCTAGACTTGAGGGAGGCATACTATCGGGTGCAGATCAAGGAGGGGGATGAATGAAATACTGCTTTTAATTGTCAATTGGGGACATTTGAATTTTTAATGATGCCATTCGGCCTGTCTAGGGCTCTGGGAGTTTTTATGAACTTGATTAATGATGTACTCAGAGAGTTCCTGTACAAAGGGGTATTGGTATATCTTGATGATGTGCTCATTTATTCAGAGGACTACATATCCCTTGTTAAGATGGTGAAAATGTTGTTGAGCAAACTTGCTGAAAATGATCTGTATGCCAAACTTTCCAAATGTGAGTTCCACCGGACCTTGATTGGATTATCTGGGGTATCGCATCTCCAAGCAAGGGGAATGAAATGGACCCAGAAAAAGTAAAGGAGGTTCTAGCATGGGAAACCCCCAGAAACAGAAAACAACTGCAGAGTTTTCTGGGTTTTGCTAACTTTTACAAGTCCTTCATCCCTGACTTTGCTGAGGTAACCCTACCCCTCACAGACTTGCTAAAAACCAAGGGGCCTGTGGACAGAAGAAGGGCAAGGCTGGAAAGTGGGAAAAGCCTCCCCAGAAACTTGTGTGGACTCATCAATGTCAACAAGCTTTTGAGAAACTGAAAAAGTTATTCACTTCTGAGCCCATTCTCAAACACCCCCACCCTGAGCAGGCTTTTGTAGTTCAGGTAGATGCCTCTGATGTGGCTATGGGGGGTGTTGCTACAAAAGGATGAGGGAGGGGTGCTCAGACCCTGTGCATACCTCTCTAAGAAGTTCAATGAAACAGAGCAAAATTGGCCAGTTTGGGAAAAAGAGGCTGGAGCCATAAAAGTGGTGCTGGAGACTTGACACCACCTGCTGGAAGGATCTTCCCAGCCTTTTGAGGTCTGGACAAACCACAAAAATCTGGAAGCTCTGAAAACCCCTCGCCGGCTGAGCCCCAAGCAAATGAGGTGGGCCGATTTCTTTTACCGGTTTAACTTCACGCTGAAGTTTCTCCCAGGAAAAAAGAATTTTTTGGCAGACGCCTTGTCTAAACATGAAAGCAAACATGAAAGCAAAAGGAAGGAGGTCATTGACACTGTCTTCTCCCCCTCTCATTTGGGTCTTGCAGTCCCCACGCAATCATGCCAAACAGCAGGCTGCTGAGGTGCATTCCACCTTGGCCCATTCCCCGGAAGGGAACCAGGAACTCCCTAAGCCGGTCGATCTCCCACCTTCCCCGAACATACCACCAGCTGTGGACCCAACTCAGGGGTCCCAGGCTCCTACCCTACCCAGGGGGAGTAGGGTAGGGCTTGTCGAAGGGGGAGGGCTGGCATGGCCAGATGGCAGACGTCCTGTCCCGGGACCTGTGATTCCTCTCCCATCAGACCGAAGTAGACATGCGGGAGAGATTAGTTTGGAAGGGGGAGTGTATGTATGTCCCTGCGGCAACGAAGCCCTCCATTCTCAAGCAATGCCATGTTGTAAAAAGTGCAGGGCATTTCGGCTATGTCAAAATGTTACACCTACCCAGGAGGCAGTTTTGGTGGCCTCTCATGCATAAGGAGGTGGAGGGGTATGTCAAAGGGTGTCCCGTGTGTACCATGGCAAAAAGGGGTGCGGGAAAGCCCAAGGGCTTATTAGTTTCTTTGCCCACCCCAGCCAAACCCTGGGAAGTGATAAGGATGGATTTCATTGTGGATTTATCTGAAGGCAAAGGGAAAACTGTCATTTGGGTGGTGGTTGACATGTTCTCAAAGCAGGCCCACTTTGTTGTGTGCAAATCCATCCCCACGGGCCCAACAACTAGCCAAACTGTTCATTCAACATATTTACAGGCTACATGGGGCCCCTGCTAAGATTGTCTCTGACCGGGCGATACAGTTTACCTCCCAGTTTTGGAAAGCATTCACTAAGTTGTTGGGGATCGAACGGTGCCGTAGCAGCAGTCATCATCCCGAATTGAATGGAAACACGGAACAAGTGAATGCAACCTTGGAACAGCATTTGCAATGCTACATCAATTTCCAACAATCTGACTGAGTGGACCTGTTGCCTTTTGCTGAGGTGGCTTATAATAACGCAGTACGCCAAAGTACTGGTCTCTCCCCCTTCAAAGTTGTTTACGGCCAGGAGTTCGATCCGTTGCCTTTGGGGGAGCTGGACTCTAAGGACCCTGTTCCTTTAGTTCAATGGAGTGCTCAAATTAAGGATGTTTGGCCCAAGGTCATGGCTGCCCTAGACTTTGCTAAAGCCCAATATAACAACAAGTGGACAAAAGGAGGAATCCCACTCCCTCCTATGCAGTAGGGGATCAGGTGTACTTATCCACAAGGTTTCTCAATAGTCCCCAACCCTTGAAGAAGTTGGGGCCCAAATATATTGGTCCTTTTCCTATTGTGCATCAAATCAGTCCTGTAGCTTTTGAGTTGTCTTTGCCTAAATTATATCGCAATGTCCACCCGATCTTCCATTCTAGCCTCCTGAAGCCCGCAGTTTCACCGGGCCCGCTACACCCAACGCTGAAGCACCCAGCCCAATCATGGTTGACGACGGCCAGCACTTTGAGATCTTGGACATCCTGGACTCTAGGAGGCGTCTCGGGGGCTTCTCCAATACTCTTTAAAATGGAAGCACCTTCCAATAGGACATGCTGAGTAGGTTAATGGGGAACATATCAAGGCACCTCACTTATTGCAGAAGTTCCATGCTCTCTTCCCTGATAAGCCAGGTTGACCTTATTCTGGTATTGGCTTTAGGGAATCCTGATTGTTCATTTCTTGGTGTTATGTTCTATTGTTTGGAAGTTGGGTCAACTTGTCATTGGGGGGGGTGGAGTGTCATGCCCTCCCCAGGATTCTGGGTGTTAGAGTCAAGTCACCTGGAATCCTGACTAGGGCTCGACATGAGGCTCTGGAAGTTTCCAAAGGACCCCTCAGTACTGGATTCTAGCCAGTCCGCTTCAAAGCCTGGGAAAGATAATTCTTTTGCTTAGCCTCGAGGTCGACCATCTGGGTTGACTGTCCCCTCGCCTTTCCTCCTACTAACTGTTCCCAGGTGGCTGGGGGAATCGAAACCTAAATGCTACTTTTATCTACTGCTTAGCACTAGGGTGGCCAGAATTGTCTTTGAGGTGAAACCGTATGCATATCCTTGCTCAATAAACCATGTTAAACTTACATGTGTCTTGAGTTAATGTGTGTGTGTGACCTGGTTCATCATAATTCCATTGATTTCCTTTAAACCTGTATTTAAAAATAACTATTAACAAAAACCATGAAAGTACAGCTGTCCCTTCACATTCACGTTTTTGACTTTCGCAGTTTTATGTATTGGTAGAAATTCCTTTCATCCCCCACTCCCCCCCTCCACAGGAGGCATCCGAAGTCCCAGCAAGCCACCAAACCCAAGTAGTCTTTGAGGATTTAATGGGGAATCCTTTCCTACACACACACACACACAAACACACAGGGAAGGCACCAGTAAGCCACCAACCCCGAGTAGCCCGAGCAGCCTCTGAGGGTTTAAGGAAGTACCCTTCCTACACACACACACACACACACACACACACAGAGAGAGAGAGAAGGTGCGGGTGGCATCTGAAGTCCCAGCAAGTGACCGACCCCACCCCAGTAACCTCTGAGGGTTTAAGGCCAAAAGAAAAGCACAGCCCCATGCTGTGAGCATGCAAGCAAAGTGCGTCCCTTGCCGCCCCCTCTCTGTGTCTCAACAAACTGAATTGCTTCTTTAAAACTCACATTTCAAACCTTTTCTACAAACATTCACACACAGGGAAGAAGCAATTCAGTTTGTTAAGACACAGAGAGGGGGGTGCCAAGGGGGGGACTTTTCTTACATGCTCACAGCATGGGGCTCTGCTTTTCTTTCAGCCTTAAACCCTCAGTGGCTGCTGGGGGGGTTGGTTGCTTCCTGGCCCTTCCCTGTTTGTGTATGTGTGTAGGCAGTTTTCATCCTTAAATCCTCAGAGGCTGGGTCGGTTGCTTGCTGGGACTTCAGATGTCACTTGCGCCTTCCATGTATGTGAATGTGCGTAGGAAAGGTTTGAAATGTGAGTTTTAAAGAAGCAATTCAGTTTGTTGAGACACAGAGTGGGGGTGGCAAGCATGCAGCTGTGCTTTTTCTTTGGGGCTTGAGGAGACATGGGGAAAAATGTGAGTTTTAAAGAAGCAATTCAGTTTGTTAAGACACAGAGAAGGTGGTGGCAAGGGGGGACTTTGCTTGCATGCTTACAGCAATGGGCTGTGCTTTTTTTTCAGCCTTAAATCCTCAGAGGCTGCTGGGGCAGGGTCGGTTGCTTGGGGGGACTTCAGATGCTTCCCTTGCCTTTCCTGTGTGTGTGTTTAGGAAGGGTTCCTCCTTAAACACTCAGAGGCTGCTTGGTGGTAGGTGGCTTTATTCACGTTTTTTTCACTTTCGCAGGTGTCTTGTTCCCGTAACCCCTGCAAATGTCAAGGGACGACTGTCGTCTAATTTAAGTTAACTGCATGGGTACCTCAATCCAAACATGTTTCAGTTGTACACAAGCCCCTCAGTTTTCCTCAAACACAATTCAAGAATGAATGGATGGGCTTCACCTTCATTTGTTTGTGGAATGAGTTGTTAATTTCAAAACATCCAGCACTTTCTGTGGAGACAGATTTGTAAATAGTTGTTTTTCAAAACAAAGCCATGTTATGGTACCTTATAGCATTTTAAAATGGAGGTTGATTTGCAGAAGTTGCATGTCACAAGAATGAAACATCTCTAATTTATCAGCTATTCTAATACAAGACAGACATGTTAATTTCAAATCTACTCATCAATTAAATTTATTTTGATGATCTTTAAGTGTTCAACAATCTTTCTTCTAATCAGGTTTTCCCAGGTCACAGGAAGGCTATGCTTTTAAAAATCCATCTACTTCACTATAATGTGAAACCTACACTGTTTCAGATTTTAAGTGGTGGTTAGTGCATCATAAAAATCATATCGTGTACTTTGCCTATAGGTGGGATGCATTTGGTTTAAAACTGTAGCATTGTAGACCATATGAAAATTCCTTTTAGACCAGCAAATTAATTTTTACAAGCTGCTTATTTAAGAATTGGATGGGAACAGTCATTTTATCAAGTTTAACAGATGGTATTTTACAAATATAGTGGGAAAACTTGCCTGACACATGTTGTTCATTTATTTTATGATAAATTAACACATTTATATTTTTTTTAGCTCCTGTATTCATGCCACCTCCATCAGTATTCCCTCTTTCACCATATTCTCTCAATGTATCTTGGGAAAAGCCACAAGATAATGAAGCAAGAGGAGAAGTGATGGGGTACAGCGTCAATGTAATTACTGAACAAAAAGTATTGCCAGTGTTTTCTCAGGTATTATTGTTATTAGCAATCTGTTTTCTCTGCTTATTGATATATGATTGTTACAAAGTAGTCCCAGAATTTTTGGCTATGCCAATTTTTAATGTGCATGTAGAGAAGCATCCAAGAGGTGAAGGTATCAATGTTGTTATTGTGGCAAGTTGCCTAGAGCGGAGCTGACTGTTTGTTTGTCTTTGAATAAGAGGACACAACTTATTCTTGGAGGATTGTTCTCAGTTTGATTGCCTCTTTAGCTATGTACATAAGGACACCGTTTTATTTTGAAACAAGAGACCTGGTATAGACGTAACACTTCCTAATCTGTTCACATAGTTAAGAAATCAGGAATAAAATACCTCCACTGCACTCTGCTTTCTTCTAGTCTACATTTCAACTCCTCTTCTACTCATTTTCTACCTCAGATTTGCACTCTGCCTTCTAGTGCTTTCCCACTACTCAGAGCAACTTAGCACAATTTAACTCCAAAGTTCTGATAATTAATACACACACACACACAGCAATATAAAAATGAAAGTAAACTGTATAAATAGTGCAATTGTAGCAAGTAAATATAATGGGTTCCCACAAGCAAGTATCTACTAGGACCCTTGCAACCAATACTAGACCAACTGAAGTTTCCAAAGACTCCTCAGGGATAGTCCCATGCAGACCATATTGCAATGACCTAACGTGCATGCAACTAAGGCATGTACCACCGCGGCTAGGCTTGGCTTCAAGAAAAAGGTGCTGTTGGACCACCACTTAAGCTGGCTAAAGGTACCACTGTAACATCCAGATGCAAAGCTAAATCTAGGTGCACCCCAAACTATGAACCTGACTTTTCAAGGAGAACTGGAAAAAAACTCTGAAACTGATTGTCCAAAGGAATACTACTGTATTCCCATCCCAAGCAGATTGAATTCCTATCCTAGAGACTGTATCTCCTAACCAGGAACAGTTCTGTCTCATTTGGATTAAGCTCCAATGTATTAGGCTTCATCCAGCCCATTACACACACTGATTTAAGCCATCAGCTTCCCTGTCAATGGATTCAGGTTTGACTGGTGGATCGGTTGTAGCAGAGATAGCAAATGCACTTTCTGTTCCTTCCTCCTTCAGCAGCTCCAAGTTGTATGGCAGCTTTTCTGAAGCTGGACCCTATCCCTTCAGAGGTTCAGCACCAGGAGGCCTACCATCTAACTACAGGAGAACAACCATAAAAATCAAGAGTGAATTCATCACCACTGAAAAGGAGTCTCCCAACTCCATCCTCTGCAACTGACCCTCAAAGTAGGAGCAGAACCACTACAAAATGGTGTCTTCTATGCCCACCCACCAGACAGTACATAAGGATACCATACTCATTGGTGCTGAATGCAGATAAGTGGTCCACCAGGGAAATGCTCTTCTATCCTGGTATAGATTCTCTATAAGGGTAACCAAAGCTAAATCTAGGTGCTTTAGAACTTGGAACTTTATCAGATGCAGCAAATATGGCATCATAAGGAAGCCTAATGACCACGAAAGGGTGCCTATACTGCATGACGTCATTCTTTGGTTTTTTAAGTAGTTAATAAGGTGTTCCTCTTTATTGATGGCCCAAGCTGTCAATAGATCTACTGTAGCATTTTGTTCTTGGTTTTGCCGGCGTTTGAAACTGTGCACCATTGTGCTCACATGAATACAGTGTCAATGGGCAGAACACCTCCAGGTGAGATCGCAAAAACCAGGTAGGGGATGTTCTTTTTATGAACCTCCCTGGTTCACTTTTAATTTGTAAAGTGTGTTTTTTTGTGCTTGAGTGTACATTTCATGACTTTGGTTTTTTTGTATTTTTAAAATTTACTGCACTCGCATCTTTTCATGAGAATCAGCGAGATCACAATCACGGAAGTGAATGGAGCTCTGTTTGTGCTCCGTCAATGCTGGGGCTGCCTTTGATCACTACTGATAGAAATGGTTCTTTTGTTGGCATAAAAATACTTCAAAATATGAAGGCAAAGGAACGTTTGTAAAGTCTTATCCAATAAAGTCCTTAGTCTGAAAACCAGTTCTAGAACCAAATTGAAATTGAGCTAGATAGTCATTTTCACTTAAGAATGTCTAGAGCTTCCTTTTAAATAAATAAATAAATAAATAAATAAATAAATAACATAGTGCTGTGAACACTGGTGGGAATGTGTAATATGTTACTGTTTAAAGACCCCACATCTTCTCTTTAACCTATTTCATTGGTGATCTGGTGGCTAGATTCCATCACAGAATGCTGGCATCATTATTGTATATAATCTGTCCTCTATCATATAGTCAATAACTGTTTATCCTTTCAGGAACTTGATTATTACTTCACAAAATGTTGTAATGGAAATATTATACTTTAACTTCTAGCTCGTTGAGGTTCCCCAAAATAATCTTGATTCTACTATTGGATCTCAGCAAATAGCTTCATGGTGAAACCAGCAAACCTGAAGGCTAGTGTTGTTCAATGTACAATTGTATTAGTGGAAAATAATAGGAGCATCATCAGGATAGCTGTCTCGGCTGTGTTTGCTTTGCAGGTTTTGTATATTGCTGAAGCTTGTGAGCATTCCTACGTAGTGACAGGATTGGAACCATACAGAATATACAACTTCACCATCACTCTCTGCAATCGAATTGGTTGTGTCAGCAGTGAACCAGGAATGGGACAAACTTTAATGGCTGGTAAGGAGAGGGGGTGGGGAAACTGCATCCAAGTTCAAAGTTAGCACGTACCTTTCTAATGAGCACAATTACAGATGATCACAGGTTGATGCATAGTGACTGAGATAGGTGTTATGTTAATACAAAGTGACTAGCTTAATTGGTGTTTGTTTACCATGACAGATTAAAAACAAAACACCATGTTTTCCACATAGATTTGTCATATATTAGGAAGCCTGCATTGGTTTCGTTCTCACTGAGGTCACTTAAACATATTTTTGTTTGTTTATACTTTCTACAAATAAAGTGTATAAGCTTAATTAAGTTAATAACATTTCATTAGTGGTATGTATTGTATTAGTAGCTTTTTCAGCATGCAAATATAGTTGCAGTACTTCAAAACCTGAGCTTTATTTCTCAAGTGCAACTCCTTTGAATACCTGTTGTACTGTAGTGCCTAATGGAAAGAAACACCCATGTTACACTGTTACACAGCAAAAAACCCCACACCTAGTATTGGTGTAAATTGGGCCAACTTTACTAACTAGGTGTATGTAGGTATTTAAAGCTATATAAATGGTGTATAATACTTTCACATTCAACACATTGTGGAAAATAAGTGTTGAGCCTAGTATTTCCTGTGTCAATTGCCATCATATAGGAAGCTACATTATACTTCATCAGTATGGGAAAGCTGAGAAATATATTTTTGAAAAGTAATTCATTACAGTTATAATTACAGTTATACGTCCAATCCTTCCAAGAAGTTAGTTTATGCATAGTTTTTTTTTTTTTGGATAATCAGAGGTAAGATTATAAGAGGTAACTACTTCTCAGAAGTCTTCAAAATAGTTCCTTATTTTTTACTTTTTTAAAAAAATCTGAATTCTACTGGCTGCTGGTCTATACCCTGCTTACATCCACCTTGATTTCACTCAACTTACAGGAAAGAGCTTGGGCTAAAGTACACAAGCCAGGACACGCTGGCTCCCCACCAGCATATCCTGGCCATGGATTAGGCCTGTTCCTCCCCATTACTGCAATGAGACAGGCCGGAGTCCAGACAGGAATGCCAGCCCATTGCCTGCAGCCACCACCATTGCCATCTTCCTTGCCTTTCCTCACATCGAGGAAGCTGGCACTGTGTGACCAAAGGTCCCCTACATGTGGCCAGCCTTGATCACATGCTGTGGAGCCCCTTCCTGGACCCAGAAAGCTAAGGGTGACCAGCAGCTGGGCCAATGGACTGGCCTGCTGGGATAGGTTACCACTGATATGTATGGTCTGAACTGTTTTTCCCCCAGTGGCAGCAGAGTAAACTGGATATTTTCTTATAATGTTGTATCAGACCCTATACCAGCTTGCCCCCATCTGACCCTCATTTTCTGCCTTAAGGGTGATAAGGACTGCCTGAGGGCAGAATGGGGTAAATGTTCTGCATCTTATGGACTGCAGGGCTCTCACATGTGGGCAAACCAGGGTAAATTGCCCATGTTGTAGATAAGGCCCTTGAGGCAGTAGAACAAAGCACCAAATAAGCCAGCCTATGACCTATGTAACACTGTTGCTGCACCTTTTGGAGAGGCTATACTCCTGTACCAATAAAAGTAATTCTAAAAATCACAATTGCACTGGGGGTGAGGGAAGAGTGATGCTATCCCATGCAGTCATGATTCAGTGTATTTATTCTCCCATTAACTAATTACATGTGACTTGTTACCTATCACTACCTTATTATACTTGCATGCTCTACATGTTAGGTTATTTATCATACAGTCCTGTGTTGATACTGGGTTTTTTTTTAAGTGGTAATATTTGGATCTTAGTCGTACTGAATTAGAAGTACTTGCCAGAGTATAAACAATAGTGTATATAGCTCAGATGTTGTTGAATTGCAATTCCCAACATTCCTCATACTTGACTGTGCTGACTATGGATGCTTTGATTTGCAGGCCAACAACATCTGGAGGACTTTCATATTTCAGCATCCAGCAAACTATTCTAATGAGTACTTTTAAAAGTAACTAATGGAATTTAAATATGATTCTTTGTTATTATTAATAATAAAGAATGCTTACCCATTTATTTGTTAACTTATTGAAAATAAATAGTTCATTGCAGCCCAATAGCCTGTTTTTGATTGTCTTTCCTACTGTTTTTTATACTTTCATATTAGTTGCATTAGCCAAGACAAAGACAGTAAAACTGACTAGTCAATAGATTATGGAGATTTTCAGACACGATTTTTGGGTCCATATATTCCAAAACAGCTTCATTGCTGCCGCGCGGCAGGGGAGCAGTTTTGGACGACGCTGTTCCTCTGGCGAACCCCTCCGTGTCACTTCCATGACAGAATGGAGGAAGCCGCATCATATTTCACTCATGGGCAATAATTGTGAGTGAAATATGTCCGTGACACGGAGGGGTTTGCCAGAGGGACGGCGTCGTCCAAAACTGCTCCCCTGCCGCGCGGCAGCAACGGAGCTCTTTTGGAATATATGGACCTGAAAATCGCATCTGAAAATCTCCTTAGATTGCAGTACTTTTAAAAATCATTTTGATTTCAACAGCACACATTTTAATCCTTAGATGCCCCTTTTACTTGGAATTAACTTTTTCCCCACTGAAATGAAGCAAATGTGTTGCCTATGTGCAGAGCTTGGAGGTAACATATTCAAATGTTATGTGTTACTTAAAAGTAATTCATTTTGGGGGTCACAACTTCTAACCAATACCCTTCCCCATCACAAAAAAATGGCTCAAACAAATTTTCCTTGCAATGAGAAAAGGGGTTGCTTGTTATGGGATGTCGGCAACTCCTGCCAGAAACTGACCTTTTTTCCTGTACTCTTTCATTAAAATAATCTTTCTTTAGGACAAAATCTAAGCCAACCAGGACATATACATTTCCCCTGCAAAGGCTTATAGTACTATGAGAAATCTCTGGAAATCAGTAACAGTTTAATTTCTGGAGTGAACTATAAATCTATGGAGTGAGCTACACCTTTACAAGGTACATTGGAAAATATGATTTTGCACTTCCAGATTTTCTGGACTGCTATCAACCTTGGGAAGAACTCATGTGCTTGGATTTTGGTTTAAAGAAAGGCTGGCTTTAAAAACGGCTAAAGAGACAAGAGAAGTCAAGAGGGCCAGTGGAGAGTCAGTGGCTACTGAAAGATTCTGAATCTTGGTTCAGTGGTTCTGAAAGATTCTTTCTAGTATTTCCTAATGAGAAAAATGCATGTATAAATAAAACCTTAGCATAATGAGTTACATTGGAGTCACACAATGATAACACTAACAATGTCACCATTGTGCCAAATATTTTTTTATAATTAATTTTTATTTCGTAAATTCATACTACAAAATCACAAACATATAAAACAACTTCATATTTACAATAACTGTGTTATTTAAAGTAATTGCTGTAGTGAAAATGTACAATAACATCACATGCATCACATAAGACTTCCTTTAAGTGTGTTTCTCATGGAGAAAACATACTTATATAAATCATTGATAAACTAACTTCTGCTAACATTTGTCAAAACGAGTCTTTCTCTACTATTTCTCCTGATATATCATTAGAGTATATCTTATTCTTCGTCAACCCCTTCTGTATATTTCTGTTATTATTATCCCATTAATAACAGATCTTCTTTATCATAACTTATTCCTCTTTTTCCCCGGAGGTTTAATACTGGTTTCCACTTTTCTAATGATTTTCTCTTTGGTAAATTATATTTTTTTTGCAGTCAATATATCTAATTCTACCATATCTTGTGATTTTGAAATCCATTCATCTGTGGTGGGTGCATTGGGTGTTTTCCACTTCTGTGCTATCGTTATTCTTATAATTCTCCAATTTTTTATCTCATCTTTTTTTTTTTAAATACATCAGTCATGTTCAGCAAAAAATAGCTCAGGTTTAGGTTCAAACTGAATTTGTAGCATATCTTCCATAATCGTATGGATTTTTCCCCAAGTTTTTTTCACCACTTTACAACTCCACCACATATGTAGCAGGGATCCTATGTTTTTCTAGCATTTCCAACACTTATTGCTGATAGAATTGTTTATTTTATTAAGTTTTGAAGGTGTATAATACCACCTGTGGGCAATTTTCAAATAATTTTCTTTCAAGTTTTGACTTATAGTGAACTTATTGGTCTTATTTCTTGCTTTTTCCCAGGCTTCAAGTTCTAAAGAGTAACCAAAATGCCTTGCCCACATGATCATGTATTCTTTAATGTTATCCATTTCTAGATTTTTATTTAGTAACAATTTATATAGTTTACTGATCTTTTTTTTTCTTTTGTCCTTCCCATATTATCTTGCCTAGATCATTCTCCTCACTTTCTATATTTTCTGTTTTTATATCTTTTACAAATCTGGTTTTTAATTGGTGGTAATTAAACCAATTAATTTTACAAATTTCCTCTAATTTTTCTTTAGATTTCAAGGTAAGTTTGCCCTCAGCATTTTCCATAGTAATATCTTTATAACTCAGCCAGCATGTAGTAGTTTTCCACCTATTCTGAAAGGCCTCTTGGGAAGATGCCCATAAAGGTAATTTGTTATAAAACATCTGTTTTACTTTCTTCCAAACTAATTAGAGGGCTCTTCTGACATAATGATTATTAAAGTCCTTATTTAGATTATCCTTATCATAACAGAAGGAGGCATGCCAGCCGAACCTATTGTTGTGACCCTCTATTGTGAGTATCTTTTCATTCTCTAATCTTATCCAGTCTTGTAACCATGTGAGAGCTGCTGCATAGTAATATATTCTTAAATCAGGCACATCCCAACCTCCTCTAATCTTTTCATCCATCAGATATTTCCACTTGATTCTTGATTTCTTGTTATTCCAAATAAAGTTTCTTAGATCTCTTTCCCATTCTACAAAACACTTGTTGTTAACTATGATTGGTGCATTTTGAAATAGGAATAACATTTTTGGCAAAATTAACATTTTGCAAGCTGCTACCTTTCCTAGAATAGACAAATTTAGTTTTTTCCATCTTTTCATATTCTTTATCTCATTCCATGTTTTTTTATAATTGTTTTCACACACTGTGCCAAATATTGAGTAATCTGCTAAATTAACAGAAAAATGTTCCAATAAGCTCTGTTTGCTTGTCAATTTTTGCTGTGATACACAAGAAAAAGCCAAAAAAAAAAAAGTTTTTAAATGAATTAACAAACTACCTTGATCAGCTGCTTTCTTTTTCTTTTTGGTGCTTATTATAAACAGTAGAAACGACAACGCAGAAAGAATCACAACCCAAAAACATCACCCAAGGAGACCTTCTGCTGCACTTTTTGCAACCGGACTTGTTTATCTCGGATTGGCCTTTTTAGTCATCAGCGCGCTTGCAGAAGGCGCGGGATGAGTCCTTCCTGAATCTTCGTTTGCGAAGAAAAGCCAGAGAGAGAGAGTAAACAAGAACATGATCAGAAATAAATTTGCAATAAAATTTATGAAAGAATGGGAAAAAACTGCTGGCCATTCTTGCAAGGCAAGAGAGAGACTGAGAGAAGTAGATGGTAGACAGACTACCTTTCTTCAGAAATCTCAAATGCTAGTACAAACAAACAGCAACCAATGGCAACAAGGTCCCCCAAACTCCCCTTTCAGTGGATTTCCAAAAGAGTCTTTCCCATTCTGGAAACAGGAGGCTAGCAGTGAATGGAAACACAAAACAGCACACCATAGCTTCATCAGAAATCTTTTGTACAAAATATACTTTTAGAGAAAAGGGGTTTGGGGTTTTTCTTAAAGCAAGAGTTTTAGCAGAATCTAAACCCTAGTGGGGAGTTAAAAGTCATACTCACCTACCTAAAACACATGGACTTCAGTTCTTTATCTCCTGCTTTGGATAGTAATAGTCTCCTAGCATTACTCATGTGACCAGCCTAAATACCCTAAAGTTATTAGTTCCTGCCTGATTTTTGGAAGCTAAGCGGTGTCAGTCCTGATTAGTACTTGGATAGGAGACCACCAACAATATCAGGTGCTGTAAGCTGTATTTCAGAGGAAGAAACTGGCAAAACCACCTCTGAGTATTCCTTGCCCAAGAAAACCCTATGAAATTCATGGGGGTCACTATAAGTCAACAGGCAACTTGAAGGCATGCATGCGCAAACACTCACACAATTCATGTGTATATCTTTTTTGGGAACATATGCCATAATTCTATTCTGAAATAAAAATTTCCATCAGTATTCTTCCACTTTTCCATCAGTACTTTTAGATAAAAATCATACTTCCATGTTTAAAGTAAACCCATAAAAAGGAGTGGATGAGAGCCATGAAAACCCAAGTAATTATTTTCTGCATGGAATCATCAGATATCACTGTTAAAAATCAGGAGTGATGCTCACAGAAATACTTCTATCATCTTTGCTGCCAATGGTGAACAGCTGGTGGCTGAGGGAAGATAACCATTTGGTTATTGTCTCTTGCTCATGTGTCAAAGCAAAAGTGAATATTTAGACATTCAGGGGGCATGACAGGCCCATCTGTGTAGGTGTTGCAGTGCAAAACCTGCACAAACAAAAGGATTGTCAGGAGGGCTAAGTTGGCACAAGGAAAGGTGCTTGGGCAATATGTGAGACTTCCTCACCCCTCTTTGTTTTGCATGGCCATAAAGATTTGTTCCATAGGATCAGAACATGCCAATATTTCTATAGATCTCATTTTAAATGTAACCATGAATATGGCCCATTCAATTTGCTGTCCAGAATATGTTAATATAAATCTGACACCTGAATCTGCAGGCAAATTCCCAATTCCCACTGATGTCTAACAGCATGTTTATCCATCACTTATTTGTCCGATACTAAACAGATTGACTCAATAAAGGAAGCCATGGCCCTGAGTTTGCAAGACTATTAATAACAGGATCTATAGGAGGTCTCTCATTCATTCAGTTGCCATAAGTTGAAGTCAACTTGATGAGGCATAACAACAAGTTTGAATGAGAAATGTTGAAGAAGTTCATAGCTGTCAATGAAGCTATGCTCTTAACATGCCTACACAATTAGGAGTGTCATTTTTATACTTGTTGCTCCTAGAAGTAGGAAAATGTATAGGCACTGCATATTCTTGAGTGCAGGCATAAGTGACTAATATTTACAGGAAGAAGCTAAGGAGCTGACAATGAACCTATAACTCAGAATAAGCCTAGGTTTGCTAGAGAGTGACAAGGAAGATGAAACTGCCTAACACCTTCTTTGCTTCCATCTTCTCTGAAAACAAGAACAGTGTTCAGCTTTGTAAAAGAGAATAAGTGATGCAATGCAAAGCTCAAGCCAGGTAAAGAGGTGGTGTGGGGATAACTGGCTATTTTGAATAAATTCAAACTTTAAATGTCTCCTTGGGTCCTACATAATGAGAAAGGTGAGGTATAAATCCTATAAATAACAAATAATAAATAAAGTTCTATATTCAGGCAGGAAAAACCAGATTCAAGAATATAGGATGAGTGACATCAGATTTGACAGCAGTGCACATTAGGC
The DNA here is from genome assembly GCA_030847615.1 of Gambelia wislizenii. Lineage (NCBI taxonomy): Eukaryota > Metazoa > Chordata > Lepidosauria > Squamata > Crotaphytidae > Gambelia > Gambelia wislizenii. The sequence continues at coordinate 46,944,333 of JAUMIR010000001.1, read as the reverse complement.
TACAGGTTAAACATGAGTCGACTGTGAATCCTCATTAAATTGATGATATTAACTTTCTACAGATCAAACTTTTAATTTTTTTTATTTATTAGTTATGTATACCCCGCTCTTCAGCCACAAGGCTATCAGAGCGACTTACAAATTGTTTTAAGCATTAGCAATTTACACATTTCCAATGTGTGTTAGCTAATTGCCCCCACAAGCCGGGTACTCATTTTACCGACCAACGAAAGGATGGAAGGCTGAGTGAACCTTGGAGCCCTTGGCTCCAGTTTTCTTCCACTCTGGGTCAGCCAGGGAAATGAAGGGAAGAGGGAACTTAGCTGCCCACTGTTAAATAAACCTACTCTTTTTATTATTACATTTTAAAATAACCTTCATAGAGTAAGGCAGGTGGTAATGAAAGAAGTGGACATTTCTGTAGGTATGGTACAACTCTAGAACACTCATCTGGTTTACTGAATTGTACTGTAGTTCACTTGCCAAACAGATCTTTTTGTTTGCCCAAGCTGTTATTATGTAATTAACTTGTACTACTCTTTTCTTTCCCTGCAAATGTTATCTCTGGAAGGGTTTGTTTTTCTCTTTATTGTTACATAATGCTTTTATTCCTTCCCACTAGAAACCATCTTGGATTACCCCCCTCCCCTCAGTGTGATCTAACATTGAAATAAATAAATAAATAAATAAAGCCATCGATAAGCTAAGAAGGGATGTTCTCCTAGTTATTACTTAAGACATTCCAGAGGTTTGGGCTCTTGTGAGAGGAAAGATCTTGAACAGGTCATTAAACAGATAGTCTGTAAGCACTTAGAAAGGAATGCTGTGATCACTAAAAGTTGACATGGGTTTATCAAAAACAAATTATGCCAGACTAATCTCATCTCTCTTTTTTGATATAGTTATAAACTTGGTAGATGAATGGAATGCTGTGCATGTAGCATATATTTGGGCTCATCTACACTGGTACCTTAATCCAGGGCCAGTCTGGAGCATTATGCTTTGGACTGGCCCTGAATCCAACATGATGGTGGCCTCAAATTTCCATGGTGAATTCATGTTGGAATCCAGCAGGGCCAGCTGAGCTGACACTGCTTAGGCTCCACTGGCCCATCCCCATGTCCCCCATGCCATTGCTGCTGCCTCACCAGCCAAGCAGCTCCCTGTGAGATCCTGGCCAATGCTGTTGCTTCTGCTGAGGTCAGAATGGGGTACCTAGACATCTACCCCTCACTTTACCCCTTCTTATTGATCACATGGGTGCCCCATTCTGACCTCAGCTTTAGTGATGGTGCCAGCCAGCCTCTCATAAGAAGCTTCTTGGCTGACAAAAGAGTATCCATCCCCTTCCCTGCACTGTTCAGCATAGGGTAAGGGAGATGGTGCTAAATTTACATGAGGAGAACTGCATTGGGCTGTATCAAACCTGATCCACCTGTCCAAACAGCAAAAGAACCAGAGGCCCCCAGAGTTTCCTGTGGTTTCTCTTAGACTGAATTGACATATTAATGAAGCAGATTCGACACATCGCACTGGGTCCGGGGTAAATTTGGTTTGTTTCCTTAGTGTAGACAAGCCCTTGATTTCAATAAGGCCTTTGACAAGGTCCCCCATGATATTCTTGAAAACAAGCTAGTAAAAAGTGGGCTAGACAATGCTACTGTTAGGTGGATTTCTCACTGGTTGACTGACCAAACCCAAAGGGTGCTCACCAGTGGTTCCTCTTTATCCTGGAGAGAAGTGACTAGTGGGGTGCCACAGGGTTCTGTTCTGGGCCCAGTGCTATTCAGCCTCTTTATCAGTGACTTGGATTACGGAATAGAGCTCATGCTTATCAGATTTGCAGAAGACACCAAATTAGGAGGTGTATTCATACCCTAGAATATAGGATCAGTGTTTAAAATGACTTAAACAGGTAGAACCCTCAGCCAAAGATAACCAAATTAATTTGAACAGGGAGAAATGTAAGGTACTACTCTTGGGTGCAAAAAAATTAAATGCAGAGATATAGGATAGGTGACACCTGGCTTTAGGCCCTTGCTATCCATTGGGGTTTCGTTCCAGGAACCCCCGTGGATACCAAAATCCATGGATCTTCAAGTCCCATTATGTGCAATGGCATAGTAAAATGGTGTCCCTTATATAAAATGGTAAAATCATGGTTTTCTCTTTGAATATATGAATATTTTCAAGCCATGGGTGCAGAATTTGTGGCTACAGAGGGCTGACTGTACATGTGAAAGGGAGCTTGGAGTCTTAGTGGACCACAAGCTGAACTTGGGTCAAGAATGTGATGCAGCAGCTAAAAAAGCCAATGAGGTTCTAGGCCACATCAATAGGAGTATAGTGTCTAGATCAAGGGAAGTAATAGTGCCACTCTATTATGCTTTGGTCAGACCTCACCTGGTATACTGTGTCCAGTTCTGGGCACAACAATTCAAGAAGAATATTGAAAAAGTAGAACACGTCCAAAGGGGGTGACCAAAATGATGAAAGGTCTAGAAGCCATACCCTCTGAGGAGTAGCTTAGGGAGCTGGGTATGTTTCGCCTGGAGAAGAGATGTATAAGAAAGTGACATGATATCCATGTTTAAATATTTCAAAGGATGTCATATTAAAGATGGAGCAAGCTTGATTTCGGTTGCTCCAAGCTAGAACATGGAGCAGTGGATTCAAACTACAGAAAAAGAGACTCCACCTAAACATTGGGAAGAACTTCCTGACAGTAAGAGCTGTTCAGCAGTGAAATGCACTGCCTCAGAGCATGGTGGAGTCTGCTTCTTTAGAGGTTTTTAAACAGAGGCTGGATGGCCATCTGTCAGGCATGCTTTAATTCCATATTTCTGCATGGCAGGGGGTTGGACTGGATGGCCCTTTTGGTCTCTCTCCACTCTATGATTCTATAAACATTACCAGGCACAACCATTTTTCAGATGCATGAAAAAACGTGTCAGAAGAACACGACAAGAAAACAAACAGGTAATATTATCAGATGATGTCAACCTTCAGCCATTTCAGGGATGTAGCGTGGGTTTGAATAAAGTGTCCCTTTTCACTGATGGCTTAGCCCATCAATAAAAAAGGGATACTTTATTCATGCCCACGCTACACCCCTGGAATGGCTGAGGTCATGGGCATCTGATAATGTCGCCCTTTGTGTTCTTTTCAGGCTCTTCTGATGAGTTTTGGGACAGTTTTGTGTTGCGTTTCCCTGCATCTGATAAAGTCCGTAGTCCTCCTCCATCCTTTAGGAATCCTCCACACCTTTGATTGTAAAGATAATTAAAAAGTTACAGTTATACTGCAAAGAGATTGAAGTTCTCCTTAATTACATTACAGTCATCATTGAACTTAGCTATATTTTTGCTGTTGGGATTAAATACACACAACTCATTATTTGTATCAAGTTATTACTGAGCTCTGTTGAATACCAGATACACAAAGGAAAGGATTGTCTTTACTTATGGGCTTTCTGGAAGCATCTGGTTGGTCACTTTTAGAAGCACATGCTGGACATGGTGGGTATTTGGTCTAATCCAACAGGCCTGTTGTTTTGCTCTCAAGTTATGTATGTGCAGACATCCTGCTGCTGCTCAAGGCCATAAATAAATATTTCTACTATTGATACTATTCTTTTTTTTTGGCGATCTTATTTATGTCTTGAATAACCATTTTTAATACATTTATGAACAATATAAAACTTCAAAACACAAGCCCCACTTTTCAGAAATATACATTGGATTTGGTTTCTGGTTTATATTCATGCTTTTTGTCCCCAATTTCATAGCTTAAAAAAAATGAAATCTATGATCCCTGCGTTTTTAACAGTTTGGAAAGGTAAATGTCACTGATAAGAGCCATACGTTTTGCCTGTCATATAATGGTTTTTAAGCACAATACTCTATCACAGTCTTAAAAACCACACATATCCAATTAACTGGTAATTAGTGGTGCATTAGATTTTCCTTTCTCTATTTAAAAGTAAAATAGACAGGCTGTTTGCCTGTGGTCTGAAAATACACACTGCTTTGCATGCAAGTACATAAAAATCTATCAGTGTGAATGGGACCCAAAGTGATTAAACAAGCACTCTTAATATGTTAATTTATAATTTTAATTACAGCAATCTTGCATATATAGTCATTAGTGAATACTAATATAAATATTTTTCTACCTTTTTATTCACAATGCATAAACCAATCATCCCCTTCTTTCTTGACAGGTGCCTTTTTCATAATACAATCTTTGTTCGTAGTTATGAATGCATTTTGTTCATTCCTGTCTTCAATAATCCCTCATTAAGCCATTCACTTTCTGCTCCATGTTAAAAAGGGGAAATTGTCATGCAAATGTGACATTTTGTATTGTATGTGTATATGTGTGTGTGTGTATGTATGTGTGTGTTCACACAGATATATGCTTATGTGCACATACCTACACAATACATGAAGTGTCACAGTTGTGGCTCTGCTTATACACATACACACAACAACAGTAGCATTGTGCCAAACACTTTTGCTTGCTGTTTGCTGTCCTTCAATTAGAATCACTTCTTTGAATTTAATTTTATTTGTTGTTAAGCTACAGACTTGATGTATAGACTCATGAATTTGAGGCTGCTGCCAAGAATGAAACGTAGTAGGGGTTTGGAGGGTGGGGAGACAATTCAAAGCCTCTTCAAGAAGCTACAGAGGCAAAGCTAAAATGAATCAGCTTCACCTTTGACTGAAACTCTTGAATAGCATTGCAGTCTTGTGATGATTTTGCTTGGTTAATTATCCAATTATTTATTTCAAGAAAATAGGCACTGTGTTACAATTAGGGACATGAAACATAATCTGAGAAATTTGGAAATGACAGATGACTAAATAACTCCCGAGATAGACAGTATCTGCTCAGTATCTTCTCTTGCCAAGTGCTCTCCAACTACAGATTGGGTGCTCTTTGTAACGCCACTGTAAGAGCCAAAACTTATTTGTTTGTTCTCCCCAAAGGACATATTTCACTTCTCTGGAAATTGCACAGATTATTCTGTTGCCAGTATGTCAAATTTGCATGGTCTATAGGCTGAGTTTAAGTTGTATTTCTCTTGATGAAAAGCTTTTGGTTCAAAGCAATACTTTTTAATTGCCTAATGATATAAGTCAGTTCTTAGGAAAGAGCCATGCATTTAGGAGTTCATTTGCAATATAACTGAAAAATTCATTGCATGGCAGTAAAACAATTTACTGTTAATTACAAGGAGAAGAATTTGCTGTACCATGCTCACAGATTGCCATGAATCATGCAGCACTCCTAGAGATTTATAACAGATGTGTAAGTGGGATGAATTAGCAGGGTTTAATAACAGAGACACAAATCATGCAGACTTCAAGGAGCTTTAATTGATATACTAGAATGTGACGGGCATGAATCACTCAGCCATTCAACAGCACTGTAACATATGGTCAGCTCAATATGCTGCATCTTAAATCGGTTGGTGAGTCGTTGGTTGTCCCATATGGTGGAAGCAATATATTTTTCAGGATTTTTTTTAAAAAAATACCATTACATTGATTTTTAAAAGAAATATGAATCTATATGCTCATAATAAAGTGAAGTCTTAAAACTTGTTATGCTTATTTGAGGCATATTTTATGTATAGATTCTGAACACAGATTTTCTGAAAGGTATGAAAGAGTTGATTCAGGACGTACTATTTTAAATCGGTAATGAGTAGCTATAATCCTACAGTGTACAGGTATGCCAGCAGGATATACAGTTGTCTAATCTTTGCCCAAAGATAATGCCTATACTTCTAAGTGTCCCAAGACTGGAGGTTAGGATGATATTTCTCCATTACCCAACAATTCCCAGCCTTTGATCCCTGTCTCCACAAGCAGAAAATTAACATCATGGTGGAGGCAGCAGAGAGAGAGAGAGAAGGAGATATTGAGGAATAAAGACTCACTTAACAACTGGGTGCAGGACTTTGAGGGCAGGATCCTGTTGCTACACTGTGCTGGCTTGGCATATCTATGCTGGCATAAGTGGAGGCAGCAAGAGGGAAAAGTCTGTAGAAGGAGCAAGGCATTGGAGAAATAGGCTGCTTGGAGCTAAGGATTTTGTTTGTCTCTCTCCCACCTGCCCACAGCAAAAGTACAACTGCTATAGTGGTGCATCAACAGGATTCAGGGAGAGTTGTGAGGCTGAACATAAGGCACAGCTCCTGTTGCTTTAATATTTAGCAGAGCCTCAATAAGGATGGTTTCCGATAAAGTTCTGTCAGGAGAAACTAAATCACCTTCTTCCCTTACCACCCCAAACCTACCTTTTAGCTGGTGTAGTCCCCTCCGGTTGTTTCCTAGCTGGTAGAAAGTGGGACGGCTAGTGAAGAAGTGTCTTACTCCATTCCTGTAGCTGGATGCCCTCCAATTACATCATTCTTCAGATTCTCCCAAGGATCCCTTTGTGGTCCCAAGGGCAGAAGTAAAAAAAGAGTCTATAGTTCCTCGTAGAACTATTTTAGTGCTACATACTGTAACTTTGCTGTTTTAACTTTAACTTATTACTGTTATTTTCACCGTGTTTTAAACTTTTTGGTTATTCTTAGCCACTACACATGTTTTCCATACTGAAGGGTAAGGTATTAACCCTGACTTAGGAAATCCCTTCCTAGGAAGGCTAGATTGACTTCTTCCTTGTTGTTTGGTCATTGGGAGCTGCCTGTTTTCTAAGGAGGAATATTTTGGTAGTATTCTATACCACTATTCTTTCTTTTATTTTAATGCATATGTTTTAAGTGGTTTTAATTCCATATATAGTTTTATTGCATTTTAGAAATAAGTTTCTTGTATGTTTTACCTAGATGTGTTTTTCCCTGTATTTATTTTAATTTATGAAAGCCTCCTTTAATATTGTTGTTTGTTTTTAGTGGTTGTTATCCATCTTCAAATTGATTATGACTTATGGCAACCCTATCATAGGGTTTTCTTGGCAAGATTTATTCAGAGCAGGTTTGCTATTGCCTTTCTCTAAGGCTGAGAGAGTGTGATTTGCCCAAAATCACCCCGCGGTTTCAATGGCTGAGTGGGGATTCAAATCCTGGTCTCCCAGAGTCCTCTTCAAAACCACCACACCATGCCTGCTCTGTATCATAGATTTTAAAGAAATCAATATACTAGCTGTTCTTGTTGCACATGTGTCATTGGGGCCCACCAGGTAGTACTTAATGCCAAACTCTCCTACATAATCACTATTCAGCCATTGCCTTGTCTTGAACTCAGGACACATTCAGTACAATGGAGATCTTAACCTTATCACTATGTTATCTGAAGCTGAGTATCAAAATGGATTACTTTGCTTTGGTAAATGTATTATAAAAACACTCCTGGGATTCTCTGTACTAATTTCTCTAAAAATAATCAAGCCTTTTGAATAAATTATCTTCCAGTTGAAGTCTATGGGCAAATTGCACATTTGCTCAGAATTACCCCAATTGTACATTTGTTTAGAAAGTAATAAGAAGTACCTGTATTTCATAGAGAGGGATGAAAGAGAAGTAGATCAGTAAAGGTTTTATAGCTGTGATGCAAATGCATTTTTATTAGTCTTATAACTTGACACGCTATAGGAAAGCTTTAGCAGCTGCATTAGTAAACCTGACAGATTTGCGAAAAGAATACCCTATCCTTAGAAGCATGGTTGCCAGAATTTAATGTCAACAATTAAAATTTATTTTGATCCTCACCTAGTGTTTATTACTGTTTGTATACACAACAGACCTTACTAATACAGAGATGCACTATTAGATAGAATTACCATCTGTTCACAGTGAAATCCTAGCATCTGTCTTAGCTTCTAAAACTAAAATGATATCGTTTCACACAAACAAAGTTAACTGCTCCTTACTTACCAACAATTACATTTTTTTTTCATGCAGGCACATGTGTGTTTGTGCAGGAGTGCAGACACACAGACACATACAGGATGTTTTTTATAGTGACCTATGTAACAACATCTAAACCAGATAGATCTTTAACATAAAATTGTATGGACCATCTGTTTCATGGGTTCTTTTGGTGCCCTCAGCTACACAATGGCAAACAGGAATCATAGGTGTTTAAAAAAAAACATTCGAAGAAATCTTTGTAAAAAATACCCCTTTTCATAATTAAAATATGCAAATGACAGCTCAGCATGCTAAAGGACAGATTGCTATGACAGATATATTTTAAGACACTATGGCAAAATTTAAATAGGTAAAATTACAGTTTATTCCTTTGATAGAGTTGCTACAGGTACCACAGTGACACCTTTAGGAAATATATACTGTGGCTTTAGCCCTCCATAGTATACATCCAATATACAATATGGTGACGTGGAGACCTGTACTGTAGATTTATTATCTAAAGTTTTTCAGTTTGAATTCTTGAAGTGCCACTTTCAGCACAGATTCTTCAGTGAGTATGTCATTGCCAAAGAATTCTGGATCACCGTGGTAGTTAAAATACTAATGTTATACCAAAGATATTGCTTATTGAAAGGTTGGGTTTCTATTCCATATATCACAAAATAATAAATTGTGTCATGCTAGTGTTTAATGCGTGTACATAGTGCATTAACTGTAACTGTAGTACATTTATTTGTGCTAGAGCAGACTTGAAAATGATTTAAAAATCAATAATTTCCTGTCAGAGAAGCAAGTGTTACAATGCACTTAAGTAGTTAATTGCACAAGCCCAATAAAAGCTTCAAATTTGAGTAGAAAAGATGTTATGATTACAAAGCAGGCAACTTCCATTAATTAAGGAATAATGTTTAAGGAAGATGCAGTTGTTGTCAAGAAAGGTTGGGTGGTTTTGTTTTTTGTTTTTTAAAGAAATAATGCATTTTGGTATTTTCTACATTACAACTCTAAGCTGCACCAGAGAACTCAACCTCGACACTTGCATTTAAAATGCTGACATCGACTGAATTGCTCCAAAGGTGAAGTTCCAATTGTAAAGCCATGTTTTCTTTTGAAACCTGTGCATTAATACTGCATTTCATTAGTGTGCTGCACTACTTATGCAGAGAAGGCTTGTGACCTCACACTGCATTACTTCAGTTTCAACACAGTAAATTTCAAACATAGCAGTATGATACTAATTAGATTGTGAATTCATAAATGATGTCCAAGCAAGAATTTACAATGCATAGCACGGTTGGTGGGTTTTTGTCTTCCATCATTTCCTCTGCCAAAAGTAATATTTTATCATGTTGTAGGAAAAGCAATAGCAAGATACTACAGGTTAATGCGAGAAAGCAAGAGACATACTAATAGTCTTATATGCAAAACTCTTTAAGGATACATTATTAATTTATTATAAATGAAGATCTTTGCAGTGAACTCTTAGTACAACCCTCTGAAGTAATTTGCAAGATGCATATTTTAGGTCATATCATTTCGCCAAATGATTTTTTTTAACCTTATAATTTCAGCAAAACCTTCCTTTGATATATACGTGTGTGTGTGTGTAGGTGTAGTCTCTTTTCATGCTATTGCATAGTCACATAGATATTCAAGTAATGTTTGCTAGGAATAAACATTGTTTTCAAAGTATATTATGTTACAACAGTTGTAGAAATATAGCTGTATAGAGGTAAACTCCACAGTATAGTGCTGAGCAGCTTGTCTGCACAGCAAATCCTGACCAGATGAAAGGGTACATGCTGTTAATAAGGCTTGAAAGGTCATTTCATGAACTATGTAAATGCCCAGGTACAGCTGATATATATTCATATCATTTCTGAAAACCTTCCCCCCTCCTTATCTTTGCCACTAGTCACTAGTCCTTATCTGAAGGACTAGTGACATAAAGCCCATTGTTGTTCTAAGGCAAACCTATCATGGGGCTTTCTTGGCAAGATTTGTTCAGAGGGAGGTTGGTCTTTCCCTTTGTCTGAGGCTGAGAGAGTATGATTTACCCAAGGTCACCCAGTGGGTTTCCATAGGTCAGTGGAGATTTGAACCCTGGACTTATGAATCATAGCACAATATTCAAACCAATACACCACACTGTCCCTAAAAAGCCTATGATTTTCAATTCTGTTTTTACCTTACCCTATTAGAATGTATATACTATGACACACTCAGGCTGAGAACAGTAAAAGCCTAGAATAGAATTAATTATTTATTTATTTTAATTTATTTAGTTATTTATACCCCACTCTTCAGCCACAAGGCTATCAGAGCGGCTTACAAATTGTTTTAAGCAATAGCTATTTACATATCTACACTGCATTAAACAGTTTCCAATGTGTGTTAGCTAATTGCCCCCCACAAGCTGGGTACTCAATTTACTGACCTACGAAAGGATGGAAGGCTGAGTGAACCTTGGAGCCCGCTGGAATTGAACTTGCAATGTGGTGGCTTGCAGTACTGGCATTTAACCACTGCGCCACCAGAACATATATTACAAATAAAACACTACAGATGTGACATGACATCTCTGAGTAATACCCATTTGATGACCAACCATGGAATAAGGAGACCAGAAACAGAAGATTGGGTTAAATAAGGACCACTTTATTTGAGCTCTATCTTATTTAAGTTGATTAAACCAGAGAGGAGCGGGGGGAGGGGAGCAACCTGATGCAGGTACAGCTGAGACCAGGTATCTACCCTAGACTACCTCCTCAGCCTTCCCTTGGGTGAAACACTTAAACCCCAAGGACAATCCAATAGTTGTGTTGGTCCCTGGCCAGCCAATTACTGGAAGGTAAACCAAGGGCACTCCATTCCAAGTCTCAGAACCTTATATGTGAGAGCAACCCCCCCAGCTCAGCCTCAAGGTGTGACGAACTCTGGCAACAGGTACTCACAGGACACAAGCTTCAAAGAATAGCAGCTTTATTGTCAGGACTTAGTTGTGACCAGTAACATAGCAAAGATGACTCTGAGAGGCTTGGCACCCAAACCTCCTTGTTAATACAGAATGCAAGTTTCATTTCTCACTAGTACCTGGCTAATGGCTGTTAGAAAAGCAAAGCAATCCTCCCTAAAATTCCACAGAGGAATGACCATGGGTAGCTTTCCACCAGCACATACCATCCCTCCTCCCATCAGGCTTCATTAATGCCAGGTCACTGGTGCAGATGCCAAGAGAGGCCTACTCATGCTAACATAACCACATACTTACATAACCCATAGTCTAAGTCACTAGGACATGACACAAGGGTAGACCACCCTGGATCCCAGGACATGAAGAGTCTGTTCCAGAGCCCTACCCATCAGCAAAAGCATGTCAACGTGTACACCGAGCTCTTAAATCCTCCCCCCCCAACCACAACCTGCCAAATGGCAGCCTATTTACAGACACCACCCTAAACCAATCATCAAAGTCCCCCAGATACAGTATAGAATAGGCAAAAAAGACCCAGGATAATGGGAGAAAATTCCTACCTGGTCCTAAAGCGACTACTAAAATACACTGCACTGAGGATGGGAGGGTGAGTCATGCTGCAATGCTCTAAAGAGGCACATGAGGGGGAGTCCAGGCCTTAAATAGTCTTTGGCTCCATCCTCATATGCCTTGCCTGGTGCTTGTACCACATGCCGCAACCCCTGGCCTCTGATCATGGAAGCTATCAAAAAGATACTTTCCCACATTGAACCATTTGCCATGCAGGTCCAGGTACATAAAATGACTGTCCATGCAAATATATTAATGTGACACATGGGACATGATCCTTCTCTGTATTGTTTCCCTGCCAGGCACTGAGACATCTCCAGACGGCTTAAGAGAGCTCTGTTGCTCTGTCCTTTCATGTAAACTTAATTGTTCATGGTTCAGTTTCCCTACTGCAACCCATAATTCAAGATTATTTTACTATGATTTAACACTATGACAGTAGGTCATACCAAAAAATAAAATAAAATATATTTTTAGAAGAAAATCATCTCATATTCTTAATTACAGCTGATATTTCCTGATTTTTTTTTATTCCACTTTGGTGACTTTTGTGTATTCTTGTTGAAAAGAACATTTCAAATGCTGCATAAGGTTTGAATTATTTTTATGATGCTAAATTAAAATTAATTTGTCAGTAGTTAAGGGAGAAAAGCCAGTAACACTGTCAAGTCCAACAAAGCATTGGAGAGGTGCTGTTGGATTGTTCACCCAATCTAGAATTACTGTCTGAATTGGTCTGCTATAACAATGTAGAGGTCAAAGACCATCCGCAATCACTGTCTGAGTTATAATTGATACAGATTTCCTCAGAGTCCATATATTATGCATATATTATTTGTAAACCACTTAGTTTCTTTTGCCTTCTTCTTTTTATATAAATAGCACCAAGACAGCTAATTGCCCCTTACACCGAAGGAGTAAACAGCACAGTAATAAAGATAAGTTGGAATGAACCAAAAGAACTGAATGGGCCTTTCCCAATCTATCAGCTGGAGAGAATGGATGCTTCTTTAGCAACATCAAATGCAACTGTAATGAAAGGGATCCGTTTCCCAGGAAATGGCTATTATAAATTTCCAAGTTCTACTCTGCCTGCAAACACATATTTTACAGGTAAGGAGATCACATTGACAATGTTTATTTCAAGAAGTTTTGTTGCTGTTTCAAGTACAACATGATGTTTAGGATTCTTGTGGACTAGACTTTTCCATTGGCACAACACTTTTTATTCACGTTTTTGCAGCACTTCTACATGACATCACTGTTAGCCCATTGCAGTGTTTTCTAACTAATCTCCCCGTGCTTTCTGAGATCTAATTTGTGGCTGCTTGTTGTAATAAAATACAACAGTAGCACTGCGTGGCCAGTGTTGACAGGCAGGAGCTGTTAAACCTTTTAGGGCTCCCATTTCTTTCAAGGGAACACATTGGTTTTTCAAGTTTAGCTCATGTGGGATAATTGATTAATACCCTCCCTTTTGCCCCCTGAATATATTCTCCAGGTTGTCCCAATATGAGTTTCTGTTTTCATTGGTGCAGGATAGGGATGGTAAATCTTTATTTTCCCAATGGATGTCAGGAACAATTAAGCAGGTTTTCATCCCATAGCTCCAGGACACCCAAAAATCCCTCTCCTCCACAGTGACAGAAAACTGTGCAGCTTTTCTACAAAAGCTGGACACCTTGCCTAGAAAACTGTGTAGTTTTCCAGAAACTGCACAGTTTTCAGCATGGAAACTGAAAACTGCAGATTTCGGAGATTTTCACACCGGGGCTGTCCCGCCACCTCCTTTCCCATTCCTGCAATGGAATGGAGGTAAATGTTCACACACTTACCTCCATTCCACTGCAGGAACGGGTGTCCTCCCTCCTTGCCTGGCTGGCCGTAAATGCAGCTGTCGTAAGGCTGCTTTTACGACCGGCCGGGGGAAATCCTGCTTGTTCTCATGAGAGAACGAGCAGGAGGGAAATTCAAATTAACCCCCGCAGCTGCCAAATAAAAGAATAAAAATCATTTTTTAAAAAATACAAGTAACCTGGGGAGGGGGGTGGGAAGGGTGGTACTTACCTGGACGTCCCGATCTTTGTTATTCTAGAACAGGGATGGGATCCAATTCGCACACCCATGTTCCATTACAGAAACGGAACCGGGTGCTTAATAACGACTTCTCCCCGTGAATACTATATCATGGGGAGAAAACAGAATGATGACAATTAGGGAACGGAACAGGGTCAACGTTGTCCGAAAGGGAAAACCTTTCCCGACCCTGTTCTGTTCCTGCCACATGATACATAGCCCGTATGAAAATCTCTCCAAGCACTATATATATATATATATATATATATATATATTGCAATACCGGTTGAACCTCCCTTATCCGGAATTCCAAATTCCAAAATATTCCAAAATCCAAAATTGCCCACATGAGTGACTAAGAGAGTGATAGTTTTGCTTGCTGATGGTTCAATGTACACAAACTTTGTTTCATGTACAAAATTATTAAAAATATTGTGTATAAAATTACCTTCAGACTATGTGTATAGGGTGTTTATGAAACATAAATGAATAGACTTCATTTATAGACATGGGGTCCCATTTCCGAGATATCTATATGTATTATGTATATGCAAGTTTTCCAAACTCCAAAATATTCCAAAATCCAAAATACTTCTGGTTCCAAGCATTTCAGATAAGGGAAATTCTTAGGATGGGCTCTCTAGCCTTATGGCATGGGCTCTCTAGCATTATGGCAACCATCCTAGGAGAAGGGAAACTCTAATCCCAAACCTGGGAAGATGGTGCTCGTCCAACCCTGTATGGTCAACCATCTAAGAGAAGGAAACTCTAATCAAACCTATGACCCGAGGACCTCGCTGCTACTGTCCATGCTTGCAAGGCCACAGCAGATGAACCTTTGGTTTAAAAGGTGTGGTGAGTTCTATGCACGCTGCGCTCCACCAGAAAATTCCTAAAAAGCCCTGTAGCAATAGGCGAGGGACGAAACAGCAGGTGTAACAGCAGATGCACTAGAAGCCGCAGACCCAACCCTGCATGCAGGCGGTTCAGGACTTTGGTCGCTTGACGCTGACCCGGGAGATGACAGTCTTGTTCGGCAGCATCCTGAACGACCAAGCAGCCTTTTTAAAGGAGAGCACTGCTTGCTCCATATGGAGAGGGGTCTAGAAAAGGTGGCCTAACGAAAGCTCATCCCCATCTACCTGGGTGGCTAGCCGTGGCCAACAGACATCTTCTGATGCCGTCAAACAAGGCAAAGAAACAAAAGCACACACCGACCTCCAAAGGTGTAAATAAACTGATGCTTGCATGCTGGAACATCAGAACCATGTGAGACTCTGCAGATAGTGGACGGCCTGACCGTCGTTCTGCTCTAATAGCCCATGAACTATCACAATTTAATACTGACATCGCTGCTCTTAGTGAAGTTCGTCTCCACGAGGAAGGCAGCCTTAAAGAACATGGCACCGGTTACACACTTTACTGGTCTGGAAAAACCAAAACCAAAAAACATATTTCAGGAGTAGGCTTTATGATTAAAAACTCCATTGCCTCCAAACTCAAAACCTTGCCACAGGACACTCTGATCGCATTATTTCCTTACGCCTCCCTCATGTTTCTGTCTTTAGTATATATGCCCCAGCTATCCAAGCCAACCCTATAGAGAAAGACAAATTCTACACAGACCTACGCCACCTCATACAAAAAGTCCCTGTAGAAGATAAAATTATTATCCTTGGTGACTTCAATGCCAGAGTAGGAAAGAACTTCAAAGCCTGGTGGAAAGGTGCCTTGGGCAAGCATGGTGTTGGAAACTGCAATGATAACGGACACCTTCTGTTAGAGTTCTGAGCAGAACAACAGCTGACTATTACAAACACTATCTTTCAGCAGAAAGATAGCTTGAAGACTACCTGGATGCCTCCCCGATCCAAACATTGGCACCTCACTGACTATGTTTTAGTCAGTTGGAGAAACATTCGCGATGTCTGTCATACTTGGGTGATGCCCAGTGCAGAATGCCAAACAGATCATCGCCTCGTAAGATGTAAGATGTAAACTAAATCTTCATCTTAAGTTCAAACCTAAGAGGGGTAGCATCTTAAAGAGGAGACTCCAAGTCAACAATCTTCAATAAGCTACCCTGAGAGATAACTTCCAGGCAAACCTGCACACAAAACTTGAAGACCATCCTATAGATCCTTCTCCTACAGTGCTTTGGCAACATATCAAAAATAGTATCCTGCAGTGTGCGGAAGAATCCCTCGGGTTCTCCCGCAAGAAAAATCAAGATTGGTTTGATGAAAACAACCAAGAGATCTAGGAACTGTTGGCAAAGAAGAGAACTGCTCAGCAGGCATACCTCACCCAGCCAACTTGCCATGTAAGAAAAGCAACTTTCCGTCTCACATGTAGTAAATTTCAACAAAAACTCCGAGACATGCAGAACAAGTGGTGGATCAATATAGCAGAAAAGACACAATGCTGTGCAGATCTGGGTGATCTTAGAGGATTTTATGAAGCTCTTAAAGCAGTGTTTGGACCTACGTCTCAGGTCCAAAGCTCCTTATACAGTACAGATGGTAAAACATTAATTACTGATAAAGCCTCCATCCTGAATCGATGGAACGAACATTTTCAAAGTCTCTGGACCGAGTAGTCCAAGGCTCAGCTATCCAACATATGATACAAAAACCAATGAAAAATGAATTGGACATAGTTCCCACTTTGGGAGAGCCCCTTAAGGCCATACAGCAGATGAAAAACAGCAAGGCAGCTGGGATTGATGGTCCCACCCTATGTTTGGAAACACGGAGGTCATGCACTCCATGATAAATTCCACGAACTCCTTGTGGATTGCTGGGAAAAAGGGGAACTGCCATCAGATCTCCAAGACGCAGTCATCATCACCCTGTACAAGAAAAAATGAGCAAAATCTGATTACTGAAACTATTGAGGCATAACACTGCTCTCTATTGCTGGAAAAATCCTTGCAAGGATACTCCTGAACAGTTTGGTTCCTGCTATTGTAGAAGAACTTCTTCCAGAAAGCCAATATGGCTTCAGAACCATTAGGAGCACTACAGATATGGTATTTGCCCCTAGACAACTGCAAGAAAAATGTAGGGAGCAGAACAAGGGTCTCTATGTAACCTTTGTTGACCTCACCAAAGCCTTCGACACTGTGAGTAGAAAAGGTCTGTGGCAGATCCTGGAAAGACTAGGATGTCCCCCCAAATTCCTTAAAATGATTATCTTGCTACATGAGGGCCAGTGTGGGCAAATCAGATATGGCAATGCTCTTTCAGAGACCTTTCTAATAACTAATGGAGTGAACCAAGGTTGTGTTCTTGCTCCAACTTTATTTACAATCTTCTTCAGCATGATGCTCCAAAGTGCTACGGCAGAGCTTGAAGAAGACAACGGCATCTATATACGTTACCGTACTGATGGTAGCTTGTTTAACTTAAGCCGTCTGAGGGCTCACACTAAGACTCTAAACTATCTAGTGCGTGTGCTGCTCTTCGCTGATGATGCTGCCCTTGTTGCCCACACAGAAGCAGCTCTGCAGCGCCTAACATCCTGCTTCGCAACAGCTGCAGAGCTGTTTGGGCTGGAAGTCAATCTGAAGAAAATGGAAGTTCTTTACCAGCCTGCACCACAGGACGAACACCACCATTCCCACATTGCCGTTAGCATATATGTGCTCAAGTCTATTCAACAGTTCACCTACCTGGGAAGCATCATCTCTTCAGATGCCAAGATTGACAAAGAGATCAATCACAGATTAGCAAAGGCATATAGTACATTTGGAAGACCTTACAAAAGAGTCTAGAGTAATAAACACCTGAGGCGAAGCACAAAAATCAGTGTGTATAGAGCCATTGTACTGTCTATTCTCCTTTATGGGTCTGAAACATGGGTCACCTATTACCACCTTTGATGACTCCTTGAACGCTTTCATCAGTGCTGTATACGCAGAATCCTAAATATACACTGGACTGACTATGTGATGAATGTTGCTGTCCTTGAGCAAGCAGGGATCACAGCACTGAGGCCATGATATTGAGAATACAGCTGCACTGGGCAGGGCACATTTCTCGGATGGAGGACTATCACCTCCCAAAAATAGTAATCTATGGTGAACTCCCCATGAGTCAGCATAAGAGGGGTGCTCCAAAAAAGTGATACAAGGACTCCCTGAAACTGTCAGGGAAAATAGATATTGTGATTAGAAGTTTGTCTCTCCCTCCCTGAGTAATTTTTCACCAGAGTACAAGGCACCAGCTCGTCTATCAGAAGCTCATATATCTGTCTGGTTTTGTTATTCTGTTCTTTGGGGGTTACAAATAAGAAATCGAAATTTGAAATTGTTTCTTCTTTCGTTTCTCGAAAAGACTGGGTGTTCAGAGGCTATATAACTGGGAGGGGTTATTGGAGCTAGTTTTGAGCTTCAAGACTGTGTGTATGTCTCTTGCTTTGAGAGGACCTTTTGTTTAGCTCCTGAGAAGCTTTGGAGCACATAGAAAACATGGTTAAATGTTTTCTGTTACTGTTTTCTTTTTATTCATTTGTTACTAATAAAAAGCCTTAAAGGATTTTGGCATGGACTTATCTTTTGCACCAAAGGAGTACTTGTTTGCTCACAAGGCACACGTTTCTTTGCTGCATGTGTTCCTGTTCGGATGAACAGGGAGTGACTGCACTCTGCACATTCCCACGGCAGAAACAACATCTCAGGCTCAGCCAAATTGATCACCAACAATGGTCCACCCTGGCCTCACATCAGGAGGCATGGAGACGCACTATCCACAATGCTGCAGCCTTATTTGAGAACTCACATAAGGAAACGACAATGCAGAAAGAGAAACGACAATGCAGAAAGAATCAACCACCCAGAAACATCACCCAAGGAGACCTTCTGCTGTGCTTTCTGCAACTGGACTTGTTTATCTCGGATTGACCTTTTTAGTCATCAGCACGCTTGCAGAAAGCGCGGGATGAGTCCTTCCTGAATCTTTGATTGCAAAGAAAAGCCAGAGGCTGCAGCTTCATCCAGCCGGAGTTTCTTTTCCTGACACATAACATTTGGTTAGGCAATATTCAAACCAGCAAGAGCAGCCCTGATATTGAATCCTTCACCACATTGTTCACACGTTTCCCAAGTACATAGCAAAAGATAACAAAAGGGAGTGTGGGTGTTTTTTTCCCTCAGAAACGTTTTATGTGCATAGTGAAAATATTGCAAGTGTAGTTTTTTGCAGCAAAGCGGCACAGTTTCTCAAACACACAGTTATGTTGTGCAGTTGCAGACAACTCGCAGGAACTTTTGACATGCCATTTTTCTTCTTGTGCAAGTTTCTCCAGGGGTCAACCTTAGTTGGAAATTGATGAATTTCTATTCTGTCCCTAGTGAAGGAAAGAGAGCCTTTAATTATTGACTTCTGCTTTTTTGCTGTTATTTTCAAATAGGAAAATATCACTTTAAATAATGAAATACTGCTATTTTAAAAGCAAAAAAGAATGATGGGAGGGAACCAAAAGCGGGAGAAGTCACCACTTTCACCATGGTGAAAAGTGAAACTCATTAGATTGAGGCAAAACACTGGCTATAGACGGCTAACAGAATAACCCAGATCAAGAGGAAAGTTTTGAAAAGCTAGATGAAACTACAAACATGAGGATTTCAATTAGCAATAGAATGAATAAAACCTGATCAGAACTTGTGCCCAGTATCTTCTGCTAACCCTTAGAATGATTCCTCCCTTTGTATAAGGCAGTTTAATATATCAGTCCTCTTATCCACACCAAGTAGACCAGGGATTTGTTGTTTCTTGTTAACTGCCATGAAGCTGACTTTGACTTACAGTGACCCCATGAATGAGAGACCTCCCAGTCACTGTATCATCAACAGCCCTGCTGAGGTCTTGCAGACTAGGGTCAGGGCTTCCTTGATTGAGTTTATCCATCTCGAATGTAGTCTTCCTCTTTTCCTGCTGCCTTTTGCCTTACCAAGCATTATTGTCTTTTCTAGTGAGTCATGTCTTCTCATAATATGTTCAAAGTAGATCAGTCTCAGTTAACTCATCTTGGGTTCTTATTTGTCCTTCCAGCAGTCCACGATATCAGTAGAACCCTCCAACAGCACCACATTTCAAATAAGTTTATTTTCTTCCTATCAGTTTTCTTCACTGTCCAGCTTTCACAACCATACATAGAAATGGGAAATATGATGGCATGGACAATCCTAACTTTAGTATTCAATAATATATCTTGACACCTAAGGATCTTGTCTAGTTCCTTCATAGTTGCCCTTCCAAGTCCTAGTCTTCTGATTTTTTGAATGCAGCTTTTATTCTGATTAAATTTATGTAAATAATCTGTGGTCATTATTTTTGTTTTCTTAAGGTTCAACTATAAACCTGCCTTTGCACTTTCT
The DNA here is from genome assembly GCA_030847615.1 of Gambelia wislizenii. NCBI lineage: Eukaryota > Metazoa > Chordata > Lepidosauria > Squamata > Crotaphytidae > Gambelia > Gambelia wislizenii. The sequence continues at coordinate 46,924,443 of JAUMIR010000001.1, read as the reverse complement.
TCCTTGACTTTCTTCAGGAATCTTTCCGAGTCTGCTATTTTCTGCTAGTAGTATGGTGTCATCTGCATATATTAAATGGTTGATGTTCCTTCCTCCAATTTTTGCACCTCTTTCCACTGAGTCTAATCCTGATTTACATAGGCTATGTTCAGCATATAAATTAAACAGATAGGGTGATAAAATGTAGCCTTGCCTGAGTCCCTTGCCAATTGGAAACTATTCCATTTCTCCTTATTCTGTCCTAACAGTGGCCTCTTACCATGAACACAGGGTACACATCAGGCCAATGAAATGTTGTGGCATACCCATTCCTTTATGAGTGGTCCATAGTTTTTCAAAGGCTTTCCTATAATCTATAAAGCAAAGGCTGGTTTTCTTATGAAATTCTTTGCGGCACCCCATTATTCAAAGTGTATTTGAAATATGATCTCTAGTGCCTCTTCCTTACCTTAACCCGTCTTGGACATCTGCCATTTCTCAGTCCATGTATGGTAAAAGTCTTTGTTGTAGAATTTTGAGCATCACTTTGCTTGCATGTGAAATTAATGCAATGGTCCTGTGTTTACTACAATCCCTGGAGCTCCCTTTCTTGAGGGATAGAATGTATATTCAGTTTTTCCAGTCTGTGGGTCGTTCCTTTAATTTTCCATATTTGTTGACATATTGTAGCTAGAACTAGAGTATATTTTGTCTCCAGAGACTGAAGCAGCTGTTTTGGTAAGCCATCTGTTCCACACTCAAATACAATATACATTCCAATCCCCAACAAAGGGGAGTTACAACTAAAGTATATTCTGTCTCTGTAGACTGAAGCTGCTCTATTGGTATGCCATCTGTTCCTGGTGATCTATTACTCCCAGGTGCTCTGAGTGCAGCTTCCACTTCACTTTCTAAAATTGGACGTTTGTCTTCATATGGCTCTTCCTTGAATTAATCTGTCAGTCTTTCATCTCTTTTATATCATTCTTCTTATGGTTTCCATAATCTTTTTATTTCTACTTGTGTAATGTGTTCCCCTGTTATTTGTAGAGCATCCCCACTCTTGGTTTAAATTTCCCTTTGATTTCTCTGATCTTGTGGAAGAGATCTCTTGTTCTTCCTGCTTTGCTGTCACCTTCTATTTCTCTGTATTGATTATTATAGTAGTTCTTCTTGTCCCTGTGCACAAGTCACTGAAGAGTTGCATTCAGGGTTCTGATTCTATTTCTCTCCCCTTTTACTTCCCATCTGTTTCTAACTGCTTGAAGAGTTTTTATCTGTTATCCATTGAGGCTTCTCTTTCTTTTTGGCTACAGATAATGTCTTTACACATTCTTCTCTGGCAATATCCCTGGCTTCAGCCCAGAGTTCTGACTCCTGGTAAATTAGGCTTAATAGGCCAAATTTTCCACATTATCTTCAAATTCTGCAGGGATATTCTTCAGATTGTATTTTGGTATGATGGTTGGTTTAGTTTTCTTTAGTTTTACTCTATTTTTTGATATGAGCAGTTTATGGTCTGTGCCACAATCTGCTCCTGGTCTTGTTTTTGCACAGAGAATGGAGCTTTTCCATCTTCTGCTCCCAATTATGTAGTCTATTTGTTATCTATATTGCCTGTCAGGTGATATCCATGTATACAGTCACCTCTTTAGCTGCTTGAAGAATGTTTATGATGAACAAATTGCTGGCCTCGCAAAATTCAGTCCTGCTTCATGGCCAAATTTTCCTGCAATCTTTGATTCTGCTCCATTTCCTGTTTTTGCATTCCAGTCTCCTCTGATTAACATGAAGTCCTGTTTTGGTGTGTGATCAGTTTTCTCCTGGACTCCAGCATAGATTCTTTCAATGTCTTCTTCTTCTGCCTCTGTAGTTGGAGCATAAACTTGGATTCTGGTTATATTGATAGGGTTTCTCCCAAGTCTTATTTGGAATATGAGGTCAGACTTTGCATTATATCCTTTGACTACTTTTACTTCATCTCTCTTCACTATTAATGCCACACTATTTCTTCTTAGATTTTCATTTCCTGAGTAAAACTGTATGTAATTGTCTCGCTCAAAATGTCCCATTCCTGTCCACTTCAGCTCACTCACCCCAAGTATTGCAATGTATGTTTACTCCATTTCTTATGTTACTATGTCTATGTCCCCCCCCCCCGAGTCATGCTTCTCACATTCCACATACAAATATGTGTTGTGCAGCTTTGGACTTTCCCTTTGCTTCTGAGCACATCAACAGTTGAGTGTCCTTTCAGCTTGAGTCCAGTTGTGCCATTAGCCACAGTGCTACTCATAGTTGTCCTCTACTCTATCCCAGTAGCTCACTGAGTGCCACCCACCCTGGGTGTTTCATCTTCTGGCAGTATCTCTTGTTTCATTTTGGATTGTCTCGTCATAGGGCTTCAAAAGGAGGTTTATTGTGCCTCCCTCTGTGCAGTACTGACAAGTGTTAGCTATGGTGCCACTGCCATTATCTCTGAGAGATTCTCTGCCATTGTCACCCTCCACTACCACTGCTGCCCAGTAGCTGTTTGACACATTTAGTCTGGCTTCTCACTGAAAGCTTGTCTGACATGGAAGACCATACAAGCAGCACTGCTGCCATCAGCATAGCCTCTTGCTTCACAGGAGCATGCAGTCCCACCACTTTGGAAAGATAGTGCCATTGGTGGGAGATCAGGAAAACATGCATAGTAAAAATGGATCGTGCTCCTCACTCTAAAAGAAGTATACTGACACCAATGCTTTCTAATCCAATCATTTATCCTTATTGCCAGGAACATGTGCCATTATGAACTTTTAGATGACCTCAGTAAAGAAAGCGTTGAGCTCTCCCTTCATTCCCTCCACCCTTAGAACCTCTTTTGCTAGAATGGTGGTCTTGCACTTAAAATGAATTCACTGTTCCTTCTTGAAGAATACATTTCCTTTCTTCCTTCTCCCTATTCCCAAGAAGCCTGAAGATAGGGTGAGAGGGGAGCTGGAAACCCTTTTAAAAAAGAGTGATCCAGCAAAACAAAGTAAATTGTGCTGCTTTGTGAACAAAACATCATAAGATATTTTCTAACATGTACAACAGGGACTTAATGCTACAAATATGCTGAGCTGACCCTGACTGGGCAGCATTACTGTGGTAACGTTCCCTCCTGCTCTAAAATAGGAGTGGTTTTGTTAAGGAATAGACAACTTTTTTTTTAATCTGCAACATATATTTGCTTCTATCTTTCTTTTTTCTGTTGGAAAATACAGATTTATTTAAGACTTTGTTCTCCAAGTCTCCATTTAAAAATGATGTTTCAAATATATCTTTTGGTAGATCTGCTATGCAGGATGACATGAACACTGAATAAAGCCATTCTAAATTAATCTAAGGCCAGTGATAAACTACATTATAATTCACATTCATGAACATTCAGCAGTACTATACTGAAATTAAGAATGAAAATATGTAGTAGATACTATATCAGTAGTGTTGAGTCTCAGGCTGCTGACACAGTGCAGAAATAATGCAGTTTGATACCACTTTAACTGCCATGGTTCAATGCTATGGGATTCAGGGATCCATAGTTTTGTAAGATGTTTAACCTTCTCTGTCAGAAAGCTCTGTTGCCACAATGAACTACTAATCCCAGGATTCCATAGGATGGAACCATGATAGTTAAAGGAGTGTCAAACTACATTATTTCTGCAGTGTGTCAGCAGCTGAAGTTTCAGGAGATCCTGGTCATGGCATGCTCTCAGGTAGGGCTTTTCCACCAATAGACTATAGCAGACTCCCATCACAGCAGTGCTCCAAGCCATTCAAATGCCAAATCAAGGCTACATTAAGTGCACTGTGGAAAATTAAGATGGCTCCTGGACTCAGGGATTTTTTTAAAAGGGTGGGCTTTCCAAGTGTCAACATTGGCCCTGACAGGATGCTGTGGCCTTAACAGCCTTCAAATAATTAGTTAGCCTGTCTATACTGCAGAAATACAGCAGTTTGACACCACTTTATCCACCATAGTTCTGTCCTATGGAATCCTGGTATTTGTAGTTTGCTGAGGTACTAGAGTTCTCAGATAGAAAGGGCTAAATACCTCACAAAACTGAATATATCAGGATCCAATAGGAATAGAACTATGTTGGATGAAGTGGTGTCAAACTGCTGTATTTTTGTGGTGTTGACAGGCCAGGCTGTGCTTTTAGCAAGCACAGCTAATATCCAACTCCTCTAGGCAACAGGAAGACAAAAGCAATGGGACACAAGGAAAAATAGTTTTGCAGTTCACTTTGCTTTGTTTGCAACTTAGGTTACACAATGCAACAATTGTCCTGTCCTCTTGCTCTTTATTGTCTTGAAGGTATGGCATATTCATGCTCAGGGCCCATTGTTTGGGATTCCTGGATGAAAGGGGACTGATAATGATTTTAGTGTCTTGGCCCTTCTATCAAGCAAGACTAGAAAACCAGCTCCCAAACTTTTATTTATTAATTCCTGGTATCTAATCCATCCACTCTTGTCCTGTCTTGTCCCACTTTCTCACAAAATTGCACAACAAACAAACAAACCATGGCCAGAGGCAGACTTACAACTGCACAGTTGTTCTTCATATTTGTGTAGCACCAGTAAAACTGCATCAATTTATTACAAATGTGCAGTTTTAAAACTTTTCAGCCATATGTACAACCTCCCTGGAAAGTTGCACAGTTTTCTGTCATTTGTGTGAGAGAGAAAAATTCCAAGTGTTTTGACACTATGGGAAGAAATACTGATGTCTTTTCATTGATATCAGTCAAGAAGAGGAAAAATTGAGAATTTCTATCCCTACTATACACCCTTCCCTGGGAAAAACCCCAGTGAATTCAGTGGGGCCTACTTCTGAATAGACTTGCATAGGATATCAGTATAAAATATCATACTCTAATATATTTTGACTTTCTATAATGTTGTTTGCTTTCTGCACTGCTTACAAGATGTGGTTAACTAATCCACACCTTGTGGTTTTGCAGAGGACAGTCATGATTGAACTAACAAGTAGGATATTGAATAAACAAGTAAGGCAAGACATTCATTGATTCCAATTGTCACATGTTCCTATGAACATTATCAGAGCATGTTTCATCCCATAATTGATCTTTTCAAATTAATATCTTGTCTAACTATGATGAGCCTTATCAATGAATGATTGCCAGTGTTTAAAAAGTGGAGATTAAAATTTGTTGTCCTTATTAGATTTAAGTACTTTTGGCCTAAAATCAATCACATCAAAAACTGAACAATGCTACTTTTGTCAAAACAATCAGTCAGCATTTAGCTTTTGCAATAGTATGCTTTACAGAATTATGTAGGGAAAAATTAATATAATAATCATAGCATTATACATTTTATGATGTTTATTTTCCCATATGTAAGTCTGTAAAGTTGCAAAGGCAAGCATTCACATATTGTATGCTTCTTAATTTAAGTATATATCTTAGATTATGGAAGTTTATACATAACTGGGAATTTGAACCCTTGTTTGCTTCTCTCACCCACATGCACAGATGGGCTGCATATTTTTTTTACACATTCTTGTGATTACTCATCTCATCTGTGTCACCAAGAAAAATCACTATTCCCCCCCCCAAACTCTTTTTTAGCTTGCAAAATTTCCTAGGAGTTGCCCACAAAATTTCTAACAGTGCCTGCCCCCCCCCCCAGCCCCCTGTTACCTTCAATTTTCATTTTGGGTAATATCCAATGACAAGCAAGAAATGAGTTCAACCACCTTAAGAAACACTGATAGATGTATCAAATTTCTTGTGTCTGCCCTCAAAAATGCTTAAGATGTTTTATATGAAGAAGCATCCTCAAATTTTCTTGTTTAGGCAAAATGTCAGTGATAACATAGTGATCAGGCACTGTCTTTTTGGCTCTGGGTCTTTGATTTACTAATTTTCTATTTCTTTTTCAAAAACTGTATGGTAATGTAAACAACAGCCTAAAATAACCAGCCTCTTGAAAACAGAATAAGTAACCTTCTAAAAATAATGATCTCTCAAGTATATTGGCATCTTCAGTGGTGTGGGATCATTTCATTTTCATTTTAGGCTTTATGCTTTTTCCACATTGCTTATTTTCTTTTCTGATGTGTTCCAGAGGAATTTGTCTGCAGTGTGACCCCTTGATCCATAATGTACACTGACAAATTTATTGTAACCTTAGATACTGATGCAAAATAAAGAAACAAATTCAGAATGCTAATATTGGAATAACTACTAAAATGGAAATAGATGACTTACAGGCAATACAATTCAGGTGACAGGAGTGCAATTTAATAAAGTAGTAGAGGATGCATTATTTGCAGCAATTGCTCAAACAGTTTTTTTTAATAAAAAAACTAGGGTTATAATGTGGAATGCAGAAGATAATAAAACCATTTAGTCCTGTTTGTCTGCCTACTAGCCCTTAAAAATTGGTTGAAATTGGTAGGGTATGTTCATTTGGATTAAAGAGCTGGAATATTCTATATTTTACTGAGATCACAATGAGAAGTTTAAAATCAGAAATCTCAATTTCTTAAAAGTTCTCAGACCTTTTCCTGGCATGGCGTAAGAGTCATACACACCCACCCAACATGGGATGGGAGAATTCCTCTTCCCTTGCCCTCCATACGAATTTGACAGAAATATTGAGCACAATATCTGCAATTTACTACAGGGTTTATTACTTGCACCCAAAAGCATACACAGTAACAAAACAATTAGAGGATGCAGTACAGGTCTTTCCTTCAGACTGCCCTCCTCTTAAGCCCCTTACAAGTCTTACAGTAACAAAACTTAAAGCCCTTAACTCCAGGGTTCACACACTGTATCAACTCCTCCTTTACCAATAGGTTTTTGGCCCCTTCTGCCCTTTCTCCATCTCCCCCTACTCTGCTTTCTCTCTAAGCCTTATGCTTCTACCACAGGTCCACTTATGCCTTCCCCTTTCCCCAACTCCCTCCACCAGTCTAGCTTCAAAAAAAGGGGGGCTGGGTGGCTAGGCCGTTCTGAGGCTCTTTTCCCTCTCCTGGGCTGGGCAGCCTCAGACTCATGGTCAGAGGGGACTTCCTCCCTGCCTGTTCTCTTCCTTCCCCAGCAGCCTGTCCTCCCTGTTGCCTCTCACTCCCTTCCCCCCTTCTCCCATCTGCCTTTCCCTCTTTACTACTAAAGCCTTTATTTCTGTCTCCCCACCCTTACCCCTGAGTACCTTCCTTAGCTGCCCAGCATCACATCTCTCCCTTCCCCCCCCTCTGTCTACCTCTTCCTCCTCTTTCCTACTCTGTAGGCTCCCTTCCCTTTTCAATTCCCCACTCTCCTCCCCCTTTCCACACCCTCCTGTATCATCATCCAGCTCTTCCCCCTCCAGCTCAATGTCCCAGTCTTCCAGGGCTTGTGGAGTTTCTGCTATGGCTGCCAATGTTCCCTCTCAGATCGCCCGGCATGGCCACCCTCAGGGTCCCCTCTGGCTCTAGGTGAGTCTGGGGTCTGCCCTGTGACTGCGGCGAGCAACCCGACCACCCCCCGTAGAGCCACACATGGTAACATATCCTTTTACATAGCTTAATTACCACCACTTGAGATAGAGATAGCTGATAGATTGAAAAAGGACATTTAGTTTATACAATCATACATATAGTTTGTTCGTTTCACAAGGTAAAAGGAGTTTACAAGGTAAGGAGTGAGATTTTTATAACATAGGGTACTAGTAATCGATGTCAAGAAACCTTCTGTATTAATCTAGTTCTTTGACTGAGTAATCACTATCACTGCTCTCCAGCTTGCCTCCACTATTGCTATTACTATTCCCTATTTTTCCCCACAAATGAGCAAAATTACAATATAATAGTCAAATATTTTAATTAAATGCACATATTGAGAGCAGAGAATGAGAGAGATTGGCAACTAGAGCCATTACAATTTCAGCAGAAAATACAGAGTATACAAACCACATTCTCAAATATTTGAGAATTAATATTGGGAAATTGAGAGGATCTCTCAAGCAGTGCCATTCAGGTGCAGTTGAACAGTTCACCAGCCCACTCCCCCCCCCCAAGATCTAGCAGAGAAAGAAATCAAACTTAGGATTTGTCTACACAGGTGAAAAAATTCTGCTTCAAATTGCATTTTCCTGGTCCACACTGACACACATCTTGTTAACATGACACATATCATGTTAAAGTGAAGTAAAAGTGGCATTACCAGCCAGACATTTCCCCTTGGCAAGCTCACTTTGGTGTAAAAGAGGAGTCCTGCCATAACCACGTGTCCAATACTTCATATTATTTTCAGCCACATAGCCATGGCTGCTCTACTTTTTTTTCTTCCCATCATGCATGCAAATAGGCAGAGATTTGCTAATAATGATATACAAGTATCCGCACAAACACACCTTCAAAAAATAATAGTGACTGCACACCAGCAAAATGTAAATACAAACAGAGGAAATAGCCATTGTTAGTGGGAATGATCAGGTGACCCAAACCCCCACCCACCAGATCCATGCCAAAGCCAACTTGGAAGCAGCCACAGGTACAATAAACTGTTTTTTTCCAGGTAAGTGCCATATAAAAGGTAGGCTTTTAAAAAAAATGCATCTAAGCCCTCAACTGCCAAAAAGAACTGTATTTGATTTGAATCAAGAATGTCATGTGTTCTACTAGCCAATACAATGTGAGTATATTTTCCCCTCACCTGTGTAGACAAGCCCTTAGTCTTGTTCAGAAGGTATATAAAAGTAGTTTTACTCATGAATACTGGTGCAAAAGCCACACAGGTTCATCTTCTTGAAGAAAGGGAAGAAAAGAAAGAATACTACATAGTATCAAGAAAGTTGGGGCATTTCACCCAGAGAGAGGTCCTATCACATATGCTTCATGGAGGACAGGCAGGTAAAGAGAGTGAAGTGTGAGAGCAGATGAGATCCTAGAGAGCAAAGGATGGCTAAATGATGCAGGAAGAGAGTAGGTGTGAACAAACACAAACAAACAGACAGGAAGTAACCATAAACATGCTGTGCCTAAACTCCTACAGCATGACATGCAGTCTGAGTACCAGTGGGTATAGGTATGCAAAAGTTGGTAACTCCAACAGTTAAAACAGAAAAGAAAAAAAAAATTACATAGAGTGGTCATAAGCACAATTACAGTAGACAGGTTAACCATTATAACTACTGACATGTTTACTGCCTGCGTAGTATGGTGTGATGGTTTGAGTTCTGGAATAGGACTCCGGGAGATCAAGGTTGGAGTCCTTGCTCAGACAAGGAAACCTGCTAAGTGACCTTGGACAAGTCATACTCTATCAACCTCAGAGGATTGCAATGACGAACCCCCTCTGAGCATATATAAGTCTGCCATAAGTTGTGAACAACTTGAAGGCACACAAGAACATTGTGAGTTTAATTTGAGGAGTAATGGGGGCCTGGGGGCATCACTAGACCCCCACTATTCTTCACCATTAGCTATGGCAACAATTATGGGAACTGCAACATCTAGAGGACCATGCATTTCTCACCCTACCGATATCTTATATCATACAGTTGTCCCTCCGTATCCACGGATTTAAGTATTCATGGCTTGAAAATATTCTTTAAAAAATAATAATCCAAAAAGCAAACCTTGATTTTGCCATCTTATAGAAGGGACACCATTTTGCTATGCCACTGCATATAGTGGGACTGGAGTATTCATGGATTTTGGTATGCATGGGGTGGGTGGGCGGGCAGTCCTGGTACCAAATCCCAGCGAATATGAAGGGACAACTGTAGTATCAGGAAGTAACTCTTAATGTTGTGTAAATTGCTCTTGAAATACTGGATCTCAAAGTCCAGCTGCTTTTTGAATCTCCATGCTTCTTTCTAGAATCTGTCCTGGTAAACATGAGTCTCCCCAACAAACTGGATGGCTTGAGGGTCTTCATCTTGATGCAAGCATGCGGCAGGGAGGTTCCATCTTTCTCAGCTTGCTGGCTTCCTCTCACAGGGGCCCATGCACTATTTTTGTGTGTCTTTGGAGAGGTGGGCAAGCAACAATCAAGATGAATAGGCCCTCCCACTAAAGTATAGGGCTCACTTAGTTCTGCTCAGAGGGCTTATAATGAGACCCTCAGGGCTGCTGTGGCAATCTGGCTTCAAATACATTCCCCCTCACTCACCCACTTAACCTAGGTTTTAAGTTTCTGGAATTGCTGGATTCATTAAAAAAAAAAACAACACCCTCCCTGCTTTTTAATGCAGTTCATCTTAAAGCAGGGATGGGAAATTGTGAGGGGAAAGGGGGCAATTTTCCCCCAGGCCACTGCAGTGGGCTACACTCCCCCCACTGCAAGCTCAAATACCTCCATTTTCCTCTGCAGTCCACTCGAAATGGTGACTTGAAGTGTCACTTCCAGTCATCGTTTTGAAAGTGACTGCAGAGAAATATTGAGGTATTTGGGGGCAATACAGAATTCTGGGGTGCTTGTACACCTATATCACACCTTCTTTTAAAAAATAACTGCAGGATTGGGAGGCTTTGGGGAACTGGTGGGGACTTTAGAAGCCACAAAAGTGTGGTCCATGAGCCAGAGGAAGCCTGTGGGGTACACTATGCCCATCTCTGACTTACAGGGATCTTAGGGGTGCAGACTAGCAGGATCAAGCCTAGCCTGGAGGCATGTTTGACCTGCCTCACTCCCAGGTGACATGGAAATCACATAGTAGCTGACATCCTTGCGGATTCAAGTGCCACTCCATGGTTTCCCCAGCAGGTGAGCATAACACTAGGGCATATTGGACAATAGACAGGTTGTTTGATTCCTGGATCTGTTGCTTCTTGCCAGGTCAAACCTATGGTGTTATAAGTAATAAAGTTGTGGTCTTGTTTTATTGAAGGTATGGTCATGTGTTTTCCCCTCCGTACTCTACTGACTCTCAGGCAAGGCCCACAAACTCTGTTGAGGTCTGTCTCACAAAGTGTACTAAGGATACAATATTTTTTAATTATATTTTTTATTAAGTTGCATATATTTATATTATACACATTTGTTACATACCTATTATTAAGATAGTAAATCCAACCTAAAAATGTACAACATCTAGGTAAGGATACAATATTTTTGTCTGCCAGTGTAATTTGTAAACATAAATATTCTGCAAGCTGTGCTAAGCACTGTTGGAAATCGGGACCACTTGATCTGACCAGTGCTTAGATTGGACATCACCAAAAGTCCCACGTACGCTGCTTATAATTTTAATTTTAATGTCACTGGATTATACAGTTGAGTCAAGTATCACTGTATAGTTATCTGGAATGCCTCTTCAAACAAAGTACCACTTCATTAGCTATTCCCAAGTACACACTACAGATGGCAAAGCACTGAGCATCTATCAAGAATGCTCTAGGCCTAAGGTAATCTCTCTGCTTGAAGATATTATATCAGCCAAGTTTATCTATGTTTTTATAAATGCAGTCATTCTGTGTTTCTCCTGTATTTCAAGCACTTCACTGGAGTGCTGTAATAAATCTTGTTGGCCTTTTTCTTCTTTAGATGGAATACCAATTCTACCAGCTTGTTTGCAAAACTTACTTTATAATTCAAATTTTGAATACACACACACACACATGCAGGCACTTTCTAGAAAAATGGGGGCCATCATCAAAAGTGAGGGGAAAACTTTGTACTCCTTGAGATTAAAAACAACAATTGTACAGCACAAAAGTATTTAGCTAGGCAAATCCATTAATGCTAATGACTCCATTCTTTTTCTTTTGGTCATCAGAGTACTGATAAGTACTTGGGTCAGCTTTTTTATCAGTTTGAAATATTGACAGTAGAATGAGGTTTGCCCATAGCTATATTGGTCCTATTCTGTTCTTATAACTTAAGTCATTTCGCAAGTGCTCCCATAAACAAACAGTATTGGAACAAATCTAAAAAGCCTGAACTACTACTCTTTTTCAGCTGCTGTGATTGATATTAATTGAGCATGAGCCAATTTTAAATTGTTTTATGGATGTACAAGCACAAAGAAATTGTAACCAATATGGCCATTTCCACCAACTATTTATTTATTTTCTGTGACCTTCATCTTTACAGATACCAAAGTGGTATACAAGTGCATGATCATAGAATTATAGAGTTGGGAAGAACCACAGAGCCATCCAAACCCTTGTCATGCAGGAATACACAATTAAAACACTCCCCAAAAATGGCTATCCAGTGTATTCCACTCTCAGGCACCTCTTACTATCAAGAGGTTCTTCCACATATGTAGATGGAATCCCTTTTGTAATTTGAATCCATTGGTTTATGTTCTAGCAGATTATCAGACACAGCTGCTATGTTGCCAGAATAATGACAGCGGAATGCAAAAGGACTCCAGTATCACACAACATCATCCTTTTGTGGCCCACTGTTGTTATTCTGATGTTTCTTTTTATTGGCAGGACGAGCTGTCAATAGATCTCCTGTCCCGTTTTGGTGCCGCCATTGCCAGGGTCTGAAACCTCACATCATTGTCCTGCTGCCAATGGGTGGTGCTGCCAGAAAACATCCAGGTGGGATCACAATTTGGGGATAATGCCATGTTGTAGCATTATCAGGCCAGATTCAGAGGAAATTCAGGGTTTTTCACTAGTGTAGATAAACCCTATGTGTCAAACAGAAGTTTCCTAATGTTACTTTATAAAATGGACCCAGCTGTTAGAAATAGAACCACCATATTATGATGTTTTCTATGCTGAATCTACAGATACTTTGAATTCAGCCTTACCTTATTATTAATGAGGTATCCAAGGCATGTGTGTGTGGGGGGAAATGTGCATGTACATAATCACACACATGCATGCTTATGTGCATACATATTTGTGTGGTATTATTAAATAATCCATGATGGAAAGGCTGAAAAAAACAGTTTGGCTGAACATTGGAAAATGTGTTGTTGTTTTTCCTGGTATTAAACAAACACCCATTTAATCTTGGAGGAAAATACTTATTGGTTTTCAAGGTCTCTACAGGCAGCCTCCCTAGCAGGACATAGGTCCCTGGGATTCCAAGAGGAGAACTTTCAATCATAATCCCCTCTACAGATTTTAGGAAAGTGAAAGGAAGAGGCAAACTACCAGGATTTTTAAAAAACAAACAAAAAAAAAATCTACCATCTATTCATGTGTTGTTATTTTTAATAATATCTTAAGCTACTCAGGTGTTATGCATAACAGGACAGTGGTTTGCAGCATTCAGATCCCCTCCCTTGTGAAAACTGCACAGTTTTCAAGGGCTTTCTTCCAGTAAGGTAAAAATTGGTAAAATTACTTGTTGCTTACATTACTAGTAGATGTGCGTAGAAGCCGACTTTTAAAATGTTCAAAATACTTCCAGATCCTTATCTTTTGTAACAATTCTTACAACAGCCCTGTACAGTAGGTCACTTCTGTGATAATATTGCAGATTGGTAGTTACCTGGTGAATATACCTCTGAGCTAAGATACAATGAGTTCATGACTAATAGAATCTTTAGGCAATAACTACATTATCATAGAGTCTTTTATCCACTATACTATGCTAGGACTCAGTTATGGCTTCTGCTAACAAGTAAAGTCACCTGCCAGCTTAAGGAGGCCTCATGGGTTTCATAGGATTTTTTTAGACAAGGAATACTTAGAGGTGGCTTGCCATTGACTTCCTCTGAAATATAGCCTACAGCATCTGGTATTCCCTGGTATTCCCTTCCAAGTATTAATCAGACCTGACCCTGCTTAGCTTCTGAGAGCAGACAGGATCTAGTACCTTCAAAATATTTATATCCTTATTTAAAGGCAGAATTTTTCAGGACATGGGGACATTTTCTCTGCATTCAGAAATCACCCATCTTTCCCCATGTATGATGGCAATAGGGAAACCTATAATTCTGTGAACACCTGCTTAGATAAGTCCCCATTGCAGTTAGTTGACTTTTGAGTAAATATCAATAACATGGAATGAGAGACAAGAACAACAGATATAAGATCGTCTCACTCTGTACTATAGAGCTCTATTAGAGGAGATGTTCTCCTATTTTTTTACATTTTGAATTAGATGAATTAGAATAGTGGAGAATTAGTCATAATTCTTTGAGGACCCTCATGATTATTCGTTGTTCTTTGCCCAACAGATTGAGATGACTATTCTACTGGGATCTGATTGTTTTATGTTGAAATAAACCATTATCTTTAAGCTGACCTATTTTTATTTTGAACATAATACTAGCTGCAAAGAATCATGATTTGTTTTTATCTCAGCCTTCCCCTTAGCCTTTTACTGATGACATTGACATTAGCCTATACTCTTTGTAAATAGTAGCATGTGCAGTATTAAAGGGTAAGTTGGATGAATCTACGCTCTTCAAGGGGCTGCCCTTTGAAACAAGCCTGAAGTTTCCATTAATGATTTTCACATCTTTATATATAAAACAGAGGTGCTCCCAGTCAGCCATAAGTCAGATCAGAGAATACAAATTCAGCCTGTGCTGGATAGGGTTACACTCCCCCTGAAATCTCAAGGTCGCAGCTTGGGTGTACTCCTGGACTGAACTCTGAACCTTCAGATCCATGTTTCAGTGGTGACCAGGAGTGCTTTTACACAGTTAAGACTAGTGTGCCAGATGTACCCATCCCTTGAGAATTCACATCTGGCTGTGGTGACATTACACTCCATTTGGAGCGTACACTCCATTTGGACTACTATAACACACACTCTACACAGTGCTACTTTTGGAAACTTCAGTAGGTCCAAAATGCTGTGGCCAGAATGATGACTGGGGCCAGTTACAGAAAGCATATACTTCCCTTGTTGAAACAGGTTCACTGGCTGCCAGTTCATTTCTAGGCACAATTCACTGTGCTGGTTATGACCTATACAATCCTATATGGTAGGGATGGGAAAAATATTCAAAAATATTTTTTTAATGGTCAAAAGCATGTTTTTTGAGTGTTCACAAACCATGATGAGAAGAATCCTGGATTGACAAGAATCTTTGTAGTTCAGGGCTTATTCTATGAAAGGTTCTCATTTGGTTGTTTTTCATATAAAACAGCATTTTCTACATAGGAGTTAGTATTACTGTGTTGAAATACACATTTTTTGTGCAGAAAATGCTGTTTTCTGCACAGAAAATGGTGTTTCTACACAAAACAACTGCATGCAAATTTTGCATATATCACTCCTGAATTAGCATTCAAAAACTGCATAGTTTTCAAGACTTGCCTGCAGTGGGAAGAAAACTGCTGGAACTACTCACTGCTACCTTCAAGAAGAAACTTAATGAAAAATTATATCCCTACTATACGGCTTAGGTCCATGTTATCTGAAAGACCATATCTCACTATACAAATCTGCCAGAGTCTTAAGATTTTCAGGGGAAAGCTTTCTCTCAGCCTCACCACAATTACAGGGCCATCTGATTAGGACACTACAGAGGGCCTTCTCAGTGGTTCCCAAACTGTTGAATTACCTTTCAGGGAAGGATAGGCAGGCCCCCTCTTCTTTTCTTTTGATCAGAGACATAAACCTTTTTATTCAGAGATTATAATGATTAATTGGTGACTGGGAGCCTTTTATGGGGTGTCTGTCCTATGTCTTTGTAATAAACACCTGAGGCGAAGCACAAAAATCAGTGTGTATAGATCCATTGTACTGTCTATTCTCCTTTATGGGTCTGAAACATGGGTCAGCTATCGCAACCACCGACGACTCCTCGAACACTTTCACCAACGCTGTATACACACAATCCTAACTATACACTGGACTGACTTTGTGATGAATGTTGCTGTCCTTGAGCAAGCAGGGATCACCAGCATTGAGTTCATGATATTGAGAACACAGCTGCGCTGGACAGGGCATGTTTCTAGGATGGAGGACCATCGCCTCCCCAAAATAGTATGGTGAACTCGCCACAGGTCCAGCGTAAGAGGGATGCTCCAAAAAAGCAATACAAAGACTCCCTGAAATAACATCTCAGGCTTGGCCAAATTGATCACCAACAATAGTCCGCCCTGGCCTCACATCGATCCACAATGCTGCAGCCTTATTTGAGAACTCACGCCGAACAAGTCTTGAAGAGAAATGACAATGCAGAAAGAATCACAACCCGGAAACATCACCCAAGGAGACCTTCTGCTGTGCTTTGTGCAACTGGACTTGTTTATCTTGGATTGGCCTTTTTAGTCATCAGCACGCTTGCAGAAAGTGCAGGATGAGTCCTTCCTGAATCTTTGTTTGCGAAGAAAAGCCAGAGAGAGAGAGTCCTATGTCTTTAACTTTATTGTTATGTTTTTAAAACCATTTTAGGTTTTTTTTAAAGATGGTATTGTAATGTGATGTTTGTTTAATTGTGTTTTAATTTTTATTATCAACTTTTTTTTTTAAGGCCAGTCTTCTTTTTAGCCTGTGTAATCTACCTTGGGAGAAAGGCAGCATATAAATTAAGCAAATAAGCAAACAAATGAGAGATAGCATAATGATTTTTAGCTGATCCCTTTTCAGCTTCTGTAGTAGCCAATATGGGTTCAGTTCAATGTATTGTTCTTACTAACCTAAAAAGTCCTTCATGACCTGATCCCACATATTTTAGAGAGCACCTTTATTTATATTTTCATTCATGCCCACTTCTTCTCAGGCCCTGCTCCAAGTACCAGCTCCACCACATGAAGCAAACACCATCATGAAAAGCAGCAGAAACTCTTGTCTGTCTGTCTATCTATCTACTCTATCATTTAATTATTTAAATATTTATACTAGGACACCTGTATCCACTGATTCATTATCCAGTGGATAATGAATCAATTATCCAATTATCCATGGACACAAAACAGCACACCTACCATAGAGTCTTCCTAGAAAATATGTCCTCTCTAACCATTTTCTAGGTTCTCCAAGGCAACTCTATGGTATTTTAAACCAGAAGTCCCATTATTTTCAATGCCATTCACTATTATCCATGGTTTTCGGTACCCATGCCTCCCCCCATACCAATCCCCAGTGGATACAGCGGTCCTACTGTACATCCTGCCCCATACCTGAGGATCTCCGGGTGATATACAATTCAATCCAGTTTAAAACATTAGGAATAATCCTAAAAAGACCAAAAGTTTATCAAACCATTTAACACTTAAAACAAGAAAATTTAAAACTAGTTGGGGTTTTTTTTGTTTTTTGTTTTTTAAATCAAAATAACACATGTACAACTTGGGGAAAACTGATTAGGCTCTGACGGCTTTAGTGAAAGGCCATGTTTACACTTCGCACTGGAACAGCAACAGCATGTGCCAATCAGGCCCCTAAGGAAAGGGTTTTCTGTACTCCGATTGCCACAGCATTGGTAGGACACAGAGGAGGACCACTCCAGCAGACCTTAATTCTTAAGCAGGCATATATTGGGAGAGGTACTCCTTTATGTTCTCTCTCTCTGGCTTTTCTTCGCAAATGAAGATTCAGGAAGGACTCATCCCGCGCTTTCTGCAAGCGCGCTGATGACTAAAAAGGCCAATCCGAGATAAACAAGTCCGGTTGCAAAAAGCACAGCAGAAGGTCTCCTTGGGTGATGTTTTTGGGTTGTGATTCTTTCTGCGTTGGCGTTTCTCTTCAAGACTTGTTCGTCGTGAGTTCTCAAATAAGGCTGCAGCATTGTGGATAGTGCGTCTCCATGCCTCCCGATGTGAGGCCAGGGCGGACCACTGTTGGTGATCAATTTGGCCAAGCCTGAGATGTTGTTTCAGGGAGTCTTTGTATCGCTTTTTTGGATACTCCTTTATGTACTGAGGTACCAAACCAGCACGTTGAATTCAGACTGGAGATGTACAGGCAGCCAATACAATCCCTTTAAAATAAATTGATATAAATAGATGTAATGTTCTTGTATTAACTGCCAAGGTTCTGGAATGAATTTGCTACTATAACCATATCTTTCTTTCTTTACTGTCCTCTTGAAGAATATGCAAAATGTGTCTGGCATTTGATTTCTCTTGCTGGTTCTTGTTTGTTCTGTTTCTTTCTGTTTAATTTGTTGCTGTACACAGTATTCAGCACTGGAAAGGTAAGTAATAAGGTCACCCTCCCGTTGTTGGTGACATACACAACTGTAAATTCCCCTTATGTCTGTGTATGTGTATGGGGGGTTGTTACACGGGACCAAATCCCTTTCAGGACACTGGTATCAGAGAAGTATCTGGCAAGCCCATAGCCAGATGCATACCAGTGACATCATTCACTATGACCCCAAGTCGTGATGGTGGTGAGTAGGGAGCCATAGTGGAGTTCCACATGAAGACCTCTTATGCTATGGTGGAAAATTCATACCCTCCAACATTTCACAGAAAAAGTTCAGAGTGGGTCAAGAGGGCAAAATGAGACAAGTTAGGAGAGGCTGCAGAAGTTTGCTCTTGCTCACATCTACAGGGAGTGGCAAGACTCTACCCTGCCTCTCCTCTACCCACTGCTGAGTTAATTGAGTGCAAACTACTTTTGTAGTTTGAACTCTGTTTGCAGCAACTGAAGTAAGCTGGGGACAAAGGGGGAAAGTTAGAGAAGAAAGAAACGGGGACACTTTAAGCAGCTGAAAAAGTGGGACAACAGAGAGTGAATTGGGACTGTCACTGCCAAATGGGACACTTGGAGTCCTTCTCCAATCCTTCTCTTTCATGCCTTTTTGTTTGTTTGGCTTGTCTTTGTTTTTATTTGAAATTTACTATTAGCTGCTTTGAATATTGTTTCTGGCAGAAAGACAGGCTATCCATTTAATAAAATTAATTTTAGATCACTAGAGCTAACCCATCCACAAAAGACCCTCTTCCCCAGAGTGCAAGACTAAGGTATGATAGAGCCATAGAAATTGTGAGAATGGCAGCAAAAACTATCTTTAAACAGCTGCAAGCCAGAGGGTAGGAAGAAACCTGGAATGCAATCAGAAACTTGAAACTTCTTACTTCTTTGCTTTTCTACAAGATTTGCAGGGTTCTCACACCAAAGAACTTTCCCACCAACCTTTAGTGAATTTATTTGTTCTGAAGGAAGCAAACTGTTATATGCCTCCACTGAAGAAGGTCATTGTGTCAAGAATAATTAGGAGGGAAAGGCACTGGAAATGCTACAGGATGAAATATTGTATATTTCTTCCTTTCAGTTATTGCCTCCTTGGGTCGAATCATTAGCATTTGGCAGATTTGTTGCTGAGTTTGTTGTTCTGCTTTGAAACTTTGGGTTACATTGGATGTACTGTAGTTTGATTTTCTTGCACTTCTGCCATGCCTTGCAATTCCGAATACATTTCCTGCTTCTTGCTGAGCTTTTGTTTTGTCTGGTAAAATAATTTATCTAGTTTACATGTTGTTTAAATCTGGGGCTACACTTCCTCTTTCAACAGGAGGAGGGTCATGTCACATAGTAGAATGATGGAAAGCAAAACAAATGGGATCAAGAAAAATTTATTTACAAGCCGGTAGGGAGATTCAGCTCTGTTTAGTATTTGGATGGGAACCTACCAATAAATACAAGGTGCTGTAGTCTATATTTCAGTGGAAGGAACTGGCAAACCCCCTTCTGAGTATTCCTTGCCTAAAAAAACCTTATGGGATTCATGGGGCCAACATAAGTCGCCAGGCGACTTGAAGGCACATACACACAGAGAGGTTTAGAAACTTGTTCAGTTTTTCTCCTTGTACCTACAATTTCACTTTGGCCTATTATCTGTCTCAGTTCAGTCCTACTTTTTCATTCACTCTATACCTCTCTTAATCAATAAGCAGCCTTACTAGATGCAAAATTTATACTTTTTTTGTACATCCTCATCTCTTCCACTCAAATTCTGCCTTGGCTAGAGTACTTATTGTATAAATTGGCTTATTTGAATTTTGATGCACAGTGGGCCCTTGGTATCCCCTGGGATTTGGTTCCAGGAGCCCGCATGGATACTCAAGTCCTGTTATAGACAAAGGCATAGCAAGGGGGCCTACTGCTTGCTGGCAGGCCTGTTTGTGGCCCTGCTGGCACCCCCACAAACCTCCAGGTGGCCCCCCATCCAGCGACCGCATGGTTGGTCACCAAGGGGTCCACCATCTTCTCCCCATCTCCTTCACGAAATACTCGGTGGCTGGGAGGAGCCGGGGAAGCTGGACCCAATTTGGGAGGGTCTGCCCTACCCCGATTGGCTCCTGCCAAAAAGAGGCGGGATACACAGCGGTGCTTCCAGCTCAGCCGGATGACATCTGGGGAGCTGCGATGGAGCTGATGTAAGGCAGTTCCGATGCAGCTCCTCCCGCATTTGGCTCAAGTAGAGCCAAAGACCTGCCCACCCTCCCTTGGGTGCTCCAGAATCTACTTGTCACAATTTGTAGGGTGGATGGCATGGGTCATGATCAAGGTTAAGGTAGGGGGTCTCTGTCAAGTCCACGTTCATACGGAGACCCCCCCTCCTGTGGTTAATGGTTACTTTGTTTGCAGGGGAGGAGAGAGTGTCAGATAGGATGGCTTGGCCATTACCTCTCTCCTCCATAAGAATCAGAAGTGTCTGATAAGCAGCCATTGACCAACATGGGTTGGGTCAATGATGGGATCATGACCCATGCATAATTGCCAACCATTGTGCAGCCATCTACAAGTTGCGGCCATTTTATTGTCAATAATGTTTATCTACTAACCTGTACTTAACCAATTTTCTGAATATGTACTCAATACAATTTGTTAATCTGTTTTGAATGTATGTGTCTTATTAAAAGGAAGGGGTTTGGTATGGTCTGGGTCTGCAAAATGCTATCCTTTATATAAAGTGGCAAAATCAAGCCTTGCTGTTTGGAATTTTTTGGGGAGAGGGGAATATTTTCTAGCCATGGATGGTTGAATCCATGGATGCAGAATCCATGGATATGTAGGGCCTACTGTACTTGCATTTTATCTAGGTCTAATTGTGATAGTTTTACTAAGGTGCCTAGATCCTTTTCATTCATACCGTTATCAATCTAGGTGTCACTCATCCTATATTTGTGCATCTCATTTTTCCTGCCTAAATGTAGTGCATTTTATTTCTCCCTGTTGAAATTCATTTTCTTAATTTTGGCCCAGTTCTCTACTCTGTCAAGGTCATCTTGAATTTTGATGTTAGCTTACCATCCTAATTTGGCATCATCTGCAAATTTGATAAGCATGCCCTCTCTTCCATCATCCAAGTCACTTATAAAGATGTTTGATCATTTGATATACTTCTTATTCCTCAGTAGGCTGAACTACACAGCAGCTTTGGTGGGCTAATTTTATCTGATTTTTTTGGGGGGGGATCAGTTCCCTAGCCTAGGGCTTGTCTACATGGGCCAAATAAAAGGAGCTCACCTTGTTTTTACAGTGAGCTGACCAGGTGACCTACAGCTTGAATCCAAACATGCAGGTGACATACAGCTTGAATCTTTTCAGTGCCCCAGAGCTTTAATCCAGATCAAAAAGTGCTGGGACTTACTCCATGTTTGAGTGGAAACATGGAGTCTGTGTGTGGACAGTGATGTTGCTATGTGGCCAGGGGAAGGAGTTTTGGCAGGTAGGCAGAAGATGTCGGGAGGAGACTCCATGGGCCAGGCAATCAGCTGACCTGACCCCCCCCCCCAGGAAATGCCTTTTTCCCTGTTCTAATTTAACGTTTTAGTGATTTATTTATTTTGCATATGCTGCAGTTATTCAGAGAAGTGCATACCACTATACCCATATTCTTAGCTGCATGTACTTCGGCTTAATAGGACGTCCAAAGCCCCTCTGAGCCATGGGAAAAGAGGTAGAGGCGATGTGGAGATACATACATTCACATGTATGGGGGAAGGGGGGAAATGGAGTGGTGTGCATACTGCGATTTATCAGACCAGGGTGAGTTTGGAAGGGAAAACTATGTGGACACTGTTCCCAAAACTTACCTTGGTGTGTGTAATGATCGTGTGGACAAGCCCGTGGTCACTGTGGACCACAGTAACCCAAAGGTAAACTGGATTTTCCTGTCAGTGTGCACGAGCACCTAGTATTGAGAGGCTCCAGCCCCTGTCCCCTGTTCCACAGTCCTTCCATATTTGCCCTATGGAAGTTAATATTAAACTTAAGCTTACATTGAATCTAACAATGAAAATCAACCATAGATCTTCAGTTAGTTGTGTCAATCATAATTTAAGTACTTTATGCTCTGGAAATATTATTCAAAAGAACTGATGGTTGCATGCTGGGTTGAGGAGACAACCAAAGGGTCAGGGAGGGAATATAATCCAAGACAGGTCAGAAATCATAGATGTTATGAGGTGAGATGTAATGTGCTGAGTATCGAGGAGTACAATTTTGAACATGAATTATAAAGACCTCCTATTGGTTATGTGAGCCTTGAAGAGTCTGAACTATTTCAGCTCTGATCATCATATATGTGATGCATCAATTTACCATTTTGGGCTCGTAATGCATTCTGCCTGAATGCTAATAATTTCATCAGAGTTTAGAGCAGTCTTACTTAATGTTCTCTTTCAGCCTTCTCCATATGTTGGCCAAACAGAAAGCCCCCACTGCTGCAAAATGGAGAACTTGCCACTAGCAAAACAACAACAGCAGGGCATTGTATTACTATGAGGTCTTTCCTTGCTCAAATAATTAAAGATCTACAAATAGTTTCTACTGTTTTATTACTGTAATTTTTAATTTGGGTTTTTTTTTACTAAAAAAAGCACAATAACAGAGGCCCCACCATTAAATCCCTCCTAGGAATCAGAAAGTATATGTGTTTCTGCTTTCATAAATCTTGGTTATTGTTCTTGGTGTTATATTATACACCCTTATGAATCGCAAAATAATCTGCATGCATGACAGCAGTGGGAAGAAATGAAAACTTGTATTGTCAACCAACTAGACCAGTCCATGATAAGGCACTGTGAGCTTGCCATTTTATGAACAGAGTTCCTTATCAGACAAGCCTTTGGTACAGTACTGCAAACAAAAGGTTTTGTCCAATTAAATTGTACTCTGCTCTGCCTATCACAGGTATGGGAACTATGTGGCCATCAATTATGTGTTGTTGGACTGTAATTCCCAGCCGGCTTAACAAGCAAAGGCAACCACACCTGCAGTCAAACATCTGGAGGGCCACTTCCATTTTCAGTGCCTCCTGTGTGTAGCAACCCAGATGGTACTATCCAGAGACCATGCTGCCCAGGATTGTGTGTGTGTGTGTGTGTACCGTTATGGACTGAAATAGCCATGTGAAGATGCACTTAGCTGTGAAGTATTCCTTCATGATGTATTACTATTTATGGGGGATATTTGCCCAGGAAATATTATTTTTCTGATTCATGCTTGTGTACCGATGGGTAAAAGTAACTATATTCCCCATTTTCCCAGAGATGAGTAAAAATGCATTGTTTCTGCACACATTGGTTGCATTCAAGGTATCTACAATGGTAATACTATACAAATGCCCATGCTCACTGATCCCGCCCCCCACAATAATTCGTTGGAAATTAGATGCACCAGGAGTGCCACCTCCATTTTACAGATGATCCATGAAATTAGGCTAGAAGAAGTTAAATGACTTGACTAATGTTCTGCACTGTGTCTGTGGCAGAACTTGGTGCAGAATCCATCTCTCTTAATTTACCATCTCTAACCACTACTCATTGTTCTCTCCCTAAACAAAACATCATTCAGGAACTAGGAGGGGAAAGTGCTTCTAATACATCAAATCTTATCAAATGACTCTAAACTTATCTTGCCTTTGTTTTCACCAAGGTTTGCTGTAAATCTTCTTAACTAGAGAGCAACAGGACTGGTGTCCTTGCTAAAAAGAGAAGATTGATTTACTATATACATACAGAGGCAGCTGCTTCCAGTGGGCACATGATAATGAATGTAAGCTTCTAGACACTCCAGAAAGTCTTAAAGATTGGGAGATATTAAAAATGTCTGTATAATAGGAAATCTTCAAAAGATTTCATTCCCAATACTTATTTTGAATAAGTGGTTTTTTTAAAAAAAGAAACACTACTATATGTTATAGATTTCTTATTCGTCAAATACTCTAATTGATTGTTCATTGGGCTTGCTCAGTCCAAAGTAGAGAGAAACTTTGTACAGACATCATTAGTTTTTCTCCATTTAAAGATTAATCATGAAGAGCTCTGGCTCTTTAATTCTGTAATTTGTATATTTAATGGGCTGCTGCAGAATCTATGACAGTAATTAGCATAGCCTGAAAACTCATTAATACGCAACAACATGATTAATGCAACATTAATGCAAACATGACTGAAGTTATTTGGGTTATGTAGTAAGAAGATTAAAGCTAAAATGTCCTGTTTGTTTTACCAGTAGTGGGTATAATGGGGTGGCAAAAAAAAAGAAAAAAAAAGAAAAAAGAAAAAAAAGGTACCATTTTAACATAACAAATACTTGAATCTAAATCAAGATGATTTCCTTGATCCACGAAGTTTAGTTCTATGGGATACTGTCATTTTATATTTGTATTATTTTTTTTTATTCACTGACCCATCCATTCCACCGATATTGAGGCTTGTTTACCTGTTAGAATGATCTACTTTGGGGAAATGTCATTTATTCATTGTATTTTTCAAATCAGCCCACAGTTTGTATCACACAGAGGATTACTGAGAGAGAAGGACGGTGCTACTTGGAGAAGGGGTCTTGGGCTGATTCCCAGTAATCCTACTACTTTTCTTCTTAGATATACAACCCAGTCTGCTCTAATCAAGAGGGTCTGCTGTGCTCAGGAGAAAGAGGGGTAGAAGAATAATCTTCGACCAGTTCCTTTCTTTGGATTCTCTGGAGTTTTAGGAATGTTCCTGAGTTTTGTTGCTCTTACCAGAAAAGATCAGTTTAGCTATATCTGCTCTACTATCAACTTCCAGATACCTTCTCTCTACTCCCCAAGGCAGTTGTATTGCTTCTAGAGCTTGGAACAGTTACTTTTTTTTACTACAGCTCCCATTAACCCTCAACCAGCATGAGAATTGTAGGATACATGCAAAAAAGTAAGTTTTCCAAGTTCTGATTTCTTGTTAAGGATGTGTACAGCATGAGGTAAGGGATATCTAGCAGCAGAATCCTTTATGAATACTTGGGCCAAGATAACATATACTTCCAGTTTTAGGCTACACAACTAAATACAAAAGGTGTGACAGGGAAAGTTGAGATCTGAAGAGCAGAATAAAAGGTTTGAAATCAAGAGGATATTAATCTTTTCCTGGGAGAAAGCTAGAAAGAAATGTTAAAGAGCCCTGTAACCAATGATCTTTTATTCATTCTAATACTTGGAGAAAGTTCTCAATGAAAGGTTCAACTATATATTCCAGTCATTGTGCAGCAGCTTCTATGCAGGACTTAATGTGATAATCTGCCCCATACAATTGGTGTAACCTATAAATGGAATTTCCATGTGCATTGCTCCATTTTCTGCTCATAATGTAGAGAAATCTATGTGAAAAACTGTGTCTGCAACTAAGGAGATTATCAGACTCATCAAAAATGGTGTTATAATGATGCAATGAGATTGCAAAAGGACTTCCTTATCAGACGATGTCATGCCCCACTGTTATGCAAGTGTTCTGCTGCCATTACGAGGGAGTTCTTTTTTATTGTTGGGAGAAGTCAAAAATTGATCTCCCATAGCATTTATGTTCCGGATTTCTGTGTGTGCAAAAAAGTGCCCTGCTGGCATGATTCCAGCATCAATGGGCAGTCCCACCAGAACACTTCTGGGTGTGAATGGTCAAACTAGGTACCGTACGCTCTTTTTATGAAACTTGCTGTCTTGCTTGTAAGTTTCTAAACACGTATCTGTGCTTTTCTGAACGTTTTCCTTTTTAATATTTGGTGTTTGGGGGCTTTTTAGCATGCACACATCTTCTTGTGAGATGTGCTCAAATCTCATTCATAGAGAAATGCGGAAGTAAGTGGCACAAGTGCTCATAGTGCCAGATTCTTGGGGTGTTTTGTATCGTTATCACAGCAGTGTGCAAAAACATGTGTCATTGTGCCAGAACATGAACACTGTATAATATAGTGCCATAATATCATTTTTAGGCACTTGTCTGATAATCTCCTAAAACCAACCTTGATGTTAAGGCTGCATTGCCAACTGCATTATGCAAGCCAACAGCGATATACAGACCTGCCCCTAACTTACTATGGTTCCTAAGAAGTTCTTTTAAGTAAAGTTCAGTTTACTTCATCCAGTTCAGTTCACGTGAACATTATTCACTCAAATGCACACATTACTTCCTTACTCTGCACTTCAATACTCACAAATGAATATGGGAACTGTGTTCGTTATGTGGTGTTTGATTTGTACAATGCTAATTCAGACATGCTGGTTGCACCTGATTCTCTCTCTCTCTCTCTCTCTCTCTGGCTTTTCTTCTCAAATGAAGATTCAGGAGGGACTCATCCCGCGCTTTCTGCAAGCGCGCTGATGACTAAAAAGGCCAACCCGAGATAAACAAGTCTGGTTGCAGAAAGCACAGCAGAAGGTCTCCTTGGGTGATGTTTGTGGGTTGTGATTATTTCTGCATTTTCATTTCTCTTCAAGACTTGTTCGGCGTGAGTTCTCAAATAAGGCTGCAGCATTGTGGATAGTGCGTCTCCATGCCTCCCGATGTGAGGCCAGGGCGGACCATTGTTGGTGATCAATTTGGCCAAGCCTGAGATGTTGTTTCAGGGAGTCCTTGTATCGCTTTGTTGGAGCACCCCTCTTACACTGACCCATGGCGAGTTCACTGTAGAGTACTATTTTTGGGAGGCAATGGTCCTCCGTCCTAGAAATGTGTCCTGCCTAGCGCAGCTGTGTTTTCAATATCATGGCCTCAATGCTGGTGATCCCTGATTACTCAAGGACAGCAACATTCGTCACATAGTCAGTCCAGTGTATATTTAGGATTGTGCATATACAGCACTGATGAAAGCGTTCGAGGAGTTGTAAGTGGTGGTGATAGGAGACCCATGTTTCAGACCCATAAAGGAGAATAGACAGTACAATGGCTCTATACACACTGATTTTTGTGCTTTGCCTCAGGTGTTTATTACTCCAGACTCTTTTGTAAAGTCTTCCAAATGTTCTATATGCCTTTGCTAATCTGTGATCGATCTCTTTGTCAACCTTGGCATCTGAGGAGATGATGCTTCCCAGGTAGGTGAACTGCTGAACGGACTTAAGCACAGATTTGCCGACGGCAATGTAGGGATGCTCTAGTCAATTGTTAAATATGCAAGTGTGGATCAGCAGTATTACAAAGGTGAACATTAGATTATTCTGTTATCTTCAAATGCATAATATGCTGGCGTAAAGTTATTTTTGCTTGTTTTTTTCATTAGGAAAGTTTGTAGTCTTGGGCTGCAATATATATGCTTGCCTTGAAGTAAGCTACATTGAAACTGTATAATAATAATGATGGTGGTTTTGAAGAAGCACTTCGAATCACGTGCAGTAATTAATTTTCCCCCTGAAGGTTGTTTGTACTCAGCATATAAGAACATCTTAAAGGTCTTCTATATCCTTCATGTTAGGCCAAGGAAAATTTGATGTGTGCCTTCAAGTCATTTCCAACATATAGTAACCCTAGAGTGAAGTTCTCATGGGGTTTTCTTGGCAAGATTTGTTCAGAGTGGGTTTGCTATTGCCTTTCTCTGAGGTTAAGAGGTTGTGACTTGCCCAAGGTCACCCAGTGGGTTTCCATAGCCAAGTAGGGTTGAGCACCCTCATGTCCCTGAGTCCTACTTCAACACTCAAACTACTACACCATGTTAATTGTCAGGGAAAATATCTTAAACATATTAGTGTATTAATATCTGGTGAAAATTGGGCTATAGGTTGGTTTCTATCATCTTACAAAATTAATTGCTATTCTTTGGCAAATTAAAAAGTAAGCCTTGTTGTCCAAGACTCTTTCTTTCTCCCTTCAACATTTGAGAAACTCTGACGACTGATTTCATGCCAGACTCTTTGGCAGGAAGACCAAAGCATGGGAATATTCTGATTCAGCCTTTTTCTACACCTCCTTACTGAATGCAAAGATTGTGCCTACTGCTAGCATAGCCTCTACTGCTTTCCACTCACTTTTTCTCAACTGTACAATTTATTTTTTATTTTTTATTTTTATTTTTTTGCAAAGGTGCAAAGATTCTCTCTTCCTAAGACAGCTAGCTCTGGAAAGGGTACTTGGAACATCTTCCCTTTCAAGAATCAGGGGTTGCATTGCAGACAGCTTGAATGTCCTTTTCATGGAAAAACTCTAGGGCATTGCTTAGGCTTCCCTTAATATCATACTTAAAGGTTGAGTGCCTGAGAGCAAAATCTCTTTGAAGACAACCAGCAGTGCATACTTCTAGGGATGTGTGACACATCTGAAGTCAAACTTAGGTTTGATGGGTTTGTCTCTAACTTCCTAGATTGTCTGCAGAGCTCTGTAAATTTCACATTGACATAGAGTAGCTAGTTTAAAAACTGGAGAAGGCTCCTGTACCTTTAATAGTTGCATAGAAGAGGGCATTTCATGCAACTAGTTAACAAAGATCACCTGCTGAAATTCCCTCTTCTACATAGCTACCAGAATCTTCTCCAATTTTCAGTCTGATAGCCTGACTGAATGTTCTAGACATGTTTGGGAAAAGTGCACTTTTGAAAAATGAATGTAGAAAAATGCACATATTTCAAATTACGGAAAGCACTGCTTAAATAAGCTTTAGTCCATAGGAGAATATTTTCAAGCAATTATACAATTTAAAATGTTCACTACTATTCGCTCATTCGAAAAGAAAGAAAGAAAGAAAGAAAGAAAGAAAGAAAGAAAGAAAGAAAGAAAGAGTTGGATCTCATTCTGTAAAAGAAAGAAAAAAGGATGTGTGCAAGGAATACATTCAAAAGAACTAGATAAAAATGGACTTTGAGGTGGGAAAGGAAGGACATCTGTGGATATAGGCCTTATAGATGAGCACACCCTTTGGGGTTTTCTACTTATATGTCATCAATGCTACCAACTGTGCGGATTCCTCTCAGACAGTCCCATCACTGTGGCTAAATGTGGAGGTCTTTGCACTTAACCCACCAGATGTGAAACCTTCCCAGTGTTCTCTGCAAACATTCAGTGTGAGTGCTTTTCCTAATCCCCACTTCTACCATACAAAAGAGCTTCCTTCTGTCCCTCTTGTGTGACACCAACTGTGGGGTCAGTCTAAATTCCCTCAAGGTTTCTATGAGAATATATATTACCTTTATCCTCAACAGGAGTCCACCATTCCAACCTTCAATGTTGCCACCATAGACATCTTGTCTGAAAGCAAGCTCTCAGAATGATAGCAATCCAAGAGGGCAAAAGTGTATTTAAAAAACAAACAAACCCAAAACTTTATTTCCAGAAGATAAACATAAAACAGCATATTATTTTTATATAACATTTAAAACACCACATTCTCTCCTCTCAGGCTAAATCAGACCCTTAGCAATCACTCAATGCAAACTAATTTCTCTCACTTCAACCCTAGTCTAACTCAAACCCCTTTTCCTTGCTGTGCTCTTCTCAAATCTTAGGCTACAACAACTTTCCCACTCAAACTGAACTTCCAACTGTCATTCATCAACTGCTCATGCAAATCTCCTCAAACATTCCAACAATCAACATCCACTTCAACACTACATTCTCTCCCCCTCTCAACAGCTACTTACCTTAGGTTATTTTGTGCCTTCAAGCCATTTTGGCTTATGGAGAACCTAAGGTGAACCTATCAGGAGTTTTTCTTGGCAAGGTTTGTTCAGAGGAGGTTTGCCTTTGCCTTCCTCTGAGGCTGAGAAAGTGTGACTTGCCCAGGGTTTCCATGGCCAAGTGGGGATTTGAACACTGGTCCCCAGAGTTGTAGTCCAGTGCTCAAGCCTCTACACCACACTGACTCTCACTTACCTCAATAAATCAAGGAACAATTTTATATACAAACCCATGATCACAGTACCCTCATTGCACTGTCTGAAACACATACACAATGAGTCATGTTCTTGCACATCACTGCTTGTGGATCCCTGATCCTTGAAAGGATCCTTTCCAGGCCAATTGTCTTTGGAAGACAGAATCTTGGTGCTTTTGCAAAATTGTAATTTGCACAAGTTGAGAAGTGAATAGCAAGCAGCAGAAGCTATGCTGGGAGTAGGCACAATCCATACATTTCCTAATGGAATGTAAGAAAAAGCTGAATCAGAATATACATCATTTTTCCTTCCAGCAGAAAGTCCTTTATAGATAATTGTTATCATGCATCCTTTGATATGTATACAAGCATCTCTTAATATATTGTTTTCAAATACAGGTCAGTATTCTATATATGTCACATGTATGCAGTAAACCAATGGCAAAAAAATACCCTTGTAGTAGTGGCAATACAGTCACATCAGTGCTATATGCAAATATGCCAGTGCAAATGCTTCTATGCTTTTAATATTTAATTGGGTTAAAAATCAGTGTGTATAGAGCCATTGTAATGTCTATCCTCCTTTATGGATCTGAAACATGGGTCACCTATCGCCACCATGTACGACTCCTCAAATGCTTTCATCAGCGCTGTATACGCACAATCCTAAATATACACTGGACTGACTATGTGACGAATGTTGCTGTCCTTGAGCAAGCAGGGATCACCAGCATTGAGGCCATGATATTGAGAACACAGCTGCGCTGGGCAGGGCACGTTTCTAGGATGGAGGACCATCGCCTCCCAAAAACACTACTCTACGGTGAACTCGCCACGGGTCAGCGTAAGAGGGGCGCTCCAAAAAAGCGATACAAAGACTCCCTGAAACAACATCTCAGGCTTGGCCAAATTGATCACCAACAGTGGTCCGCCCTGGCCTCACATCGGGAGGCATGGAGACGCACTATCCACAATGCTGCAGCCTTATTTGAGAACTCACGCCGAACAAGTCTTGAAGAGAAATGACAACGCAGAAAGAATCACAACCCAAAAACATCACCCAAGGAGACCTTCTGCTGTGCTTTCTGCAACCGGACTTGTTTATCTTGGATTGGCCTTTTGAGTCATCAGCATGCTTGCAGAAAGTGTGGGATGAGTCCTTCCTAAATCTTCATTTGCGAAGAAAAGCCAGAGAGAGAGAGAGAGAGAGAGAGAGAGAGAGAGGGGGTTGCCGCACATTTATTTGAACTATATACAATTTTGCCTACCTCTTTTAACTTTGTATGTGTCATTCATTGTTCCATTTTACAGTCCTGTATGCTTGAGAGTCCATGCAGTTATTAGTGTAGATTATACTAAAATTTCAGAAAGCCAGGTTCTAATTTGCACTGAGTCATGAAACTCACTTCATGCCCTTGGTTCAGTGTCCAAAATCTGGCCTGCCATAGAGTGAAGGTAATATGGAAGAAAGGAGAGCCATTAATGCTGCTATGAGCACTTTGTAGGAAAGACAGGGCATCAATCAATCAAATGGGAATAAATTTCACTGAACAGATTAGACTTGCTTCCCAGTAGACACATATAGGATTTTGTTATTAATTCTGGGGGATTTTCACCTTATATTTTCAACCACTTTCAATATTTAGATAGAAAATCAGTTAAATGATAAATATAAGTAAATAAATAACCAGGAATTCAGTAAGCTCGACATTATCCTGAGGGCAAGTTTTCCCACTTTTCCCTCCCATTCCATTGTTTTCTTTTGGATCCTCAGCCATTGAAATGTTACTGGGACATAAAAGAGCTTTTGATTATATCCCCTGTCATGTTTACTCAAAGTCAGTTATCACCTAGCTCTCAGCAGCTATTTTAATAGCATGATTGATGTTCATTATCTCAAGTGAATTTCTTAATATTTGTGAGTACCTCATGAAGCACTGGGTGACAACCTGTGGTATGATTAAAGCAGTTGGGTCAAACGGTACTGCTTGTGGCATGGGGTAATTAGTAGTCTTATGAAAAATGAATATGTGCTACAGTTATGATTCTTTGATTTTCATAATATATAGTGTCTTTTTTATTTATTTTAAAAAGCTTCCATTACTTATTATTTTCTGCCTGGCAAAGGAAGGGAAAAATGAATATGAAGAAGTTGATTCATTTGATATACCTGGGTAAAACCCAATAAATTAGCCTGTTCTTTGTTAAATGTGCTAAGGGGAAATCATAACGACGTGAGCATCCAAGTATATGAAGTTAACATCACATTGTTAATCATAACTACCCTTGTCAAAAACAATGTGGAAACCTACAAATAATTTTAACATTTGACACAAATCTGACATAATTGTGCCAGAACTATCTTCATCGAATGTTTTATCTTCATTTTTTTCTGTTATGAGTTTTTAAAAAACTTTAAATGGTAAAGGGCAAAGTACTGTGAACTTCAGCTAAGATGGGCTGAAGTTGGTTGTTCCATTTTAGCCCATTTTTTTTTAAAGAACTTTCTTTCTAGGAGAGGAGATGGATCTTCCAGTGATTTTATTTGTGCACACTGCATTGACAATAACAAGTGTAAGGCCATCAGGCAGGCACTACCTGGACTTCATATCACTTTAGAGGCAACTGGCCTGTTTTCTGTTTGTGATTGTATCCAGGGAGAGATCAAGAGGAGTAGCTCTAGGTTTACACATTCTTTTTGATATTACTCTTAACCCAGGAAGAAGCAAATTATTTAACTGTGATCTCCTATCTTTTAATTAAATTAAATGTGCTGTCTTTCACGGCATTGTTAAGATTAAGATTACAGAAGATAGGGGTTACTGGTGCATCCACCACTACATGGTGGTGAATCTTTTCTTGATTTTATTGCTGCTCCTTCTGCAGCTAGAGAAGCAATTCAAGTGCTGAAGCCTGTCCTGTTACAGGTTCAACACCAGCAGAGTTCTCATACAACTTGGAACAGCTGTAGGAGGAGAAGTAGTTGAATCAAGAGTAGATTCAGGTCCCTGGTAGGAGCAGATCCACTGGACACCCCACGAAGGACTACTTGAACTTTTGTTTGATCTTTCATGAGACGTAATCCCAGAAATATTCAAATGGAGTCTTGAGTGTATAATTCATACCATGTATTCAGAACTGGCATTGAGATGGATCATGGGTTTCAAATATACATAATAGTAGTGTCTTTTGCTTATCTGACTAGATCATTATTCTAGCTTTTCATTTCTTATTCCATAGATGGATTTGCATGCTGTGAATGAATGTACAAGTGAGAGATAAATACCTCTTTTCTTTTTCCTAACCAGGTATTAAAGTGAGTTTTCGAACTACAGAACTTGATGGGCTCATTCTTTTTTCCATTTCACCTGGGAATCAAGAGGAATATGTTGCACTTCAGTTGCAAAATGGACGTCCTTATTTCCTGTTTGATCCACAGGTACAATAGAGTCATGAAAAAATAATGTTATTGCTAGTCTCAGAGGTATTTTGTGCCTTTCATTATATGGTAAGATAATTTTCATTCTTTCTCTGTGTACTAATTAAGAGGTTAATGGGTTCATCTAAACTGCATATAGCAGAGTTTGTTAGGGAACAAGAGTTGAAGCACCTATGGTTCCTCTGTACTGAGTTCTGAAGAGGTTATTAAATTGAGTTAAGTTTCAGAAATCTGACCATTTGGCTTCCATGAATTCCTGACATGAAGGACATAGAAGTTAACATATTTGCAGATGATGGCAAATATTCAGTAAGATAATGTCTGGTTGTGCAAAAATGAAGACATCCCTTTTAAAAGTAAAATATTGGCTGGGATATATAAAAAGGTATTTATTGTGAAAATTAATAGAAGTCTGTGATAAACATGTTTCCCATTGCTGAAACAAAATAACAGTAGTAAAAGATTGTAAAGATTATCCAGTTTTACTGGATTACATATTGTGCTATGGTCACAGACCTTGCACTAGCAGAATGACCCTGTTGGATAGATGTCTTTGTTCTTTAAAGGTAGAAATGAAAGCTGCCATTCTTTCATAAGGAGACATCATAGTTTCTACCTCCTCCCTAGCGACTGTCACACTGAGGGAATTGTGTATGTCTCTAGATATTGTTGGAGTGCAGCACCCATCACTCTTCACCATTAATTATGTTAGATAGGGCTGCTGGGAGAGCCAGCCCAACAATATCTGGAGGGCTGTATGATTTCCACTAATTAACAAAATAAAGGGGTGGATTGCCATATACATTAGGGTATCTAGTATTCCCTTCTTGTTCAGTTCCAGAACATGTGTCTGTTCCTGGTACTGGTGGGAGCAACATAGAGTTTAAGATGAAGTGCTGAATGTTTTGTGCCAAAAGTGGAAATTTAGAGAAGCCTCCTTTTATAAGAATGGGATTGTAAAGGTGCAGGATTCTTGGCATGACTGCAGTGTGCCAAGTGCAAAGCTGCCCGGTAGTGAGGCTGCACTGTTTGCTTATGAGATGGCACTCAGGACCCTATTTTGGTTATGCATATTAAGCAATTCTAACCTTGCTATACTTGCTATACTGCAGAGAACTTAAATGACAGCTGACATTGTGTTAGTGAGTTACAATGGTGTAAGTCTGACACCATGGTAACCCACTTTTTTTGTTGGTGTGTAGGTTGGAATTCTGTTTTGACTGCACAACAACCAAAATCCCCCCAAGCCCATCCTTTCAGTGTGGCAGTGAAACAGTCATGGGTCCCCATTCCTATCACTTTAGACTGAGGGAATGAGGTCCCTTGTTACTTGTCAGCTAATCTGGATTCTGTCTGGGGTTCCATTCTCACCTTCTGGCCATCTGAGTGCCTATTTTGTGATGTTGATTAAATCAGACACACTGAGTTAACATCAACACTTCACTTAAGCATTCTTAAGTATTGTAATCTCAGGATATTTTACATGGGAAATGAGCAGGCTCTTTGGTGATCTTTTAGGCTATTTGTTATATGCACTTATAGATATACAAAGATATACTTTCCCTTATGGCGAATCACAGACATGTCAATGCCTAGGTGCTTGCTTTCATCTCATTACATTATATTGCATGTAAGGCATCATACATTCATCATATTACATCATATGGCCATTAGAATGTTACACTTTCATAAGGACTAAACCATTATTTCTTTGCATCCCTTTAATATGCTTTGTAGTAGTTAACACATATATGAATATTACCATCCTAAACAGTATAATTCATATATCTGTCATCATATTCAGGTTCTTTCATACTTTCTATAGGTCTCTTAAGGCATTATACATAAATTACAGAAAGGCTGTAACATGTACAGAATTCTGTCCCTTGTATCATATCCATAACCATCTATTCATCAAAGAATGCAGTCTCATCTGTAGACCCTAAACAGGCATCTGTGAATACACAAACATTCATAGAATCATAGAATTGTAGAGTTGGAAGAGACCATGAGGGCCATCCAGTCCAACCCCTGCCATGAAGGAATACACGATCAAAGCATCCCTGACAGATGGCTATCCAGCCTCTGTTTAAAGACCTCCAAGGAAGGAGACCCCACCACGCCCCGAGGGAGTGCGTTCCACTGCCGAACAGCTCTTACTGTCAAAAAGTTCCTCCTAATGTTGAGGTGGAATCTCTGTTCTTAGAGCTTGCATCCATTGCTCCATGTTCTAGTCTTTGGAGCAGCAGAAAACAAGCTTGCTCCATCCTCAATGTGACACCCCTTCAAATACTTAAACAGGGCTATCATATCACCCCTTAACCATCTTTTTTCCAGGCTAAACATACCCAGCTCCCTGAGTCTTTCCTCATAAGGCATGGTTTCCAGACCTTTCACCATTTTAGTCGCCCTCCTCTGGACACGCTCCAATTTGTCAATATCCTTTTTGAATTGTGGTGCCCAGAACTGGACACAGTATTCTAGGTGAGGTCTGACCAAGGCAGAATAGAGTGGCACGGTAACTTCCCTTGATCTAGACACTATACTTCTATTGATGCAGCCCAAAATCGCATTGGCCTTTGAGCATTGTTAAAATCTTAACAGCTTATTTTATAGCCATAAGCATATTAATAGGCATCTGTTATGGGACATGTATCTCTTTTAGCATAGCCTAAATATTTATATTACCATCACCAGCATTCAGCATGTTTGAACAGGATATCAGTCTATCATTCTGTCAGTCTATGAGGAACAGCCTAGCTGTCCCAGACAGTCTTGGTCAGTGGAGACATGCAAAAAGATAGTCTGATTTGTGGCTGCACCTAAGCTCATTTTATTCTCTCCTTAGACTTGCTCCGGTTATCAGTTTCCAATCAAAATAAATCAACACAAAGGAGCGAATGGTTTCCACATTTATGATATCCAATCAAAACTAATATTTAACTATAACTCTGCCTGTGGCACACTAGACATCTTTGTCTGCCTTCTATCCTAATTATATCAATCATCACAGCATCTGCTATGAGGTTATCCTTGGTCAAATCTACCAAGCATCCTTTTATCTTATTTACAATAGAGCACATTACATTTGCTAAAGGATATTACAGGTCACACCTGTTCACACCCTCAGTCTGATGTTATTCTCCATCATGCTTGGTTGACATTTGAATAGACTTTTCCCCAGACTTAAGCTGAAACCAAATTCTCACTGATACATACACATCCTGATACCTCTGGCTTCCTGTATTATACCTTAGACCCTGTGTGCTACCTCTCTCTCTCTGGCTTTTCTTTGCAAACGAAGATTCAGGAAGGACTCATCCCGCATTTTCTGCAAGCGCGCTGATGAGTGAAAAGGCCAATCTGAGATAAACAAGTCCGGTTGCAGAAAGCACAGCAGAATATCTCCTTAGGTGATGTTTCCAGGTTTTGATTCTGTCTGCGTTGTCATTTCTCTTCAAGATGTGTTCGCTGTGAGTTCTCAAATAAGGCTGCAGCATTGTGCATAGTGAGTCTCCATGTCTCCCAATGTGAGGCCAGGGTGGACCACTGTTGGTGATGAATTTGGCTGAGCCTGAGATGTTGCTTCAGGGAGTCCTTGTATCGCTTTTTTGGAGTGCCCCTCTTATGCTGACCCGTGGCGAGTTCACTGTAGAGTACTATTTTTGGGAGGTGATGGTCCTCCATCCTAGAAACATGCCCTGACCAGCACAGCTGTGTTCTCAATATCATGGCCTCAATGCTGGTGTATAGGTTATATACTAGGTTACATTCTGTAAACTTTAAGTATATTCCCAGGCCTCAAAGTTGGCAACCATAAATACCTGGCCTGTAACAGTAGCCCATTCAAGACAGTCATTTACATGTCAGTGGAGAGGGAACAAGGGTAACAGAAATACATCTAGCTATCTTCCTTTAGATGGATGCACAGCAATAACATTATCCTTAGGGACTTTCCAAGGACCCCAGGGAGGTCCCCGAGGGTGGCTGTTGCAGTGTGTCCTGCTAAAGGAAAATAGCAGGATGTGATTCTAGCATGGAAATGGCTGCCTGGAGGAGGGCTGCCATGCTGAAAAGGTGGGTTTGATAGGACAGAGAAGATTTAAATACAAGTAAATGAGTATATGCACATGGAACAGACCATCATACATGTTTTCCAACACCTGACTTCCAAATGTGACATAATGAGCCAACTAATTCTGGGAAGAATCTAAACAAGGCGTGGGTAAGATCTCTCCCTTTTCTTTATCCTACAGTATATGAGAGAGCTGGGTAAAATGTGACCCAGGAGCTGCCTGTAGCCTCCAAGGGAGTTGTTGAGGCCCTCAACTTCTCCAGGCTGTCTTTTCCTCTGTCTTCCTGCAAAGGGTGTGTTGATTCTCCTGGAGGCTCCCAGGAGTAGCCATTCACCTTTTATATGTGATGCAAGATTCCCACGTACTGTTTAACACCAAACTCAGTTTTTCAGACTAGAAGTTCACCTTTGGCTATTTCTGTCCACACATGCCCCCTCCCTTTTTTGATCATTTCTGGTAGTCTGTAGAGCCATCTGAGAATCATGGAGTAGCAAATTAGCCCCTGGACCAATCCCAGTTGCCCATTTTAGTACTTGCCAGCTCTATCCTATACCAGGTCTATTTTCTTCTTCAATAAATTGACAATAGACCTGGTGAATTACTGGTTAACCAATACAATGAAATAAGGACATAGCTTTTCCAATGGAAATCCTTGGTTGGATTTGATTCTAGTGGGATTATGTCTTGGGTGACTTAGAACATGCATGTGTTGGAAGAATCTATCTACGTTCTTTTGTTGATTATCCATATTTCACCAGTACTTGAAGCTTTTCATTCCCTCTAATACAGAGGTAGAGTTGAGAAAGGGGAGACTACAGAATGATCTAGCTAAACAATTTCAGAAATGGACAAATATGCCTATATCCAATCCATTGGTTTTATATGTATGCAGTCATAATTCTATTACATTTCTGCAACAGTCTGTAATTTTGTTCTAGAAAAAAACACCTGAAAAATTGAATTTAGTTTCATTTGTAAATTCTCCCCAAACATCTACATTTCCCCTAACAAACACAATTTGCATGTGATTTTTCATAATATCCACATTTTGTACACATTTTTGTACAGTTTCTGTAATCTATGCACATTGTACATCTCTCTCTGGCTTTTCTTCACAAATGAAGATTCAGGAAGGACTCATCCCGTGCTTTCTGGAAGCGCGCTGATGACTAAAAAGGCCAATCTGAGCTAAACAAGTCCGGTTGCAAAAAGCACAGCAGAAGGTCTCCTTGGGTGATGTTTTTGGGTTGTGATTCTTTCTGCATTGTCGTTTCTCTTCAAGACTTGTTTGTCGTGAGTTCTCAAATAAGGCTGCAGCATTGTGGATAGTGCGTCTCCATGCCTCCCGATGTGAGGCCAGGGCGGACCACTGTTGGTGATCAATTTGGCCGAGCCTGAGATGTTGTTTCAGGGAGTCTTTGTATCGCTTTTTTGGAGCACCCCTCTTATGCTGACCCGTGGCAAGTTCACTGTAGAGTAGTATTTTTGGGAGGCGATGGTCCTCCATCCTAGAAACGTGCCCTGCCCAGCACAGCTGCGTTCTCAATATCATGGCCTCAATACTGGTGATCCCTGCTTGCTCAAGGACAGCAACATTCGTCACATAGTCTTTTCTTAAAATGTGTTTTATATGCATTTTTCCTCATATAAGCATTTTTGTATACAGTCTTTTAGAAGAGGATGTAGACCAGAACTAGATGTAGACCAATGAAAGCTAGTGAGTTCCATGTCAGTGGAGCAGTGAATGCACTCTGTGTTTTAGTGTGAACATCACAGGAACAATCCAAGGTGCTGAAATCTATCCCCAAAATAGGTTCAACACCTTGGAAAACCTCTTTACAGCTCAGATTAAAACAACAAGCAGTTTCATTTTCCCACTGACATGACAGCCAGCAGTCTCTACTGATGTGAAGCAAATTAAATTCTCCCCCATCTCTAATTAGTATGTGCACATTTTTGTTTGTTTGTTTTAAATAGAGTTCCTACCCTACAGGGTTTCTAGGCACATACCTGGCAGAAGGATGTAGAATGTTCCTCCAAGCACAGTCTGTGTGTAGGTATACTTTTGTATAATGGTGATTCTTATTAAAATGTGAACAATATTGTTTAATGCAGAATACTTAAATGTGATTCCTGTTGCTGGAATTCTTTTACTCTCATACAGTTCCTATTAAAGCTATCTCCACTGTTACAAGGTAAATGAGTTGTAGATTGTATCCATTCAGCTTTTTACATGTTGAAGAATTCAGAAGTATGCATCTCAGTTCCACAGTGTGTTTCCCTCCAAATTTACACTGCGTTTGTCATATGTGGTTATGTAGTTTAAAGTGTTGAAATAAGGTGTCTACAAATGTGGTTTCTGAAGAATAAAATAAAATGATAGATTGTTACCAAAACATATAAAGAATCACTTTTGGAGACACCTGATCTTTGGCATGCAGCATCGTTTGTAACAATTTTAACGCTAACTAAGTACACTTTGATGAGACAGCATTTAATAAAATGCTCATTAATTTCATCATTAGCAAGGGTATGCTAAGAAGTAAGCCAGTTTCTTATGTCACGCCCAATTAGCATCCCATGCTAGTAATCCCATTAGTATTGTTGAATTCACTAATGGAAAAACTAATGGGCATGCTACCAGGGCACATTAATTGGGCATGACACCAGTTCTGGTTTTAATTATTAAACTACGATAATGAAATGTGTGTTTGTAAAATATTAAAATGTTGAAATAGTGTTGAATACAATAAAAATAGTGTACAAAATGCAAAGTGTTTTGGTACATAATACATATTATCATGGGGGAGATTTTTTTAAAAAATCTATACCATATATGCTTACCATGACTACATCAGGTTTTAGAAAAGTGATTACTCTGATGAATAAATTGGTGGTTAATTACTACACCTCTCTTATGAAAATGCTTGGGGTTTTCCCCAAGTAATGCAGTGAACTTGACAAAAGTGCTAGGAGGAAAAAGTCACAAAGATTGTCTAATGTAATAAGCAGCTTTTACTTGACAGCAGCATCTTCTGTTTAAAAAAAGAAACATGCATAAAATAAAAAAAGAATTTATTTAAATTGATTCTGATATATTACTCTTCCTTCAGTTTCAGTTTTGTAGACCAGATGTCTTATAAAGATCTTGTTCTAAGATCTTTCTTCTGTAGACCTAGATGGGAACTCTGGTCTGATTGACATAATTGTCTGATGGCTGATGGTTGCTGAAAATATGCTTAATAACACAGCATGCATTCACTCTACTGTTGCTATTTCTGTACCATTGTCATTCTGACTACTATTAGTCATGTTGATTTCCTCGTTCCAGTTTTAGATTTCCCATACTGTAAACCTTAATTTGAATATCGTCCTAGATAATGTATTTTATTAAACACTATTTCTTAAACTGTAAAATGGAAACCTCCATATAACACACACATTTGTTGTACTCTAAATGCCTGAGTGCTAACATTGTATATTTTGGTTGTTTTTAGTATCATGCCATGATCTGTGTTTCTTCCCAAATATTTAAAGTTGACAGCGTTCATTTACCAGGTTGTTAGTCATTCAGAGCACTAAAATCATGAGTTTCATATAATAGTTTACAATTATGGAGGTGTTTAGGGACATTTATTTTAATACAAACAGAGAAAAATATGATTAGAGAGAAATTTAGTTTTGTATGCACTTCTTACATACAAATACCACCAGAAAGCTGTCACCTTCAAATGCTATCATACACGCCCTTTCAATTAGTGATTGCTCTTTTAAGGACAGGACTGATTATTTGAAGATGGCCATCTTTTATTTATCCAGATACAGATTCTACATTCATTTTTGACAATAGATTCTTCCTCAAGCTACCTCATGTGGTGCTTATAAAGAGCTTTCCATAAATAATCTGCAGTGTTTGAAAGAGGATGCAATTAGTGTCAAAAGCGGTATTGATTTTTATGTCTTTGGATGCATAACTAGGACCCGCTAATATCTCTCCACCCCCCCTTCTACATTCCTATGCTCTAAGGTGAAAAATGAACTTTGTAAGAAGTTAAGGAGAAGTTGAAAATTTGATCTTAACTCTACTTCAACTTTACTGAAAAGTAGGGACTTTGTGGTTCAAGTTGTCCAGCACAATTATTGTTCATTGGGACATCCAATTGCCTGAACCTTCTTTCTTTCCAATTCTTTCTTTTCTCCAGCAGACAAATAAATAAATAAAAATAAAAATAAATCAACAGATAGATGTTCAAATTCTGAGGATGGAAGAATAAACAGTGTGACTACACCTGTGCATTGCTTAAGCACGGATCTTTCCAGCCCTGCATCCCAACAAGATACTTATTATGATATGTATTCGAACTCCTGCTTACAGCTTTCACACCCAATGTGCCTGTGTCTTCCATGATACTAGAATGTGTCTGAGTTTGTGTTTACCCAGTCAAGACTGGTGGTGGGGAGAGAAAATATTTACCAAAGCTGCTGTTTTGTTTGTTTTTAGCATCCTTCACAAACCTCAGCTCATTCTGGGTTTTGCATTTCTGACACAATTCTTACAAGTTTAGGCTACTGTATTGTTCTCCTCCTTGGCTATATGCCCATTCCTCCACCATCCATACATGTATCTTTTGAGTCTTAGCTCATTAGAGCTTTTATAAACCACCTTGAATCCCATTTTGGGAGAAAAGAGGGATATAGATCCAACAAACAAACAAACTTTCCTAAAGCCCAAGGCATGAATCCTATTAACTCCAGTTTTTAAACCCTTTTCTATTACAGATCTAGGGATGTAATTCTTTGCTAATTTTATTCTTGAATAAAGCAACAAGTATATTTAGCAGTTTTATTCCTGCTAAGAGAAAATCTTTGAATATGTGCAGTTTTCGAAAACTATTCACAGTTCAGGACCTCTTCTGTGCAACATTAGCATGTGGAGTGTTTTCCACATAAAATCATTATTTTCTGCTTAGAAAACAGCATTTTCTAATATAGCATTTTATTAGA
Source organism: Gambelia wislizenii (assembly GCA_030847615.1). Taxonomy (NCBI): domain Eukaryota; kingdom Metazoa; phylum Chordata; class Lepidosauria; order Squamata; family Crotaphytidae; genus Gambelia; species Gambelia wislizenii. The sequence goes on along the minus strand of JAUMIR010000001.1, from coordinate 46,882,015 downwards.
ATAATAGCATTATAGAAATATAGCATTATTTTCTGCTTAGAAAACAGCATTTTCAAATATAGAAAATAATTTCTGTGACAAAATGCTATTTCCTCCATAGGAAATGCTTTCTCTGATAACTTATTCTGCACAAAATTACTCGGGTTTTTTTGGGTGGGGAGGTTGCATAGAAAACAGATCTCCATGGGCAGGAAACAGCCTTTTATATACAGAAAACAATATTTCTATGAAGAAATATTAGCTTCTGTGCAAAAAGGGATGTTTCCTGAACTGAAAAAGCTGTTGTCTCCATTAAAAAAAAATGTGCAAATTTTGCACAGAAAATTCATGAGCAAAGATTCTTGTCAGTCCAGGTTTCTCATCAAGGTTTTCCAACATTTGAGAAACAGCTTTTTGAATATTTTTTGAATATTTTAAAATATTATTTCCATCTCTACATAGATTAGGTTGGTAAGGGTTAAATCGAAGAGAACAGATCACCTTGTTCCTTTTGTGTCCTGAGGGATGATGTTTTTAGCAAGAGAAGTCAAAAGCTTGATTACTACCATAATTTGCCTCTGTGAAGCTTTCATCATCTGTTTAAGGAAAATCCATGGGCTTATCTACGCAAGCAATTTGCCCCATCTTGCCCCTGCCTTGAAGCCCTGCAGCCCAGGTGGCATAGGGATTTTGCCCCATTTTGCCCCATTTTGCCCCGAGCAGTCATCACAACCCCTGGGGTAAAGATGGGGCTAAGATGTGGGGAGAAATGGGGTAGGGCCTGATAAAATGTTTTCAAATAATACTCAGAAAAAACTGCTCCCACTGGGGAAAAACAGATTGGGCCCCATGTGACCACAGGAGCCTTTTCTGGCATACCAGCCCATCACTTTAGCTGCCCTCTGCTGTTACTCTTCCACAGCAGGAAGCAGGCTGGTCACATGTAGGGGGTCTTGGTCTCATGTTGTGGGCTGGCTTCCTGGCTTCAAGAGAGCACGGGAGATAGCTGTGGTTGCTGCAGTGACAAGCTGGTGTGCCCATCTGGATTTCCTCCTGTTCCATGCAGGTATCAGGAGAGGAACAGGCCTAATCCAGGGAGCTGGCATATCCTGGCCTGTATAAATGAGCCCCATCGCTTCCAGCTAGTGCAGTGTAAGGATGGTATAATTATAGCCTTTTCCCTTTATCTATAACCAATGTTTTAAAAACCATATTCCGCATAATGCTACTCCCCCTCCTGTCTGTTGGGCTCATTCTTTTGGAACAAAGTAAATCCTTCAGTTGTTATATTCTACAGTACTCATGTGTCTCATCCCACCAAGCCTCAGTGACACCTATCAGATTGTATTTATCATCTTCTATTGAGATTTCAGGTTCTCCTTGTTTGGTTCCCATGCTTTGTATATTATATATAAACACTGGAGGCCACAGATACAGCATCACCTGATTTCCCTCCAGTAACCTGAAAATTACTGGAGCTCACATCCTTTGTTTTCTCTTCCCTATGTTCTTTTTTTTTTTTCTTGTTTCTGTTATTTCACTCAGTTGGTAACTTCTGGCTCTTTCTCTTGAAGTCTTATTGATCAAATTTCCAAGTCTCTTGTTCAATCATAATCATAACCGTCAGGGCGGGTTTAAGGAATTTTGGGGGGCCCTGCAATGCTTTATTTTGGGGGGGGGGGCATATGTTTATCTCAGGTCAATGTAACCTAACCTAGTCACAGTACAGAATTTCAGATTACGGTAGGACCCTGGTATTCACGGATTCATTATCCATGGGACACAAAACAGCACACCTACCATAGAGTCTTCCTAGAAAATGTGTCCTGTCTAGCCATTTTTTAGGTCCTTGAAGGCATCTCTATGGTATTTTAAACCAAAAGGCCCATTATTTTCAATGGTGTTCACTATTATCCATGGTTTTCAGTATCCATGCCCCCCCAGAACCAATCTCCAGTGGATTGGGGGGGGGGCTAATGTATTACATAATTTGCCACTAATAATTTAGTTTAGCAATTAACATAATAGTGTAGATTTCCTGAAAGAAAAGAAAGAGTGGACTACAAGCTGAACATGAGTTAGCAGCGTGATGCAGCAGCAATAAAAGCCAATGCAATTCTGAGCTGCATTAATAGAAGTATAGTGTCTAGATCAAGGGAAGAATTAGTATCACTCCATTCTGCTTTGGTCAGACCTCACCTGGAATGCTGTTTCCAGTTTTGGGCAGAACAATTCAAGAAGGATATGGACAAGCTGGAAAGTGTCCAGAGGAGGGCGACCAGGATGGTGGGAGGTCTGGAAGGCATTACACCCTATGAGGAGCAGCTTAGGGAGCTGGGTATGTTTAGCCTAGAGAAGAGAAGGTTGAGAGGTGACATAATAGCCATATTTAAATGTTTGAAGGGATGTCATACTGAGGATGGGGCAAGCTTGTTTTCTGCTGCTCCAGAGACTAGGACACGGAGCAATGGGTTCAAACTACAGGAAAAGAGATTCCACCTAAACATTAGGAAGAACTTCCTGACAGTAAGAGCTGCTTCTTTGGAGTGTGGTGGAGTCTCCTTCTTTGGAGGATTTTAAGCAGAGGCTGGATGACCATCTGTCATGAGGACTTTGATTGCGTGTTCCTGCAGGGCAGAAGCCGATCGGATGGGATGGCTGTTGGGGTCCCTTCCAGCCCTATGAATCTATGATTCTAGGCTGCATTCAGAGCCTGGGAAAGTTACTTTTGGATTACACCTCCCAGAATCCCCTGCCAGCACCCTTCTCAAGGTCTGGTTCCATTGTTCCTTTTCCATTATTCTCTAGCCCAGTGGTTTTTAACCTGGGGCCCATGATGTCCTCACAGGGGGTCCACAAAGGCTTGAAGGCTGCTTGGTCCACCTCGTCCCTGTAGTGGAGCAGCCACATGACAGGAACTAAGGCAAAGACTGGCTGGCTGGCTTGGCATGCACATTGCCATTCAAACCATTCCAGCCACAAACTTGCAAGAAGAAGCAAGAGCGCCTCTGAGGGAAAGTTTAATGGATGTTGTAATTGTATTGTTGTTGTTAGCTATTATTAGGGTTTTAAATCTTGAGTTAAGTCTTGGGACAACAGAAGATATTTAAATGGGGTCCCTGGTAAGGAAAAGGTTAAGAACCACTGCTGTACCCAAAGGCTCTCACAAAGCACTAATGGGATACTGGTGTGTTTTAGTGACAACAATAAAACCATTGTTCCCAGTAATACTACTCCAAAATTTTATTTATATTCTTTATATTCTTCTGTTAAAGGAGCTAGAGTGTTGTAGAAGATTCAGCATTGCATTATGATTGTGGAGACCAGGGTTTGAATTCTTACTCAGCCATGAATATCCACTGGGTGACCTTGGGCAAGTCACAATCTCTCAGCCTCAAAGGAAGTCAAAGGCACACCCCCTTTGAACAAACCTTACCTAGAAAATCCCATGGTAGGTTTGCCTTGGTCAGAAATGACTAGAAGGCACATAGGCAAACACACAGACATTACTTTTGCAGGTTGAACTCAGTTGGCAGCAAGGGGAGGAAGCTGAAGACCAAGGGGGAAAAAGGAGAGAGGTGAGAGAACTCAGGACGTTTTAAGAGCAGCTGGAAAGATGAGGTTGAGGGGATCTATGTGGAAGGAAGGAAAGAAGGCAGGAAGGAAGAAGCCCTTTCTGAAGAGAGAACAGGGGAGAAAGAGAAGGAAAGAAATGACCCTCACACTTACCTCCCCCCCCCCGTCTTTATCACACACACTCACCCCTCTCTGACACATGCCTGGCTGGCTTGCATTTTGACGATCCTGGGAGGAGGGGGCAAGGGAGCAGCAAATTTCCTCCAGCTTCAGCCAGAGGGAGGGCAGCTCGCTCTTTCTCTTTCCAATTTGGGAGACCAGACGCTGTTTTGTTTTGTTTTTTAAAATAAGCCTGCAGGAGGTTTTTGCAGGAGGAGGGTTAGGACGGGGGCGGGGTGGGCCCCCCGTCTGTGAGCCCCCCCCCGCAGATGCTGATTTGGCAGCATGGTTAAACCATCCCTGATAACCATAATCATAATATCCATCCAGTGCCTATATCTGGACAGAATCCTTCAAATTTATGTCATTCCCACAATGCCTAGTTCCTGGCTCCCAGCTCATTTATGACTTTTCTGACTGCTTCCATATCCTAACACTTTGGCCAGCACACTTGGATTCCAGACACAGGATGGACCCACAAACAGCTAGACTAATGGCCACCATCAGTGATAGGTTTCACTGGCCACCCAGGGCACTGGACCAACTGGCCATTCTTGTTTAATTTTTTTTTTTTTTGTCTGATATGAGTTTCAGTCACCTCAGTACATTGCACTAATGTTATTGAACAAAGATATGTTCAATGAGGTTGTGCGTAATGATAATTCACCACTGAATTGTACACAGAGTTGAAAAGTTTAATTTGTGAGTCACTCTACCCTATTTTAACATCAAGAGGAATCTTTATATACTGTAGGATATTCTAATTTCTGTTTGAAATGAAATTACCCTTGCATCTGAAGGCTGATTTAACAATGACTCAGTGACTTAACTGGGCACATTTTTATTAATCGTTTAAATATCTTTTAAAAGGGATCTGCTGTTGCACTAACTCCAGATAATGACAGTGGAAGACAATATAACGATAACAGTTGGCACCATATAATTGCTGTAAGAAATCAAGCGCTGGGAACAATCACTGTAGATGGGCAGTTCACAGGTAATTCTTTCATTACTATCAGTTCATAGATCCACTGTTAAATTTTCTCAAGAGTGACTGCCACAATTATTGCTATTATTTTTCTAAAACAGTCCATGGATTTTTTCTTTTATTGTTACTCATTTGTGTTTTAGTATTTTTAATGCCTAAAATGATAGTTTAGCACATAATAATTGGAAGGCCATACTAATTACATACAAGATGATGATGATGATGATGATGATGATTTCTGTCATGTCTTTCTCCTAAAATTGGAACTCAAGGCAGCTTATAATTTTTTTAAAAAATACAGAGAAAACATACACAAAGTGTACATTAAAATGGGATTAAAATATATCTCTTGCTTTGAATTCAGATCTCATGGTCTTCCTGGACCAAAAATAAACACATGTGTGGTTTGATTCTTTGTGTTCATAAGGGATATGAAGATTATTCCCCACATTTCTCACCCTTAATGAGAAACAGTGTTACAAAACTGTTAGACACTATAGAAGTATAGTGTCTAGATCAAGGGAAGTAATAGTGCCACTCTATTCTGCCTTGGTCAGACCTCACTTAGAATACTGTGTCCAGTTCTGGGCACCACAATTCAGAAAGGATATTGACAAATTGGAGCGTGTCCAGAGAAGGGCAACTAAAATGGTGAAAGGTCTGGAAACAATGCCTTATGAGGAGAGACTTAGGGAGCTGGGTATGTTTAGCCTGGAAAAAAGACGGTTTAGAGGCGATATGATAGCCCTGTTTAAGTATTTGAAGGGATGTCACGCTGAGGATGGAGCATGCTTGTTTTCTGCTGCTCCAGAGACTGGAACACGGAGCAATGGGTGCAAGCTCCAGGAACAGAGATTCCACCTCAACATTAGAAGGAACTTTTTGACAGTAAGAGCTGTTCGGCAGTGGAACGCACTCCCTCGGAGCGTGGTGGGGTCTCCTTCCTTGGAGGTCTTTAAACAGAGGCTGGATGGCCATCTGTCGGGGATGCTTTGATTGTGATTTCCTGCGTGGCAGGGGGGTTGGACTGGATGGCCCTCGTGGTCTCTTCCAACTCTGCAATTCTATGATTCTATGAAAACAGCAAGGACTCATCTACACCAGCCAGGATACACTGGCTCCCCACCACTGTATCCTGGCTGCAGATCAGACCCATTGATTGCCTGTTACCACATTGAAATGATCGGAGTCCAGACAGGCATGTCAGTCCGACGCTGCAGCCGCTGCCACTACCATCCCCCTTGCTGTCTCAGAAGGCAGGAAGATGGCCTGCAACATTTGACCAAGGCACCCTGCATGTGACCAGCCTTGGTCACATGCTGTTTGACTCCTTCCTGCCTTCCAAGAGAGCAAGGCAGACCACCACCACCAGCAGCGAGAGCCAGCCTGCTGGGACAGGCTCCTGAAGTCTCGCAGGTCCCAATCCATTCCTTGCTGACAAGAATGGACTAAAAGAGGTATAATTTTAAAACATTAAAATCTATCTAAAAATAGTGGTGGTGCAGTGGTTAAATGCCAGTACTGCGAACCACAGGGTTATAAGTTCGATTCCAGAGGGCTCCAAGGTTGACTCAGCCTTCCATCCTTCTGTAGGTCAGTAAAATGAGGACCATCATAATAAAGAGCTGGGGTGATGTGCTGTGAAAAAACTGTTAACACAGTTTCAAAAAAGAAGAAGCAGCAGCCATCGTTATTAGTACAATGCATTTTCTGCAGTGTCATTCCTGCAGTATGGTTGCATGCCAACAGTACCATCTACTGGCATCTGCATTGTGTAATTGTTTGTCTTGTCTATAATTTGCTTTGAATTGTATGTATTGAACTATATTCAATTGAATTGTGTTGCACTGTATTGTATATTGTAATGTATATTGTGATGTTGTACACCGCCCAATCCTGAGGGGAGAGGCGGGTAATAAATAAGGATTATTATTATTATTATTATTATTAACATTGTATCGGGCCCTACCCCCATCTTTCTCCCATCTTAGCCCCATCTCTGCCATGAGGGTAGTGAGGACTGCCCAGGGGCAGAACAGGGCAAATGCTCTGTGTCATCAGGACTGCAGGGCTCTAAGCTGGGGGAAAGACAGGGTATATTGCCCATGTAGACAAGCCCCAAGTCAAACCAGAAAAATCCAGGTGGTTGCCAGTTTATATAGTACCCCCTCTGCAACAACAACAAAAAACATGACCAGCTTCCCCCCATCAGTTTCTCCTCAATTTGCATAAGAATTTGCATAGAAATAATCTTTTGGTGTCAGGGTGCCTACATACACTGAAAACCACAGATAGTAGCAAATGCCATGCAATGGGGTGGGGGGAAGAAGAGTTATGGAGAAGGGGAAGCAGCCCTCCCCGGGAAGGGAGAAGGGAGGTGAGTTCTCTTCGCCTCCTCTCCCTTCCTGTTCACCTTTCTCCATCACCAACAATGGATAACTAAATCAGTGGATGGTTAATCAGGGAATATGGGGATCCTACTGTACTCTCTATTATGCTGTTATGTTTTTTAGATATCAAGTTACTTATCTTCATTTATGGTTGTAACTTTTATTATCTACAGACATTTTAGATCAGATTTTAATCTGACCTATTATACTGTAATTCCCCGTTTTATGAAGAAATTGCAGTAAACATTTGGTCACTGTTTTTAGGTTCCTCCTCAGCTACCAGTGGCAGTACCATTATTGGGGAAAACACAGGAGTGTTTGTTGGAGGACTCCCACAGTCTTTTATAATCATAAGAAAAGACTCAGGTGAGAAAGACATTATATGGTTTCCAGGTTAGAAGTCCCCATCTCTATTTTGTGTTGAGGTGGTAAGCATTACCGACCATGCAGGAGCAGTCTCATCAGTCAGTGCAGATTCATGATAGCATTTTCCCCTTTAGAAAATGTTTGCTTGTCAGCTACCTACCTCCCACCCTCAATTTTCCCAGGCTAAGATTTTTGCAGTGTAACCCTATTTGATCTTTTGCCTGATGAAAAAACTAGTAGAGCTTCGGAAGCTTGTATCATGTGTTTTGCATTTGGTTGGCTGATAAAGGTATCACCTTTTTTGTAGATTTTAGGTTTGTTTTTCTGCATGGCCAACATGGCTGCCCTTGAATGTTTTTCTTATTTGATGTGTTCACTTTGACAAAGAGTGATTGCCCCTGAGCAGCTAAGGAAAGATAATTAAATAGATGCAAATAGCTAAATGGTATATGCCAGGTAAGAAACTGCCAAAGATGCTCTTTTCCTATATTTATCTCTTTTACTATTTCTGATAGTACATTCCCTCCATCTTACGAGTGCTGTTAGGCCAGCACTTCTGCAACTTTCAGAATCCCAGAACCTTCCCAAGGGAAGCTAGCTGGGGAACTGTGATGCGATGTTAGCATTACAGGTTATTATATATCAAAGCTGTAAAAGAATGCTATATCTGCCTTTAAATTCTAATATATGCATTATGTTGTATTTAATTAAGTGTCTTTCTTTCTTTCTTTCTTTCTTTCTTTCTTTCTTTCTTTCTTTCTTTCTTTCTTTCTTCCGTTCAGGCAACACTAAAATAGTGAGGAAAGGATTTGTGGGGTGTCTCCGAGATGTATTCTTGAAAACGATGCACCATCCCTATGAAATCTGGGAGGCTTTAGACTGGAAGGAAGCAGTGGAAAGATGGAATGTTTATCACAGCTGGGAAGGATGTCCCAGCATGCTTACAAATGGAGCACATTTTCTTGGGAAAGGTACAATAGTATGTTAAAATTGTTTGAAATATCAACTGTGCAGCTTAGTTTAATTATGAGATCACGTTAAGCTAATGGAGTCACAGAGCCTTTGATGTATTCAGTGTGTTTCTCAATGTAAGTTCTGAGTGTCTTCAAACTGCAGCTAGAGCAGACCCATTCAATTAACCGGTGAATGATAAATTGATAGTTATGTACACCCTATTGATTCTATGGGTCTACTTGAGCTGTGATCAGAAATTGGATTTCTGAGCAAGGGCTTCTTCATTCATTTCAGTAGGGCAGTTCCACAAGAGCTCTGGAATTAGAATGAATGGGGAAACTTTCTATGTGTTGCTAACTTACTGCAGGATTATGACTTCAGCATATATTGTACCACATGCAGCTTGTAGACTGAAAGTCTTCAAAACTATTCAGTCTCAAAAATTAGTTTTACATTTATTTTGACCAGTAACACAGAGACATTCACACACATTTCAATAAATCCAGTTCTATTTCATTTCATTCTCATTTATAGAATTATATCAACTGCAGTATAATATCACCTGATTCTCTCCCGCACTCTCTTCTTTGTCTTTAAGGTTTCCTAGAACTCCATCCAAGCACTTTTCATCATGGCCTGGACATTGAGATCTCCTTTATATTTAGAACAGATCAGCTGAATGGATTACTTCTTTTCATTTACAACCAAAAGGGGCCTGATTACATTGCTGTAGGTTCTGATTTCTTCTTCTTCTTCTTCTTCTTTCTTTTTTCTTTTTTTGGTTCTCAGAGGGTGATTTATGAATTGCTATGCACAGAGGCAGGGTTAGTTCCATTGATGCAGGAAATGGTTTGTGGTATGATAAATGTATATGAGAGAGTATGCCAATTGTCACTTGATTTCATTGTTTGGATCTGGAAATTAAGGTAACTTCATATCCTTCTCCCAGTGTGGTGGATAGAAACCTCATCATAGCAATACTTTTATGAATCAGCTGTATATCCATAAAGACTGTTCATTAGGTCTTCAATTTTTTTCCTTAGGTATAGTGATATGTCCATAACCTCTACGACCTAATCTACTCTCCTGTATAGTTTTATAGCTAGGAAGAATAGTATTGTATTGATTTTTGTCTTCTGCCATTTCACTATTGTATTTCACTGCTGGTTTCCCTACCTTTATACAACCATGGGATCAGAGATTATTAGAAGCTGAAGTTGTCTGAATAGGCCATCGATTAGTATTTAACATTTCTTGAGTGCTAATATGCAAAAGTGACATGGTCCCTGCCCAAGACCTAAACACATTGGCCCTAACCAAGATATGTTTGAGAACAGAAAACGCAGCACAGCTGTTGCTATATATGAGCATTCTCCTCTTCAGTAAAAATTACTACTCTGATAGTACTATTCAGCTTTGGCCTGGCTGATCACTCAGTGGGCTGAGGAATTTTTCAACTTTTCTCTCTAGTCTTCTTATAGGTTCATCATGAAATAAATTAGTTCTATTATTTCTGACAGCTTTTGATGGCATTTATATGCTTTATACACAAAGTACACGAATACCGTATGTATATCGTAAGCAGGGAGAAACAGATTCCTCCCATTCAGATATTTCAGTGTTATGTGAGTTCACTCTATCCTAAATCACACTCTTCCAGAAGTTAGGCCTAAACATGAAAATGTTTAAAATTCACTCCAGAATCAGAGCACATAACATTACAGAAAAACTACAGAAATTATCCCTCCTCATTTGAAAGGATAGAATGATCACGTTTACATTGCTACCCCCAGAATAGCCCTTCTTCTGCAGGGTACCCATTGTACTTTTCTTTCCAGTTCACAGAGGTTTTGTATTTGTATGGGCAATGCTGGCTGTAACTGGAAAGATACATGGGATAACAGCATACAGCACATTTTCTTTTCAAGAGGTTTCCCTTCACAGTGCCATTTGTTGTGAATTATTATATTATTATGTGCAGCCAGTTTCTTCCCTTAACGGATCATAACAGATGGGATTATATGGTCTTTCTTGAGAAATAACACTACCGTCTCATTGGAAAAGAGTGTGTGACAGCTCAATGACTGCTTTTGTATAGCTCCTGTCTTTGAATTCAGAAGATGAAAGGACAGTACAGTGGGGGGGGGGCGCTTAGGCCAGGATTGAGTTGGCAACTAGAAACACATGTCTGAACAGTTGGGGTCTTTCTAACAAAAAATGTTGTTCTATCTTTCTATCGAGTAATATGATTTTATATTGACATGTAAGATAATGATATACTTTAAACTATTGTTTCTTTAAGAACAAGATACATATCTTGAGTTGCCCTCTTTATTTCAGATAATAAGATTTTGCCATGGATGCTGAAATGCCTGCCTCCCCCCTTCCACCCTCGGTAGCCTTATTAATCTTTTTGTCTCACAAAGAACCTTATTTAAATGCCATTTCCACCCTGACCTAGACAATTTAGAATTTCAAAATATACTTACCACTGCATTCCAAACAAGATGCAGTGGTGACTATTTATGGGATGCTGTTGAATTTGGCAAGGCTTTGGATTTAGAGTATTTCTGTCACGGATTTGACATAGATGCATACACACACACACAGAGAGAGAGGATGGCTGTATCCAATTCTAATCCTGGATAATAGGCCAGGCCAAATTGTAGTTTTCATCATCCAAACCAGGATAGCAAATTTTGTGGAATTCTGGGAGTTGTTATTCAGCAACATTTGTAGGGCTGCACTTCACTTGTTCCTGCTGTACATGGCTATCTGGGGGCTTGTCTACACCAGTAAAAAAAAACCAATCCCCCCTGAATCTGGCCTGATAATGCCACATGATGTGCAGCCTTTCCTTCAAATCTGGTGTGATAGTGATACACAGCGTACCAGATTCACACCAGATTTGGGGAATACACCGTTTAAAAAACTTGCCGTTTTTTCCAGAGTTTACTGGAAACTCCAGAGAAAACTGCCATGTGAACAATCCATCCACACTGGATTCAGGGTAGGGTGGGGAAGAGAGGAGAGGAGTGGAATGACAAGCACTGCCTGAGGTGCCACCATTTCCCCCCCTCCTCAGCACCATTTCTCTTTCCAAAGGCAGAGTCCCAGCAGTAGTTACCCCCTCTGAATCCAAAATGGGCAGCCCACTCCACCATCATGAGTCCAGCCACCCGTTCTGACTTCAGAGAGGGTGACTATCACTGGGGCTTTGATTTTCTGGTGCACAATCACCCCTCTGAGCTCTGGGAAAATCAAAGCCCCAGCAGTAGTTGCTCTCTCTGAAGCCAGAACGGGTGGTCTGGCCCACCATTGTGAGTTTAGCCACACGTTCTGAATTCAGAGAGGGCAATTACCACTGGGGCTTTGATTTTCCCAGAGCTTAGAGTCAAGTGTGAGTAACATCTTTAAATGGAAGTCAAGTAAAAATCCAAATGCAGATTCAGGCTTTGGCAGATGTGATGGTTAAATCTGGACCCAAGCAGTCCAAATGTCATGTGCCACAGCTCCAGGCCAAAGTAGTCTGAATCTCATCTGGATTTTTACCATCCATTTAGTCAAGCTCTGGGTTTAACTGCTTTCAAACACAGTGGGGCTTTGTTTTGAATAAATCCACATAGCTGCATCTCTCCTCCAGTTTTTTCACACCATCTTGAGACTGAAAAAGTATCACATATGGGCTACCTGAGCTCATAATGATCTCTCCCAAACACACAGTTCAAGGAAGTGTCTATATGGTTCATAGCTCAAGTAATAATCTCACTGGTTACGTAGTAGTTTTATGGGACCAGTATAGCCACTGAGACATTGAAAAATATTGTTTTGGTAGACTCTAGTGTAATGAATTGCTTAAATTCATATCATATATTTTTAGTTTTGTTTTGTTTTGGCTTTTTGGTGTCACCAAGCCTTTCTTTTCTATGTCTTTAACTGCAACCTACAGGCAGAACTGAAAAGCGGAATCCTTTCTTTTTGGCTGAAAAATGGCTATGTTTCTACCCGGGTACATCTCTGGTTAGGCTTGTCCTATTGTGATGGAAAGTGGAATACAGTTATTTTGAAAAAAGAAGGACCCATAGTTTCAGCAAGTATGAATAAATTTGTAGAACACGTGGTGGAACCTGGTTTAGAGCAGCTATTTGTAAACTCTCCAGTCTACATTGGAGGAATCCCAGATGAGGTTCAGAATGCCTTTAAAGAGCTGGGATTAGAAGAAGGTATGTTACTATAAAGTGCCGGGGGAGTGCTACATGTCAATAATGTATATAGTGATAGGAAATATTTATGACTTGGATCAAAAGTGAATGGAAGGAGTACTTACATTTGTAACTTCCCACAGTTCCATATGGAGAGGGAGTGTTTCAGAGCAGGCCTCCAGTCTTAGGACTTTATCAGATGCATAAAATACGGCGTCATAACGATGCCACATAATTGCAAAATGGCACACATATCAGATGATGTTGCCCTTTCACAGTTATGTCCCTGCCAAAACCCAAAAAGCTGAAGCTGTCAATAGATCCCCTGTGGCACTTTTGTGCCAGCATTGCCAGCATGTGAAACCTCATACTATTGTACTCACGTCAGTGCAGCATCAGTGGATTGTCTGGCGCAAACACTTCCAGGTGAGATCACGACAGCCAAGTAAGTGATGTACTTTTTGTGACCCTCTCCAGGTTCCTTGGGACCTTTAAAGTGTGTGTATGTGCTTTAAAAAAGTTTTTCTGTCTTATTTTTGTTTTGTTTGAATTTTCCGCACAATGAAGTCTCGCAATAAATCTGTGGGATATCAAAGAAGGAAGTGAACAGAGCTCCATTCACTTCCTCTTTCATTGCAAGGGAAGCCTTTGGCAAGATTAGAGGTGAGTTCGGGGGGGGGCATTATTTTGCTGGCATTTTTTTTTATGCCAGCAAAAGAATGCTTTTAAGGGGCTCATCTGATAATGTCTTTAGAATGAAAGAAGAGATTATTCTGATTTCCCCTTTTTCCTGAAGTCTCCAGTTCATTTCCCATGCTGTTCTAAGCTCCTTCCTCATTCTCTAGATGTTGGTGAGACACAAGTCCTGCATGGGGAGGAGAAATCAGTAAAATGCAGATTTTTAAATTCTCTTGGGAACAGAAATTTACTGTCAGATATTTGAATCGATCACAATGTATCTGATTTAATTTAGTAGGTTTGTATTTAATTAAAATGAGAATGCCTAGGAAAATTCATACTCTGCTTCAAATTCTAAGATGGAATTTTAAACAATGACTTAAAGAATGAGAGAATCTGTACATATGTAAGGATAATCCCCAATAGGCTCATAAAATATTATTTGCAACAGTTTTTGAAAATGTCTTATTTTTCATATGGTTTTTTTCATATTTTATTGCTGCGTTATAATTATTATATTTGTATTATTGTGGTTGGTCATCCTAACTACCAATAGGTGGAAAGGCGAGACATTAATTTAATAACTAAACAATTTTAAAAGAATTTGTATCATTGGGGTTAGCCATCTTTACTACCACTTGGTAATTACTAGGTGACAACTAATCTGCTAAATAAATTTAAGTGAATTTTTGATAGTATTCTATATGCTAAGTAACAGATTCAGAAATTCATAAATATTTTTTTTTATAGAAGTCCCTGCTAAATTCCCAAGTAAATTATCAAGAGGGTAGAAGGAAAATTCCTAAGCCATTAAAAGCCATTTTATGGAATACTTCTATGTAACATGGAAATAGTAACACTGAATGATAGCCATTTTGTTTAATACCTTAGTGAACTGCAGGCTTGGATCTTCCTAATTTTTGCTTCCTAAAATATCCAATGCATACTTATACATTTTTGTAACAAAACTCAGACAACTTTTATTATAGGAACACTGCTTTGGGAGAGGCTTCTCCAGCAGAGAAGCCGTGGCTGGAATTGTTCAATTCTGTAACTCTTAACAAAATACACATTTGCAAATGTGCACCTGAGATTCATAAAATCATAGATTTAAAAGGGCCCCTATGGGTTGCCAGGTCCAGCCCCTAGTCAGTGCAGGGTCTCCAGCTAGAGAATCCCCAAAAGATAGCTGTCCAGCTTCTTTTTGAAGACATCCAGAGAAGACCCCACCACCTCTCTAGGCAATTGGTTCTATTGCTGAGCTACTCTCAATGTCAAGAAGTTCCTTCTAATGTTCAATTGAAATCTACCTTCCCATAACTTAAAACCATTAGACCTAGTTCTATCCTCTGAGATCAAGCCTACACTCTCCTCTTTGTGACAGCCCTTGAGGGAAGAGGAACAAAAGAAATTGTGGGAAAAGGATTACTCCCCATCATTTTCCCACTGCAGATAATTACTCATATTTGTGTCTGTGCAGTTTCAGAATGAAGTCGGGATACAATACACACTCTCACCCACTGACACCCAGGTCCCTTTCATGCTATACAATTATAGTGCTATGATTCTATTTTGATTGCCATAGCAACATCCTTACGGAATCCTGGGATTTGTGGTTTAGGGAAGAATGTTTAAAATGCACTGCCAAAGAGTTCTAGCACCTCACCAGATTTCAAACTCCAATGTATAGGATGCATCAATGGCAATTAAAGTAGGATCATAGTGCTATAATTCTATTGAGTTAAAGCTTCCCCCACACACAGAGTTAAAGGATACTAAATTAATATCACTCTTTTTATTTGTATATTGTGGTAACAATATTTAGAACAGAAAACACATGTGCACATTTGTTTTGTGGTAATAGCTATTAGATATATATTTGTTACTAGAGTAAAGGTGTTTAACCTTAAGGAACATAAAGTTATATTAGCAGTTGTAATCTCTGGTGGGGTTTTCCCAAAATCAATTATTTTGCCCCTTCTTTATGTTGATGTGTTTGAACATATGGTGACAAGTAGCCAAAATGAAGGTTTTTCTATTTAGGTTGAATTGGTGTACATTTCAGTGACTGTAAATTCAACAATGACTGCTCTATATCAGTTTAAGTATTGCTGTTTGGGGGGGGGGGAAAACATTTCTCAAACATAATTTGAAGTTTAACATTTACATCTAGCTCTCCTTATCACTGAAATGTAGCACGGCAAGAAGCAAAACATGATTCTTAATTAACCACTGAAGCCCTTTATGTGATACTAATCCCTTACTATTTGCTAGGTTTTGGTGGCTGCATGAAGGATGTTAAATTTACACGAGGTGCTGTCGTTAACTTGGCATCTGTGTCCAGCAGTGCTGTCAGAGTCAATCTGGATGGATGCCTATCAACTGACAGTGCTGTTAACTGCAGGGGAAATGACTCCATCCTAGTGTACCGAGGAAAAGAAAAGAGTGTTTATGAGAGTGGTCTACAACCATTTACAGGTAGTGCATTGGCCCTTTCATTATATGAACAGTTGTATGATTTTAGTTCACTTTGTGCTAATGTATTCCAACATTTAGACCCACTCTCTTTCTTGCCCCTAAGAATATCTGTACCGGGTAATTGCTTCTAATGAAGGAGGATCTGTATCTAGTGGCTGGAACCGTAGTCGCACAAGAGAAACAGGTAATTAACATTTCTGTATTTTATTCCCATACCAATTATTTTTGTATGTTGCTGCCAGCATGCCACAACCATCAATGGTTAGGTTCTCAGTATGAAAAAGAGGGAATACACCAAAGACTCCATTCTTGTCAGTATATCCCACTGAAATATCAGACTTTTAAATCATACCTACCCATGTTTACCTGAAAACACAAGTCCGTGGCTACAATTCTATGCTCATTGATTTGAACAGGTTACAGCACATATAACTTTGTGTTTGATCTGACCCATAACTGAGGAGTCACTTAGTCGCATGTTTTCTTTTTGTTGTTATATTAGATGATGATGATGGTCCTCCCATTTCTCCCCCCAAGGTTGGGAGTCACGGCTGCTTACAAATTAAAATGATCACAATATAATAATATAAAATATGGCCACAATTCAACTCTATGATTCTATATTGGGTATTCATGCATGACAGGGGGTTGGACTAGATGGCCCTTTTGGTCTCTTCCAACTCTTATGATTCTATAACTAAAAACTAACTAAAAACATACAAAATGTCAACATTAAAATAGAATTAAACTTTTAACCATATTAAAACCATTTTTGCTGTACTTTAAAAAGATAAAAACAGTTAAAAATAAATTAAATTAATTTTAAAACAAACAGCACCCTCTTACAGCCCATTCAGTATTAAAAGCCTGTCCTTCACTTGTCAATGGAGGAGGGGTCCATTCTAGCCTCCCTAGGGAAGGAATTCCAAAGTTTAAGAGCAGGTACCAAGAAAGCCCTATCATATGTCCCCTCTAATTGTGCCTTTGAAGGTAGTGGAAATGAAATGGTCCTCTCCTGCATATCTCAGGGTCCAGGCTGGCTCTTGGAGAAGATATGCTCTGCCAGATAGCCTGGACCTAAGCCATTTAGCCCTATGCATATTAAAACAAATATTTAAAAAAATTATTTGATTGTACATGCTGTCATATTAAATCACAGTTTTGTTTTCCTATGATTTACAACAAAGTCATTTGTCTTGTTTTGTTTCAAATATGCTTTGCAAAGTCTTTTCTGAGCATAGCTGTGGAACAGAGGATCTTATATGTGTATGTCAGCTAAGAAATCAAATCATATTGTTCAGCTCAGAGATTGCCATATTGTTAAAACACTATTCTCATTGGTGTAACTCAGTTTCATAAGTGCAAGATCACAGAGGTTATAGAAACACTAGTGATTACATTTGTCTGGGTCAAAACATTGAAGGAAAGAGTTCCTGGAGATTTTCCTGGAATTTTCCTTGCTGGGGGGGTGGGTCCCATGAGTTGTTGCATAATTTCAGCCACACCCCAATAATATTTGGTGAAATTTCTCTATCTTAATGAGCATAGGGTGAAGAAATGTGGATGCAATTGTGAATCCAGTTTTAATATTGCTTAGTAACTGCTGGAGGAGGCAAGAAGCTATTACTCCTGCCGTTCCTCCCTCTTAGCCCATTTTATTGTTCCCCTACAAGCACACATTCAAAATATAGTGGACAGATCTGAAATTTCTTAGAAAATACTTTTCTGAGACATGTGGTGGATTGTGTTTTGCCAACCTCAAAAATTAGAAAATAACTCCTCACCATCTGAGAATATTCAGGAAAACTTCCCTACCCTCAATTTTTGTTTGTGGGCACAGTGGACAATTTTAAGAGACTTTTTTTTTTTTTTTTTGCACTCAACCCTTCAGATTTAATATTTTTACATTTATTTATATTTTTTTGCTATTCAAATGTAACACTAAACTTTTTTTAAAAAAAAAATCTCTAATCATATCAATTGTTTTACTGTAGTAGGCATTGCTCTGAATTTAGTAAAATTCTTGAGAGTGTTGTGGAGAACAGTGTGAAGCAATTTTGGTATATGTTCTCCTTGTTTGTATCAATGTTTTTGCACATAGAACCATAATATGTTTCCATCACAATAGCTTCTTTCCAGTACTTTGTACCAAAGCAGAGTTTTGACTTGCAAATGTACTACTTATGCAGCTTAATGCCACCATGTGGTTGAGCATCCCAAAGCGAGTAAGTGCAGCCATATTTTTGTCCTAATTGTCTGACCAGAGTAAGTTAGACCATAAATTTATATTTACAATCTGACCACAGTACGGAGCAGCTACATGTTCCCATGGGCTGGAAAATAATTGCACTATTTAATTATTTTTGAGTCAGTTTTGTTGTGTCCCCTATGACAAGACCATCTGCTATACAGTGCCTTACCTTGCCCTGTGATACATTTCAGAACTAATAAAATCAATATATTAATGTAGTATTGTCAGCAACCTGAAGCTTTGTGAGAAGATCACGTTGTTGCTTTCAGAAGGAACGGTGGCCATTCAAAACATTTAAATTTAACATAATGTCTTTTACAGGGCTTCCTTCCCTTCCCTCCCAAATGATTTTAAAATGAGTCTAAGGAGTAAAAGTATACAAGGAGAGACAGTGGATGCTGAGAGGCTACAAGCAATCCTAATCACCAGGCTCTAGAGTACACATGCACTTATAGCAAAACTGCCATCCATCATTCTGCCCTAGAGTTCCTTGGGCCTTTCTTTGGCATCCTTTGTGCACTCATCTGTGATGAAGCTGTTTCTTCCTGTATCTTCACCTGATTGAGTGCTATCTTACAAATAGTTATAGGTTATTGGAAATAGGATGCTATTTTTTACTAAGGTTTTTAGGCTTAATGAGCTGGGTTTTGAAAGTTCTTTCAATCATCTTCTTCTTTAAAAATAACAATAATTTGAATTGACCCAAAGCAAATGTGACATACACAAATGCTTGCAAAATCTCAGGCTTTCCTGTAAAAAGGGTACCCCTCACAAAGTATAACACACCTTACGTTGGCTTTAATGGACAAATATCCACAGATATAGTAATTTAGAACTGGATTACTCCCAGTATTAGGTTTTGTAATTTGCTCTTTCAACTTTGATTTGATTTGGGGCAATTTAAAAATATGAAAAACTGTGCATGCTTAAATTAGATTGCAATTTAGCAAGAGTCTGTGGCTTTTTGGAGATGAAATCGCAAATCCCTGTTTATAATGGTGTAATTACCTGGTCTTACTTGGCAACATTATTTCATTTGAACTTCCACAGTCCACCTACTTCCTTTCTGAGTGATGTTTCAACACATTTGATGCATTAAATGTTTTTTTGAAAACCTGAACTAGACAAAGAAGAATGTTATATAGATGGAGTCTGGATGGTTATGAAATATAGCATAAACTGAATGGCTCAAGATGTGCAGTCATATTAAATCAATGCTGGAAAGTTACAACTCTAATAAATTGTATTTATGCTAATGGTGAATCTGATTTACTGCAACTATTAAAAGTGAGAAATGGGGCAATAGTCTTCTTAGGACTGCTCTTTTCTCTGTTTCTGTCTTATCTTTCCACAGTCCCACAAAATGTGCCGACACCTTCCAGAGTTCACAGCATAAATGGTTACATTGTTGATGTTACATGGGATGAACCAGTTGGGGTTGAAGGTGTAATTGAGAAGTATATTCTGAAGGCAGTCAGTGAAGATGGCCCCAGCATATCTACTGTCACTACAGAGATTATGAATACTAGTGCATTCACAGGTATCAAATACATGTTTAAAGCAATCTTCTTGATTTGTTGTTGAGGCTGAAGAACTGTAATCATGAAATGTATAATAAATGTGTGTGCATGTGTGTGCATGGTATGTATGTATGGAAGAGACAGAGAAAAATTTCCAATGCAGTCAAACAGAAGGGGAAACAACATGAAAGAGTAAAACCCTATCATATTACTTCTTGAACAGGAAAAGAAACCTGACCAGGAAGTCTTTATATGGGCCAGTAAGTGGTGGCCTACTCTGCCCATTGGTGTAAGATTGCTGTGATTGGTCTCTTTCAAGTACACTGCTTTTGCCAGATATCCAAACACAAATCCTAGGGATGGTGGGTTTTCCCTTGTTCACTTTCTTTACTGTTTTCTCCCTGCATCTGAGGAAGTAGACACACTGCAGAAATAATGCAGTTTGACACTGCTTTCACT
Source organism: Gambelia wislizenii (assembly GCA_030847615.1). Taxonomy (NCBI): domain Eukaryota; kingdom Metazoa; phylum Chordata; class Lepidosauria; order Squamata; family Crotaphytidae; genus Gambelia; species Gambelia wislizenii. The sequence goes on along the minus strand of JAUMIR010000001.1, from coordinate 46,862,015 downwards.
ATCATGGCTCCATTCTATGGAATCCCAGGATTTGTTGTTTGTTGTGGCACCAAAGTTCTCTGACAGAGAAGGCTAAATATCTCACAAAACTATAAATCCTAGCATTACATAGCATTGAGCCATGGCAGTTAAAGCGGGGTCAGACTGGATGATTTCTGCAGTGTATCAGCAGCTCAAGTGTATGAAAGTTTATACTACAACTTCTTCCTCTCACTCTCAAAGGTGCTACAAGATCCCCTTGTTTACTGTTCCCTGACATTGATTCTGTCTTCTGTTCTGCCAGATTCCACGTCAGTGAGGACAACAATTTATAACATAATTCTAGAAATGGAACTTATGTATGTGATTAGATGAAGTTCTAATTTGTAAGCAAGAATTAACCCACCATTTGGGGGCTCTTATATATGGAAAATTGGTACCGTATGTGTCCAGATATGGGACCCCCACATACTAGAATCTATTCCCATGGCCTTGCAGGTATAACAGTGGACTGTGGGAACTGCTCTGCTGAGAGGTGTCTCCTCTCTCTCGGGTCTTTGATTCTATTCCTGGCTGAGAGTACACTGCTGTCAATCTAAACTGGCATGTTTTCTAAATTAACAGGAGACAAAATAGGTACTTTGTCAAAAATGATTTTATTTAGTGTTGGGAATCATGTGGTCTATAGCCTACCCCTTGCACCTTTTTAAACACTGAAAAAGCCAAACATGTTTGTGTGTGTGTGTGTCTGTTTACAAAACCAGAAATGGGCTACAGTACTTCCCACTTTTGGTCTTGCAGCTTTTTGCACTTGGTCCAACCCCCTGTGAGTTCCCCAAGGTGAGAGATTGCCCCCCCCCACCACAGTTTTAAATAGTATAATATCCCTGTGAGGCTCTTGGGAAGGAAAGCAGAGCTCACTGCAGGATTAAACCCATAAAGCTATGTGAAAGGTAGTAAGAGACAAAAAAAAAATAGGCCTTGTCTTCATGGAGTGAATGACACGGTTTCTTGTCACCACCACCCCGGTTCACATGCCCACCTGTTTAGACGATGCAGAGTTTTGGCCCCAATTCTTGTCTGAACAATCTGGATGATATCCAGGCAGTTTCAACTATAAACCAGGTCAAAACACCCTTAAAGAGGCTTAAGAAAATATCTGGGGAAGCGCAGATCCTTTGATAAAAGCCAGTATGTTCTGTGGTGGGACTGGGCAGTTGTCTGCATGCACGTGCTGCACTGTATCAGCGGGTGCCTCTGCCACCACTGCTGGTGTTGCGTGTCATTCTCTCTAAGGTCACAACCAGGTCCCCAGCATGTGATCAAGGCTAGGGGCCTGATTTATAGCCTCAGAGAGAGTGAAGTGTGACGCCAACAGTGGTGGGTAGAGGCACCCATTGATACAGCACAGTGTGTGTGTGTGTGTGTGTGTGCGTGCGTGCAAACGGCTGCCTATTCCTGCCGTGGAAGGCACGGTCCCTTTCCAGTATTCCAGAGTGCATCTGGCCTCTGCCTTGCAGTCAGAGTGGGAGAGGAACGAGCAATGGAAATGAATTAGGCAAATGAATTAGGCAAAAGATAAGTGGAAAATGGCATAAGTGCTTCAGAGGCCACTTCTTTCGACTTTCCAGAAGATTCTTGTTGGTCAATTGGTGGCTTAAAGCAATTCTGACCACTTCCAACTGATTTAGAGGTTCTGCAACAATCAAATCATAAAGCTAGCTGTGTTCCTGCATTGAAAGTGTTGCGGTAAAACAAATGTATTTCAAGGACTTTTCAGTTCAGCCATGCGATTACACCAATTTTAGTTGCTGTTTGCTTAAATTCACATGAACAGATTTTTGTCAGCACAAATATTTGGGGAATGACAGTTCTTCTTATTGATATCCACAAGATAATCCTGAACAAACAGCAGCATTTTCTGTTTATTGCACACTCTTTCTCATTGATTCTGTTCTTGATTTAAAAGTCATCAGTCATCCTTCAAGACAAGGGTGGGCAACTTGTGACTTCCCAGATGTTGTTGGACTGCAGCTCCCATCAACCCCAGACACATAGCCAATCATGAGGGATAATGGGAGTTGTCCTCAGGAAGGCCATCAGTTACCTAATCCACTTTAAGGGAACAGAAAAATAAATTTTGAATTCAGGAGACATTTAAAAATGTACCTCATTTAAACACAGGCAACTTTACCAGGTCCAGTGACCAGTTACCGTAGCTGGTGGGACCCACTATGAACTGCACTGTGTTGCTGCTGTATTGTCAAATTTTATGACAACCTGGAAAAGGCCCTTAAAACAAACAAGCAGTGCTTTTGTCCCAGTGGGACCCCACATCATTTCACCATATTTGGAAAGGGGGACTCCAAATATTCCACAGGAAAAGCCTTCACAGTTTTTCCTGACTTAAAAAAAAAACTGCAAAGGAAATGTGCATCCCCACTCGGTGAGACAACCAATTTGCTTTGCTTCACTATCCTGATAAGAGCGAAAGTGGAAAGCTAATTGGTCAAATGTGCACAAGGGGTGGAGTTTGCTGGCAAGGCAGCTCTTAAAACTGCCATGTTGGCTTTTCACTGTAGCAATTGTGTGTTGAGGTGACAACACTGCCTTTTTTCTGTTTATCTGAGCAGAAGATTGCACTTCCACACCTTGGATTTGCTTTTTTAAAAAATACTGTTCAGTGGTGGCAACGGGCAACAATAGAAATGCATCTAATTCACTTGCACCCGCCATCTTGATTCGCAGGCATGCCCATTTGAAAAACAAACGTGTATGGCTTTGCATGCTTGCAATCTTGAAAAAAAAACCCTGTTGTGACAAATGAAAGCTGCTGAGAATTGGCATTACTGCGCATCAGCCCACATTTTATTGCCTTGCATAGATTAGCCCTTGTACAATTTTGTAGGGAGCTGAATAGCTCCATAAAATGTAAGCAGCCCATGCAGCCATATTGTCCACTTTTGCTCTAAATATTGGCTAGGAGTGAAAAGGTATCTTGGGGGAATGTACAGTATTTTAAAAATAGTAAACCCATATGACATATATATATATATATATATATATATATATATCTTGGATATGTTGCCATTTTCAGTGTGCTTATTGGCTGCTTGGGTGTCAGGATCTGCCTCTCCTTGCAGAACTAGGCCCTTGTCTGCAGCAGCCAGCACAGCCTCTTTGCATACTCAGGCCCTGGCTGTGGGAGTCTTGGAAGAACCAGGGCCAAGCTATCAGACACATCTTCTCCACGTAGCAGCCCTATCATTTCCTTCTTCCTCCTTTTGCTGCGGACATACCCAAAAAAACCCTTTTTATTGTTCTTAACCTCCCTAGCAAGCCTGAGCTCATTCTGCGCTTTAGCTTTTCTGACTTTACTCCTACACGTGTTCGCTATCTGTTTGAATTCTTCTTTGGTGATTTCCCCCCTTTTCCATTTCCTATACATGTTCCGTTTAAAACTTAGCTCCATTGAAAGTTCTTTAGTCATCCATCCTGGTTTCTTGAGACACCTCCCATTTTTCTTCCTCAATGGTACTGTTTGAAATTGTGCCTTCAGTATCTCCCTTTTGAGAAAGTCCCATCCGTCTTGAGGTCTCTTCTCTTTTAGTATTCCTGACCATGGGGTCACCCCCAGTATTTCCCTGAGTTTATTGAAATCAGCTCTCCTAAAGTCAAGAATGCGTGTCTGACTATGCCTGGCTTCTCCTTTCCATTGTATAACAAACTCCAGGAGAACATGATCACTCTCACCTAAGGATCCCACCACTTGCACCCCATTAACCAGGTCGTTTCTGTTGGTTAGGATCAGATCTAAAATAGCTGACCCCCTTGTTGCCTCTTCCACCTTTTGGACCATGAAATTGTCTTCCAGGCATGTAATCCCACATCATCCCTCTTCCACCCACTGCTTCACATACTCTGGCATGAGAAATCATTTTATTTGTGCATTCTAACATGCCTGATCCCACACAGATTAGGGAACGTGGCCCAAAGCTTCAGTACCATTAAATTTCCTGGCTAGCCTCCTCAGTATACAATCTTGAGGCCAGTTGGAATGAGATCATGCTAGGTTGTGCATAAGGGATCTCTTTATACAATTCCCTAGAAATAAGGGGTGGGGGAACACATCACAAAAGCATAGCCTTTCTCAGAAAGCATCCAGGATAGAGATGAAAATACGTGAGGTTGTTATTTATTATTATAATACAGTATTTTATTTCTTTAGCACTATCAATGTACATGGGGCTTTACAAGAAAAAGAACAACAAAACAGTTATCTGCCCTCAAACTTACAATCTAATGAAGACATGATACAAAAGGAAAGGGGATGGCAGTAGAGGAAGGGATTAAGCCTAGCATTCTCTTCTCTCCCTCCTTGGCCAGGGCAATGGCAGTTGGGATGGAGTTAGGGCCATTAGGCTTCTGGGCTGAGACAAGATGGAGCTCTGCTTGACTTTCCTTCTCTCCCTCCTTGGCCATGGAAGTGGCAGTTGGGATGGACGGAGGGCCATTTTGCTTCTGGGTGGAGGCAAAATGGAGCTCTGCCTGACTTACTTTCTCTTCCTCTGCAGCCAGGGCAGTGGCAGTTGGAATGGGAAAGATACCCACCTTATCTCAAATTCCTATTTTAATAAGAGCTAGTATACACCTCAGTTGTGAGTTATTTTGATTGACCAACTGAGAAGCTGAGGGATAAGTAGAAAACAAAAAAACAGAGCTTCTATCAGAATGCCTTCGGGTATGTCTCCAATGGTCCCGTCTACACGATTTAAATAATACGTATGGCGTGCGGAAGTTTGCGCTTCGGTACAAACGGCCGTTCGGATGCACATGAATGCAAAAGAGGGGGGCGGTTTTCCAACCTGAAATACACACACGCGGTGTTCAGGAGGGAAAGCGGATCGCGAAGAGAAATCCGTATGCTGTTCGGATGGCTGACGGGTCTGTACGGTCCATTCGCACACATATGAACAGGCAGGGTAATCTGATTGGCTGGCCGAGTAGAGGGGGCGGGGCTAGCACAGAGGGGAATTGGAAGCAGCCACCATGTTGGTTTCCTGGCTAGCGAGCGTCCGGTAAGTCCATGAATTTATATGTTTATTTATTTTTATTTTATATTGTAAATACGGAGAACCAACTGTCCGCAAACCAAGAACCTTTAAAAAAAAAAGTGGCAGGAGATTTAAAACTGCCGCTTGGCTTGCTCGCTCCAGCCAGCTTCAGGAAGAGGGAGTCATACGGAGTTTAGGGGGGTTAAAAATCGTATAGTTGGTTCATATGCATACGAACGACAGGCTGTTCGTATTTTTTGCCCCCCATACAGAATTTTAATGATCGTATAGCCACACCCAATGTAAGAAGAGAAGGCAACAGCATTGCCTTCCATACATGCTTGTTCCTGATAGGCTGGTAATTGACCTAGACGTGCTACACAAAAATGCTGTGAAACTGGTAAGAATAATGCTAAAATATATGTAAAATAGAGATATGTCCAATTATGCTTGTAATGAATGCCCATGAATTTGTTTATTGTAAAAGATACTGTTAGTATTTAACAATGCTCAAGGAGATTAACCCTACAGATGAGACTGTATTCTGCCATGGATAGTTTACTAAGTCATAGCAAGAGGAATCTGAATATGATATAAAAGACAGGAATATGTATTCATGAAACACTTTATGTTATGGTGAACAGACACCATGGAAATTATGGAAAGCACCTGATGATGAGGAGTGACTAAAGAATATGGTTTTGAAAGGTATTGTTAATCTATGTGGTAGCTAATACAAAGTCTGTTAAAGAGCTGGATACAGAGATAAGGTCCCTATGAAATTTCCTGATGGAAGTATAACATCTTGATGACCTTGTAACATGATGTAATGATGCCTTACATGCAATGTAATGTAATAATGAAACTAAGGGTCCAGATATTGCTATGTCTGTGTTTCTCCTTAAGGGGAATACATGTGTTTATATATCTATGAATACTCATAATAAATAGCCTAAGTGTACCAAAAGAGCCTGGTTAATTCCCATATAAATATTCTGAAACTCCAATACTTAAGACTGCTTAAGTGGAATGCTGATATTAACTCAGCCTGTCCGGTTTAACCACAATCATGAACTGGGCACTAAGGTGACCAGCAGTTGATAATGGGAACCCAGACAGAATCCAGAATTAGCTGACAAGTGGCAAGGTTCTTCAGTCCCACAGTCTATGAGAATGGGTGGGGAAAGTACAACTGTTCAAGGGAACTCCTTGGATAATAGCTGAACAGACAACAAAGTAGCAGATCCAGTGCTCCATGGCACCTCCATGTTAGGAATACCATCACTATAGCATAAATGTCTACTATAGAGCTTTCATGGGCTGCTGCCTGCCTAGAGGAAGTAAATTGGTAGGTAGCTCTACAGAGGAAGAAGTGTGAACATTTGGTCATTTTTGATGGTCACTGGGCCAACTTCCTTCTGGAACGGCATGAAACAAAGGATCTTGTATTTACAGATGAGCAATCTGTGAAGCACAAGGGAGAAACCAGCAAGTGTGGAACACAAAATTCCTCATCGTGGAAAATCTGTAGGTGTTTGTAAGGAGATAAGAGAGAAGATGGAGCATGGATATTATCAGACATGTCCAAAAAGTACCTTACCAAAATGCCAGGATGACATTTCTGTCCTGCAAATGGGACCCAGTTTCACATATCCTTGTCCTTGTCATGTTATGCTCCTGTGCTGCAGCTAGTAAGGTGGCACTTTTCATTGACAGGGGGCGATGAGGTACTTTTTGCTGCATCTGATAATTTCCTAAGAGGGACTGGTGTCATAAGGGTACTCAGTCAGTGCTCATACCTCATTCTCCCTTACAGAGTAAGAGATTGCAGTAACTGATAATATATATGACTTAGCTTTAGGGGGCTATAGTGGGACTTGGTGGAACATCTGCTTTCACTGCATAAATCCAGGTTGTGATTCTGCAAAACAAAAGTGTTTGTGGGTATATTTGGTCAGCAGTGGCCATTACTGGATGGGTGGCAGTGGGGGAGATGGCTGCTCTCAGCCAGAGTTTACTTGCATGTAGAGCTAAATGCTTCTCCTTTGGGAAAGAGGCATTGCTTTCTCTTGCTGGGTGTGTGTCTCTGGAGTTCCAAGGCAAAGTACCTGCCAAGGTTCTAGGGAAACAAATGCTAACACTGTGCCCAAATTTTCCTGCCTCTTGTGAAGCCAGGGCATTTTGTCCAAAGTGTTCCTTTGTTGAGCAAAGTGTCCTTTTCACATAGCCATTTCCCCTCAGATTTCTCCCTCACAAAGACTGGTTGGTCATTTTCCATAGCTGGCAGATCTCAGCTGTGGGATTGGGCTGTTAAAGACTGGAGAGGTCATGGAACTCTGAAGAACTGCATAAAGAAGCTTTCAGGATTTCTTTCTCCAACAGCTGTCCATACTTCAAAGCAATTCTGTTTGAACTTCAAAATGGAGAGTCAAAGGCACTTTGTAATACAAGATGCCCAAGGTATCTACAGACAGCACAAAAGGCCCAGGGCCCAAAGCCCAAGGCTCAGCTACAGACAGCACAGAAGACCCAAGGCCCAGCTACAGGCAGCACAGAAGGCCTGACACCTGAGGTCCAGCTACAGACAGCACAGGAGGCCCGAGGCCCAGCTACAGGCAGCACAGAAGGCCCAAGGCTCATCTACAGACAGCACAGAAGGCCCGAGGTTCAGTTACAGATAGCACAGAAGACCCAAAACCCAGCTACAGACAGCCCAAGGCTCAGCAGCAGATAGCTCAGAAGACCTAAGCCCCAGCTACAGACAGCACAGAAGGCCTGAGGCCCAAGGCCCAGCTACAGACAACACAGAAGACCCTAGGCCCAGCTACAGACAGCACAGAAGGCCCCAGGAGCAGCAACACATAGCAAGAAGGTCCAAGGAGCATCTACAGACAGCACAGAAGGCCCAAGGCCCCAATCCAAAAACAAAGAGCAGCTACAAATAGCCTAGAAAACCATATTGTGATGGCCAAGACTGAGGGCCGAATGCCGCTCTTAAATAGCTGTTCCCTGGGCTGCTTCAAGTGTGCTGCATGGGAGGTGTCTCAAGAAACCAGGATGGATGACTAAAGAACTTTCAATGGAGCTAAGTTTTAAACGGAACATGTATAGGAAATGGAAAAGGGGGGAAATCACCAAAGAAGAATTCAAACAGATAGCGAACACGTGTAGGAGTAAAGTCAGAAAAGCTAAAGCGCAGAATGAGCTCAGGCTTGCTAGGGAGGTTAAGAACAATAAAAAGGGTTTTTTTGGGTATGTCCGGAGCAAAAGGAGGAAGAAGGAAATGATAGGGCCGCTACGTGGAGAAGATGGCAAAATGCTAACAGGGGACAGAGAAAAGGCAGAATTACTCAACACCTTCTTTGCCTCAGTGTTTTCAGAAAAGGAAAAGGAGGACCAACCTGAGGATAATGGAACAGAGGGCACAATAGGGGAAATCCAGCTCAAAATAAGTAAAGAGGTAGTACAGGAATACCTTCTTAATCTAAATGAATTTAAATCTCCAGGACCAGATGAACTACATCCAAGAGTTTTAAAAGAGCTGGCAAATATAATCTCAGAGCCATTGGCAATAATATTTGAGAACTCCTGGAGAACAGGAGAAGTCCCAGCAGACTGGAGGAGGGCAAACGTTGTTCCCATCTTCAAAAAGGGGAAAAAAGAGGATCCCAACAATTATCGTCCAGTTAGTCTGACATCAATACCAGGGAAGATTCTAGAGCAGACCATTAAACAGAGAGTCTGTCAACATTTAGAAGGCAATGCCATAATCACAAAAAGTCAACATGGGTTTCAGAGAAACAAGTCATGCCAGACTAATCTGATCTCTTTTTTTGATAAAGTTACCAGCTTGGTAGATGAAGGGAATGCTGTGGACATTGCATACCTTGATTTCAGTAAGGCCTTTGATAAGGTTCCCCATGACATTCTTGCAAACAAGCTTGTAAAATGTGGGCTAGACAAGCTAACTGTTCAATGGATTTGTAATTGGTTGACCGGCCGAACCCAAAGGGTGCTCAGCAGTGGCTCCTCTTCGTCTTGGAAAGATGTGACCAGTGGGGTGCCACAGGGTTCTGTCCTGGGCCCAGTGCTATTCAACATCTTTATCAATGACTTGGATGAGGGAATTAGGGGCATACTTATCAAATTTGCAGATGACACCAAATTAGGAGGAGTAGCTAATACCCTAGAGGACAGGATCAAAATTCAGAATGACTTGGATAGACTGGAGAGCTGGGCCAAAGCTAACAAAATGAAATTCAATACGGAGAAATGTAAAGTACTGCATTTAGGGCGGAAAAATGAAATGCATAAATATAGGATGGGAGAGACCTGGCTGAATGAGACTACGTGTGAAAGGGATCTAGGAGTCCTAGTAGACCACAAGTTGAACATGAGCCAACAGTGCGATGCGGCAGCTAAAAAGGCCAATGCGATTTTGGGCTGTATCAATAGAAGTATAGTGTCTAGATCAAGGGAAGTAATAGTGCCACTCTATTCTGCCTTGGTCAGACCTCACTTAGAATACTGTGTCCAGTTCTGGGCACCACAATTCAGAAAGGATATTGACAAATTGGAGCGTGTCCAGAGAAGGGCAACTAAAATGGTGAAAGGTCTGGAAACGATGCCTTATGAGGAGAGACTTAGGGAGCTGGGTATGTTTAGCCTGGAAAAAAGATGGTTAAGAGGCGATATGATAGCCCTGTTTAAGTATTTGAAGGGATGTCACGCTGAGGATGGAGCAGGCTTGTTTTCTGCTGCTCCAGAGACTGGAACACGGAGCAATGGGTGCAAGCTCCAGGAACAGAGATTCCACCTCAACATTAGGAGGAACTTTTTGACAGTAAGAGCTGTTCGGCAGTGGAACACACTCCCTCGGAGCGTGGTGGGGTCTCCTTCCTTGGAGGTCTTTAAACAGAGGCTGGATGGCCATCTGTCGGGGATGCTTTGATCAAGATTTCCTGCGTGGCAGGGGGGTTGGACTGGATGGCCCTCGTGGTCTCTTCCAACTCTGCAATTCTATGATTCTATGATTCTATGATGTAAGGAAGTGGCAATTAGGCTTGCTGAGATGTTACCTGACAGGTATAGTCTAGATGGGACGGAGGGTAGAGGGAATACGTACATAGGTCTCTGGGAAGAATAGCCCCAAAGTTGTAGTTCACCTATGTCTGCATACAAACTACTTGTCCATACAGTGTTTTTTTTTATCAGCTCAGCTATGCTTGAGTCTAGGAGCAATTCACAGTTTGGGTATGGGGTTGTAGCCTGGGTTCAAAACTGAGATCTATTCCAACTTCTTTCTGCAGTCCCTATAATCCTGTCATCTGTCATTGGGTCTTGCTACTGTGCTGGATGGTAACCTGCAGGCAAGAAAAGCTAAGTGGTACTTCTTCACTCTTCAACAATGATGGGGCTCAGATCCATATGTTCTGACTTCCAAATTCATGACCAGTGAATGACTAAAAGTTCCCCTTTCTGTGTTTTCCTGTGGCTGATCTCCTTGAATGTCTCAGCTTCTGACTATTTCTTGGTTGCATGGAAAAAATATTTTCCATGGGTTTTGAACTCTTGACCCAGAGATGGTTGTATGTGCTCTCTATAGGTCTTCTGCCAAGAAAGCTTTGCTGGTATTGTGTGGGTTCTCCTTATCCTTCATGTTGTAAACAGCATAATGAGATTCAAACCCCTGTGTATAAGGATTCCTGGGCAGTAATATGTATAAGTAATATGGAGAAATTGTTAGAAACTATAAAGAACTACGGGAAGTTAGCTGGCTTCAGAATCAACAAAGAAAAAACAGTGATAATATCAGCAAATTTAACAAAAGTTGAAACAAAGCAATTAGAAACCATCTTGGGATGTAGAATTGAGAACAAAAATATTTGGGAATTTGGATTAGCAAAAGAAACAGAGAACTATTTGAGATTAATTATAAAAGAACATGGAAGCAAGTGAAGGAAGATTTAAAAAGATGGAAAAAACTGAACTTATCTCTGTTAGGAAAAATTGCTACAGTCAAAATGAACATATTACCACGTCTGATATTCTTATTTCAAAACCTCATTATAATAAACAATGAGAAAGCATTCAGAGAATGGGCAACGGATTTAAAGGATTTTATATGGAATGGGCGAAAGCCCAGAATAAAGTGGACAACTTTAATAGATAGCAGAGATAGAGGTGGTACTGCTCTCCCTGACTGTAAGTTATATTATATAACCTGTGGGCTAAAATGGTTGAGTGAGTGGGTGAAACTGGATAATATCAGGCTCTTAAATTTGGAATGTAATAATCTTAGATTTGGCATTCATGCGTACTTATGGTACGATAAGGCAAAAATAGACAGAGAATTCGAGAACCATACTTTTAGAGGACCATTGTTAAAGATATGGCAAAATATAAAACAAAAATTTTACAAAGGTACTCCTACCTGGTTATCCCCTGTAGAAGCAGTACAAATCAGATGGACTAAGGAAGATGACTGGATTAGATGTAAAGAACTGATAAAATGGGGAAACGGAGAGGATTTTTTGAAAAAGAAAGAGGAACTACAAGATCAAGGGATTAAGATACAGTGGTTTAAATATCTGCAAATAAGGGAGAGATTTAAAATGGATAAAATGATCTATTTCTCCAGACTCTATAAGACAATTAAAAATAATTAAAAGTAAGAATTAAAATTATTTTTGAAAACATATACAAGTTAAAAGAATAAAAACAATAAAAGCACACCCCAATAAAGCCTCTGTCCATAGCTACAAATTAAAAGCTTGCTGAAATAAAAATGTTTTTGCCTGCCGGAGAAATGAAACCAGGGAGGGGGCCAGCCTAGCTTCCCGAGGCAGGGTGTTCTAGAGTGTGGGCGCAGCCACTGAGAAGACTCTTTTGTGTCCTTACGAAGCGAACCTAGGATGATAGAGGGATCAAGAGAAAGCCTTCTCCTGAGGATCTTAAAATTCTGTCAGGTTCATATCAGGAGTCTGGATAGAGGAATAGATTTGGGAAATAGGGTAATAACTACCAATCCGAAGAAGGGAGTGAAGTACTCAGACAAATGTCTGGGGGTGGCACTGAAGTCCCGTTCAGGAGCATGCCGACAAAGAGAGTGGCAAAGTGCTGTCCACAGTGGCACAGTAGTACACTTTGCTATTGTCTGGGAAGTAATAGTTATACTGTATTTCATGTCCTGAATGAGTATTTGGGCTTACAACAAAGCTTAGATGGGTTTCCCACCATTTAAACAAAGGAAACTGAAACTCTGGTAATTGCTTTTTATGGCTGAGAGCCAGGAATTGATGGTTTTATGACAACCTCTGTATTGTAGGACAGGAAAGGTGTAAAGGGATATTTCCTGGGGATGAGGGTTGTTTTAGTCCCTTGTGATGTGTGGCTCATCACCAAAGGGACCCAAGCAGGGATTAGTGTTGTTTACTAGGGGGCTCTGCTTAATCCTGTTTTGGGTGTGTTTGCTAAAATATTAACAAGACACCTTCCCAGGTCCTTGTGACCTCCATTTGACCTTACTTTGGCTCAACCCAGTCTACTGGGCCTCTTGAAGTGTTCAATCTTTCCAATTATGAGGTCTTATAGAGAGTGGTAGTAGGACATGGTAACATCCCCATTCGAGTGAGTTCAATGGCTTCTTCCATGTGCAGTGGACTTTTGGAAATGTTTATATGGGTGGTGTGGCCCTGACTTCCATATTTGTGCCATTTCAAGATTTCCAGGTTGTGTGCTTGACCCCTCACTTCCTGACTGAAAGCTAAGCTAAATGCCTACATTTAACCTTTTCAATATGGCAGCATGAATTTCATGAGGGAACACTTTCAGACAAATGCGGCATGTGAAACTTGCTTTGGTAAAGGTATAAAACTATGTTTTTAGCAACTGATGACACAAACTAAACCAAGAAAAAAAGATCTACTTTTTGTGGAAAAGAAGTCATGCTTATTTATGAGAACTGTATTTGTAATCTTTGCATTGCTATGAATGTAAGCTAATGTTCATAAAGAAAGTCAAGGCATTACCAGTTATGGCACCCCAACTGTGGATTATTTTCCACTGGATGGCTAAGACACGGTGGTGTGCTTGGATATTTTTTACTGGTTTTACTGTTCACTTACTTCCAGCCCTGCTGTGTTTTGGAGCCCTCCTACTTACTCTGTTCAGTGGGGATTTGAACCTTTGCACCAAAATTTGTTAATTTACTTTGACTGATTGATTGATTGATTAGAATTCCCATCTGCTGGTGGATTTTTTTTAAAAAAAATGGTGGATGGATCGGATGCATGGATGGATAGTTGGCCTTGTTTGAATGTTCCTTGATGCTATAATTGTGTTGTATTTGGTATTTCAGTGTTTTGGGGCCCTTTTGAAACCTTAGACGTGGTATAGGAATGAGTTGATAAACAAAGAAACCATGATAATTCTGGCAGTAGGTCTAGTTGCCACATGAAGTCTGCATGGCTCATTCACAAATCATCTATGGGTCTGCCAAAACCTTAAAAGGGAAACTTGTGAGCAAAATACTGGCCTCCTTATAAAGAAAAAAAAAGAGTTGATGAAAATCTCATGGTCTCGTGATGTGAGTTCTCTTTCTGCCTGCCTTAGCAGGTTGATTGCAAAGCAATTTGCACAGCTGGACAGGCCTGCAGGTGTCTGGAAATGTGTTAGATAGGTGGCCGCCTACTAGCACATGAGTTAATGTGGAGGACATGGGAAACCTCACAGGAACTGAAACTGCACTGGCTGTTAACTCAGGTTGTGCCAATAAATCAGAGAGCCATAAGGGCAGGATTACCTGTGTTGAAAGCATTTGTTTCCTTGGTGGATAAGATTGCTTTAGTTTGAAAATGTGTTTTGTTATTTTAAAGGCAACAGCTGCAAATCAGCTTATATTTTCTAAGGTGGGTGAGTGGATTTTCACAGAGCAGAGATTCAAAATGAGTCAGCAGCAAGCAGTGTGAGTCTGTTCAGACAGTGAGGAGAGGGCTTGGGTCTCCTACCCTCCCTCCTTGTTCCCTCAAACATTGTGAGAATAGACGATGGAATGGAAAGATTTTGAAGAGTTTATCTTGCAAGGTCAGGGAGATCCCTCATTAAAATAAACTCTGGAACTTCTCTGTTCATTCAGTGTGCCTTTAAGAGTAATTGAGGTTTATCACATGAGTAAGGAGACACTGACGGAGTATTCTCACTAAATACTATCAGAGATCAGGTTATATTGGGATCTGAAGAGTGTCCAGTTGCCTTTATGGTTTAGGAGATGAATACACATCCTTTTTTCTGATATGGTTTGTCTGTGTTAGAAAAAGTAACCTGTTTGAAATAGGGGTTTGGTTTTTTTAAAGAAGGAAGCATGTATTTTTATCAAAAGCTGTGGGTTTTCTGGAATACTATGTTTACATTGAATTCAGAACAAACAAAAGTACATCCTCAGTACTGGGTACCTGATTTCCTAAGTTCCATACTTTTGGACATTTTTAGTTGAAAAAGAAATAAATTATTCCTTGTCAGGTCGATGAAATCTCCTTCTTCTGTATTCTAGGCTGCCTTAATGTGACTTGTGTTTGCTGTCACCAGTGTTTAAGATCTTTTGGTACTTTAGGTTTATGTGTCAGGCGAAAGACTACCATGTGAGATGACCCAGACCTTTAACAGGAAATTATTAAGGACATATTCTTTTACATAATGAAATTTGGCTACTAAAATTCCAGATTTTAAATACTCAGTGACAGTTTCTGAAATAATGAGAAACTGTCACTGTTTCTAGCCTTGCAAGAAGTGCTTTTCCATCAGCCAAAACATCCTCATTTCAGCCAAAACATCCAGAATATCAGTCAGTTTCCATTTCACTCCCAACAGCTTTTCTTTATCCGAGTGTCTTCCATGTAACCAATCCCTTTTTCACCAGCCCCATAAGCAAATCTGATCTCTCTGTCAATTGTTAGCCCCAAATGGATATTCTGTTTGGTTTTTAAATTAGGTAAAATCTTCAGCCCATCAGGTTTTAAACACTCTCAGACCAATCAGAATAAATTTACTTGGTCAGAATAAATTTAGGAACTTTAAAACAGTGGTCCTTCTAGCACTGTTCAGGCATTCACTTAAACATGCATAGGGTTAAGGCCAGTGAGGGATGTGTAACTGTGTCTTTGGGTATAAACTTGTCTCCTATTGTCCCCAAGCATCCAGAAGTAAAGTAGACCATATGTATTGAGTGTGAAGTTCTGAAGAGTATGTTTGGATGAAAGCATTTAAAATCAGAAATCCTGATAAGCTTGAGTTCCCCCTCATGGGAGCTTTATACTGCCACATTTAAGTAACTGCAATTAAAGAGTCCTCTTCAGAATTTCACATTAACTGTGCAGAAGCCTAACATACATCTGGATGCTCATGAGTCTTACATACCACCCCCACCCCTAGTTTTAACCCTGGGCATTTCAGGTGAATGCCTGAACACAACCTCTGTCTATGAAGAATCTGGCACCAAGCAACCATTGCTACACAGGCTTTCAGAATAATAACGGCACAAAATATATACACACAGTTTATAGTTAAACCACCACAGATTACTGTCACAGATCTGCCACCATGGATTGTACGGATAGTTATACACTTAGAGCTTGTCTATAGCAGCCAAATAACAACAACAACAACAACAACAACAACAATCTCTTAAAAACAATCAGGGCGGCTTACAGGAATTAAAATGCAACAATGCTAACGAAAATCCCTAAACACCACCCACCCCCACCCTCCCCCATAAAAAGATATTAAACTAATATAAAGTTAAAAACCAACCTAACTAAAATCACCTAAAATACAAATGCAAGCAAGATTAAAAGAGGCCAGGAGACACAGCTCTTGAGGCCGGGATCTAATCAGGAAAGGCCTGCCGAGAGAGATCCGTCTTTAGTGCTTTTTAAAATCTACTCAAGCTCATCATCTGATGGATCTCGTTCAGCAGACCATTCCATAATTTGGGGGTGATTACTGAAAATGCCCTCTGGGAGGTTGCAGACAACCTAGATTTTTGTGGCTGAAGCAAATTCCTCCCAGAGGACCTCCCAGAGGAAATAACACATCCCGCCCCCCCCCCGCATCCCCACGGTGATCAGTCCAGACAATGCAGGGCCAAATCTCTGATTCTGGTGTGAACTGTCTTCACAGCATCTGGCCAGTTCAGCACCAAACCCATGCTAAACTACCCTTAAAACAGTGTCAATAAACTCACCATTTGCTCCAGATTTTATAGGAAAACCCAGTGCACTCTGTGGTAACACCAGGTGGATGTCTTCACAGAGATGTCACCAGTTGCCCACAGCCACTGGTGTGACTTGTGTCCTCTGAGGTCACAACAGGTGACCAGCCATGTGATCAATGCTGGGAACCTCATTTCTGGCCTCAGTGGATGTGGCTTGCATCAGCAGCTGTGGCGGGCAACACAGTGGGGGTATGTGTGAAGACATCTGCCTGATGTCACCACGGAGTGCACTGATAACCCGGGGGGGGGGAATCCAAAGCAGCTCCAGGGCCAGAATATCCCAGATTGCACCCAGATTATCTTTGTGAGCATACACAACCCTTAGATGGCTTTAAAATAGGTGGGTTTTTTTTGTTTTTTTTTTAAAGTCCTGGAGAATAACTATAAATGGTTACAAGTCAGAATACCAACGTGTACCCCCAGGATCCTACAGTGTACCAATCACTCAGAAACACAAGCAGGAAAGGACTTATCTACTCATGGCCTATATCTGGGTTGCCTCAAGGCATCCTGCTGGCCACAGTGGGAAAGAGTGCTGGACTAGAGATGTCTTTACTGTGATCCAGCAGAGTCTTTGCAGAACGTGATAGAATTATATTTTTGAACTACGTCTTCCAGCATCCCCCAGCCAGCCTGGCTTCTACAAAAAATATGATTCTGTGTATGTTCAATGCTATGTTCTGACCTCATCAAAGAGGGGACTACTTTATCTAAAAATTATTGTAGTTTTCTACAATGGAGGGAATTTGGACATCATTGAGATTGTGTCATAGATGAATTTGCACTAGAATTATAATACAATAGTGGTCACATTTTGAGTATACTTATTCTAGGAAGTCATACATGTGTGGGTAATTATATATCTCCTCAAGATTCATATGTGTATATGCTAGAGGGGGGAATGGCTTTCCTGAATACTTTCCTTGGACTTTTCTTCATCTGAACTTTGCCTCTTTTGCAAATGAGATTTCAAGCCTCAGTGAATCAGATCTGCAGTCAGACAAGTGGAAAAATGTTTTTCCTGCTTGATGCTCAATATTTACCATTGTATTATCTAATACAAATTTTAACAACCAGAATTGTCAAATCAAAATTCTAATAATTTGTCTCTTTCCAACATATACCTGCAGAAACTTTTAACAGTTGAATAAAGTAATGCCCCCATGTTCCTGATGAAAAAAATGTAGATTGTTGAATTAAATGAATTAACACAGGCTATTTGGCTTACTCTATTTATTTATTTATTCATGCACACAAGCTCTGTATAAAAAATGTCATTTAGTATAAAAATCATTGTAAAATATGTAAAAATAATAAAACAATACTTTAGAAATCACTAAATATTGGGGGGAGAAACCCAACAGAAGTCAAGATAGTAATAAAATGCAACAATTTACCTTATGGGACTATCAGCTGGAAGCTTGTATGGCCAAGCTAAGGGCATTCCAGAAGAAAACTATTAGTATTACTCTGGAAACAGTAGCTCTCACATGTTCACTGCTCTTTTTTTTAAAAAAAAGAAGAACCAATATTTTTTCAGACCGAAGGGTCACAACAGATGTCATGTGTAAAAGGAATAAGAGAAATGACCACAATGAACTCATATCTATTCACCAATGCACAGAATTTGGGAAACAAAAAGATGAGCTTGAAGTCCTAGATCGGAAAGGAAAATATGACGTTATGGGTATAACAGATTTGATGGGATGACTCCCATGATGTAGATGTTCACTACAAGAAACCAAACCAAGACAAGGTGGTGGATTATGCTTTTCTGAAACAAATATCAGAATTCTCCAAGAAGCAAAACCTGGTAGTTATGGGGGACTTCAATTATCCTGATATCTGCTGGGAGATCAGCTCTGCTAAGCATAGGCTGTCCAATAAATTATTGATCCTAACCAATAGGGAGGAGTTGGCCACTGGAATCAAAGCAGTTGGAACTTTAGGGGGAAGCAACCATGTAATGCTAGAATTCATGACTGTGGGACAGGCCAAAGAAGAGTATAGTCAAATATGAACCTTAGATTTCAAGAAAGCTGATTTTTATCAAGCTCGGGGAAATACTGGGTAGAATCTTGTGGCTAGAGATGCTGAAGGAAAAAGACACCCAGCATGGGTGAGAATTCATGAAGAAAGAACTGCTGAAAGCACAATCACAAACAATTCCATGGAAGAAGAAAAATGGGAAACATTTGAAAAAGCCAATGTGGCTGCACAGTAAACTGGAGGAACAAGTGAAAAGAAAAAAGAGCATGTATAAAGAATGGAAGGAAGGATGAATCACCAAGGAAGAATACAGTTGTGTAAGCCAAGCTTGCAGGAATAGTGTATGGAAGCCTAAAGCTCAAAATGAGCTGAAACTGGCTAGACAAGCAAGGAGCAACAAAACGGGTTTTTTCAAATATGTTTAAAGCAAGAGAGTAATTAAGGAAATTGTCGGACTGCTGCTCAGCAAGGGTGGTAAAATGCTAACAGATCACAATGAAAAGGCAGAAGTGCTCAATACCTATTTTGTTTCAGTTTCCCCTGAAAAAAGAGGACTGTGTGCTTCCATGCATGCATCAGCAGAGACCTTGACAAGGATTCCAGATTGCAAATCAAGATTGATAAGGAGATAGTCAGGAGCTACCTAGGGCTTGTCTACACCAGTCACAAACACTGAATTCCCCCCTCCCCAAATCCAGCCAAATAATACCACACGACATGTGATCTTTTCTGCAAATCTGGTGTGATAGTAACACACAATGTATGGCCCTGTTTGCACCAGACTTGGGAAATGCCCCATTAATCTGGGTTTTAGAAAACTTGCTGTTTTCTTCGGAGTTTTCTGGAAATGTACAGGTGTAGGATGAGGGATACGTGGCTCAGCTGTACTACATGTGAAGAGGACTTTAGGATTATTGTTGACCATAAACTGAACATGAGCTGGCAGTTTGATGCTGCAGCAAAGAAGGCAAATACTATCTTAGTCTGCATTAACAGAAGCATAGTTTCTAATTGGATGGAAGTAATAGTCTCACTATATTCTGCTCTGGTCAGGCCTCATCTGGAGTACTGTGTTCAGTTCAGGGTGTCTCATTTTAAGGAGGATATAGTCAAGCTGGAGCAAGTGTAGAGAAGGGCAGTGAAGGTGATAAGATGTATGGAAAACCAAATATAGGGGGAGAGGTTGAAGGAGCTGGGCTTGTTCAGTTTGGTGAAGATAAGACTGAAGGGTGACATGATTGCCTGTGAATCTGAATAAGTGAATAGAAGCATGGTTTCCATACAAGCCCAGGAAACACCAATATTTCTCCCCCCAAGTTTTGGTCATACTGTTGTTGTTTTCAGAACTGGCCGTACTGTGGAAACAGCAGTATTACACTCCCTTAACCAAGCCATGAATGGATAAGGAAATATACTTGAGAGAGACAAATAGTCTTCCAGTAAGAAGAAGTGTGATGGCATCATTACTCCAGTTTCCTCTGCCTACTTTTGAGTGACATTCACAGCGAGGAAGAACAATCATTTCATCAGTTAGTGATGAAAATGTAATTGTCCATTGTCCTTGTCTAGGACAAGCATGGTGAGAGGAAAGATTTATTATAACTTCCTTTTTTCAAAAATGTGAAGACAGAAAGTGTCAAGAAATAATCTTGCCTTAATGTTTACTAATTACACAAACTTTTGTAACACTGATCTGTTACAAAATCAAAAGTAATTCCACTAGTAGCTACAATGGTTAGTTATACATTGGGACATATGAAGAACTTCATGCTTCTTTGAGTAACACTTCGGTCCTTTTTGTAAACTTTTAAAGGAAAACGTTTATGGCACTCCTAGGTTCATTACTAGCAGCCTGCATCCACAGCTAGAGGCCACCAAGATCAGATTTCACTAGTGTGCTAGCTACTCCTGTTCCTGGTTAGGGAACATTTGTCAGTGTGGTCTGCATACTAGTAACCTTGTCGTTAGAAATGTAAATCTTCATTTATTCTTGCATGGCAGAACCTAAAATTTTCAAAAGGGTTTTCCTTGCTGGGTGTGATTGCTAGACTTCTTGTACTTTTGTTGCATTTCATAGAACCATAGGATCATAGAGTTGGAAGAGACAACAAAGATCATCCAGTCCAACTCCCTGCCACGCAGGAATAAACAATCAAAGTATTCCCAACAGATGGTCATCCAGCCTCTGTTTAAAAACCTCCAAAGAAGGAGACTCTGGAATCCTTCTGGAATTGTGGTGCCCAGAACTGGACACAGTATTTCAGATGGGCTCTGACTAAAGCAGAATAGAGTGTCACTATTACTTCGCTTGATCTAGACACTATACCCCTATTGATGCAGCCTAGAATAGCATTGGCTTTTTTAGCTGCCACATCACACTGCTGATTCATGTTCAGTTTGTGATCCACTAAGACTGCTGGATCTCTTTTGCATGTACTGTCATCAAGCCAGGTGTCACCCATTGTACATCTGTGTTTTTCATTTTTACTGCCCAAGTGTAGTATCCTAAATTTCTTCCTGTTGGAATTCATTTTGTTAGTTTTGGCCCATCTTTATAATCTGTTAAGGTCATTTTGAATGTGGATTCTATCCTGTGGGGTATTAGCTACTCCTCCTAATTTGGTGTCATCTGCAAACTTGATAAGCGTGTTCTCTGTTTACTCATCCAAGTCATTGATAAAGATGTTGAATGTCACTGGGCCTAGGATAGAACCCGCTGGTCATTTCTCTCCATAATGAATAGGAGCCAATTGTAGTATGTGGGGAAATAATTAATTGTAATGTAAAATCAATCTTGTGTACCTCATTCACATTTTAAGATAAGTCTAGGATTTTTCCCTGCATGCTTCTGTTCTCCCAAGCTCCCTTTCTCTTATTTCACTGGGCACTTCCAGCCAACTGGAGTGATGGGTCATGCAACACATGACCTAATTTAAATTTTATTGCTCTTTGAGAGACTCTCTTTTAAGTTAGAGTCTCCATGCTGCTGTAGCCATCCCATCTTTGCCATTTTTTCTTTGCCATGCCATGATGTTTACCATACAGCCTCTACTGCTAAAAGGCTGCATGAGTCTTTCTACCCTAAATCCTCCTAGTTAGTTAGGAACACTCTTTTTAAAGTTTGTTTTAGTATGTAGATTGAGATTGATATACCTTCAGTAAACTTTTGATTTGCATTTTTAAACTGACTCCTTTGTTTTGTAATGAGTCTAATTTAACTGGATGATCTCACAGACCACGGACCTCTGAATACACTTTTAAATGTTAAGTGAGCTTGTCTGCATTTCTAAGTGGCACTCTGCATGAATTTGAAAGTAAATGATTTTTAACTCCTTTTAAAGAAGATATTTTTTACTGCTTTTAAAAGGGCTAGATCCCTGGAATTTTTAATACATTTTTATTTTTTAGACTCATTACTCCTACACCAATGGTGACTACCCTTTGGATTTAGACCATCAACCAATTACAATTTTACCTAATAGTTGCATTTATCATTTATAAATATTCTCTATAACCTTATGATTTTGAAGCAGCAGCTAGTACAGAATGCAGCATGAAGCATAAATAGCTATGCACATATTACAATTCTACTTGAAGAATTGTATTGGCTCTTTATATGCTATCCAGCCATGCCCAGCTTTTGTTGTTGACATACAACTCTAAATGACTTGGAGACAGGATACCTTCCCTGATCTGTCCTAAAACTACCTAGTAAAATCTTCAGTCAGGTTATTTCACATTGAATTGGATGCCTTCTGCAATATTACAAAAGCAGGACTTATTAGTGGTAACATTCATTCGTTCTAGGTTAGAGAGGCAGGAACAATGTTCATTTTCAAATTTTGCCAAAAATGTATTATTGGCACAGGCATTCCCTCCTGTTGTGTTTCCACAAATATTATACCTCCCTGCTTTTTTTAAAAAAATCACCTTGCTCTCTTTGTATTGATTGCTAAATGTTTCCTTTTAATAGCCAAATATTTTGATTGTTTAAAATTATTTACTACCCTGGATTCAGTATCCACAGTTTCTACATCTGAAAATATATATTCACTCTATGCCTTTCTAGATTCCCCCAGTGTGATTCTATGGTCAACTTCTGGATGTTCGTCTCATTGAAAATAATAGGATTCCCTATTATTCATGGTTTCAAGTATGCACAGGGGGGTCTTGGAATGTATCCCCAGTGGATACAGGGGTCAATCTGTATTTTTAAAGTGTTTTGAATTGTTTTTATATTATTTTAATGTGAAATATTTGGGGATGCATAACCACCATCCTGGTATGAAGGGCAAAAGGTATGATGGGGCTTAGGGAAAGAAAAGAAAAAGAAAAAAATTAACCCAGACCTGAGGTAGCTTGTGGACCAATTACAGTAGTGTAGGGAATAAGATTGGCTGCTCGGTCCATTAATACCACAGGATTCCAATGCTGTTTCTGGTTTTATTTTTCAGTGTCCTTCTCCTCTGGGCAAGGTAGAGCAGGGACATGGCACTGTATTGGGCAATACAGGTTTTATATTAGTTTGGAGGAATCATTTTTGTTGGGGAAAAAGTGAAGGTGGCAAAGAGTTTGTATTTCTCTATATACAGTTGTTGTTATTTGCCTTTGAGTTGGTTTCAGTGTATGGCAATCCTATGAATGAGAGACCTCCAAGAGCCTGGTTCATCAACTGTTCTGCTCACATTTTGCAAACTCGGGGCCATGGCTTCATTTATTGAATCAATATAGCTGGAATGCTATCTTCTTCTTTACTGCCTTCTGCTTTACTGAACACTATCATCTCCAGTGAGTCATGTCATCTCATGATGTTTCTGAAGTATGATAGGTTCTGTTGTAAATCTAACATATGGGGTGTGTGTTAGAGTCCCACCCATGAAGCCAAAATCTCCTGTAATATCTGGGGAAATTATTCGCTCAAACAGGAAGCCTGTGAGAGGAGGATAACTCTGGAGATCTTTTCACCTATGTGTACCAGTACTAACAATAGAGAGCACTCCAGTTGAAGTAAAATAAAGTATTTTTTATTGGAAATAACACAGGGCATTGGCTAACATATAAAACATACACTCTTAAGAACCATAAAATCCTATAGCATTATAAGGCAGAAAGGTTGGATAGAGAGAGGTCCAGGAAGATAGGGTGATAGTTACCAATCTCGAGGAGGAGAGTACCATGCAGTGAAGATACTCAGGCAAGCATTTGAGGGTGGCACAGAAAATCCAGCAGAGTGATAGGATCCATCTATGGTATGCTTTGCTGGGCTCTGGGCCCTGATATTTATATTCTATTTCATATCCTGAAGGGGTACTCTGGTTATGACAAAACCTGGAAGACTTTCCCACCAGATAGACAAAAAAGACGGAAACTCAACTGATTGCTTTAATTGCTGAGAGATAGAACATTGACAGTTTGTGACAACCTCATAAGGTTGGACAGGAGGGGGTAAGAGGAAAAAGTTCCGTAGGGTGTAAATTAAGGAATGGTCATTTAATTGCATGATTGAATTATTGCTGGACAGGCTCAAGGCACATACCCCTCTAATGACTGTGTTGTTAGCATACACCCATTATAAGGTCTTCCTGCTCAATCCTAATATGGGCTTTCTCGCCATTTTATTTCTAGACACATCTCATATCATTGTGACTGTCTAAGCCAACCTGACCCTGAAAAGTGTCCAATATTTCCAGTTATGAGATAGCATGGGGATGGGGTAGTAGAGCATACTAACACAGTTAAGTCATTTTGGCTTTGAATGAGAGTTCAGGTTTGATGGTTCCTGGGCCAATTTATCTTTTTTTGACAATCCATGATTCCATAGAACTCTCCTCCAGCACCACATTTCAAATGAGTTGGTCATCTTCCTTTCAGATTTCTTCACTTTACTGGTTTCAAAACCATGCACAAAAAAATGGAAATACAGTTGTCCCTTTGCATTAGCGGCTTTGACACTCGCGGTTTTGATTATTCGCGGTTTTCCCTCACCCACTGCCTGTCTCCTGGGTCTTCCCTTCTCTTCACAAAGGGAACGAAGAGCCAGGAAAGCGTAGGGGTGAGGCAAAACTTCTTAAAACCTCTCCTCTACTGAGCTTTAGCTGCCTTTTCAGGGAGGGCAAAAGCCAAACAGACAGCAGGTTTGAGAGAGAAAGGAGAGCCAGGGAAGCCTAGGGAGTGAGGGAAAATCTCTCAAACTGCTCCTCTGCTGAGCTTTGGCTGCCTTTTCAGGAAGGGCGAAAGCCAAACAGACAGCCAGTTTGAGAGAGAAAGGAGAGCCAAGAAAGCCTAAGGAGTGAGGGATTTTCAGGGAGGGCAAAAGCCAAACAGACAGCCAGTTTGAGAGAGAAATCTGTTTGGCTTTCGCCCTCCCTGAAAATCCCTCACTCCCTAGGCTTCCCTGGCTCTCCTTCCTCTCTCAAACCAGCTGTCTGCTTGGCTTTCACCCTCCCTAAAAAGGCAGCTAAACCTTTTTGCCTCACCCCCGCGCTTTCCTGGCTCTTCATTCCCTTTGAGAGAGAAAGGAGAGCCAGGGAAGCCTAGGGAGTGAGGGAAAATCTCTCAAACTGCTCCTCTGCTGAGCTTTGGCTGCCTTTTCATGGAGGGCAAAACCCCAGCAGACAGCCGGTTTGAGATATTTTCCCTCACTCCCCGGGCTTCCCTGGATCTTCACAAAGGCAATGAAAAGCCAGGAAAGCAGGGGGGGGGGTGAGGCAAAACCTCCTTAAACCAGGGAGGGCGAAAGCCCAGCAGAAAGCGGGTTTGAGAGATTTTCCCTCACTCCCTGGGGTGATTGTCATTCGTGGTTTTTTCACATTCGCAGGGGTCTGGCGGCCGAAACCCCCGCGAATGTGAAGGGACAACTGTACTATGGCACATATGATCCTGACTCAGGTATACACAGTCAAAGTCATTTATTCTATAAAAGTGTGTTCAGATGGTAGTGACAATTGGGTCATCTGTCTAGGAAGTTAAGCTCCTGTTCCACATTTCTTAGCAATCTGTACAGTGTTTTGTGATAACAGCAGACCTTAACCAAATAGTCAAAGGCTATAAATAGTTGAAGCTCTGTGCAGTCATTTGCTGTATAGCAACCTTTATGCATTCACTGTGATCCACAGTGGTTATAATGTTTACTATAAAACTGCCTAGCTTCTCTTGGAGTTAAAGAAACCTAGATCAAGTTTAACATTATTAATAAACTATCAGGATATTGGGACATACAGTAGATTTCTCCTGTAAAGATCTGGAATGTAACAAATAGTCTGCAGAAGCAAGCTAGCTGGGTAAATGTGTCAGTATTGACTAAGCCCAGGAGCTGAGCTGGTGCAGAGCTGACTGGGGGAGGTGCTAGGAACTGTGCAGAGCTGGGTATTTGGTTTGTCCTATAGAGCTGAACTGAGCAGTTCTGTGTTGGATTTCACAGAGGGAAGGTGTTTTTCTTTTGAATGCTGTATACAGGTGTCCCTTTGTATCTGCAGATTTGGTTTCCACGGATTTAAGTATTCACGGCTTGAAAATATTCTTTAAAAAATAATAATCCAAAAAGCGAAGCTTGATTTGCCATCTTATATAAGGTATACTATTTTGCTATGCCATTGCATATAATGGGACTTGAGTATTCATGAATTTTGGTATCCACAGGGGGGTCCTGGAACCAAACCCCAGCGAATATGAAGTGACAACTGTATATCTGTAAATACTCTTCATTATGCTCAAGTAAATAGAAGTTTATTTTAGACACAAGCTTGTGTCTGTGCCTTTATTCTTATGTCTGAAGGAGAGATACTCTGCTGTTTATTTTTGCGGCCTGGAGCCTAAGTACCCAGTGCATGCTCTATATTATGCATCATAAACTATTCGGAGTAGCCATGAGCAAAGCTAAAAGACATAGCCATGTTAGTCTGGATCACTATACAAAGGGAACATTCAGCACTTCTGAGATTGATGAAGTAAATCCAGTCTATGAAAGCTTATATTATAAACATCTTTTCTCAGTCTCAAAAGTGCTACAAGTTCCCTTTGCATACATGAACAGAACTGTGGGTGCTTTTGAACCTGTTCTAAGAATATAAGAACTCTTCTTAGGACTTTATCACACCCCCCCCCAAAAGCCCATTCTTTGGCAGCATAACTTTTCCACTTTTATGCTGGCAAAAGAACTCCTCATGCTGCACTTACCTTGCCTCCCGTTCAGAGGCTTCCCACAGCTCCATTCACTTCCTCATTCAAAATCCTATGGATTCTTGTGAGAAGACGCTCATGCGGAAAATTAAAAAAAAACAAAAAACAAAAGCAACACACAAAAAGGTTTTAAAAACCACATACACACACTTAAAAACTTACAAGTAACCCAGGGAGGTCGAAGGCTTTCACAGCTGGCATCCATAGATTTTCCTTGTTTTTTTTTCTGGGCTTTGAGACCATGTTCTGGAATAGTTTCTTTTTTGACATTTCACCTGCATCTGTGGCTGGCATCCTCAGAGAACGCCAGCCACAGATGCAGGCGAAACGTCAGAAAGAAACTGTTCTAGAACACGGCCTCACAGCCCGGAAAAAAATCCAAGGAAAACTCAGGGAGGGTCATAAAAGTGTGTCACTTACCTTGATGTTGTAATCTCACCTGGAAGTGTTCGTGCCAGACCAGCCATTCATGCTGCATTCACATGAGTACAATGGCATGAGGTTTCACATGCCGGCAATGCCAGCACTAAAGCGCCATAGGGGATCAATTGACGGTTTCAGCCGCCAATTAAAAAGTACGGATTTTGACATAAATGCAAAAGGGCAATTTCATCTAATATGTGTGCCCTTTTGTGTTTATGTGGTGTTGTTATGACGCCATATTTAGTGCGTCTGATAAAGTCCTTAGTGGCTGCTCTTAGGATGTGGACCTCCCTTTCAAGGCAGACTTGATGAGTCCTCCTTGGGTAAAAAAAAAATTAAAAAAAATCCTGCTTTGTGTTACAACCATTCACTCTACCACTGGTTTCCCCTCCTATCTTTCCTGTATTTCTGTTTACCCACTGCTTGCTATGGATCCAGTTTATGTGGCCATGTAGGAATTTGACCCGACAGCTGATTGGCCTTTGCCTGGTGGATTTTTTGTTGTTGTTGTTGCCTTTCTTATAACAACTGGGAGAGGGGGGCATTGTTGTAATGATCCCCTATAAAGATCTTGCCTTTTCACAGCAGCTGCATACTGACCATTTTCCAACCCTGCAATATAGTCATCTTTTCAGGACATTTTAAATATTTTTGTTGGAAGATGAGAAATTTCACATTTATCTCCTTTCATTATTCTTGGATGTATGCCATCTGGGCTTAATGATTTTTGTATTTTCTGGGGTTTGGTAAGTTTTAGAACTTCATCTCTTACCAAAGCTATTTGCATTTGTTGTTCAGACTCTCTCCCCCCAAAAATGTCAGTCAAGGCATGGATACCCTATGTTCTGTAACTGAAGATGCTTGCAAAGAATTTATTCAGCTTCCCTGCCTTCTCTTTATCATGCTTTAGTATTCCTTTTAGCATTTAGCATTTCATTTAATATTTGCTACCCCCCCCCCCACACAAGCCTACTTTTCCTACACCTTTTTTGAGACTGGCCCATAGTATACATTCTGAGCTTTCATCATTGTTGTTTGAGTAACCCTGAAGCATTCTAGGGAGACTTGACTCTCTTGACTTTTCCTTTCAACTGCCTTTTTACTATTCTCCTCACTTTTCAATTTTGAGTGATGAAATTTGAAATTCTGGTGTCAGGTTGATTCTGATATCATTGTAGCATGAATATTTGACATTATTTGCACGAGTGTAGGTTTAGCTTTGGCATAAGATGAAAATGAGAGTCTCTGGCCATTGCTTTTGAGCCATCAGTAAATCTAATGTAAATTCAGCAGAAGATAGATAGATGTCAAAGCAGGGTCAGAAGTAGCACCATAGAAGTTTCCTCTAATCTTCCATTGATGGAAAGGATCAGCTTCAAAGTGCATTCAATAAGCATAAAGTAAGCATTATTGATGTTTTCAAAGTGTTAGCATCCCAAGTAATGCAGGAGTGTTGGCATCTCTATCAAGCTCTTTGGCACCAGCCAATCCAGAGATCTCACCATGAAGCGTTAATGCAAAATGCATTAGCGCTTAACACCAATGAAAGTGTGACTCTCCAGTGATAGAGTTGAAAAAGAGAAACAGGAACTCAGGGCTTCTGTTATCTGCTTTCAGGAAACAAATCTATGAATCAACCATCTAAATGTGGCATTTGCATGTTTTTAGAGCAAAGTCAGAAAGAGACATTTTCCTTCACACCAAAAGTTCTACTGAGCATTGTGATACTATTGTAATTTTATAGACAGCTGCAATTAATTTTTGTACTCTGATATTTCTTTTCAGGTGGGCTTTGCAAGAGAAAAGAAGTATACCCACAAAAATCTAGTGTCTTTCTGCATTTTCCACGCCTCCCATGTGTTTGTAGTCCCAGTATGCTGTTTCTTTTACCGTCTTTTTGGGATTTTGTTTCTGCTTTAGGGATAGAGGAGAATATCATTTACTATTAACCTTTAAGTAAACTGATCTGATTCAAACTTCTCAGACTTTATGGTATTCAGAACACAGTTATCCTTTGGACTGTGTGCTTCTCCAAATTTTGAAATAAAACTTTTTTCTCAGAAGCGGTATACAAAAACCCATGTATCAGGAAAGTTTATATACACAATTGTATAGATTGTTTGTTAGTGATATGTTTATCCATATGTTAAGGACAATTGCCTATGAGAAAGAATGCTTCTTTTTGTGCATTTTAGCAAATGCACACAGTTGAAGAAATTGGATAATTACCACAGAATACATGAAAAATCCTGATTCAGCCAACTCCATTCCCATTAGGAATCACATAATGAATACAATGATATCATGGAACAACATAGTCAGCCAGAGTGATAATATCATTATTTGCCCTCAGAATGAGTGTGGACAATGGAGGACACATATTGCTGTTTATCAGACTTTATCAGACAAGCCTCTAAAAAATGTTCTTTTGCCACCATATTTTACATCATTTTCCTGCTGGCAAATGAACCCTTTATATCAAATGTAGCTGTGATCATGTGAGAAAGCAGCCCCGTACTTCCACATTGATGGGAGAGCAGGATCTCGGCGGTTCTCGCAAGAATACGTGAGTGTGCTTAAAAGTTAAAAAAAAAGCTAAATTAAAAAAACAAAATGAACACACAAGCACAGAAACACACTTAAAAACTTGCCTGCAACATGGGGAGGTTCATAAAGAGAGTGCACCATGGCTAGTTTTCCCATTTCCACCCAGAAGTGTTGTGGTGGGGATTGCCCATTGATGCTGGAATCACACCAGCAGAACAGGGCATGGTTTCACACACTTGCAGTCATGGCAAAAAAATGCCATGGCTGATCTATTGAT
The DNA here is from genome assembly GCA_030847615.1 of Gambelia wislizenii. Classification (NCBI taxonomy): domain Eukaryota; kingdom Metazoa; phylum Chordata; class Lepidosauria; order Squamata; family Crotaphytidae; genus Gambelia; species Gambelia wislizenii. The sequence goes on along the minus strand of JAUMIR010000001.1, from coordinate 46,832,299 downwards.
GGTTTGGCCCAACAATAGAAAGAACACCTTATTTTCAATACATGACCGTAAAAGCATGACATCATCTGGTATTGGTACCCTTTCGTGTTCATTAGATGTTGTTATGATGCCATATTTGCTGCATCTGATAAAGTCCCTAGTCTCTAAGGGTCAGTGGTGTATACTTTGTGGTGCACACAGTCATATCGGTAAGAACTGAACAGAAGCCCTGCTAACAGGCAAGGCCAACGGGCATTTGCCTGTAGGGGAAATTTGAAGGTGAGGCTCAGAGTTCTGTTTCAGTGCCTGCTTAAGACTACTGAATATGGATGGTAAGGGACCTACAGCAGTCTCCTGCAACTGCTGAGGTATGTTTGTGTTCTTGCTGGAGGATGTTGGTAGCTACACCCACAGCAAGTGCAAGTTGGTGGCCCTCTTAGAAGAGAAGGTCTAGCAACTTCAGGCCTGGGGATCTCCTCTTCGTTATATTAGGGAACGTGAGGTTTTCTTGGTCAGGACAGAGCAAAGCAGACAGTCATGGATGAAGAACACACAGAGGATGTCTCTGAGGAATAGGTCAGTTCCCAAACACAGAAGATAGACATTTTGAGGAATGTGACACATACAAGTAGAAGGACAAGGGATAATTTTGAGAGTTTGGAGCTACAGAATCAATTCAAAGCTCTCTCCCTTATCAGGGATGATGGGGAACAGCAACAAGAGCAATGGTGTCAGTCCTCAGAGAATGTGCAGGCGACCTTTAAAGAATGGTTCCTGGAGATGCATGGTGTAGTAGGGGATTCCCTGCTGAAGCGAACAGAGGCAGGGGTTTGCGGGCCTGATAAGATGTCTTGAGAGGTCTGCTGTCTCCCTGGGGCAAAAACCCATGATGTAAGAAAGAGGCTGAAAAGACTAATCAAGCCTACTGATTCTTACTCTTTCCTTATGGTCCACATGGGAATAAATGACACTGCAAGGCATAGCCTTCAAGAATATCACAAGGGCTTACGGGGTTCTGTGTAGGAAGCAGAACAACCTTGATGCAGAGGCTGTCATTTAATCTCTCACCCCAGTTGAAGGAAATGGTCCAGAAAGGGAGAGAAGAATAGAGGAGGTGAACAACTGGCACCACAGATGGTGCTGCTGGGAATGACTTCACTTCTTGGACCATGGTCTGCAGTTTCATGAAGATGGACGTCTGACAAATTATGAGTTGAATCTCACAGCAATTGGCAATAATGTTTTTGCTAAGTTCACAATCTTGATAAACAGGGCTTTAAACTGAATTATGTGAGGCAGGGAAACAGTATTCTTGAGTGTAGGAGTTCACCCAGTGCTAGAGATAATAGCCGAAATGCTAATAGACAGAACTGGGCAAATAGTACAAGAACCCAACAGTAGAAGGAAAAATATTAAATAAGCAGCTAGGGGAATGGCCCATGGTCTTAGATGTCTCTACACTATTGCACAGAGCATGAGAAATAAACAAGATAAACTTGAACTCTTAACACAAAAAAGCAACTATGATATAATAGGCATCACTGAGACCTGGTGGGATAACTCCTATTATTGGAATGTGTGATGTGGCAGCTAAAAAAGACAATGCAATTCTAGGAGTATAATGTTAAGATAAAGGGAAGTAATAGTACCAGTCTATTCTGCTTTGGTCAGACCTCACCTGGAATACTATGTCCAGTTCTGGGCACCAGAATTCATGAAGGATATTGACAAGCTGGAATGTACCCAGAGGAGGGTTCCAAAAATGTTAAAACGTCTGAAACAATGCCCTATGAGGAATGGCTTAGAGAGCTGGGTTTTCTTAGCCTGGAGAAGGGAAGGTTAAGAGGTGATCAATGGCCATGTTTAAATATTTGAAGGAATGCTATATTGAGGATGGAACAAGCTTGTTTTCTGCTGCTCCAGAGACTAGAACATGGAGAATGGATTCAGACTAATAGAAGGGGTATAACCTATTTCAGAGAAATAGACAAAACAGGAAAGGAAGAGTGGTGACATTATATGTCAAGGCTGTTTATACCTGTGAAGAAAGCCATAACTTAAATCCTGAAAGCTAGGTTGAAAGCATCTGGGTAAAAATTAAGGGAGAGAGAAACAACAGGAATGTCCTTATGGGGGTCTACTACAAACCCCTAAACCAGACAGATGAGGCCTTCCTGCAACAGATGACCACAAATTCAGAAAGGAGAGATGTAACAGGAATGGGAAATTTATAATATACTGATATTTGTTGGAAATCAACCTCTGTCAAGAATATAAGATCCATCAAATTCCTCACTTAACTTGCCGACAATTTCATTGTCTAGAAGGTGGAAGAGGCAACAAAGGGTCAGCTATCTTAAATCTGATCCTAACCAACAGTGATGATGGGGTGCAAAATAAGTGACCATATTCTCCTGGAGTTTGTTATACAGTGGAAAGGGGAAGTCAAGTGTAGTCAGAGAAACATCCTAGATGTTAAGAAAGCTGATTTCAATAAATTTAGGAAAATAGTGGGTGTGATCCTATGGTCAGGAAAACTAAAAGAGAAGGGAGTTCATGATGGATGGGAGTTTCTTAAAAGTGAGATATTGAAGGTGCAATTTTAAACATTTCCAATGCGGAGGAAAAATGGGAGGTGTCTAAAGAAACCAGGATGGATGGATGTATAAAGAACTTTCAACTGAGCTAAAATTTAAAAGGGGCATGTATAAGAAATGGAAAAAAAGGAGAAATCATGAAAGAAGAGTTCAAACTAATATTCAGCTCATTTAGGGGGAAAGTCAGAAAAGCTAAAGCACAGATGGAGCTCGGGCTTGCTAAAAAGGTTAAAAACCATAAAAGGGCTTTTTTGGTTATGTCTGTAGCAAAAGGAAAAAACAAGGAAATGGTAGGACCGCTGTGGGGAGAAGGTGGCAAAATACTTACAGGGGACAAAGAAAAAGCAGAGCTACTCAACACCTTCTTTGCCTTGGTCTCCCAAAACGAAAACAGTGCTCAACTAGAGGAAAATGGAGCAGACGATACAATAGGGGAAATGTAGCACAGAACTGTTAGAGGTAGTCCAGGAATGCCCGGTTACTCTAAATGAATTCAAGTCTCTAGGACCAGATGGATTTCATCCAAGGGTATTAAAAGAAATGGCAGAAGTAATCTCAGAACCACTGTTAATATTTTTTGAGAATTCCTGGATGACAGGAGAGATCCCAGCAGACTGGAGGAGAGCAAACATTTTCTCCGTCTTTGGGGAAAAAAAAGACGACTAAGACAATTACCACCCAGATAGCCTAAAATCAAGACCAAAAAAGATTCTAGAGCAGATCATTAAACAGCCAGTCTATAAGCACTTAGAAAGCCATCCTGTGATCACTACAATTCAACATGGGTTTCTCAAAAACAAGTCATGACAAATTAATCTGATCTCTCCCCCACCCCCAATAGAGTTACATTCTTGGTAGATGAAAGGTATGCTGTGGATGTAGCATATCTTGTAAGGCCTCTGAAAAAATCATATTCTTGCAAACAAGCTTGTAAAATGTGGGCTAGACAATGCTAATATTAGGTTGATATGTAATTGGTTGACTGGCCAAAACCAAAGAGTACTCACCAATGGCTCCTCTTCATCCTGGAGAGAAGTGACTAGTTGGGTGCCACATGGTTCTGGCCTGGGCTCAGTGCTATTCAACATTTTTATCAATGACTTGAATGAGGGAATAGTGGGCATTCTTATCAAATTTGCAGATGACACCAAATTAGGAGGAGTAACTTGTTAAGGAAAATGCAACATGGGACATACAGTGAAAGAAATAAAATATGTATGTGAAAGTCACAATGACTAAGCAAGAGCAATTATGGGGCTACACAGGTGAAACTGCTAATGTAATCTAGAAGGCCTGGGAGCCAAGGACAGAGGTACTGAATGCAGATTGGAAACACCTGAGAATCATTAAGTGTACAAGGTGAAATGTTGAAATACATGGGTTGGTCTTAGGCATGGGTGGAACTATGTGGACCAATCAGAATGGAAGTACACACCCACTGGGTGGAAACTAACTAGTGGGTGGTGATAAACAATGGCTATAAATATTGCAATGTTTGCCAATGTATTGTGGCTGAGTAGAGGTGGAGTAGTTTGGAGATATTGTGGAGTAGAGGGGGTGTAGTGTATAGAGATTGTGATTTGTTGACCATATAGTATATTTATATAGAAGAATAAAGTAGGTTTTATATAAAACTACTGAGTTGCCTGAGTGAATCCTGGAGACGTTCTGGAGACACCTGGAGAAGAGTGAGAAGGCTTGGAGAGTTTGTCAGGATCTTCAGCCTATTCTCTGAAACTCTGCTGCTTTGAAGGAAAGCATTAACCACTGATCTAAGCTGGTTGGCTCTGCTGCATAACAAGGTGGTGAGTTTGAGCCAGAGGTGAAGAGCTACAACTCCCATCATCCCTGACAAGGGTTATGGGCCCAGTTACTAGAGCACCCAGCATCCACAGAAGCTGAAAGTTCCAGAGAGTGGAAGAAAGCTTTGTGGACGATAGATCAGAGCAAGCTGTTTGTGCTGCACTGATAAGCCTCAGAAGTAAATGATTTTGTGTTTTGCTTAAGCCCAGACGGGTCGGCTGTGCATACTTAGAAGGACTGTGTCAAATTGAGTCACTGCACAAATCAAGATGGAAATTCTAAAGTTTAGTAAATTAAACAGAAACAACTACTCTACCTGGAAGATTTATGCCCAATCACTACTAGTAAAGGAAGGTCTGTGGTCAACAGTTGAAACAGGGCTGGCAGCTGATGCTGATGAAGCCACTAAAGAGAGAGATAATAAAGCAAAAGCCTGTCTTTATCTCATGCTTGAAGAAGACTTAATTAATGACGTCAGAGATAAAACGTCTGCCAAGGATGTGTGGGATACCTTGCAGAGATTACACACTCCTTCAACTGCTTTTGCAAAAATGCTATGGTCTAAAAGAATATACAGGCAAAAGATGGCTAAAGGGCAGTGTGTGATAGAACATTTAAAAATAATGCAAGATTTGTTTGTGCAAGCTGAACTGAGGGGAGTGCAGATTAGCAAAGAGCAGCAATGCTACATTTTAATAGAATCGCTAGACTCTTCGTGGGACAATATAACGAACAGCCTGCAAAACCTGCCAGAAGCTGAGCTTAATAGAGACTTAATTGTGGCCAGAATACTGGAAGAGAACCAGAGAAGAATGTCTGAGCAGGGTGACTCAGCAAGCTTAAAGACTGTGCCAAAACAACAAACATCTCCTGACTGGCGAATGCAGGAGGAAGCAGCCTCTACAAGGGAGCAACGGAGGTGCTTTTATTGTAAGAAGATTGGTCATCTGCAGAGACATTGTAAACATTTTGCAGCTGAGAGACGCAAGCAAGCTGAGAGCAGATGGCAGCCGCGGCAGTATCCAAAACAGTCCAGACCTCCATTTTTGAGGGACAGTGGTAATAAAAAGGGGTTTGCAACCATGATTAAGGAAAAACAAAATGCAAATTCTAAATGGCTAGTTGATTCAGGAGCCTCATCTTCAATGTGTAATGATATAAATTTAATAAGTAATAGAAAATCAGCTAATGTAACTACTGTAGTTTTGGCTGACGGGAAAGAGCTAAGTACTGTAAATCAAATGGGTACTGTGTACATTCCAGGGCTAAAAGAGAATTTTAATGATGTCTTACATGTAAAGGAGTTAGAAAATAATTTGTTATCAGTAAGCAGATTAACAGAAAGAGACTACACAGTCATCTTTGAAAAGAACATGTGTAAGATAAAACTGAATGGGGAATTGCGTGGCATAGGTTTGAAAAAGGACAAACTTTATTATTTGGAGGACAATATTGATAGCTACAGGGTTGAAGAAGCTAATAACATAGAAAATATTCCAATCCACAAAGACTGCATACATGAGCTTCACAGAAAATTCGGCCATGCGAGCTTCAAATGTTTAAAGAATTTAATCAGGATGTGTCCAGATTTAAAAGTTACTGAATGCAAAAACCACTTAGATTGTACGGTATGTCAACAGGTAAAGGTCAGAGCTTTTCCAGTAGCTAAGAAAACAAAAAGAATTGCTCAAAGACCATTTCAGTATGTACATGCAGATGTCGCCCAAGCTAATTGCTTGTCCTTAGGGGGAAGCAAGTATTTCCTAGTAATTGTTGATAGGTATACAAGGTTTGCATTTGTGAGAATAATGAAAAACAAATCTGACGCTGGGCAAAGTTTAAAAGCATGGGTAAGAATGGTGGAAAGACAATTTGATAGCAGAGTAGGCACCATTATTACTGATAGAGGAGGAGAATTTTTAAATAATCAATTGTTTAACTGGTTTCAAAAGGTGGGAATAAGGCATGAAACTACAAACCCTGCGTGTCCTAGTGAGGATGGGTTAGCAGAGAAGAAAATACAAGATATAAAAAGAATTACTGCTTGTATGATGGCAGATGCAGGGGTGAAAGATAGTTTTTGGGCAGAAGCAACTTTGACTGCAATACATATCAGTAACAGATTGTATCATTCAGAAATTGAAGACATTCCCTACAGGGTATTGTATGGGAGAATGCCAAATTACAAGTACTTAAGGGTTTTTGGACAATTTGCTCATGTTTACACACCTGCTTGTTTCAGGAGGAAAGGAGAACCCAAAAGCAAAAGGCTTAGGTTTTTGGGGTATTCTGGAAATAGCTACAAGTTTCATTTGGATGGAAAACAAGTGCAGTATTCTAGGTCTGCAAATTTCGAGAGACATGCTGGTTGGGACAAACTGCATGCCAATAAAGAAGTGTTTTTGAGATTAGGGAGTTCAAATGAGCCAGAAGCACAAACTGAACCAACCTCAGGAAACGGAGGGGTTTCAGTTAAGCAGGAAGCATCACCTAGCAGCAGTGGTAGTTCTTCCGATGATGAGATAGCATCTAGCCCTACTACTACTTGAATGACTGAAGACAAGAGATTTAGTCATAGAACTACAACTCCTAGTAGAGAAAGTGAGGATGAAAGAGACAGAACAGCAGATTTTATTCCCAGGCGTAGTCACAGAGTTAGAAAGCCTCCAGATAGGTTTGTTGTGACAAAGGCAAGAGCTTGTTTAGCAGTAGAAGAGCCTGAAAGTTTTGAAGAGTTGGAAAGTTTTTCTAGAGAAGAACAGGAAAGATGGTTTGATGCAATGGATAATGAGTTTGGTTGCCTGGTAAATAAAGATGTTTTTGAAATTGTTGACAGACCCAAAGACAAGAAAATAATTGGTTGTAAATGGGTATACAAAAGGAAAGAAATGCCAAATGGAAGTATCAAATATAAAGCTAGGTTAGTGGCTAAGGGTTTTGCACAACAGCAGTATGAGAACTATGATAAGACATATTCTCCAACTGCAAAGCCAGAAAGTCTGAGAATGGTTCTAGCTGTAGCAGTAAAAAGGAATTTAATTGTAGAACATTTTGATTTTGAGACAGCTTACACCCTAGTATACCACAAGCTGAACATGAGACAACCATGTGATGTGGCAGCTAAAAAAGACAATGCAATTCTAGGCTGTATGAACAGGACCATAGTGTCCAGATTGAGGGAAGAAATAGTACGACTTTATTCTGCTTTGGTCAGACCTCACTTGGAGTACTGTGTCCCATTCTAGGCACCACAATTCAGGAAGGGTATTGGAATGTGTCCAGAGAAGAGTGACCAAAATGGTAAAAGGTCTGGAAACGACACCCTATTTGGAGTGACTTAGGCAACTGGGTATTTTTAGCCTGGAGAATGGAAGGTTAAGAGTGTATATGATGACCATGTTTAAATATCTGAAGGGATGCCATATTGAGGATGAAGGTAGCTTGTGTTCTGCTGCTTCAGAGACTAGGACACAGAGCAATGGATTCAAACTACAGGAAAAGAGATCCCACCTAAACATTAGGAAGAACTTTCTGATGGTAAAAGCTGCCAGGCAGTGGAATACACTGCCTCAAAATGTGTGTGTGTGGCGGGGGGTCTCTTTGGAGGTTTTTAAACAGAGGCTGGATGGCCACCTGTCATGAATGCTTTGATTGTGTATTCCTACAAAGCAGGGGGTTGGACTGGTTGACCCTGGTGGTCTCTTCCAACTCTATTATGATTCTATGATTTTGAACTGGAGAGGTGGTAGCACTCTGCCGTTGTGGATAACTTGCAATAAAAGCAGAGAAGTATTGGAACTTCATCCCTCAGATTCTGTGGCATAAACCAATACTAGTGGTTGTAAAAGCATTCAATCAGAGGAACACAAACCATCACAACTTCTGGATCTTTTACATAACACAAACCATCACAACTTCTGGATCTCTCCTTTGCAGCATTAAACTCTGGGGAAGTAGAAGACCAGGAACAAATGCTGGCTAACAGCTACATCTCTTATATACTACTGTACTACTACTACTTGTATATCACTATCCCAATAACAGCCACTGTTGCTATCTGCATATTAATACCAGTATAAAGAACTGTTTTATGGTACGGACTTAGAAGATAATGTGGCATATCAGGGTCAGGGGTAAGGACTTGTGCCCATATCTAAGGTGAAATTTCTCATCCTTGCATCCTAATGTGTTAACCCATTTGCATGTGGTATTATTTATACATTGCGGTGGGAAATTTCTGGTACCTATTTCCCCCCTTCCTCAGATGTTTGAAGGCAATGCTGTCCATCCTCCCATGCGTACACGCCAACATTCATGGACCAGTCTGGATGATTGTGGTTAGTTTTATACAGTGCCAAAGTCTCAGCTTATCTCAGAGTCCAAAATCCCTCTTTTTGCTTTTTAGCTACATATATGCCAGCTTTGGCTGTTGCTTGCTCTGACATTGTTTGTCCATGTGTGCCTCTATTTTTATTCTTACAAGCCCCAGGAGTTGCACAGTGTGGGGTTTTTATTGTTTGTTTGTTTTTGTTTTCTATTTAAACATAACTTTACACTCATATGCCTGTCTTAGGACTTAAACAGATTTTTTTTTTTAAAAAAAAATTGAAAGTGGGTAATTCCTGTTTTTAAAGGCTATATTTCAGAGCAAGGAACTGGCAAAACCACCTCTGGGTCTTTCTTGTGTAAAAAACCCTATGAAATTTACAGGATAACTATTAAGTCAACAGGCAGCTTGAAGGCATATACACACACAAAGGCCTACAGCTGGTCCAGAGTGTTGATTATATTTAAAATCACAAGTCATGCTCCCGCTAATAAGCTTTGGGGGGAAGCAAATTGCCATGTGGGAGAACAGGGGTATGTCAGCAGGTTGGAGGGACTGTGGGGAGATCTTGAGCTGCATTGGGATCTGGGGAGGTCTGCATGAGGCTTGGGGTTCCCTGGGTTTTATGTAACTCTGTTGGAGTTAGGCAGCATGAAAGACCTAATTTGCTTCATTTTGAATGATATTATAGGTCCATCATCACAAGCTATTATATTGTATGTGCTTGAACTGCTATGCATTTCTATATTGTCAGTATATAAGTAGCACTGATATATATATGAATTTATCACATCTGAGTTGTTTCAGCATTACAGTCTGGCATTATATGGATATATGGATACTGGAGTATTGGGAGCTGGACTGAATTTCAAACTGCAGTCCAATAACAAACTGTATGTAAGCACGGCATAAAGAGCAGCATTCATGCTTTGTTGTTTGCTTTCTGGAAGCAACTCTGGTTGACTTACAAGTTAATATTTAAACCTGAGAAATGCAAGAAACAGCTTGGGAGGTTCAGGAAGCCCAGCTGAACAAGAGGTGATCATACCCACTGTGCATGGTTCATTGTTTCAGTATAGCTTGTACTCAAGTTACCTTTTTAAAACATTGGTACACCTCTCTTACCTAAAGATCCTGCTCGGTCTTGAAAATAAATTATTGTGAAGAAAATTGTGCAGAAAGTGACCAAAGATACACAACCATTTATGCCTGGAAAGACCAACTCTGTAGAAATTATTGGGTGATCTCTTAAATGTCATGTCTGCCTTTTCTGGTCCTTCCAAATGTGATCTTCAGAAATGTTCTATTTGCTTCTCCACACCCCTGCCACCTGCTGCCCCCCATAAAAGCAAGCTGGCAAATGCAAATAGAGTGCAGTATTGATAAGTACGAAAAAGTGCACTTTCTTTTCTTTACATAGTTCAGTAAGCTACTTTTTCTTCCTCTCTCAGCTGCCAACCTAGCTGTTTGGCTAGCATCCACTGTAATCTGTTCTCCTTCATTATGTTAATCTGTGGGCGGAAAGATTTCTGTCATCTTCAAATCGCTTGTACAGCAATGGTAAACACCTTGGCCTGTCTATAATTGGACAGGTGTCTGCATTGGTGTCACCCAGCTTTTAATTCAATTAAAGAACTGGCTGCTCCGCTCTCATTACCCACTCATTTCCTCTGCACTTTCAGTCAGTCAATGAAATTTATACTCGGCGCCTGCCTATCCTGCAGAATAAAGTCGGAGGCTTCATATCGTTGATGTACATACACACACACACACACACACACAAACACATATACACACACACACACTAATTTATAGCTGAGTGAATTAAATTATGCATTGTTAGAAAAAAAAATTGTAGGACTATCATAGGTGGTTGTACTTGGTTTGAGAAACAACTTTTTCTTTAAAACATAATTGTGCATTAGTCATGACAGTGGGAGTAGATGTTGAGGCAATGAATTTGAGACCCAAAATCTTTGTCATAAAAACCTCATTTCTTCTCTTTTGAAGTCTGTTTTACATTGCCCAAGGCTGGAGTTCTATGGCAACATATCTAAGGGATATGCATAATATACAGTAATAATGATTTGATACCAGTTAGGAGCCAGCATAGTGGATAGGTTTCCATGTTGGACTCTGGGAGGAATCAGGGGGACCAGGGTTTGAATCACCACTCAGCAGTGGAAACTGACTAGGTGACCTTGGGTGAGTCATACTCTCTCAGCCTCAGAGGAAAACAGTGGCAAACCTGCTCTAAACAAAGTTTGCCAAGAAACTCCTGTGGTAGGTTTGCCTCAGGGTCACCATAAGACAGAAATGACTTGAAGGCACAAAATAACAACAAACCTGTTACAACTGCCATGGTTCTGTCCTATAAAATCCTGGAATTGTGGTGTAGTGGGTTGAGCATTGGATTATGACTCTGGAGACCAGGGTTCAAATTCCTGCTTAGCTATGGAACCCTCTGGATGAATTTGGGCAAGTCACACTTGCTCGGCCTCAGAGAAAGACACAGGCAAATCTCTTTGGAAGAAACCTTGCCAAAAGAACCACAAAACATGATAGGTTCATCTTAGAGTCACCATAAGTCAGAAATGACTTGAAAGCACACAACCACAACCACACAAAGGGGCTTTGAGCTTTTTGTTGTGGAGCTCTAGCCCACTATGCTGACCTACAGTCTAGCAGAGAATTCTGTGTGCCACTCTACAAACTACAAATCCCAGGATTTCCTAGGATTGAGACACGACCATTAAGGTGGTATTAAAGTGTTGTAATTGTGTGGTGTGGATACACCCTTGGACCTTTGCTCAATATTAGAAGCTCCATGTTCACATTTCCCATGTAGTATATGGATTATCACTGAGTAGATTTTATAACAGGCAACAGTGAATTGTTGTTGTTGTTGTTGTTGCCTTTTGGCCTGACACATAGCATTTGAATAAACAGATGATGATGATGATGATGATGATCATAATCATAATCATCGAATCACAGAGTTGGAAGGGGCTCCATAGGCCACTGAACCCAGGAAGTCTAGCTAGAGCATCTCCAGCAGGAAGCTGGCCAGACTCTTTTTGAATGCTTTCAGAGAAAGACACCCCACCACTTCTCTAGATAATTTGTTCCATTGCCAAACTACTCTTACTACTGAGATATTCCTTCTAATGTTTGGTTGAAATCTACCCCACTGTAACTTAAAACCATTAGACATGGTCCTACCCTCTGGGGCAGCAGAGAAGAAACTACACCCTCCTTGCTGTGACAGCCCTTTAGATATTTAAAGAGTGCAATTATATCATGTCTTCTGTTCACCAGGCCGAACATACCCAACTCCCTCGACCTTTTCTCATATGTTCTATTCTCCATACCTCTTATCATCCTCATTGCCCTTCTCTGAACCTGCTACAACTTGTCTATATCCTTAAAATGAGGCACCCAGAACTGATCACAGTACTCCAGATGACTAGCTCAGAATATAGTGGGAAGATTACTTTCCCGAGACAGCCAGCATGGTGTAGTGGTTTGAATGTTGGACTATGACTCTGGAGACCAGGATTCAAATCCACACTTGGCCATGGAAATCCACTGGCGGACCTTGGGCAAGTCACATTCTCTCAGCCTCAGAGGAAGACAAAGGCAAACTGCCTCTGAACAAATCTTGCCAAGAAAAACCCATGATAGGTTCACCTTAAGGTTGCCATAAGTGAGAAAACTACTTGAAGGCACACAACATAATTAATTTCCTGGTGATAATGATGATGAAATTTATTTTTCTTATCATATTTGTCAAATAATTCTAACTTCTTAAGCTGTTAACCTCTGTTAACTTTTCTTCATCATTTTTTTTAGTTAACATCATTTCTCAAATATTCATGCTCCCACAGGATCAAACATTAAAAATACTAAAAATAATATGAAAAATACTGTTTCTACACAATATAACATGATTAATAAATAGCAATGCCCACTATATTCATGCTGAAGTTTTTCTGAGTGCCAGAAGATTCAGTTTATGTTAACAGTATTCAAATCTCTTGTCACCTTGCAGTGGTGATACTACAGCAGTACAGCCAGATTTTTTCCTTTAAAAAGAAATTGCAGCAAAAATTCTACTCTTTAAAAAATCCACATGGTGGATTATAGACAGTAAATCAATGGAAGGTACCACTCTTTCTGCCCAGTGAAGGGAACCTTTGGAAATAAATTAAAATCCTAACACAGACATTTTGACACAGTGACCCCATGAAACTGAATAATGTCATTTGTTAAATATGGATGTAAAGTTAGCAGCGAACTGAAATCACACCTAGCAAAAGAGATCCACTTGATATGCAAAGCAAGTTTTCAGTTTTATTAAAACAGCTCCTGTTTAATTATTAGTAATATTTAATTTAGTATCTGTTTAGGAAGACAAACCTGGAGGCTTTGTTATAATTTATTGGAGGAAAATGAAGAAAATGCACAAAAATGTACCATAGAGTACCATCAAGGTTCCAAAACAGTTCTTGTCAATCTCACTGAAAAATCACAATTGCCAGACAGCATATGAAATTAAACTCAATTGTCAAGGTTTTTTTCTCATTGTTTTCATATTTTTAAAAATGTGGTCTGATTAGATAGCTTTAAGGTGAAACATTTATCTTTTCAGCATTCCTAAAGGACATTGTCTCTGAAGAATATTTCAGTTGTTCAGCCAACAGATATCAATATAGTGGACTCTTGGTATCAAATGAGGTTTGGTTCCAGGACCCCCTGTGGATACCAGAATCCATGAATGCTCAAGTCTTGTGCTCAATGCATAATGGTGTAGTAAAATGATGTCCCTTATATAAAATGGCAAAATCAAGGTTTGCTTTTTGGACTTTTTCGGGGGGAGGGGAGGGGGGATATTTTAAAGCTGTGGATGGTTGAATCCATGGATGCAGAATCCGTGGATATTGAGACCCAACTGTACCATTCTGTGATCTAAGGTATTTTCATTCATAAAGATTCCATCCCTCTGGTCAGGTGTTCCTTGGCCTACACTCCATAGTGGTGAGTGCCTTTGCTTAGTGCTGAGTGCATAAGATAAGATTGGGATTCTGTTGGTGTATCAACCTTCATGTTCTTCCAAGTGGTGAAGCTGGTCTTAGGGTTGATGTTGAGTAGCCTGAGACTGATGGCCCTAAGGGAATTCAGTGTGTCAGGTTTTTAAGTGATGTTCAGCCTTTTCTGAAAGGGCTTGCATTCTATGATAGAGATGATCGTACATCCCTCATTGTTTCTAGAGGCACAGGTAGCCTTGGCATTTTGCAACAACTAATCTTAGCTTGTGTGTATGTGCCTTCAAGTCTTCTGTTGACATGGCGACCCCATGAATTTCATAGGGTTTTCTTAGGCGAGGAATACTCAGAAGTGATTTTACCAGTTTCTTCCTTTGAAATATAGCCTTCAGCACCTGGTATTTATTATATCCAACTACTAACCAGAGCTGACCAAGATTAGATGAGATCCGGTGAGAGAGCCAGCATGGTGTAGTAGTTTGGGTGTTGGAGTAGACTCTGGAGACCAAGGTTTCAATCCCTACTCAGCCATAGAAACCCACTGGGTGACCTTTGGCAAGCCACACTCTCTCAGCCTCAGAGGAAAGCAAAGGCAACCCCATCTGAACAAATCTTGCCAAGAAAGCCCCATGATAGCTTCACCTTCTGGTTGCCATAAGTCAGAAACAACTTGAAGGCACACAACAACAATTTCACCTTAGGCTGTTGGGCCAAGTTCAACTCTACAAATCAGAGACAGCCTTTCAATTGTTATTCATGCCCTGGTAACTTATTGTTTACATTACTGTACAGTAGCACCCCACCATCCACTGATTCAATTATCCACGGATGGCAATGACAGGGTGGATAGGTGGGAGGGAGGAGCGATTATGCGGGGGGTTCCAGCATGGGGTGGTGCAACAGGTGAGCGAGCAAGCGGGTAGGTGGGGAAGGAGGCAACCTCACATGGGGATTGCGGTGGGCTGGCAGGAGAAGGAGGGAGGAGGCAACCTTGCCAGGAGAGGTTCCAGCATGGCACAGCAGGCGAACAAGCAGACAGGAGGGTGCATGAGGAACGAGGTGACCTCGTGCAGGGGTTGTGGCTGGGCAGGCAGGGAAGGGATGGAGGGAGGAAGCAACCTTGCCAGGGGGGATTCTGGCATGACAGGCAGGCCAGGGAAGGAGGCAACCTCACGGGGGGGGGGGTCCAGCACAGTGGCAGCGACATTTGCTATTATCCGTGAATTTCACCATCCGCGGTGGGGCCCGGAGCCTATCCCCCATGGATGGTGGGGTGCTACTGTAATGAGTTATACATGGGGCTGCCTTAGAATATAGTCTAGAAAGTTCAGCTAGTGCAACATAGGTTTGATACATTACTCACTGGGACTGGTCAATATAATTAGATTATGCCAAAACTTTCCCATTTACACTGTCTGCCACTTTGTTTCTGGGCCCAACTCACAGTGCTGGTTTTAATCTTTAAAGCCTAAATGGCCTGAAGTCTCTGAAAGAGTATCTCCGCTTATACCTACCTACAAGGATAATAAGGTCTTTGTCTGAGGCTCTCTTCCTCCAGCACTGGCACATAAGGTGAAGCAGCTGGCTATAAGAGAGAGAGAGAGCCTTTCCAAGAATGCATTTTCATCCATATAATACCCTCTCCAGAGGGGCTCACCTGGTACCAGCACTGCAGTCTTCTATGCATAAAGAAATTTTATTTTCCTGAGCATTTTAAAAACTCTGTTTAGTGCTTTTTGATCGTAACTGTCCTTCTCTGTTGTAGGCTTTATATACTGTACTGTTTTAAGTTCTGCTGTTGCTTTTATTTTCCTTCCTCAATATTCTGCCTCTAGTTATTGGTTATGGTTTGTATTTTTATATTTATAATGCTTTGCACCTGCACAGAGAACTGCTATGTGGTTTTGGGCATGGGGGAGGGAATGCCTCTGAAGTTGTTCTGAAACTTCAACTGGTCCAAAATATGGCCACCTGTATGCTAACAGAAGCCAGAAATTCAGTAGATATAACACCAGTTTACATTAGTTGCATAGGCTATCAACACACGCGCGTGCGCACGCACGCACGCGCATACACACACACACACACAGCATTTTGGTAACACCTTCTTATGCCAACCAAAAGGTCTAAAATACATTATGCAAGCTTTCAGAGCTCTCAGACTTTTTCATCAGGCATGTTAAAAGTCATTTTACAGAGAAATGTGTGACCATGTAGAGTGACAGAGCTGCATCTTTTGAGATGTTAAAGCTGTATTTAAGATGGTGGTGGAGGGAGGCTTGATGCAGGGAAAGGCCACAAAACTTTATAGCACAGTCTAGAATAGATTAAAAGACGCACTCTACTGAGAAGACATTCAGCCAAGGCTGTGGTGAACTCTTTAACTTAAGATCTGAACTTTCCAGAAAATGAGAGGATGAAATTGTACTCTTCCCTTTGGAAACTAAGAAGAATTAGCCTTTGGCCTGTTTTAGATGGGCCACTTAACCTGTCTTGCCTGGCCCCAATCTTGGAGCCCTGCAGGTCAAATGATGAAGGGTTTTGTCCCATTTTGTCTCCAGGCCGTCCGCTCCATGTCCAGGGCTAAGATGGGAGGAAGACAGGGTAAATCTCATTGAAATATTTCAGCAAAATACCTGGGAAAAAACTCTTCTTTTCAGAAAAAAAAAATGAATCAGGCCCTGAGAGTCTGCAGGAGGCCATACCACCATGCCAGCCCATTTCTGAAGCTGTTACTGCTTCTGTCTATGCAGCATTCTCTGAAGCCAGGAAGAAGGCCCACAGCATGTGACCAAAGGTGGTCACATGCAGGGGACCTTGGTCACATGCTTTGGACTCCCTTCCTGGCATCGAGAGTGTTATGCAGATGGAAGCGGTGGTGGCTTCAGAGATGGGCTGGCATGTTTTCTGCCTATTTTGTGCAAGTAATGGGGGAGCAATGGGCCAGAATATGCTGGTGGGAAGCTGGTGGGTCTTTGCCTAGCTATTTGGGCAACTTATATAAGCTCCTGCTTTCAGCCATGCCTGAAGTAGTAAGGGAACATGGTGGCCTCCAGAAGACACACTTTCTATAGAGTGAAGCCCTCCAGAGTAGATGGAGTGGAGAAGTGTCTTTGCTATGAAACATCTGCTGCATCTGTTCATCAATTAAGCTTTTTTCACACTAGTAATGTAGTAGCCATTTGGATTCTAATGTCTATTTGCTGAATGCTGTCACCTTACAATCACTATTTGGGGTCAGACTAAATAGCCTGTGAGACTCTGGGACTCTGCAAAGTCTTTTCCCTTTAACTCTCAGGCCTAGCCAGTGTTCCTTATTAATCAACTCTATGTTCCGTAAACATATGACATGCTGATGTAAACAAATTCTTTCTCTAATAACGGTCGAACTGTACCCAAATGTTCCTAAGCTATCTTGCCTTGAACTATCAACCATTGTCTCAAGGAAGTTGCTGACACCAAAGAAAGGGAGGAGGGAATTGTTTTTTGGCATACTGAAATTACTGTATAAAGGTATTCTGTAGTCATAGCTCTTGGCTCTGACTCTTTAGAAGGTATTCCAGTCAGGCCCACCAGTGTAATAAAACTCACTTTCCAAACCGTGGGTCTGCTGTTCCATGATTTCTGCAACAGTAATATTGACTTAGGCGTACATACTATGAAGGCAGCAGATCACATCTAGTCATGGGAGCTAAACCATATCAGGGGATGTACTTGGACAGGGGACCACCGAGGAACACCAGGTACTGTAGACTGTGGACTTTATCAGACCACTCTCCATAAATGTTCTTTTGCCAGTATATTTTGAATTGTTTTTATGCCGGCAAAAGAATCCCCTTTACCAGACCTACCTTGAACAGCATTAATGAGGCAGCTGCAGCATAAATGGAGCACGGACGGAGCTCTGTTCACTTCCTGGTTTGAGATCTCGCCGATTCTCATGAGAAGATGCAAGTGTGGCAAATTCAAAAATAAAGCAAAATTAAGACATAAAATGTTCACACAAGCATAGAACCACATCTTAAAAGTTAAAAGTACACTGAGGAGGTTCATAAAAATAGTGTCCCCTACCTGGCTGTTGCACTGTCACTTGGAAGTGTTCTGTCCTTGATGTTGTATTCATGTGAGCACAATGGCATGAGGTTTCAAATGTCGGCAATGCTGGCAAAAAAGTGCCACAGGAGAGCTATTGATGGCTTGGCCCATCAGTAAAAAGGAATGACTTTTCTACAGCACAACAATCACATTATGCACTGTAAAAAATCAGTTTTTAAAATTAATGAATGCGGATGGTAAAATAAATTTAATAAATAATATGTTCCAAGTATTTAAAAAAAAAATCATGAAAGGACGCCATCATATGATATGTGCGGCCTTTTGCATTAATTAGGCATTGTTCTAATGCCATATTTCCCTGGTCTGATAAAATCCTATATTTCAGATGAGGACAATGGCAAACCACCTCTGAGTATTCCTTGGCTAAGAAAATCCCTGTCAGGATGTTCCATGCATTCTGGGTATTATAGTAGGTTCCATGGAAGATCCTGACATGAGTTTGGTTCCTGGCCTGATTTCCCTGCCTGGGCCTCTGTCTCTGGACTGCAGCCAACCCACCTTTTGGCCTGAAGTGCTGTTCCTCTCGAGACTCCAAGGCCACAGCACCTGGATGCAATCTATCCTCCTACTGCCCTCCCTACATGCCATTCTCACACTGTGAGGGTTTATCTATTGCCTGTGTTGTATTACTTTCAGTTCTGGCTTTGCCTCATGTTACTTGTATGTGTTTCCTTGCTCAATAAAGAAATCTTGTTGAGTTAATGTAAACGTGTTTCTGGTACATCACAATCCCATTAAATTCATGGCTTTCTATAAGTCAACAGGCAGCTTAAGGGCACATGCAAACAGTTGTAATTATTCTTGAGTGTCTTTTGACAGATCAGCCCTGATTAGCTCCCCTCCCCATAATCAGGTTAATACAGATATAAAGCTCTTTTTTATATATTTATTTGCTGGGTCTATTGTACATGTACTAGATCCACCTAATGTACTATTATTGTATGCATATTGTGAATAAATACCACATTGTGCTTGGCCCTAACAAGTGACTTGTAAGTACTTGAAATGAAGGATGGAGGAGAAAAGCTCTATCTACCAAGTGTCATGTAATAATGTTGTGAATGCAATCTGAATTTTCATTTCCCCTGTTCAAAGTAGAACCTATACAATTTAGGTTTTTCTCAGCATATTAAATTACCTTAAATTGAGATTGAAACCCATAGGTGATTATTTACAAAGCATTCACTCTGCATTGGGTTATGTTCCCTCATATTAACACACAGTATGATAACCAAAGGAGATGATGCTTCCCAGGTAGGTGAACTGCTGAACAGACTTAAGCACAGAGTTGCCGACGACAATGTGGGGATGGTGGTGTTCGTCCTGTGGTGCAGGCTGGTAACGAACTTCCGTTTTCTTCAGGTTGACTTCCAGCCCAAACAGCTCTGCAGTTATTGCGAAGCAGGATGTTAGGCGCTGCAGAGCTGCTTCTGTGTGGGCAACAAGGGCAGCAGCAGCAGCGAAGAGCAGCTCACGGACTACATAGTTTAGAGTCTTAGTGTGAGCCCTCAGACGGCTTAAGTTAAACAAGCTGCCATCAGTACGGTAACATATATAGATGCCATCGTCTTCTTCGAGCTTTGCCGTAGCCCTTTGGAGCATCATGCTGAAGAAGATTGTAAATAAAGTTGGTGCAAGAACACAACCTTGCTTCACTCCATTAGTTATTAGAAAGGGCTCTGAAAGAGCGTCGCCATATCTGACTTGACCGCGCTGGCCCTCATGTAGCAAGATAATCATTTTAAGGAATTTGGGGGGACATTCTAGTCTTTCCATGATCCTCCACTGACCTTTCCTACTTACGGTGTCGAAGGCTTTGGTGAGGTCAACAAATGTTACATAGAGTCCCTTGTTCTGCTCTCTACATTTCTCTTGCCAAGATTGACAAAGAGATTGATCATAGATTAGCAAAGGCACATAGCACATTTGGAAGACTTTACAAAAGTGTCTGGAGTAATAAACACCTGAGGCGAAGCACAAAAATCAATGTGTGGACATCGCATACCTTATAATAATAATAATAATAAAATTTATTTATACCCCGCCCCTCTGTTAAAACAATCGGGGCGGCTTACAAAATTTAAAATACAATACAAATAAAATCCCTAAACACCCCCACTCCCACCCTCCCCCATAAAAAAACATTAAACAAATATAAATTAAAACAACTAATCTAAAATCACTTTTAAAACTATAAATACAATAAATATAATAAATGGCCAGCAGCCTAGAAGAGTTGATTTCAGTACTTACTTGATTTCAGTAAGGCCTTTGACAAGGTTCCCCATGACATTCTTGCAAACAAGCTTGTAAAATGTGGGCTAGACAAGTTAACTGTTCAATGGATTTGTAATTGGTTGACCGGCCAAACCCAAAGGGTGCTCAGCAGTGGCTCCTCTTCGTCTTGGAAAGATGTGACCAGTGGGGTGCCACAGGGTTCTGTCCTGGGCCCAGTGCTATTCAACATCTTTATCAATGACTTGGATGAGGGAATTAGGGGCATACTTATCAAATTTGCAGATGACACCAAATTAGGAGGAGTAGCTAATACCCTAGAGGACAGGATCAAAATTCAGAATGACCTGGATAGACTGGAGAGCTGGGCCAAAGCTAACAAAATGAAATTCAATACGGAGAAATGTAAGGTACTGCATTTAGGGTGGAAAAATGAAATGCATAAATATAGGATGGGAGAGACCTGGCTGAATGAGACCACGTTCGAAAGGGATATGGGAGTCCTAGTAGACCACAAGTTGAACATGAGCCAACAGTGCGATGCGGCAGCTAAAAAGGTTAATGCGATTTTGGGCTGTATCAATAGAAGTATAGTGTCTAGATCAAGGGAAGTAATAGTGCCACTCTATTCTGCCTTGGTCAGACCGCACTTAGAATACTGTGTCCAATTCTGGGCACCACAATTAAAAAAGGATATTGACAAATTGGAGCGTGTCCAGAGAAGGGCAACTAAAATGGTGAAAGGTCTGGAAACGATGCCTTATGAGGAGAGACTTAGGGAGCTGGGTATGTTTAGCCTGGAAAAAAGACGGTTAAGAGGCGATATGATAGCCCTGTTTAAGTATTTGAAGGGATGTCACGCTGAGGATGGAGCAGGCTTGTTTTCTGCTGCTCCAGAGACTGGAACATGGAGCAATGGGTGCAAGCTCCAGGAACAGAGATTCCACCTCAACATTAGGAGGAACTTTTTGACAGTAAGAGCTGTTCGGCAGTGGAACACACTCCCTCGGAGCGTGGTGGGGTCTCCTTCCTTGGAGGTCTTTAAACAGAGGCTGGATGGCCATCTGTCGGGGATGCTTTGATCGTGATTTCCTGCATGGCAGGGGGTTGGACTGGATGGCCCTCGTGGTCTCTTCCAACTCTGCAATTCTATGATTCTATGATTCTATGTGTATAGAGGCATTGTACTGTCTATTCTCCTTTATGGGCCTGAAACGTGCGTCACCTATCGCCACCACTTACAACTGCTCGAACGCTTCCATCAGTGCCATTTACGCTCAATCCTAAATATACACTGGACTGACTATGTGACGAATGTTGCTGTCGTTGAGCAAGCAGGGATCACCAGCATTGATGCCATGATATTGAGAACACAGCTGCGCTGGGCAGGGCATGTTTCTAGGATGGAGGACCATCACCTCCCCAAAATAGTACTCTACAGTGAACTCGCCATGGGTCAGCGTTAAGAGGGGCACTTCAAAAAAGCGATACAAAGACTCGCTGAAAAGACATCTCAGGCTCGGCCAAATTGATCACCAACAATGGTCCACCCTGTTCTCACATCGGGAGGCATGGAGACACACTATCCACAATGCGGCAGCTACCCAAGGAAACCTTCTGCTGTGCTTTCTGCAACTGGACTTGTCTATCTCAGATTGGCCATTTTAGTCATCAGCGCCCTTGCAGAAAACGCGGGATGAGTCCTTCCTGAATCTTGGTTTGCGAAGAAAAGCCAGAGAGAGAGAGAGAGATGATAATCAAAATATTAATATCCTGTAATCACATTTTATACACATAGCTTGGATTGTTCAGAATTGGGAGAAATGGTGGATTTTCTGCATTGGTTTTGCATTACAAATAATTCTGGTTCATGATGTTGAATCGTATGATGGTAGTTGTGTTTCTTGACTGATATGTACATGATTTAGCCCATATACTACTGGCTCAAAATAACTGATATTTATTGCAAGTTGTTCCCCTACCAACCAAATGGTTTGTCTGTACTTGTCATTTATTTTGTGGAACAAACAGTACACTGGATCTTTGGTATCCACTGGTGTTTGGTTCCAGGACCCCTTGTGGATACCAAAATCCATGGATGAACAAATCTCATTATATACAATGTCATAGTAAAATTGTGTCCCTTATATAAAATGGCAAAATTAATGTTTGCTTCTTGGAATTTTTTGAATATTTTCAAGCCATGGATGGTGGGATACAGAGAGCCAACTGTAAATATCTTGAAAACCCCAAAGATGTTTTATTTGGAATGCCTGATCCCAATGTGTACCATCACATTTACATATAGATACCATAGTCATAGCATTGGCACATCAATGAGCCAGCAGTTGTGACAAGTTCATTTAAACATGCAGTAAAACCATTTACACATTCATGCCTTATGTTATGTCTAAACAGGGCCAAATCACAGGGTGGGTTTTTGCAAATGTTTGTGTGTGTTCATGGATGTGTATGTGATCACATATGAAGTACAGAATGGAACAGTAGTGAGAGTGTTGGATATATCATGAATGTGAGGACCAAACTATACTTTTTTTAAAAAAACAAATGTAAATATTTAAAACTCAGTGGTTGGAAAGAGGTGGTGAGACACTTATGATTTCTCTGTTTTTTTCACATATCATTTAACTCCTTAAGAGACCATAAAAATCCTGTTTAGTTTTTGCCTTCCATTACCTCATGAAATAGTCTTGGCCATTCCATTATCTCTCAGCCTCAGTCCACATTCAGCAACACAGCAAGAACAGTGACCTACCTTATAAAGCTACTTTAAGGATTACTGAGGTACAGTGTTAGGCATGCATTCAATACTCTACAAGTTCTATATACATAGCAAATATCATTATTGTAATTTGACATGAAAAAATATTTATTTTTAAGAATCTCAAATCCCTTGCCAGCTACATTCCTGAGCCAGTCACCACATCAAACACAAAGAGCTGACAGTGCTTTGAAATGTAGCCACTCAAAAAGATTTTTGTATTTATGCATGATCTCTTGTTTTAAAAAGAAATACTTAAATAAAACCCATTTTCCATATTATTAGTCTTGGGGTGCATCCACACTTCACAAATAATCCTGTTTGAAATGGGATTATTTGGCATGGCTCCTTCCTATGGAATCCTGGGATTTGTAGTTTGGTGCGGCACCAGCACTCTTTGGCAGAGAAGGCTAAAGTCCTTGTAAAACTATAAATCCTAGTATTCAATTGGAAGGAGCCATGGCAAATAATCCAGTTTCAAATGGATTATTTGGGTAATGTGGATTAGGTCTTGGTCTCTAATACTTCTTCACTCATGTGGATTTGGAAAAAAATTGTACTAGGAAATTTCTTGGAGAAGAATTTTCTGCAAAGGAAAAAAAACTTCAGATGAGATAACAATATGTGGTGCATATTCAAGATTGTCTCTCTATTTGACCTACAGCAAATCCCATTAATTCTATGGAAAATTCTAAAATTGGGAGGAAGTTAATGTGTGGATGGTGGGGGTGGACTCTGTTCAAAAGACTTGTTGCTGGTGTGGTTGGTTGTGTCTTGTACACAGAACTCCATAAGAACACATGGACTGTATCTGCACTGCAAAAATAATCCAGTTTAACACTGCTTTAGTTACCATGGCTCAGTGTTATGGAATCCTGAAATTTGTAGTTTGTTGTGGCACCAGAGCTCTCAGCAGAGAAAGCTAAATATCTCACAAAACTACAAATCCCAGAATTCCATAGCATTGAGGCATGGCAGTTAAAGCAGTGTCAGATTGGATTATTTCTGCAATGCAGATGCAGCTCTGGAAGGGGAATCAAGATCTCTGTGACATCATCACATTATCTCTGCTATCCCTATGTTAATCATTTCATGCACATGGGTGCTGTGCCTCTTAGCTGTATCCTGCTTGATAGTATATCTTGTTTTACCTACATTAGTAGAGTCTGGGGCAACCTAGACATGTATTCAATTAACATGCCCATTTTTGTTATATAATTAGCATCTCTGGAAATGCCCAAGCACCCACAAACTTCACAGAATGAGAAGAGAAAGTTTTAACTCTTTCTCTACTTGCTTTGATCCTAGCAAAAAGGGAAACTTTTTGAAAGTGCTGTTTGCATTTCAAGGGAAGCTCCTCACCAGGAGCTTGTATCATCTCAGGCTTTTCCAGGGCTGACATTTATGAAGGGTAAAAAAATAAATAAAAAAAATATGCACATTAATTGCAGTCATGCAGCTAATGTTACATCTAGTTAGACATTCTGTATGTGAAATCTGTATCTTGTAAAAGAAAGAAAAAAGCAGGATACAGATAGTAGGTGCAGAATTCAAATGCACGGACTAATTCGCATAGGCACAGCAGAGATGATGCCACTGGGCACAATCTTGATTCCCCCTCCATGTGTTGATTGGGCCTAATCTTGCAGCATCTAAATAGGTCTAAGATGAAAACCTCTGAGAAACTTGATTTTTTCCCCCAATAAGACTTGCAGTCTTTCCAAGCTCAACATATTCCTGTCTATTGTAATGGCTTACAATGAGTTTCACTCTTGTGTTCAGTAATCTTAAGGCACATCTACATGTGCCTTGATCCTTGCCTACTGTGTACATATGAACAAAGAGCATTGGTTCTTTCTGTTTCAGGGATGCTGACAGGCTTGCGGCCCTTCACAAGCTATGCTATAACCCTAACGGCGTGCACTTTGGCTGGCTGTACTGAGAGCTCGCGTGCCTTGAACATCTCCACTCCACAAGAAGGTAAAGTAATTTCAAAGGTCTTGACTTCCACATTTCAGTCATGAATAATAAAATAGGAGAGGAGCTAAATGCTGCAAAGCCATTTGCTGGAAAACCCCAACCTAATTTGATGACAAAGTGCATTGCCAGACCATAATTGCTCCATTTTTTGGGGGGTGCTAAAATGAATCAAACTCCATACCCTTTAATGACATGCATCTTTAATAGCTGTAATGCAGATTAATGGGCTTTTTAATTGCTGTTACATTGTTCATGCAAGAGCCTTGTCATTAATATGAAGCATCTGAAAGATTAATGAAAGCTTCCTCATTTTACTATGGCTCAGAAGTAAATCTAGAGACAGTCTGACTAAAAAGAATTGATTGTATGGCACAGTATGAAATTGAGAATCAAACGGTTGATTTCCATGGTCTCTTTTAACTGCTAAACACCAGCACAGGCAACAATTATTTCAGCCTGATGGAACCTCAAAATGCCAATTGGGCCTTTA
Organism: Gambelia wislizenii; assembly: GCA_030847615.1. Taxonomy (NCBI): domain Eukaryota; kingdom Metazoa; phylum Chordata; class Lepidosauria; order Squamata; family Crotaphytidae; genus Gambelia; species Gambelia wislizenii. Next base: position 46,806,945 of record JAUMIR010000001.1, on the reverse strand, counting down.
TTAATCTGTTGTACTTGAAACTTAAAAGTTGTAAGCATAAATTAGTTTCTAAAGCTGGCATTAACCACAGAGCAGCAAAAAAGAGAAAATATGTTCCAGTTCTGCCTTAAGAGAGAGAGAGCAGCTCAATAACTTATGTGCATCAATTACTGAAGAAAGAGTTCTCAAAAGATTTGCAGGACATTTCTATTAAACATAAAAGAAAATAACTTGAGCCAGATTTTAAATTTATGCTAGTTTAAACCCATCGCTCACAATACAAAACTAATATTACTTGTCGTATTGATGACAAAGTCATACCAGTAGCAGAGAGAAAGATTACATTCCCTCACATTATTTTAATTGCTAAAAATAAGACAGATTTTTTTTCTGTTCCAAAAACAGGATTCTCTGTACATTGAGACAGCCTTCTTTTATCTAGCCGTCTATGGCTGTAGTTATGTGGTAGGAAATTCCTGTTTGAAAATTTTACCTCGAAGTGACCCAAAACTAAAAGATAGTGAGATTAGCTAATTATATGCTATGTTATGTATGTGCAACTGCTGTTGCCACTTGATAAGAGATGGTAGAATTTTCCCGCCTTCAGTTTACTACATGATCAACCATTTTAGGACATCGTGTATTTTTATCCTAGATGTTTGCTCCAGAAATACAAACTCTGGATACGCAAAAGAAATGGAACCCATTTATCTTTTTCTATACCAGGGGCACATGCCTTCCAGCTGTTTTTACACTACAAATTACAGGAGCCCGAGCTAACACAGCCAATGGTGAGAGATACTGAAAGTTTCACTCCACCATCTTGAGGGCTACACAATTCCCACCCCTGATTTATTGGGTAGATAAAGAAAACACAACTGGGTTTCTAATTTTATTTATTTAATTAATTTAATTAAATTAATTTAATTTAATTAATTTATACCTCACCTTCAGCTCCATAATAGAAGTTAAAACCAAATACAGTCAGCCCTCCATATCCACAGATTCTTTATTTATGGATCCAACCATCCACAGACTGAATATATATGTAAAAAAAAAATAAATCCCAAAAGCACACCTTGCTGTTTGCCATCTTATATAAGGGACTCCATTTTACTGTACCATTGTATATAATGGGACTTGAGCATCCATGGTTTTGGTATCTATGGGAGGTTCTGGAACCAAACCCCAGCAAATACCATGGGCCCACTGTACAGTTAAAGCAATGGATAATAAAAAGTTATAAAGCAATTAGATAAACAGTCATATTAAAAAAGCACATTAGTTTAAAAGAGTTTAAAAAGCTGTTACAAGACAGTAATAATGATAAAAATACAGATCACTCCAATTAAAAGACCTTCTACAATGGCCAATTAACAATCAAAGGCCTGGCTAAATAAGGAGGTCTTTGCCTGCCTGTAGAAAGAGAACAGAAAAGGGGCCAACCTAGCTTCCTGTGTGATGGAATTCCATAAGCAGGCTCTCAGCTGTGGTCTTTCAAATAGGCTGGACCTAAGTCATATAGGGCTTTATAGGTTGTAAGCAATGTTTTGAACTGTGCTCAGAAAAAAACCAGTAGCCAGTGAAGCCTTTAATAGCTGCATGGAAGAGAGAATTTCAGCAGGTGAAGCTTAAATGACAAGTTATACTTTCTTGCTTCTACACACTTAATAAAGGTTCAGGAGCTTTGTTCAGAATCTTTGCTGCTGAAGTTAGGGAGGGGTGAATAGGAAGGTGTCATAGAATCATAGAATCATAGAATTGTAGAGTTAGAAGAGACCACGAGGGCCATCCAGTCCAACCCCCTGCCACGCAGGAAATAACGATCAAAGCATCCCCGACAGATGGCCATCCAGCCTCTCTTTAAAGACCTCCAAGGAAGAAGACCCCACCACACTCCGAGGGAGTGTGTTCCACTGCCGAACGTTAGTTCCTCCTAATGTTGATGTGGAATCTCTATTACTGGAGCTTGCATCCATTGCTCTATGTCCTAGACTCTGGAGCAGCAGAAAACAAGCCTGCTCCATCCTCAACGTGACACCCCTGCCCTGCCATCATGGAGAGTTCAACTGCAAAATCTACAGGTCACAGCAACTGGAAAATTCCACCCTTTGCTTTCTATAGCAACACGTATTGAGAGGGTGGGACCCTCATTTCCTAAGCATGACATCATATCACCTGACTGGAGAGCCAATCAGATTTGGCAATGCAGAACCAATCAAATCTGACCACACAGACTTGTAAGTTTTCTGAATTCCTTTGTTCTCAGCCAGATGCAGGAGTCACATGGCTGAGAGAACATGATTTGGGGAGTATTTGCAGTTGTGGCCATGGTGCCATAAATGTAAGTGTGAATTTCAATATTTGCAATACTGCTAGTCTTATTTGTGACATTATAAATACTGACAGCATGCCAGTTGTTATCTCCCTATGTGAGCCTGCCAAGTTTCAGATCATAAGGAGAGATCTTTCACTGAGCCCCACCACCATCAGAGATATGGTTAGTGAGGACATGGAAGAGGATCTTCTCAGCAGCTGGTCCTAGCTGTTCACACGTACACTGTGATGATCTCACGCTTTTCAGAAGGGGGGGCACCTTAACACCTTCAAGAAGTGGGACTTTCTGTTCTGCAGTTTGTCCCGTGTCTTTTAAAAAGTCACGGATGGTTGCAAATAATCAGAAATGTGAACAGGTCACGACAGAAGGGTATGCTTTTGTAGTGTGGGCTTCTAGTGTTGAAAGGCAGCAAGCATTCTAACAGAGTGGACTTAAAATGCAACCTGCTCCCTAGCAGCAAAAAATGAAACCAACTTGGGGCTCTGTTCACCACAGAAAGAAACTATAGGCAGCTCCATCTAGGAGATTCAAATAATCTTCCTAGACTGGGCAGTCAAGCGATAAAAGAAGCAAAGTTAGAATTATGAGGTAAAGAGATAGAAAAGGACCTTTAATGAAACCAACAGGTGACTGCTTCTAAGTTTAGAGCAGTCCTCTACGAACAGTAATTAAAAGGATCACAACACAAAAAAGAGGACCAAGCAACTGCTTACCAGTCAGTTTGACATCAGTACCATGAAGCAACAGTTCATTAAATAGTGACTCTGTGAGTACTTAGTAAAGAATGTTGTTATTGTTGTTATGTGCCTTCATGTCATTTCCGAATTATGGTGACCCTAAGGAGAACCTATCACAGCATTTTCTTGGCAAGATTTGTTCAGAAAGAGTTTGCCTTTGTCTTCTTCTGAGAGAGCATGGTCACCCAAGGTCATCCAGCTGGTTTTGATGGATGAATGGGATTCAAACCCTGGTCTCCAGATGTTACCTGAAGAGGTATGAGAGCTTTAGAGCTCCTCTCATGATGCCACAACTATAGTAATATTTGGGGGGTTATTATTATTAGCTCAAATGGAAAGCTGTGAGACGCGGGTAACTTCGGGAACTTATCACCTATGTATACCAATACTAACTGCAGAAACTCCAGGTTAAAGTGAAATAAAATGTTTTTATTGGAAATAGCACAAAAAGCATTCACACATGGAATACACACTCACATGAACCACACAAGGCTATTGGAAAGTTAAGGCAGAAAGGTTGGACAGAGGTTTAGATTCAGGGAATAAGGCAATAGTTACCAGTCTTGATGAGTGGGTTTTTGGAGTACTCAGACTGAGGCCTGAGGGTGGCACTAGAAATTCCAATCCGGTGTGTGTGCCAAGAAAGAGAGTGGCTAGTCTTGTCCACAGTGGCACACTTTGCTATTGCTTGGGGCTAATATTTACACCCTGCTTCATATCCTGAAGGGGATACTTTGGCTAGTACAAAGCTTAGATGGGTTTCCTACTGTGTAAACAAAGGAAAACCAAACTTAGCTGATGGTTGTTAATGGCTGGGAGATAGGAATTGATTGGTTTATGACAACCACACATTGTAGGACAAGGGATTCAGAGGGATATTTCCTGGGGATTTGGATTCTGTAGGTTCCTTGATTTTTTAGGATGTGTGGCTCACCACTGAGGGCCCCAAGAAGGAATCAGCTCATGGAATCTTAATGGTATTGTTTACTAGGGGTGTTTGCTTATTCCTAGCTTGGGTGTGTTTACTAAAATATTTCTATGACACCTTCCCAGGTCCTCGTGACCTCCATCTGACTCACTTTGGATCACCCTGATGTACTAGACCCATCAAAGTGTCCAATATTTGAAATGTTATAGGGAGGGGGTAGTAGGACATGCTAACACAGAGTTGTAGTTCAATGCTTACACCACTACAGCAGATACTAAAACTCAGCATGGTCTTATTAAAAAAAAAAAAAAAACTCATGCCAGGCCAAATTTTAATTGGTAGAAAGGTCAGTGAATGAAAAGCAACAGCTTATTCTACACTGCAGCACACAGTCTGCATGGAGGCAGCACGCGAGGATGACGACACGTGCAAAACCACATGGTATGCTGATGGCATCCTTGCAGGCTTTTTGTGGACTTTTTGAAACATCTGATAATCTCCTTGGATGAGGGAATAAAGGGCATGCTCAACAAAGTTGCAGACAACAGCAGACTTAGAGAGTAGATAAGACTCAACAGCACAGAATCAGGATTCAAACTGACAATAACTGATTGGAGAGCTGGGACAAAACTAACAAAGTAAATTTCATTAGGGATAAATCTTCCCATCAGGCAGGAATAATTGTGGAATGACCTGCTGAATGAAATCCGTCAGATGACAAACTTGAGTAGCTTTAAAAAAGCACTAAAGACGGATCTCTTTCGGCAGGCCTTTCCTAATTAGATCCCAGCCTCAGGAGCTCCTGGTCTCTTTTAGTCTGCTGGCCATTTATTGTATTTATTGTTTTTTAAATGTGATTTTAGAGTAGTTGCTTTTTAATTTATATTTGTTTAATATCTTTTTATGGGGGAGGGTGGGTGGTGTTTAGGGATTTTTATCTGTATTGTATTTTAATTTTTGTAAGCTGCCCCGATTGTTTTAACAGAGGGGCGGGGTATAAATAAATTTTATTATTATTATATTATTATTATAAAATGAAATATACAAATACAGAATTAGTGATACCTGACTTGACAACAGTACATGTGAAATGTATTCTAGGGGGCCACAAGCTAAACAACATGGAGCATAACCCCCAAAAGCCGATGCAATTTTAAGCTGTATCAACAGGACCATAGTGTCCAGAGTGAGGGAAGTAATGGTGCCACTCTAGTCTGATTTGCTCAGACCTCACCTGGAATACTGTGTCCAGTTCTGAGCACCACAGTTCAAGAAGGATATTGACAGGCTGGAATGTGTCCAGAGGAGGGTGGTGGTAAACAGTCTGTAAACCAGGCCTTATGAAGAACAGCTTAGGGAGCTGGGTGTGCTTAGCTTGGAGAAGATAAGGTTGAGAGGTGACATGATAGGCATATTTAAATATCTGAAGGGATGTCATAGAATCATAGAGTTGTAAGAGACCAAAATGGCCTTCCAGTCCAACCTCCTGCCATGCAAGAATAAACAATAAAAGCATTCCCAACAGATGGCCATACAGCCTCTGCTTAAAAAACCCCAAAGAAGGTGGACTCTACCACACTCTGAGGCAGTGCATTCCATTGCCAAACAGCTCTTACCATCAGGAAGTTCTTCCTAATGTTTAGATGTAATCTCTTTTCCTGTAGTTTGAATCCATTGCTATGTATCCTAGTCTCTAGAACAGCAGGAAACAAGCTTGCTCCTTCCTCAGTATGACATCCCTTCAAATATTTAAACATGGCTATCATGTCACCACTTAACCTTCACTTCCTCAGGCTAAACAAACCCAGCTCCCTAAGCTGCTCTTCATAGGGCATGGCTTCCAGTCCTCCTACCATTTTGCTCACCTTTCTCTGGGCACATTCCAGCTTTTCCATATCATTCTGGGATTGTGGTGCCCAGAACTGGACACAGTATTCCAGGTGAGTTCTGACCAAAGCAGAATACAGTGGCACTATTACTTCCCTTGATTGAGAAACCATACTCCTATTAATGTAGCCTAGAATCATGTTGGCTTTTTTAGCTGCTACGTCCCACTGCTGACTCATGTTCAGTTTGTGATCCACTAAGACTCCTAGATCCCTATCACATGTACTGCCATCAAACGAGGTGTCACCCATATTATATCTGTGCTTTTCATTTATACTGCTGCCAAGTGTAATATCCTACATTCCTCTCTGTTGAAATTAATTTTGTTAGTTTTGGCCTAGCTTTCTAATCTGTCGAGGTCATTTTGAATTCTGATCCTGTCCTCTGGGGTATTAGCTACCCCTCCTAATTTGGTTTTATCTGCAAATTTGATAGGCATGCCCTCTATTCCCTCATCCAAGTAATTGATAAAAATGTTGAATAGCACTGAGCCCAGGCCAGAACCATGTGGCACCCCGCTGGTCACTTCTCTCCAGGATGAAGAGGAGCCATTGGTGACTAGCCTTTGGATTCGGCCCATCAACCAACTATAAATCTACCTAACAGTTGCATTGTTTAGCCTGCATGTTAACTTTTTTGCAAGGATATCATGGGGGACTTTGTCAAAGGCATTACTGAAATCAAGATACACTATATCCACAGCATTACCTTCATCTACCAAGCATGTAACTCTATTGAAAAAAGAGATAAAATTAGTCTGGCATGACTTGTTTTTTAAAACCCACATTGACTTTTAGTGATCACAGCATTCCTTTCTAAGTGCTTACAGATTGTCTGTTTAATGATCTGTTCTAGAATCTTTCCTAGTATTGATGTCAGGCTGACTGGTTAACAATTATTTGGGTCTTCTCCCCCACCCCCTTTTAAAGATGGGGACAACATTTGCCCTCCTCCAGTCTGCTGGGACCTCTCCTGTTCTCCAGGAATTCTCAAAGATTATTGACAGTGGTTCTGAGATTACTTCTGCCAGTTCTTTTAATACCCTTGGATGAAGTTCATCTGGCCCTGGAGACTTGAACTCATTTATACTGGCCAATTATTCCTGAACTACCCCTTTACCAATTCTGTGCTGTATTCCCCCTACTGCATCATCTGCTCCATCTTCCCCAGGTTGAGCACTGTTCCCCCTTTGGGAGAAGACTGAAGCAAAGAAGGTGTTGCGTATTTCTGCCTTTTCTCTCTCCCCTGTTAGCCTTTCACCATCTTCTCCCCGCAGTGCCCTACCATTTCACTGTTCTTCCTTTTGCTATGGACATACCCCAAAAAGCACTTTTTATTGTTTTTAACCTCTCTAGCAAGCCCTAGCTCCATTTGAGCTTTGGCATTTCTGACTTTCCCCCTACATGAGCTGGCTATTTCTTTGAATTCTTCTTTGCTGATTTCTCCATTTTTCCATTTCTTGTACATGTCCTTTTTATGATTTAGCTCAGTTGAGAGTTCTTTCAACATCCATCCTGGTTTCTTTAGACACCTCCCCTTCTTCCTCCTCATTGTAACTATCTGAAGTTGTGCCTTCAATATCTCACTTTTTAGAAACTCCCATCCTTCATGAACTACCTTCTCTTTTAGTTTTCCTGACCATAGGATCACACCCAGTATTTTCCTAAATTTACTGAAATCAGCTTTCTTAATGTCTAGAATGTTTCTCTGACTACACTTGACTTCCCCTTTCCACTGTATAACAAACTTCAGGAGAACATGGTCACTCCCCCCTAGGGATCCTGCCACTTCCACACCATTAACCAGGTCATTCCCATTGGTTAGGATCAGATCTAAAATAGCTGATCCCCTTGTTGCCTCTTCCACCTTCTGGACAATGAAATTGTCTGCAAGGCAAGTGAGGAATTTGTTGTACCTTAAATTCTTGGCAGAGTTAGACTTCCAACCAATATCAGGATAGTTAAAATCCTCCATTATGACTACATCTTTTCTGTCTGAATGTGTGGTCATCTCTTCTAGGAAGACATCATCCAAATCCTCAGTTTGGCTTGGAGGCCTGTAGTAGACCCCCACCACAACTTTCCTGCTCTTTCTCTCCCCCTTGATTTTTACCCAGATGCTCCCAATCTGGCTCCTAGGATTCAAGTCATGGATCTATTCACAGGTGCACACATCCTTAATGTATAATGCTACTCCACCACCATTCCTGTTTGGTCTATTTCTGTGAAATAGGCTATACCCTTCTATTGCTACATTGCAATCATTAGACTCATCCCACCAGGTTTCAGTGATTCCTATTAAATCATGTTTACTTTGCTGTGTTCCTCATGGGCCAGTCCCCTATCTGTCTTTTAAAGGTTGTATTCCTCACATTATTGGGTTCTTATACTATTTGCTTTGTTCTCTGTATAATATTTGGGCTATTATCTCCAGCACTTGATGAACACCTGCCCTCATGAATACTGTTTTCCTCCCCCCCCCCCACAACTCAGTTTACAGCCCTCCTGATCAGATCTTTCAGACTCTTAGCAAAAACATTCTGCCAACTGCTGTGAGGTGCAACCCATCCCTTGCTGGAAGTCCACCTCCCTGAAACCGCACCCCATGGTCCAGTAAGCCAAACCGTTCCTGGTGGCACCATCTGCACAGCAAGTTGTTCACCTCCACTATCTTACTCTTACTTCCTGGGCCATGCCTTTCCACTGGAAGAGCAGACAAAATGACAACCTGTGCGTCCAAGTCCTTCAGCTTCCTACCCAGAGCCTCATAATCGCTTCTGATATTCTGAAGGCTATGCCGTGCAGTATCATTGGTTCCCACGTGGACCAAAAGGAAGGGAACACAGTAGGCTTCACAAGTCTCGTCAGCCTCTCTGTTACATTGTGGATTTTTGCACATGGAAGACAGCACACCTCTCGAGACATCTTATCAAGCCCACAAACTAGTGATTCTGTACCCCTCAGCAAAGAGTCTCCTACCACCACCACATGCCTCCTCCAAGGACTGGCAGAGGCCAATCTGTTTATTGAACATTCCAAGATCTCATGCATGTTCTCTGAGGTCTGCCTCTGCTGCTCTCCCTTCTGTTCCTTTTCATCACTGACAAGGGAGAGAGCTTCAAACCAGTTCTTAGTGCCAAACTCATAGAATGGCCCCTTCTCCTTCTTCTCCTTCTCCTTCTCTGAGTGACATTACTCCAAACACCAACCTGCTGTGTATCAGAATGAGGATGTCATGTAGAAGAGGGAACAATCTTATTTCTGCTGGATTCAAATTACATGAAAATGGATTCAAATTACAAAAAAAGACATTAAATCTAAACATTAGGAAGAACTTCCTGATGTTAAGAACTGTTTAACAGTGGAATGGACTGTTTTGGAAGTTGGTGTACTCTCCTTAACTGGTTTGGATGGCAATCTCTCAGGAGTGATTTAGCTATTTATTCCTGCAAGGTAGGGAACTGGACTAGATGAACCTTGCAGTCCCTTCCAACCCCATGACACTATGAGTCTAAGAAAAGTAAGGGGGAAACCCTCTCTGGGCTCCCTATAATTTAGACTGTGGCTATAAACCAACTCCAGTGCCTTGGCTGATATACACATTTCTAGATCTGCTATCTACTATTAGTCTGAATGATGTGACACTCAAGGGAAGTAATCAGAACAGCCTCTATGCCTATTATTGGAGAAGTGTTCTCCTTCCTGGAGGGCTTAGTGCTAGTTACACAAGCTGACAATGTACAAGCTCAGGCCTTTCTTAATCATCTTTGTAAGCCAGATAAATTCTTCAATGGCTGTTGGATTCATGTAGGAACCATATCATAACAACTGGCAGGAATACACTCTGGAAAGTCAGTAGACATACATTTTAAGGGTGGGGTTTAGAGAGTTCTAGTTGCTAAAGGTTGATGTACCCAGTTACTGATAAACTACTGAGTCAGACAAGACAGGTTTTGGGTAGTCAAGGCAAACATTAAGAATTCTGGGCTTGGGTTTAGGAAGAAGCATGGAGTCCTTGGAAAAGAGGCATTTCATGGAATTACACTGTTGAGTTTCTTTGAATTTCTACCTCATAGGGGTCCTTTTTCTTGCATTTCCCATTTTGTGACAGCACCGAACTGGGAATGCAGGAAAGTGTCATTGCAGACAGAGCATTCAGTTCCATCACTATGTGGTGTTTATAGTGTATATCCACTGTTTATGTGATTCTAGTCTCATATGCCACTCATAGCCTTTAGCTAGAGCATTATTTTGAAATACATCCTTTGGGTGCATTTGCAATTGGACTTCAGTATCTCAGTAGATACTGATACTAAGTCCCATTCCAAATCCCTAAATCCAGTTAGGATCTCCTACGATGTTCTAAATGCAGTCACTGCTACTTTAGTGAATTGATAAGTTAATGCTCTGCTACCATTTGTCAATGAAATTAGATTATTTCTGGATGTCTTTGAAAAACAGAAACAAATTGGTAATACATAAATATACATCTTCAGTATTATCATGTACTTTGCTGAATATAATAATATTTGGGAAGGATTTTTTTTTCTGTAAAACATTTAGCTCTTATTTATCTCTCCAGAATGCATGCAATAGTCAGAGCAGGCATTCTGTAGTTGATTTGGAAAATAATCTCATTTATGCAGATGCACTGTATTGTATATAATGATTTTTTCCTTCACAAAAATCAAAGAAAGCCATGGGGAACTTGTGTTTTATCCCTCAGAAGGATTGGACACAAAGTCAATGTAAGCAGTTTCTATTCTGGGATGCTCATGTTGCATGCATAGTAACAATACATTGATGATACAGAAGACTGACAACAATCATACCCTCCAGCTTTCAGCATTTCCCCATTGAATCATTCATCATTTAGCATGCACATTGCCAACCAATATTGGCTGATGCTACACAAATGGCTCATGAATGATCAGACTGTCTGCTTAGATCCACAGCTTACAAGATGATAGAATGTAGAGGACATCATCTGCACTGGAGAGGAGGGGTGGAGTTTGAGAGTGCTTAACAGGTTTTCTTAAGAACTGAAGATGCCCTTCTCTGCTCCATGCAAGGCCTTCCTTGCTGCTGATTTAAGCAACAAGTCCCCAGACTTATCTGGGTCTCCACTTGAAGGTTTGTGGGGAGGAGCAGCAGCCACCATCTTCCAGCTCACCTCTGCCTTCCCAGCTGCTTGGTAGTCATTCATGCACAGGTAGCTTTTGTACATTACTGGGCATTTGGCAAGACTTCCCAAGTGGATCAAACCACAGCAATTTTCATTCCAGTACACATGGGCAGCAATTAAGGGCACTCTAGTTGAACAGCCATGCTTAATCAACTCCAGCTTTCCTCACAGTTTCATCCTGGGCTTTCCCTTCTCTTCCCTTTTTGTTCATGGGTGGTCTTTCTTTATAACCTTAATCAGACTCACTTTTTGTTGTATTTTCTCTGCTGTTGCCTTTTCAGTCTGCCTTGCCACAACTCTGGAAAGCACATACTCTCCAATTGTCCCAATTTGCCAGGGACAGTCCCAATTAATCCCCTGTTGTCCTCCTTTTCAGCTGCTTTTAAAATGCCCCCATTTCTCTTTCATCCTCTAATTTCCCCCTTTGTCTTCAGCTTACTCCAGGTATTACAAACTGAGTTCAAAGTGCAAAAAGAATTTATACTCAACTCAGTGCGGACGGGGGGGGGAGAGGAAGGAGATTGTCTTGGGCTTCCCAGTTGGCTTGGGCAAAAGCAAAATGCTGCTGCTTCTCCTACCTTGTGTGTTCTTCCTTATTAACAACTTTAAACAACTTGACCACTTGGCCACACATGTCCTGGTTTTCACCTGTGAAACACTGAAGGCTATAAAATCAGTTTGAGCACTGGAGGGGATGGGGCCAGTCTGTCCCTAGCTCCATCTTGACAATCATCTTAAGGGATCTTGGGAGTGAAGTGGGTGGGGATAGGCTCTGCTTGGGGCTGTTGGGTCTACTTAACTCTCAGATGGAAAGCAGGGAGATTTTATGTTCAGCTAAACCTCCAGTTCCAACAAGCCAAAAGTTTTTCCTAGGAGATGGGTTGGGGAGAAAAGTTTCTCTCCATTGGCAGGGAGGTTGCCCGATTGCCAGAATCCATCCCATGTCACTAATAAAAGTTGTGGACGTGTTTATTTGAATGATATGTGGGGGAAGGAGGTGTTGGGTTCCTCCTCTTTCAGTCTCCCATTAACTGCTGGGTCTGTAAATAAGTATTCTATATAAAAATGAGCAAGCAGGTAGTTAAATAGAATTTTAGATTGGATTATTATATTATTTATTTCTTAACCACTATATATTTGTCAAACTGAAGATTAGATACTTTTAAAATACATTTAAATATATTTTCATTTTAGTTTTAACTGCTGAAAAGCATTAAGCATAGGTAATGGGATACAATTGTAATACGTGAATGTGTAAGCAATCTGAAATGTCTTAATTTTCAATGTCTATAGTTCTTTGAATGTGAGCCTACATTTACATTATAAAGCTATCTTCCGTTTCTTTCCATAGCTCCAAAAAATGTCCAGCCACCTACAGCTATTTCATTCCCTACATCTTTGTTCCTGAGTTGGGCTCCACCAAAAACACCAAATGGGATTATAATACAATATTCTTTATACATGGATACTCAACTAATTTATACTGGAAATGAAACCAAACATATTGTCAAGGGTGAGTGGCCTTGAAACCCATATATTATTTATCTTTTATTTACTAGTATTTAGAAACTGCTTAGATCTGAAAATTGCCAAGTGTTGAACACCAATATGAAAACATAAAAGGTATGCAATATACAAATTAATGTACAGTATTTATGTAGTCCAGGAAATAGATATTTTGTTGGATTATACAAAGGTTTGCATAAACAGGTGTATTTCTGATCAAGGCATTTAATATTGTGTCACCCATTATGTGAAATACCGTTCCCTCAGAAATTTGACATGTTGTCACAAACGTAACCTCTGCTACCAAGCAGATAGGTTTAAGAGGGTTTTTAAACCTCATTTCCAAACATTTCAAACAGCTGTCCAGTGATGTAGCAAAGGTTAATTTGCATTCAGGAAGCTCTGCTAGATAGCCTTGCTTTAGCTTGGCAGTTCAAGGCTGAGAAGAGATGAGGGTGGGGTAAGCTTTCCTTTTAGCAACTTGCTTGTTGGGATAAAAGATGGGTCATGCCTGGGTATCTTTCTTTCTTTGTTTCTGCACTATATAATTGTTGGAGATCTGTATTCCACAGGCTTTGACCAGGGTAGGAAGGTGCACCGAGATCAGGAACCCCGTTTAGCCAGCCTTGAAGAACTGCCAAGAGATAGTCTGGGTACAGTTAGTTGCTAAGGTCCCCGCTCTGTCATTTGCCGCAAGGGAAAGCTAGACCCCACCAGCTAAAAGTCTGGAATGCTTTCTTTGGTGACTCATTTACCACCAGAAAAGATTATAATGGTGATATCATACTCTCCAACTGTCCCAGTTTGGCAGGGACAGTCCCAATTACACCTCTGTTATCCCATTTTTTTCACCTGCTTTAAAAATGACCCAGTTTCTCTCTTCCCTTCCCACTCCCCCCCTTTTTTATCAGTTTACTTCATTTGCTGTAAGCTGGGTTCGAAGAACAATTCTATACATATTCTTCTGGGAATCCATTTGAATCTGATAAGGCTGACCCTTGAGGAGGCCTAGATAGGAGTGTACTGTGTTTCCTACAATGCAAAAGGAGAAAACAAACTGTAGGAAGTGCCGTCAAGTTTTAAACATTGTCTCTGTGCGTACATGCTGGAGAGATCTATTCTGTACAGGAGCTCCAAGTCCATTTTTGGAGACTGTTCATTAAGAGCCACTGCCTGGAGCTCTGGAGCACAGCCATGTATTTATTTGTTTGTTATGCAGCATTTATGAGTCACATTTTCCATGAACTAGGAGAGATCAAAACTAGATGTAACATGCGAAACAAACAAATGAATGTCTAAATAACATTGTAAGGGACACACATAAAAGGTGAGGGAGAGAGAGAAAGTCTAGCAGAGGTCACAAGGTATAAGAAAGAAGGAGCAGGCATCAACAAGAATCAGTATTCTTTTCATTGGCAAAAGTTATAAAGAGGACACCAAGGAAATCTCCCTTGTATGATTACCAATGTCTTTTTGCACTTCTGTTCCTTCTCCCCTCCCCTCCAACATAGCTTGATCTTTCAATAATAATACAGTTGCTTATGTTGGGAAAAGCTTAATATTTTTTGTAGATCCAGCTCCTTTTTCAGATAAGGACAATCTGATCCCCCACCCCCAAAACCTAAGCTAAAGTACTTGTGACAATTTATTCCCACTGATGTTCAACCATTTAATTTACAATACTTGGATTTAAGTACGTTCTTAATCCAACCCAGCAAAACCACATACTCAGGTAGAGAACATAATAGCTTGATGGACAGGTGGTAAGGAGAGCAGAACTGCAGTAGATTTTTGCATCAATTGACTTCTTTTAATATATTGAAATCCATATTTTGAATAGGCTTTTCAAAATTTCATAAAATACTTCTTTGATTGATTCATATTGTACATTTCTCTCTGGGCACAAAGAAAGAATTAGGAGCCAGAACTGGGGCCCAAGGTAACTAAGAACATAAATATGGTAAAATGCAAATAAATGGGGAGGGGGACAGTTTAAAATTAAAATAGTAATATTAATCAATTAAAATAGTAATAACTGAAAGATCGGTAAAATTCATCAAAAGCTTGGCCTTCCTTTACCAATTTATAATGCATTTTTTTGAAGTATGCACAAAATACTTTGGTGCCAATGTACTAAAATGCATTTACAAGTGCAAATTAAAGGTGTGTGTGTGTGTTCCTTTAATTTGCATTTGTAAATGCATTTAGTACGCTGCCCCACTATTACAGGGCTATCACATCAGCTTGAATTATAATGACCATTGCAGTACGTATATGTTATTGTTGTGTACGGTCAAGTCATCTTCAATGTATGGAATCCCTATGAATGGAAGCCCTCCCAGAAACTCTGTTATTAACAGCTTTGCAATGGTCTTGCAAATTGTGGGCTGTGGATTCCTTGATTGAGTCAGCCCATCTGTAATGAAGCCTTCCCCTTTCCTATTGCATTACATTTTTCCCAGCAGTATCATTTTTTCCCAGTGAGTCATGCCTTCTCTTGCTATGTCCAGAGTATGGCAGCAAATGTAGTAAACACAGGATGGAGGTATAAACAGAGTTTAAAAGCCAAGTCCACAATGTGCAATTCAAAAGGAATAAGTAAATTGATTAAAGCAAATCAGAGGCGTATACACATAAAAGAAGACTATATTTCTGAACTATGAAAAAGTATTAAAAGTTGAAAAAGAAAATACAAAATTGCCTGTGAAAATGACTTTTTTTCCTGCATAGCCCAAGTTGTTGTATCAACAGAGTTTGTAAAACTTACATAGTTCTGAAATTGCTGTGTTTTTAAATATTTCAAAGGAATTCAAGAAGGCACTTGGAGGACACAGAGTGGACTGTTAATACAATAGACACAATAAATCAAAGCAAAGAAGATTATTCCAAGGTAGCTCCCCCCTCAAAGCCACTCCTTAGGCATAGCTAGCTATGGGGGGGGGGAGTAGTTGCAGTGAGCGCAGTAGCTACCTGCTCTTCCCACTTCTCACTCTTCTGCCAATCATGAAGGCTATATTGTTCAGCCATCATGAGGTTTCCAAGGATTGAGAGTTCCATGGACCCACAAGACTTCATATGGGCCTTATATGGCCTTGTCAGTCTTGTACCAGCATCTGAGCTTCCATCCTGCATCCATATGTATGGGTCTCTCCAGGCATATGCTGGTTTTCCCCTTAGGAGCCAGGAAGGAATTATTTTGTGGCATTGTGGCACATTTTTTGTGCCTTCCCTAATGGGGTCTGAGTCTTTGTTGTGTGGTTTTTTTGGGGGGGGGCGGGGAGATGCTCTACTTTTTTTGCACTTTATGATTGGTGCTGCTATTTGCCACAATTGGCACAAGTGAAGATGAGAAGGGAGATTGGGTATGTGAGGTGGAAGAGGTGATCCAGATGGGCCCCTATGTAGTTTTGGGAAAGAATGGTACCCCACATGTTGTCCCCTTGCTCCTCCCACAATCAGTTGTGATAAGACTGGGCTTGAACCTGCAGTTTGGGCTGGTCCAGCACAACTTAGGGCTCTGGGTTGGGATTGGGCCCTAAATTGTTGTTTTGGGGTTCCCCCTTCACCATCACATAGGAGATTTTCACAGGCCGAAAATATCGCTGCCAGAAACCGGGACAGAAATATTTCTGTCCCGGAAGCAGCGCCGCGGTTCGCACGCTCACCTCCCTCTCCCGTTGTTCCGTCGTCCTCGCTTTGGGTTTTTTCCTTTCTCTTCCGGAATATTTTATTAACTGCAAACTCCTGAGCCACACCCAAGTGCTAGCTGTTCACTGTTCCAAAATTGCCAGATATTGAATCTGAACTTTCCCAGTAGGCATCTATTCATTTACAGAAGAGTGCCTCCTACCTCTTTCATTCCTTCGTCTTATCTAATAATTGTGATGACTTAGTATCCCATTTCATGTGAACTTGTGGAGTAAAAACTGGCCACAGTAAAGTATTCTGGTTTAAGTATCCCTGTACTTGCAGAGAAAGATGCAGCTCATTTTCTGCTGATGCAAAGTACTTAAACATATGCCCTTTTTGCATTTTGAGGTGGTGGAGAACACCTTACAATATATTCAGTTAAAATTTCTTGCCATGCACATCCCATAAGCCACTAGTGTGGTGGGTCACTTCTGACACTGAAAAATGAGTCCAGTTAGAGAACCCCCTGAAGGCTGTTGATGTATACTATAATAAATAGTGCACACTTTAAGTCAAACTTTTTCATTCTGTATTCAAAGGTAATGGATTTTCAGTAACCATAGTAACCTTGGTGTATTTCTGGATAAATACATGAGGTATATACATTTTGGATTTATTTTTGAATATAAACTACCACATTATGTATTGCTAATAATATGAAAAATAGGATATAGGTTCACATAATGACAGTTTAAACTAGTATGCATTTTTCTTCTGCAAAAAAATAAATATTTATCAAAAGTATAGGTGCAATTAATATCCTGCCTCCAGGTTTTTCTATATTCTTGTTGTGTCATTTATCTTTTTTTTTTTTTGCAAGATCTCCTTCAATCTTTTGTGTGTATGTCTATGAGTCTGCACATATATGCATTTGCTGTCTTATATGTCTATTTCTAAGAATTTGGGACAAGAGCAGGTGTAAATTTATTATTAAAACTGTTATTAGCAATGATTGCTAAGAATCCACAGGGATTTCATCTCTCTGATCAAAAACCCTATTCAACAGTTGGCTGCTTTCAAGTTCCTACACCTTGTTCTTGTGGTGGTGGTGGGGAGATAGGATTAGGATTCTGATGGTCTACCAACAGTACTGCTTTCCAAACATTTCACTGACTGAATTGATGGATGTGGTCTTGGATGGGGTGATTAGGACTTGGGATGGAGAAAACTTTCAGTTTCTCTTCATCCCTGGGATAAGTAATTCTTCACTGATTTTGTTTTCAGAAGAATCCACAAGATTTTTTTTAAAAAGAAATTCCCTTTCATTTGCAAGAAACATACAAAAAATTCACAGGTCTTTTTTTTTTTTTTAAGACTTCACAGTTCAGGACTTATTAAATACAAAATTAACATAAAATTAATAATGAGCTTTTGATGAGTTTCTCGTTACTGAAAGAAAATTGCTAAACATTTCTTGTTGATTGTGAAGTCGAAGGCTTTCATGGCCAGCATCCATAGATTTTCTTTGGTTTTTTTCTGGGCTGTGAGGCCATGTTCTGGAATAGTTTCCTTCTGAAGTTTCACCTGCATCGGTGGCTGGCATCTTCAGAGAATGGTTGGGGTGGGGTGTGTGTGGAGTTTATATGCTGTGAACCCCTATTGGGGAGTATATGTAAATTTGTGTAATTGAATGGTTAGTTTCTGGGTATAGAAATGCAAGGCTAGTTAGTGTCTGTTTGGCTAAGGGTTGGTTGATAGACCATTATCTGCTGAAAATCCCCCTGTCCTTGGGTGGAATTCCTTTGTAAGTTTTGAGTTTTGATTCTATTGTATTTCAAAGCTGGGAGCCAGATTTTTGTTTACTTTTAAGATTTCTTCTTTCCTGTTGAAGTTGTCCAGGTGTTTTTGGATTTCAATAGCTTCTCTGTGCATTCTGACATGATAGTTCTTGGCCTGGAGCAGCATTTCTATGTTTTTAAATAGCATTTTGTGTCCAGGTTGGTTTATAACATGTTCTGCTACTGCTGATTTTTCTGGCTGGCCCAGTCTGCAGTGTCTCTCATGTTCGTTGATGCATGTTCGCACACTGCATTTAGTGGTCCCTATGTAAACTTGTCCACAGCTGCATGGTATGCAGTAAACTCCTGCAGCTGTGAGATGAACTCTTTTGTCCTTTGCATTTCTTGGATTTTTTTGGTTGGTCTATAGATTGTTTGGAGGTTGTGTTTCCTCATCAGTTTCCCTATGCTGTCTGTGACTCCTTTGATGTATGGTAAAAAAACCCTTCCCTTTGGGTGGCTATTTTTCTTCTTCATTCCTGTGGTTTTTTCTGGGTCTGGCTGCTTTTGTGATGTCTGATCTGGAGTAACCATTAGTCTGTAGGGCCCAGTTTAGGTGCCTGTTTTATCTTATGCTCTGTGGGCAACAAAGTCACAGAAAGTGCAATAGGGGTTGGGCAATGGATAGAGTGGTAGAGGTAGAAGAATTTGAACATCCAATATTTTCCAAGGAAGCAACCAATACTAAACCGTCATACATACTACAAACTTAATCAATGCTTTTCATGTTTATTATTCTGGAAGAAAGACCTGCAAAGACGAGTGAACACTGAAACAGTTCTTCAGTGTATTATTTCAATATGTGCTCCAAAGCACTGTGATTAGACAGCCCTGATAAAGCCATCTTCTGTGATTAAAATCTGGAGCTGTCAGTCAAAATGACATCACCTTCCATCCTTTTCTTTGTATGGAATTTGGCCATACAGTTTGATTCTGTTACTTCAGACAGAAAAAAAGAGATGGGGATTCCAAGATCTATTGTAATGTCACATAATCTTTTTAGGAGTCTGACACTTAACATGAATGATCACTATGTTTTCTTATCATATCTGCATACTTGCAGTACTCCAGCATTTGCACGTTCTGCATTGCTATGAGTTTTGGACTCCCCCCCCCCCGCAAGACAACCCACTTTTATTCCCTCTAGTTATGCACACCTGTGTAAAGGTATCCAAAAATCTTTATTTTAAATTGTCATAACACTGAACAAACCAAAATGCTGAAATCTAAATTGATAGTCTCAATTGCTTTTGCTTGTGAAACAAAAATTGTAAAAAAAAGAAAAAGAAAAGAAAAAAATTGGGGGGGTCCTCAAATTATGTTTTATATGTTATTCTTATAAGAAACTTCAACTTTGGGCAAGGTTACATAGCAGCACACATTTCTTTGATATATATTTGATCAACACTTCTATTACAATAGACTTTTCTTTGCCAATCCAAAGAGTAAAAAGGCCTGTGTGTGTCCACTGTAATCCTCACTTTAGAGTCCCCACTTTTAATTGTGTTAGTTGATCTCCCACACCATAAAATGGATGTCTTTTGAAATTCCTATTTCCAAAGCAATTTGCATGCCACAGGGGGATTTACAGTTTAAAAACAAATACGATGAATAGGCCACTTGAAAATATGAAAAAAACAATGTGATTCTAGGCTGCATCGATAGGAGTATAGCATCTAGATTGAGGGAAGTAGCAGTGCCACTCTTTTCTGCTTTGGTCAGACCTCACCTGGAATACCATGTCCAGTTTTGGGCACTATAATTCAAGAAGGATATTGACAACCTGGAGCATGTCCAGAGGAGGGTGATCAGGGTGGTGGGAGGTCTGGAAGCTATGTCCTATGAGGAGCAGCTTAGGGAGCTGGGTATGTTTAGCATGGAGAAGAGAAGGTTAAAAGGTCACATGATAGCCATGTTTAAATATTTGAAGGGATGTCATATTGAGGACGAAGCAAGCTTTTTTTCTGCTGCTCCAGAGACTAGAACACAGAGCGATGGATTCAAACTACAGGAAAAGAGATTCCATCTAAATATTATGAAGAACCTCCTGATGGTAAGAAGTGTTCGGCTGTGGAATGCACTGCTTCTGAGTGTGGTGTCTCTTTTTTTGGATTTTTTAAACAGAGGCTTTATAGCCATCTGTCAGGAATTGATTGTGTATTCCTGCAAGGGAGAGGGTTGGCCTAGATGGTCCTTATGGTCTCTTCCAACTTATTATTCTATGATTCAATAGCATAGTCCTTTGGAACATGCCAAATCTGACTACCCAAACTAAACTAATATTTTAGTAAGCTTTTTCTCATTCCTTCTTGAGAGAAAAACTAAAACTAAGGAAGCAAATAAAGTTTCAATCAACTTTAGAGTAGACAACCAGTGTAGCCACCACCATACTTCCTTCTTTGGTCCTTTACATGCAAGACTATTGTATGCTGCTAGCAGTGACAGCCCCCTGCAGGCAGAAAATCTGTCCCTCCTTTCTTGACATGTTAAATCAAAAGCAGGGAAAGTATGGCCCATTGACCCCACTTTTTCTGCCCCCCCATCTCTTAAAGTTGCTTATACAGTCTTTTGAAAACCCTGAAATGTTCCTACCAATTCTTTATTTTTGGGGCATGATCTGGGGGCAATTTTTGCTCACAATCACACCCAAATGGGTAAAAACATGCACCCCAGAATCCACCCACAAATACTCTTTTTTTACTGCCACATGTTGGCTAAAATGGCAAGCACATTGCTTCTAGTTGTCATTTTGGTCAATATACAACCCAAACATAGGCTGTTTTAGCAATGTGTGGCCTGTGGGAAAGGAGCAAAAATTGGGAGGTGCCACTACAGTGGCATCACTAGGGGTGTGTGGAGAGGCCAAATCACACCAGGTGACACCAGGCTTTGTGATGCCACAAAACCCAATAACAGTTTGGGTTAGTGTGTTTATTTATTTAGTCATTATATTTATACCCCATCTTCCTCCCACCAAGGGACCCAAGGAAGCATACACAATTTAAAATAGAAGTTGGCTAAAATGTGCATTACAATTTTTTTTAAGTTAAACAACAATATGGTGTAGTGGTTTGAGTGTTGGACTACAACTATGGAGATCAGGTTTTGGATCCCCACTCGGCCATGGAAGCCCACTGGGTGACCTTGGGCAAGTCACACTCTGTCAGTCTCAGAGGCTCTCTGGCTTTTCTTCGCAAACGAAGATTCAGGAAGGACTCATCCTGCGCTTTCTGCAAGCACGCTGATGACTAAAATTTGGAATTGGATTTGTCCTTCGAGCCTGTACAATGGATTTTCCTGGTGGAGTGCAGCGTGCACAGAACTGGCCTCGCCCTTTAAACCAAAGGTTCATCTGCTGGCCTTGCAAGCATGGACAGTAGCAGCGAGGTCCTCAGGTCGTAGGTTTGATTAGAGTTTTCTTCTCTTAGATGGTTGACCTTACAGGGTTGGATGAGCACCATCTGCCCGGGTTTGGGATTAGAGTTTTCCTTCTCCTAGGACGGTTGCCATAAGGCTAGCAGCCCATCCTGCCCTTTGGTGCTCTTTGTCAGACCCTTCGGTTTTGACCTGTCTGGCATGGGAGACCCTACCGGTGGCTATTATGCCACCACCAGCATAGCTCAAAACATCATTGGGGTATGCAAGCCTCTCTCCCATGACAAAGGGGTGTCAATGGAGAGGCAGTCTCAGAGGAAGGCAAAGGCAAACCCCCACTGAACAAATCTTGCCAAGAAAACCCCATGATGGGATTTCCATTTTAGAGAAGAGTATTTAGTATTCTTGGCAAGGGAACTCTAGTGCCTCCTAAACTACAATTCCCAGGATTCCACAGGATGCAGCCATGGCAGTTAAAGTAGAATATGGCACTAACTGTGTAGTGTGAAATGGCCCCTTGCATTAGTCGTCTTGCTTTACTTCCACCTTGCTGTACCTAGTTGGCTACTTCACTGATCACATCTAAGCAAATTAACAGTGACAGGAGGATTGAGATGGACCAGCGATCTCCACTGGCTGTGTGCTTGCCTAGAGGAACATCTGTGTCTATTGGATCCAAAGGAAGAGGGGAAATGAATAGGTAACAATCACAGCAATATAGCAAATCTAGGCCTACTTATAAAAGGGGTCAAATAAGGAGGAATTAGGCATATATTTCCCCCTATCTCTGTCATGTAGATTTCATCAAAGAAAAGGGGCAGCTGTCCTGCCCTCTCTTGATTTGGGGGTATACCTGGGATATCCCTATCCCACGTGATCAGTCCAGGAGATTTTGCCTCTGTAGCCCCCAAAGCTCTCATAGGATCCATATTTCCCTTAGGTCCAGCACCAAAGGGGTAGAGCCCCATGGGCCTTGATATTGTTGTTGTTCATGGTTATTTGCTGTCAACTTGTCTTTGACTTCCAAGAGTCCTGCTCATAAATTGCCCTGATCAGGTCTTGCAAACTCAGGGTCATGGCTTCCTTGATTGAGTCAGTCCACCTGTAATGTAGTTTTCCTCTTTTCCTATTGCCTTCCACTTTACCAAGCATTATCATTTTTTCCAGTGAGTCATGCCATCTCGTGATATGTCCGAAGCATGACAACCTCAGCTTAATCATCTTTGCTTCTAGTGAGAGTTCAGGGTTGATTTGCTTTAAGATCCATTCATTTGTCTTTTTAGCAGTCCATGGTATCCATGGAACTTTTCTCCAGCACCACATTTCAAATGAGTTTATTTTTTTCCTGTCGGCTTTCTTCACTGTCCAGCTTTCATAACTATACATAGTAATTGGAAATATGGCCTGGGTGATTTTGATGTTGGTTTTTAATTATATGTCTTTACAGTTGAGGATCTTATCTAGTTCCTTCATTGCTGCCTTTCCAAATCTTAGTCATCTTCAGAGTTCTTGACTGCAGTCTCCATTTTAATTAGTGGCTGAGGTGATGTATAGGAAATCTTTAAGTATTTCAATGTCTTTGTTACTTACTTTAATGTTATGTAAATCATCTGAGGCCATTATTTTTGTTTTCTTAATATTTAACTATAATCCTGCTTTTGGAGTTTCTTAACTGCCATCAATAGTCATTCAAAGTCTTTGCTATTTTCTGCATGTAAAATTGTAACAAATTATAGTAGCAACCTTGTACATGAGAGCAACCTCCCAGTGAGGTCTACGGTAGGACCCCCATATCCACTGATTAAATTATCCACAGGACACAAAACAGCACATCTACTATAGAGTCTTCCTAGAAAATTTATCCTCTAGCCATTTTCTAGGTCCTCCAAGGCAATTCTATGGTATTTTAAACTGGAAGTCCCCATTATTTTCAATGGTGTTCACTATTATCCATGGTTTTATGTATCCACGCCCCCCACCCTGAACCAATCCCCAGCAGATACGAGGGTCCTACTGTACTTATGTTCAGTGGGGGTCACTTGTGAAAAAACATGTACTGGATCAGATTTTATTGCAGCAGGCTTTTTTTTAAATCCCCTAGCAGAAGTGCACATTGTTGTACAGAAGGGATGTGGAGCCCTTACATTCCCCCAAGTGGTTCTCTTCATGTGTATTATATCTCCTTTTCCTGCTTTCACAGATATACTGTTAGCATTATAACAGTAGAGGAGCCAAGTGTAAAAGTGCTATTGGAAATCCATTCTTCACATTCTGCCTCCCCAAATTAATGTCCTGGACCAGTACTTGAAAGTATACCTTTATTTTAGTAGATAAATTGGTAACAATTTGTCTATAGCATTTAGCAATAGCATTTATATTTCTATACTGCTTATCAGTGCAAAGCACTCACTAAGCGGATTTCATTTTGTTAGCTAATTGCCCCCAAGAAGCTGGGTACTCATTTTACCGACCTACGGAAAGATGGAAGGCTGAGTCAACCTTGTGGCCCTCTAGGATCAAACTCACAATGTTGTGGCTGCAGTGCCAGCATTTAACCACTGCGCCACCACAAACAACACTATGCCTTATATTTATTTATTTATAAAATTGTTCCTGACTTGCATGTCAGCACAGAAAATGCCCTTTCCTTGACTTATAATTTACAATTTTAAAACAATTAAAAGAGATATACAGTGGGTCTTTGGTATCCATGGGGGATTGGTTCCAGGAGCCACCCCCCTCCAGATACCAAAAATGTGAATGCTCAAGCACCTATTAAAAATGGCATAGGGCAGCAACAAAGGTGGTGGTAAGCCCCGGCCACCAGGCACACCACAAGGCATGCATTCTTTGGGCACCCTGCCTCCAGGGAGCCCACCAGTCACCTGTCTCTGTCTTGTGAGCAGCTTCCTCAGGGACATGGCAGTTGGTGGCAGTGGCATCTCACCACTAATAAAAGGGTGGAGAGCAGCCTTTGCAGAGACATGGTGATTAGCAACAGTGGCAGCACTCCCACAAATGGAATGCTGCCACCACCACCAACTGCAGGGTGGTGAGCAGCTTCCATAGGTATATGGCAACTCGTGGTGGCAACAGTGCTCCTGCTCACTCACCCATAACTGAATGAGCAGGAACACCACCACTGCTCACCATGCACCTTAATTTTTTAAAAAATGAATCTGTAGTTGGTTCTAATCCACAGATCCAGAGCCTGTGGATATGGTGGACCCACAGTACTTAACAGGGCCTGTCTGCCAGCAAACAGGATGTCCTTGGTAGAACAGATCAGCCAGTGTCAACTAGTAGATTTTTCCCTCCCCATGCCTCAGATCTGCTGCAGAGGGTTAAGGAGCTCCTTTATCTACTTTCCAGGTGCTGGGGGTGGGGTCTGTATGGGAAGGAGACAAGGAAAAGTCTGATTGAATGAGCAATGTTGGAGTTAACCCCAAAACTTTTACCACCTGCTCCAATCTTCTCTTTTATACATCATTAGTGTGACAATGATAAAAAACTAATACAGCACCAACACCACAAGATCAAAATAGTCACATAAAGCTTGAGTTGTGAAATAAACACATTTCTCTTAAAACTTAAGACAAGTTTTATGCAAACTTAACTCTTGTGCAAACTTAAGAACACAGGGCCTGTTTGACAAGCACTGACATTTCCATTGATCAGTGCTGAGAGTCATTAATTACAAGTATGCAGGTTGTGGATTCAGCATGCCCCAAACCAAAGGGCATATAAGGGGCCTGGCTGAATTTGGAACTTGGATGCTTCAGCCTCTAAACAGTGGAATTTAGCCCATTTACAGGACTAAACATAATAGAGAGGGGTAGAGGAGAAGCAATATGTTTATTTCTGGCATCTCTGCTGTATCATCTTCTCTAGCAGTGCATTAGTGCAGTGTTAAATGAAATCTGCTTATTTAAAATCCTTTTAAATAGTGTTTAAATATTTCCTGCTGATACAATCTGCTAAAGTGGTTATCCTTGCTGCAGATTTCAGTTAACCTTGTCGCAGATACTAAGCTGAAAGCTACGCACACTTTTAGGAGCTTTGATTATGAAGCAAAACCGAATGGTGTCATTATAATACCACAGCTGGACAAGCTTCTGGGGGCCTTGTCCTTTGATCAGATTTGGGTAACCTAATGGGTCCAGAGAGAATACACAATGTCCCTGCCTGAGTCACTGAGCTCCCAAGCTATGTAGGAAACTTTCTAAAAATAAATACGTAGAGATAGCATTAAAAACAACAACAACAACAACTGAAAAGTCCTATACAGCCACACAGTGGGAGGGATGTATTTTTTAACTAATTTCATCCTCAAAGGAAATAATGAGTAATTTTAGCAATTTTCTTCCTGCTGCAAGAAAGTCTTTGAAAACTGCATAGTTTTCAAAGACTATTCTCAATTTAGGGCTTATTCTATGCAAAATCCACATGTGGTTTTTGCACAGAAAACAGCATTTTCTGCACCGGAAACAATATTTTCTCTGCAGGAAATATTATTTTGTGTGCAAAAAAAATATATTTTCTGTGTAGAATCCTCTTGCCTGTGCAGAAAGTGGTGTTTTCTGTACACACACACACAGAGAGACATAAATCCTGTGCAAATTTTGTAAAGAATAAGTCCCAAATTGTCAAGATTCTCATCAGTCAAGGATGCCCCTCGTCAAGACTTCCTGACATTCAACAAACATGTTTTCTTACCATTTTAAAAAAACATTTTCAGATATTATTACCATTCCTACACAGCAATAAGAAAAGAGAGCTTCTATGGTGGATATATCACTGGCGTATGAGTCCATATATTTCTTTTAATTGCTTGCTTGTGGTTGCTGTAAGCTGTTTTGAAAATAAATTGAATAGGCATTGAAATAAACTTCTGTGTGTAATATTTATGAATATAGTAATGGTCTGCCATGGCCTCACATCGGGAGGCATGGACACACACTATCCACAATGCTGCAGCCTTATTTGAGAACTCACGCCAAACAAGTCTTGAAGAGAAATGACAACACAGAAAGAATCACAACCCAGAAACATCACCCAAGGAAACCTTCTGCTGTGCTTTCTGCAACTGGACTTGTTTATCTTGGATTGGCGTTTTTAGTCATCAGCGTGCTTGCAGAAAGCACGGGATGAGTCCTTCCTGAATCTTCGTTTGCGAAGAAAAGCCAGAGAGAGAAGTTAAACATACATAAGACAGTGGGCCCTCACTATCCACAAGGTTTGGTTCCAGGACCCCCATGGATACCAAAAAAAATGCAGATGCTCAAGTCAGCACAGGTACAGGTATTTAACATTTTAAACTATAGTACTATAATCAGCCAAACTGGTGGTGGAGGTGGGGGGCAGCAAGAGTTCTCCCAGTGCCAGGAGCCTGCCGTTTGTGCCTGGCCCTTGGAAATTGCTGCCATTGCTTCTCCCCCCACCCCAATTTGTCTGATGGAAATCAATCCCAGCAAGTGGTTATTAGGGCTGGCAGAAACAGCAGGCTCCTGGTGTTGGGAGATTGCTTGCTTGCCCCTGCCTCTCTCCTGCTTGGCTTATAAAAATCAGTCTAAGTAAGGTGTTACTAGGGGAGGGAGAATCGGCAGGCTCCTGGTGCAGGGTGATAGCTCACCTCCGTTTCCCTGCTTCCCATCTTATCAAAGTCAATCCTTGCTAACACCTTGCTGGGATTGACTTCCATAAACCAAGCGGGGGGGCAGTGGTGGCAATCTCCAAGGGCCAGGAGCATCTGCTTGCCAGCTGCCACTATTGCCCTTCTCTCCTTGGCTGCAGTCAATCACAGGTAATTTTTTTTAAAAAAAAAATTCAATCCGTGGTCACTCAAATCCGTGGATACTGAGGGCCCACTATATTTTGAAAGGATGATATATGGGTTCTTCTATTTAGAAGTAGTTTCTTTATCAAAGGGACTTGTTTCTAAACCTATAAACTGAACATCATTTGCAAGAACTGAATTGGATTTTTTTAATGATTGGAATGATTTTTTTTTTGTCACTTGCATTTCTTAATCTAATTTCAATCCCAAATCCTTATGTCCAAGGGCTAAGTATAAAAAAAAAATCTTTCAGAAATGTCTAATCTCCAATTAAAGAATCAAACAGAACTGTAGCAATGTCCAATATTCGGAAACATGAAACTTGATACTTATGGGCAACTTATAAAAGCTTTGTGTTATCAATTTCTGAGGAAAGAAGAGTGCAGATCTTTCCCATTTGTTGAATTTAGGAGATTTTCACACGGGGCCAAAATGCCCCGTTACTGCTCCACCACCTCCTCTCCCATTCCTGTCACAGAATAACGTACATCTTTCACACACTTATCTTAATGCCATGGAAGGACGGGCTCCCCTTCCCCTCACTGGCCGGCCATAAATGCAGCTGTCCTAAGGCTGCTTTTACTACTGGCAGTCTGAAATGTTATCATGTTATCACGTGATAATGACTGGGTGGTAAATTTAAAAAATAAAACTCCCCCAAACATAAAATCAGTTCACCAAGCACAAAACACACTTTAAATCACACAATCAAAACAGGGAGGGTAAAAAAAAGGGTGCCACTTACCTGGATGTCCAGATCGTACCAGGAAGTGCTCAGAATGGACCTCCCCTCCATGGCTGTCATTTCAGAACAGGAACAGGTCTCCTGTTCGCACACCCATGATTGCATGATAGCGATGGAATGGGAGGTCTATTCACGATGAAAAATCATGATTACACTGTTCTGGAACAGTCACAGGAGCAGGATGGATGCAGGACAAAATGGGGTCAACGTCATCCGAAAGGGAAAACCTTTCCCGACCCTGTTCTGTTCCTGCCACAGGATATATAGCCCATGTGAAAATCTCCTCAGTCCGGGCGCATTCTCTTAAGAATTTTTTTTCTCTCTTGAGGTGATGTGATATCCCATTTGCTCAGCATTTTATGCGTGATGGGGCACAGGATTCTTTTTCTCATGTTGTACATTCATTGGCAGTATTGCAAAAACCTAATTAGCATTTATGGAGAAACCCAGAATATTGTTAATGTGAAGACCTGCAAAATACTCTTAAAATATAGACACAGTGCATGTCTGGTTGGTATTGATCAAACGGTGAATTATCTTTCAACATGTCTAATCAGAACCTATGTTTGTCAGGCTGTATTATCTCATGTGGTCATTGCACAACTTTGTAAAAAAAAAAAATGACAGTGTATTCCAGTGCACATTTACTAAAAAATAAATCCCATTGGTTTCAGCTGGATTTACTTGCCGAAAAGTAGGCATACAGTTGTAGTCTGTCATTCTAATTTTTTAAAATATACAAAAAATATGCCTAGGATTAACTAGAGTTTTGTCTATATTGTGCTGCTCTGATTCCTTAACGTTTAAACTCTTTCTAGAAAACACAGTATGCCAATTTGAATATACTTTAAAAAGAACTCTGAATTATTATTATTTTTAAAAAGAAGTAGGTTTTCTAAATTGAATGTTCATAAGTAGGAATTTCTACAGTTGTGTTCATTACTGTTCCTGGAATATAATGTGTTGAGTTAATTAGTTCACAGAATAAGCAACTCAAGAGTGTAAATGATCCTAGAATTACTGAGCAGTGACCAATGCTGTAATACAGATTCTTGTAATGGAAGGTGGAAATATAAACTGAAAATGAAAAATTGTATTTGAAGGAAAATGATGCCAGGAGAGTAGAAGAGTACATTATAGAAATTATAAGAACTGTGACCTATATAGCAGGACAATTATTGTTGCCTGGCTGTTAACCCCTGGGCTGTGACTTAACATTACAGGTGTATCACATCAAATGCACCTGCTACACTGGGGATTTACCTGGCCTAAGATGGTAATGAATGATGGCAACACAACCAGCGGATATAGTAGAGACCCAAAAGCAATACAGTTTATTATCGTTCTCCTAAGATTTAACATTTAACAGTATTCTCCTGTGAGGCACATGGGGAATAATATTACACATTATATGGAAGTTTCCACTTACTGCTGAAGGACGCAAATCACCCTTGAAGCCATTGGAAGTGTTAGCTACTTCAGGAGAGAACGTGAGCTATTTTCTACTTCCATTAAGTCACTAGATATTGTGTGACTGAATAGGTTAGAAACAGGTTTGCATGCCTTGTCTAAATTTCTTAGTGGATTATATTTAAAAAAATCTATGTGGAATCTCTCCTTATGGAACTGTATATCTCTACCACAAAGGCGTGTTCCAGTTTTCTACGGGTAAGATGCCTTCCTTAATTTATTTTAAGGATCGTTCTCCCTGAGAAAACCCTCTGTGGTAACATGAGTATTTACAGTCTCAAAGAACATGATTATTAAAATGCTAACAACATGTTTATGAGTCTCAAACTATATGTTACACAGAGTCCTGGGATCCTTTTGTCTATGAGCATTTCTGGAATATATGTAATACAGGGGCAGGTAGCTCAGTGGTGTTAATGGGAGTTCTTCCTTCTGCAACTCTGACTCCATTTTGCTGCTGGACAAAGTGACGATCTGGCTGGTAGGGCTGGACCAGAGACCACCTTTCTAGCTAGATGTCAGTGGAGCAAAGGTGCATATCTGGAATTGTTTAGCTGAAGTATCAGATTTTCTCCCCCCCCCCAAAAAAAGATGCTCAGAATAAACAAGATGAGATCGGAGCTTTATTGAAGTAACAAATTAGCAGTTGAAAAGTGACCTCTTGCAGACTTTCCAAGAACAGTGAAAGGAAAAGGAGTAGGGACTATTACTGCACTCTCTCTCTCTCTGTGTGTGTGTGTGTGTGTGTGAATTGTTCAATTATGCTGTGTCCAGGAGTCTATTTTCTGACACTGGGACCTGTGGGGGGTATGCAGACTGCAGAAAACGGTCCCTAAAAGTAGCTGGACGTCCATATATGGTTTTGAAAACTGGGTTTTGAAAAATAGAGTTCTTCGGCCTGTTTAAAAGGTGAATTGCTATTGCTGGGGGTTCTCAGGAGAGGTAATTCTCTTTTGGGGGACTGAGAAAAAGTGAAGTGTGGGGAGTCTGGGGTGGATGGTAGGCTGCAACAGAAGCTTTGGGGGCCAAAGAATATCTCAGGGCTGCACCTTCCTCACTCCTCAGTTAGAGGTAGGGTTGTACAGGGTGCTCTAAGCTTCAGAAGAGGTGGATGGATAACGGAGTTTTCAGAATGGAATGCAAAGAAAAGCTACAGAGGGAAAGAGATTTATGTATTTTGTGCTGGCAATGATCTTTAAAGCTCAACACAGCTAGGGTCCAAACTATTTGACAAACCATTTCTCCCTATATGAACCTGTCCATGCTCTAAGGGCTTGCTAAAACCAAATTTGTAGTGATAGTGACACACAATGTATGGCCCTATTCACACCAGAATACCCCCTTAATCTGGGTTTCAGAAAACTCGTCATTTTCTCTGGAGTTTCCAGCAAACTCAGGAGAAAGCTGAAGAATGTACAATTCATCTGCACTGTATTCGGGAGTGGGAAGAAAAGAGGAAGGACAAGCGCTGCCTAAGGCACTACCATTTTTTCCCCTCCTCAGCACCACTTCTCATTCTAAAGGCAGGTAGTGCCCCGGTGGTTGTCACTTTCTCTAGCTGCCCATTCTGGCTTCATAGAGGGCAATTACTGCTAGGTCTTTGTTTTTCCAGCAAACACCCTTCTGAGCTCTAGGAAAAGTAAAGGGCCAGCAGTAGTCACCCTCTCTGAAGTTAGAACAGGTGCCCACCCTGCCATCATGAAGGTAGCCACCTGATATGTCTTCAAAGAGGGCAATTATCACTGGTGCTTTGATTTTCTAGTGCACAATCACCCTGAAATTCAGAGTAACTTGAATTTTAAGCATTGCAGGTTCAAGCCAAAGTAGTCCAAATCTCACTTGGATTTTTAGCATCCCCCACTCCTGTAGTCAAGCCCTAAAATCTATAGAGGAAGGCTTTTTCTCAGTCCCACCACCATCCTAAGCATGTCTGGTGAGGACACAATGGAGAACCTTCTCAGTGATTGTTCCCAAATTATGGAACTTCCCACCTCAGGAGGCCCAGTTGACCACCTCTTTGCTGTCTTTCTGCTGTCAGGTAGAAACCTTTTTTTTATTTAAGGAGACTTTTGTTTTTTAGTGTATTCAGCAGATAGAGTTTTTAATGGGGTGTCATGTTTTTAATTTATTGTGCATTTAAGTATATTTTAATGCTGTTTTTAACTTTGTGTTTTTAAAACAGTATTTTAGGACTTTATCAAATGAACCTCCATAAATGTTTCTGTCCCACAATATGTTACAGTGTACTTGTCCTGGCACAATAACCCTTTTCATCAAACTTACCTTTAATAGCAAGAAAAAGCAGCCCCAGCATTACTGGAGCACAAATGCTAACTCTACTTCTGGTAAACCCCACATACCCCAACCCAACTATTCTCTGAAGATGCCAGCCACAGATGCAGGTGAAACACCAGGAGTAAACTCTTCCAGAACATGGCCTCACAGCCCGGAAGAAACCTACAGAAAACCTATGGATGCCGGACGTGAAAGCCTTAGACTTCACATTAAACTGGGGAGGTTCATAAAAAGAGGGTCCCCTACCTGTCTTTCGCATTCTCACCTGGAAGTGTTCTGGTGGGACTGCTCATTTATGATGTAATCATGAAGGACAATGGCACACATTTTCAAATGCTCACAATACCAGCAAAAAACTGCCATGGGAGACCTATTGATGGCTTGGCCCATCAATAAAAAAGAATGCCTTTTTGACCAGACAAGAACACAAAAGCACAACATCATCTGGTATGCGTGCCCTTTCCAGTTAATTTGGCATCCTTATGAGGCCATTTTTGCTGCATCTGAGAAAGTCCTTATTTTAATTGCACTTTAACTTTTGTATTCACAGTTTTTAAATTGTATTATGCTTTTAATATTTTGTATGCTGCCTTGGATCCCATGTTGGGAGAAAGGCAGGATATTAAATAAATAAATAAATATTGCTTCCTCTTTCTGAACAGACAGGAAAGGTGCAGAAATCCAAGGCTAGGATATAAAGGACAGAAACCAGCAGCTTTCCTCAGCCATGGCATAGCCTTTATTGAGTAGAGTCCAACAAAAGGGGTACAATTGTGGGAATACAATTAAGCTACCCCAATGGCTAAATCAGGCAGAGTGTCTGCTAGCAAATATATATGAAGAACCTGTGCAGACTTAGGAAAGAGGGAACTTCCAATGCCTCTGAAACTGTTCTTAAATCATGCAGGATTAACATTGGCAAGTGGGTTACTATTAATTTTGGTTACATGCAATTACTTACAGAGGCAGAGCAAATTACTTCCCCCACCCAATACCATTTAAACATCTTTCAATACTGAGGACTCTTACAAGCACAATGTGTACTTAAAAGTCATTTCCATGTGCTCAGTGTAACTTACTCCTATGTAAATGTGCATAGGGCAGATTTGCATGCAGGAGAGCTCAACTACAAGAGCTGTGTTAATTTTATTCAATTAATATATACCCCACCCACTTTATTTATTTATTTATTTATTTAACACCCCACATTTCTCCATATAAGCTTCAAGGTGGTTTGCAAAGTAAATTTAAAATATTTCTTATTACTTTATCATTTTGTACACTTCTATTGATAATTCATGAGAAAGCTGAACTCAATGGTCCAACAAAATGGCCACATCTTTGGGGGAAGGCTAAGCCTACTGGCCTAGACATGTGGAGAGGCTTGAGCCCCCTGTCCCACCATTCATCAGTCCATATTGGGTGGTGGGGGAAGACACTCAAGGGAATTTTTGTGATCCAGGGCTGATTTAGATTTTGGTGGGGAAAGATTGGGGCAGTTCTGAAAAAGCAATCTCCACCTGAATCTAAGATAATAGCTGAAAAAATTATGTCTTACTCCCCTACCAGAAATTATAGCTGGTCAGATGTTGGAAAGAAGAGTACAGTGGGCCTTTGGTATCTGCTGGGGTTTGGTTTGAGGACCCACTGTGGATACCAAAATCTGTAGATGTTCAAGTCCCATTATATACAATGGCACAGTAAAATGCATTTTATATAAAATGGCAAACAGTAAGATTTGCTTTTTGGAAATCTTGTTTTGGAATATTCTCAAGCTGTGGATGGTTGAATCCATGATAAAAGAATCCGTGGATACAGAGAGCTGGCTGTATAAACTGATTTGGGAGCACCTATAGAATGCATATTGCAGAGATCCTTTCACACTACACAGTTACAGTGCTATGACTCCACTTCAACTGCTGTGACTGCATCCTATGGAACCATGAGGTTTCTAATTTGCAAGACATTATTGCTCTCAAGCTGAGAATTCTTAATACCCTTCCCTCAACTGAAAATCCAAGGATTCCATAGAATTTGCCATGACAGTTAAAGTGGAATCATAGTTGGAAAATATACTAGCATGCTTAGATATTAGAGGGAGGGGTATGACTTGATTTCAACCATGTTTAGCAATATAAAGGCTGAAATCTAAATACTATATTAATTGAAGCCAAAGGATTGAATCACTCTCAGTAGATTTTCTGTGTTTTTTCTTTGAATGTATTATGCTATATCACCAATGTACTCCAATTTCAAAAGTGTCTTGAAATCGTCTTGAAAGTGTCCATCACCATGGATGGCAGCTGTTTCAGAAACACAGTTTAGCTCAATACAAATGTTTTGTCTGGGTCCAAAAGGCTAGATCCAATTGCTAATCCACCTAGAGTAGGCCCATTGAATCCAACAGTTCTGTGATTTCATTAATTCAGGGAGTCCTATCTATCTAATTTGTTTTAGGCTAGTTAAGAATTATATAGCCCTCTAGATGAAGCTGGACTGCAAGTCCCACCAGCCCTAGCCAGCATAACAAATGGTGAGGAATGCTAGAAACCGCTGTCCAGCATGATTTCCACCCTTGATTGAAGGTCTAAATCATAGCCTAAATTTTATTTATTTATTTATTTAATTTATATTCCACCTTTCTCCCAGAAGGGACCCAAGACAGCTCACAAAATACCACACAAAATATAGTTTAAAACCATTAAAAACATCACAATATAAAAATCTTAAATTACCTAAAACATATAGAAGTTAAAATATTAAAAATAAACAAAATATAAACATACCCTAGTAAGAGCCTCCACAAGCCCAGCTACGTATTAAAAGCCTACTTGCATAAAAACATATTTGCCTGTTAGAGAAATAAAGCAGGGAAGGGGCCAGGCTAGCCTCCCATGGAAGGAAGTTCCAGAGGGTGGGGTGGGAGTAGCCACTGACCAGATGAGCCTGTGATTGTAGTGGAACTAAGAGAAAGGCTTCCCCTGATGATCTTAGAACCCTTCCAGGTTCATATGGGGAGATATGGCCTTCAAATAGTCTGGACCCAAGCCATATAGCCAATAAGGAGCCCTGGTAGTGCAGTGGTTAAAGGCCAGTACTGCAAGCCACAAGGTTATGAGTTCGATCCCAGAGGGCTCCAAGGTTGCCTCAGCCTTCTATCCTTCCATAGGTCAGTAAAATGAGTACCCAGCTTGTTGGGGGCAATTAGCTAAAAATCATTGTAAACCACTTAGGGAGTGCTTTGGCACTGATAAGCGGGATAAAAATATCAATGCTATTACTATTGCTATATAGGGTTTTATAGGTCATGACCAGCACTTTGAATTGTGCCCAGAAACAAACTGGTAAGAAGGTAGTCATATGCCTAGATGAGATGCCATTCAGACTGTTGGGAAAAGATTTAAGAGTTTGCAAATCTACTCTTCTAACCTTCTAAAACAGGCAAAGTTCCTTTCAGATTCAGAGTACTGGAATAACACAAGGAATATCAAGATACCTGCAGTGTGTTTTGCCAGTGGAACCAATATGCCCTCCCTCTGCAAGTTGAACCATTGCTGAGGCGAAAGCTGTGTTATTGCGCTCATTACCCAAATTATTGACATAAACCATTATAGCCTTTTAGTTGATTCTGCTTCCCATCATGTTCTACTGTTATTCTAAAATATGTTGCTTTATGCCTGTCTTTCTCTGACTGAAGCTTATTACATAAAGTGCCATGCAGCTTCAAAAGTTGTTATAATTTTACAGGCTGGATATATTCATAGCCATCATATAGATATATATTTGCCACATAAATTTGATTCTAGTTAAAGATGGCATATTACAAAAAAGAATAAATAGTGCATAAGCACTAAAATTAAGTAACATAAATCATAGTATGTAAAGAAAACATCCGATTAGCATTCTTTAAGTCAGGCAGAAACTTAATGTTAAACATTTAAGATGGTTCTCATGAAGGAGATGAGGAAAGAGAGTTCATTACTGTTCCAATGATGGCATTACTGCAAATACTAAGTTCCATTACTGCAGATGCACAGTATAAATGCAGCTTCCGTCTGCTGGTATTGATTTCTTTTTATGCCATTCCTAGCAAATGTCTATAATGACATGTAAATACACATATGGATTCATAATTTAGGAATAGAGTTATTATTTAATCATCCTAATAAAGACTGTGTGACACAAGGTCTGCAGACGTAAGTGGAAAAAAAGAGCGAGCTAGAGAAAAAGCAGATTTTCATGCTGATGAGATTCTATTGCCATGGACCCTATAGCTAAAAAGCATGCCCTTGCTAATTTTTCAAATATGTTATCATTTTATGATAATTCTGAACCACGTAGCAAGTGAGATGATGGCTACACTCCAGGACAGAGTTAAGCAAAATTTGCTAATCCAAGATCATGGATTCTGGATGTGGTCTTGGATTAGATCCACTGGCCTTTAAAACAGTTGAAGCAAGGCATTGCCTTCATCTATTTTTCTCATCCAGTGGTTCTTCCACAAGACTTCAGTGTTTGTAATCTCCTTTATTACATCAACCTGGTCATGAAGAAAAGAGGTGGATAACAGGAGCCCTCTGGATGTTTTTGAACTACAACTCCCATCATCCATCACTTTGGGCTGTGTTGGTTTTGGGACTATAACTCCTCAAATCTGCCATCCAGCATTGCCAGTAGCCCTGCTGGCTGGGGGATTTTGGGAGCTGCTGTCCCAAACCCTACTTTTTCAACCCCTGATTATAACATATTTACTGCAGTGTGGGGTAATCATATGATGATGTAAAAGCAAATCATTGGAAAAATTATATCAAAAGGTAGACAATCAGACCTTGAGCCCCAAAATCTGTGGTTAAAAGTTAACCTCTGGTTAAAATGGTTGGCGTTAGATGAGCCCATTTTCTCTAAACAACAATTTGCAGTGACTAAATAATAATATTTATTGGCTGTTCTCAGAGTATGACTTAAGCTACAGTTGGGCAAAGCACATTCCTCACCATTAGCTACGCTAGTCATTGGGTAGGCAAATCCTTGACTATTTCTTCCTTTCATGCAGGGACAAATAATTACAATAGTTTTCTCCTTGCTGTGGGAGAAAATGAGTATTTCTCTACAGTATTCTGCCCATATTTGAATTCCCAAAGTATCACAGTATAGTGTCTAGATCAAGGGAAGTAATAGTGCCACTCTATTCTGCCTTGGTCAGACCTCACTTAGAATGCTGTGTCCAGTTCTGGGCACCACAATTCAGAAAGGATATTGACAAATTGGAGCGTGTCCAGAGAAGGGCAACTAAAATGGTGAAAGGTCTGGAAACGATGCCTTATGGGGAGAGACTTAGGGAGCTGGGTATGTTTAGCCTGGAAAAAAGACGGTTAAGAGGCGATATGATAGCCCTGTTTAAGTATTTGAAGGGATGTCACGCTGAGGATGGAGCAAGCTTGTTTTCTGCTGCTCCAGAGACTGGAACACGGAGCAATGGGTGCAAGCTCCAGGAACAGAGATTCCACCTCAACATGAGGAGGAACTTTTTGACAGTCAGAGCTGTTCGGCAGTGGAACACACTCCCTCGGAGCGTGGTGGGGTCTCCTTCCTTGGAGGTCTTTAAACAGAGGCTGGATGGCCATCTGTCGGGGATGCTTTGATTAAGATTTCCTGTGTGGCAGGGGGGTTGGACTGGATGGCCCTCGTGGTCTCTTCCAACTCTGCAATTCTATGATTCTATGATTCTATGAATTATTCTGCATAGAAAAAATATTTTCTGTGCAGGAAACAGGTTTGTGTGTGTAGGAAGCACACACCCTTTTTTGCAAAGAAAACTTGGTTTTCTGCACAAAAAACACTTTTCCTGAAAAATAGATGAGCTTTTTTTCTACACAGAATAAAATTCCTATGTGACACTTTAAGACATTTAAACATGGGGAGAAAATTGCACACAATTCTTGCTGCTTTGGTTTTCTTCCCAGTGGGTTTGTCTGATTGTTTGGACCCAGTTTTTGGCCAGGGGATGAATAATACAAACCCTGTGTTTCAACTTGGGAACAAATAATAAGCACTGTTCTTTCCTTCCCCACCTGCTATGTTCATGCAACATATAAATCTACACTCACTCTCTTCATCTTAAATACTAGACTACTACATAAAATGTATACATTTATAAAATGTATCATTTGTACTATAAGTGATAGGTATTCCTGAAGAATTTGGATTCTTCTTCAGCTCACTTAAAAGAAAATTTTTAATTATTTTTTAAAGTAATCACACATCATTGCCAGCTTCTAAAAATATGAATGGAATTTCGTTCTTAATTAATATGATGCAAATATTAATGTATAATCATCTTTAATCTAACAGTGAATGAATCTGTGACTCCAAAACAGGCTTTGTTAGGATATACCATACTATTAAAATTCCCTCTCCAAAATTTAGTTTTACTTGCAAGCACATAACAAGACACACCATAATATGTACCAGTTATTTAAAGTGTTTTGATAACTAAGATACACATAACTCTTAAGGTGAAAGGGTTTTTTCCCCCCGTCTGTCAGCTGAAATTCTTTGGAGTCCTGTTGTGTTGTTGGCAGAAATTAATATCATTGTTCCAACATCAGCCAACCATTTTTTCCTTGTTGTGTTAAGTTGCTGTAGGAAGGTGAGAAACTATGCATAATTGAAGTCTTTCTGTTTAAATTTATATGCAAATAAAACACAGGGAATGGAAGCTGAACAATACTCAAAGCAGTATAAAATGGATGGGGGGAAAATAGAGGTGAAAAAAGTCCATCTACAGATTAGAAACATGAGGGCTCCTATCTTGAAAAAGAAGATAGGATTTTTAGTCAAATGAACATCATGACAACAAACTGTTTCCACTTTACTGGCAGGTTTTAAAAGTTGGAAAGCAGATTATCAGTAGCTAATAGGAAAACATTAATGGATACATTTCCAAAGACGCACATGCTCACAAAAAGGTAGGGGCTAAATAACTAATTGTATTTTGGGAAAATTAGGGAAGTCTAATTTCTTTAAGGTGGCATCCCTTCTAGAGCAGTGGTTCTCAGTCGTTAATCTTCTAGATGTTTTGTACCTTAATCTTCCAGATGTTTTGTACCTCAGCTCCAGAATCCCTGACCATTAGCCAAGCATGCTAAGGTTTCTGGGAACTGAAGTCCAAAACATCTGGGAAACCACAATTTGAAAAATACAGCTCAAGAGCAATGCTTCTTAATATATGGGGACTGTCATTTTTTTTCTCCCAAGTGCCAGGGAACAAGTATCATATTTGTGGTGATTGACCACAACTGGTTTTTTCCCACATTTCTGGAAGTTCTTCCAGGGACCAGCAGCTGATGGCTCGTGGATTGGCACCAATCCAGGGATAACCACTTTGAGTAGTGCTGCTCTAAAGCACACAATAATAATGATGGTTCTAGTGAAGCTATAACATTCTGTTTACCTTAAGTCCTTATGTTGTTTTGTCTGACACATTAAAAAAAAATATGGGGAAAGCAACAATGATTACCAGGCCATTCTGTCAATGAAACCACTCCTTATTGCCTTTACGTTTATATATTGGTTTAAGTATGAGAAGTGAACCTAATACAGCCAACAAGACCAGCCCTACCATGAGGCCTAGTGAAATAGATCTTTCATACTGAGAAGTGTAGGGAGTGGCAAATACGCTGCTCCTCCTGCCCCACACAATGCCATTGGGTAGAGCAGCCAGCTAACAAAGTTTTTGCCTGTCCACCAGTGGAGTTGTATGGTTCATCTTATGTGTGCCAGTCCCCCTTTCTTCCAAGCCAAGCACTCTTAGAATCCTTTGCTTGAGAGCTCTAGTGCTATAGTTCAGGGGAGTTCAAAAGATTTCTTTAGCAGAGAATTCTAAGTATCTTGCCAAACTACAAATCACAGAATTCCTTAGGATGCAACCATACAGTTAAACTAATATCAAACTGTTATAATTGTGCATAGAATCATACAGTTGTAGAGTTGGAAGAGACCATGAGGGCCATCCAGTCCAACCCCCTGCCATGCAGGAATACCCAAAGTGATGCTTATTTGTTTGATTCTGGGGTCCAAATGACAGGCATCTAAGTTGTCAGTGTACTAAGTTGTCAGTGTAGCCATTAAAACATGAATGGATGTATCCATCAGGGGGGAGAAGTGTGCAGATATTAATTAATGATATCATTATTTCTTTGTGAAGTAACATCAACCTTGTCACCCCACTTAAAGGCATATTTATTGTGTACCTTCATGTTCCATATACTTTGCCAGTAATGTGTTTCGGAATTGACTTACGATAATAGATCTAGAAACTACAGACCAGTCAGCCTAACCTCAATACCAGGAAAAATATTGGAACAGATTATAAAGGATTATGTTTGCAAGAATCTAGATGACAATGAAGTGAAGAACAATCCTGACAAATTAATTTTATGTTTTTTTTAATTGGACCACTAGTTTAGTAGATGGTAGGAATACTATAGATCAATTATTCCCAAACTCTAATCCTCTGGGTGTTTTGAACTTCCACTCTCAGAAGCTTCAACCACCTTGGCCAATGATCAGGGATACTGGGAGCTAAAGTCCAAAACACCTGGAAGATCAGAATTTGGGAAACACTGCTGTAGATGTTGTTTGGATTTCAGCAAAGCGTTTGATAAAGTCCCCCATGAAATTTTGATTAGCTAACTGATTACATGTGGAATAGATGGGAACACTGTCAGATGGCTCCATAATTGGTTGGAAAAACATGTTCAAAGAGTCATCATCAATCACTGTGCTTCAAACTCAAGGGAAGTCTCAAGTGGAGTGCTGCAGTGTTCTGTCCTGGGGCCAACACTCTCAATATTTTTTATCAATGACTTAGATGGGGATCCTTATCAAGTTTGCAGATGACACAAAACTGGAAGGTAGCAAGGACCTTAATAAACTGAGGCTGAAAATAATAGAATAAAAAACAACAGAGACTAATTCAGAATTCTACATTTAGGCTACAAAAATTAAATGTGCACTCATAGGATGGGGGATACTTGGCTTAGCAGGAGTACATATGAAAAGGACCTTGGGATTATTGTTGATCATAAATTGAATGTGACCCAGCAGTGTGATGCTGTAGCCAAGAAGGCAAATAAGTATTTTAGCATGAATTATTAGAAGCATTGTTTCCAAGACAAGGGAAGTAATAGTTCCACCATATTTTGTGCTACTCAGGCCTCATCTGCATTGAATTCTGGACACATTTTAAGAAGGATATGAACAAGTTGGAGTGGGTTCAGATAAAGGCAACAAGGATGATAAGAGGGATGGAAAACAAAACCTATGAGTTGTGCATGTTCAGCCTAGTGAAGAGAAGACTGAGAGGTGCCATGATTTCCCTCTTTAAATACTTCAAGTACTGTCACAAAGGGGAGAGGGAAGGCCTGTTCTCTGCTGCCCCAGTGAGTTGCATCAGGTCTAATGGTTTGAAGTTACAGGAGAATAGATTTTGATTGAAAATTAGAAGGAATTTCTTGACAGTAAGAGCAATGGAATCACTTGCCTAGAGAAATGGTGGGTCTTCTTCTCTGGGTGTCTTCAAAAAGAGGCTAGACAGCTACCTGCTGGGGATGCTCTAGCTGGATTTCCTATGTTGAACAGGGAGTTGGACTTGATGTCTTATGAGCCCCCTTCCTACTCTATGATTCTAATAGGTTTAATAATTAGTGGGATGTCCCTAAAGAATTTAACCAGTGAATGGAGAGGTGAGGGATACTTTTTTTAGAGTGTGACACCAGGAAATATGCTCTTTCACTTATATCATTCTGCCATGATCTGCCAACCATATAAACTGAAAGCTGGTATAGAATGGGCACACAACCACTAGCAAGAGTACAAGAAGGTTGCAGGGCTGAATTTAACCTGTAACTGGTTGATAAGGGTAGAATAAGGCAGATGATTTAGGGTGCCATGGAAAAGCAGCAAAATGTTAGTTACTTTGTTCTTATTGTAAGTGCACAATAAAAAGGGTGCTTAGAGAATTCGCCATCAGAATTTCTGATGGAATGAGCAAGCATTTGCTATTCTCCCTCAGACAGCATGTGCCTTGGGACAGCTCTGATAGCCAAACAAACAAACAAACAAACCTACACAGAGCATTTAATCAGTAGCAAGTTGTAACTCCCTCCCCCCCCCCGCAAAAAAACTTCACATATACTCCAGGGTGGAAGAACTTTCACTTCCATTCACACACCCATCTGAACTTCTTTCCTTGTTCCGAGTGTGGAATAATTTCTGCACTGAAAATTTCAGCCCAGATTTTGATTGACTGATGGTGTTGGGGATACTGTGTCCCTTGGCTTATGGTATCTCTTAGAATTCCATATTGTCCCTCAAGAATACTTAAATGCTTTTTTACTTATACATGAAACTGCTATGAAAGCCACCTGGAGTTGGGGAGGTTCAATGCCATACAATATGGTGATGATTCTTTTGTCCATCTAAACAGTGGCGGCACTAGAGGGTGCAGAGAGGCCAAACTGCACTAGGTGACACCATTGGGGTAAGGGTGACACCAAACTTAGTGGTGCCACAGCACCTAAATCAAGGAAAGTTGTTTAAACTCTGATGTGTGATTTATGAATTCACTGGCTGAGGGCAATGGTTGCAGGATAAATGAACTTTAATCCAGACAAGACAGAGGTGTGATTGCACAGTCAAAAGGCAGTTCAGATGATAGAGTTTCAACCAGTGTTGGATAATGTCACATTTCTTTTGAAGGTTCAAGCTGGCAATATGAGTGTCCTCCTGGTAGCGATGTAATTCTTCAATAACTTTCTTCTCAGTGGAAGTGAGTACTTTGCACAATTTTCTTCCTGGTGTGAAAAAGTACTTGGAAACTGTAGTTTTCAAAGAGTATTCACACTTTGGGGCTTATTCTGTGCAATACCCACACATGGTTCTTTTACAGATAAAACATTATTTTCTGCCCAGTTTTCCTGTTCAGAAACCTGTTGTTTTCTGAGCAAACAGTCACATATAAATTTTGCATAGAATAAGTCCCAAACTGTGACAATTCCTATCAGTACAAGATTCTTCTCAGCAGGGTTCCTCATCACTCAAGAAACATGTTTTTCTATTATTTCTGAATGATTTCAAATATTCTTTCCATCCCTACCTCTTGTATTCAACTCTGAGTGTGTGTGTCCATGTGGCTGGGGTGTCTGCACAGCTAATGTTGTACCAACTGTGTCTGTTCCTCAGGATCTTTGATCTGACCACAGTGACAGATGATTTAGTCCCATTATGTCTGAACTTCTGTAATATACTCAATATGATTTCCCCTTGAAAAGTTCCTAGAACATTCAGGTGGTCCAGATTCAAGCTGCCAAACCAGGGCCAGTTAACAGGGAACATATGATGCTTCACTGTCTACAAGTCTGTTTCCAACCTTAATTCAGAGTGAGTAGCTATGATCTATAAAGCTGTATATGACCTGAGAACTATTCAACAGACCACATTCTTCCATGAGTTTGCCCAGATTTTAAGATCCTACTAAGAGGCTCTTATCTCCATCCTGCCACTTAAAGAAACATATTTGGCAGGAACGTGAAAGAGGGCTTCTTGGTGACTGACCCTTGGCATTGAAACTCCCTGGTAAGGGAGCATTGTCCTTCCTCCAACTGGATAGACTTTTGGTGTTTAAGATGACTTGAAGGTGAATTTTTAAATTAGTGACTCCTCTTATTTCTTTCTTAGGACTTTTTCAAATGGGGGAACCCCCCACCCCCCAAGGAGGTCTGGAGAAGAACGGGGCTGTTGCGCTTACAGTGCCCTGTTTCAGACACCACCATCCTCCCAACCTTCCCCCGTGCTTCCGCCATGCTGTGGGTGCCGCTTTTTATTGATGGAGGTTTTCCGTCAATAAAAAGTGGTGCCCGCAGCACAGAGGAAGCACGGGAGAAGGTTGGGAGGAAGATGGTGTCATCTGAAAAGGGGTGCTGTAAGCGCGACAGCCCCGTTCTTCTCCCAACCTCCTCAGGTTCCCCCCCCCATTTGAAAAAGACCTTAATGATAATTTTATTTGATTTCCATGCTTTCCTTTAAGTATGACTTTATTTTCATTTGAACACTAGTATTGTTAGTTGGTTCAAGCAACTTTGCTGGAAAGGAAGCACGGACAATAGGCATTATTGGTGAAGAAGTCAAATAGGCTTCTTAAGGGAGAAGTTTTAGTACAGCTTGGGTTCTGCCATCAAAAGGCCTTGTCCTATGTTCTAGTGGATGTTCAGGATGTCATAGCCTCCAACTGTCCCAGTTTGGCATGGACAGGTCTGATTAATCCTCTGTCATCCCACATTCTCAACTGCTTTGAAAATGTCCCAGTTTCTCTCTCCTTTTCCCACTTTCCTCCTTTGTCCTCAGCTCACTTTCATTGCGTCAAACTGAGTTCAAAGTGCAAAAGTAGTTTGCACTTTGTCAACTCAGAAAGGGGAGAGATGAGAGGAGGGGTGGAAGCTTGCATTTCCTGGTAGGATCAAGTGGAAGCAAACTGCTGCTGCTTCTGCCTTGTCTGTTGTTCCTCTTAACTTTTGTCATCTTGACCACATTCTGGCGCTGCTTGGCAACACATGTCCAGGGTTTTATCTACACCAGCCAGGATATGCCAGCTCCCCACTGACGTATCACGGCTGTGGAGGTGGCCCATTCTGCCCCTGGAGGAAATGGGCCAGAGTCCACACAGGAATGCTGTCTCATCCCTGCACCCACTGCTGCCATTTTTTTTTTTTTTGCTATCTCAGAAGCCAGGAAAGAGGCCTGCAACATGTGACTGAAGGTCTCCTGCATGTGACCAGCCTTGGTCACATGCTGCAGAACCCCTGCCTGGTTTCCAGGAAAGCCAGGGAGCTGGCGGTGGCAGTGAGGGCCAGTGTGCCAGATGGGCTTCTGTGGACATCCAGGTTTAGGCCAGAGGTAATAAATCAAACTGTGCATTACGATGTAGCTATTTGTTAGGTCCTACTCCGCTTCCCTCCTGCCTCAGCCCTGTATCCGCCCTGAGGTTGGTGAGGGCTGCCCCAGGGGCAAATGCCCTGTGTCATATGGTCAGCAGAGCTCTGAGACAGGGGCAAGGCAGGGTATTTAGCACCTGTAGATAGAATGGTCCAGGATTTTTTCCCACATCAATGTACTTCCAGCA
Source organism: Gambelia wislizenii (assembly GCA_030847615.1). Classification (NCBI taxonomy): domain Eukaryota; kingdom Metazoa; phylum Chordata; class Lepidosauria; order Squamata; family Crotaphytidae; genus Gambelia; species Gambelia wislizenii. The sequence continues at coordinate 46,762,017 of JAUMIR010000001.1, read as the reverse complement.
TTACAACATTGGTCTAATATGCTCATTGAAAAGAAATAATGAAAGCTATGTATAGCCATTTTCTGAAAAAGAGAGACTATTCTAACATTCAGCTTTAATGGATAATAAGCAAGCAGGATGCTTCTAGCTGGGGTACCCAGGGAAGCTAGGAAAATAACAGAAACATAGAACAGAGGGAATTGAAAAATATACCTTGATCTGTGTGCTTGAGATTGGGGAATTCAGAAGTCTCTTAAGGGTTCACTACTTGTGAATTATGCATCTCACACTCACTAGTAGGCGTAAATGCATAATTCTAATCTGTTCTTATTATTTATTTATAACACACCAGTAGAATGTAAATTGTCTGCCTCCTTTCAACAAGCTTATCATGCCATTTAAGGTATGCAGATATTTCAGGGAAGTCCACATAGACAATTTGCCTAGGTGACCACATTGATTCCAATTAAAGGGCATATAAACTGCTAATGATAAATTTAACTTGCTCTCCCTGGCTCACAGGTGGTCTGCATAGGGGGTGTTTCAAGAGAAAGTCAACAGAAAATTATTCATCCTGAAATAATATCCATAATACATCTTAACTCTTCTGGTTTAAACTCCTACCCTTCCACCTGTGTTTATGGTACTTTAGAAAAGAGAAAAGAATATTGCATGTGGATGCAGCAAATAACTTAAAAACAGTTTCCCACCCTCTGGCACTGGAGGCTAAAACCAGCAAGTGAAAATGATGGCGGTGAAGACTGCTGCACCACATATGGGGCTTCTCACTGACTGTGCCACCCACTAAGAACACTCCATCTCTTAAGGGCAAGCTACACATGATGTGGTTTGCTCTCGAGTATAACATTTTTCTTTTTCATAGATATTTGGGGGGATCTGGACTATGGCTCAGCAGAAGGGTGCTTTCATATTTTATCCTCTGCTGAAGTCAATCTGGACTGTGCTTCCCATGCCTGTTATGCATGGAAATAAAAGCTCCCTTTTGCTCCAGTGCGAAGTCCCTCCTGTCCTGCATGTAAATAGGCATGGGGTAGGTTAAATTAATTTTGCCTCCCCCATTCTTTCTTAATTTTTTCAGTATGAGGCGATCTGGTCTTCATCTGCCGTGTTAGACTGGCTGACCAAATGTTGTCTAATTATTAGTTACATTTATATGTTATCTTTCCTCTAATTGCTCTCTTCCTCTCAATTTTATTTTCACAACAACCTTGCATGGTAGGTCTGACTGAGAGAGAAATTCTGGCCAAAGGCCATCTAAGAGTTTGATGGCACCATGGGGATTTGAAACCAGATCTCCAAAGTAGTAGTCTAGTAGTGTAAACACTACTCCACACTAGCTGTCTCTAACAAAGTTTACCATCCATGCTACTGGCAAGCATGGCTTTGGTAATCTCTCTCTCTGGCTTTTCTTCGCAAACGAAGATTCAGGAAGGACTCATCCCGCGCTTTCTGCAAGCGCGCTGATGACTAAAAAGGCCAATCCGAGATAAACAAGTCCGGTTGCAAAAAGCACAGCAGAAGGTCTCCTTGGGTGATGTTTTTGGGTTGTGATTCTTTCTGCGTTGTCGTTTCTCTTCAAGACTTGTTCGTCGTGAGTTCTCAAATAAGGCTGCAGCATTGTGGATAGTGCGTCTCCATGCCTCCCGATGTGAGGCCAGGGCGGACCACTGTTGGTGATCAATTTGGCCAAGCCTAAGATGTTGTTTCAGGGAGTCTTTGTATCGCTTTTTTGGAGCGCCCCTCTTACGCTGACCCGTGGTGAGTTCACCGTAGAGTAGTATTTTTGGGAGGCGATGGTCCTCCATCCTAGAAACGTGCCCTGCCCAGCGCAGCTGTGTTCTCAATATCATGGCCTCAATGCTGGTGATCCCTGCTTGCTCAAGGACAGCAACATTCGTCACATAGTCAGTCCAGTGTATATTTAGGATTGTGCGTAGACAGCGCTGATGAAAGCGTTCGAGGAGTCGTAGGTGGTGGCGATAGGTGACCCATGTTTCAGATCCATAAAGGAGGATAGACAGTACAATGGCTGTATACACACTGATTTTTGTGCTTTGCCTCAGGTGTTTATTGCTCCAGACTCTTTTGTGAAGTCTTCCAAATGCACTATATGCCTTTGCTAATCTGTGATCGATCTCTTTGTCAACCTTGGCATCTGAGGAGATGATGCTTCCCTGGTAGGTGAACTGCTGAACGGACTTGAGCACTGATTTGCCGACGGCAATGTGGGGATGGTGGTGTTCGTCCTGTGGTGCAGGCTGGTAAAGAACTTCCGTTTTCTTCCGGCTGACTTCCAGCCCAAACAGCTCTGCAGCTGTTGCAAAGCAGGATGTTAGGCGCTGCAGAGCTGCTTCTGTGTGGGCAACAAGGGCAGCATCATCGGCGAAGAGCAGCTCACGGACTAGATAGTTTAGAGTCTTAGTGTGAGCCCTCAGACGGCTTAAGTTAAACAAGCTACCATCAGTACGGTAGCGTATATAGATGCCGTCGTCTTCTTCAAGCTCTGCCATACCATTTTGGCTTCCTCATAGCTAAGGGACTGGTGTGTTTGTGTGTATGTGTCTTAGTTGATATGTTCAAGAGATTATAATGTTTTGCTGGTCATGACACTGCAACCAGACTTTGGCATCCTGTAAGAACAATAGTTTGGAGAAAGGGTAAGCAACTGTGAGCCATACCCCTTGAGAAAGAGGTAAACACTCTGCAACTCTGGATGTAATTTCAAATCTGTTCTGCAAGTTGGCACCTCTGGCAAGACAAATATCAATGTGTTCAATCCCTGTACAATCCAATCCTTTTCCATTTTTAAAAATGCTAACTAGTACTTATTGTTGGATACACGTAACACTGAATAGTAGCTTCAGTTGCAGAGGGTCCCTTTGGTTATGACAGTAAACAGATACATCTGGCATGTAGGTCCATTCCTCTACTACTGACAAAGCTCCAAAGGAATTGGAGCCATTTAACTCCAAGGTATCAGGAAAAGTTGGCACTAACTACAGCTCAGGGGACCATAACATATCCACATTATCTAAATAATACATTCGTTAAGGATGTGTTAGTTTTATGTATTTTGGGAGGTTGAGTGAACATAGGAAATCCTTAACAAACATCATAATCTAAAATGTTATTTGTGGTTGTTGTTAGTTAAATTTAAGTGTAGCTCCAATGTATGCTGCCCATAAGACAGAATTTAATCAACACTGCATCCCTAATAACTGGAAGGAAATGCTAGCTATTTTGAAAGATATGTGTTCAAAGGATGGGACTTGGGAAGCAACTATCCCGGTTGTACAGAAGATACAGAAAGGAGAGGCAGCAGCACTGTGTTGAGGGAAGGGATCACAGTTGAATGTTTGTTGCCTCCCAACTGCCTCCCATTTCACATTATCTTGATAGCCCTTGCAACAGTACCCCTGGGCTGAAAATGATGCTGGTGAATGCCAGGTTGGTGAAGGATGAAACAACTGCTATTCAGGACTTGATCCTAGATAAGCATGCCAACCTGGCCTATAACACAGATAATTCTTTGGCTGAAGCTAAAGGAGGATTAATCTCTCTTAGCATTGACCACTGGGATGCTCTGTGAAGCAGCAAGCAAGACTTGTGGTGGAGAGCTAGAGTTATAGTAGTCTGTCAGGATTTCACACTCCAGATGATGTCCCACAGTCAGCTGGGTTCAAGTGTGTATTTGAAGGTGAGTTACCAGGATACATTAGGGAACTGTTGAGGTACTGTCCACCCTACTGCTCAACTGCTTAGAAAGCTGGGATGACCTCAGACACAACACAGCTTTTTTTTTTTCCATAATACTTTTTATTAATATTATTATCGGTAACAACTTATCACCTTTATAAGACTTCCCCATCTGTCGAATCCCAATTTATATAGTAACATAGTTTTCTTCCCCTTGCGTCTCTATAAACTAAAATATTTCCCATTATGCATTATACATATAACTCTACCAACAAATAACATATTGTTTTCTATCTTTACCATACTCTTCATCCAATATATTACATATAAAATAAATCTTACTTTCTCCTCTCTTCAGTCCCATTAGGAAAAACAAAACAAAACAATAAGTCATATATTCATGTCTTTACCTAAAATCGCTAATACACTCCTGTATCATAAATTAAATTCTCAACTTTTCCATTTCCACGGTGAATCCCCAATTCAAAATTCAAAATATATATTGACCTACTAAATCTAGTTACTTCAAACTCCAATTTTCAATTTTTCCAATCCCCCCTCTTGTATGTAATTCCACAAAGGAGCCCATGAATCCATAAACGATTTGTCTTTTTTGTTTTCCAAAAGATAAGTAAGTTTGTCCATTTTAGCAATATCCAATAACTTTTCAAACCACTCAGCCTCTGATGGGATCTCCTCTTTCCTCCAGTACCTAGCGTATACAATCCTGGCGGTAGTACACATATGCCAAAGTAGCCTTTTCGTTTTTCCATTTTCATTTACCAGATTAGTATTCTCATAAATTCCCAACAAAAAAATTTCAGGTAGCAGCTCTATTTTCTTATTCAAAATCTTTTGAATTTTCGCTTGTATCATACCCCAAAATTTCCTTGCTTTTCTACACCCCCACCACTGATGAAAAAAAGTTCCCTTCCCTTCCTTACATTTCCAGCATTGATTGGAGGCACCTGGTGTCATTTTCGCAATCATCACTGGAGAGAGATACCACCTTAGCATTATCTTTAAGGCATTTTCTTGCAAATTATAAGATCTTGTAAGTTTTGCCACTCTGTTCCAAGATGCTTCCCATCCTTCAAATTCTATATTCCTGCCAATATCCATAGCCCAATTCACCATATACTCTTTAACTACTTCCCCTTCTGTTTCCAACCTCAACAGAAAATGATAAACTCTTGATAATAGGTGCGCATTACCGTTATCCAAAATCTTTTCAAAATTAGATTTACTAAGCTCAATACCCCCTTCCGCTATATCACTCTTAAATCTCTCCTTTAATTGAAGATAGGGAAACCATTGTATATTTATCCCTTCCTGATTTAATTGTGATCTGTTCTTTAAATTTATGTTCTCCTTAGTACCCAGGACCAGATCTTTATAGGTCAACCATTCCGTTTCGTATCTTAAACTCCTAATTGACAGCGCTTCTGCTGGAGATACGCAACTGGGTAGTTTTAAGAACAGATACTTCTTATACTTAAACCATACCTTATACAGTGGTTTACGAATGGAGTGATTATTGAATTGCCTTTGAGCTTTTACCTTTTGGTACCACAAAAAGGAGTGCCACCCAAAACAGAGTTCATGACCTTCCAATTGAAGAAGTCTCAGATTGTCTAAGGTTAACCATGGTTTTACCCACATCAAGCAGCTCGCCTCATAATACAGTTTTACCTCTGGAAGACCCATTCCTCCTCTGCTCCTTATATCTGTCATCACTCTAAATTTTATTCTGGGTTTTTTCCCCATCCATAGAAATTTTGCCAAATCTCTATTACACTCTTTGAACCATTTTGGTGAAATTAAGATTGGGATCATTTGGAACAAAAATAAAATCCTAGGTAATATACTCATTTTAATTAAAGATATTCTTCCCATTAAGGACAAGTCCAGCTTTTTCCAGACTTCTATCTTATTTTTTATTTGATGCCACACTGGGCCGTAATTATTTTGGAAAAGGTGCCTATTGTTCCCCGAAATAGTTATACCTAGGTATTTTACCTTCTCTGTTGCCTTAATACCCCACATTTCTTCCAATTTATTCTTTTCTTCTTTCTTTAAATTTTTACTTATAAATTTTGTTTTCCCTTTGTTGATCTTAAATCCTGCCCACTTTCCAAAATCCCTTATTATTTCCATTATCCTCCTTCCTTGTTGTAATGGATTTTCAAGATATAATACAATATCATCCGCAAAGGCCTTATAAATAAACTTTTCTCTCCCTATCTTCACTCCTGTTATTGATTCCTCGAGACGGATTTCTCTTAACAACACCTCTAACATCAGTACAAATAACAATGGGGAGAGCGGGCAGCCCTGTCGTGTGCCTTTTTGGATGGGAAATTTATCTGATCTTTCTGCGTTGACAATTAGGTGGGCCTTTTGTTCACAATAGATCGCTTCAATCCATGCTATAAAATTTTCTCCAAATCCCATAGATTCCAGTATCCTAATTAGAAAGTCCCATCTCACATTGTCAAACGCTTTCTCCGCATCCAAAAAAAGCAACACTCCTCCTTTGTCTATATGATAGTCTAAGTATTCAATAATATCCACGGTAGTTCTTACGTTATCTCTCATCTGTCTACCCGGTAAAAATCCTGTTTGGTCTTCACCTATATACTGAGGTAGCACCTTTTTTAATCTTTGTGCAAGAATAGATGTAAAAATTTTGTAATCTTCATTGAGGAGTGATATTGGACGAAAGTCTTTCGCTGCTAATTGGTCACCCTCATTTTTTGGAATCAAAACTATATTTGATTCTTTCCAGCTTTCTGGTAGCTGTTTTGTATCCTTAATAATATTTATTGTTTCTTGTAGAGGTTTTATCAACTGATCCTGGAAACATTTATAATATTTTGCTGTTAAGCCGTCTGTTCCTGGTGCCTTATTCAATTTTGATCTCTCGATAGCTTCTTTCACTTCCTGTATGGAGACTGGTCTATTCAAAATCTCTTCATGTTCTTTCTCTATATAAGGCAGCTTTTTAGATGCCAGAAATGAATCTATTCCTTCCTTATCTTCTGGTATCTGACTTTCGTACAACTTTTGATAATAGTTGTATAAGATCTTTTGAATTTCTTTTGTTTTAACAATATTTCTTGATCCATCCACCAGTCCATTAATCATGCGTTTTTTCTTTTCCTTACGCACCTTATACGCTAGCCACCGTCCCGGTTTATTTGCATTCTCAAAATGGTTTCTCTTCACAAATTTCAACTTAGTACTTATTTCTTCTACCATTACAGATGACAGCTGATTTTGTAGTAGTCTCACCTCATTTGCATATCTTTTATTGTTTGGTTCACTTTTAAGCATCTGTTCCTTTTCCCCTATTTTTCCTATAATGTCCTCCATCTTCTTCCTCTTTCTTTTTTTCCACTCGCTCGTTTTCTTGATAAGAACACCCCTCATGACTGCCTTTGAGGTATCCCATACCGTTTGCATCTTGACCCCCTTATTTGTGTTGCCAATAAAAAAATTCTCAATTTCTTTTTTACAGTAGGAGATCACTTCATCTTGGTTCAGCACATAATCATTCAATTTCCAGTTGTTCCATCCCCCTTTCTTCCCCAATTGTATTTTAATTGCATTATGGTCACTGAAGGTTTTAACCATAATTTCTGAAGATTTAACCGTATAAAGTAAGGAACCCGACAGCCATACCATGTCTATTCTCGACCAAGAGCGATGACGGTCTGAATAGAATGTAAATTCTTTTTCTCTCGGGTGTTGAGTTCTCCAAATGTCCTTCAGTTGGTATTCCTCAATCAATTGAGAACACTCCTTAGATAGGTAACCTGAACTCTTACACCTAGTTTGTGAATTTTTCCTGTCTATACTTTTATCCACTACTTCATTAAAGTCCCCTAGTAAACATACATGCTCATAAGAATATTTTACTAGATGTGTTCTTAAATCAGAATAGCATTTTTTGTTCCCATTACATGGAACATAAATCCCAATCAGTAAAATATGCTGGTCATACAGGTTAATTTCAACTCCCAAAAATCTACCCTCTTCATCTCTAAAAATCAACTTAGGAGATAAATTGGGTTTAATAATAAATATAACCCCTCTCTTTTTTTCTTTGGCAGAAGCACAAAATATTTCTCCCATCTTTGGAAATTTTAAAAGATTCTCATCTTTCTCCCTTATATGGGATTCTTGGAGGCAACTAATATCTGGATTGATTTTCCTTAACCAGTGTACAATTTTATTTCGTTTCACCGGTGAGTTCAAACCATTCACATTCCAAGAGATAAGCGTATACATCATTGATTTTTATTGCTTAAAATGGCCAGTTCATCTATGTCCAAGTCCAACAAACTCACATCCGGATTGATCTTTCTGTCTTTCTTTTCACTTAATAGTTTCTTTTCATTATTTCCCCCCGTTGATTTATCCAGGGCCTCTGATTCATTTCCTACTTTTCCATCTTTCTTAGTTTTTATTGCCATATCTAACTTAGGCGTAGATTGCCTCTCCCCTCTTAAATTTGACCCATGCCTCAACAGAAAATCTCTTGCTTTTTCAATTGAATTTAACCGGAATCTTTGTTGTTGGAAATTAAAGATTACTCCCTCCAAGCGATCCCATCTGAAAAGAATATTATTAGCTTTTAGTTTGGTAACTAAGAAATCATATTCTTTTCTCTTTTTGAGAATTCTTATGGGAATTTCTCTCATAACTGATAATTGTTTCCCATCTACCATGACTGGCGATCTATTATGTTCTTCTAATATTCTTTCTTTAGTTGATTTTTTAACAAATTGCACCACTACATCTCTGGGAAGTTTTTTACGTTTTGCTATTGCCGATTGGACTCTATACGCCACGTCGATTTCACTTTCCATAATTTCCCCCTCCACCTCCATGAATTCCGCCAAAATACTCACGATTTTCTCCTTTATACTTTCCTCTTTATCCTCTTCCAGCCCTCTAATCCTTACCCAAGAGTCCATTTGCTTCTGCTCTATCAAAGCCAGTTTATCTAATTGTTTTTCCACCTCCTCACAGGAACTCAATGATTTCTGTTTAAGATCTGAGATTTCTTTTTTGTTAACTTCTATATCCTTTTTATTGATCTCCACCTCTTTCTTAACCTGTTCCAATGATTCCTTCATCTCTCCTACTTGGGATTTTAATTCTCCTATGTCTTGTTTGATCTCCTTCATAAACTCTCTCATCTCCTCCATAAATTTCTTATGATAATCTGGTGGTTCCTCCCATGAGTCCCTTCTTTGATGGCCCAATTGTTCCATACCCCGCATTTTCCCTGACCTCAACTTTGACATCCTTAAGCAATACTAACAACTATACTCCCCCTTACTTCAGGTTTCCTCTTTCTTTTTCTTTTCCTTCTTTTTTTTTTAAATTCCCTTTCTTTTCCTTGCTATGTTTCCTCTCAGTACACTACCATCAATTAATCACTTACTGTCATTAATTCGCACACTCAATCCATTATTTAGACCAATAACCTTAAATTCATCAAATAATCCCCAATTCATTAAGTTCTCCCTGTATATACTACTTAATTCAATCAGAAAATCTCACAACCATTCGTTTACCCCATGTACTTAATTCATTCAAATAATCCCAAATTCATTCATTTAATACATTTTTCTAATAAATATCAATCACTTAATTAATTAATCAATTATCTATTAATTTCTCCACTATATATCCCTTAATTAATAATAATTAATAATAGATAATTGATAATAATTAATAATTGATAAGGACCCTCTCAATCTCTACAACTCCTTTCCACCATTCACCACAATCTTTACAATTCATCTGTTGTATCTACCTATCTGATGGTTCTCAAATTAATTAACACACAGTTGAAAAATTTGAAAAATTAATAACCCCTTAACGATTGTTATTCAATTACTATTCGTCCAATTCATCCTCTCAATAATCAAATCCAAAATTAATTCTTAGTTATTCCTCTATTACATATACCTGTAAACCAAACCCACACCTTTCTTTCAGGACGGAATCCTTCCTATCTTCCTGTCTTTTCGAACACTCTTCCTCCCTTCCTCTTTTATCCTTGCAATTTAGCAAAGTTGTAACTCCGTTCCCCTCCCACAAATCTCCCAACAGTTAACAGATTTTGGTCTAAGTCTTTCCTTTTTTTCTTCCCTTCTTCCTTTCTTCTTTTTCTCCTTCTTTTCCTCTTCTCTGTTTCGGTTTCTGTCTCCCTCCCTCTCACTCGCGTTCTCGCGGCTCCCTCCTTCACTCGGACTCTTCAGTCTCCAACCTCCAATCTCTTTCTCCTTCACCTTCCTTCTCTTCTTCTTTCCTTACACCAACAAGCCAACTTCATCAAATTAAGGGTCCGCAGAGTCACGAATCGATCCGCCAACTCTTAAGATACTCCTGACTCCTTTGACTCAAACAAAGTGGGAAGACGTAGTACCGCCCGCGAATCTATTTCTCACAAGGTAACTTAAACTGGGTTTCAGACAGAGATCCTCCCCTTCTTCTCCTGGTGTCTCTTTTCGCAGCCAACGTCCTCAAACCTTTCACAAAAACTCCCTGAGCCACCTTCAACAAACGAGCAAATAAACTCTATCCACAGAAGAAATTCGGCGGCTGGGATCGGGAGTAGGGCGGTGCCCTCCCCTGCTCGCTACAGTGAGTGAGATGTAATGGCCGGCTGGCGCCTTCCGCCCTGCTCCACTCCGTTGACTCACGTTTGCAAGACAACCAAGCCAGAGCCTGGGCAATCTTCCAGTTTGGCCTTCTAGCTTCCCTCCTTCCTTCGGAGGCCAAGACGAACCGCTTTCAAAAAGATAACAAGCGGTAACTCACTGTAGCGGCGAACCCCCCGCAGAGCGTTGGGGGTCCGTGGCTCCCACGCTCACGTCCCGAACCGGAAGTCCAGACACAACACAGCTTGTTGTGCCAGAGGACCTAAACATTCATGTTGTTTCATTGGGAATGGTTCACGACTACATATCCACCATTACAGCCCTTGATTTGTCTCAAGTGGTATCTCCTGGTCCCACTCATGATGCTGGGCGCACCATGGATCTTGTTTTCTGTGTGAGGGATGATAGTGATTTGGAAGGGGAGCTTTCTATAGTTCTATTGACATGGACAGATCACTACCTACTGGCTTTAAACTTGCTGGGATTCAGATAATTGGCACGGATTGATGACCAATGAGGATGGTGTGCCCTAGGAACATGATGGATCTGGGGAGTTTCCTAATGGTTCTTGGGGATTTTTCTTTCACTTTGGCAGATGACTCTGTTGAAGTTGTGGTTTATTTCTGGAATTGAGAATGGGTTGTGGACACAATCCTTCATGAGTATCCTTACAAACTGGAGACGAATCAGCCCTCTGATTTTCTAGGGAGCTGGTAGCAATGAAACAAGTGAAATGGCAACTAGAGAAATGTTGGCAGAAAACTCAAAGCAAGTCTGGTCAACATGGCATCTTCAAAGAGGGGCTAAGGGGAGTTGTTTTGAGCAGTCAAGAATCATTTACAAATGGGCCACAAGAGAATTCAGACCACTCAACAGCCCCCTGTGAAGAATTCACCCAGCACTTTGACAGATAAAAAATCACTCCATTTTCTTCTGACACTATAGTTGATAAAGATCCAGTGGATATCCTGATAGCCTGTTATCAGTTTTGCAGCCAAGAATGTGGAGAGGATCCTTAAAGAGGTGAGAGCCACTAAATATCCTTTACATCCTTGCTGCCTGTGGTTCATTAAATGGGTCAATGGGAGACAGGCCGAGTGAGTAAAGAAAGTGATCAAGGACTTTTTACAGCAAGGCAAGGTCCCAACATGCCTGAGGGGGGCAGTTGTAAGACCTCTATTGGAAAAGCCTTCTGTAAATCCCACCCATCCAGATACTATCAGCCAGTTTCTAATATTACATTTTTCTGCAATGTACTGGAAGGTGTGGTAGCCTTCCAGTTCCATTGATTTCTGGATGAGCTGGTGTATCTAGATCCATGTTAATCTGGCATCAGGCCTAGTTATTCAACAGAGACAGTTTTGGTCTCTTTGGTGGATGTTCTGAACCAGGAACTGGGCAAGGGAAGTGTGTCTCTTTTGGTTCTACTGTTTTTGTCCCATCAGCCAAGCCATCCTTCTGGGCAGCTAAGCTGAGATGGGACTTGCAGCATAGAATGGAGAGTCCAGAAGATGTTAGTGAACATGTTCAGATCCTTGACCATTGTTGAACATGAGGCTGCCATTGAAAAGTGTTGATCAAAAGAAAGTGGTCATGGTGTATTATAGGGCGTATGAGACTCCCTGGTTACAACAATTCCACTGGCTACTGGCCCATTTCCAGGCAGAATTAAAAGTGTTGATTTTCACTTATAAGTCCTGTACAGGTTGGGTCCAAGCTATGTGAAACACTATATTTTCCTATCTCTCTCTCTCTGGCTTTTCTTCGCAAACGAAGATTGAGGAAGGACTCATCCCGCGCTATCTGCAAGCGCGCTGATGACTGAAAAGGCCAACCCGAGATAAACAAGTCCGGTTGCAGAAAGCACAGCAGAAGGTCTCCTTGGGTGATGTTTCTGGATTGTGATTCTTTCTGTGTTGTCATTTCTCTTCAAGACTTGTTTGGCGTGAGTTATCAAATAAGGCTGCAGCATTGTGGATACAGCATCTCCATGCCTCCCGATGTGAGGCCAGGGCAGACCATTGTTGGTGATCAATTTCGCCGAGCCTGAGATGTTGTTTCAGGGAGTCCTTGTATCGTTTTTTTTTTAGCGCCCCTCTTACACTGACCCATGGTGAGTTCACCGTAGAGTACTATTTTGGGGAGGTGATGGTCCTCCATCCTAGAAACGTGCCCTGCCCAGCGCAGCTGTGTTCTCAATATCATGGCCTCAATGCTGGTGATCCCTGCTTGCTCAAGGACAGCAACATTCGTCACATAGTCAGTCCAGTGTATATTTAGGATTGTGCGTAGACAGCGCTGATGAAAGCGTTCGAGGAGTCATAGGTGGTGGTGATAGGTGACCCATGTTTCAGACCCATAAAGGAGAATAGACAGTACAATGGCTGTATACACACTGATTTTTGTGCTTCGGCTCAGGTGTTTATTACTCCAGACTCTTTTGTAAAGTCTTCCAAATGCGCTATATGCCTTTGCTAATCTGTGATCGATCTCTTTGTCAATCTTGGCATCTGAGGAGATGATGCTTCCCAGGTAGGTGAACTGCTGAACGGACCTGAGCACACATTTCCCAACGGCAATGTGGGGATGGTGGTGTTCATCCTGTGGTACAGGCTGGTGAAGAACTTCTGTTTTCTTCAGGTTGACTTCCAGCCCAAACAGCTCTTCAGCTGTTGCGAAGCAGGATGTTAGGCGCTGCAGAGCTGCTTCTGTGTGGGCAACAAGGGCAGCAGCATCAGCAAAGAGCAGCTCATGGACTAGATAGTTTAGAGTCTTAGTGTGAGCCCTCAGATGGCTTAAGTTAAATAAGCTACCATCAGTAATTATGCCTCCTCATTTGGATTATTTGAATAACACATCTCAGTTATAACTCATGTTTGCATCTTTAATTCTTTATGAAATGCGTGTAAACTTCGTATTTGGATGCAATATCCATTTTCACCTTTAATCGAGATCAAACTCTGGTGCCTTTCATTTTTGCATATTTTTTCCCAAAGATTCAAGGAAACCTTTAATTGGCCACTAGCTGCCCCATAGGATCTGAATTGTCATGTTGCCAAAATCAATCAAATGTTTCCAAGTAAGCACATTTTGGATCAGAATGTAAGAAACTGATTTGGAGCAATTAGTCCTTGATTTAGTACAGCGGTTTTCCATTTATAGTTATACAAACCTGATATAATAGAATTGTAAAATAACTGTCCAAAATGACTGTTTCTCTAGCAGGATTCTAATAGCACTGAGCTATGAATTGGCTGTTTTATACTATAAACATCCTTCCCTTCCCCCCTTTTTCCTTTTTCCATTAGTTTAGTTACTCTTCATTTATTTGCAAGCATACATGATCAGGATTGGGACCAGCATGTCTGACTCTTCACTAATTGAAATGAGAAAGCAAAGAAATATTAATTAAGCCATGGATGGCAATGTAATGACCTCATTTAAACCAACCATGCAAAGAAATTCAGATTTAATACTGAAAAATAGGGCTCATGGTTGAGGCCAATAGATGAACCTTATGTAGATGGATATTTACATAGATATAACTACATTTATGTTTGCTCTGTTTCACCAGTATGACAGTTATTAGAATACGGATATTTTTAAAAAATGCAAAACAAAATAACTGTCCATTTCTGAATTTTAGCTGAATTTTTAAAATGTAATTCACAGCTTTAGCTCCAAATAAGAATCAACCAAAAATTCATGTCAATTCTCAACAATAAACAGATCTTGCAACTGTTTGGGCTGTTTTTCAATAGATTTGCAAGCTGTACAGAAGAATGCCTAGGCTTAGCTTACTAAGTACTGTTTCTTCATTACTAAATAGCTGTAGACTTTCTCCACATTTTTGGAGCAATCTAAGTGCCTCCAGTTTACAAAATGGTCACTTCTTATATTTATGAAAGCAATGTTTTTGTAATCCATGTTTGAAGCCTCTGTTAATCTTTTCCTAGAGCCCTGGAAAACATTATTTATCATCTCAAAATGCCCACTAGAATTTAACACAACATTATGATGGTTTAGATGTCAATGACACCATAAAAATAGTCTCTGAAACTTCATATGCACATCAGTTTCTTGACAGGAGCTATTACATTGGTGACACTGAATATACAACCAATGACCACTGGAGTTCCACCACCAAAGCAAAATGTCTATAACCTGTCGCCCTGGAAATCTCAATTCTGCATGCTGGGCAGAGTTATAACTCTCCTTATTCATCCTTTTAAAGGCATATACATGATGAATGATAAAAAGAAAACATTTCTGTCAAAAGTGTGACTTTAAAGTGATGCGTACAGGTTTAGAAACTGGTCTAAATAATAAAGATTCATAGCACAGTGGTATGCATCACTTCTCAGAAGAGTAAGTCCTATAGAGTTAAATGAGATTTATTTCCCCCTAACTGTGTATAGGCTTGCTTATCTCATGGTAATTATTCTAAAGGTGTTACTTTCTGATGATAATCACTGTCCGCATGAACAAGAAATACTAGGCTATTCAGCCATGGCTCGTTGCTGCTGGTGTCATGTCCACCCACAGGAATCATAATGAACACCTGTAAAATACAATGGTTTTCCTTCGGGGGGGGGAAGGGGTTTAAAGCTCACTCATCTCATGGCTACGTGATCATGACAGATATTATAGTCCAGATTCTGTCACTTTGGAGTAGGGATGGAAAGAATATTTAAAAAATAGCCTAAAATGGTCAAAAATGTGTTTCTAGAGTGTCAGGAAAGAGGGAGAAGGGAGATCTTTGGGTGTTGAGAATCTTTACAATTAAGGACTTATTCTGCACAAAATTCACACATTATATTTTTGTGTGTGTGCAGAAAAAAACATTTTCTCTGCAATAAATAATATTCTGCATTTCTTGCACAGAAAATGCTATTCTCTGTGCACCCCCCAAACAAAAATCTGAAAGAAAAAACAAGAAAAAAGAAAGCCCAAACAGTGTTTGAATTTGGCGTGGAATAAGTCTGTCATGTACTGGCTTCTTCAGACTCAGTAATCAGCATTTTTAGAGTTAAAAACAGAAAACTTTATTGACACAGTAATCCAAAGAGCTAATCCTACAAGTTTGTTGCTCAGAATGAAACCTAACTAACAAGCAGTAAACTAAAAGCATTCTACAATCTACAAAATCTGGCAGGTTATACGGTCGTTGGCTATCCATCATTCCTGCACTCAATTCCCACCGGACCTGGGCTCAGCCCATTTTTCCCATAGCTGTGACCAGGTGCTGGCTTTATCAAGCCATTATAAACATAGAGCACATACTCCCTTTTCCCAGTTAAACTACATATGTACTCATTAGCAACTACAAAAGAATGCAAACACAATTAACCAGAAAGTGATACAACAGAAATGAACTTGGCAAGAAAAGGTCACATCCGGGACTTATTCTGACAAAGTCCCACCTGCAGTCTTTGAAAATGGCAGTTTTTGAAGACTCTCTGAAAGCACAAAGAAAATTGCTAACATTGTTTGTTGCTTACTTTTAGAATTAAATTAGCAAAGAATTACATCCCTACTTTAGAGCAGCGGTGGATAACTCTCTGGCTAAATGTAATATGAGTTTTAGACCCAGACATGCCAACTGAAGAATAACTGTCTCAATGAACAGGATCTGAGGTCTCCATTTCAAAAGGAAGCAAACTCGTGCAAGTAGTTCTTTAGTGCTTCTTTTAGTATATTCCCTTTCCATATTTATGCACTTGTTTTAAAGTCATATAAACATTTTAATATTGATTGAAATAAAGGGAAATAAAAGCATTATTGTGAAATAAAGGGAAATAATAACATTATTGAAAGAACAATGAAACAATGGCTGAGGAAGCATCACTCCCTCTAATGTTAAACTCAGGTGAGTTCCTCCCAAACTGTTTTGGAAGCATGGTCAGGAAAGGTATTGTTTGCAAACAATAATATAATGTAGTCAGGGAATTTGTTCCTTCTTGCAGTAGAAAGCTTTCGGCCCACATACGTTCATGTTCTCTTTAGAAATTGCACTGAGAGACATTATTGCTATGTCTTGCTTGGGGGAGCCATCAGTACCTTTATAATAACAGCAGCCATTAAACCAATTACCACCCACATCTGAGTCCTATTTGCATGTCTAACAACCAGAACATCTCACAGACTTTACACTAAGGAAAGTGTAAAAACTGTCATGCTTTACACAGTAAAGATGGAATGGGGACATAGATAAAGAAGCACTGAAAGTGTGTGTGCATACAGAATGTGGAGATAGATACAGAACCATCAAAGAAAGAGTAACATGTAAGATTTCAGAAGGATAGAAGAATTAATAAATAGCAGTGTGCTGTTTCATAAACAAGTGAGAAATGTGGCTTCACAGTCCAGATGAGACACATAACATTCTACAGATTAAAAGGGGCAATGACTGGCTTTTAATTTATTAATGTGGGAGTGAGTACTAACATGATAAAAATGTTCCATTTCTGTGAAGAGTTAAAAGAAAATTATGCCTTGCTTATTGGTTCATGTTGTAAGTTAAGATCAATGAAATTCCTCCAACAAAGGCATGAAATCAATTGCAAAATAGTATATAATTTGTGGTCTGTATTGTAAATTATAGTTTAACATTAAACTATGGCGAGGTTTCCATATATTGGGATGCATTTCCTTGTAACACATCTAGGATAATTCCTCTGGATCCATTTCTAATGCTTCTTATAGTGATCTGTTTTTCATGTCCACGACTGCCTACATTTGCTGTTATGCAAATAACCCAATCAAGCAAATGGAAAACAAGATGCCGCAATCAGGAGGGCTTGACAAGCAGTAACCTTAGAGTTTTAAGGGAGTGCCCAAGAGGTAGATTTATGTTCCTACCTGAATCTGTTGAAACAATTGATCCATTATGAAGCACTTGAATAGGTCAATTTCAGACAAGCAATACAAATCAGATCAGATGCGGCACATAATTGATGCTGGTTTGATTTAAATGTGCAGCTTCTGTAGTTTACTGCCAACCAAAATGCAGCTTGGTCTCTTCTAGTGTGGGTGGCATCTTCTCTCTCAGTCTTCATGGATGACCAACCAGGAAATAATAAGCCAAACACAGAGATGGATTTAAACAGGGCCACTTTTTAATGAATTGTACCTGGGAGAAAACCTAGGAGGGGGAGAAATTTGATGTGGGTCTGGTTGAGGCCAGGTGTCATCCCATGACCATCTCCTCAGGCACCCATAGGCATCACACATGACCCTGAGGGCAATTCAACATTATTGGGTTGCTCACCCCAGCCAGTCTTAACTGGAAGGTAACCTGACGCACTCCCTCCCAGGCTCCAGGACCCTATAAGAGAGAGTGAACTCTCCAAGTTAGCCCCAAGAGCAGGCTCCTTCACAACCCCCCCCCCGCAAGGACCCAAAGAGGCCATTCCAGAGCCCAGCCCTTCACCACAAGGGGGTGCCAAGGTGTACACTGCTGACTTTTAGGCCCATCCCCCAATACCTGCCAATGACAGCCTGTTTAAAGACACCACTCTAAGCCAATTATCCCGGCCCATACAGATACAGTATAGGGTAGGCAACCCCCCCCCCCGCAAAAAAACCTTCGAAAACAGAAGAGGGGGGGATTCCTACCCAGCTCAGAAGCAACCAGTAAAACTCACACTGCACTGAGGGTGGGAGAGTGGGATACACGAAGATCCAAAGGAAGACTGACATGGGGAGGGCACTGCCTCAAATAGCCCAGCTTGCCCCCTGTCAGTTTAGGCTTGCACTGCATGCCAAGCCTCTAATTAATATTCTGGCTTCAATTCCTTGAGGTCATCAAAATGCTTCCCCTCCAGCAACATCATTTTGCCGTGCCTACATGACAGCACATTCTTGTGGCTACTTGTCATGCTATGTCTGAAAGACATGAAAAGACTAATTCAGTGTATGAAGAAACATGGAATCCTTCCACCCCCAGCCCTGCAAATGGGTAATACATGTGAAGCAGATTCATACCCTTACTGGAGATAGTATATGATGAGCAGAGAGAGGGGAAAGGCTGGCATGTTGGCAAGTTCAAATTACAGGAAGATCCTGCATTTGGGAATGCTAGAAACCACCATGATAGAAGACTGATATCACAATAGGAATGTTCTACAATATATTCTGTATTCTTGTAAGAGTGTTGTTTTGCTTTTCATCTAGAACTTTATGTGCATGCACAGAAAATATTTATTTTTCTAAACTCGGTAGACCCCTGGACCTGCTGTGGTTGCCCACCCCTGCCCTTTAGGTCCCCCCACCCAAGACTGTCATAGAATTGCAGAGTTGGAAGAGACCACGAGGGCCATCCAGTCCAACCCCCCTGCCATGCAGGAAATCACAATCAAAGCATCCCCGACAGATGGCCATCCAGCCTCTGTTTAAAGACCTCCAAGGAAGGAGACCCCACCACGCTCCGAGGGAGTGTGTTCCACTGCCGAACAGCTCTTACTGTCAAAAAGTTCCTCCTCATGTTGAGGTGGAATCTCTGTTCCTGGAGCTTGCACCCATTGCTCCGTGTTCCAGTCTCTGGAGCAGCAGAAAACAAGCCTGCTCCATCCTCAGCGTGACATCCCTTCAAATACTTAAACAGGGCTATCATATCACCTCTAAACCGTCTTTTTTCCAGGCTAAACATACCCAGCTCCCTAAGTCTCTCCTCATAAGGCATTGTTTCCAGACCTTTCACCATTTTAGCCACCCTTCTCTGGACACGCTCCAATTTGTCAATATCCTTTCTGAATTGTGGTGCCCAGAACTGGACACAGTATTCTAAGTGAGGTCTGACCAAGGCAGAATAGAGTGGCACTATTACTTCCCTTGATCTAGACACTATACTTCTATTGATGCAGCCCAAAATTGCATTGGCCTTTTTAGCTGCCGCATCACACTGTTGGCTCATGTTCAACTTGTGGTCTACTAGGACTCCTAGATCCCTTTCGCACGTAGTCTCATTCAGCCAGGTCTCTCCCATCCTATATTTATGCATTTCATTTTTCCGCCCTAAATGCAGTACTTTACATTTCTCCGTATTGAATTTCATTTTGTTAGCTTTGGCCCAGCTCTCCAGTCTATCCAGGTCATTCTGAATTTTGATCCTGTCCTCTAGGGTATTAGCTACTCCTCCCAATTTGGTGTCATCTGCAAATTTGATAAGTATGCCCCTAATTCCCTCATCTAAGTCATTGATAAAGATGTTGAATAGCACTGGGCCCAGGACAGAACCCTGTGGCACCCCACTGGTCACATCTTTCCAAGACGAAGAGGAGCCACTGCTGAGCACCCTTTGGGTTCGGCCGGTCAACCAATTACAAATCCATTGAACAGTTAACTTGTCTAGCCCACATTCTACAAGCTTGTTTGCAAGAATGTCATGGGGAACCTTGTCAAAGGCCTTACTGAAATCAAGGTATGCAATGTCCACAGCATTCCCTTCATCTACCAAGCTGGTAACTTTATCAAAAAAAGAGATCAGATTAGTCTGGCATGACTTGTTTCTCTGAAACCCATGCTGACTTTTTGTGATTATGGCATTGCCTTCTAAATGTTCACAGACTCTGTAAACTTTTGGAGTTACCGTCAGTCTAGTGATACTTCTTTCTTGTGTGTGAAGCATTTTGACACCATATCCACAACAGGAAGAACCAGTTTTAGAAGTAATTAAAACAAGAATCAGCATAGTACTCTGAGTACATCTCACCATGTTAGATTTCCAAAGGTAAGCAGGGTTGGGCCCAGTTAGTCTTTAAATGGGAGACCAGCAGGGAATACCAGAAATCTCAAGGTAGGGCTAGGAGATAAGCCTGTGAGAGCCACTGCCAGTCAGAGCTTGACAGTGCTGGGCTAGTTGGGACAATAGTATGACTCAGTGCAAGGGAATTGTGACACGCAGGTGCACCAGCCAAATTTACGTCCCTGTTCAGCCTGACCACCTTGTCACTTATGCTGCCACCAAATAAATATCTGTGAAGACCACAGTTCCACAGTTGCCACCTTTATGTCAAACTTCCCCCTAATCCCTTCCTTGGACTGGAGTTTGACTTAATTTGGATAGGACTTGTATTGGTGTGTGTTTTCTCACAGGGTTAGCATGCCAAATAAATACCAGTAGGGGAAATGATTCATGAGGAGTCTGGATTTGATATACAAAACATAAAGATTAGTTTATTGCTTAACCAGTATAATAGCAATGCTTTGAACTTTATCTCCAAGTTGTTTAACTTTAAACTGGTTGCTAGTCATACTCTGTGGTGACCATATACTGTATAGTTATTCCAAAATCTACCAGACTCAATAACAGGTTGGTAGGTTCTTTCTTCCCTCTCACTCTGTATTCCAATTAGTCTCTATTTCTCTCAACAATATTCCCACTGCACATACATTCTCTAGCTGCACTCACAACCATACAAACGTTCCAGCCTCTCCCCATCATGTCACATCTTCCACTCCCTCTTGTCACTCATTTCTCTCCCTCCCACTCTCATACACCTCTTTTCACTCTAGGAGACCCCTCCCATACCAGTTTCCTGCCACAGGATTGGGTCCTTCATGCCCTCTTCCCATTCACTCATCAACATTCCATCAGCTGCCCATCACATGCTCTCCACAGGAACCCACTGTGTTCCTATTAACCCCAATTACTCAAGAATTCTGGAACCCAAGTACTTCACACTCATCTCTCACAGTTCCTCTCTCTCCTGGTTTGCTTCCACCAGAACACTGCTACACATCCCTTGAAAAGGTACATTCTGCATTTATAAAGTGATGGGGCCTCAGAGCCCATTGTTAGGAAAGAAAGAAACATAGAAGTCACCCCACCCACCCCCGTATCCACAGAGGATCTGTTCCTGGACTTACCGTTTGTAAGTAAAACCACAGATAATAGCAAGTCATATTAAAATAAAGGATTTCCTGTACAAATGTACCATAGAGTTGCATAGGAGGACCTAGCAATTCCTAGAGATAACACCTCTCTAGGCATTTTCCAGAAGGATTCTATGGTATATGTTCATATTTTTTTCAGCCATAGATACTGGTTCCGTGGATATGGGGGAAGACCTGTGTTTCAAGAAAAACACAATTGATTACAAGAGAAGAGAGAGAACAATTTTAGAATACCTGTAGTAGACATGGACCAAATATGCACCACAATTTTTATGACTTGCGGTAAATTTTACATGTGAGATAGCATAAAATGTGCCATAATATTTATTTGTAATAACTGATAATTCTTTTCAGCTTAGAAAAGTCATAAAATAATCCTTTTGAAATGTTAGTATGCTGTCTTTATATGTGAGTTTATATTGAGAAATATGAAAAAGATATTTATCTTTTTCATACTTCTCTCTATAAACTCACATATAAAGACAGCATACTAATATGCTTTCTTTTCTGTGTTACAGTTTTCAGTCCAGTCCAGTAGTTGTGTATTCCAAGGATACACAAAAAATGAGATTCATAACTATGTTAAACATTCACAGTGTCCTGCTATTTGAACATGCATGGAGATGTAGCATTTTTTTTCTTTTCAAGAAAAAGTTTTTTAATCTAGTCCTGAACCCAATCATTTATGAAATCCAAATGCAAAAATTTTAAAGTGCCAAAACTTTTTCCTTTTTTTACATACATATATAGGTTTAAGAGTTTTTACAGCATACCATTTTCTCATCACTGCCTGCACTATCGTTGGCTGTACAAACAGTTCCCAAGTCACCTTGCTTACAGCACAGCTGCCACCAAGTCATGTGGATGCACCAGTCCTGACAGTTCTGGATTCTAAAACAATATACGCACAGTTAAGTACAATTTTTCTCTTCCTCTAGTGAGAAAATATGATTTTTCCTTTCTCTAATTTTCTCTTTCTTGAGTATTAGGAATGCTCTTTTCCTGGTTTTCAGGAATGATCTAAACAACAGCAGTTAATATTGTGTAATATTGTGCTATAACTGCATAGCGTGAAAAGGCACAGATTTTAGAGGATCACAAGGGAAGAAGTTTCCCAGGAATCCCACATGTGGCTTTTTTAATTGAATTGAATAAATAAATACATTTACAGGTCACCCACTATGTCCACAGGGGATATGTTCCCAGACTTACTGCAAATATTTGAAATGGTGGGTAGCATCAAACCTCATAGAGTTGTGCTGGAGGACTTAGGAAATAAACCTAGAGAGGCCACATCTGTAGGCATCTCCAGTGTGACTCTATGATAACTTCCAGCAGAAGTTACCATAGAGTCATAATGGGAGACCTAGGAAATGCCTAGAGAGGCCACCTCTCTAGGCAACATTAGCATGACTCTATGGTAACTTTTGGCAGAAGTTATAATAGAGTCATGCTGGAGGAGATAGGAGATGCCTAGAGAGACCACATTTTTTGGACGACGGATAATTGAAAGCACGGGTACCAGTCCAACGTATATTATGGGGGCTGTACTTATTTCTTATGTGTTCCTTATTGATTTATTGATCTGATTTATATCTCATATTTCTCTCAGAACTGTGACCCAAAGCATCTCATAATATCTAAAAAAATAGTGCAAATTAAAGCATAATATTATTGAAAGATAATTAATCTGTTATTAAAAGAGAGTCAATGTTTTGAGCATTGGACTACCAGGGTTCAAATCTCTGCTCAACCATGGAAACCGAATGGGTGACCTTGGGCAAGTCACACTCTCTTAGCCTCAGAGGAAAGGAAAGGCAAATGCACTCTGAACAAATCTTGCCAAGAAAACCCATAATAGACGTAAATCAGAAACAACATGAAGGAGCATGACAACAACAATCAAGTTTAATATTAATACATAATTAAATTTAAAATGTTTTAAAGGACATCAGTTAAGGTAATAATAATTAAAAATCAAGAAATATAGCACTGATATACAGCTTTCTGAATAAAGCCAACTGAGCTTTCCTTAGAATGGAGTTCAACAGTCCGAAGGCCTGTCTAGACAGGCAATTTACATTGTCTTGCCCTCATCTTAGAGCCGGTGTATTCTACCCATGTAGCTGAGGCCTGAGTGCAGCCACTGATAATGCCCTCATAGCTGGAAACAATCTAGATCTTAACAATGTTTATAAGTTTGAATAAGACTTGGTATTAAGTGCTCAAGTGCCTTTAACATGTCTCTTAAAAAAGAACAGAATAGTACAGAAAAGTGATCAAGATCAGAGGCCCATACACAATTACAGAACTTTCAACTTCACTTGAACTGCCATGGCTACATTCCATGGAATCCTAGGGTTTGTACCTTAAATGAGGTTTTAGAGCTCTCTAGCTGAGGATTCAAAGTTACCCTCCCTAACCTTGAGATCCCAGGACTCTATAGGATGGAAACATGCGATGTAAAGTGGAATCATAGTGCTGTATAGTGGGGCCTTGGTATCCACTGGGGTTTGGTTCCAAACACACACACACACACACACACACCATGGATCCCAAAATCCATGGGTGCTCAAGTCCCTTTATATACAATGGCATAGTGAAATGGACTCCATTATATAAAATGGCAAAATCAAGGTTTGCTTTTTGGATTTATTATTTTTTAAAAAATATTTTCAATCCATGGATCGTTGAAATCTGTAGATACAGAATCCATGGATATGGAGGGCCGACTGTAATTGTGTGTTGTGAAAGAGTCCGAGGATGGTGGACAATGGGGAAGAACAGGTTAACCCCTTTACAACACTGAGAATCCCAATGAAATTCTCCTAAAGTGAAAGCTTTTGGTTGTTCCTGAGGATCCATTCATGATTTTTTTGCATACAAAAAGATCCTGTAATCTCCAGTTTAAAAGAGTTTAACAACCTAGTGATATGAA
This sequence comes from Gambelia wislizenii, assembly GCA_030847615.1. Taxonomy (NCBI): domain Eukaryota; kingdom Metazoa; phylum Chordata; class Lepidosauria; order Squamata; family Crotaphytidae; genus Gambelia; species Gambelia wislizenii. Next base: position 46,737,807 of record JAUMIR010000001.1, on the reverse strand, counting down.
AGATTTGCTGAACAGCTCCTGCTGATCAGAGGTCAATAATAATAAGGGAAGGGTGAATCTTCCCTTATTATTATAAATGGAACAGGGCTCTGTTCCATTTCCAATATGGGTTATTATTGTTCCAGTGTGGCTCCTCTCAAACCATGTGTGTCCCTTTTAATCCAACATGGAATCAGGGAGTCACACCAGTCCAGCATCATGAAGACAAGTTGGCTTAAAGGAGCATAGCCACTATGGTCATGTGCTGGTTTCAAATTATTTTAGTCCATGTGGTAGTGGAACACACATCTGTGTTGGATGTTGTTTGTCTATTTTCTCAACATGTATCCATATATTTGCATAAACACAGGGGCTACAAAAAATAACAACATGATGTGCTATGTAGCCTTTCTCCCCACCTCCAGAGCATGCACATACTCACAGATGTTCATATGTGCTCACCCACTGATATATCAGTGCCACAACCCACTCCCTGTTGACATTGCTGCCATCACCCCCCCCCTCAAAACTACAGCCTTAACAGTACAATCCTGTGCATGAGTACTCATAAGTACATCATATTGAGTCAGTGGGGCTTACTCCCAAGAAAGTGGGTAAAGGATTGAATGTGCAACCTTATATAGGTCTACTCAGAAGTCCCATTGCGTTCAACCAGGAAAGTGGTTTATAGTGCTTGCTGCATGAGATCCATCCCTCACTCAGCCATCCTACTCCAAAGGACATATAAAGGCAAGCAAATACTCAAAGATTCAGAGATTCAAAGCTTTTATATATCCAGAGCAGAAAAAGGAAGGAGGCTGACTCTTCCGGGCTGCTATAGATACAGCTGTTCTCCTGACACATCTCCCCATCACCTCACCCCCATTTTAATCCAATCCCTTTGCTGCAAAGCACCAGTCGCCTCCATTGTCCCACCCATTTGCATTCCCATTGGATGGCTTGCAGAACTGGGCAGGTATCTGGAGATTTGATTTTGCCCACAATTGTTCCACTGCTCTGCCTGCTCATTGTCACATACAGTGACAGATTAGCGCAGCACTGACATGGAACACCCTCCAGAGGTCTGCCTGGTAGTGTCACTCATGCTGCAATCTGCTGTCATGGTGAGCGATGTGCTGGATGTGTGCCAGAGCACCCTAAATGCTCAATGAACAAGAGCAGCAGCAGAAGAGGAACAGTTCCTGCTATGCCATGATACAGCTTTGGCGGGGGATTCTGCACCCATTTCGGGTGCTCTAAGCACAGCTGCAATCAGACAGCAAATGTCCAGACAGCCACGTCATTGGTGGGTATACCCAAGCAGCAGTTACTGATGAGACCAATTCATCTTGTCAGTATGAGCAGATCAGCAGGGGCTGCACCATTTCTGAATGCCTTGCTCTGTTTTACAGAAGATAGTGGAAGTACCTCATTCTCACCATCATGAGGATGGAGCATCTCCCAGTGGAGGATGCTCACAAACTATTGCTCTTATCACCTAGCAGCCGAGCAGTTGGGAGTTGGTTGGTCCCATAGGAGACATTTTTGTAGAAGTCATCCTGGCCATGGAATTGCTCCATCTGTCTCACATTGTTTACTAGGAAATGATAGTGAAGTGTGTATTGCCAGTCCAACATTTCCATACAGTTCATTGGTAGCATATCTGACATCTGGACGTATACATCAATTGTCAGTCCATCCACCATTTCTATATGCAGTCTCCCCAATAGTATGCCTGCTATTCTGATAATAACATTAGTTGTCTACCCCATTCTCAGTAGGTGTGTAGTCCATAGGTGTTCATATAATTGCATATGTGTGTGTTAATTGCCATGTCTTTCTTCCCCCTCCCACCTTGCTGTCAGCAGATGATGGATGGATGAGCTGGGATTCCCGCAGATGGGGGTGGGTTGTGGATGGGTGCCATTGCCATATCATGTTGCTAGTGAGACAAGGAGGGAAATTCATCAACACAAAGCACATGTACTCCATCCTGCTACAGAGAACCATGGATCACATGGGGCACTTGGTGAACACAGAGATCATTTGGAGCAGCCAGAACCATGCTTCACACATGATCCAGAAATCAGTTGTTGTTGCTGCTGCTGCATGCCTTCAAATCATTTCCAAGTTATGGTGGCCCTAAAATGAACCTATCACAGGTTTTCTTGGCAAGATTTGTTTGGGAAATGGGTTGCCTTTGCTTTCCTCTGAGGCTGAGAGAGTGTGACTTGCTCAAGGTCATCCAGTGGATTTCCATGGCTGAGCAGGGATTTGAACCTTGGTCTCCAGTCATGTCCAGTACTCAGACCACTACACCATGCCCCATTATTTTTGTCCCTTAAAGTAGCTCTTATAAGGGTAGTTATTTTCCTTTAATTATTCTGTTATTTTTAAAAAATCTTTTATTTTCAGGTGGAAAGCACCAGAAGTAAATGGAAATTTACTTGGCTATATTCTATATATTAACAGCAATGAAGCAAATAATTCAGCCTGGAATATAATCTATAATTCTACAGTTATGTTTCGGGACTATACTATCCAAGACCTTTCCCCTGGAACTGAATACTTCATTAAGCTAGCAGTAAGTAATAAACAAATATTGTAATGACAATGAGACAGTTGAACAAATGACAACTTGTTTGTATATTAATATTTGTACTTTAGGAATATGCACTGACGAGTAGATTTAGCTTGGGCTTCTTTTCAGCTGTTCAGAAAGTGACTTCTGTTCTGACCAATTTGGAGCCAGTCCACTTTTGTTTGGGTGCAGAATGAGAACGAGAGTTCATGCTTATAACTTACTATTATTGGAATTTTTTTTTTTAAAAAAAGGCTATAACTAACCCCCCACACACACACACTTTTAAAGAATTTGATAGAATTTACAGTCGTAGTAAGTCCCTGACATTTAAAACTTCAAATTTGGGACCAATTGGAGGGGAAATAATAACCTTTTCCTTATTTCTGGAAAGAACTGGATGAAATTTGAAGGCATAAGTAGTTACCTCTTGTGAGTGAACTTTTGTTGTGTGCCTTCAAGTCATTTCTGACTTTTGGCAACCCTAAGGCAAACCTATCATGGGGTTTTCTTGGCAAGATTTGTTCGGAAGGGATTTGCCTTTGCCTTCCTCTGAGGCTGAGAGAGTGTGACTTGCCCAAGGGCACACGGTGGGTTTCCATGGCTGAGCAGGTATCCAAACCCTGGTCTCCAGAGTCATAATCTAATGGTCAAACTGCTATACAACACTGGCTTGCATGGATAATGGCTGATAAGCTTTGGATAAATAGATACAACACTTTTTTTGTCCAAGAATGGTCTTTCTGTTGTAACAGTATCCAATGAAAGGATCTGCTTATCCCTTGATGTTTCATTGTGGACCATGGTTCTGAAAAGGACAGGCACCATGAAGGTGGCTCCCTGACTTACAAATTTTCATGTTTTGAGAACAAGGGGATCTAGTAGCACCTTTGAGACTGAGAGAAAGAAGTCGTAGTGTAAGCTTTCGTAGATTTGGTCTACTTCCTCAGATGCATGGAATGAACTGGTTCCTAGGATCAGACCTTATAAACAGGCTGTTGAGTAGCCACAGAAATCAACAGCCTGCTTATAAGGTCTGTTATTCCAGACTAACATGGGTATGTCTTTATTTTCAGTACATTTGGTGAAGGGTCTATAGAGTTATACCACATAAAAAACAAGTTCCAGTCTTTTGAATAGTGGTATGTCCTTCAGATAACCTGAACCTGAGCCGTAGTAAACTATTGGCATTGAAAGAATATGGTCTTCTTATGGTTACCATTCTTCAACCAACTTATCTCATCTATCCTTGCCATCCCACCTCACTGTCATTCTCTGTTCAGAGGTCCATACAGCACTGCCAGTCTTGTAAGGGATAAATTAATAAATCTAATTTCATGGTTTATTGCTAATATTGTTTATTATTATATTGTATTAATATTATATTAATATTAATTATTATTGTTTACCACAAATACCACTAATAGTTTGTTATGGTTCAAGTACAGACTGCCTGAAGGACCATATTCTGCCATTTGATCTGGCTCAACCCCAGAGGTATTCAGGTGAGGCCCTTGTCTGGGTCCCATCACCCTCACAGGTATGTCTGGTGGCAACCTGAGAAAGTGCCTTATACGTGGTTTCCAGGCTCTGAAATTCCCTTCCAAGAAATGTCAGACTGGCTCCCTCTTTACTGTCCCTTCATTGAGAAGCAAAACTCTTTTTATTCTGAAAGGCTATTGAAAAGTCATTGCAGTAGCTTTCAATAATTTGCTGCTTGATTGATTTTAGTCTTCCCTTTTAAGGCAGGGTTGGGCAACTGTTTGAGACTGAGGGGCACAGTAGCCCATCCAGGATATATCAGAGGGCTGAGCCACCTGCAAGCCTTCCACAAAAACATTCCTGAAAACCCTCTGAGTACATGTGGGCTTTTTTGCCACATTTCTGTCTCCCATGAGCTATTTTTGGGCCCAGGAGGGGCTTTTTTTAGCAACAGAAAGTTACTGCAGACTACTTCATGTTCACTTCTTTTTTTTAAAAAAAATCTCCCGGGGCCTGAAATTGGGGGGGAGGACATGATGAAAACATATTTATTTATTTATTGGATTTATATCCTGCCTTTCTCCCAAGATGAGATTCAAGGCGGCTTACAATAATTTAAAAATACAACTAAAACATTAAAAGTTAAAAAAGAATTAAATTAAATTAACATTATTAAAATATAGTTAATAACACATGAATTAAAAACATAAGATCGATAAAAATACACCATTAAAAGGAGCACACCAATTAAAATTCACGTTTCAAATGCCTGCCTCAATAAAAACAGCTTCAGCTGTCGCCAAAATGAGAGCAGGGAGGGGGCCAACTGGACCTCCCTTGGAAGGGAGTTCCACAATCTGGGAACAGCCATGGAGAAGGCTCTCTCCCAAGTCCTCACCAACCGTGCCTGTGAAGGTGGTGGGACTGAGAGAAAGCCCTCCCCTGCTAATCTTAGCATTCAAGCTGGCTTGTATAAGGAGGCATGATCTTTTTCAGTTGTTTAGGGCTTTAAAGGTCAAAAACAGCATTTTGAATTCTGCCCAGAAACAGACTGGTAGCCAATGCAGCTGTTTCAATGGGTGGAGTCACATGATCCCTGTAGAAAATGCTCCTATGTTACTCTTCCCAGAGGGCATTTTTGGGCAAAAAAAATCTGAGGGGGAGTAGGATATAAATGAATAAATTATAACCATAATGATAATAGTTAATATGAGCTGGGGGTTAGGGAAAAGACAATAACAAGCAGTGGTAGCAGAAAGCAGAGATGAAAAGGACAGTGGAACACAGGCGGAATACTATGTAAGTGGCTAGAAAGCAGAGACAGACAAGCAAGTGGTGGGACTGAAGGAACCAGGACATTGGAGAGGCCGAGGGGAGTGGGCAGCTATTAAGATCTAAGCACTACCCTTGCCAGATGACCACAATACCCCTAAGGATGAGTGGGAACCCTCCTCTAGAAGGAGAGTTATCTGCTTGCTAGTTGGGTGAGTGGCCAAGGCAGGCAGTGTCAGTCACAGTAGGCAGGTTCAGTGTCAGATAGAGCAAAGGGTTAGGTAGTAGAGGAAACTAAAGCCATAGAGAAAGAGGCAGACAAGTTGGCAGTTCACTATAAGTAGGGGTGCCATAATTCATAGAATCATAGAATCATAAAATTGCAGAGTTGGAAGAGACCACGAGGGCCATCCAGTCCAATCCCCTGCCATGCAGGAAATCATGATCAAAGCATCCCCGACAGATGGCCATCCAGCCTCTGTTTAAAGACCTCCAAGGAAGGAGACCCCACCACACTCCGAGGGAGTGCGTTCCACTGCCGAACAGCTCTTACTGTCAAAAAGTTCCTCCTAATGTTGAGGTGGAATCTCTGTTCCTGGAGCTTGCACCCATTGCTCCGTGTTCCAGTCTCTGGAGCAGCAGAAAAAAAGCCTGCTCCATCCTCAGCGTGACATCCCTTCAAATACTTCTCTGCCATAAAACCAGAACAGAGAAACTATGGGGGGAGGGAGCCCTCTTCTTCCCCCCTCCCCATTAGGAGGGCATCCAGAGCACCTGTGGGGGGGGGAGGATGAAGGAGCCCTCTTCTCTCCCCTTCCCATGAGGAGGGCACTCAAAGACTCACTGCAACTCTGTGCGGGAAGCAAGCAAGCAGGAAAGGGCGTTCAGGCATGCAGGGAAGGAAGCGGGTTGGTGGGGGAGTGAGGCAGGAGGGAGTGCTGCCCCCCAAAAAAACTGCCACCCAGGGAGGACCACCCCCTGCCCTCCCTCCCTCCCACCCTCGCTAAGACAGCCCATCTGGCTGGGCTGCTCGAAGCAGCAGATCTCAGATTCCTCCTGCTCTGGAGGGAAGAGAGACTCTCTTCCCTCCAGAGCTGGAAGAAACTGGGATCTGCTGCTTTGAGCAGCCCAGCCAGATGGGACAATTTTTAGTCCCTTTAATCCAGTGTTTTTCCAGTTTTCTGGAACTTATAGCAACCCTACTGTAAGTAAGTAGTGCCCTTTCTAGGAAGACACTCTCCCTGATGGTGAGAGTATGTGGCATAAATGTATGCTGACAGGAGTTCCACCTTGAACATATATTGGAAGACAAAACCGTGCTGGGCTGCAGAGGGCAGAGAAGATAGCTGGCAGTGGTGCTCTTGCAAGCAAGCAGAACAAAGAGGCAGGAGGTGGAGGAGGAAGTTGGCAGGTAGGCAGAAAGAGTGGAAGCTAGGCTGCCAGCTCATTGCAAGCAACATTTTTGCTAGGTGGGAACAGCTCCCTATGGGCTTCTCTAGACAAGAAGATAATTAATACAGATTGATGTGCATGACTGTAAATTCGCAGTAGCATTCATTTGTCTCCATGGTCTTTTGCCAAACTCTATTGTATGCAAAGCTACCCGCCTTTAAAGTGCACACACAGCCATGTCTGTGAATCAAGATAGTGGCTGAGAGTACAGCGCATTATTATTCCCTACATGAGTTGTAGCCACTACAGAGTTGTTGTTTTTTACTTGTAAATCAAAGGTACACAAGTAGGACATTCTGCTTATAAAAAGCTCTTTAGTCATCTCAGCGCAGTAAAAAAAGTGCACACTCAATAAAACGAAAATTGAAAGTGGTGCTTCCAGCCATTTCTTTGCTGGCAAACCCACCCCCTGTGCACATCTGACCAATCCACTCTCCACTTCCACCCTCGCCAAGAATGCATAGCATCCAGAATTGGATGTTCAGATGTGCAATAATGCACAAGCCTGCACATTATTCAAAAAATCTTGAGGAAAAGCAAAGATTTTTCCTGCGCAGTAGATGGAGTTTTGCACCACCCCCTGAATGCCACAAATCTCATTTGCAGCATGTTGGGACAAAAGGTGTTCTCCTTGAATTCTATGAGGAATATTTACATCATCTAGATAACTCCTAAGCCAGAAAGAACACTATGTTAAATGCAAGGAGTGCCCCTAGGAGATCTAAAGAGTGACTCTATCCAAGGAGAAGGGAGGCTCTCAGAAGGAGAATTGCCATCTGGTTTATTTATTTAATTGATTTATAGCCCACCTTTCTCCTTGTGCAGGATCCAAGGCATCTTGCAAGCAATTTAAAAAATGTACAGAAGTTAAAGAACAATTAAACAACAAAAAGTTAAAACCATATTAAACACAATTTAAAAATCTCACAGCCCCATTAAAATTGCTATCTGCAAGGCAAAGGCCTGCATGAATAAAAAGGCCTTTGCCTGCTGGTTGAAAAAAAAAAGGGGGGGAGGCAATTGAATCACCCAAGGGAAGAAATTCCACCACTGGGAGCAGCTACCAAGAAGTCTCTCTTCCATGTCCTTGCCAAACATTCCTGTGATGGTGATGGGACCAAGAGAAAGACTTCCCTAAAGAGCTTAAGGACATTTTCAGACAGCGCTAAATGGAGCTTAATGCGGGATGAGCTCCCGGGAGAGGAACGGTGCTCTTGCGCGGTGGGGGGTCATTTTCGCATGCCACCGTCCCTCCTCCTAGATCATCAGTGTCACTTCCGTTAAGCTTTGGAAGCGGCCGCGCCATATTTTAAGCACGGAAGTTGCCCGTGCTTAAAATATGGCGCGGCCACTTCCAAAGCTTAATGGAAGTGACACTGATGATCTTGGAAGAGGGACGGTGGCATCTGAAAACAACCCCCCGCCATGCAAGAGCACCGTTCCTCTCCCGGGAGCTCATCCCGCGTTAAGCTCCGTTTAGCGCTGTCTGAAAATGTCCTAAGACTCAGAAAGGAACATACAGGGTGATAAATTCTTTCAGATTGGGCCCATCTTTCTGCATGCAGTCAAAAAGACTAGATATTATATGCAAGTACTCTGAAGGAAATCATGAAAACTGAGTGCGAATTGAGGAAAGCCAAAGGAGAGTTTACACATCACTACTAGACATAAGCATCTATATAGGTGTGTCTAAATTCAGTTAGATATTCCAAGGAAACTGAGGACATTATCAGACACGGCAAAACTAACAGAATTATCATAGAATCATAGAATTGCAGAGTTGGAAGAGACCACGAGGGCCATCCAGTCCAACCCCCCTGCCACGCAGGAAATCACAATCAAAGCATCCCCGACAGATGGCCATCCAGCCTCTGTTTAAAGACCTCCAAGGAAGGAGACCCCACCACGCTCCGAGGGAGTGTGTTCCACTGCCGAACAGCTCTTACTGTCAAAAAGTTCCTCCTCATGTTGAGGTGGAATCTCTGTTCCTGGAGCTTGCACCCATTGCTCCGTGTTCCAGTCTCTGGAGCAGCAGAAAACAAGCCTGCTCCATCCTCAGCGTGACATCCCTTCAAATACTTAAACAGGGCTATCATATCGCCTCTTAACCGTCTTTTTTCCAGGCTAAACATACCCAGCTCCCTAAGTCTCTCCTCATAAGGCATTGTTTCCAGACCTTTCACCATTTTAGTTGCCCTTCTCTGGACACGCTCCAATTTGTCAATATCCTTTCTGAATTGTGGTGCCCAGAACTGGACACAGTATTCTAAGTGAGGTCTGACCAAGGCAGAATAGAGTGGCACTATTACTTCCCTTGATCTAGACACTATACTTCTATTGATACAGCCCAACATTGCATTGGCCTTTTTAGCTGCCGCATCACACTGTTGGCTCATGTTCAACTTGTGGTCTACTAGGACTCCTAGATCCCTTTCGCACGTAGTCTCATTCAGCCAGGTCTCTCCCATCCTATATTTATGCATTTCATTTTTCCACCCTAAATGCAGTACTTTACATTTCTCCGTATTGAATTTCATTTTGTTAGCTTTGGCCCAGCTCTCCAGTCTATCCAGGTCATTCTGAATTTTGATCCTGTCCTCTAGGGTATTAGCTACTCCTCCCAATTTGGTGTCATCTGCAAATTTGATAAGTATGCCCCTAATTCTCTCATCTAAGTCATTGATAAAGATGTTGAATAGCACTGGGCCCAGGACAGAACCCTGTGGCACCCCACTGGTCACATCTTTCCAAGACGAAGAGGAGCCACTGCTGAGCACCCTTTGGGTTCGGCCGGTCAACCAATTACAAATCCATTGAACAGTTAACTTGTCTAGCCCACATTCTACAAGCTTGTTTGCAAGAATGTCATGGGGAACCTTGTCAGAGGCCTTACTGAAATCAAGGTATGCAATGTCCACAGCATTCCCTTCATCTACCAAGCTGGTAACTTTATCAAAAAAAGAGATCAGATTAGTCTGGCATGACTTGTTTCTCTGAAACCCATGCTGACTTTTTGTGATTATGGCATTGCCTTCTAAATGTTCACAGACTCTCTGTTTAATGATCTGTTCTAGAATCTTCCCTGGTATTGATGTCAGACTAACTGGACGATAGTTGTTGGGATCCTCTTTTTTCCCCTTTTTGAAGATGGGAACAACGTTTGCCCTCCTCCAGTCTGCTGGGACTTCTCCTGTTCTCCAGGAGTTCTCAAATATTATTGCCAATGGCTCTGAGATTATATTTGCCAGCTCTTTTAATACTCTTGGATGTAGTTCATCTGGTCCTGGAGATTTAAATTCATTTAGATTAAGAAGGTATTCCTGTACTACCTCTTTACTTATTTTGAGCTGGATTTCCCCTATTGTGTCCTCTGTTCCATTCTCCTCAGGTTGGTCCTCCTTTTCCTTTTCTGAAAACACTGAGGCAAAGAAGGTGTTGAGTAATTCTGCCTTTTCTCTGTCCCCTGTTAGCATTTTGCCATCTTCTCCACGTAGCGGCCCTATCATTTCCTTCTTCCTCCTTTTGGTGCGGACATACCCAAAAAACCCCTTTTTATTGTTCTTAACCTCCCTAGCAAGCCTGAGCTCATTCTGCGCTTTAGCTTTTCTGACTTTACTCCTACACGTGTTCGCTATCTGTTTGAATTCTTCTTTGGTGATTTCCCCCCTTTTCCATTTCCTATACATGTTCCGTTTAAAACTTAGCTCCATTGAAAGTTCTTTAGTCATCCATCCTGGTTTCTTGAGACACCTCCCATTTTTCTTCCTCAATGGTACTGTTTGAAATTGTGCCTTCAGTATCTCCCTTTTGAGAAAGTCCCATCCGTCTTGAGGTCCCTTCTCTTTTAGTATTCCACCATGTTAGCTGGGGCACACGATTTCAGCCGTTCTCGCAAGCACACCAAAAACACTTAAAATAACAAATGAAATAAACACATAAGCACTGAAAGAAACATAAACTTGATAACAACATGGGACAGTTCATAAAAACAGTGCCTTGTCGATGGTCTTCCCCAAAGTTTTTCTCGCTGGGAACAGGGACAAGGGAATGAGGACCGCCCATTCACACTGTAATATCGCAATTACTTATGATGTCAGAGTAGCACGAATGGGCCCCACTATCATATGACATCTTTGCATTATTACCCCATGCTCCAGCCATGAAAAAGGCATTGTTTCTCATTTATAGGAAAAGCAGTCAATAGATGATCAATAGCACTCTTTTTGCACTATTGACTGCATGCAAAACCACACCCTGTTGTAATCACAAGATTACAGCATGAATGGGCATTCCTTAGCAAGAAAACCTCCAGGTGAGAGTGCAAAAATGAAGCATAGGATGCTCTTTTTATGAACTGTCCTCTTTAGTTTGCACGTTTTTAGGTTTGTTTCAGTACTTGTGTGTTCATTTACTTTGTCAATTAATGGTTTTTGGAGTTTTAAGCATCCTCGCATCTTCTCACAAGAACCACCAAAATCTCACCCATGCCTAATCACAGAAGTAGACTCCCATTCTTGAAGCACTAGTGGTCTTCATGTGGATAATCCAGTGGTGTTTCTTTCACTTGATTAGAGCTATGTGCGATAATAAGTGTTATAAGTGTTATAATGCCAGGATGATCCGGCTATCTTCATTCATGGAATTACAGCATTTTTAGAAGCTAGTCTGATAATGTCCTGAGTCTCATGTTTTGTATAATTTCCCTCTTTTTTATGCTTGGTGCCATCTGTCTCTACTACCTCACAGAAGTAAGTTGGTGAAAATTCAAGGGGAGGGGTAGCTGCTTATTGCAAACTAGCAGCATTTTAAAATGTCTTTTAAATGTCATTGCTATTCTTTTGCATCGTTGTTTTCTTTTGGCCTTTTTTGATTACAGAACAGTTTAAGTTCCATGGTACAACTGAAAATATCTTGAATATAAACATGAGATTGTCCCTATTTGTTTTAAACACTCTCATCATTTTATAGTAATACCTATATAAGGACATTTGCTTTGATAAATGCCATAGAAAAATATTCTGCTCTTGATTATGAATACATTTACATTTATGTGTAGACACTCGGTATGCATTCATTTTGCTCAACATGCTCTCAAATGCTCTAAATATTACACCACATTATGCTGCAAAGAAAATAATCTATGTTCAAGTAACAATAAGGGTCTGACACAAAGCCCACCAAAGCAAGGACATTCAGACTAATTAAGGATGACTTGGAATCCATGCTGATAGGATTTATTTGTCCTTTGTGTATTTCAGAATAGTAAACTACAAGGAATTATGTGCATTTTCTGCAATTCTATACACAGTTAACAAACCTCTCGCAAGTGTTCCAACTGGAATGAGTGGGAATTAAGTGGATGGCTGTGTTAATTTTTCAAGCAATAAACACAAAGTTCCCAGTTAAACAGACTATTAAAATCTATATGATTCTTTCTTGTGAGTATCATTCATGATGAATGATCTAGAAGTCAATCTACTTTTTTTAAAAAAAAATCTCTTATCATATTTATCTTTGGTACTGAGCATTGCCGTTCTTGGGTAATAAAAGTAGTGCTGTGTCATTCTTTCTCCCCCCCCCCCACATCATCTCCAAACTTTCCTTAAAGGAGTTAAAGGCAATGACAAGTTCCATACCCCACCCCATTTTGTCCTCACAATAACCCCCTGAGGTATTGGAAGCATAACGATGCTTAGCACTGAAGAGTCAAAAACGTCTCAGAAAGGGCATTAGTAGTAGGGTTCGATGACTGAGGATATTATCATATGTGGCAAAAACTGGGATTATGGGTAGCGTGAATGGGCCACATTACTGAATGATGATGTCATCATCCTCATGTTACTACCCCATGCTCCAGCCACAAAAAAAGCGTTCTTTCTCATTTACGGGACAAGCTGTCAATAGATTGTCAATAGTTCTATTTTTGCACAATTGAATGCTTATGAAACCATGTCTCATTGTAACTGTGAGATTACAGCATGAATAGGTGGTCCTCAGCAAGAAAATATCTAGGTGAGAACGCAAAAATGAAGCACAAGATGCTCTTTTTATGAACCGTCCCCTTTAGTTTGCCTATTTTTAGGTTTGTTTCAGTGATTGTGTGTTCATTTACTTTGTTAATTAAGGGTTTTTGGAGTTTTAAGCATGCTCATGTCTTCTTGCAAGAACCACTGAAACCTCGCCCATGCTGAATAGTGAAAGTAAACCTCTGTTCTTGAAGCATTAGTGGTCTTCGTGCAATAATTCCATGATGTTTCATTCGTGTAATTACAGCTATGTGTGTATATCAACGCTTTGCACTGGACTGCATGTGCTCCTTTAAGGGAAATGTCAACTTACTTCCATGTTAGCTGGGGCACACGATTTCAGCCATTCTCGCAAGCACACCAAAAACACTTAAAATAACAAATGAAATAAACACATAAGCACTGAAACAAACATAAACTTGATAACAACATGGGACAGTTCATAAAAACAGTGCCCTGTCGATGGTCTTCCCCAAAGTTTTTCTCGCTGGGAACAGGGACAAGGGAATGAGGACCGCCCATTCACACTGTAATATCGCAATTACATAGGGACAGGGTTTCACACACTCTTAATATCACAAAAACAGCAATATTGAACATCTATTGATGGCTTAACCTGTCAGTTAAAAGTGATGCCTTATTCGCGGCTGGACCACGGACTGGCCATGGGTGCGGGGCAATGTTGTGTGATAGTGGGAATCCATTCCTGTTAACGTTGCATCATAGTTGTGCAATTACAGCTTCATCTGATAAAGTCCTAAGAGTATGAATGAAATGACAGTTTACCACATTGTAACTTACTGCATTGTGCCCTCCATGTTACTGGGCTTTCCTAGATTCCCACCTAATTGGCTCATTCCCTACCCCACTTAGGTGGAGGACCTCTTTGTATGTATGTTGGTACATGTATAGATAGTTACTGAATGCACAGCTAGTAGAAGCAACAGACAGGAATGGGAATATTCACCATTATTCATTTTCTGGTACTCAATGATTAGAAAACATAGTTGGGAGGAATAATACAGTGGTGAGAATTTTGTGTAGTTTTTACCTGGTGTTTCCACATCCTGAAGTGTTTTAAAAAAAATATTCTGTGCAATAATAAATGTAGTTTTTTGCATGGGAATTGTGGGGTTATACACACACACATACCATTTTGAGATAGCCACATGTGCTTTTTGTACAAGGTTTCTGTTTTCTACACAAAAAACTCCACAACAATCTTGCATAATAGAATCTCTGGCTTTTCTTCGCAAACGAAGATTCAGGAAGGACTCATCCCGCGCTTTCTGCAAGCGCGCTGATGACTAAAAAGGCCAATCCGAGATAAACAAGTCCGGTTGCAAAAAGCACAGCAGAAGGTCTCCTTGGGTGATGTTTTTGGGTTGTGATTCTTTCTGCGTTGTCGTTTCTCTTCAAGACTTGTTCGTCGTGAGTTCTCAAATAAGGCTGCAGCATTGTGGATAGTGCGTCTCCATGCCTCCCGATGTGAGGCCAGGGCGGACCACTGTTGGTGATCAATTTGGCCAAGCCTGAGATGTTGTTTCAGGGAGTCTTTGTATCGCTTTTTTGGAGCGCCCCTCTTACGCTGACCCGTGGTGAGTTCACCGTAGAGTAGTATTTTTGGGAGGCGATGGTCCTCCATCCTAGAAACGTGCCCTGCCCAGCGCAGCTGTGTTCTCAATATCATGGCCTCAATGCTGGTGATCCCTGCTTGCTCAAGGACAGCAACATTCATCACATAGTCAGTCCAGTGTATATTTAGGATTGTGCGTAGACAGCGCTGATGAAAGCGCTCGAGGAGTCGTAGGTGGTGGCGATAGGTGACCCATGTTTCAGATCCATAAAGGAGGATAGACAGTACGATGGCTATAGAAATCTTACATTAAAAAAATATTGTGCAAAACGCAGCAATCTTACCCACCCAATAGCCACATGCTTTCGTTCTGCACTATTACTCAATTTTGTACAGTGTTTTTGTTTTTGTTGTTGTTATTATTGTGGAAGATTTTTGGTTTTTGTGTAGAAAACAGCAATCTTACAGAAGAACAACATATGACTGTCTGGAAACTGTGGGTGTTTGTGGAAAAATCCATGGTTCTCACACAAAAGAACCCATATGTATTTTGAAACAGAATAATTTCTTGAAACACTTTGGAATGTGTGGCAAAAACTGTATAAAAATATTCAATTTGTTTCTGCAGTGGGGAATAAACTGGAAATTATTCATCTTCACTTGGGAGGATGAAAGAGTCGAGCATTAACATCTCTGATGTGCAATAACAAGTGTCATCATGCACCATGTGTGAGACATGTTTGTTTGAACATCCTTTCTGTAGCAAGTTTGTAACTACTTTGTAGACTGGTTTTAAAAAAAGGTCAGCAGGAAAAAAACCCCACAAACAAAGGCAGTTTGAGACCGATTATAATTGGGTAGGAGGTGTACCCTGGAACTGTGCCACTTTTTTTTCCTCAAGCGTATCTATATGTCTGTCTGTCTGTTTTTAATTAATGTATAATGATATCTAGATTTGACATTGTTTTCTTTTCATATTGAGATACTTCCAGGCCAATACTATCTATTTTACTTTGCAACCGGACTTGTTTATCTCGGATTGGCCTTTTTAGTCATCAGCGCGCTTGCAGAAAGCGCGGGATGAGTCCTTCCTGAATCTTCGTTTGCGAAGAAAAGCCAGAGACTCAGAACAATTCCTATTACTAGTGTGGTGATGATGGTAAAACAAAATTGGACACCTTGGTCATATGTGTGTGTGTGAGTGTGTGAGTGAGTGAGTGACAGAATATTCATATTGATTGCTGACCAATTCAGGGGAATACAGAGACCAGACACAAGAGATGGGATGAAATAAAAGGGTCTTTTTTAACCCTACCTATTTATTTCTCTCTAAAGGTCTTCAGAGAGGGGCGGCAACCTAGTGAGGGAGCAGCTGAGGCAGTAGGTCTATACAAGACCTCACTCCTCAGCTTCCCCAGGTGAACACACACACACACACACACACACACATATATGTTAAAGTGTGACAGAATATTCATATTGATTCCTTCTCCTTAATTACACAGTAGCTTTTTTCTTTGTTTTTTCTATAAAAATATACTGTCTTCTGTTTGCATGTGAAAATGTTGAGGTATTTGAACAGTCTCAAGTCCAACTGTTAAGACCTTCCTTGTGTATACTACTGTGTTGATAGTTATATTTTCAACTTTTATTTTTCATATTTTCCCAACGGGGAGAAATATAAACTTAGGCTTTGACGCTGTGAGAGTAAGTCTTATAAAACTCAAAGAGGGTTTCTCCTGAGTAGGCCTGTACATTTGTTCGTTTGTTTATTGAAAGCATTTTTATCCCACTCTTCAGCTGAAGAAGTTCCCAAAGCGGCTTATATGAGATCAATAACAAAAGAGACTATCCCTAGGGATGGGTGAATCTCTCAAGCTCAATTTCACTCAAGTTCTCATTTTTCCACTGCTGAGATTGTTCCATTTTGACTCCATAGAGTATTGTTTTAAAAAAATTCAGAGTGAAAAATGTGTAAATATATTCATATGATTTTTTCAAAGTACATGCATTTCGTATGTATTTTACAAATTTTGAATGTTGTGTGCCTTTATTCCAATGTACACATGCTGCAAGCAATTATTTCACTGAGGAAAAAAAACATTTTATGTGATGCTGACAATATACATGTTTATATGTACATATCTCAAATATACACATTATTGTGTACATTGTTTCAAATGTACGTATGCATTTTGTAAATGGATGGGGGGCATATTCCATTGAATATGTCAGAGAGGGCAGGTTTTGAAGTCTGTGTCTCAAAAGCTTTTCCAAATGTACTGTGTTGTTGTTTTTTGTTTATTGTTGTTGTTGCTGCTGCTTTTTCATGGTCCTGCTTTTAACTGCTGTATTGTCAGTTTAAATTGTATTGTCAGTTTAATAAGATTTTAAATTCTTATATAAATTTTAAAACAATATCTCTTTCAACATTTATAAGCTGCCTTGTATCCTAGGGATAGTAAAGAAAAGGGTGAGCATGAAGTCAACTTGCACACCAGTTCTGATATTAAAGTCACAAAATTCTCATAACAACCAGCATGAACAGAAATAGTTGAGGATGAGAAAAAGCCAAACAGAGCTGCTCCCTCTGTAGAGCAAATGAAGTTGCCCTGCACTCTGATATTTTTCCTTCTGCTACAGTCTGATGGAACACATAGCATTTCTAAAAGAAGCAGCTTTTAGCTCTGACTCTAGTGCTGAGATGATATTGTTGTTGTTATAATCTGCTATGACTACTACTATATTTATATCTTCCCTTTGCCTTCAAAACTGTGACTCGAGGCAATTTTATAATTTGTAATTATTGCTTCAATAAAATATAGGCCTTTGTAATTAAATCTCATTCACGTATATTTGAGTGTTTGACTATGACTCTGGAGACCAGGGTTTGAATCCCCACTCAGCCATGAAAACCCACTGGGTGGCCTTGGACAAGTTACATACTCTCAGCCTCAGAAAACTCGATGAATCAGCAAAAATCAGCAATGACCTGAAGGCATTCAAGTCAAGCAATGACTTGTAACAACAACAAACCAAATCTTACATGTTATGGTAAATTGTAAAGGTGATCTTTACTGGGGGCAGGGAAAAGTAAACATTGATATATATTTCAAATCCAATCCTTCCCAAATCTGCCTCCTCACCCCAACCAAAAGGGGGGGAAAATTAAATCATAGTGTTTTTTTAAGTTACTAGAAAATGTGTATATCTCTCCCAGACATATACAACTTGAAGATGTCCTTAATTATATGATAACACCAGTGAGAAAAGGAGGGTATTTAAAAAGCAAAGCAGCAAAGACTTACAAATGTATTAACCTGGCATGTTTCAGCTCTGCTTTTCCACAGAGAAAACTCTCACTTCCTTCAACAGAAGTGACTTTTGTGTCAAATAGGGATATATATTTTTTTGCTCTTTTTTTTTTTTGTTAAGAACTTTCCAAACTTATTCATGAATTCAATGAGAAAAGTTTAAGATTTACAAAAATTGAAAGGTGAGAAAGTAACAGTTTCACCTATCCACACAGAATGCCTAAATCTTCATAGTCTGGCTTTAAAACCTTCCTCATCCAACCAAGTTGACAGTTTCTTAACTTGAAAAGCTACATGGCAGATAGATACAATAGTTGTCCCTATTGATTTGAGTGAGTAGAAAGGGTTATGAATTTTGTTTGGTTTAAGGTGAAAAACTGGACAAGGCTCCTGTGCCTTTAATGCTAGTGCAGAAGAGAGAATCTGGGCAGGTTGCACTTGCATGATTAGCAACACCTTCTGAAATTTACAGTACTACACAACAATTAAAGTTGCAGGATTCCCATCCAGCAGGCAGTCTGGCAACCTTACGTGTTTTTGATAAGCATTTACCAAAATTCACAAATTTTTCACAGATATGAATGAGGTTGTTTTTTTTTCCAAAATAAAAATCAAAATTATATGTAGGGGGAAAAACACCCCAAAACAGATAGAGTTGTCCTTCCCTAGTGTTAATGCCTCAGATCCCTAGATCTTTACTGAGACAGAAACTGGCAATAGGAGGAGTTAACCTAGCAAGAGTGCACCCTCTGGAGAGACATGCTTGTCTTAGGAAAGATTCTTCCCTTGTCATTTCACAAGCATTTGCGTAACCATAAACAAAAATCATTCGCCACAAAACAAGTCAAGGCTTTGTACAAAGGGATCGTGTTTTATGTGAGATCTAAAAATGTGAAATCAATACAAGTTCTTCACAAAAACCTCTGGAGTTCTTTGCTTTTCTGAATGGAATGTATTGGGAGGGGTGTATTTATTTGTCCTGTTTCATTGTTATACTTACTCTCCCCCCACTTTTTTTAAGGCCTGCACAGGAGGTGGGTGCACAATAAGTGAAGCTACTTCAGCAATAACAACCGAGAGCACACCGGAAGGTGTTCCTGCTCCAGAAGCCCAGTCCTATTCCTCTGACTCCTTTAACATCTCATGGACTAAGCCAGAGTACCCGAATGGTAAGTGAACTCTTTTAGCCTCAAGTTAAAAAGATGATTAGTAAAGGTAAATTAATATTCTAAATGGCAGCTTATATGTGGTGCTTAATTTTTAATGATCATTTTAGCGCATAAAATACCTGAGATAGTATCATTGTCTGTAGCTAGGAGATTGAAGTTTTCTGTCTTGCTTTGCTGTTTTAGTGGCTCAAAAGTGCTCCCTTTTGATGGTTCTCATGTACTGCATTCTTTTGCTTAATGCTTTCTGGAACAACTAAACAGAAGGATAGTCTCTGACACCTCCTAAGAAAAAGCACTTTAAAATTTAATTTACATTTTTAAACTTTTAGATATATTCATCACCTTGTATATCTACTTTTTAGAGGCTCCTCAAAACAGAAGCTGTAGGAAAGGGTTTAGACCCTATGTTGTATTTAACTGTATGCAGAGTCCCCCCCCCCCACACACACTAAATATTCCTTTTTCTTTCTTTTTCATTCTCTCTTAACTAATTCTACTTCATCCAGTTTGTCATGTTGTGCAGTGCTAAGGAGCCTCAATAGTGGACAGGGGCACTGGGGTTCAAATATCTGCTGAGCCATGTTTACTCATTTTTATTTTTATTTAGCACACAGAATAGGATAAAATGGGGAGGGCAACTGATGTATGCCAATTCGGGACTTCCATGAAAGGAAGGGTGGTTAAAAATGTAATAAACAGTGCAATCCTAAACATGTTTACACAGAGCTAACTCCCACTGAATGCAACAAGACTTACTCCCAGTTCAGTGTGCATAGCATTATGGCCTAATGATAATGTCCCAGATCTTCAGGGTGAAAAAAAAATGCCTGAGTGGAAATTCTTTCTTCTAAATAACCAATCACAAGTACTGTCACCAGGTCATATTTTGCCAACACTGTACCTATGTCTTTCAGCTGGGCTTGCTTTTAGCTAGTGAAGGTTTCACTTGCATGGACATAAGTTGTGAGACACATGAGCAAAGACAGTGAAAAGGTAACAAAGGTTCAGTCTTATTTTAAAAAAATAAGTATAGTAGCTTTTTTGTTTCAAATACACCCTATGAATATATAGTTTCACAGCCACCCACCTGTATTCTTAAGACATACAACAAAAAAGGCACCACAAATCTGATAGCAAGGAACTTTTAATAACTATTTAATAGCAGAACAGTTGTAATTGTGATCTGTAAGTTCATTTAGCTTTGGAGCTCACTTGCCTTCTGCTCTCAAATGGTATAACACTGTTGATTATTTCAGAATAATTTGTAAGCAATTACAAATTTTAATTGAATGGGTTTTGTTGTCAGGCTGATACCACACTAAATATGGACAGTAGTACACATTATGACTATTGTTTGTCCTGTTGTGTGAGTTTTTGCATGGACACAAGCTTTTGTGGGGAAAATTGTTTCCTTTTTGTTCCTACTTTTTATTCCTACACACATCTACTCATGAGGTAAGCTTCCTTGAGTTCAATTGGGCTTGATTTCAATTGGGCTCAAAAGAGATTTTGACCCTCTGACCCCAAAATTGGCAGGCTGGATGGAACTAGGATGAGGTGGGGTAGCTCTGTGGCAGCAGAAAGGAACCTCCCTGTTGGTGGGGACATGTTTACTGCAGAAGTCAGAGTGACACCTGTGGAAAGCTCTGTGAACATAGCTCTATCAGTAATGCTATTTTGACCAGTCAGAGGCCCTGAAACACGGCACTCCAGGGCTGGTTTTCAGGAGCTTTAGGTTCACTGAATCCAAAACCTCATTGTTTTCCTGAGAAGAGCAAGGATTGAATCCCACAGGGATGCAAACCTCCCAAGTAATAGCATAGTGATTTACCATCATCAGCAAAGGAATAAGGAAGAATGTGTACATAATTAAATTAAAAAAAAAAACCTGCCAGAGGGGGGAGAAAAGAAAAGAGAAATTAGATCTCCAACACATACATGTATGCCTTTTGCTCTTACTGGCATGAGCCAGAAGAGGTTTGGAAATGAAGGACTGCCATATCAATTCCCTGTCTGGCGCAACTGGGCTTCCTCTCCTAGCCATCAATAAAGTTAGTGTTATGTTTAACATGAAACAATAGGAATTCCTTTCAATCAGGAATGTGTCAATGTTTCTTGCAGTATAGAAAACTGAAGTGAAGGAGAATTTTAGTCAATATGGGTTTTAAAGTGTAAACATGATAAAGAAACTCAAATGCAAGTCTATTTTTAAAGATGTTATTTAAAAAAAGAAAAGAAACTCAATTGAAACTCAGTCCCACTTTGATGCTAACTATTCCAAAATTTCCAATTAATGTAAAAACCAGCCTTTGCAGATATCATTCTTCTACTCTTCCAGTCCAAGCTGAAGGCTTCAGTTCTTACACAGAGATAGTATGCAAGCTAAACATAGGAGCCCTTAAATGTATGGTGTTGTCTGGGTCTTTCTATCCAGTGGAGTATTGGAGAAGGTAGAAATGTGTGCTCAGTGGCCACATTTCCAACTTCCTACCATACCACTCATGCTTTCTAAATGTCAGAGGACAGTCTCAAGTGGTGCTTGATGTGATATAACAGCCAGCTTCTCTTCTGGCTGAAGCCTGCCTTTTTGTGTGCTACTGTGAAACATTTTGTATATGAATATAATGGTCAATGGATAAGATTCCTACATGAATTCTGAAACATAATAATCACCTATTGCTAGATGCATTAGTAGTGATCACTGTTTGAGGACCAGTTGCAAGTGATATTTAGTATACCGAATCCATATGGAAATTTGGATGACATATACAAAGTTTCATACTGCTAATTCCATCTCAGTCTGGTACATATTTGTTTCTCATATTGTGTGGGGTGACTGCCATATATAGTGCAAGGCTGCCCATATGAATGGTGGCAATGGCAGTGGTGCAGTGGAAGCTCATGGAGACATCCCTTTGTGTTTCTAAACACCAAAAAGCAAATACCTTTTTGTACATGTGGAAGTGTGTAGATGTCTTGGAGGAGCAGAGGAAGTTATCCAACATTTCTAAGGCATCATTTCCTCCCAGTTTGCCTTGTGCTGAGTAGCTACTTTCACAAAATACTAAATAGCTTACCAGGATGAGCACTTGTTAAGTCCCAATTGTTCCAGACAATAGAATCCATTGTCTGTTGGGATTTGCAGGTGAAAACATACTGCTGCCACAGTAAGAAAATACCACAGAAGAGGCAGCATATTTGTAGAAGGAAAGGTCTCCTTGTCAGAAAAGGCAAAAAAACCCAGCTTATAACTGAAATCTAAATAAACCTGTAAAAGGTTGTTTATTTCCAGGTCGAGCAAACAAAACCTATGACAAATTCTACAGCCCATTAATTGCATTCACAGTTCCATTATAGAAAGTCCTCTGTGCATTTTACAACCTCCACACAACACGAGTCATGTTCCCCTCGGATGTGCAGAACATTGGGTTACTTTAGATGTCAGGTTAAGGCAATGGAAGCTTAGAGGGTCAGAAGACCAATTATTTGCTAACTACCATGTAATTTCAGTGACAACATCAAGGTATGTATTCACTTTCTAGCGTTAACTAGAAGGTAGATCTTCTGTTCCAGGGATTTTATTTTTATTTTTTATTTTTGGAGAAGGTTTACATATAGCTGAAGAACGTTTACATCTAGCTAAGAAAAGAACGGAATCATGCAAAGTTTTCACTTTCATTTGAAAACTGCCATTTGAGGAATGGGATCCCAGTTCAGATAAGGAACAATTTTCTACTTCTGCATCTCTGTGGACTGAGCACTATTTATCTGGCAATTGATCACCAACAGCAAGGAAATGCCAGTCAGATTGCATTCTGAGTAGAAACCCTTGGGTTCATATTCTGCTCCTTATGTGAGCATCCAAGAGCTCACCGGAAAAGGAATTAAATTTAAGGGATGTCAGTACTGCCTTTGAAAAAACACCCCTCCCTTGCCTAAATTAGCTTGGGGATGAGGTAGCATGAAAAAAATTGCCCTCATGCCCCCTAGAGGGCATGAAGAATCTTTTTAAGTTAAGGAAAACACTGTGAGCATAGGGTCCACACTGAGGGACCACATCCAGCCACACTTTGCCTGCCCCTCCTTGTCCCCAAATGGCTGAAATATTCCATTTTTTAAAAAATGTCAGTGCATCAGATTTTTATTCTAGACATTAGAATGCACAGAAAAATGTCATTACTGAAAGCAGCCGTGGCAGTGGGGCTGGTGATGAAAAACCCTGCTGAGTTTCTCTTTGGAAAGTGTGGAACAACACTGCTGTGATAGGAGACTGTGCGTGCATCTACACTGTAGAAAATATGTACTTTTTGACACCACTTTAAGGGCCATGGCGTCATGCAACAGAATCCTGGGATTTATATAGAATCTTAGAATCATAGAGTTGGAAGAGACCACAAGGGCCATCCAATCCAACTCTCTGCCATGTAGGAATACACAATCAAATTATTCCTGGCAGATGTTTTCCATCCAGCCTCTGTTTAAAAACCTCCAAAGAAGGAGACTCCACCACACTCCCAGGCAGTGCATTCCACTTCCAAACAGCTCTTACTGTCAGGAAGTTCTTCCTAATGTTTAGGCAGAATCTCTTTTCCTGTAGTTTGAACCCATTGCTCCATGTCCTAGTCTCTGGTGCAGCAGAAAACAAGCTTGCCCCATCCTCAGTATGATATCCCTTCAAATATTTAAACATGGCTATCATGTCACCTCTCAACCTCCTCTTCTCCAGATTAAACATACCCAGCTCCCTAAGCTACTCCTCATAGGGCATGGCTTCCAGACCTTTAACCATTTTGTTTGCCCTCCTCTGGACACATTCCAGCTTCTCGATATCCTTCTTGAATTGTGGTGCCCAGAACTGAACACAGTATTCCAGGTGAGGTCTGACCAAAGCAGAATAGAGTGTCACTATTCCAGCACTCTTTGGCAGAGAAGGCTAAAGACCTTGTAAAACTACAAATCCCAGGATTCCATAAGATGGAGCTACAGCACTTAAAGTGGTCTCAAACTGCAATTTTTCTACCATGTAGATGAACCCTGAAATCTTTTATTGGTGCTTTATGCTAGCATAACAGTCCATTACACTGGTGTAGTGCACTTTTTGTAAGGCTACATTGCAGTCCCAGTGGGAAGGCAGATAAAGGTACCATCATCAAGGGGATAAGTGGTCCTACTAATTCCTGATGAGCTTGTGAGTTGATAGGGCAGCTTTCTTTCTTGACAAGGGCAGTTTTCTCTGTTTTCCTGTCCATCATGACTATATCTGTAGCCATTTTTACTCCTGCCACTGGTTTGATGCCATCATCTATGCTGGCTCAGATACACCTGCTAAATGTATCTAAGTCTGAGAGTCTAAAGTACAGTTTTGGAAACAAATGTTATACTATGACATCCAGCTCATAGAAGTTAAATCCACTGAAGTTAAATATTCAGATGTGCACATAGTCAGCCTTCCATATCCGTGTGTTCTGCATCCACGGATGCAACCAACCACAGCTCAAAAATATTCAGAAAAAGAAATTCCAAAAAGTACACCTGGCTGTTTACCAGAAGGGACCCAAGGCAGCTCACAAAATTACATAAAATACAATTTAAAATCATTTAAAAAAACCACAACAAGAACACATAAAGTTAAAAGATTAAAATAAGCAACATTTAAAAAAATATGTATATAAGAAAAACATAAAAACACACCCCAATAAAAACCTCCATAAGCCCAGCTACATATTAAAGGCCTACTTGCATAAAAACATCATTGCCTGCTGGTGAAAGGAAAGCAGGGAGGCGGCCAGCCTAGCCTCCCAGGCAAGGGCATTCCAGAGGGTAGGAGCAACCACTGAGAAGGTTCTCTCTTATGTCCTCACCAGATGAGCCTGTGATGGTGGCAGGATCAAGAGAAAGCCTTCCCCGATGATCTTAGCACCCTTGCAGGTTCATATGGGGAGATATAATGGGACTTGAGCATCCATGGATTTTGATATCCATGGGGGATCCTGGAACCAAACCGCAGAGAATGCTGAGGGCCCACTGTATATGATATATTGACACAGACACAGCCTAGACTGTAAGTGTTTTTGAGGAAGTCTTTTGTCCTGTGAACATTTCATGGTCCATCATACAGGAGAAACAGACACACTTCAACTCATAACAAGCAGCACTCACAAACTCAAATCTAGGTTTCTGTGAACAACACAGAAATGACCATCACTTCAATATGAACAATGTGATGCTGAGCTGAAGCAGAAGTCAGAATACTGTAGTTCCTAAGAAGTTCTGTAAGACTAATAAAGTACCACAGAGAATGACAGAACAATGCCGAAAGACTGGGAAATTATTTCTGCCCATGGGGGGGGGTTGCTTTTTAAAATGTATATTATTAATAACTGCTTCCCTCTCATTCCTTTCCTTTGCATATTGTGGAATAGGGTTTTGCCCATTGCTCACTATGATTCAGAAAGTGGTAGATATGAGTGCAGAGATCCCTTGAGAAACATATGAAAAAGATCACCCAAAAATATATAAGCAGTTATGGAATATGACCCTTACCCAGAAAGAAGTGGGGAAGAACAAACTGGAACATTATATAATAGAAGGTGTTCTTTATCCTGGAGCCTGATGAAATGTTTTTTAGCTAGGGATATAAATGCCAAAATCCTGTTAGTGATGTATGTGTGTGGATGTTTTCTTTTGTATGAGGTGCAAAGGTCTGTTCAGTAGCCCCTTGTGTTCCATCCACAACCTCTACCAAATAGCCATGGAGGGACTGGGGAGGGGGAGACTGAGAGGAGAGCAAGCAGCAGTTCTACAGACACAGGGAAAAGATAAATGATGTTTCTGGTTCCTTTCCTTCTGTTCAAGGGAACATCTATAGTAGTGCCCCTCAGGTCTTGGGAACTGTAAAGGAGAGGGGGCAGAGACATGGGGTAGAATGTTACCCATCATGTATGTGATGCAGGATCTCAGCCAATGACTATTTGCAAATTTTCTTATCCTCAACAAAAACAACAAGTGTCTTGACGTATCAAGATACTGCACTGAAAAATTGTCAACTGCTGTGGATTTTTTTCTTCTAGATAAGAACAAAAGGACCAGCACACATACACACCCTTCTCATGTTTGTTGAGATTTGGCAAAAACAAACAGTGTGTTTTATGCAGAGTACATTTCTTAAAAAATAATGTATTTTGGAAAAAGAAAATTATGATCCCTAACTTATTTAGAATGGCTGGTGTGCAGGGCTTCAGAGTGCTGTGGAGTCATCATCTTCTCTTGTGTGTGTGTATATGTGCCTTCAGGTCACCTGTCAACTTATGGTGACCCCATGAATTTCATAGGGTTTCTTAGGCAAGGATACTCAGAGATGATTTTGCCAGTTTCTTCCTTTGAAATACAGTTGTCCCTCCACATTCACGGATTTGGCATTCATGGTTTTAAGTATTCACGGGTTGAAAATATTCTTAAAAAAATAATAATCCAAAACGCAAACCTTGATTTTGCCATCTTATATAAGGGACACCATTTTGCTATGCCATTGCGCACTATCCACAATGCTGCAGCCTTATTTGAGAATTCACGCCGAACAAGTATTGAAGAGAAACGACAACGCAGAAAGAATCACAACCTGGAAACATCACCCAAGGAGACCTTCTGCTGTACTTTCTGCAACCAGACTTGTTTTTCTCAGATTGGCCTTTTTAGTCATCAGCGCTTTCAGAAAGCGCGGGATGAGTCCTTCCTGAATCTTCGTTTGGGAAGAAAAGCCAGAGAGAGAGAGAGAGCATATAATGGGATTTGAGTATTCACAAATTTGGGTATTCACAGGGGGTCCTGGAACCAAACCCCAGCAAATGTGAAGGGACAACTATATAGCCTATAGTAGCTGCTATTCATATTGACAGTCTCCCATCCAAGTACTAAGCCATGCTTAGCTTTCAAGATCAGATGGGATGTGGGGCCTTTAGTATATTTAGGCCAGCTCATCTTCTTTTACTGTTATCTTCTTTCCAGAAACCTGCATGCTTTGTGGCAATGAAATTATAGGCTTCACTCCGGTCTACCTAGGGAGGAAGAAAGCTGCTCCTCAGGCATTCTGGCATTCTCTCTGTTCCCACCAACCCACCCATTATTGTAGGTTTCATGTGGGTATAATGTGCTTGAATCCAGGTTTGAGGAATACAGGGCTAGTAGGCCTTGTTAGTTCCCCCCTTTTTTTGGGGGGGGGGTCCCCTTGAAAAAACCTTGGTGTACAGAAAGCTAAACTCAGGTCCAGCCCAGTGGCAGGGAATGGCAGTGGGGGTGCACCCACATGCATTCCATGGCTGTCACTCCAGTTTTTAACTCTAGCAGTTGGGCCTGTGATTTCCTCTAATAACAGGTGGGTAATCCAGTCACTGGATCCAGGCCTAATGATAGGCCAATACTATATAGTAGTTATAAATAAAGCTGTGGCCTTATAATACCCAATAGGATTATATCTGTGTCTTGTCTCCTTCAACTCAAGACGGACTTTGATGTTAGAACTGCAATCAGTGTTTTTGCTAAATGAAAATGTCTCCAGAATACACTCAAATGCAGAACGAAAGAGGAAACACACGCACACACAAATCTTGTCATCTCACCTACCAGGGAGAAGGCATTTGAGTGTTTTGTTCTCACCTGCAAGAATAAAATAAAGGAAAATTTTTATCACTACTGTAGAAGTCAGTGGTTTCCAGGAACTATATAAGTTGTTCTAAAGTTGAACAGCTCCCTATGTTAGTGTTATATTCATCTCTACAGAACATAGTGCAAAGCATCTCCATGTTTATTCTATAAGAAATTGACTTATTTGGGACACTTTTCAGATATTCAGAGCTGTCGGGAAGCTGCACTTAGAAAAGTAGTTAATTACATACTTAACCTATGAGGCTTTGGTAATAAAACAGTCAAACACAAACTTCAAAAGAATTAAATAGTTAAATTGAACTTGATTGAATGCTATGTTTCTAGCTTTGCACAGCAATGGGTAAAGAAATTATGCTGGTTTTATTATGCTAACAGTCTTTGGAGTTTTTCAGACTACACTGTTATAGTGTTACTATTCCACTTTAACTGCTCTGGCTTCCTGCTGTGGGATTCTGGGGTTTGTAGTTTAGTGAGGCCTAAGAGCTCTCTGGCTGTGAGTTGTAAATGCCCCTCCCTAAACTACAAATCCCACAATTCCACAGGAGGCAGCCATAGCAAATAAAGTAGAATAGTAACACTATAACAGTGTTGTCTGAAAATCTAGTTTCTGTAAAAGCATATCTTCTATAATGTAGCAGCCACTGGAAGCTGAAACAGTGTTCATATTTCTGTAGGCCCTGTTTATGTGGGTCTACAGAGTAGGAAATCTTTGTGCCAGTTGCCAAATTCCCAGAAAGTATTTGGTGCCACAGATATGAATGATGGGGTAAAGATCACAAAAGAAAGAAAGAAAGAAAGAAAGAAAGAAAGAAAGAAAGAAAGGATTATAGACCTTAATTCTAGAAATACCAGAGAAGGAGAAAATTCAGAAAGCTGTGTGAAAAGGTAGGATAAGGACAATCACCATACTTGGCTTAGTGAGTTTTTAATTTGAACCTTGGCAATAAATATCCCAGATGTAGTAGATAAGGGTTAGGCCTGATACAAGGAGAATGACTTTGCCAAAAGGATGCTTGCGTGATTTGTGTGGATTTTAAAAAACTGCACACTGGGGAGGAAAGCAAGGGAATGCAGAGTCTGCAGAAAACAAGAAGAAAAAAAACCTTCTTGAAATGGCATGATTCTGGTGCCAGGAAGAGGGTAGCTTTCCTGTTGTGTACCAAACAACAAGAAGAAATGTTTTAATGTTTGTATATTGTTTTTAAACTCACTGTGAGCCACCTTGAGTCCCTATATAGGGAGAAAGGGGGGATATAAATAAATATAACAACAACAAACATTTCCCAGCTTTATGTCCTGATCCTATATCTAGTTGGCTGCACCTAAGTTCCAAATTATGTTTTATTGCAATTGTGTGGTGTGCAGCCACATTAGGAATATTGTCTTCAGAAAAGTAGACACCCACACCTCATTTTCAGGAGCTACAGCATGCAGAGCAGGGTTGGCACCTTGACAAAAGCCGCCCTGTTTGAGCCATAAATAGACTTTCACTTCAAGCATTTCATTCATTTAGATGCTATATTAGAACCCCCCTTTAAACAAAAGCCCTTGGGGAGTGCAGGTTATTTAATTAGACAAAGAGAAACTCAAAGATAATTCTGGGATCTCTTTCCATTGGCAGTCCTCTAGCAAAGGCTTAATGGTCACCTTTATTAGGGGCAGGGCGCAGAGGAGTAAGATGTCTTGATGAAAAGAATTGGACTAGGTAAGCAATAGTATCCTTTTCAGTTCAGTAGTTCCAGAACACTTTTGTTGTTGACTAGTACTTATGGATAAATCCTAAATAACAACAGCAACAACTGCAACAGTCATTGTACAGTTGTCCCTTCATATTTGCTGGGGTTTGGTTCCAGGACTCCCGTGGATACCAAAATCTGTGAATACTCAAGTCCCATTATATGCAGTAGCATAGCAAAATGGTACCCCTTATATAAGATGGCAAAATCAAGCTTTGCTTTTTGGATTATTATTTTTAAAAAAATAGTTTCAAGCCGTGAATACTTAAATCAGTGGATATGGAGGGTCAACTGTAGTGGAGTACCAAGGTCAAGATACAGGTGGAAGGATCATCTTTGTATTGTCCTGCATTAGGTTTAAATATGGATGACTACTTTTTCTATGTCTGAATGTGTTAGGATTCTAAATGGTTGCTATATATCTTCTGTGTCCTTGTTTTAATCCACACATGTATTTGCATGCTGAATGGGGCTGCGAAACAGAATTGTCTCAACTTCCATAGCTCAAAAGACTGCATTGACATTCACTATATGTTAGAATCTCCTAAAGTTGGGTGGGGGGCAATTTTAACATGATGAACAAAATCCTGCTTTTTTGCATGTCCAGCATTTAACTAGGAGATTGTGAAGGTCTTTGTTTTTGTAGCAACACAGATATTGTTCCTTCTATTGTGTGAGCTATTTATTTATTTATTAAAGTACATTATCTTCATCAACAATAATAACAAAAGTACCACTTTGAGTTTCTGTAAACAAGCAGTGGCCTCTCTATCCAACAGACCCATATCTGTTATGCTCTAGGTTGCTATATATGTCATCTGTTAATGTCTTCTTTATTGTTGGATGTTTTCTTTTTTTAAAATAGGATTTATTACTAGTTATGGATTGTATATGAATGGCGTATTGGTACAGAACTCCTCTCAGATGAGTTATTATAGTTCTGGACTTCCTCCTTGGAGTCTGCATTCCTTTAGAGTTCAGGCATGTACTGCAAAAGGCTGTGCTTTAGGCCCACTGGTGA
Organism: Gambelia wislizenii; assembly: GCA_030847615.1. Lineage (NCBI taxonomy): Eukaryota > Metazoa > Chordata > Lepidosauria > Squamata > Crotaphytidae > Gambelia > Gambelia wislizenii. Next base: position 46,707,538 of record JAUMIR010000001.1, on the reverse strand, counting down.
GTACCTCAATTTACATTCTGAGACTGTAATAAATGTCAGATGGCACTGAATATCAGAGTAAATGGTGATGATTCACACTGGTCAGTACTAACCCATCTGGCAAAATGTGACATTTTATAAAAAATGCCATTAAAAGCTGCAAAAGATTGGAATAGGTCACTGTTAGGCACTGTTCCAAAATATCATATAGATATACTAAAGACCAAAAAAGGGAGTAGAAAAAAATATATGAGAGTGAAACGCATATTATTGAAATTAAGGGAAGTTAATATGTTTAAAAGGCACAGACGTGGTTTAATCTGATTTATAAGGACATGATTAAAAGAAGAATTACTATTCCTGTAATGAGCAAAAAATTCTAGCCTCTGCCTGACTGGAAAGGGATGAGCATAAGACAAAAGTGATACTACATGTCATGACAATACCATTGTCTAAACTAATACGTTGTTTTGAAAAGCTATAGATTTAGGCTTAAAAGGTAAATGTTTAGCAATGTGATACAACAGCAAACAGTGTATTGGAAGATTTTTAAACATGTATTCTTTTTTAGCACTAGAAACAATATTCAGAGATTAAAATTATATATACGTTATCCCATAATGTGGTTCTTAAACCACTTTTTGTTCTTCTGGTACATATTTTTAACTATGTAAAAATATTAAACAATATTAGCATTTCCTACAGCATAATAACAAATGGGTGCATTCTTCTATAATACTTTTTTCTCTGACTGATAGCAACATTTTAGCATGATACAGCATTGCATCAAAACTGACACAGTTTCAGTCTTGGTGAAGGTGAAAGTAAGTCTTCCCAGTAAAATCTCAGAAATAAAACCAGGAATTTCCCCCTCTCATTTTTTATATATGATAAGAAATTCCAGAAATACAAACTCTAGCATGGTTGGTACATTTTTGCTTAGGATGTTCTTCCTTTGTAATAGTAGCTTCACTGAGCAAGGATTCTGAGTGAGGATTACTTTTAAAAAGACATTATGATTTAATTCTTTAAATTTTGATTTTTGTTACCACATTGTCATTTTCATCACAAGATTCAACCTTTAAAACACTAGTGATTTCAGCCATCTGGATTGTAGGCTTTATTAGCATTAAACATGTAATAGCTTGGATAGGATTGATGGATATTTACTCTTAAAAGCATGAATGGATTTTTGCCAATTTGTCCACTCAACATATATGTATCTCCTGGAAATTTTAGGGAACAATAAGCTGGTGCAGCTGTTCCTCTTCAGTCTCCATTCATTTCTCTGGGGTTTCTGTGAAGCTCCCACAGAAGCCCTATTCAAGAATACAAAGGTTGCACAGCAACAACACTGCTTGTTGAGCTGTGCCTTAACCATTTTTGTTTCACTTTCTTTTGTTTAAGATGTCCAGCTATGACAAGAACACTGAAATTACTTCCTACGCATTTAGTTCACAGGTAGTCTTATTAAGCATGAGCAGTAATGCACTTGCTCTTCACATTATATTTATTCTGAGAGTATTTCAGTGTTTTCAAAACATTCCATCCTGTTTTGGAAAAAACTAGTGAGTAAAGGCACTTCATTAAAGCTGAAACTCAGCCCTGACTTCAGTGCAATTCAAAATAGGGGGTTTAGAGTTGACCTAATACTTATCTGTATCTCCTGCTCAGAATGCAAACTATTTTCCAGAGCCAGTGATCCATCTCCAATCACAAGAATGGAAATGCAATGTCTTTATTTAGAGAGCAGCTCACCTAAATGCTGCCAGGAAGTTAAAGCACCACTTCTTCATTTGATTTTTCTGAAAGATTTTTTCCCCCAATTACCATTTATATCCAACACTTACTTAAAAAAAAATATCTTTAGTTCCTTGAGGACTTTAAATAGAAACAGGGACATCTCCCAATGGTAAACTGATATTATCCTTCCAGCTATTTTTGTTGCTGATCTTTTATTTAATGTGCCCTAATCGATTGAAGAGATGCTGTGCAATGCAAGTAACTTAGGAACTAATTTCCTCTAGTTTAAAATTTTGTTTTAAGCTAATGGTGAATATTTTAAATCAGCTACCTAAGAATGGCTGTTGTACAATGCTTTGGTTTAACACAGGTCTCCAGAGAAGTTGGTTTTGATTTCAGATTTAGTTAATAAAAAAAAAGAATCTGAGAAATTTTCAAAACATTAATTTACAGCTAACAAGGGCATCAGTCTAGAATCTAAACTTATTTTACTGTGCTATTTATGAAATAGCTTTTGAGAACATTAATTTGGAAACAATGTAAACCATTCCTACTCTAAAGTGGCACATATTTTAAAACTGCATTTGCTCTAAGAAAGTAGAGGGGAAAGGGGTCATATTATAATGTAATATCATATTTTTATAATTTCTAATAATTTATTATTATTGAACTTGTATTACTATTTTAAAATTTCATTTGAAACCATTTATTCTAATTGCAGCTTATTCTCCTAATCTACTTCAAAATAAATGTTTCCAGCAATTTCACTGCTTTTAATTTTTATTTTATACTTTGGTTAAGTGCATGATAATTTCTTGTTTTGAATTAATATTGATGTATATGTAAAAGAAATCTTCACATTTTTGCACACCCTGCTTTGTTTACATAGTAACAGTATGCAATTCTAGTTAACATGAGGATTCAATCTGATTCTCTAATAGTAAGAATGGTATATTGTGCTTTCATGAGTAACTTAGAATCCAGAAGTGTTCATGCACTTACCGTATATTCCGGCGTATAAGACGACTGGGCGCAAAAGACGACCCCCCCCAATTTTTAAGTTAAAATATAGAGTTTGCCCCCCCCCCCAGTCAGCCACCTGGCTGGAAAGCCTGTCCCCTACCAGCCAGCCAGCTCAGTGGCTATAGATGATGGAATAGTCTGTGAAATTAAAGGACTGAGAACAGCTAAAAAAGCATGGGATACTTTGAAAAATCTCTGTGGTGTTCAATCTTTGGAAAGTAAGGTTGCATTAATACTGTAAGTTGGTTAATATGAAGCTATCAAATCCCAAATTTTTGAATGAGCACATTAATGAATGAGCACATTAATGATTTTAGAGCCACAGTGGTAGACAAGAGAATTCCACCATAGACAAAACTTGATGCAGAATGATAAATCTGAATCCAGAAATTCTAATTTTAGGCTAACTTGTCCTGAAAAGAAACATTATTTTGACTCTCCTGAGCTAAATGGGGGGCCATTTAACTCTTCAAAGGCAAAGCAGTCATTCTCACAGCAGGAGGAAGGATCTGCTGGGAAAACTGCCCAGGCCATTTTACACTTCATTCTCACAGCAGGGGAGTATGATTACTGGGGTATAAGACCCCCCCACACTTTTGAGGAGATTTTCAAGTGTTAAAAAGTAGTCTTGTATGCAGCAATATACAGTATTTCTAAGAGACACAAAAGTGAAACACATCCATAATTTAAAGAATAAAGTTAACTTGAGTTTGGTTTACATGACTGCACATCACCGATTCCAAGAAGCTTTGTTACGGAGACAGATTATTGAACATTGTTATGCACATGTTCTGCAAATTTCATACATTTCAGATCATACATTTGCTACATTTTCAAGGGGCTGATGAAAATTATGTACACCAGGGCCTAAAGCCAAGTGCTAGTCTCAATTAGAGTAGATCTATTAAACCAACTGCTGATTCACCATGTATGTAAGTCACATTGATTCTGTGGGTCTTCTTTAGTTTGGACTAGCAATAGGATTTTGCCTAAGAGTTTTTGCTGAGTTCTATCAGAGTAGTCATCTTCAGAATTATACTCTAAAGATGTGACCGTCTTCTTTTCCACATACTATATTATTGTTTTTGCTGAGAACCTGCAAGCAATTTAGCCCTTATACCCAAGCAACAGATATATTTAAACACTGCTGTTTTTTAAGGAACAGAGCTGTCAAGCATCTATTATATATTTTTAGAAATGGAAAAAAAATTAACCATTTCAGCACATGCATGGGATCATAGCTAACATTTATGTAGAAGGGCAGATTCTGTCAGGTGGTTAGCAGGACTGAACTGGAGCATAATCTGAGGAAAAAATGTGGACAGGTAGGGCTATCATTATAAGAGGTAAAAAGGAAAGTAAGACAAAGTAGGCTCAGAAGGCAAGTACCATACATAGAAGCAAAGTGGGAACTGGGGAAGATTAGGGTGGCAGGGCCAACAGATAATCTGAGAACTATATGCTCAAACAATTTTAAACAAGTCACAGTAACAAGAAGCATAAAGCAACTGTTTCTGGCCAGAATTTTGGTTGTAACCTTTGTGTGTATGTATATGTGTGTGTGTGTGTGTGTGTGTGTGTGTACAAGGGGTAGAATGGCCAGTTACTATACATTTTTTGTTTGTGGCTGCAAGACAGCATGGCTAGGATATGGATAGGTTTAGAAAACAGACAAGAACTTGGCTGAGATGAAGAGGCCATTGAGGAGAGAGAACTGCAAAACAATAGAGCTCACAGAAAGTCATGGTGATGTAAAAAAAATTGGCACTGACATGCCTGATCCCAATCAATCTTTGAGAGGCCCATGGTATTATAACTGATGTGGCAACAGAGAACTCGCTGCTCAGTAGTGACAATGGGACTACCAAAATAACCCAACTTTATTCGAGTGTGTGTTCTGATTTTGATTTTATTTTAATATATTTGTACTCTTCTCAACTGGGCAGCTTATAGTACGTACGTACGTGTGCATGTGTGTGCACACGCGCGCACACGCACACACACACACACACACACTAGAGCATCACAGCATCAGGAAACCAAGAATCTGAACACCAATAAAGTTTCAAAGGCAGAACAATCCTAAATTCAAAATATGCCAGGGGCAGATTAAGGATACAAAGAGTAATTGCAATTTTTCTCTTCCATGATGAGAAAGGGCATCTCGATACATAAAAACCAATGATAAAAAATGTCAACCACCACAAGATTGTGCAGGGGGGAAAGGCCAGCTTGTTGTTTTATCAGCAGCAACAATAGCAAAACTTGGGTTTTACAAAAAAATGTAGTTTGTACCAAAAATGCATTTTTGCAAAATACAAAAAAAAAAAAAAGAAAGAATGAAAGAAAAAGAAAGAAAGAAAAGAAAAAAGAAAAAGAAAAAGAAAAGAAAAGCAAAGCAAAGAAAAGAAAAGAAAAGAAAAGAAAAATATACAGGTATACCTCAGTTAACAAAGCAGATGTGTTCCCAGGTGTTACTTCTTTATCAGAAAATTTGATATCAGCAGCATAAGTAACATGGAGGGAGTAAGGATAGGTTCTAAAACCACAAGAAAGAAGAGCAATTTAACAGGTTTCAGCAAATGTTTCCTTCACAGCTAACAATATGCACATTTGAAATCAAATGCCCAGGTCAGGTAAGCTTTGCATAAGTAAACAAAAACATTTTGAACTTTATAGAGACCACTTGAAAGCTTCTTCCAAAAATGCATCCAGGATTTTTCTCTTTTCCCAGCTTCCACTTTTCTTAGCTTTCCATTTGGGTGGCTAAATGTATAGATCTATGCTTTTTTTAACAGGCTGGGATGGGGGAGCTGGTGAAGGAGGTTTCTCTTCTCTTTCCTCTCTGTTTTGCTGTTCATTCATGTTCAGTAAGGAATTCTGGAGACTGTTGTTTACTTTGACTCCTGTAGGCAACCATACACAGTAGGATCAGCTAGAGCTGTCCCAACTCAAGCTTTATTGCATTGTTTACTGCAGACATGCTGCTCCAACCAGGTACTGAAAGTCTGTATTTCTCAAGCCCTCTTCCACCATCCTCCCAATGCAAATGCTGCTTTAAAAAATCCTTCCAGCTAGACAGAGGAGAAGGAGGAAAAGAGGAGCTGGACAGGCATAAAAAAACTGTAAAAAGGAGGGTTTTTTTATCAAAGTTTTTGTTAACTGAGGTATGCCTGTACAGTGAAGAGAACACTTTTCAATTTTTCTATTTTTGTTTGTGAGCATGAAATAATTAAAGGTTTATGTTTCTAGACTAGATAATGCCAGCTGTCATGTCCAATGCATGTTTATCATGAAAAGGGAGGGGGGAATACAAGCAATTTTTATATATGAGAATAATAACAGACACAGTCCACCAATCTTCCAGCATTGATGGCCATATGCTTCTCACACAGTGAGGGATCCTCTGAAATCATGAATATGAACCCATCCCTCTAATGTGTATTGATGCATCACCACACAGGTTGCGACCATGGTTGTCATAACCCAGCCTCTGGAGTCAGAAGATTCAGATGAAGAGAAGGAGACAGATTGCCAGCAATCTATAGCCCCTGATGCTGGTGGTCTCTCTGAGTCATAGGAGCCAAGGGCTGAGCCAGAGTCTTACTCGCCAGCAGGAGGTTGCAAACGACCCATCACCATCATTCACTGAGCATGAAGAGACAAAGAAAGGTTGTGTTGTTCCCAGTGGTCGTTAAATAGGAGATGCTGACCTGATTAGGCACCTGGTGTCTCGAAACAGCTGTCTATAAATATCCCAGCCATTCCCTGGCAGCTTTGTTGCTTTCCACCCTCCGTCTTGGTGACTAGCAGTACTTTTTTGGTGTTTGTGTTTTCCTGACCTTGGACTGGCTTTGATTTACAACATTTTTAATCCTTGCTGGCTTTGTTTATCTGGACTATTGACTTACTGGAACTCTGGACTGGCTGATAACCACTCTGTTGCTTCTCCCATCCTCCTGCTGTGTGTCACCCTGTGACTGACCTGGACTGAATTAACCCCTTGACAACTCTTACATTCCAACTACCTGGTTCCTGGGTCACTTGCTGACCGGAGTATAAGGACAATGGCACAGACAACATTCTTACTTTATCGATCCTAGGGACACCCCTGCTACTACAAGTCTCCAGATATTGCTACAGGCAGGAGTTCTAATCACATTATGCAACCAGTATGTTGCAGCACAGAAGACAATGAAAAGGAAGGAGAAACTACAAAACTCAATCTTGTTTAGTTTCCTAGGTAGGAGAACAGTGTAGAGCAATACTTTTCAAGTTCTCTAATGTGGTGGACTGGCAATTTTTTTCAGGTGTCTTAGGGACCAGTACCATATTTGTACCAAATTAGTATCATGTTTACATAGTTTCCTGGAAACTCCGTGCAGATTCATAGCTGCTGGCTCATGGGCCATGACTTTGAGTAGCACTGGCAAAGAGTACGCAATCCTTCTGGAATGGGGATTTAATTACCACCAGGCTGAGGAACACTTTTTCCAACCAGCCAATGGGAAGAAACGAACTGAGATCTGCATAATTCAGAGGTTTGCTGCATGGGGCATGGTTGGAAAACAGGTGATGAAAGTTCAAGGGCAACTTAGGGTGGAGAGAGTGAGTAACATGTCCCCTTCACCTTTCTACACCTGGAAAAATAGCAATCATCTGAGGAGCAAAAGAGAATGAGTGCCTGTGACTCAGATCTACACTGGAAACACCATGCTGCAGCACTTCCTAACTACCCAGCCACAGGATCAGATAGACATCAGTGACACCATGGAATATTTGCTCTCACCAAACCCAAATACTTAGTCATAGATCTCAGGAGTGTTGCAGGAGGAGCCCTAGCCAGTATTTTTAATACACAGGGGCCCAAGATTTAAATCCAAGTACAACCTAACACTATGAACAAAGAGCCTCTTGGCACATTGAACCAAACCAATGCTACATGTACAATGCCCTGTCTTTACCCAGCTCAATGAAGAGGCCTCAGGATGAATCTAGAAAAGCAAAATCCCCCTTTCCCAAAACAGCAACAAAAGCAAATAGCAGAAGCAAAAGTATTAACTGTATAACTTCAATGAGCAATACAAGTTTAAATGGTGAGATAGCCAGAATTAAATGAAAAACAGACAATTAGAATCAACCCAAGGCAGGTTTGTCAGGGTATTTCTTATGGAATTCCCAAATCAGCCTAGGGTAGCACACATGAACATCATCCACCTACTCCAAATGTCCCTCACTCACCACTGACACAGGGCACCCATTACTTGAAGCCTGCCTCTTGGTGCCATTCAGGGCAAGCTCATTATTTACTGATACCTCCATGTTGCTCAAAGATGCATCAGAAAAGTCATCCACCCATGAGGACTCACACATCAGTTTGAACAGCTATTGATGCAGCACTCCCCTTTCCTTGAGGCGGTGGTCTCCCCATGGTGTCTTCCCCTTCAGAATCTTGTCATTGGCATGATCAGTCGGTGTCATTGGTGGCCTATTTAGGACAGCTGGCAATGTGATGACGCTCTCATCTGCAATGCAGGCACAGACCCAGGTGCATATGTTTCTCTCACTCAGTCTCCAATGACTTGCCAGTGGGACGCACCACCTTCCTAGTGCTGCCACCTCTTCCACCACGCTTAACTGACCAGGATTGCCTCTGCTTAGCAAACTTCACACTCAGCTGCATTACCTCCACCTCCTCAGCCAGCCTTACCTAGCCTAACAGGGTGTCAGAATTTCCTTGTGGCAGCAACCACTCCAGGATGTCTGGATTCAGGCCATCTTAGAAGTACTGCATTTTGGTCATCTCCAACCAGCAGGGATGCAGCCTGCCAGATGTTGAAACTCTGCTGTGTACTCAGCTGCCAACTTGTTACCTTGCCACAACTGCTGAATGCTGGTATGTGCCTTCTCTTGCCAGAAAGGGTCTCCAAATAAAGCACACAGACTGGTCATATATGTATTGAGGTCCTCTAACTCTGCTGCTTCCATATCATACAGGTTGACCAGTCATTCTGCCGCCTCTCTCCAGTTGTGTGGACACATAGCAAACTTTGGCAGCCTCTGATCAGAAGGTGTATTCCCACTCACCCATGAAGCTTTTCACTTGGGTCAGGAAGAATGGCACCTTCTTCGTATCTCTGTTGAAGGTACTTTCAGACCTCAATAGGTGTATGGGCATAGTTCCTGTGGTGCCAGCCCAACAGGAGCTCTCAGTGCCCCTTAGCCTCCTGACTCAGCTGGCCTCTCACCATCTGATGTGCCAGCCTCATCTTCCTTCTCACTCTTGCCCTCAGTGCCACTTTCCCCTTCTAGGCATTTTTGCCTTGACTTGCTACTGAGAGATGACTTAGGGCCTCATGGATGCAAACTTTAAGGTCTATCAACTCCTTGTGTATGCTCTGCATTTCCAGTTCCAAATTCCCAAGGACCACTCCTCATGGCCAGATTGCACTGAACACTGCACTGGACTTCAGGTCCCATCTCTCAGAGCAGTGTTCTAGGCACCTTCTATGATCCTTAATGTCTGGCGCCTACTGCCACTGGTCACTGGACCCAAAATTACCCTTTGGGGTACTTGGTACAGCTGCTCTCAGCTCTTCCCCTTGAGCATCCTTGAGTCCCATCACAACTCCCTTCTTCTTTGTTTTAATCTTTACAACAGGTTCTTTGTCATCTGGAATAATTTCAGGGTAGGTGCTCTCTCCTGGGATGTGGTGCCTCAGGAAGCAGCCCTAGATTTAAGTAGAACTGGCAATCTGTAATACCCAACTCAATGACGAGGCTTCAGGATGAATCCAGAAAACATTTATTGATAGGCTTAGCACAGTAGCAAAGTCATTGCCAGTTCTGATGGTATAGCATAACATTCACATTTAAGAATCCTTTACACCTCTCTCCAAGGCTTTCATTCCTTCCCACAGATACCAAACCGTACCAAGTGATCTTGGTTCACATCAAGCCTGTTCCAGCACATGCATCCCCTCCCAACACATGCCAGCCTCTACAGAGCAGCTAAGCAAGTCTTACCATGGCAGAAAGGCCTGTATTTAAAAGGACCCTCTGATAGCATTGACCAGTAGCCAGACTTGCGCCTGAACTCTTCTGATCCACCTACGCCCCCCTCTGTGTGCCTGTATTGTCTGACTGGACCAGTCTAACTCCTTCCCAAAATTCAAGATGCTGCCATGAGTAAGCTCTGCATTGTGTAAGCTCTGCTGTTTGTTTTATGTTATTTTTATTTCTTAAGTATCTTAACTTTTTCTTTTATTTTTTTCTTATTTTGTTCTTACTGAACAACAAGGCTGTGGTCAGGCTCTTTCTTCTCAGTGAAGTTAAATGCTCTGAGAATTTGTTTTAAATATTTAAACTTAACTTTGTCTGACTCACTGCACCTTAGTTAATTTGGTGTTGCTAATGTAAGTGGGCTTGATTAGAAGTTTGAAAACTCTGAGGTGGGATGCTTTCACATTTCCTTGGGAAGAGAATGCTATCTCCTTCCCTCATTGAGTGATAGGACTTTATCAGACTAGTGTTTTAAAATGCCATAATTACATGAGTCAGGAAGATGGAAATTTTGTGACATAGTAACTGAAATGATCAAACAACCAGCACTTGTGTTTTAAAAACTGGATTAAGGGTTGCATTACAGTAGCCCATTTCTTCGCATTGCTTTCTAATGGCATTGTATAAATACTTTCTACTGGCCCACACATGCTCCTTTAAGGGAAACATCCACTTACTTCCACGTTAGCCGGGGCACATAATCTCAGCGGTTCTCACAAGAAGACATGAGTTTGTGTAAAAACACAAAAAAACACTTAAAATAACAAATGAAATACACAGATAAACCCTTAACAAACATTAAAAACTTGCCACCAACACAGGGCAGTTCATAAAAAGAGCATCCTCTTGATCATTTTTACGTTTTCACCCAGACATTTTCTGGCTGGGAATCTTGTGAGCATGATGGGACATGGTTTCAGACACAAACATTGATATTAAGACTCTATTGATGGCTTTTCCTGTCAATTAAAAGTGACACTTTACTCATGGCTGCCGTACACTCTTGCCATGGGAGAAGGATGTCGTCGTCTGATACTGGGAACCCATTTCATTGAAATCACACTCTGGTGCAATTTTTGTCACATCTGATGAAGTCACTATTGTGGTAAATGTTGATATGCAGGTCCTAATCATGACAGACTGTACTGTATAGCAACTGTTGTTCTGTCTGTCTGCCTTCTCTTCCCCGCTCTCTCTCACCTTCCCCTGCCTACCTAAGTGATTCTGGAAGTTTTCAGTTTTAACCCCAGGAGCAGGTTCCCTCCAGATACTGTGGCAATTGCAGCTACACTCAAAGGGAACATGGGAGTGGCAGATGATGTCATTGTCCCTGTTAATGGAAAAGTCACAGGACTTTAATCTTGAGAGCACTGGTTCTACTACCCTCATCCTTTCCTCATTTCTTTCTCTTGCCCCCCCACCCCAAGTGTCTGCCTCATACACCTTGACCTCAGCACCCATCTTACTTGTAATCTCTGAGGGATCTTCCTTTTTAACAATTAAGGAGATATGGGCAAAGAGAATAGAGCATTGTTGCCATCAAGCTGCTTAAGTTGCCTATACATATTGTCATTACCAGAGTCCCATCCTGATATCAGCTGAAGCCAGATCCTATTGGTGTGGAGAAAGAAATCCCAATTTACTATTCCCTAACAAAAGCACCTGAAGAGAAGAAGCCTTTAAAATCATATCTATGTGTTGCATAGCTGTCTTTTATTGAGCTTTGCAAAGATATATACATCTGCTTGGAACAAGGCAGGTCTCTTAGAGGAAGAGGCAGGAATATCCTGGTGACTATTGCTGGTCAGGATGTTGAGAACATGCAGTGGGCTGGGCTTTCTAATGGATCATTTAACTATTAAGTGGAAAATGTAGAACAAAAGGAGACACAAAGCAGTAATTAATTGTTGGAGATCATAGTGTATGAATCAGCAATATACACTAGACTTTTTTAGGAGTTACAAGAATCAGAGTGGGGAGAGTTGAGAAGTGCCAGTCAGATGCTTAGCCAGTGCTTATACTTGATGCCCCCCTCTCTTATGACAGGTTGCTTTGCTCCGTGCATCTTGGCTATGTATCTCCAAAACTGCTCATAAGTGTTTGGCCAACATGAATGTTCAGAAGTTTATTAGAGTGGAAGGCCTGCCATTTGCTATTGGAAACCTTACTTGCATATGTGGATGAATGTCTGCTCCCTGCTACTATGGTGGGAGGGAAGTGTGTTAGAGCAACAAAGTCCAGATATGGTAAGATATTATTGCCATATAGCAAAGAGGGGAAGATAAGGGGGTGTCTTTGAAGCAGTTGTACACTACAACTTCTCCCCTTCCCCTGTTTGTCTATGTATGGTGCTCTGTCCTATTAATTTGGGATCTATCTAATCTATTGTAATTCCTTTAGATATGCACATACAAATAAATTATAATTAGGTAAACACACTTACAAATGTATCCTCTACTGAATTTCTTCATGATTTCAACTTTTTTATACTTCTCTGCTGGTGTGGAACTTATTGGAAAGTCTGACTCAGGGTTTGTTTGTTTTTTAACAGAGTGCTGTTCCTAGGTTTTGACCATTAAAAACTTTTAAATGTTCTAGCAGAACTGTTTTTAAAATGTTTAGAGTCAATTGCTATAATGTTTGATTTAATAAAAGTATTACCATGCTGTGGAAGTTGAAAGTTGTCTTATGGTCAACATGGCTGCCCCTATGTTTGTTTTATTAAATAAGACACTTGACTATTAAGAAATGGCTGATGCTCCTTCCATAAAATTTCAGCTATAAGAGTTTTGGTTGCACATCCTTTGTGCATGCTATTGTTAAAAAAACATTCTCACTTTCTGAAATTTCAGTACTGAACTCTGACACTGAAAAGAGTTGTGGAGACTCAGGCCCCATGCGCTTATCTTCTGTTTAGTTGGCCGAATAAAGGTATTACTGTTTTGTGGATTTGGGATTTTGTTGTATTTTCTTTGTCCAATACTAGTAGTTGAAGAAATATTCCTTGTTCTGCCTCATGGCTTCCTTTTTTATTATAAATAATTTGAAAACTCCTTGTACTGTTAAATTTGCAGGTGGAAGCTCGTACAGTTGAAGATATCCCTGAAGGAAAAATTGACATATTTGTCATTAATGATGGCTCCAGAGGAGTTCAAGTGAAATGGCATCCTCCATATGAACCAAATGGGGACATTACCTATGCTATTCTTTTTACTGGCATCTTTTATACAGATGAAGGTATTTACACTTTGAAGCATTATTGAAACTGTCTTAGTGTTATGGTATGCCTTCTATTGTGCTAACTCTATCTATCTGTCTGTCTGTCTGTCTGTCTGTCTATCATGTCATCATTTTTTTATACAGCATCATCAAAGTACATGGTGCTTTGCAAGTAAAAAACAAAAAAACAGCCAGCCCTGCCAAAGGTGTACAATCTAAAACACACACACACACTGAGGAGAAGGAAGAACTAATGCAAATGTATATATAGTACAGTATAGTATAGTACACACACAAGTACAAAGCATCGCTGATTTAAAATAAGAATTAATAATTGTGGGACTGAACAAATTATGAAGAGTGATTCATGGATCTTATGTATAAAATGTAGTTTGGTCTTCAGCAAAAGTAATGCTGAAGTGAGTTTTATTAGCACTGCTGAGGTAGACAAGAAGCCCCAGCAGTACTATAGTTAGTCATTGTACTAGTGGTTTGCTATTTTTCTTCCAGTTTCCTGACCTTCCCTAATATCAAGATTTAGATTAGATCCAGTCTTAAGCTTAAAGCAGACCTATGGAGATCACTAGTACAATATTGATTTCAGATATGCAAAAAGAATTTGTAGCACCTTTGAGACTAACTGAGAGAAAAAAGTTGGTAGCATAAGCTTTCATAGATTTAAGTCTGCTTTATCAGATGCATCTGATCTTGCACCTGATGAAGTAGGCTTAAGTTGATGAAAGCTTATGCTACCAACTTCTTTTTCTCAGTTAGTCTCAGAAAGTGCTACAAAATCCAGGCATACTAATCCAGACTAACATGACTATGTCTTTGAACTGATTTTAGTTAGTTTGTTCTAATTGTGACTAAGTCTGAAACCAACCTTTGACTCTTACATCAAAGTTTACACCTGATCCTGATTAGTATCCTCCCTTAATTAAATTCCTAGAAATATATATTTCCATCTGATTCTGTGAAAGTTTCCCTCCTGGCCCTGGTTTGATCTTTTCCCTTGAGAATGAAACAGTTTACAATGGAGCTTATTGCTTCCTACGTTAGTGAAACATCAAAGTAAAAGGCTATAATAGAAAGTTAGCCCACAAACTTCTATTGCAGTCAGATTCATATTCTATGAAATGAAAACATCTTCCTGAAGTGATACAGGAAGACTGATTGACTGCCAGGAAGTGAACATTCATCTTCCAAATTCATTTAACTTCTTCTTCCCTTATAAAGTCATTGTGAATTCAACTACTTGCCATAGCACCTTGAACCATGAGTCAGAAAAGAGTTTCATACTTCTCTGGGGATACTTCATTAAAGAAGTTGTCTTGATTTGTGGTTCTGTTGTTCCTTATTTGTGTTTAAAATGTTTCAGGGTTCAAATCTGGACATCTTGTAGCTTTTTAAATCATATGTAAATCACTTCGGAGGCACGTGTAAGGGTACTATCACAATTTCAGTGTATTCACCCCATTCCCATTCCTTTATTTACAACATGTTTTCAAAGGCATTTAATGTTTCAGTCTTGTGAGCACTTACATGAGAGAAAGGACAGGGATACATTTATTTGTTCATATTTTAAACAGATGCAGTACAATTCAGTTATGCTTTAAAATGTGTACTTTGAATTTTTTAAACCAGTTATCTAATGAAAACGTGCACACAATTGTTGGTGAAAATAACACTAAGAATTAATTCTATTAGGAGAATTGCTTGCTGTATTAGGAATAAATGCATTGGCAGTGAGATAACATTTGTTTACAGCTCCTTATTTGCTAATAAAATCAATAATGATAGTAACAACTACAACAATTTCTTTCCATCTTTGAATGTCTCTAAATGGAAAATGGGCATCTTTCAGGAATTCTTTATTCCTGTATGGTAGTGGGTTGGACTAGATGGTCCTTTTGGCCCCTTCCATCTCTAAGGTTCTATGATTCCAAAGTAAGATATTTCTGCTATTTCACTTAAGTGTAAGTATTGTATTAGTTCTAGCTGTCTTTGCAAAA